>JASDDO010000024.1:265704740-266954740 GCA_030015575.1 Agapanthus africanus
TGATCTCTTAATCTTGATATAATTTCCTCTTAATTCTTTTTTTTCTTTTTTTCTTGATAGGACCTCTTCTTGATCTTTTGATCATTTTTATTTCTTTGTGGAAGCTCTTCTTGATCTTTTGATCATTTTTATTTCTTTGTGTAACTTTTTCTTAATCTTGGCTCGATGCCATATCAAGTCCAAGCAACTATTTTTTATGACATTTTCTAGTAACATGATCTTCTTCCTTTAAACATTTCTAGTAAAAGAGACTGCAGGTTATTCGGTCTATCTTGCAATCCATGAATGAGACCAAAGGGTATTAGTCCGCCATGCTCGATACTTTAGATCTGATATTCTTCTCCGTTGTTTTACAAATTGCATATTTTGGTTCAAAATGTTATCCAAACTCTCGGTTACCCACCATGAGTTTAAGAGAGACGGTTAGATTATGAGATATTTGAATATAGCTGTATTAGATATTATGAATATTTGCACTATTTTTTAGGATTGAAGTTTCTTACTCTCCCCGTGGTCATAACCAATAGCTTAAATAGTACTATTATACTCCAGAACCCACTCATTCTTATATTCCCCTGAAAGACCCCACGACCGAAGTTGTTGACAATCGAGACCTGCAAAATATAGAAAAATCTAGATATCTACTTAGATTACCCTAGAGAGGGAGATGGCGAATAGGGTGATGGCTCTAAATTAAAAATTATTGGATTTCTATTTGTTCAATTAAACTAATTAATAGCTAATGCGGAATATAAACAAGCAGAAAAATAGCACGCAGAAAAGGCAAATCACAAACACAGAGAATTATTCAGGATTTCGGCCCCCATGCCTACGTCTCCTACCCTGCCTCTCAAGGATTTCTAATATATTTTCTTAGCCAAAGAAATAAGCTGTTCACACTTCTAGGCGGTGAACAAACCGTATAAGTCAACGTCAAAGAAAAAAATCTGTTTTAAATCAACGATTATCTCTAATAACAACGTGAGGTAATTCAAGTAACTAGATCTAGAAATCTAAACCTAGAAATATCCCAAACCCTAATACAATTGTTTTAACAAAAGATAAAACCCTAATAAATGAGTTAGAACAATTTCACCAAAGTAGTTTTGTGGTTTGGATGAAAAATCTTCCTTGAATCTGGATCTTTAATGAGTGAATTGGAGTTTATTTCTCCCTTTAATGTCTGCAAAGATAGAGCTTTTCGTAGCTCTCCAACCCTATATATAAATTAGGGTTTCAGCTCTATAGGCTTTAGAGATTAGGGTTTCAACTATATGGGCCTTAGCTGTTCTTGGGCTCGAATGCGCCTCGGCACCTCTATATCAACTTCTAAGCTCTTTAACTCTTCTTAAATTTTCATTTACAACTTCATTAACCTCCAGTATGAATATAACAAGGTCTTCACCAGCCCTAATACAATTTTTTCACCTGCACTCATGAACTCAAAACAGAGTTAGCAACATGTGGACTTGTTAGCTATTATCAAAATATTCAATAATGGGGAATGTGAAATATTCGAAAGGCCAACAATCTCCTCCTTTTTTATGATGGCAAACAAGTACTTATAAAGACAAATTGAAGTGTGATTTTCGATTAAAACTCTCAAACATAATAAATAAGACTCCCCTTATCTATATGTATGAGTTGACGAAAAATTTTGTTCTTTCTAAAAACTCCCAAGTACCCCCCCCCCCCCTAAACTATGATTCTCTCTCTTTTGCCAAAAATTCAATTTCATAAAATTTGTTTTCTTCCCTTTTGACATCTATCGACAAAGAGTTACCAAAAATCATTTTTCTCAACTTTTAATAGAATTCATCAAGTGTTAAAATACAATATGTTAGTTATCATGATGAATAAAAATGCAAGACTTTAAAAGACCGGTTTAAATAAAAATACTTATTCCCTACAAATTCATAGTGTATGAAAATTATCGAGTTTAGCATAACTAGTAAAATATAGTCAATAGACGCACATGTTCATTACCTCAATACACAACTAAGAAAAACGATATTAATCGATTTAGATTGTAACAAATGGAGACTGTAAATAATACCAAAACATACCTTTGAAACACACAAAAATTCTCAAAATAGCTTAATGATGCATATTTGTGAATCTCAAGAATTTTTAAATTAAAGTATATCAACGAATTTGAAGCAAATAAATTCTATAATAGCGAAACAATTTATGGATATGAAGCTTAACTTCCTCTTTAATAAGGAAATCAAGATACGATAAGACACATTGCTTGGACTGTCAAACTTGTAACACATATAATTGCTTAAGTATTCCTAGATGATACTCTTTTCTGTTTTTAACTATCGACTCTTATATGAGATTTGAGATACGATAGATGATATTTAACCATAGTTGTTGCGCATTGCTCAATAACCATTAAAATACGACCATCTTTTACCGTTAGTATCATATGCAAGATGAGTAACTGTAACACCCGAGCCCAATACTACTAATTTCTGTTACTGTTTGAGCATTAATGTGGTACTCTTTTCGTTTAGCCTGCCTGTTTGTCACTTACTGTAAAATTTTATCCGGAAAGGTCATTTCTGCATATAACAAATTTTAGCATCTAAAATGAAATTAAAAATATCCATCTTGGCCTACTCGACACCCCTAGCCTTGTGGTAGCGTCCGTGCATCGAGTTCTCGTCCAGTTCGGTGAAATGGGCGGGTTTGGACGGCTACGCATGCGTACAGGTGTCCGTCTTGGGGGTATGCTTTTTAATCATAAAACACTTAATTTTAAAATTTGGAACCCGCTTAAAATCCTATTATTTAAATTTCGAATTTTTGGACCCGACCCGGACGCGATTTGGAAATGTTTTATTTAGCGCCAAAATCCCAAATTAATATAATATTTAAAACAATAATATATATCGTTAACAAACATATATTTCACTGTTAATATAAATTCTTTTAATATTTTTCTTTAACCTCTAAATTTTCCTCAGCCAATCAACGAAGGCAATTTCTTCCCCTGGGCCCCACTTAATCCCTCAGATCTCTCTCTCTCTCTCTCTCTCTCTCTCTCTCCCCCCCCATAATCTTCCTCTCTCTCTTATTTTAAATATTTTCCCCTTCATTGTTCCTCATCACGAGAACAGAACCCCACGAGCTCGCGAACCCCACGTAACCTTACCGCCGCCTTGCCCTAGCTGCCGCAGCCCAACGCCGACGACACCCTCGTCGACCTCACTGCCTCCTCACCCTCACCTCACCAAGCCCTCTTCCTCCTCCGCCATCTCCTCCCTTTACCCGAGCACCACTGCACCCACGTCACCGCACTCGCCCCTCGCCGCCGATCTCCATCGTCTGCCTCGTCACCTCCTCTTCAGCACCACCCTTGTCACCTTCTTCATTTCCTCCTCTCCCCCTCATTCCCAACGAGACACCCGAGCGACCCCTACAACCCATCACCACCACAACCCAACACCTGAACCCAACACTGCACCCCGCCAGAGCTCGTCGCCGTCGAACTACTCACCCCGTCGCCTGTACCCCGATCACCTTCCTCTCTCTACCCCTCCTTCCCGATGAAACCCCGAGCCCCAACCATGAAACCACTCCACAACCCAAGAACCCTGCATCTCTCCCGCAACCCACTGCCATCGCCGGCATCCTCGCCGACGACGACCGGTCTTCAACATCCTCTCGCTGCCTTCTTTGACCCCAGAGCACAGTGAACCCAGTCCCCTCTCTTATCTCTTCTCTCTTTTCTCTTCTTCTCCGTCTACTTCTTTCTTCTCGGTTTTCCATTTCCCGGTGATCGCCAGAGCCGTGTCGCTGCCGACAGTCCAAGCAACCCTGGGGACGTTCCCTGATGGCATGGTCGAGTCCTGGCCTTACCTGGTTCCATCCTGTGCTCGCGTGAGCATGTCGCGACAATTCACCGACGTGGGACGTACCGTGCGGATCCATTTCACTTTCTGATCGAGGCAAGTACCCCTTGCTACATGCTATACAATATATTTATATATGTTTTGACACCCTAAACCTGTAAAACTTAGCTTGGTACAATCGTTTTCCATTTCGGTTACAATATTGCATTATATCATTTTACTATTAAAAATGGAATTTACAGATGCAACCCAATAATCAAATCTACCTGTTCAATCACATTTTACTGTTAAAATAGCTGGTAGCAATTATCCCTCTAGTTCTGTTACATTTGGACACTCGCATGCATTAACCTGAAATAACTATATTGGACCGTTACATAATTTATTGCACCGCTAAGGGTGCTTAACCTGTTAACATGACTAAACGGCTATATTGTATTACTGCACTCTTGTGATTGAATGAAACATGCTTATTATTTAATTCATTGCTTACTTCATGTTGTTAACAACCACGTGTGATTATATCTGATTGTGAGCACACCCACGATAGTGGTTACATCTTGACCTGACATGGCTACACACATATATATATATATATTGTTACACCTGACATGGTACCATATACTGTTGACTTGATGTACCATGACTCGACCTGTTGCCTGATCTCGTGCCTAATGCCAACAAACCTGACATGTAGTCCTCATAGACCGTTCCTGTTGTCTATCCAGACAAACCTGCTTTTACCTGATCCTGTATTGGAATTAGTTCTTGATTACTGAATACCTGACTTGACATACACAACTTGGGGGTATGGGGAAATCAAAGGTAAAACCGACTTGTAACTCAACAGTTCGATACCTATTCTGATCAGTCTTACGGGCTCGGCCAGCCCTGGAGTGATAATGCTGATATCACTCGCCCATCCTGCTACCTGTTACTGCCTAGCGGCACGTCTCAGATTCAACCCCGAGGATCTTGACCGTGGTCCCGGGTATGCACGGGATACTATTGAGTTACATCGACGATTCATCAATTGATTTCAAAGACATTAGACTAGAAAACCTGATAGAACAGTTTAGTTACCCACTGCATACTACCATGCACTGCTTGTTTCATATTATTGCTCTATTCATGTTTATTTTGCATTGCCTGTTATATTGTTCATATTATATTACTTGTTGACATGACGCGCTGACGTCTGGGTTTTGCATGGCCCAGATTCTGTACCGCTGTCGCAGTCCGAGCAGGAGTATTTCAGCCAGCAGGCTGAGCTGTGAGTTTAGTGGTAGTTAGTTTTATTTCCTGCATTTATTTCCTGATGTGAGCCCGCATTATGGGACATACTTACAGTTATTGAATTGGATCATTTGCTTCCGCATTCATTTATTATTGACTCCTGTTATTCTGGTTTATGGACATGTTTTTAGATAGTTTTATCTTGTTCTTGATATCTCTACAGCCGTAATGTGACTGTGGACGGATACTTCCTACCCACAGGTAGCATGGTTGGCTATGTCACGTGCCCAATCTAGCGTACTCTGGGAAGCGGGGCGTGACATGGTTCTTTTGGTATCAGAGCCATAGGTTAGTTGGGTTGATTCTTTTGTAGTTGGGTATTGTACCCAATACACGAATCAGAATACCCGTGTTAGGAAACATGTCCTGCCACCTTGCCGTTTACCATTCTTTAATCACATTCTTCCTGATTATATCTTTTACGACGTGCAAACTTACTTTGCATGTCGACTTGAAAACATGATTTCTTGTTATCTCTAGGACTTAGGCGACTTGGGTGGAGTTAAGTAATTGTGGCTATGATACCGCGGCATAGTTACAATGCGGTACTCTATTTAAGTAACTTGGAGTTCTAGCCTTGATCTATATTCAGAATCTATCATCATGCTAATGTTGGGTGTTTTGAGTTCAGGATTATGGCAGGTAAGAATTTGAAGACGTACCAGAGGCGTGTGGATGAAGCCGTCATGCTTGGAGTGATAAGAGGAATGCTGGAGAATCAGAAGAAACATACCGAGCTGATCCAGCAGCAAGCAGGATCGTTTCAGGAAGGTTTGCAGATCGTTCAGCAGTCTGTAAACAACGTTGGAGCTAAACCAGTTGACCGAGTAGGGACCGTGGCAGACTTCAGGCGTTTGGGTCCGTCTACATTTACTGGTTTGAAGGAGCCGTTGCCAGCTGAGCAGTGGCTAGTTGACACGGAGAACTTGCTGATTGCGGCACAGATTCCAGATGACAAAAGATTTGACGTGGTACGCATTCAGTTAGTGGACTACGCCCGAGAGTGGTGGCTTGTGGAAGAGACCCGCTTGCCCAAGCCGATCAGTTGGGCGGATTTTTCTAAGAGTTTCCTGGAGAAGTTCTTCCCGCGGACTGCACGGGAGGAAATGGAAGAGAAGTTTATTGGGCTAAGGCAGAATGGAGCACCCGTGGACGTGCATGCAGCAGAGTGGACGAGACTCGGCAGATTCGCTGGACCTTTAGTCGCCAACGATGCAGACAGGGCACGAAGGTTCATGCGCAGCTTGGATGTGGACATCCAGAGGCAGATCGTCTCCCTGGGTTTGACCACTTTCTCACAGGTTCTTACGGCAGCTCGAGAACAGCAGAGCCTATCGGGAAAATTGGGAGTTCACAGCAGACAGCAGTTGCGGTAAGGAAGCAGTTCTGTCGGGCCAGTCAAGTTTAGGGCTAAGCCGACAAACAACATTGTTGCATCTATGGAAGTTGATAGTAGTGAAGAACCGGCTGTTGTTCGCGATTTTTATGGACGTGTTTGAAGATATATCGGGTTTACTGCCGAGGCGAGACGTGGAGTTCGCAATTGATCTTATTCCTGGTGCAGCGCCAGTATCTAAAGCGTATTATCCAATGGCACCAGTAGAGTTGGAAGAAGTTAAGAAACAGGTTGTTGAATTGCTTGAGAAGGGTTGGATTCGAAGCAGTAACTCGCCTTGGGGAGCTCCAGTTCTTCTAGTGAAGAAGAAGGATGGCACGAGAAGAATGTGCATCGACTGTCGAGAATTAAACCGGGTGACTATTAAGAACAAGTACCCGATCCCTCGCATTGGAGAAATTTTTTGAGCAGCTTAGTGGCGCGAGGGTATTCTCGAAGTTGGATTTACGATCTGGATATCATCAGGTCCGAGTGAAAACATAAGATATTTGCAAGATGGCGTTCCGAACTCGGTATGGACATTACGAGTACTTAGTGATGCCCTACGGAGTAACGAATGCGCCGGCAGTATTCATGGACTTGATGAACCGAATCTTTTCACCATTCTTAGACCAGTTTATCGTGGTCTTCATTGACGATATTCTGGTTTACTCGAAGAGTTTTGAGGAGCATGTTGAGCATTTAAAAGTCGCACTGCAGACATTGAGACGGGAGAAATGGTATGCGAAGATGAGTAAGTGCGAGTTTTGGCTGGAGGAAGTAAAGTTTTGGGGCATGTTGTGTCTGGCGATGGAATAGCCGTCGATCCAGAAAAGATTGCAGCAGTTCGAGATTGGCCGATTCCAAAGAATGTTGCTAAGATAAGGAGTTTCCTTAGATTAGTCGGATACTACAGGAGATTTGTGGAGAACTTTGCTCGTCTGGCAGAGCCGTTGACCAAGCTTACGCGTAAGGAGGTATCTTTTGTATGGACGGATAAATGTGCGTTAGCTTTTGAGACGTTGAAACAGAAGTTGATAACCGCCCCTATTCTGACCATGCCAGACAATTCCGGAGGATTGGTGATTCACAGCGACGCATCTGGGAAAGGATTGGGATGTGTTTTGATGCAGCATGGGAAGGTTGTAGCGTACGCATCGAGACAACTGAAGACCCATGAGAAGAATTATCCGACTCATGACTTGGAGCTTGCGGCTGTGATTTTCGCTTTGAAGATTTGGAGACACTACCTTTGGGGCGAAAGAGTCGAAGTTTTTACAGATCATAAGAGCTTGAAGTATGTGTTCACACAGAAGGAACTGAATATGAGGCAGCGTAGATGGTTGGAGCTGATGGCTGACTACGATCTTGATCTTAAGTACCATCCGGGGAAGGTTAATGTTGTGCCGGATGCGCTTAGTCGGTTACCAGTAATTCAGGTGTTAACTACGCAGAAGGAGATCGTCGCAGATTTTCGAAGATTTGACTTGGAGGTTGTGCTACCGCGTTCTATGGGACAGTTGTTGCAGCTGCAAGTACATTCATCTTTGATCGAGAATATTAAAGCAGCTCAATCGCAGGATCCTAGACTGCAAAAGTTTCGAGAACAGGTTGAAGCCGGGCTACGAACAGATTTATTGATCCACGAAGATGGTTCGTTGAGGTATGGTAGCCGTTTGTATGTGTCAAAGGGTGATGTTCGTGAAGAGCTTATGAAGGAGGCACACAGTTCAGCTTATTCTGTACATCCAGGAGGCACAAAGATATACCGAGTTATTCGACAGCATTTCTGGTGGGAAGGCATGAAGCGGGAGATTGCTCGCTTTGTGGCTAAGTGCTTGGTGTGTCAGCAAGTTAAGGCTGAACATCAAAGGGTTGCTGGTTTATTGCAACCAATTCCGATACCTCAGTGGAAGTGGGAACATATAACCATGGATTTCGTGACGGCTTTACCGCGGAGTCCAAAGGGCAATAATGCAGTATGGGTGATTGTTGATCGGTTGACCAAGGCAGCTCACTTTATTCCTTTCCGGGTTGGTCAATCAACGGAGACTTTGGCAGAGCGGTACATGCAGGAGATTGTAAGATTGCATGGAGTACCGGTAAGCATCGTGTCCGATCGGGACACTCGGTTCTTATCACACTTCTGGAGGAGTTTACAGGAAAGTTTGGGGACTCGATTGAAGTTTAGCACAGCTTATCATCCTCAAACTAATGGTCAGTCGGAGAGAACGATCCAAACTCTTGAAGATATGTTGAGAGCATGCATGTTGGACTTCAAGGGTTCGTGAGAGGATCATCTACTCTTGGTGGAGTTTTCTTACAACAACAGTTTTCAAGCAACCATCCAGATGGCTCCGTTTGAAGCGTTGTATGGTCGTAAATGCCGTTCACCTGTTTGTTGGGATGATGTCAGTGAACGAAGATTGTTGGGACCAGATTTGGTGGTGCAGGCAGTTGAGAAGGTTAACACTATCAGAAATCATATGAAGGCAGCTCAAGACAGACAGAAGAGTTGGGCTGACACGTCAAGAAGACCTCTAGAGTTCGCCATGGGTGATTTGGTATTCTTGAAGATATCACCGACTAGAGGGGTGATTCGTTTTGGGAGTCGAGGAAAGCTTAGTCCTCGATTCGTTGGACCCTTTGAGATATTGGAGCGTGTTGGAGAGATAGCGTACCGTTTGGCGTTGCCGCAGTCCTTGGCAGGTGTGCACGATGTGTTTCACGTATCTCAACTACGAAGATATGTTCGAGATGAAACACACGTTTTGGATCATTCGGAGCTAACAGTACGAGAAGACTTGACTTTTGAGGAGCGACCGGTTGAAATCGTGGATCGAAGGGAAAAGGTTCTTAAGAACAAGGTTATCCCCCTTGTGCTTGTTTCTTGGGGTAATCGATCGCATGGATAGTCCACTTGGGAGCGAGAAGATGAGATCCGACAGAAGTTTCCTCCCCTCTTCTTGTAGTTTCTTTATATTCTTGGAATTTCGAGGACGAAATTCTTTTTGTAGTTGGGTATAATGTAACACCCGAGCCCAATACTACTAATTTCTGTTACTGTTTGAGCATTAATGTGGTACTCTTTTCGTTTAGCCTGCCTGTTTGTCACTTGCTGTAAAATTTTATCCGGAAAGGTCATTTCTGTATATAACAAATTTTAGTATCTAAAATGAAATTAAAAATATCCATCTTGGCCTACTCGACACCCCTAGCCTTGTGGTAGCGTCCGTGCATCGAGTTCTCGTCCCGTTCGGTGAAACGGGCGGGTTTGGACGGCTGCGCACGCGTACAGGTGTCCGTATTGGGGGTATACTTTTTAATCATAAAACACTTAATTTTAAAATTTGGAACCCGCTTAAAATCCTATTATTAAAATTTCGAATTTTTGGATCCGACCCGGGCGCGATTTGGAAATGTTTTATTTAGCGCCAAAATCCCAAATTAATATAATATTTAAAACCATAATATATATCGTTAACAAACATATATTTCACTGTTATAAATTCTTTTAATATTTTTCTTTAACCTCTAAATTTTCCTCAGCCAATCAACGAAGGCAATTTCTTCCCCTGGGCCCCACTTAATCCCTCAGATCTCTCTCTCTCTCCCCCTCCCATAATCTTCCTCTCTCTCTTATTTTAAATATTTTCCCCCTCATTGTTCCTCATCACGAGAACAGAACCCCACGAGCTCGCGAAACCCAACCCCACGTAACCTTGCCGCCGCCTTGCCCTAGCTGCCGCAGCCCAACGCCGACGACACCCTCGTCGACCTCACTGCCTCCTCACCCTCACCTCACCAAGCCCTCTTCCTCCTCCGCCATCTCCTCCCTTTACCCGAGCACTACTGCACCCACATCACCGCACTCGCCCCTCGCCGCCGATCTCCATCATCTGCCTCGTCACCTCCTCTTCAGCACCACCCTTGTCACCTTCTTCATTTCCTCCTCTCCCCTTCATTCCCAACGAGACACCCGAGCGACCCCTACAACCCATCACCACCACAACCCAACACCTGAACCCAACACTGCACCCCGCCGGAGCTCGTCGCCGTCGAACTACTCACCCCGTCGCCTGCACCCGGATCACCTTCCTCTCTCTACCCCTCCTTCCCGATGAAACCCCGAGCCCCAACCATGAAACCACTCCACAACCCAAGAACCCTGCATCTCTCCCGCAACCCACTGCCATCGCCGGCATCCTCGCCGACGACGACCGGTCTTCAACATCCTCTCGCTGCCTTCTTTGACCCCAGAGCACAGTGAACCCAGTCCCCTCTCTTATCTCTTCTCTCTTTTCTCTTCTTCTTCGTCTACTTCTTTCTTCTCGGTTTTCCATTTCCCGGTGATCGCCAGAGCCGTGTCGCTGCCGACAGTCCAAGCAACCCTGGGGACGTTCCCTGATGGCATGGTCGAGTCCTGGCCTTACCTGGTTCCATCCTGTGCTTGCGTGAGCACGTCGCGACAATTCACCGACGTGGGACGTACCGTGCGGATCCATTTCACTTTCTGATCGAGGCAAGTACCCCTTGCTACATGCTATATAATATATTTATATATGTTTTGACACCCTAAACCTGTAAAACTTAGCTTGGTACAATCGTTTTCCCATTTCGGTTACAATGTTGCATTATATCATTTTACTATTAAAAATGGAATTTACAGATGCAACCCAATAATCAAATCTACCTGTTCAATCACATTTTACTGTTAAAATAGCTGGTAGCAATTATCCCTCTAGTTCTGTTACATTTGGACACTCGCATGCATTAACCTGAAATAACTATATTGGACCGTTACATAATTTATTGCACCGCTAAGGGTGCTTAACCTGTTAACATGACTAAACGGCTATATTGTATTACTGCACTCTTGTAATTGAATGAAACATGCTTATTATTTAATTCATTGCTTACTTCATGTTGTTAACAACCACGTGTGATTATATCTGATTGTGAGCACACCCACGATAGTGGTTACATCTTGACCTGACATGGCTACACATAAATATATATTGTTACACCTGACATGGTACCATATACTGTTGACTTGATGTACCATGACTCGACATGTTACCTGATCTCATGCCTAATGCCAACAAACCTGACATGTAGTCCTCATGGACCGTTCCTGTTGTCTATCCAGACAAACCTGCTTTTACCTGATCCTGTGTTGGCATTAGTTCTTGATTACTGAATATCTGACTTGACATACACAACTTGGGGGTATGGGGAAATCAAAGGTGAAACCGACTTGTAACTCAACAGTTCGATACCTATTCTGATCAGTCTTACGGGCTCGGCCAGCCCCGGAGTGATGATGCTGACATCACTCGCCCATCCTGCTACCTGTTACTGCCTAGCGGCACGTCTCGGATTCAGCCCCGAGGATCTTGACCGTGGTCCCGGGCATGCACGGGATACTATTGAGTTACATCGACGATTCATCAATTGATTTCAAAGACTTTAGACTAGAAAACCTGATAGAACAGTTTAGTTACCTACTGCACACTACCCTGCACTGCTTGTTTCACATTATTGCTCTATTCATGTTTATTTTGCATTGCGTGTTACATTGTTCATATTATATTACTTGTTGACATGACGCGCTGACGTCTGGGTTTTGCATGGCCCAGATTCTATACCGCTGTCGCAGTCCGAGAAGGAGTATTTCAGCCAGCAGGCTGAGCTGTGAGTTTAGTGGTAGTTAGTTTTATTTCCTGCATTTATTTCCTGATGTGAGCCCGCATTATGGGACATACTTACAGTTATTGAATTGGATCATTTGCTTCCGTATTCATTTATTATTGACTCCTGTTATTCTGGTTTATGGACATGTTTTTAGATAGTTTTATCTTGTTCTTGATATCTCTACAGCCTTAATGTGACTGTGGACGGATACTTCCTACCCACAGGTAGCATGGTTGGCTATGTCACGTGCCCAATCTAGCGTACTCTGGGAAGCGGGGCGTGACAGTAACTCTTTTTTCTTTGCACTTATGCATATAATTGTTTTAAAACAATGACGTATGAAGGCATCATATGTTCGACTCTTACTTTTCTCAAATGAGATCATATACTATTAGTTGCCTAATAGCAGAACGTTCTCATGGTTAATACAATTTGTGTGTAATTCGTGTACATGTTTGAGAAATTTTCACATTTTTATACTTTTCAAGATCATGTTTCAAGACATTTTAATGCGATCAAAAATAGTGTTTCAATAGATCTATAAATCATCCAAATGTTTTCTTAGTTTGTATGTATGTCAATCCTAATCATGTTCCAAAGTTAACACGCGACTAGAAACCATAAAAACGTTTTATGAGTTTGCACTAAAAATATAGGAATTTTATATTTTTCATCTAAATAGGTTCTCAAAATCAATTTAATGCATGAAAATAATTGAAAACCATCATAAATACCACATATCAAAAATAACATACTTAATGAATTGAATGCACATGTCCAAAATTAGCTTATATGATGAATGCAGTAAGCTTAATACAATGTTTAGCATATGTATGTGCAATGTGCTATGTCGCTTAATCAACTAGTGATACTATCCCCAACTGTCTTCGAATAAAGAAAAATTACTTTTCATCTAGAAGTTTGGTGAAAATATTGGCTAATTGATGTCTAGTGTCAATATATTCCAAAGAAATATCACCTTTATCCCTATGATCTCGCAAAAAGTGATGACAGATATCTATGTGTTTTATTCTAGAACGTAGAATAGGGTTTCTAGATAAATTTATAGCACTAGTGTTATCATAATAGATATTGGTTGGTTGAAATGTTAAATCGTAATTCTTAAGAGTTTGTCTCATCCATAAAATTTGAGCATAACAATAGGCCGCTATGTATTCGGCTTCGGTTGTGGATAAAGCCATCGAATTTTTCTTTTTAGAGAACCATGAGACTAAGGAAAATCCTAATAATTGGCATCTGCCACTAGTACTTTTACGATCCACTCTACTCCTTGCAAAATCAGCGTCACAATAACCAACTAAATCTAGTGATGTTGACTTAGGATACCATAACCCTACATTTAATGTTCCTTTGACATACCTAAGTATCCGTTTCACATGTGTAAGGTGAGATTCTTCTGGATTTGACTGAAAACGAGCACATAAACATACACTAAATATAATATCAGGTCTACCAGAAGTTAAATATAATAAGCTACCACTTATTCCTTGATACATGCGCTCATCTACCTTTTTACCTTTCTCATCATCATCGATTTTGGTGTTTTGTGCCATGGGGGTGGAACATTCTTTCGCATTCTCAAACATGAATTTCTTAATTGTCTAACGTAGGGTTGGTGTTTGGGAGGAACGATGACAATTTGATTGGATCCAGCGATTCTGATTATGCAGGTGATCTTGACAGACGGAAATCGATCACCAGTTACGTATTCTCCTTGGGAGGATGTGCCATTAGTTGGCGTGCTTCTTTGCAGTCTACGGTAGCATTGTCTACAACGAAGGTGGAATATATGGCCGTTGTTGCGGCCGTTAAGGAAGCAATCTGATTGAAGGGACTATTTTTAGAACTTGGTAGTCCAAAGGATACCATAATAATCTACTGTGATAGCCAAAGCGCTATTTACTTGACGAAAGATCAGATGCATCATGATAGGACAAAGCACATCGATGTATGGTACTGGTTTGTGCAGGAGATCGTTGAAAAAGAAGAGATTGTGGTGAAGAAGGTTGGCACAACGGATAATCCGGCCAATATATTGACGAAATCTCTTTCAGTTGTTAGGTTTGAGCACTGCTTAAACTTAATTAGAGTGTGTCGCACTCATTGGGCCCTTTAGGGGGTTTGTGGTGAAGATGGAGCTGTTATTACTTTGATGGAGGAGAATGCGAGGCAAGGTGGAGATTTGTTAGATATGTCTCACATTTAGATCCATGAAGATTTCCTATTGAAGATCGGGCAATATCACGAAGCGATTTGAACATCTGAGCTTATCTACAGGTTAGACAGCTGACAGTCTCAGCGCCAAACGTCTGCCTCTAATCTGCATGCGTGAGTATTCTTTGGGCAGACGTCTGCGTCGATGAGGTTCAGACGTCTGCCGAGCGCTCTGTTCTTTTAGTGTGAAATCCAGAAGTCTGTCACATCCTTATTCAGACATCAGGTAGGCGCTCTGGAGTTTCGGTGATATTTTGGCAGACATCTGCCAATGCCTTGTGCAGACGTCTGCCGTACTGGGCCGGGCAATATTTCCTTTATTTGGAAATTAGTTTTTTGAGGAAATCTTTTGTATGCTATTTATATAATAGTTTATATTAGCCCTAGATCTTATGTCGTTTGTTAACTAGAGAGAACTCATTAATTATCATGAGATAGCTAAGGTTTATTTGAGAGGGATTTGTATTCTCCATCAATTTGTACTCCTCCGGATATTTGATTATTAACAAAGTTTCGTCTTCGTCTATTTGTTTTGTAGTTAGTACTCGTAATTCTATCTTGCCTGTGGTTTGATTTTCTTCTCACTATCGATTGTGTGTTTGCTTTGTGATTGTCTCGTATACGCAACAATAGCTCTAGCTCCTCCAATTAGGATCATGTAGAATTCTTATACAACATTATTAGGTAGAACCTCTTTATTCATTGTCTGGCGTAATACATGAACGTCTGAGATTGAAAGAAGAATAAAATTCTCTTCACAAATTGTAATTAACCGTCCGGCTATTACACAATGAACGGTGGATAACCAATTTTATGTAAAAATGTCAAAACGAAATTCTACATGAACCTTGCTGAGTTCCTCTATTTAAATTAAAATGACATGCATACTATATCCAGATAATTCAAGGGAGTGGAACACAAGGAGCATGCCTTCAAAAGCACAGTTCATGCAAATGCCTCAATTCATAGTCCATACAGCAGTTCATCAAATCTACAACATTTATTACCAAGACATAAATTCACAACAACAAAAGGTATTCATTTAAACATCCTCGAAACGACGGCAAGACGCATCATTGCTAAAGAGTTCTTGCAAATTATTAGTTTTTCGACAGATAACAAACAAATATGGTAAAACATTTGCTTCTTGACCCAACTTTGACGACTTCGAGAACGGAGCTCTTCCATAATTCGAGTCATACGCAGCCAGGTGCTCGTCCACAGCATGCAAGGGAAGGGACCACTGCAATAGACAACAAAGGTAAAGGTTAGAAAATACTAGAGGCGATTCAGACATGATAATAGCACAAGGGTACATCACATTGATAGAAATATGATATATTCATCACGGCAAAGGTCTTTACCAAACGAAATTCAACTATAACTAACAGGAAATACAAAATCCATTTCAGGTTGCCGAACAATTGGGTATACAAGCAAAACTTTCGACGATACCATCATATTGATGCCTCCGAACTATGCTTGAGAATAAGGGGCACATATTGATGCCCCCTTCAACAAAAGCCAATTATTTATAGATCATTCATGATTTTAGGTTTCAAAACTTCAAATTGAGAATAATGAAGGACAAAGACCATAAGAAAATAGCGGTTACAAGAATTCAGCCCTACGTATCTTTTTTATTGGATGATTAGCATGGTTCATTTCAAACTTCAATGTGTAAAACAGATGCATACCATATTTCATGTGATATTAATACCTTTTGCTCACTGATCTAGTAAGTGCAGGTCCTAGAAATAGAACATTTTCCATCACTAAAAATGAGCAAGAGTAGGTAAAAGCAAATGAACTTGGTCTATCTATATTTTAGGCAGATGATGATTCATGACGATCCATCAAAAATATGGTTTAGGGTTGATTTTTGACCTCTCCATATGAGAGATTCCCTCTTATGGCCTTTTTCCTCCGATATTCTCCTTAGAAATTTGGCAGCCAGCTATGACCTCTCTCATCAGTCAATATTGTATTAAAAATTCAAGTTCCTAGTTCTATGTGAAAAGAAATTTTGGTGACTAGAATGGTAACATGGGAAATAACTATATATCAACACATCTAAAATTTCAATGCAGCTCATCGTAAGCTGCATTAAAAAAGCTAGCAACTGATAAAACATGGCAAACTATGCCAAACTAAATGTGTCAAGATAAGCCATCAAACTCGTCACAACTCTAATGTAAGATTAGCACCGGGTCTTCAATCGAACTCGACATGTACGCTGCCAGCCATAGTCAACCTCTTATGTCGGCCTGGTAGGATTTTTGAAAATCTATTCATCTTGTAATATTATAAAAGATTTGGCAGATGAAACTACGCCCCACCGTCACCCCCTTCCCCCCAAACAACAACAAAGCCTTTTATCCGAAGCATATGGGGTAGGCTACATGAACCAACATGAGAATCATGCCAGGTCCAACACATGAATCATCCGCCTCTACTCACCCCTATCAAACAATATACTTTCATTGAGGCCTTTGGCAACCACATCTTTTCGTATCACCTCCAACCATGTCTTCTTCAGTCTCCTTTTCGCCCTTTTGACATTGCTTATATCGAGGGTATCCATTCGTCGAACCGGTGCTTGCATAGGTCTGCGTCTCCAATAACCAAACCATCTTAGACGGTTTTCCCGTATCTTCTCTTTCACAGGTGCTACACCAACTTTTGCACAAATATTCTCATTTTGCACCTTATCTTTTCTAGTGTTACCACACATCCAATGAAGGATGCATATCTCCGTTACATACATCTTCTATGTATGATGCTTCTTAGGAACCCAGCATTCTGTACCATACAATAAGACATGCCGAATAACGCTCCGATAAAACCTCCATTTCAAGCTTAACGGAAAATTACAATCGCACAAAATCTCTGTTGCACTCCTCCATTTTAACCAACCAGTTTGGATTCTTTGATTTACATCGCTATCGATCTACCCATCCTTGATATCTAAACTGATCGCTCGATGATATCTCTTGCCCATCCAATATTATACCATTGTGGTCGCGACTTCTCTGTTTGCTAAATTTGCAATGCATATATGCTGTCTTGGACTTGCTCAATCTGAACCCGCGAGATTCCAACGTTTGCCTCCATAACTCCAAGTTGGTATTAACCCCTGCTTTCGTCTCATTTACTAGAACAATATCATCAGCAAATAGCATACACCAAGGTAGCTCATCCTAGATAGTTTTAGTAAGCTCATCCATCACGATGGTAAACAGGAATGAATTTAAAGCAGATCCTTGATGTAAACCAATTGTAATTGAAAAATCACTCGTTAGACCGCCGTAAGTTCTGACATTTACCACTACTCCATCGTACAGTCCTTGATTATGTCAATGTATATGACTGAGACCCCTTCTTCATCATTGTCTCCCATAATACCTCTCTAGATATCTTGTCGTACGCTTTTCCTAAATCAATAAATATCATAAACAAATCTCTTCTACTCTTTCGAAAACACTCAACAAGTTGACGAAACAAATGAATAGTCTATGTCGGCGATCATCCAGCCATGAACCCGAACCGGTTCTCTGTTATCTTAATATCCTTTTTTAGCCTGTGTTCAATCATTCTCTCCCAAAACTTTATGGTGTGACATATAAGTTTTATTCCACGGTAATTTAAGCAGCTTTAAATGCCACCCTTGTTCTTGTAGATAGGTATAAGAGTACTTTTTCTCCACTCATTTGGTATCTTTTTGGTCTGCCAAGTCTTATTAAACAAATCTGTCAGCCATTTAACACCTATCTCTCTTAAACACCAAAGCTCAATAGGAATCTCGTCTGGACCAACCGTTTTTCTTGATTTCATTCTCTTCAACCCTCCAAAAGAACGGAAAAAAAAGAATGTAAGGAGGTTAGCAGACTTGTATAAGTCACATATTGGATTTAATTTAGGATCCAACAATAGTAATCATCTACATTTTAGTTTGTTTTCCTTTATGATATTGGTAAAAACTAGAAACATGATGCATGTTCCAGTCAATAGTAAAGTATGTTCCCATCATTAACTACCTTCCCAATATAGTCTTGCTAATGTCACCAAATTAATCCTGTAGAAGAAAGGTTTTATTTTATTATTTATTTATTTATCTTACTTTTTTCAGGAATCAACCCCACTTAAAAATCAAATAGGTGGCATCTCACTTGGGGAGGCAAGATATACTGCAGAGCTCTCTTTTAGTCTCTACAAGACAAGGTCATGCTTCCATTTACTTTATATAATTTCCATACATTAGTCCTTCAATTTAAGCCAATAACATAAGCATATATATATATATATACCACAAGGGTAATTTTTTATAAGAAAATATTGAATGGATCATTGTCAACAAAAACAAAGCAATTGGGCTTGGAGTAGCTCATAAAGGAGACCTGGGTTTGAGTTCGGAATACCCCATTAATGAGGGTGACTAATTTATCCCACCTATTATCTCAAAAGAACAAAAACAAAGCAATTAGACATAATTGTTTTTCTTTAAATCTTACTTTCGTTCCTTAGAACTAGGAAACCCTTGTTTCTTACCAAATTGTGCAGCTTAAAGAAATGTAGATGGCTATAAAACTTATACATTGTCAATAAACCTCCATACTCTTATTTAGAATTTTTTTTTACATTATTCTAGCAAAATCATCAAATAATAGCGATATGGATAATAAAGAATAAAGTGGTTTTGCTTTTTAAGAAAAAGAGAAAATTGTTTCCGGATTCAATTTGAAGATATGACTTATTTTTAAACCCACGTATTTTCAAAATTGTGAAAACAAAAATAATACTTACAAAATACGGATATTTGAAGCCCACAATAGATTGCATGTATCATACTTAGGATATCATTGGCCAAAATTACGGATTTACGCTCATTTTTAAAATCAAATAAACATGATAATTCTCTCAAAAAAAATTATTCATATGATTTTTTTCTCATGACTACCGTGGTTCGCTCCTTCCTCGGTGCTTCTCTTCCAATCCCCCATTTTTTCTTCCCAATCCTCTTCAAAAATTCACATCGTTGTTTCAAATCCCTCATCTTCAATCCAATTCCCCTGATTCCCCCATCTCTTCATTTTTTGCATCTTCCCTTTCAAATCCCTATTCTCCAATCTAATTCTTCCGATTCTCTTATCTCCGCTTCCAATCCCTCATGCTTCCGGCATCTCCACTCCCATGACGAATGATTCTAGGAAATCAATAATAAAGAGTGAATAAAAAAAGTCGGAAAATAGGGCAAGAATAATAATGAGGGCAAAAAAAAAGAAAGATGAGTGTTGGGGTCGAAAATCGCACTATACTGTCGAATCCCAAAGACTTGAGCTCAAGTGGACCCGAGCCCAAGCAAGCGGGTCCAAGCCCAAATCCAAGCCGGTCCCATGCACAAACATAAGCCGGGCCCATGCCCGAACCGAAGCTCAAGCCAAGACCAGTCGAAGCTCAAGCATAGGGCCGTCCCCCATGCCAAGAAAAGAGAGAAAATGTAATAAATATATTTAATGTGTAAATATGTAAAGAAATAGGCAAAAAACTAATTTCGTAAAGCCAATGGCTAATATGCAATTGTGTAAGGGTATTTAAACCCATTATATGATGAAATGAACAAGTTTCCCCTTTCTATAAAATTTGCTAGGGTTTAAACCTCCACAAAAGGATGCAAGTCTCTTTCTTCTTCATCTTCTTCCTCGAAAAGAGAGAATCAAAAGGATAGAGAGTTCCTTTGGGTCTCTCTCATCTCCTTCATCTCTTTCTTTCCCAATACAACCTATCAAAAGAAAACACATCTCTTTCGGAAAAGTCCATCTTAAAAACCCAAGATCCAAAACCAAAACCAAGTAACAATCTTTCCTCACCAAACTTAAAGAACAAGAGAGAACCCTTGGGGTGAAAGCCCACCCAAGCAAGCACCATGGACGAAGAACCTTGATGAAACCTATGGGTTTCACCATAAAAATGTATAAAATCGATCTCTTTGGGGTGAAAGATTATAGCTTTCACCTCCACGAATCTTCGGTGCCGAATCTCACATGAGATCCGTGGGAATATGGGTCACAACCCATATTCCTCGTCGGAACTCCCCAAAGAAGGGGGTTCCTGCATTCGGAACTTCTCCAAGGGGGTTCTCGCATTCGGAACCCCTAAAGGGAGTTCCCTCTTTCCGGACCCCCTTCTAGGGGTCCCGCCTTTGGAAACCCCCAAGAGGGGTTTCCTTTTCGGGACCCCCTAAAAGAGGGGTCCCGCCTTCAAAACCCCCCTAAAGAGGGGTCCCCCTCTCGGGAGCCCCAAAAGAAGGGTCCCGCTGTCGGGACCCCCCAAAGGGGGTCCCGCCGTCTCGGGTGGCCTCCCAAACTCGGGAGGTAACTAAAATCCTCTTTTTCCCACTTCGGGAGCTGTTTGATGCGCTCAAAACATTTTCCCTTTTAAAAAATTTTCCACGTGGCCCCTGTGTGATGGCCTCTGGTATGTTTAAAGAAGCCTAAAATTGTCTTCAAGCACAACACACATCACAGAATAAGTTCACATGATACACATGACCCGTCAATCGGTGGTTCTCTCGCGTCAAAGCGAGGGGTAATTAACGGCAGCTTTGCCTGCGGCCGCTGAAAATTCAGATCCGCACAATCAATAAACCCTGCCTACCATCGGATATCATGAATCTGTACAACCCCGAAACACAAGCGCATCCATCTCCATGGAGTGACAAAAAACACTATACAATGAGTTTAGAAAAGAAATTAATGCAAGTAATAACAAAGATAGAATAATAAAAAGCCATGAAAAACGATAGATACATGATCATAAATCTCATGTTCTAATGTCTTGGGAAATCCAAAAAATCTCATGTTGTAATATCTTAAAAAAAATTAAAAGGGTATTATAGGAAATGCATACACAAATATGTATACAAATCATGATTTGGTTTTAAGATAATGTCAGTATATTTTTAGGGTTTTTCACAATTTTTAAATTTTATAGGTTTAAAATTAAGTCATTTCTTCAAACCGGGCCGCGAAACAATTTTCCCTTAAAGAAAAGAATAAAGTGATGTATAAAATCAAATCCATACGCAATTTAGGCTCCATTAAAGAACTGCTTAATATATATTTAAAAATTCTTTTCAAGCTTTAACTATAAAAAGAAAGTTTGTGGATAATTAAATTTGAATATTTCTTTATTATATCTAGCGAAAAATGGAATAAACATAAATATATATTAATATAATACTAATAGAATATTTATATTTTTAGTGCATGATTATTATTTTTCATAGGTTTAATTACACTAAAGCATCATGAACTTTACTCTTTTTTCAAACCTATCAAAAATTTGCACAACACAAAATTACCAAACGGCTTCATACTAACTCTGCCCACTTTTTAGTGAATTATATACATTATGCTAAACTAATTATGGTGGCATGAACGAAATTTGAAATGTTTTATGGTAATTTTGTTAAAACTAGGTATTTAAAAAATGATTTTTTTTGTAATTATTTGTATTTATGAAATTCTTGGTAGTTTGTTGAAAAACAAAGAGTTTTGGTAGTTTAGTGAAACTAAGCCTTTGACATACTATACAATATTATTATTAGGCATTGTTCTAAATCTCGGTCGACCAACTCCAAGATGGCCAATTTCAATCTCACAAACGATCGTCCAAGTTCCATACCGAGATTCATGATATCAAGATTTCAAGTCTTATTACTAGAGATCGCTAATTTGTTGGGGTTTTAATATTTAGATTATTAATAGGTTAGTGGATGCATTAATTGGTTATTTAGTTTACAAATGGGTTATCACTTACTTTGACATAAGTAGTTACAAAAGAAAATGTTATAAAGTTTATAATTATTTTTTAAAAAATCCAAAATACCACTCTAAACATTATCACTTAAAAATTACGTCATATTGCTTATATTTATCTTTACCATTAAAAAATTTCCAATTCTTATAAATTTGTTTAATGAAATGATAAATTCGAGACTCTCCTACAAGAAAAGTCGGAGGTTCCAAATCCTTTAAAAAACAATGCAATCTATACATAAGTACAACTACATGCATATATGTATGCATGCAAGTATTTGTGTAAACATTTTCCAAATTAGTTCTATCTTGTTTCTATGTCCTAGTTGTGTCCTATATTTGCATTATTTGTGTTAAGACTATTGAATTTGAGGGAGAAAAATTATTATTAAAGATTGATCAAAAATACTATGTACAATACGCCTCTCTATATATGGCCTATAAGAAACCCTACTACGTATACTACATGTAAACCCCCAATACAAAGAGATAAAGATAAAAATATTTATAAAAAATACATGCATATCTTAACAGCCCCCTCAACTCACGGTGGATCATAAACCGAGAGTTTGATCAAAAAATGCAAACGTTGGGTACGTGTTTGAGGTTTCGTAAAGATATCGGCCACTTGAGCATTGGAATGGATGTAGGGAAGTGAAATTCGACCTCGGTCATACTCTTGGCGAACTATGTGACAATCCACTTCAATATACTTAGTACGTTCATGAAAAACTGGGTTTTCGGCAATACGAATGGCAATCTTGTTGTCACAATAAAGAGGAACAGGAGAAGAGATGTCGACACACATATCAATAAGCAAACTACGGAGTCATTTAAGTTCCGCAGGCGTGACATGGTATTCGGCTTCAGTGCTTGAACAAGAAATGGTGTCTTGGCGTTTGCTGCGCTAGGAGATCAGAGAGGAACCCAACAAGACAAAGTCCGATGGTAGATCGACGAGTGTCAGGGTCATCAACCCAGCCAGCATCAGAGTACGCACGTAAAGCAAATGCAGAGTCAGATGAAAATAATAGCGACCGGGTATGAGTACCACAAAGGCGTCGAAGAACTCGTATGAGAGCTGCATAGTGAGTCGAAGAAAGAGTACTCATGGATTGACTAAGAACATGGACAACATGTGCAATATCTGGTCTGGTACGAGAGGTAAATAAAGGCACCAACCAGCTCTCGATACCGAGTGGGGTTCGGTAAACTCGCTCCATCTGCTTGACGAAACTTCAGATGAAGCTCCATCGGCATAGCTGTAGAAGTACTGTCAGTAATAATAGAATCATCAACTGTGGCTCGTGTAAAAAGAACAGAAATATACTTCTGCTATGACAGAAGATAGCTACACGGAGAGTAAGACAATTCGATGCCCAAGAAATAACGCAAATGTCTAAGATTCTTCATCTCAAACTGCTGCTAAAGAAATTGTTTGAGATATGTGATAGTCTCTGAGTCATCACCGGTGATAATCATATCATTGACATAAATCAAGAGAAGATCTCAGTCCTTTGAGAAAGAGCGATAGAAAAATGTATAATCAGCAAGGCTCTAAGTGAAGCATGCAGTCAGAAGTGTCAGACGAAATCGCTCAAACCAAGTGCGGGATGCCTACTTAAAATCATAAAAAGCTCGGTGCAAAGGACATGCATACCCAGGGGAAGCCAAGACACCACCAGGAGGATCACCGTTAAGAAAGGCATTCATAACGTTCATATGAAATATTGACCAGTTACGGGCTGCAGCAACTGCAATGAGCGTATGAATGGAAATGATATTGGCGACGGGGGCAAAGGTTTCCTCATAATCAATGTCATATTCTTGAGAAAACCCACATGCCCCAAGACGTACCTAGTAACGTTCAACTGATCCATCTCACTTGGTCTTGACCTTGTAAATCCACTTGCAGCTAATGGGCTTGACATTTGTTGGCAAAGGAACAAGATCCCACGTGTGAGTATCACGGAAAGCCTGCAATTCTTTCTGCATAGCCTGCTGCCATTCTGGATATTGCATAGTCTCGGTATATGACTTGGGTTCCTAAATAGAATGAATAGCAGAAAGAAAAGATACGAACTGGGGAGAATAATCGTTTGCCATGCAAAAACTATAACGGACATGTAGCCATCTATCTCACGGAGGATTCTGACGAGGTGGAGGAGAAATAGCATGTGGAGAAGATGGTACAGGCGTAGGTGAATACTCGGTCGTCACTGTATTAGTGGAGGGAACATCAGGAAGTGGAGAAGGAGCATGTGAAATAGAATCATAAGACGGTGGAATAGGAGTGTATATAGGCACAACAGTGGATGTAACCGACGATGAGGTACATGAATCAAGGAAGGGCACATCTATATCCGAACAAGCAAAATACAGCACATTCTCGGAAAACGTGACGTTTCGAGAAATACGAAGTCGTATACGAATAGGATCATAACATCCGTATCCTTTATGAATTAGACTGTACTCTATCATAAAATACTTGACTGGGCGAGAAGAAAGTTTGTTTCGTTCATGAGCTGGTAGAATAATGAAACAAACATGGCCAAAAGTGCACAGAATAGAATAGTCAAAAGGAGATTTGTAAAGCTTCAGGTATGGAGTGGCATCCAGAAATAAAGAAGACAGAGTGATATTGATGAGAAGAAAAATGTCAACAAGGCCTCTGCCCAATAGGAACGAGGAACCGACGAATAGAGTGAAAGGACCCGTGTAGTCTCTAAAATGTATTGATGTTTTCTCTCAGTTATGTCATTTTGTTCATGAGTGTGTGGACATGATTGTTGTGGAAATGTACCATGAAATTTAAGAATGATTTGCATAGATGATGAAACACTCACAAATACTGTCAGATCTAAAAAATTTAATTCATTTATGAAACCGAGTATAAATCATATTTGTAAATTCAGTATAAATAGAAGTAATCTCAGATCTGACACGCATAAGATAAACTCTGGAATAACAGAGTAATCATCTATAAATAAAACATAATATTGATAACCAGATATGGACACAACATGAGCATGTCCCTAAATATCAGAATGAATCAAATCAAAAGGTTCTAATGAAATTTTATTATAAGAATCGTAAAGTAAAGCAGTTTGTTTTTCTAAACGATATCCAATACAATTATTTAAAGTACTAACACGAAGGGACCCTAAGACTTCATACTCGGATAAAGACTTCAGACGATAACTTGAAATGGGACCTAAACGAAGTTGCTATAGATCGGAAGAAGCCAAACCAGCTACAGTTTTATTCAAGGTAGGCAAGTGAAGATACTCCAATCGATACAGTCCATTCACTCTACGACCAGCCCCAATCTTCTGATCGGTACTCGAATCCTGCACAATAAAAAAAGTGGAAGAGAAAGTAATGGTGCAACCAGAATCAGTAATCTCACTAACAGAAAAAAAAATTCATTGTCAGTTTAGGCACATGTAGTACATATGAAAGAGTAAGATTGCCAGGAGAGTGAGTAGTAGATGTAATGTCACCATATTGATTTACTGCAAGTGACGGTCCATTAGCAGTATATATGTATGACATAGAAATAGTAAAACGGTTTGTAAGAAATGATTTATCAAAAGTCATATGATGTGAGTCACCACAGTCAAATATCCAAGGAATGGAAATACCAAAATCGGCAGTTGAGGCAGTGTAGATAAAAGGTGCAAGAGTTCTATTGACGCCAAGACTCTGTTGAACTATATTCACAATCTCTGCTATCTGTGCGAGGGAGAATGAGATGAAGTTGCAGTAGAGACGGCTGAAGATACAGCAGTAGATGCAGTTGGAGAGCGATTGCGATAGCGAGCAGCTGAATGAGTTTGAGCATTCGTTGATTGATACTTGAGCTAGGCACACTGAGAGATATGATGTCCACATTTCTTGCAGTAGGTACAAACTCATTCAATACTAGGAGACAGTAGTGGAGTTGTGACAGGTCTGGCAGGTGTGGTCTGTGCAGCCAAAACAATAGCCGATGGTGCAACAGATGAGCTCGTATCATGAGAACTAGATGATTTCAGCATCTGGAGATGGGTCGCCTCGGAGATGAATTTGGCAACTGCAGCCTTAAGACTAAGCAAGAGAACACGATGAGCTATCTGATTGCGTAGTCCTATTAACTCTGGTCAAAGACGCATAGCAAAGTGATACAAGTACAGACGATCGCGTTGCTTGTAATACTCGATAGCAACATCGCCGATCGTATCTGGAATCTGAACCTCCATCAAGTGTAATTACTCCCAATAACCTGATAGAAGAGAGTGAAAATCCTGGATAGAGTAATCCCCTGTCGAGCATCCAAAAGGGCCTGATGCAGTTGGTACCCATGAGTGGCACATGGCTGAACGAACATGCGACTCAGAACCCACTGCTCACGAGAGATAGTTAGGCGTCCAATAGACAAATGAATGGGAGTCACCACCACATGTACAATATATACCATAATCTGTTGATTCGTCTGCATCCAATGATCATAAGAGAGAATACAGAGGTCTGAAGTGTCGGTGGAACTGGTGGTGGAAGGAGTCTCGGGCATAAGTGTGATGATGGTGGAAAGAGGACAAGCAAGCGTGCCATCAATGTAGCCCTAAAATGCCAAAGCCTGAAGATTATATTGTATAGTAAGATCCCATCCAGTGTAATCCGCTAACTTGATAAGAAGAGTGTCGATTTGGGGGAAGTAATAAAGTCCCACGCTTATCCATAGCTCGATAAAATTGAATTTGCTTGAAAAATGGCTAAAGATAGCTCGAAAAATGGACAATGATAGCTAAAATCAGAACAGCTCAAATGAGCTCGGCTTGAAAAACAGGTCGGATCGTCAGCTCGAGTTGGCTCAAGTAGGCTCGACGTGGCTCGGGATGGCTCCAATCGGTTGGGCGGCTTGGATAGGGCGCAGATCGGCTCGTGACTGCTCGGTAGCTTGGATCGGCTTAAAGCGGCTCGTGACGGCTCAGGATGACTCGGCTCGTGGTGGCTCGATCCAACGAATCATGGATTTTTACACAGATTGGACAGCCGGAAAAAAAACGTGATGTTCGATCTACGATGACCGGCTCGTGATGGCCCGGATCCAACGACGACGACGAGGCTTAATGGGAATTGCTCGTTATACCTCGTGAAAAAAAAAGACTTTTTCGTTGAATTAGTCATTCCATTTCTTTTAGAAAGAGATTCTTTTCAAGCAGGCAAATATAGCATGGTGACGACGAGGGTGGCGATGTTTGTGGAGAGGTCTTCAATGGTGACGATGTAAAGGGCCGCAGGGTTTGTGGCGGCAAGTGAGCGGTGAGTGCGAGGAAATTAGCAGCGAGGGTTGCGATGGTGGTGGTGTTGAGGGTTGTAGCGGCGGTGATGCTGACGACAAAGGTGGTGGCGGTGACAAAGAAATTTGTGAGGATGAAGGTAGTGACGGTGACGTAAAGAATTTGTGAGGAAGAAGAAAATAATTTAGAGAGAGGCCTGATTTATTGGATTTTATGAGATATTGAGTTATTGGATTTTATAAGGTATTGGATTTTATAAGGAAAGGAAATTGAGCAAGGGTTTCGACAAGGATCAATCAAACCTGCTATATTATGTCAAGAACTATTGAATTTAAGAGGAAAAACTATTATTAAAGATTAATAAAAAAAAAATACAATGTACAATATACCTCTCTATATATAGCCCATAAAAAACCTAATATGTATACATGTAAACCCCCGATACAATGAGATAAAGATATAAAATATTTATAAAAGATTCATGCATATCTTAACAATTTGCATTAATATGCATGAAATTGTGCCGCATTGTCCACATGCAAGCAAAATTTGCATTACAAGCAAAAAATGACTATCCATAAATGTTTTATGCACATTCCAACACATCCAAAATTTCAAATAATATGTGTAAGAATCGAATACTAAATCGGACATACTAAGCAATGTAACTTACATAAACCCTTTGTTATATGACTTACCTTATTTTTCTATTTGTAATCTTTAATTAAGTGAGTCTAAGATTTTCTTCATCTTCTTTACTTCTATGAGAACGTGACAAGACTAGTAACTTTTCACTGAAAGTTAGAGAAGTAGAGGGTCGGCTACCTTTTTAAGATAAGTTATTTTATATATTCAGTTTTAATTAATATAAACTACAAAATTTAATGGTTTTCCTTTTTTTCTTGATTTACTATCAACTCTTTCTTTATTTGCTTTCTTTCTTCCCTCTCTCCTTCCCTCTTCTAAAAGCCAGACAGCAAATATGACCGCACACTTGGCACATATTGTAAGTGAACCTGGGGCTCTCTACTAGATTTTTAAAGTGAAGCTAAATGGGGATTTAAAATTTTCAAGAGAGCTTAAGTTCACAATCCATGAATCTATTGTTAAGAATTGAATTTGCAAGCATTCCACAAGAATATCCATACAAGGTTGAGATTATACAAACTATGTAGTATCTTCATTTGCTCCAATTGGACTGGACTCCATGCTAGACTCCTAGATATAGGAACAAGCTTGGTAAACACCTCCTCCATCATAGATGACCCACCTTGAGAGCTCCTTCGTTGCCTACAAGTCTTCCAAATTGAAGACTAACTTTGGTTCTATTTTTGCTAGAAATAGAAGCTAAAGTTGTAGCGATCTTCTTACTAAATTAATTTGTCTCTTTTATTTTCTTTTGATTTTCTTTTTCCATTTTTGAAGAGGAGAATGTGAGCTTGGAAGAAAGAGAAGAAAGTAAATCTACTTAGAAAAAGCCTTGACCTTTACCAAATGGTTACTATCATTTTTATTAGAATTCTCTACATCATTATAACCATCCATTCTCATCAAAAAAAAACAAGTGTCCAACCCATTCTCCCTCCTCCATATGTCACCACCCTACACAAGGGTGAGGGTATGTTGCACTCAAGGTACAACATAAGCTTAAGGAAAAAGAAAGAAAAGAAAAAGAATAAATCAAGTACAAATTGCATATATATATAAATGTGTAATTACAAATAAATATACATACACTTGTAATTGATTTCTAATGTATTAAAAATACATATAGAGACAAAATTAATTAGTGAAAAAATACTAGTAAATACATACTACAAAAAATATGTATTAATATATTAAATCGGTACCTGATTCAATATCCATCTTTCGAAAAAAGATCGGCTAGTAATTCAACCGTCCGATTACCGTTGGCGCAACAAGTACACTGGTTTTAATCGGACCCTAACACGTACAGCATACGGCTATTATAACATTTTGCCATAGTTGAAAACCCCTCTGTGTAGGACTCTAAAAACTCGACAATACGCTGACAGTGGGTTTAACCACAAGCACATTAGCAATACTAGCTATACATAACGGCTACCCAGGTATTGAGCAAAAGAAGGATAGACAAGCAAGCCCGTCCGAACCCCTTTAGAGCCTGTAAGTGAAATTCATCATACAGTCCGGCCCGTTCATCTTAAAGTATCGCATATCGGGTCTAGGGATGGTTAAAGTCAGATCCCTAATAACGCGATACGTCGTGTGCCGGTATCTAGCCCAATACCATCTGAGAAACTACTGACCTGTCTGTCGGTAAATCTCATCTGCCATGGCCATAGATTTATGGCATTGGCCACCATACACTTTGCGACATCGACTTCCTATGTCAGGACAGACGAATCCCTTCTATCACTCACTACCTTCAAGTGCTTCAGGACTACACCCAACTAAAACATGTTTGCACGACTCAGTAGAGCCGTGGTAGGGTAGTAATCTAAATACAGTGGGAACACACTTCAGACAAATGATGATGTCAGGTCAGGGACTACCTGCACTGATGCCACCAGAGAACTGCTATCTGACATTAGGTATAATACCAACTAGTATGTTCCCGGAGAGTCCGTCCAGTGTAACTCACAACCCAATAAGCACATGTATACAATCTTTGGTAACTGACTAACACCAATGGCTGTGAGACCGGCCATCGCCCCTCGTCGGGGTCAAGAAACATATACACTACTCTACTCTGGAATATCAATGTCCGGTCTCGATATTCCCATGACTAGAGACATTTAAGGATGTGCTTATGGACTACCCAGAACTCACTAATATGATTGTCATTATAATTCTGATAGTCAAGCATAAATCCTATGAGCTCTATCAACATGTAATAGTGATATGTTATACCACACAAGACATACATGATGATAAAGACAAATCAGATAGCATACTATCATCTCGAGTAAGATTGTTCTACTCGTATAGATCCTCCTTCAATCAGCATAATCGTCTACCTACGATTGCAATAATTGCTTTGAAGGCGCTATATCCAATACATATACTATATAAAGATGATCGCTAAACTTTTTTAGTTTTCACTCTACCTCATTAAAGAAGCATAACTTATGGAATCATTTTACATTATATATATATATAAGAGACTTATGATGTTGGGGGTCATAGCACCAAAAAGGAAAAAATATAGAATGGGTCCTAAGGACAGAGCCAAGATTTCGACCTTCTGATGATGGCTAATCATAAGTAATTCCTCATTTACATTCAAATTAGATTTCTAAGAAAATAAATCATAATTAAAATCTCGAAGAACATTATGTCCTCTCAAAGTTGCATCTCTAATTCACATTATATATAATGATTTACATTTCTTTATGGATCAAATATAAGAAAAATAATATTCAACTAATAGATATATTTTATGCTTTAATAATTATCGACATCAATGTTTTTCATATTGAAAATTTATGGGATAAAACAAACTAGTTTGTATATGTTGTAGCCTATATCGATTTATAGTAAAGTTTTCAAATAAAAGATAAAATGATACATTTACAAGTTTTCTAGTTCTTTTTTCCTATAAATTCTTAATCAATATCACCCTTTAAAATATAAGTAAGAACCTTAAGGACATGATCAGGCAAGATGGCTATCGACAAGATGGAGAAAATGTTTTAGGCGTCCATCAAGATGCTAAATTTTGTGAGATTACATTAGCCTCTTAATGGTTATTAAGAAAAATTATGACTTGATTAACTATAGAATCTTGTAAATCAACTTAGGAAATGGAGGTGTATGTAAACAATATTGCATAGAACTTGAAGATTTCTGAGAGATTTGTTAAATTCATGCAGCCACTTAATAATTCTGCAATTTATATGCCTTAATTTTAGAGAAAACTTGTTATTTTAAATAGAAAGATGTTATAACCAAATATTGGAATATCTCATATAAGAGATTAATTTAGGAATGCAGCAGTATTTGGACATTGTGCTTTGCTAGGTAAGTATCTCGTAAGAGAGATAAAAGCAACACAACAACATTCTAGGGGGGACGCCCCCATGGCTTCGTCTATATGGGGTCCCATGGGGTTTTTTTTGGGTTGGGACCCACCTTAGGGCTAGGCTATGCAACTGCAGCAAACTGTTGTGATTAATCGCCAACCCCATTTTTCCATAAAATGGTATTCGAACCATTCATTATCACACTCTATATAACTTGACAACACACTCTAAAGTTACCATTAAAAAGTATATCTTGAATAATGTTGATTGAAAATACAAGACAAGACAATACTTGATTGAATAATAAGTTTAGCTCTATCTCGGATATTCCTATTCCAACATGTTTCGGCATGTCTTTCCTACTTTCACTTCCTAATCCCTCTCCTACTAGTTGCCAACGTCTTCGAGGACTCTCATGACTTAGGCGGGCGAAATTTTGAACACTGGTTTGGTTTTCATTCCTCTTCTTTATGTATATTATTTTCATTCATTCATTCTATTCTTTTTTGTTCTTCATAGATAATTTTAGCAATGGTTAGATTGCTGTTTTTATATGCATAAGAAATCCATTCATGAACAAAAAAAACACAAAAATATTTCAAGACAATAATATTCTAAGGATGATTTACACAATCAACATGAAAACATAATAGGCAGTTTAACTTAATGATGTAGCGCACCTTATGCGAACATCACGTACGAGCACGACCAGCCCGAGATCGAGCGGCTGAAAGGCAAATCAGGAATTTTTTCAATCAATTAGAATTTAACTATATTTGGATAGATTATAATTAGATTTTTCGATCAATTAAGATTTATCTATATTTCCATATTTTGATAGCTCATAATTGATTATTTTGATTTACTTTTATTAGATTAGATTTGTTTTTGAATCCTTTTCTTACTAGATTAGGATTGCTTTTATTCCTAATCTCTTAGCTTTTAAACTGACTTGCTTCTCAAGATAGTATTTAGTTATAAATAAAGCACATGGCCGTAGATTGGATCAAACCCTATGGTCCCGTCATCTTGCCCTTAACAGCGGCGCGTCCAGTAATCCGGGCTTGCGGAATTTAACAGTTCTCCGCATCCCAATATATGGTTCGGCACTCTTTGGATACCTTACCGCGTGAAGTGGTATCAGAGCCTCCTCTCATTGCCGCACCCGCACCGCACCTTTGCCGCTGTTGGTGAAATTGGTGTAATCGCAGCGGAAGGTAAAATTAAAAAAATTTAAATTTACAAAAAAAGGGTTTATAAATCAATTAATACTTAATTGATTTGAGGAGAATTATACCTCTATGCAAAATCGGATTTGTGTTTCATTCGATGTGCTGGCGATTCCTACTCCAATCAAAATGACTTGATTACATCTTGATGATCTCCTTACTTGCCTTCACACAAATCTCCATGATATATGAACTCTAATTAATTAATTGGCTAATCTAATTAATTAAAATGAAGTATTAATAAAGAAGATAAACTAAAACGGTTTTAATTTATCTCTCTAAAATTTTCGGCCAAAGAGAGCAAGGGGGAGACCGAAACTTTGAGAAAGGGGGAGAGGAAAATCTTAAGGTTAGGGTTTGTCACATTAGAAGCCTATATATAGGGATATGGTTTATTAATTTAAACCCTTATAATTAATTAATTTATTTAACTCCTTAAACAAGCTAACATGTTGGGCCCATGTAATTTTCGACCCATATATGTGTGCTTGTCACATTTAATATTTCGTGCACATCGAATGCACATTAATATTATTTTATAAATACTTATATATAACATATATATACATATAATCGTTAAATTACTTAAATATATTTATTATATTCATAATATAATTAATACATATATATGCATGTATTATTTACTCATCTAATATCATATATTATCTTGAGTTGTATGCCAAATCGCATTTGACGATTTTACCCTTAATTAAATATCAATAGTATATCAAATATACTTATTTAATTATATTCTTTTGTATATCAAACACATACTATCTCTTCTTTAGTTTATACTTCCAGATTTGGCAAGCAGGAGTTCATCTATGTGTGACTCCGGAGGCTCGACTTTTACTCGGCAGTGGATAATTAATTCGAACAATTCGAACTAATTCTGTGAGCAATAAAATGCACAAGTCTATAGTGACGACAACTATGTATTTAGACTACCTGCGTAAACTGTCGATGACTGGATTGGCATGCTATCTAAGCAAATCAATACCTATCGGTGGCAACTACCGTACGATCCGGTCTCTTCGTCTGCTTGTGCTCCTTATTTGGTATAGGGCTTGGTAGTACTATCAAACTCCAAAAACTCAAATAACTATTGTGTTGATATTATCATGTAACCCTGAGATCAAACTGATAACCATTTATCATTTGATCTTTAGTACTCTGGCCAAAGATTTTAGGTCACTGATATATCACACAGTGCAGAACACTATTCTCCATATACTGGAGAGATGAATTCCATGTTAACTCCTCACAACCTTCACATGTGTTCGATCATACCCACTACTACCGTTATACACGTTATCAATGGATTGTGGTTGGGTTGTAACTAAAGTAATCTCTAGCACACGCAAGGTACTATGGCGAGTCTCAGGTCTGGAGACTAAGTCGTACCAATTGTCATTATATGAAATTTCATCTAACAGTTGTGTATAATTACTAACTGGAAATTCAAAGTGAGTCGTTCGGTATAATTATCATTTATAAGCACCTACATAAGATCCCTGGTGTCAGTACACCAGATGATTATGAGAACAATCATTACTCTCTAACAAGTATAGTATACACCAGTCTTCCGAAGTATCGATGTCCTGTCTCGATTCTCATACGATTAGAAATATTTAAGAATATATTTATTGACTAGTCAGGTCTCACTATTGTGATCTACATCACAATCATGTAGTCTGGTATTATTCTACGGACTTTATTAATAATCAATAATAAACTTAGTATAAATAAAAGATATATCTATAAAGAAAAAACTAAATAGTATATTATTATTACGAATGAGAAAGTTCTATACATGTAGGTCACAGTTATAACTAATTGCCTCTAAGAGCACATACATCTAATAGCCGCACCCTCGCTGCTCCAGCACCTCGACTTCCGCAGCAGCATTTTGTCTTCCCCTCTTCACCGATCTTCATCTTCAATCATGACGGGAGCCCGCAACATAACCTGTGAGGAGCATGACACCTTTAATAGCAAAGTAGACATGCTCGACAACAAAGTTGAGACTCTTAGCGTCGATATGTAAGATGTGAAGGTGCAATTGGCAGAGATTATGGCATTTATCAAGGGAAACCAAGCGACTACCTCAACAACTTCTCGTCAATCAGCCCCCAATGTTTGTAAACTTCCTCTTCGCCAGGACAATGAAGAACCCAACCAAGAAGTTCAGCACTACTACCAAGGAGGCCGCTAAAAGCACTACCCAACCGCAACAACGAATTACATCAAAAACGAGATTCTTCCTTTTGATGGAAGTCTCAAAGTTGGATATTTGCTTGGATTGGTTCACTAAGGTCGAGACCTTCCACACCGTCGAAATTTTCCCTCATCGACAAATCCTTATGGTAGAAGCACGGTCTGAAAGAGGAGCCCTCGCATGGTGGACAAAATACAATAAAGCCGGCGAAAATCTCGGCAACCCCGATGTGGCTACATGGCAAGAGATGGCAACCGCCATTCGTCGAAGATTTCTTCCGGAAGATTGGCGACACGACGTGTTCCAAAAATTTCAGTGTTGCACACAAGAGAAACGCTCGGTGCAAAAGTACTAGACAGAGTTTAGTGCGCTTCAAGCCCGTCTCAACGTCCAAAAAGATGACAAGCTACTATGTTCGCTGTTTGTTGGTGGATTCTGACCGAAAATAGCGAGAGCCATCCGATATGGATGGTATTACCTCCCTTACGAAAGCCCATACCATTGCAAAGAGAGCTGAAGAGCTTCGAATATCGATGTGGGGAGGATATCGCCCCAATTTCAAAAGCCCCAAAAACATGACAACGCAAGAGAAGCAGCCCATGACAAGACCTCCCAACAACCAGGAAGCCGACGACCTAACGAATGAACTTCCCCGACCACCGGTCAAGATGGAACTATCACAGGTGCAAGGCAACCCGTATGAGAAGCCGAGTGGACCCAAGTGCTACCGATGCTACGGGTTCGGACATAGATCTGTGTGTCCCACTCGACAAACGGTGGGCCCTAATTAAAGACGGAAACCTAGATGAAGATAATGGACAGGAAACAGTCGAAGGATACGACAACTTCGAGCCTCAAGACAACGACGAACTTGTCCTCCATCGTATCATGCTTATGCCTTCAGGAACACAAATTCAACGGCACATCTTCCATATCCAATGCACCGGGTAAGGAAAGACTTGCATCGTCGTCATCGACAATGGGTGCACCGAAAATGTTTGTCTCTAAAAGCATGGCGAAAAGAGTCCAACTACCTACTCAAGAAAAGGTGTACCCGTATAAGATTGGGTGGATCAAGTGCGACAATAGCCAAGTCATCTCCAAGCCGTGCAAGTTCACTTTCTCCTTCGGCAACCTATACTCCGATGAAGTTATTATCGACGTGGTCGATATAGATATGTGCCACTTCATTTTAGGAAGACCATGGCAATACGACCACGACATCACATACAGCGGAAGAGACAACATTGTGGAGATAAAAAGGGACGCTCAATCATTGCTTTGAAGCCATTGAAACGAGATCCTATGCCAAAAGCCCCAAAATCTGAAAGCAATTCCTTTGTAGTGCTCGACAAAAAAGAATTTAAAAGGGAAGTATCTAAAGTCCAGTAGATGATAGTTATCGTGGATAAAAGCGAAGACTAGACACCGATATCCCTGCTTCCCGACACTGTGAAGATCCTGCTAAAAAAGTTCAAAGGGGTGCAACCTGACGATCTACTCGAAGGACTCCCACCAATACGGAATATTAAACACGAGATTGATCTCGTGCCCGGCTCAAGACTCCCCAATCTTCCCCCACTACTGCATGGGCCCCAAGAAGAATGAAATCTTACAAACGCTTAAATTCATTGAAGGCCAGAAGACCATCAACAAGATGCATGCACACTGGATTGAATACCTCCGACGGTTCACATTTGTACTAATCATAAAGCCGGGGAGTTGAAAAAAGTAACGAATGCCTTAAGCCGAAGAACTTGCCTCTTGGCTACTTTGAATAATGAGATGGTCAGCTTTGGACAACTCAAGGATTATACCCTGAAGATGGAGATTTTGTTGAAATGTGGGAGAAGTGCTCCATCCACGGGGCAAGCGACAGCTACCACCAACAAAATGGCTTCCGATTTCGAGGCAACCAACTTTGTCTTTCACGAGGATCGTTTCACCTACATGTGTTTCGGGAGCTTCATAGCGGCGGTCTCGAAGGACACTTTGGATGCGACAAGACACTATCTATGGTGGAGCGCTACTATTTGCCTCAACTTCGAAAAGAGGTTGAGAATTTCATGCGGAGGTGTCAAGTGTGTCAAGTTGCTAAAGGACAAGGACAAAACACCAGTGTTTATCAACCTTTGCTGGTTCCGAAGGCTCCGTGGGAAGACGTATCAATGGAATTTGTACTCGGCCCTTCCCACACTCAACGGGGTCGAGACACTATAATGGTGGTAGTTGACAGATTTTCGAAGATGGCACACTTCATTGCGTGTCAGAAAACGGATGATGCCACCAATGTGGCAGGACTATTCTTTCGCGAGGTAGTGCAACTTCATGGTGTGCCAAACACAATCACATCGGATCGTGGCACGATATTTCTCTCGCACTTTTGGAGGAGTTTGTGGGGACGTTAAATTTCAGCAGCACCAGACACCTGCAAACCGATGGGCAAACGGAGGTCGTGAATCGTACTCTTAGAAATATCTTTCGCAGCCTTACCAGGACTCGACCGAAGTAGTGGGAGGTCGTTTTAGCGCAAGAAGATTTCTCTTATAACTCCATGGAAAACCAATCGACGGGAAGATCTTCGTTCTCCATCGTCAACGTCCAGCCTCCTCGACATCTCCTCGACCTTGCTCCCTTACCAAAACTTCCAGGACAAAACATCTCGGCTGATAACATGGTAGAGCGTGGCCAATTAATTCATAAAGAAGTTCGCCAAAAGGTCTATGAGTCGAACGCCAAGTACAAGGAGAATGCGGACAAACACCGGCGGCAACACGCCTTCCAAGTTGGCGACTTCATTATGGTGCATCTACACAAAGCTCGCTTCCCGGTCGGTACATATCACAAGCTCGCCAACTGCAAGATCGGCCATTACCGGGTGCTCAGGAAAATCAATGACAACGCCTACATCATCGACCTTTCAAAAGAGTTCAACATCTTTAGGACGTTCAATGTGGTAGATCGTTTAACTACCACCCACCAAAAAAGAAACCAGAGCTTACCGAGCACATCACTACTAACTCGAGGACGAGTTTTTCTGAAGCCGGGGAGTCTGATGTAGTGCACCTTAATGCGTACATCACGTACGAGCGCGATCTGCCCGAGATCGAGTAGTTGGAAGGCAAATCAGGGATTTTTTCAATCAATTAGGATTTATCTTTATTTGGATAGATCATAATTGATTGAATAGATCATAATTAGATTTTTCAATCAATTAAGATTTATCTATATTTTCATATTTGGATAGATCATAATTGATTGGTTTGATTTACTTTTTATTAGGCTAGATTTGTTTTTGAATCTTTTCCTTACAAGATTAGGATTTCTTTTATTTCTAATTATCTCTTAACCTTTAAACTGACTTGCTTCTTAAGACGGTATTTAGTTATAAATAAATCATATGGCCTCTTGTAAAGGTTATCTTGAAAATTAATAAAAATTAGAGTTTCTCTATTTCCCGTGGATTCGACCAAACTCTACGATGCCATCGTCTTGCTCTTAGCATAGGCGCGTCCAGTTATCCGGGTTTGCGGAGCTTAACAGTTCTCCGCGTCCTAATACATGGTTCGATACTCTTCGGATATCTTGCCACGTCACTTAATGATAATAACATTATTTAAAAAGCATGAAAGATGGGGTGGTTTACTGATAAATGTGCTTGTTAACATAAAATCTTTCCAATAATTACTATATCACTATTCTCAAGAATATGTTAGGGATATACTAAGAAACGATATTAACGATAACCTACCAATAATGCAACATGCAAATAGCCAAAGACTACAAATGAAAAGGAAGACGATGATGATGGCGCGTACCGTTAATTGGTTTCTTCCCTTACTGGTTAGTTTGATTTTCCAAAGAAATATGATGAGCAAGGGCGATACGGGCACACCGATGCGGCTACATCGGATTTTGCATCTGATCCAACACGACAAAGTTCATTTAATGACATCTCATTAAGACTATATGTGAAAACCGCACCCTCCCAAAAAATGAGAATGTCATCCAGCACGGGATGAAAGCCGACAATAATTGAATACTTTCTCGAATCATGTCCAGCCATGGGATGAATAGTACTGTTATGCTCCAGGACCCACTGGTTCTGGTATTGCCCCGAAAGGATCCACACGCGGAGGTGTAGATCATCGAGACATGCAAAACGTATCTTGCCTCTAGAACTCCCAATGTATGCATAACCGCGAGGAATCTTGGTCCCAACCGGGAGGTGAATGACTTCATGATAAATGAAATCTCCTCTCAAAGGTCCAAACCTAACAATTTGCCATTTATCACCTTTTCTTCCCTCCAGTGCGAGCCTCGACAAACAACAAGCATAAACAAATTCCGCCCCATGCTGCAACGCGTAATGATGGCTGGTAATGCCCGAGTCGGGAAAGGGGCTCTCCTCCGTACGCCGTAGCCTCTTCCTCACCCATCTCCTCGTCTCGGAACGGTAAACATCGATCGTAAACTTCCCAACCCCGCGGCGGCAGCTCACAGGAACAGTAACAACCCTGTAGTGCGGAAAGACCCATGGATCGAAACAAAGCGATATGTGTTGCGAAAGGCTGTCGATCTTCCCGACATTGTCCCAAGACTTAGTGGCCGGGTTGCAGACGTAGTGCCTCCTCTCGTAATAGCACAGAAGAAGCCCATTGTAGCACGCCGAGATTTTAACAGGACGAGGCAAGAAGGATAGCGTCGGATCGATGGTGATATCGGTATTGTTGGTGCCTATGCACGTGAAGATGTCACCTTTGGGCCTCGTTGGATAGTCGTAGATGCGATAGAAGCAGCCCATGAATGGGGTTTTGAGGATCTTGGGGAGGACTTGGTTGGTGATGAGAGAGTGCCATGATTTGGATACCCATCTGGCCTTGTGAAGGGACAGGAGAGGCAGCAGAGAGAGGATTTGGATGAGGATTTCGATGGGGATCCTTGAGATTGGAGATTGGGATCTCATGGCGCCTGACCAAGTAGGGGAAGATCGATTAGGGCAGAAAGATGTTTTCGGATTTCTTTTAAAGAAGAGTGATAGGAAACCAAACCGAAAGGGCGGTGTTCCATTCCCTAAATCCTGCGATTTTTGTCTTTTTCCGCTGTTTAATTTTTTTTTTCTCCTTCCCTTTTCGGGATAGCAAAGCATTGGTACCCGTAATTATTCCTTTCTTATGCTGGCTGTTTACATGCAAGCGAATAAATAAAAGTTCGGGCCCACTGAATTCCTCCCCCCTTCTCTCCTTGGCATAGCAATTTTTTATCGGGAATTGATGGTAGAGTGCCACATAACCACGCCACCTATCTTTCTTTAACATTTGTATCGGAACCAACTTTCATATCCACCCCTGCAATAAAAATTGTGCGAACTTTGATTACCCCTTGCCAAAACCACGATATTGAGGCAGCATTTTTCTTTTTCCCCCTCGAAATACTTGTTCGAAAATAGTACTATTTGCCACCAATTCAGATCGCTTAGATGGTTTGGAGCTATATAATTTCCATCACAACTTATTCAAAAGTGTTTACAAATTGAGAAAACAGGGTATAAAGTGGCACCGTAGAAAATACATACATTGGCAAATGGCATGGCACAATATCATCCATTGATTGATGCATGTGCATGTTTATCTTCTAACTATAAGCATTAATTGCATTTGTATGCATGTTTATCTTTCTAACTATAAGCATTAATTGCATTTGAATGAGAAAAGACAAAGTGAGAGAAATCCATGAATAGCGTTGCCATGTGTCTTGCCAGTTTAAGAAATTCCTATAGCGGCCTTATATGTTTTGTATCCTCTAAGAAATTTTAGTAATTTTATACCCAATTATTTCTACGGTAGTCTTTCAGCATGTCTCTCTCACACACATGCATACATGCGCAAGCATGCACAAAAGAGAGAGCTTACATTATCCCCACCACCAAGGACGACATCACAAACACTTCCTGTGATGGCCTCTCGACTCTTCGAGTTACCATCATGCCGAGGCTTGCTGGACGTTCTCTGTCACTAATGTATGTGGCATCTAAAGGGTCTACAGATACGTGTTCCGCCGAAACGCTTACAGGAACAATCGATATGAGGCCCATACGTGCCCAGGAAAAGGCATGGCTGTTAGAGTTTTAAGAGCTCAAAGAGAATCATCGGCAAAAATAGATTCATCCTTGAAAACAATGATATATAAAATAAAATTACATCTCATTTTAACCCTTCAATAGGAACAAACCTCCATTTGCTATTTATAACTTCAATTCCTCCATTAAAATCAAAATGATAGCTGCAGAAACTAACATTAACCTGATTAGTTCAAGGGAGTTATATGCACAGACCATCCCTTTCACAGTGCAGTTCACACAATTATCAAAACATCATTTTAGCAAATCCACAACAGCATTTAGTTCAACAAAAGATGTACTAAAATAAAACATAAGGTACAATATACGACGACAATGCTCATCGTTTCTTTGTTCATGCAGCCAGCATTTAGTTCAACATTATTTAACACCAATCTTAACATCCTCAAAACAAGGGCAGGATGCATTATATCCTAGCTAAATTAAGGTTTCTTGCAAACTATTAGTTCGGCGACAAATAACAACCAAATAGACATTTGCTTCTTTGGTCCAATTCCAATGACATCGAGGAGGAAGCTCTTCAAAAGTTCGAGGAACATAGGTCCAGCGCTCGTCCACAACATACAAGGGAAGGAACAACTGCACTACACCAAAAAATACAAAGTTAGCGAAAATGGGTTAATATAATTGCTAGAAATATGATATTTTACATCAGTATTAAAGGTATCTACTTAAAAAAAATTTAAAAAAAACTTCCAGTATTACTGACATGATAAACAACAAAACCCTTTCAAGTTTGCTAAATAATTAGCTATACACAACACAAAATTATAACAATATACAATTAACACTATTAACTCCCAGAGAGTGGGAGAGTTGGTCGGGCATGAATATTGTGAAAATGAGGCCAAATCCAAAAATACCTAAACTATATATGGCGTAGGGTATAGGATTTTTTCCAGCTATCTCTCTAGCATGGTTCAGAACATGCAGCTGGATGCACTTCCAAGTAAAATAAATGCGACAAAATAAGGAAATATGGCACAACTCTCATAAATCAACATAAATGTAGTATTGTCACAATCAAAAGTTTGAGCTAAAAGCTTTGCAGAATTTTAACTTGGTACAAGAATAGCATATAAGAGCCATAGGAACATTTTTCTTTCTAATGTTAATTTAGTGGGCAGATGCTATTTATAGTGTATGTAAGACATAGTATCAGAGGAAACCGACTCAAGGAAGAAAAGTAGAACTACTTCTATATGTACAACAAAATAAATTAAGATTTATAGATTATATGGAATATTCCAAATTACCTAAACTACTATCGATTTGTTCTTAACCCCTAAATAAGTACTCTTTATCCTTGATTATGACGTCATTAACCTAAATATCTTAGCGCACCCTCTCAAGCTGGAATGCATATATCACATCCTGATAGTTTGTTACAAGAAATTTTACTCTAGAGCCCCCAAGTGGTTTTGTAAAACATCAGCCAATTGAACTTGCGACTTCATGTGGACTGTCTTAATAACTTGCGTATTCTAACACTTTATCTTAAACAATGAGGCTCACATGTAAATTGTTTCTGACAACTGCTTCCAACACTTTCCCTCGAACCGTCTTGACTCGCAAAATCTAAATTCAATAAACTTACAATTAATCCCTAACCCTAATATCATCTTAACAACGTACAAATAATATGCAACTCTCCCCGACCAAAAAATTGAAATCTCTGACACAAATAATTAAAACACGATTGTTATTCTGATGCTCAACATATTCGAATGCCTAAATCTTGACCTCAAAACTATGCATAAGAATAAGATGATGTATGTTGATGCCCCCTTCAACAAAATATATGATCATTTAATAAATCATTCATGATTTTAGGTTTTAATACTTCAAATTGAAATATTAAAGACGACCATAGAAGAATGGTGGTCAAAACAAGTCAGCCCTACACCATTTTCTTGGACGATTTGAACCATTCTTCTTAAACTTCTTTAATTAAAACATAGATACACTAAACTTCATAAACTAAAATCCAATATTTTAATCTAAGATGGTTGATAGAGCCGATTTTGTCCATTCCAATCCCAAAGATGACCTTCAAATTCAATTACTGATCCCGAGATTTTAATAACTATCTCTAGGTATGTATGTGAACTTTCCATGAAAAGTTTATGGCTCCAAATCCTACAAATAGCAACTTTATCTATACGTAGATGCAAGTATAAGTATGTATGCATGCAAATATTTGTGACTACATTTTACAAGTTTGTCATCTCTCCTCCTCATTTCCTTCTTGTCTCCCATATCATCCGTCCTTGTGCACATGAAATTGTGCCGCATGGTCCACTATGCAAGAAAAGTTCATATTTAAAGCTAAGAATGACTATGTGGAGGTGTTTTATGCAATGTTCGAAACACACGCGTGAATAACGAAAGAAACTTACATAAACCTTTTTTCTAGGGTAGTTTTTTTTTCTTTTGTTATCTCCCATACGCTAGCTCTTCTATGGTTTTCTTCCCTGTCTTTCCTCTCTTCTCCGACATGAACCTGACAAGACTAATAACTTGTAGATTAAACTTAGCGAAAGAGCATTAGTTACTACTTTTTATATATAAAAAACGATATACTTTTTCAATGTATTTAACCTTTTGTTTTAGTATAAATTAATTTTTTTTAAAGTTTCCTATTTTAGCTTAATTTATTATCAACTTTTCTTTTTATATTCTCTATTTCTTCCCTCTCTTTTCCTCTTCAAAAAGCCAAACCGCATATGTGGCTCGTATGTTGTATGCACCATGCACGCACCTTCATGAGGACGCATGCACATAACATTCAGTAACCATCCTCGAATGGATATATAAAATGGTATTAACAACATTCATTATCACAGCATAATCTGATTGCATACTTGTAATTATAGTAGAAAGAGTATATATATCTTGAAGAGTGTTGGGTAAAAGTATGTGGAAAAATAAAACCTAGCTGATCTATCAATTTTTCCATCCTTAGATATTGTCAATCCAACTTGGTTTTGTATATCGCCTTTCCCTTTCTTACTTTCACTTGCCCAATCCTTCTCGTTCTTGCTATGACTTCGATGACTATAGAAATTTCGGCTAGGGAACAATTGTTTTTTATATTGTTTGTGTTCCTTTTGTATTTTCATTTCGTTCTTTCCTTTAATTTTTGGTTTTATCAATGGTTGCATAATTATTTGTACATATTTCAAGAAACCAACTAGTCGTCTACAAATGAAATATACAAAAATATTAGAAAACGACAACATTATAATTAATGATGATTACACGATCAACGTGAAACCATAATAGGAAGTTTGATCTAATGATGATAGTGGAGTGTCAGGTAAGTTACCCACACTGCTTTTTTCTACATTTAAAATAATTGAGGCCCTGTCCAGATATGAAGTTATGATAACTGTAGTTTACTTTTAAGTGGAGATAGGAGGTATGCAAACTGTATTGCACGCGTTACAGTTTGCAAGCGTCAAACTCAAAAAATAGAATTTAGATAACTTAGATCACTTTAGGGTTGAGAAACTTCAGTTATCTCAACTTTTGAGTTGAGATAACTGTAGTTATTTCAACTCAAAAATGATTGCAAAACATGGTATAGTTAGCATATTGGAATTAAGTTTTTCTAACTTTATGAAACTCTTAACTCCATTCGCAAACAGGACCTGGAAGTTACATTATACCCCTACAATGTTATAAGGTATAAGGAGGGTGAGTTTGGATAATGTTGATATCCTCACCTAGTTAAAACCGTCACAACATCAAAAGAGATCTAATTATTATAAAAACTTGAAGAAGATTGTATTTAGGGTTTTCAACTTGGTGAATATTGTATTGAAACTTGCAGTATATGTATACAATTACATGGTGGAAAATAAAATCAAAATAGAATGTTTCTATAACCAGTTTGATAAGATTTGATTTGATTGATTTAAATCTACAACAACTGCACTTGCGATGGGTAGACGTCTGACGAGTATCCTTCAGACGTCTTCAGACGTCTGTCTGCTCTCTGTTTTTGCTGAAGACTCATGATCAGACGTCTGATTCTGCTCTGTTGTTTGGACAAACTTGTACAGGCGTTTGCCACGCCTTGGTCAGACGTCTGCATCCACTCTGTTATTTTAGAAGACGTCTGCAACGTCTTGCTCAGACGTCTGCTCCCTGCTCCCTGTCTTGGGCACTTGTTACTAATACGCCCCCACAAAATTGAGGCTCCATTGAAGACCCCGATCTTGGAACGAAATCTAAGAAAGTGTATACGTCCAAGTGCCTTTACGAGAACATCCGCAAGTTGATCCTAAATGCTAATATGGTGTATATGAATGGTGTCATCTTCGACGCATTTTCGAACGAAGTGGTAGTCAAGAACAATGTGCTTCATTCAGGAATGGAAAACTGGATTTGCACATTGATAGGTAGCCCGGTATTATCACAGTATAAAGAGAGTGGTTTTTTTAGAGTTATCTTGAGTTTGTAGAGAAGATTTTTTGCTCATAATACCTCGGTCGTGACATTCGCAAGTGCTTTGTATTTAACTTCAGGGGAGGATCGAGAAACGGTCTTTTGACGAGTCGATTTCCATGATATTGGATTCGAACCTTGGAAGAGTATGTAGGCCGTGGTGGAGCAACCGTCATCACGACTGCCTCCCCAATCAGAGTCATGGAAGGCTTGAAGAGTTAGAGGAGACTCTCTGCGAAGATAAAGATCATGATGGATTGTACCTATAGGATAACGGAGAACACATTTGAGTGTCGTCTAGTGAAGTTCTGTAGGAGAGTGCATAAATTGGGATAGACGATTGATAGCAAAGGAGACGTCTGGCCGAGTGAGGGAGAGGTATTGAAGAGCACCAACTAGTTGACGATATGGTGTGGGGTCAACAGAGAAAGGCCCGTCATGGAGGAAGAGAGGAATGGCATTACATATAGGAGTGGTGGTTTCTTTAGCGCCAGTTATGGATAACTTATTCAGTGGATCAACGATGTGCTGATGTTGGGATAAGAATGGACCTTGTGATGTGGGAATAGTTTCTACACCAAGAAAATGATGAAGGTTTCCGAGATCCTTTTGAGAAAAACGTTGCCCCAGTTGATGAACAAAGGATTGAATGGACTGAATGTTGTTACCAGTGAGACACCAAGTAAGCGACTGTAGATTCCATGAAGTAGACAAAAAGAGACGTATCCGCCACGGTGTTTGTAAAGCCTATTTGAAGGAGAAAGCCTTTGAGTTCTTGATACCATGCCCTGAGCACTTGCTTGAAACCATAAAAAGTTTTGCGTAGTTTGCAGACATGGTTGAGTAGGAAAGAGTGAAGAAAGCCAGGTGATTGAGTCATATACACATCTTCATAGAGTGAAGAGTACCGTTGAGGAAAGTATTGTTAATGTCGAGTTGACGAAGAGGCTATCTATGGGAGAGTGCGAGACATACGCAGGGTTGTCGGCTTAATAACGGGGCTGAAGGTGGCGGAATAGTCCAGGCTAGGCCGTTGGTGGAAGCCTTTGGCTACAAGACGAGTTTTGTATCGGGCAATAGTGCCACCTGAATTCCGCTTGATTCGGAAGACCCATTTGCAACCTATAAGATTCTGATTTAATTTAGGGACAAGATCCCATGTTCCGTTCTTCATAAGAATATCAAATTCTTTGAACATTGCAGCACGCCAGTTGGGATCCTTCACAGCTTGAGATACACATGTTGGTTCAAGTGTTTGGAGTATAGGGTGAACAGTAGCATAGTTGATATATTGAGAGTTGAAGTATTTAGTATTCGGTTTTCGTTCAGTGGTTGTTCGAAGATTTGGGGATGGAGGGTAAGAGAGTTGTGGAGAGGGTAAATGTGATTGAACAGTTGTCGAGGAGGTTGGAGAAGTAGGGTTAGGAAAGCTGGTGTTGGTATCAAGGTTCAAGAACTCGGTTTCGGTCTCATTTTATTAGTTTCGCTAGGTTTCGGTAATCTCGGTTCTGGTTTCGGTTTCGATGGTAATACAACATATATAAATGTAGATATATTAAATATTTAAATTTATGGTTCTATATTACATGACAATGATCCTAGTGTTTAAAAATCCAGCCATGATGCAAAATATATTGAAAAGTGTACTTAGATAAGTATTAATATAAGCTTTGGGTTCACTTTTTTGCGGTTTTCTAATAACGAAAGTCTACAATGATCACAATGACAGTAAAAATGGTTTTAAAAAAATAAGGTTTTAAAAGTTTCAGCCGAAATGACATTGCATGGTTGGTTTCGTATCGATTACAGGTTTTATATCGGTCTCCACCAAAACCGATGTGAAACCACCACGTATCGGTGGTTTCGGCCAAAACCTTGAACCTTGATTGGTATCGAGATTAGAGGGTGAAGATTGTGAAGAATCGATAGAGGAGGAGAGATCCAGGGGTATGAGATGTTCATAATTGGGGTTCAGAAGGGTTGAGGTGGTTAATGTGGGGAGGATGTGAAGTTTGGTAAGTTGGGTAGACATTATTGGTTGCGATGCTGCCAAGGTTTTAAATTGCGTATGGCGGTCCATAGCGGTCGGGACGGTTTCATAGCAGATATTGGATAGCGGCCTTTATGGTGGTCTTTATATATAAATGGCTCTACAAATGTTATGGAAGAAAGTTCATTATAGAATTAGATTAAATAACATTTCACATAAGTTTCCATTATGGTATGGCCTTACTTGAGCCGCCGCGTGCCGCCGTTGAGGTCTCGATCGCTGTCGAGCGACCCTAGAATCGCCTCCAAAAAAATTTCCCTGCTCTGGAATCTGATCGGGTGAATGAGAGGAAAGGAATATGCTAACGTTAGCTTTATTAGGTAAATGGGTCAGATTTAAAATCCCCGACCCAAACCCACAACGCAATAGCGCCGCTACCCGAACCGCAATAGCGCTATGGCGTCCGCTATGTCTCTAACTGCCATAACATCATAAAGGTGCATCACGTATAGCGCTCGAGTGTCCAAAAACGTTATAGCGGCCACTATAGACGCAATTTAAAACCTTGGATGCTACGCCAGAGGAGTCCAAAACTTGCGGAAGAGCCTCTTGATGTCTACTGGATACCTATATGGAAAAATTGGTTTCGACGAATTTAACATGATGAGAAATGTAAATTTTGTGAGTGACGGGATCTAAATATTTATATGCAGATTAAGATGTTGAATAACCAAGAAAAATGTAGGGAGTGGATCTAAATTGAAGTTTGGAGGAGTTGTACGGCCTTAATCAGGGATTAAAAAAAGACACCCAAAAATTTTGAGACGTGTATAGTTAGGTGGACGTTGAAAGAGTTTTTCAAATGGGAACTGGAAATTAAGAACCGGTGTAGGGGGCGATTTATGAGATAAACAGCTGTTTGAAAAGCATGACTTTAATACTTAGTGCGAAGAGAGACTGTATGCAAGAGTGTAAGACCGGTTTCGACAATATGACAATAGTGACGTTTTGATGTGCCATTGTATTCAGGATTGTGTGGAGAAGTGGTGAAATGAGAGACGTCATAGGAAGTGAGAATGGAAGCAGGAGATGCGTATTCGCCGCTATTATCAGAGTATATTGATATGAGCGGTAATTGAAAATATGTTTCGATAAGTTTTTTAAATTGGGGGAAGATGGTGGCAATATCAGACTTACGTTTCATAAGGTACAACCGGACGTATTTTATGTAATGATCAATAAAAATTACGTAATAACGAAAACCATCATATGACAATTCAGTGAGTACCCAAATATCAGTGTATATTAATTGTAAAGATTTAGAAGTACGATGTGAATTTTCAGAAAAAGGAAGTGTATAACTCTTATAGCAATCACAAGAGTTACATGAAAATTGTTAACTACTGAGACATTAGTCAATAATTTATTTCTCCAAACGACTGACTGAAGAATTCGACTGAAGGGATGACCAAGACGACAGTGCCACTCATCTATTTCTGATTTGGAGGTAGCGTGAATTTGAGGTTGGATAGAGCGTGGGACGTAGTAGACATCATTATGCTTATCCCTGTGAAGAAGAGACGTCCCCATGCGAAAATCCTTCACCAAAAAATAAAAAGGGAAAAACTCAAGTGAGACTGTATTTGATTTACAAAATTTGACAACAGAAATTAAGTTTTGAGTAATAGACGGTGCACTTAGAACATTATCTGAATGAAAGGGTTTTTGGGGAGACTGCAATGTTGTTTTACCGATGTGAGAAATTTTCAAATCTGATCTATCACCTATGTTGATCTCATTAGGACCGCCGTAATCGGTGTAGCTGTGAAGAGTCCCAACATCGAACGTAACGTGTTGAGAAGCACCAGTGTCCAATATCCAGGAGGTGGGAGCGAGCCGGTTGGAATTTGTGATATAGGCCACAGGTGGAGAGAGCGTCTGCGACGGATGTTGAGATGGATTGGTTTGCACTGCGTTCTCACGAAGGAAACGGGCGAGTTGACGACAGTTTTTGGTGTTGTGACCGGAACGCTGGCAGAAGTTGCGGTAGGAGTTGAAGCGGAGCAAGTTGTTGCATACGGCGAAGTACTGGTGGTTGTTGTTGTGAGAAAAGTTGTGTTTGTTGCGATTGTAGGAGGCATTTCCACATTGTCGCGGAGGGCGAAAGGAGTAGCGATTGAGTTGGTTGGGTATAGTTGGTGATTGTGTGAGAGAGAGACGCACAAGTGTCTTTCTTCTTCATATAGCGTTCATAGTCTATGAGTTTATCATAAAGCTCGTCAAAGATGATAGCGTTATCACGGACTCGGATAGATTTGATTTGCTTGACTTAGATATGCGACGGCTGCACTCGCGCATGATGGGCAGATGTCTGACGAGTATTCTTCAGACATCTGTCAGCTCTCTGTTTTTGCTGAAGACTCGTGATCAGACGTCTGGCTCCACTCTGATGTTTGGGCAGATTTATGCAGATGTCTGCCACGTCATGGTCGGACGTCTGCCTTCGCTATGTTATTTTGGGTGACGTCTGGTAGACGTCTGCAACGCCTTCTTCAGACGGCTGCTTATGTCTTGAGCACTTGTCACTAATAATTACATAATTTTAATAAAGTGTGATTGGTTGGGCGATAAACTTGCAGAAGTGTTTGTAAGCATATCATATCATAAAATCTTTCCAATAATTACTACAGAACTCTTCTCAAGTATATATAATAAAGGATTAACTTAAAAGGACATTAACAATAATCTATCTACCAATATCGCAGTATCCAAATAGCTAGAGATTATAATAAAAAGGAAGATGACGCATACCATTTTTTTGTTCCCTTATGGATCGGCCATTTTGAATTTCCAAGAAAATATGATGAGCAAGGAGAATACGGAAACAATGATGCGGCTTTGTTTCCTCTTGCTCCTGATCCAACACGACGACACATTTCCTTAAATGACATTTCCTTAAGGTCATATGTGAAAACCGCACACTCGTGCAAAATCAGAATAGCATCTTGCCAAGGATGGAATCCAACGATACATAGCCTCACGCTCGGATCGTATCCAACTATACCATGAATAGTACTATCATGCTCCAAAACCCACTCACATTCTCGTGTTCCTCTGAAAGTCTCCACACACGAAGTCGCAACTCATCAAGACCCGCAAAACGTAACTTTCCCTCATACCTCCCAATGTATGTACAGCCGTGAGGCGCCTTGGTGCCAGTTGGGAAGCTAATGACCTGTACATAAACAACATCTCCTTCCAAACATAGTCACATAATTCGTGAATTATTCGGCGAATTCGCGAATAATTCGCGAATTATGTGACTACCGATTAAATCTGCGAATTATTCGCCATCGCCGAATTATTGCCGAATTATTCGCGAATAATTCCCGAATTATACGCGAATTATTCAAAAAAACGAATTATTCAAAAAACAGCAAATAATTCACGAAATCAAAATCTAGCGTCTCATATATTAATTTTATATTAATTTTTTGCTCGAAATCCTTCCCGAACATTTCCCGAACACTTACCGAATCTTTCCCGAATACCTGCCGATTTTTTCCGAATAGTTTAACGAATCCGAATTTTCGACATCGCCGGATTATTGCCGAATAACGAATTTGTGACTATGCTTCCAAAGGGCCAAAGCTAACGGCTTGCCATTTATATCTTGTTTCTGCTTCGGCTTTGCGGAAGCAGATACAACGTGCATAAACATATCCCGCACCATTCCGTGATGCATAATGATGAAGGCTATGAATGCCGGCATCAGGTAAGAAACAACCTTCGGAACATACTACCATCTTTCCCTCGCGGCAACATACAAGAAGCCCATTGCAGCAACAATCCATCCAAACTTGAGGAAGGGGTGGCTCGTCTCTAGAACGCGAAGGACGAGGCAGACAGGATAACGACGGTGCTATCGATACCATCGGGGAGTAGTATATAGGTGAAGTAGTCGCCGACGTCGTCGGGATCGTCGCGGCCTGAGAGAGGGTAGATGCCATGGAAGAAGCCCAAGAGTGGGGTGTTGAGGATCTTGGGGAGGACTTGGTGGGCGATGAGAGAGTGCCATGATTAATTTGGATACCCGTTTGGCCTTGTGAAGAGACAAGAGAGGCAGCAGAGAGAGGATTTGGATGGGGATTTCGATGGGGATCCTTGAGATTGGAGATTGGGATCTCATGGTGCCTGACCCCAATGGGGGAGAGATCAAGGAGAGGAAGAAGATTGGATTTAAAAAGGTTTTACTTTTTGCGGGGTGTGTGGGGTGTGTGTGTACAGGTATAACCTAGACTAGGGTTTAATTCCAGTGACTCCGGTAGCGTTTCTTTCAAGGTTAAATTGTCAAAAAGCCCCCGATCCGCTTCAAACTTGTATAAAAACCCCTAGGTTTAGGTTTTTTGCTCTTGTTAAATAACCCCTGGGTTTTTTGCTTGGCCGAATCAAAACCTCATGTGTACCGGTTGTCTATAATATGTAAGCAGTGCCTGTAATATCCAAGAAGCTAAGGGAATCAGGATATAAATAAAATACAGCCCAAAGGTTGTTCACAAGGATTTAGAACAGTAGGCCTTTCCCAATGATTTTGAAAATTAAAGGGGTTTTTAAATAACACCTGATCAGTCCCGGAGCTTTTTGACAATTTACCAATACTGTGTGCTCAAAGCAGCCGGGCACCAAGGTACACTTTTCATTCTGTGACACCATTCCCTTTGTTTGTTTTAGAAACACAAAATGCTTATCGTTTGTAAATAAAATTATGTGTTGGGTCCCACTTACTGGAACCTTCAGAAATCTTGTTGGTTTATTTGCAAACAATTGATAAAAGATGAGAATTTACCTTTTCTTTTCACATATATTTATCATTTCGAACAAACAATCGAAACACCAGTTTATTGCAATTAAACAAAGAATTTGATGACACTTGTTGAAAACTATTTCCTTAATAGAGAAATAATTTTCGTGCCCAAGTGTTGGGAGTAGTCTATTGGTGAGGCTTTGAGCAGTCCGTGACCAGTATTGAGTTTGATCTCTTCCATTTATGAGAGCGTGGCTAATTTATCTCATGTATCATCTCAAAAAAATAATTCTCCTATCCACTTTTATTTTCTACTCACATGGGCATTCAAAAGATAGAAGAATGTGGCTCACATCATTTAGATATCGATGCTATACATAAGGCTATAGTGTTTGTCGATTGAATAGCATGCTGACATAAATAAAAATGGACACGTATTAATTTTTTTCTTTTTATTAGAAATTGATCATACTTGGAGGATAATAGCCCTATAACTGAATGTGGGACCCACCCACATCTCTACTATTTTAAATGCTAAATGAGGGTTCTAAGAAATGACAAGGAGGGTTCTAAGGGGCTGTTCAAGATTCTGAAATTTGGATTCTAAAACAGTACGGTTGAAAATTTCTCGATTTGGTAATTTATTGTTTGGTTGGCTTTGGATTTTTAGTATTGGATTTGTAGATTCTTATAATTTTTGTTTGGTTGGTGAGAAAAATTGGATTTGAGGATTTTAGAGAGAGATAGATAGATGATTATTAAATAAATAAAGTATCACGGGTCCCATTTAAAAGTACAATGAATAGAACCAAATCCTCGAAAATCCTTAAAAAATTTTAGGATTCAGAAATCCACGTTTTATGGTGGGCCATCCATAAAAATAAAGGAATCCTAGAAATCATAATCCTCCAACGAAACACAAAATTATGGAATCCGAGAATTCCACAATCCAAATCCTAACAATCCTGCAACCAAACTGGCCCTAAGAAATACTAATTTGCTACCGATCCCATTTTCTGGGCACCCTTTTTATCAGAATGATTCAAGATAAAATAGAAAATCAATATACATTCATTTTATCAAGAATAAGATGGTACCCATTTAAATTAATATTAGTTTCATTTTAAGAAATCCATATTATAATCAAAAAAAATTGAAGATACTTAACAAAATTTTAAACATTGATAATTATTTAAATGATGAATCATGAGCACCGTCTTTACAGCAGCTACAATCTCTATAAGAAAATGCAAATAATGGATTATCCGGTAAACATATTTTATTATGCTTGGATTTTTTTAATTGTATGAAGATAAAAAAAAATACTATTGATTCTCTTGAAAAAAATAAAAAATATCAGAATTATCTTTCTGAATCAATACCAAATCATTTGATTTGTTTGCCGTAAGATCCAAGGATAACTTAGAAAAATAAAAAAAGAACAAAAATATAAAAACTGAAAACCAAATAATTAGAAAAAAACCAACATAATTTTTTTTGGGTCTCATATAGACGGTTTGGAAATGGCAAGGAAAAAGAAAAATGAAAAGGCAAGAGAGAAAAAGGAAATGGGAAAATAGTGTTTGGGAAAAAATTCCTTTGTTGCAAAATATTATTTTGATCAGCCCAGCTTTATGGTAATAATATAGATAATATGGATAAATAGATAGTCATTTATGTGATCTCAGACACTCAGGTGCTTTTCGATCACATCTAAATAACTTTCGTCCATTTTCAATGACCTTAGATTAGTAATTAAGGTGAATTATGGGATTTGAATGCTTATTTTTCAGCGAGCAAGCTACATGCAATAAAAAGCGAGCAAGCTACATGCAATAAAATGGATAGGCCTTTTATTTCTTTAGGTTATTTGATAGAGCACACCCAAAACTTGGGCATTTTGGGAAAAACAAACACGCCCGAAAATAAGTAATACCAAAAACCCTACCCAAAATATTAAAAAAATAAACTGCATACAGACCTCTGGTTAAGTAAAATCACGTTTTCCCCAAAACCCGCTTCTCTTTTATTTCCAACCTCTCTCTCTCTCTCTCGCTCTCTCTCTCTCTCTCTCTGACACGGGTGAGATCCGCGTCAAGATATTACCTTCCATTGATCTGACGATGGCGGCGATGGACGGCTGAGATTTGATCTGAAGGCTGGCTCCTGAAGCGTGTGGATCTCAATGGGTTTGAGGTTGTTTGCGCCGAGCTACCTGCAAGGAAGTCCCGGGGAAGTTGTACCACCGAGGACCCTCCGACGGTCAAGTCAGAGAGGAAATCCGAGCAGAGTAACGGCTTAATAGAGTAAAAATGGCTTACTTGAACCGTCTGCAGAATGGGTTTATATAGCGGTGGCAGCAGGCAATGCAGGCGCGAGAATCACACCGGTCGTTACGCTCCCGACGTCACGCCCGCGCGATGGGCGGGATCTCCCATTAATGACTAGACAGGCTCGTTAATAGGGGATCGTGATGGCGTGAAATGTGGGATGTGGCCGACGGATATCACGCGCATGGCGAGATTCGCGGGATGACGGTTGCGCCTGTGAGCGGTGTCATTGGTCGGTCGATGAGACCGAGGAAGATAACCTCGGCGGGAGAGCTCGCGGACGAGCGGGAGAGCCGAGATATCTTGATTCCGAGGTAGCCTGGAGACGAGCCGGGAGGCCGAGGAGGCCAATTGTGCAGGGGGCTCGGAGGTGAGCCAGCGTTTGTTTGTAGGACGAGCATAGGCGTGGTCTGGTTGGCCACTGTAGGTCCTTTCTCGTGAGCTTTAGGACACGTCATCTGCCACGTGTCATGATCTTGGAGATCACCGATATCAAGCATCATCATTAGCCCTCCACTCTCGTCCCGACCAGCTGGCTGGTCGGGTCGAGAGTGGTCTGCCGGGTTATCTGAGGTGAGCTCCTTTTCAAAGATATCGTCGGGCATGTTTCGGGGCAATTTGTTGTATTTTCTGGATGACGCCAATGAATCAGGGGTGCGATCTTTGCTTTAAAGAGGGTGCGCAGGATCGTGCGTACAGACGCTGAAGCGGCTGCTACGTGTCGGGCGCTGGTTGGCTGACGCAACGGGCCGCAAATTGCTGGCGTTTGATGGGATACAGCCAATGCGCTTGCGACAGGTGGAGCGATCATGGTCGTCGAGTGCACTGAACCGTTTTGGCGGGAGATGACCGTCGCCGTAGGATGTTGTCACGCCCCGCTTCCCAGTGTACGGCGAAGTGGACGCGATGAGGTCCGCTACGTATGTACTCAGAAGTACATACGCTAAGCGTAGCTAAGCAATATAAAATAATCACAAGAGACAAATGATATTGAAATAACAGCAACTTTTATTAATAACATTCTTTGTACAATGCATGAAATGAAAATACAACTGGAATGAAAGAGCAATGCCTAAACAGTGGCATAACAGAAATGAAAAATACTGGAAAGAACAAGGTACAATTATCTAGAGCTCTGGGTCTTCTTGGAACTGCTCCAAATCTTCACCGGTGGGCTCGATCTCAGCTTGGTCCAACGTACCTGACGACATTCAAAGAAGAAAGAAATAGAATGTCGTCAGCGAACAGGTCGCTCGGTAAGTCCCAAAGAATAAGGAGAATGAGAATGACAGAGTAACAGTATATATTTTCTAAAGTGTTATATTGTCGGATATTATGAAACATTGTGTAATGCTGTTGTTTGTAGTTTGGTACAGAATGATGCCAGTGTATACGAGGGGGATCTCTATATGCTAGAGATCAGGGCAAAAGGAAAGTACAAGGAACCGTTATGCCACGGTACAACAGCAATAGGATTCAGGTTATGTGTCTTAATCTGACCACCTCGTGCCACCTTTAACCCCTTCCGTACCAATCTACCCCTTAAACCCCGTAGTGTTTTAACAGTATTGTAGTATTGGAATATGTAAATTGAGTGACTGACCAAAACCATGATATCAGTAAGCATGTTGTAACTGTATAATCAGGTAAATGAAATATCAGGATAATGGGTGAATATCCATGGTTTGATTCAGTCACAAGGAATATATTGTTAACTGGATTCGGGGTTTCATGTATTCAAATTGGGTTGGAGTATAAAAGAATATAGGTTGACTTGAATCATATTCGAGTCAGGAATAGTCAGACTCTAACCCGAGTCAGACTAAAAGAAAGATAATTTGAAGTCCAATATTAGTTAGGGGCCTTTTTATAATTTGTAAAACTTGAGGGGGTTTTCTGTAAAAAGTACTTTTGTATAGTTTTCGAAATACACCTCAAGTATTTAATAATCGTCTTTATTGTTATAATGAATGTGTATTTTATTTGTGTTATTCTAGTGAATATATTCTAATAAAAGTATTAATTGTTTTATTTGAAATTCATGGTATTTTAACGTAACTTTTAATCTTTTAATTTTAGGAAAAAGTGGAAACTTTAGATTATGATAAAATAGGTGTTTAAATGTTAATTATATATATATTAACACATGAATAATTTTATATAAATATTTTATTTAGAGAAAATCTCATTTTCCTTAAATATCGTATTTTAAACCTTTCGAGACCGAATGCTCCTTGCGGAGGTCTGAATCTCGCACTACTAGCCTGCGGATGCACGATGAACCGTACTATCCCTAACAGGTTCCCCAAAAGTGGGTTGTAGCGGCACTTTGCTTAGGTTTTATAAACACTTCTCATTTAGGAAAACGGTTTTATAAATATAAGGTATTTGCAAAAGAGTTTAGTTTTCCGTATTTTAGTTGTTAGGGTTGCCTAAGCCAACTAGCCTACTTCTAAGGTCTAAACGATAAGTCACTAGAAGCCTCAAATCGTCTCTTCACCGCCAATTGTGGCCAGGTAAGTACAAGTGAGGAGGGAGGGATCCGCTCACGAATCGTGAGACGGGCCTTTTAAAGTTACCCAAGCTCACTTGCCTAGCCTAGACACCACAAAGTCAGTTTAGATAAACGATCGATATCCATGACCAATCGTGCTTTCATTTTATAAAAGATTTTATTTAGAATTGTTTACAACTGAAAGCTTTCAAGAAAAGATTATAAAGAATATGGTATTTTAGTGAAAAGTCCTGTAATTCCGTATTCTGTATTTTTGATATTTATCAATTAGGGTTATATTGAGTGTGTGTAGGGATAGGTCATTACCCCGTGACTTATATTAAGTTTTGGTGAAGTTTAAAGGTAGAACATGACAAGTTAAAGTTGAAGGTATTAAAGCGCAAGAATACGGTATTTAAAAACGTTATCATTTTATGTGTGAAATTTCATTCAAATTGAATTCTACAAGTTTAGTGATCAAGATAAACCTAATTAGGAGTGAGGGAATTAATTAAACTAAGAAAAATGAACTTCATGGTATTTTTATGAAAGGAGTACGGTTTTGCAAAGAACTTATCATTTCATGTGAAAAAGTTTGATTAAATTGGTTTATGGGTGATTAATAGTCAACAAACATATGGATAGATAATATGTATTAGGCGACAAGTGGAAATTTAGAGAAAAACCGAATCGGAAATCGGTTTGTCTGATTTCCGTCGGGTTCCAAAAAGTCGTATTTTTATCTTAAAGAAAAGAGAGGTAGAAGAAGGTGGGACTTACGATTTGGACAAGCTAAGGAAGCTAGAAGTCGTGGTGGTTGTCGATTCGTTGAAAACGTCGCGAGGTTTCTGATCCGGTCGCCGGAATCCGTCGTCGATTTCGGCAGCGCTTCGCTTCTCGCTCTTCGTACTGAGTTCTTGAGAATTTGGGAGAGTGGACTTAGAGTCGTGAAGGGAAAAGGTAGAGTATAGGGGTCTTTATATAGGGCTAGGCTAGGGTTAGGGTTAGGGTTAAAAAAAATATTTAAAAAAATATAAAAAAACATTAAAAATTCATTAAATTTTGTCTTAAAAGTGATTTATTGGAAAATTGGTAACCGTACAAAAAATTTAGAGTATGCAGTTGAATAGACCAGGTCAACACGAATTTTTTTCGTGTTGACGACTCGGCCGCTCGGCCGAGTCCGGCCGGCGGCGCCGGCCGATTCGGCCGAGTCGCGGCCGAGTCGGGTCTCGTTGGGACGGGCTCGGTCTGGGGGGAATTTTGGCATACTTTAATTTTCTTGATTCGCAATAAATCGTGAGTCATGGCTGTTTGACCGTTTGACTTCTAAAAAAAATTAAAACAAAAAGATATAAAAATTATGTGGAGCATGGGATTCGGAACTCTGGTGGCTTGGTTCAGCAGTGCAAGGTATTACCAATGAGCTACAAGCTCCTTCTTGTAATTATTGTAAGGAATTAGATACTTAAATTGTTTTCAGTAACATCAATACTCCAAGTATACACTTTATTTAAAGCAAATTTTTGGTATTCAAAATTGGAGTTGTTACAATCTACCCTCCTTACAAAAATTTCGTCCTCGAAATTTACATCTTTTATTTAAGGACTAATTTACAAAAAGGTGCGGATATCTTGCACGCATCTCATCCTCCCTTTCCCATGTGGATTCTCCTGGAGTGTCTTTCCTCCACATTACCCGGACCAAATTAACTTCTTTGTTCCAAAGTGTCTTCACTTTCCTGTCCAGAATCTCCACAGGTTGTTGCTCATAAGACAAACCGGGCTGTATCGTGAGCTCGGAATGATCAAGTACATGACTGGGGTCACTCACATACCTTCTGAGTTGGGATATGTGGAACACGTTATGCACTCCTTCCAATGAGGGTGGAAGCGCTAAACGGTATGCCACCTCACCGACTCGTTCGAGTATATCGAACGGTCCAATGTATCTCGGACTCAACTTTCCCCGTCTTCCAAATCTGATCACTCCGCGGTTCGGAGAGATTTTCAGAAATACATGATCTCCTGGCTGGAACTCCAAGTGTCGTCTCCTCGCATCTGCCCAGTGTTTCTTTCTATCCTGGGTTATGCGCATTCTTTCCCTGATAGTACGAACCACATCAACGGTTGCTACTATCATCTCTGGTCCAAGAAGTTCTCTATCTCTGATGTCGTCCCAACTTAATGGCGATCGGCACTTCCTTCCATATAAAGCTGCAAAAGGTGCCATTCCTATGCTTGCTTGGTAGCTGTTGTTGTACACAAACTCCACAAGATGCAGGTGATCTTCCCAAGATCCCTTGAAGTCGAGCATACATGCTCTGAGCATATCCTCCAAGATCTGAATAGTTCGTTCCGACTGACCATCTGTTTGTGGATGATAAGCCGTGCTGAAGTTCAGACTTGTTCCCAAGCTAGCTTGCAGACTTTGCCAAAATTGCGATCGGAACCTGGTGTCACGATCGGAGACAATGCAGACCGGTACTCCATGAAGTCTCACAATTTCCTGTATGAGTTCATGGGTATCAGAGATAGTACAGTATGAAGAGTTTAAATCTTAAATTAGATTATTACCTCCATGTACTTCTTCGCTAATGTCTCAGTTGATTGGCCAACTCGAAATGGAATGAAGTGGGCCGACTTTGTGAGTCATTCCACAATGACCCAAATCGCATCGTTACCCTTTGTGCTGCGAGGAAGAGCAGTTACAAAGTCCATCGTGATATGCTGCCACTTCCATTCTGGTATTGGTAACGGTTGAAGTAGTCCAGCTGTCTTGTGATGTTCAGCCTTTACCTGCTGACACACCAAACATTTTGCGACACTCCTGGCTACTTCACGCTTCATTAATGCCACCAATAATTCTGACGTAGATCTTTGTACATTTTGGTACCTCCAGGATGTACTGAATAGGGAGAGCTGTGAGCTTCTTTCATTAACTCTTCCCGAACAGGACCCTTTGGTACACACAATCTGCTGCCGTATCTCAAAGATCCGTCTTCATGGATGATGAAATCTGTTCTGAGTCCATTCTCCACTTGTTCTCTGATCTTTTGCAACTTAGCATCGCTGGCTTGAGCTGCCTTGATCTGGTTGACAATAGTTGATTGGACTTGTAGATTCATCAAATTTGAAACATCACCTGGCATGACTAGTTCAATCTCCATCTGATGTAGGTCTTGCTGAAGCTTCCACTGGTCGGTGAGATTCATTGCTAATGGTTGGCGACTAAGAGCATCAGGTACTACGTTCACCTTTCCTGGATGATATTGCAAGTTGATGTCAAAGTCCGCCATAAGTTCTAACCATCTTCTCTGCCGCATATTCAACTCCTTCTGAGTAAACACATATTTCAGACTCTTGTGATCTGTGTAGATGTTCACTCGTTCACCAAGTAAGTAGTGGCGCCAAATCTTGAGAGCAAAAATAACGGCTGCCAACTCCAGATCATGCGTCGGATAATTGCGCTCATGAGTCTTCAGTTGTCTTGAAGCATAAGCCACAACCTTACTGTGCTGATGTAGAACACATCTTAATCCCTTACCGGATGCATCGCAATGCACTTCGAATCCTCCAGACTGATCCGGTATGACGAGAATAGGTGCAGAGGTAAGTCTTGACTTGAGTTCTACGAAAGCTTGCTCGCATGCTTCTGACCATACAAATTCTTCATCTTTTCGTGTGAGCTTGGTCAGGGGGGTTGCTATCTTCGAAAAGTCTTCAATGAATCTTCTGTAATATCCAGCTAAACCCAAGAAACTCCGAATATCCTTCACTGATTTTGGTGTAGGCCATTCGCTGACTGCTGAAACTTTTGCTGGATCCACAGAAATCCCTTCTCCTGATATGATGTGTCCAAGAAAACCAACCTGTTTTAGCCAAAACTCGCACTTGCTGTATTTGGCGTAAAGCTTATGTTGTCGAAGTGTTTCCAGGACAATTCGTAAGTGCTCCGCATGTTCTTTCCGATTCTTAGAATATACCAGGATGTCGTCGATGAAAATGACAACGAACCTGTCTAAATACTCCCGGAAAACTTGGTTCATAAGGTTCATGAAGATTGCTGGTGCATTGGTCTCTCCAAATGGCATTACTAGAAATTCGTAATATCCATAGCGAGTTCTGAAAGCTGTTTTGTGAATATCAGCTTCCTTGACCTTCACTTGATGATAACCTGAACGAAGATCTAGTTTAGAGAAGACACAAGATCCACTTAGCTGATCGAATAAATCGTCGATGCGCGGGAGTGGATACTTGTTCTTTATAGTAACTCCGTTCAAGGCCCTATAGTCGATGCACATTCTGTATGAACCTTCCTTCTTCTTCACCAATAGTACAGGTGCTCCCCAACTTGAAGTACTGGGACGAATCCATCCTTTCGCCAATAATTCGTCCAACTGTGTTCGAACTTCTTTCAATCCTTCCGGACTTAGTCTATACGGTGCTTTGATTACTGGTTGTGCTCCTGGTACTAAGTCAATACTGAATTCAAGAGCTCGATCGGGAGGCAAACCTGATATATCGTCAGGGAATACATCGTCGAACTCTCGAACTACCTCCGGTCTTGATTCTTTCTCTGCCTGAGCTGCTGCAACTACTGCTTCCCTTGGCTTCGCTTTGTAAGTACTTGGCTCCAGGGTGCAATCTCCACTCTTGAAATAGAAAACCGAATGATCTGGAATCTCAAATACTACCCTCCTTTGACGACAGTCGATGGTAGCATAAAAGGTTCCAAGCCAGTCCATTCCTAGAACCACATCGAAATTTGGTATGTCCAGTACTTTGAAGTCAGCTTAAAACTCTCGACTGCAGACGATTACTGGACACATGTTGTATCCCATAGTTGCCTTTAGAACACCATTTCCAGAACTGACGTTCCAGCTGGATACAAGCGGTGAGACTGGAATCGCATGGGTTCGGACAAACCGTTGCGACATAAAGTAGTGGGATGCTCCAGTATCAAACAGTGCAAGTGCAGGTAGTGAAGCTACTAGGATTGTACCTAAGGTATATAGGATAGGTTTTAGGTATAGGGAAAGTGTGCAGGTAAACAAGACTAAAAGATAAGTTTGAGAAAGAAGATTTACCAGTGATGACTTGGCCAGTGGCCTCAGCTTCTTCCACAGACATCATGAAAGCCTGACGCTTCGGCACATTCCTCCTGGCCTGAGGAGCATTCCTCTGAACGTTCCTTTGAGCTTGATGGAACTGTCGAGGAGGTGGTGCAGTTTGTGGTCCCCTAGGTGGTGCAGGCAGTGCAAGCCTGGGAGCAGGTGCCGGAAGAGCTGGTCGCTGCTGATAAGTATTTGCTGGCCTTGGTGCAGCAACTGAGTTCTGCCTTTGGGGACAAGACCCAATATCATGAGTGGCTGAACCGCAAACTAAGCAGAGGCGGTTGGCTCGACGGCAGTCCTTCATCATATGTCCAGTTCTCTTGCAGTAAGTGCAAAAGGCTGGGCTAGGATGATGAGTTGGTACTCCGGGTCGCCTCGGCACGAAAGATGGTCTGGACGTGGCTCCACCTGCCATCTGGTTGGCAGGGCATTTGACTCCTGCAGACTGAGGTCTGCCCCTCTCTTTTATGACTGCCTCATAACTGCGGGCAGCTTCTAGGGCTTCCTCATGGGTCAAAAACTTTCATGTGGCTAGAGCAGCCTTGATCTCTGTCTCCAAACCTTGCTGAAAACGACGGGCTCTGATCTCGTCCGTCGGTATCAGGTGTGCTGCGAATCTGTTTAAAGATTGTGTTAGTTGTGTAATATGTGATATTTAAAAATTGAACTATTGTGACATATCTTACCGGCTCAACATAGTAAACTCGGCATCGTATTCATCTACCGATTTCTCCCACATTGATCCTTGCTGTAGATGAATAAACTGCTGCTCCATAGCGAACCTGGCAGTCACAGGGAAATATTTCGCGTCAAACCTCTCACGAAATGTCTTCCATTCAATCGGCTGTGCCAGACGGGTCTGTTCTGCCTTCCACCAATTGCGAGCGTTATCCGTGAGCTGTAGCTTCGCTACACGGACCCAAGCGTGGTCTGGCACTTGAGCTGCTGCCAGATCGTCTTCGATGCTTTGTGCCCATTCTTCTGCTTCGAGAGGGCTTCCTTTACCAGAGAACTGCTTTGGGTGCAAAGCCCGGAATTGCTTTACTCCCGGTGCATCGTTATCAGAATGGCTCAGAAGTTGTTGCTGTCCCTCGAGAAGACTACGGATCGCATCGAATAGCATTGTTTGCTCAGTGGGTGGTGCCGGAACAACTGGTGTGAGAGGTAGTGCTGGAGGGGTGTTGTTAACGTTGGTGCTGGTGTTGTTCGGGGAATCCATGACCTTGAAGAAAATTTTGGGTTAGGACAGATTCAAATATATGAAATGATAAGATTCAAGGAATAGAAATTTGCAAGATTCAAAGTACATGAATTGTGAAGAATGTTTTAGTTGCTGGTTCTTATGTTATATTTCTTAGGTTGTTCACGCAGACCAGAACTGCATGACAGGGATTCATACAGCTCTGACCTGCATGGGCCACCAATAAAACCTGTCATGCCCCGCTTCCCAGTGAACGGCGACGTGGACGCAACGAGGTCCGCTACGTATGTACTCAGAAGTACATACGCTAAGCGTAGCTAAGCAATATAAAATAATCACAAGAGACAAATGAAATTGAAACAATATCAACTTTTATTAATAACATTCTTTGTACAATGCATGAAATGAAAATACAACTGGAATGAAAGAGCAATGCCTAAACAGTGGCATAACAGAAATGAAAAATACTGGAAAGAACAAGGTACAATTATCTAGAGCTCTGGGTCTTCTTGGAACTGCTCCAAATCTTCACCGGTGGGCTCGATCTCAGCTTGGTCCAACGCACCTGACGACATTCAAAGAAGAAAGAAATAGAATGTCGTCAGCGAACAGGTCGCTCGGTAAGTCCCAAAGAATAAGGAGAATGAGAATGACAGAGTAACAGTATATATTTTCTAAAGTGTTATACTGTCGGATATTATGAAATATTGTGTAACGCTGTTGTTTGTAGCTTGGTACAGAAGGATGCCAGTGTATACGAGGGGGATCTCTATATGCTAGAGATCAGGGCAAAAGGAAAGTACAAGGAACCGTTATGCCACGGTACAACAACGATAGGATTCAGGTTAGGTGTCTTAATCTGACAACCTCGTGCCACCTTTAACCCCTTCCGTACTAATCTACCCCTTAAACCCCGTAGTGTTTTAACAGTATTGTAGTATTGGAATATGTAAATTGAGTGACTGACCAAAACCATGATATCAGTAAGCATGTTGTAACTGTATAATCAGGTAAATGAAATATCAGGATAATGGGTGAATATCCATGGTTTGATTCAGTCACAAGGAATATATTGTTAACTGGATTCAGGATTTCATGTATTCAAATTGGGTTGGAGTATAAAAGAATATAGGTTGACTTGAATCATATTTGAGTCAGGAATAGTCAGACTCTAACCCGAGTCAGATTAAAAGAAAGATAATTTGAAGTCCAATATTAGTTAGGAGCCTTTTTATAATTTGTAAAACTTGAGGGGGTTTTCTGTAAAAAGTACTTTTGTATAGTTTTCGAAATACACCTCAAGTATTTAATAATCGTCTTTATTGTTATAATGAATGTGTATTTTATTTGTGTTATTCCAGTGAATATATTCTAATAAAAGTATTAATTGTTTTATTTGAAATTCATGGTATTTTAACGTAACTTTTAATCTTTTAATTTTAGGAAAAAGTGGAAACTTTAGATTATGATAAAATAGGTGTTTAAATGTTAATTATATATATATTAACACATGAATAATTTTATATAAATATTTTATTTAGAGAAAATCTCATTTTCCTTAAATATCGTATTTTAAACCTTTCGAAACCGAATGCTCCTTGCGGAGGTCTAAATCTCGCACTACTAGCCTGCGGGTGCACGATGAACCGTACTATCCCTAACAGGTTCCCCAAAAGTGGGTTGTAGCGGCACTTTGCTTAGGTTTTATAAGCACTTCTCATTTAGGAAAACGGTTTTATAAATATAAGGTATTTATTTGCAAAAGAGTTTAGTTTTCCATATTTTAGTTGTTAGGGTTGCCTAAGCCAACTAGCCTACTTCTAAGGTCTAACGATAAGTCACTAGAAGCCTCAAATCGCCTCTTCACCGCCAATTGTGGCCAGGTAAGTACAAGTGAGGAGGGAGGGATCCGCTCACGAATCGTGAGACGGGCCTTTTAAAGTTACCCAAGCTCACTTGCCTAGCCTAGACACCACAAAGTCAGTTTAGATAAACGATCGATGTTCATGACCAATCGTGCTTTCATTTTATAAAAGATTTTATTTAGAATTGTTTACAACTGAAAGCTTTCAAGAAAAGATTATAAAGAATATGGTATTTTAGTGAAAAGTCCTGTAATTCCGTATTCTGTATTTTTGATATTTATCAATTAGGGTTATATTGAGTATGTGTAGGGGTAGGTCATTACCCCGTGACTTATATTAAGTTTTGGTGAAGTTTAAAGGTAGAACATGACAAGTTAAAGTTGAAGGTATAAAGCGCAAGAATACGGTATTTAAAAATGTTATCATTTTATGTGTGAAATTTCATTCAAATTGAATTCTACAAGTTTAGTGATCAAGATAAACCTAATTAGGAGTGAGGGAATTAATTAAACTAAGAAAAATGAACTTCATGGTATTTTTATGAAAGGAGTACGGTTTTGCAAATAACTTATCATTTCATGTGAAAAAGTTTGATTAAATTGGTTTATGGGTGATTAATAGTCAACAAGCATATGGGTAGATAATATGTATTAAACGACAAGTGGAAATTTAGAGAAAAACTGAATCGGAAATCGGTTTGTCCGATTTCCGTCGGGTTCCAAAAAGTCGTATTTTTATCTTAAAGAAAAGAGAGGTAGAAGAAGGTGGGACTTACGATTTGGACAAGCTAAGGAAGCTAGAGGTCGTGGTGGTTGTCGATTCGTTAAAAACGTCGCGAGGTTTCTGATCCGGTCGCCGGAATCCGTCGTCGATTTCGGCAGCGCTTCGCTTCTCGCTCTTCGTACCGAGTTCTCGAGAATTTGGGAGAGTGGACTTAGAGTTGTGAAGGGAAAAGGTAAAGTATAGGGGTCTTTATATAGGGCTAGGCTAGGGTTAGGGTTAGGGTTAAAAAAATATTTTAAAAAATATAAAAAAACATTAAAAATTCATTAAATTTTGTCTTAAAAGTGATTTATTGGAAAATTGGTAACCGTACAAAAAATTTAGAGTATGCAGTTGAATAGACCAGGTCAACACGAATTTTTTTCGTGTTGACGACTCGGCCGACCGGCCGATTCGGCCGAGTCGCGGCCGAGTCGGGTCTCGTTGGGACGGGCTCGGTCTGGGGGGAATTTTGGCATACTTTAATTTTCTTGATTCGCAATAAATCGTGAGTTATGGCTGTTTGACCGTTTGACTTCTAAAAAAAATTAAAACAAAAGGATATAAAAATTATGTGGGGCATGGGATTCAGAACTCTGGTGGCTTGGTTCAGCAGTGCAAGGTATTACCAATGAGCTACAAGCTCCTTCTTGTAATTATTGTAAGGAATTAGATACTTAAATTGTTTCCAGTAACATCAATACTCCAAGTATACACTTTATTTAAAGCAAATTTTTGGTATTCAAAATTGGAGTTGTTACAAATGTGCACGTTGGCCGCGATAAATAGAGGAGGGGTCTGATTCAGGATCCCTCTCTCTTCATATTTTCCTCGTTCTGAGTCTTGTTAGCTCGGCGCTCTCCTCTTTAGATCGAATCTCTACGTTTCCAAGAATTTCTTCCCATCATGTTAGATGTCTTCTTTTGAGAAGTCTGTAGATGCCGTAGGGGTAGATTCTAGGGGTTCTTCCCCTGAGTTAGAGTCCTCCCGGGAAGTTAGGATCAGATCCTCTTCTCGAGGTCGCGCGTCTGGGGCGGTTCCCAAAGCGGTGGTGGCGGACGCCCCTGGTGTGTCGTCCTTGGTGAGGTATGAGGACGAGCTTGCCACCGCTCGGGCTCGTTTCCATATCCCTTCCGGCTACACGCTACAATTGGCCAGGGAAGGAGAGTGGGCAGATCAGGTACGGGGTAAAGAGACTGCCTTGTACTTGGAAGCCTTTTGGGCCGGACTGCGCCTGCCTTTCTCTCCCGAGGTTGTTGGAGCGCTAAATTACTTTGGGCTAGCCCCGGGCCAGCTAGCGTCGAACTCCTGGAGGATTCTCCTCGGGTTCCTGGTCTGCTTGAAGTTGCAGATGATCCCCTTCAGTCTGTCCATCCTTGCCTCCTCCCTCATTTACAAAAGTCATCCCGGCACTCGCACGGGCGACCCGAGATAGGTTTACCTCTGCTTTAGGAAACAACGGAGGAGTGCAACCGGGTCGGGTGTCGTCATCTTGTCTTCTTCCATCCATGATTGGAAGAAGAAGTTTTCTTCGTTGGGCCGCCAGAGGATGAGGACTGGCCCGTGCCCACCCAGTAGTCTAGGGATAGGTGCTGGCCGGGAAGTCCGTCCAACGATCCCGACACGATGAGGGTGGCGGTGTGGGAGCCTATTCCCCGGGCTGACGTGCTGCTTTCTGAGCGGGCCCTTAGTTGGGCCGGGCTCAGCCCCGCCCAGTTGTCGGTAAGTTAGGAGCTTGTAGGCGGTCTGTTAGGCTTGCGTTTGTTTTCATTTTTGTTTGTGTTGCTAATTCCATTGTATTTTGTCTTGTGCAAAACCTATGGACTTGAGCCACCTCCGAGTAGCCATGCGCAAGCCGAAGAAAGGATCGAAGGCTGGAGGTGCCAGCTTTTCTCGTCCGACGTCTGTCCCGGTTCCCCTGGCAGCCGTCCTACCCCAGCGTCCGACTGCGGGCCGAGCCTCGGAGCCCAGCCAGGCGCCGAGCAGAAAATGGGTTCGGGGAAAAGATGCCCAGGCTTCGGAGGTGGAGACCGGCACTCCGTCGTCGCCTCTCAAGAGGTTCCCCCGAACAGTTCCGCGGACCCCGGCTTCCCCGATCTTGGTGGACAGGGGGGCCTCCGCTTTGAGGTGCCCTCGAGGCTTTCCGTCGCTGACAGCTTGCTGTCGGACATGGAGAGGTCGGCCGGGGGAAAGATCCCTCGGGGGACTCTCAGGGAACAGATGGCGGCAATCGTCCAAGAGGCCGTGCAGGTTAGTGCCCGTACTTTACTTGAATTTTGCTTCAGCTTCTTACCATTCATTAGATTTGGTTCCTCTCCTTTCTTTTTGACCCCCTCTGATTTCTTCAGGTTCTCCAGCACGTCGCCCTCGTCATCGATATGGAGGACGAGGAAATTACCCCGGCGATCCGAGCTGCGGGCGAGCTCTCCTCGCTGGAGGAGAGCTCGAAGTTGGAGCTGGAGGCAGCGATGGCGAGGGTCGCCGCCCTAAAGGGCGAGGTGGTGGCCGGGAAGCAGGAGGAGGCGGCCGCGAAGCAGGAGATTGCCCGGTACCGCGAGGCCGCCCAGACCGCTAAGGCCAAGCTCCAGGACTCCAAGATGATCGTCGGCAGCATGAAGAAGTCGACGAGAACCCTCCGGAAGGAGCTGGAGGCGGCGGTAGAGGGTTCGAAGCGAGCTGATCTCAAGGCAGCAAAGACGGTGGTGGACTTCAAGAAGTCGGAAGATTTTTACATCGTCCTAGCCTCGGCCACTGCTGCCATCTGGCATGAGCCCCTCGACGCTGTCGAGACTCGGATGCCGGAGTTCGCTGACGAAGGGCTCCGAGCCGAGTATCCTCGTAGGGAAGATGAGCAAGGTGACAACCCCGGAGGCGAGGCCGGGGAAGAGATTCCCGGGGAGGGCGACGTCGAGGCTCCCAGGTGGGCGGTGAGTTCCCAGACGCCATCCGAGTTGTGGTAGATATTGAGCTTCCCGGGGGTGCGCCTGACCCCGAGGCCTAAAGCACTTTGTTTTCCTGTTTCTTTTCTTTTATTGCATCGGTAATATTGTAAGCCTTCGGGCATTTTGTAAGGCTGGGGAGCCCCTAATACCCTTGTAAAGACTTTGATTTTGGGAATGAATCATTTTTGCAGCAGTATTTGCGTGGGTGCTTTCCTTTGTCGGTAAACACTTGTATCTACACAGTCCTGCCTTCATGTCAGGTATATTCTTCATCTAGTGATTACGCATCGAGTTGTGTCTGTTCGTTTGCCAAGTGTGCAAAGACCGGCGGGAAGACGGTATCTCTATGGCCCCGAAGTCGAGGTGGAGATCGCTCAGATGTAGATAGACTGGATACCTCTTGATAGGGGCGGTCCCCGCCGAACACGGAGACACGACCGCGCAGGTCCGTCTTGCCTGAAATTCGGAACAGATGCTAATTGGCGCTATCCGTCCACCTCTCCGAAGATTCCAAGTTGATTTATAGCACCATGTATCGAAGGTTTAAACGGATGCGGCCGATATAGCAGACTTCGTCAGATTCCCCCTCGTTTGAGAGGTTTTTGATTATGGGGACTCTCTTCCCTGCAGGCGCAAGCCCCTGCAGTTAATTACGCTACTGCATTGCGGTAACAACTTTCTCCTTCTACAGATAGTCACTTCGTGTCGCGGGTGTTTGTTTTGTTTGTGGTTGCCCGTGGATTGTATACGGAGACTAATTTATGTTGTCGCCCGTAGGACGTGGATTATTTCAAATCCGTATCTTCTTAGATTTGGGTTTTGGTTTGGGTTTAAGGATACGTTAGCCTCATTTGAGACTAAGATCAACTTAAACGTTTGTTAAGGATACGTTAGTCTAATTTTTAGACTAAGATCAACTTAACGGGATCGTTTAGATCCAACAAAAGAGCAATTGGACTCTATTGTTTAGTTTAGGGACATTGCGGTCAGTTAGTTTAGGGACATTACGGTCTATTACCAGTTTAAGGATGTGGTGGTCCAATGTTAGTTTAAGGACGTCTCGGTCCATCGGTAGTTTAAGGACATTTCGGTCCAGGTTAAGGACATCGTAGTCCGTGGGTTTAAAGGGACCCCACAGTCCAGGTTAAGGACATCGTCGTCCATGGGCTTAAGGACCCCACAGCCCGGTTTAAAGACATCGTAGTCTATAAAATTTAAGGACATCGTAGTTCATGAGTTTAAGGACCCCACAGTCCGGTTTAAAGACATCGTAGTCTATAAAGTTTAAGTACATTGAAGTCCATGAGTTTAAGGACCCCACAGTCCGGTTTAAAGACATCATAGTCTATAAAGTTTAAGGACATCGTAGTCCTTGAGTTTAAGGACCCCACAGTCCGGTTTAGAGACATCTTAGTCTATAAGGTTTAAGGACATCGTAGTCCATGAGTTTAAGGACTCCATAGTCCGTGAGATGTGTGGTTGTCGGGACCCGTCACCTCTCTGAAGACGTTGAAAGATTACAACGACAGATATCAGAGGAGTAAAGAGATGTACCCTTGAACCGGTGTGAATTGATTGGAAAATCTGTAGCCCAGTTTGGGACTAAGATCTGTTGAATATTTGTGAGCAGATGGACTCAGTTCAATATAAGTTGAGGACTTATATCCAGAATTGGGCTAAATCCAATTAAATTTTTTAACATTTTTAATTCTGGCTATTGAGCCTTTACTTGGGCTTGGCCCCTTTAGTAATGCTGAGCATTAGGTCCTGACAATTTTTGTCTTGTATTGAATGCATAGTATTTATCAGAACAAAGTGTGTTCTAACAGTGCGCCACGTGGCGCGTCAGACGCTTTGCGCCAATTAAAGAGCGCATTGCGCTTCTGTCAGGTAGCACACACGAAGATGACACGTGTCGCGCTTAGCGCTAAGCGCTAGTTTATTAGCACATTGCGCTTTCCATTTATGAGCGCTTTGCGCTGATTTAGGGGCGCGCTAGTGAGTGACACGTGGCGTGCTTGGCGCCAAGTGCCAGCCCATGAGCGCAGAGCGCTACTTCAGAAGCGCAAAGCGCAAGTTGTTTCTGTGATTGACACGTGGCACGTTTTGGCGCTGAGCGCCGGTCTAAGGAGCGCAAAAGCGCAGTTCATGAGTACAAGGTACTGTTCAGTAGCGCAAAGCGCATCTGATCAAATTTGTGATCATAGAACAAGTTTATGTTCTTCTTTTAAAGGAGGTTTTGCCTCAAGATTCAAGAACAAAAGTTCTTATTTATAAAAGGGCTCTGCCTTTGTAGATCAAGGATCTGTGAATGAAGTAAATACTTCTTTTATTTTTATGATTAGATCTTTTGATCTTTTTCTTTTTATCAAAAACCTTGGTCTTTTGTAGATCTGTGATCCTTTAAGAAGATAGTTCTTCTTTTTTAATGAGATGATTTCATCTCTGTTGTTCAAGAATTAATTCTTTACCTTGAAAAAATGATCTTCTTTCTCTAAGAGCTTGCTCTTCTTTCTCTTTGAATTTTTTTTGAAGTTTGCAGGGGGTTTCTCCATATGAGACTTGAAGTCTTGGGGCCTTTATATATGGCCAATTGATTTGTTAAATCAGTTTTAAGAGATCTTTCTCTGATTGATTTGGGAATATTTCCCACCGTTTGATCTTTGATCCTAGGGCTTCTGCTTTGCAGAATATAATCTTCTTGTTTTAATAAGATTGGAAAGATCTTTCCATAACAGAATTTTTAATTCTGATTAATTAATAATTTATTATTATTAGATCTTTTGATCTAACGGTGGGGAATTTTTAATTCCAGCGCTGGCGCACCTTGCGCGAGCGCACCTACGTTCGACACGTGGCGCGCAGCGCAGAGCGCAGCACAACTGCGCTAGCGCACCGCAACTGCGCTAGCTCATCCGTTTTTTGATACGTGGCGCGCAGCGCAGAGTGCAGCGCAACTGCGCTAGCACACCCATGTTTGACATGTGGCACGTAGCGCAGAGCGCTGGATCTGAAGTGTTGCTTCAACTTTTGAGTTTTGAAATTTTAAAACAGAGCCTTGCTCTGATTGGGGGTGTGCTGCCTAGGGCGCAGCGCACCTGGCACTAGCGCGTCTGTGTCTGACATGTGGCGCGCAGCGCACCTGGCACTAGCGCGTCTGTGTCTGACATGTGGCGCGCAGCGCGCCTAGCGCTGAATTTGAAGCGTTACTTCAATTTTCAAATTTTGAATTTTAAAACGGAGTTTTGCTCTGGTTGGGGGAAACAAATGCCCCCCCACTGTTGCGCTCACGTGGCACACACGTGAGTGCAGCGGTGACAACATCTGAGCTCTTGGATCAACTCAGAAGTTGAAGAGGTGGTTCAATGCCTAGATGATTATCATCTTCTTTCTTGAGAATTTTTATTCAGAGCCTTGCTCTTCAGTTTAAGAACTTTTCAAGAGTCAGAACTCTACCATAACTTAGGTAAAGTTTAAAATTTTAATAAATTAGGGTTTTTACCCATTAACAGAGCCTTGCTCTTCATAGATCTTTGATCTAAAGAAAATCCATTTAGGGTTTCATTAACAGAGCTTTGCTCTCCTGAACATGTAGATTTTTTAATCTCTTGTGAAGAACTCTTAAGAGTTTGTTCATGGATCTTAAAAATAAAATTTTATTTTTGATGGATCATCTTCTCAGAGCAAGGCTCTTCTTGAGGAATTTTATTCCTTCATTATTAGACTTTGACAGATATCTGTCTAGTGAAGAGCGCTGCTCTCAATGGGAGTTTTACTCCTCTGCCCAATAGAATTTAATTTATGGCATGGGCAGCTGAAAATTCACTCTTTTCTGCGCAGGCATTATGTCTTCCGACGCCTCCTTCCCGTTCATTCACTCAGAAGGCGGGTTCCGTGAAGCACCCGTTGATCGTGAGGTTTTTGCGTTGATAAAAGACCATGACCCGGAACACAAGAGCCTTCATTTATGAGGTAAATGGTATGAGCAAATTATCATGGGCCGACGGAGCTTTTCCTGTGCGACACCCTCGGAGCCTATTTCAGCGATTGCTTATGCAGATGCACCTCCGATAAATTACACTGTGGAGGAGGTCAACTGGACATCGGAAGGTCTTCTTCGGCTTTCTATCGCCGCAATACCCGTGCAGCCGCCGGTAGCTTTGGACATCCTAGGGCGACGCATATGTCAAGGCGGGTCGCGTCCTTGGGGACAGCCGTACAATGTAGGACTAACTCCCCGTCACCCAGCCGGGTATTTGCAGTAGGCCCGGTATATCTTATCGGCGAGGAAATCACAGTTGATGAAGCTCGGATTGTATTCCGCTGTTTATGCTTCTTTGTTTCAATATTCCACACCCCCTACATGGTGGGTCAGGGCATTTCTGGAATAGTGGAACATTCCAACCCACACCTTCCTCCTGTCAGATCGAGAAGTCTCCATTTCTTTGGAGGAGTTTGCAGAGGTCTCAGGTTTACTCGTTAGTGGGGAACATTATGAGGAATTGCTTCCCCCGGATGAGTATGTTTTCACTACCAAATCCACGGTAATGGGTCTTACTCCCGAGAATGCTATTCAACATCAATTTCTGAGCTTGATAAAGGTATTGAATATGTATGAAAACCTCTCTCTGGCATCCGAAGGTCGTGGAGTTAATTTTACGGCTTTTATTGCTGATTTTCTTCGCCTGGAAATGTTGAAGGAAGAAGTCGATAAATTTGCCAGTCTTGACGACCCCTTCGGCTTGGGTTTAGGTAATCTGCCGGCGGCGGAGGTAGATCAGAAAAGCTTCTTTCTACCTGATACCCCAGTCATCTCTTTTACAGAGGTGGCGGCTCCTGTGATTGATGAAGAAACGTTCTTTCTAGGGTTCCTTGGATTGTGGCTGATTTGGTTCGCGCTTCCCATGCACCCTCGCCGCATGAGGCCGTCCGTCTTCTATCCTGCGCATCGAATGGTTGCTGGGATACCGGTAGCTGTGTGGATTGCTGGGTTAGCCCATATGTATCACGGCCTCAGCTTGGCAGCTGATACCACTGATTCAGGGGTGCAGTCGGTAAATTTCCCGATGCATTATTTCACGTCATGGCTCGAGTTACACGTGCTAGGCGTCTTCGGCATCCACAAGAGGCTGGGTTTTTATGACAGGTGCAGGTTCCCTCGGATCATGCGACTGGTCGGCGCCTCTATTGTGACTCTGACGCAACGGGAAGCTAGAGGCTTGTTTCTTCGCCCACGCACGGTTGGGGCTGGCATGTCTTTTATTGATAAAGTTTTGACTGTCGGCCAGGAGTCGGGGAAGACGGTGCTGTCCTTGCAGGACATATTTAAAGATGGGGTCTCCGTCTTGAAGGCTCGGGAGATTCTGCATCTGTACTCCATCCGGCCGGGCTTTCTTGTATTCAAGATGAATGGCTCGGCTTTATTCATGAGGTATAACCCGCATCGCTTCGCCCGGCAATTAGGTTACAATCAGGGCGTCCCACTTGAGACTTTTTTGGTTGAACCTGCTGCTACCGAAGAGGGGATGCAGAGCGCGCTGCATCATTTTATGCGCTTGAACACAGGGTCCAACTTCTTCATCAGCGACCCGAGCTGTGTCCCAACGGCCCTTAATGCATACGTGGTGTGGTATCAGCATTCAATGGGCGCTGTCATCAGGGAGGAGAAACGATTATTGCTCGATCGCAAGGGTACAGTGCCGGCTGGTGATCGAAATGTTCCTCTGAAGCGACGGAACATTGTTCATCCTCCCTTGAGAGAGGTCACTGTAGTTGAGCCTCCACACGTGCTAAGCCCTACGCGCGGGTTTCCCCCATCCAGCGTGCTTGAAAAAGAAGTGGTTGCCGCGTCTCCCAAGTCGGACGTAGGAAAAGAAGTTGGGACTCGTCGTCCAAAGGCGTCTACCAAACGCAAACTCGCATCGTCGGCCACCGGCGCCCGTTCTCAGAAGAAGAAGAAGCAAGTACTTACTTTGGACACCATATTAGGCTCGACGCCCCCTGCTCCGTTTAGCGAAGGTTTGAGCGAATATGGGACCAACGAGGGTTTGTTCGGGATGCTTAATGATACCGATTTGGAGGTTGCCATTGAAGCTTCCAAACAATCGGCCGCCCTCGAAAAGGAATTGGTCACCCTTGCGCAGTCAGGTATACTTTATCCTTATCTCTCCGCTGTTTATTTCACTCTTCTTTTTTTATCATACTTTGACTGACGCCTCCTGTTTTAACAGGTGCCTCTACAGAAGCGGCCATTGCTGCTTCGCTTAAAACCTTTGAAGAGGAGGAAAGGTTTCGCGCCTCATTGCCAACAGAGGCTTCTCTTGAACAAACGACGATGGATACCGTAACGGTTTCGGAGGTAAAACCTAGCCCTAGTGATAATATCTCCTTGGCGAAGGTCCTGAAGAAGTCTCCTCTCCCTGCCAAAACCGAGAAGCAGCCCAAAAAACATACGGCCAGGGGGAAGAAGTGATCTTCTGCAATCATTAGCTCTAGATCAATGCGAGGGAAGAAGACTGTTACTAATCCACCGGAAGACGGTCTTCTTTTTCCTGGTTCGTCTGCCGAGGAAGTCGCACAATTGGCTGAGGCTATAAGACGCTCATAGGACAAATCTGAGAATGTGAGGATCCTGAAAAGGCCTTACCCCGCCGTCATCTTTTATGAAGACCCTCCGTAGGTACGGCGATTATTCATAGGCCCTCTGGAAGAATGGGGCGAAAGGGCTCTTAAACAGGCCGTCTCAGCCGACGCCGAGGATGCACTTTCATTGTGGACCGGTGGCCATAAGTCTACTCTCGAATCTCGGCGAGCGTACCTCCTCAGGAAGGAGCGTCGGCTTGAACAAGCCATACTAGAAGCTCCCTTGCGCATCGGTATGTTCATGTATCTCTTTGTAATATTTTTGTTTTGCTTGTATACATATACATACATACATACATACATACATACATATATATATATATATATATATATATATATATATATCCTTATCCTCGTACAAACTTTGCAAGGACTTCGGCGATGGCAGAGAAGCTGAGCCCAAGTCACGTCCTGACTATGGACTTCGCAGATAACCCCGATAAGGCACTAATCAGTGTGGAGGGGGTTGACGCCATTGTTGTTCCTACGACGGAGCTTCCCTTAGTGATTCCTGCTCTCCAGGTGATTGCTCCTCCGGAGGAGGCATCTTCATTGGCTGCGGATCCAATAGATCTTTCTGGGAACGGCCTGACGACTGTGGGACAGGTGGCCAAAGCCACTGTCGTTTCATTGGAGCGTGTAGCGATGGTCACTGCTTCTCCACCGGGCATTATTATACCAGCCGACATCCCTGATGATGTGCTCGGGAACACGGAGGGGGGTGAGGCAGTCGCTGCATCCAGTAGTGCCCTTGTCGTAGTCTCGAACGGTGACTTACCAGGTAAATTTTAGATTATTGCTTTCTATTCAATCCTGCAACCCCTTTTCTACCTTTTCTGACAGTACTTTGTTTCGCATGCAGCTGCGGTGGACGTTGAGGTTGTGCCACTCGAGGAAGCGCCACCAGTTACCGCTTTGACGGTGACTGCCCCTCCATCTTCTCTTATATCTTCTCAAATGCTGGAAGGTATGGGTTTGTGATAAATTTAAATCGGGGACAGCATCTTTCGTGTACTAACCATGTACCATCGTGATCTCGCAGGAGTTCTTCTTGATCATTTGTATCAGGTGTTGAACCCGCACTTCTCTTTCCCATCGGAGATTGCTTCATCTAGTGGCGCTAGTAAGTACAGCCTTCAGCTAATGTTCCTTCTTTTACCGGCAGTCAAATCATTTCAGATTCTTCTTTGTTTTGATTGTAGTACTACAGATTGAAGGAGGAGATGAGAGAACAGTTGCGCCACTGGTACTCCCGGCCTTGCCCCCCGTTGCAACCAGTATAGTAGACTCTATTTTTCGTGTATTTTCTTTATTTCTTGAGCCGTCATCTGATTGTGATTTGTTCTGCAGCGGTTACATCGACTCCAGCCCCGTTCGAGTCTCGCATCATAATGTCGGCCGGACCCTTTTCCCGACGTCTATCCTTGAAAGGCGCCGCGAATAGTCTGCGCATGGTGAGCGACTATATTGAAGAGCTCGACGTGGAGACTCCTACATCTGCCACAGATTTTGCCGCAGAGGTTAACCTAATGCTGACGACGCTTGTAAACTTCCATAACGAAGGCGTCGTCGAGTCTTGGGTTAACCACTGCCGGAAGATTGAAGCCTGCTTGCATGAGCTCAAGCTTATGCGTCCTGCTCCTGAGATTCAGGTTTTGAACTCCCAGCGGGCTGCATGGGTTGAGCAGAGTGTGTCCTTCCTCCGCCATTTTGAACAAGAAGCGACCTTGAGGCGGAAGGAATGCGAGGAGGCTTCCGTTGAGTCTGTTCAATTGCGTGCCCAGGTTGAAGCGAACGCCGCGCAACTGAGAGCCGTCTTTGACACCTTGCAGCAGTGTATTTCGGACGGGCTTGTATTGAGACAGAAGCTCGACTCTATTGAGCGGATTATGTAGAGTCACGAAGCTGCTCAACGGGAAATCGATGAGAAGATTTCATCATGCTTGCAGCAAAAGACTCGAATCAAAGCGGAGCTGGCCGCAGCGGCTGATCAGGAAGAAGGGCTGATGGAAGTGCGCGAGCGGCTGATCGGACTATTGAAAGCGCTTCCCTCTCAATAATATTTTTTTTGTACCATGTGTAATTTTGAATAAAATGTATTCATTCTTTTATTCTTTCATATGATGTATTTTGTATCCAATTGAATTCATGAATAAAAGATACATTTCTTTCGCAATGTTTTGTGTCATCTCTCTGCTTTCTTCTTTCTTTTGTTATCAGCATGTCACTTTAGCAAGCATAGCCGGCCGATGATAGAGTAAGTATCTTGTTTTGGCTTCTTCGAGAGGTAGTAATAGCTTAGGAAGCAGGTTCAGATCTGCTACCTAAGACTTTTCAACTTCATGAGCCATGAGGGTCTCATAAAGACTTTCTTTCTACGAGTCGAGAGAATCCCGTAGGTGTATTTTCTCCTTAGAAATCGTGAGGATTCCTAGGTGCGTTTTCCCTTATAAGTCGTAAGGATCTTATAAGAGAATTTTCCCTCCTATAAGTCGAGAGGACCCGTAAGAGGTTGTTTCCCTCCTTGTCGAGATTTGATTTTGGAGAGTGTGGCCCGTGAATAGTATGCAAGAGTCCATTGTGGATCGACTTGCAGGGCCCCAGTGCTTAGAAAACCGGTTCTTATCCCCATTGCCCAAGGCTTTTCCCTACGAGTCGAGACGAATCGAGAAGTTCTCGCAAAGACACTAATTTCTTCACGAGTCAAGACAAATCGAGCATTTCCTGCAAGAATATCCTAACGTCGCAGTTAACCTTTGCTCTTTACGACAGAGATCCGTTAGGGTCTGTGGTACTAGGTTTTGTCCGTCGTACCGTCGCATTGGCTGATGTATTTCTCGATAGGCAATCTTGCTGTTCGAGTGGCCTTGCGACTGTCGTGTCTCTGATCCCTTCGGGGGCTGGACAAGACGTCTTCAAGCAATCCTCCTAGGTAGTTTGACCGTCGGAAGAGCAAGTATTAGGAATTTTGCCATACCGCTTTTTACTTGAGGTTAGGCCCATTTTGGAGAGCCCCGATGAGTCATAACCACTCCGCACTGGTGTGGGATGATTTCCGATAGTCTTTCAGGTTTTATATAAGTTGCCGTCAAGACCCTGAAGGTAGGAATTTAGCCTTCACTTTGTTTGCCGGCATTGCGTCTGCTGTATCGAGACGAATGTCGCGGTTGTGTCTAGGTTGCTGGTGAACCGTCGAGGTTTGGAACTAGGGATTTTGCCATGGCTCCGTTGTTTGATTGTCGCATCTGAATTCTGCTGGAGGAAGAATGCCGTGGTGACATCTCGTCTGCTGTATCGAGGCGAATGTCGAGGTGGTGACCACTCCACGCTGGTGTGAGATGATCTCCGATGGTCTTTCAGGTTTTATATGAGTTGCTGTCAAGACCCTAAAGCTAGGAATTTGGCCTTCGCTTAGTTTGCTTTGGCGTGTCCGAATCCTGTTGGAGGAAGGACGCTGTAGTGACATCTCGTATACTGTATCGAGACGAACGTCGAGGTGGTGACCACTCTGCGCTGGTATGGGATGATCTCTGATAGTCTTTCAGGTTTTATATGAGTTACCGTCAAGATCCTGAAGCTAAGAATTTGGCCTTTGCTTCGTTTGCTGGCATTGCGTCTGCTGTATCGAGACGAATGCCGTGGTTGTCTCTAGGTTGCTGGTGAACCGTTGAGATTTGGAACTAGGGATTTTGCCATGGCTCCGTTGTTTGATTGTTGCGTCTGAATCCTGCTGGAGGAAGAACGCTGTGGTGATATCTCGTCTGCTGTGTCGAGACGAACGTCAAGGTGGTGACCACTCCGAGCCGGTATGGGATGATCTCCGATAGTCTTTCAGGTTTTATATGAATTGCCGTCAAGACCTTGAAGCTAGGAATTTGGCCTTTGCTTCATTTGCTTTGGCGTGTCCGAATCCTGCTGGAGGAAGGACGCTGTAGTGACATCTCGTCTGCTGTATCGAGATGAACGTCGAGGTGGTGACCACTCCGCGCTGGTATGGGATGATCTCCGATAGTCTTTCAGGTTTTATATGAGTTGCCGTCAAGACCTCGAAGCTAAGAATTTGGCCTTTGCGTCTACTGTATCGAGACGAATGTCGCGGTTGTCTCTAGGTTGCTGGTGGACCGTCGAGGTTTGGAACTAGAGATTTTGCCATGGCTCCATTGTTTGATTGTTACATCTGAATCCTGCTGGAGGAAGAACGCTATGGTGACATCTCGTCTGCTGTGTCGAGACGAACGTCAAGGTGGTGACCACTCCGAGCCGGTATGGGATGATCTCCGATAGTCTTTCAGGTTTTATATGAGTTGCCGTCAAGACCTTGAAGCTAGGAATTTGGCCTTTGCCTTATTTGCTTTGGCGTTTCCGAATCCTGTTGGAAGAAGGACGCTGTAATGACGTCTCGTCTGCTGTATCGAGACGAACATCGAGGTGGATCTGGGATTTTGCCGTCACTTCACTTTGTTTTGATCGTGAGGTCTTTTGTTGACGTTGCATCTTCCTGCAGAGACACTGATTTCTCTGCGGGTTGGCGCGAATCGAGATGCTCTCGTTAAGGACGCTGATTTCCCTGAATCGAGGTTTTTGGCCAAGGACGCTGATTTCCTCGGAGTTGAGACAAATCGAGATATTCCCGCAAACTGATTTCTCTAGGGGTCGACGCGAATCGAGATGCTCTCGTCAAGGACGCTGATTTCCTTGAATCGAGGAGGTTGCCAAAGACACTGATTTTCCTGGGGTTGGTTGACTTGTTTTTGAGACAGGGTCATTGGATAACGTATTTCCGAGACGGGGTCATGTGGATGACGTATTTCCGTGACGGGATCATGTGGATGACGTATTTCCGAGACGGGGTCATGTGGATAACGTATTTCCGCGACGGGGTCATGGTGGATGACGTATTTCCTAAACGGGGTCATGTGGATGACGTTGCGTCTGTTGTAATGAGACGAATGCTGAGGTGGAGCTGGGATTTTGCCATCACTCTGCTTTGTTTCGACCGTGAAGTCTTTTATTGACGTTGTGTCTGCATCCTGCTGGACTGCGAAGGAACGCCGTTGTCGACATTGCGTCTGCTGTAACGAGACGAATGCTGAGGTGGAGCTGGGATTTTGCCGTCACTCTGCTTTGTTTTGACCGTGAGGTCTTTTTGTTGACGTTGGATCTGCATCCTGCTGGACTGCGAAGGAACGCCGTTGTCAACATTGCGTCTGCTATAACGAGACGAATGCTGAGGTGGAGCTGGGATTTTGCCTTCACTCCGCTTTGTTTTGACCGTGAGGTCTTTTTGTTGACGTTGGATCTGCATCCTGCTAGACTGCGAAGGAACGCCGTTGTCGACATTGCGTCTGCTGTAACGAGACGAATGCTGAGGTGGAGCTGGGATTTTGCCGTCACTCCGCTTTGTTTTGACCGTGAGGTCTTTTTGTTGACGTTGGATCTGTATCCTGCTGGACTGCGAAGGAACGCCGTTGTCGATATTGCGTCTGCTGTAAAGAGACGAATGCTGAGATGGAGCTGGGATTTTGCCATCACTCCGCTTTGTTTTGACCGTGAGGTCTTTTTGTTGACGTTGGATCTGCATCCTGCTGGACTGTGAAGGAACGCCGTTGTCGATATTGCGTCTGCTGTAATGAGACGAATGCTGAGGTGGAGCTGGGATTTTGCCATCACTCCGCTTTGTTTTGACCGTGAGGTCTTTTTGTTGACGTTGGATCTGCATCCTGCTGGACTGCGAAGGAACGTCATTGTCGACATTGCGTCTGCTGTAAAGAGACGAATGCTGAGGTGGAGCTGGGATTTTGCCGTCACTCCGCTTTGTTTTGACCGTGAGGTCATTTTGTTGACGTTGGATCTGCATCCTGCTGGACTGCGAAGGAACGCCGTTGTCGACATTGCATCTGCTGTAACGAGACGAATGCTGAGGTGGAGCTGGGATTTTGCCGTCACTCCGCTTTATTTTGACTGTGAGGGCTTTTTGTTGACGTTGGATCTGTATCCTGCTGGACTGCGAAGGAACGCCGTTGTCGATATTGCGTCTGCTGTAAAGAGACGATTATTGAGGTGGAGCTGGGATTTTTCCATCACTCCGCTTTGTTTTGACCGTGAGGTCATTTTGTTGACGTTGGATCTGCATCCTGCTGGACTGTGAAGGAATGTCGTTGTTGACATTGCGTCTGCTGTAACGAGACGAATGTCGAGGTGATCTCTAGGTCGTCTGTGAACCATCGAGATTTGGAACTAGGGACTAAGCCGTGGCTCCGTTTGGTGATGTTGCGTCTGAGTCCTGCTGGAATGAGGAGGAACGCTGTTAATGATCTCTAAGCTGTAGATGTGGCCGTCGAGACTTGGCTTCGTTTTCTGATGGAGCCTAGGAAGGAAAGGCGTGATTCCTTCTTTGTTTGTGCCCCTGGATTGTATACAAGGATTGATGTGATATCACCTGTAAGGCAAAAATTTCATTCTTTCAAACCATTTTTTTATTTCTTTCCGCGATGCTCTATCATTTCAGCTTTTATATCGCGAAGGTCACGATTGCCCAATCATTTCGGCTATTTTTTGCGGTGCCCAATCATTTTGGCCTTTTATTTTATTTTTACTCGCTGCTTTTTATTGCGAGTTGCCCAATCATTTCGGCTATTTTGGATGCATACATTTTTGCTTGCTGATTTTGTTGCAAATTACCCCATCATTTCGGCTATTTCGTATGCATATGTGGCTTGCTGGCTTTTCGCTGTAAGCTTGGAATTAGACACCGATTTCGGCATCAGCACCGCTACAACTGGAATATTGTCAGGAGCGAATCATCATTTGTCTCTATCGATGTCGAACAAAAGTGGCTTAGTGAACAGGGTTAGGATCCTGTCGACTAAGGCTTTTGACTTCATGAGCCGTAAGGGTCTCATAAAGGTATTTCTCCCTGCGAGTCGTGAGGATCTCGTAGGTGCGTTTTCTCCTTAGGAATCGTGAGGACTCCTAAGTGTATGTTTTCTTATAAGTCGTAAGGATCTTACAAGAGTGTTTTCTCCTTATAAGTCGAGAGGACTTAAAAGGGTTGTTCACCGTGTAGACATATCCCTAGTCACGGATAAGACTTTGTTAGGGAAATATTTATTCACGCCCGCGGATTGTATACAAGGGTCAACATTGAGCCACTTGTAGGGCAGTGTTGGAGGTTGTGGTGGCTGCTTAAGAACAGGTTTAGATCCCTGTAGCTTAAGACTTTCAAATCTTATGAGCCGTAAGGGTCCCATAAGAGGGTTCTCCTTACGAGTCGTGAGGATCTCGCAAGTGTAATTTCTCCTTAGGAATCGTGAGGACCCCTAAGTGTGTTGCTCCCTTGTGAGTCGTAAGGATCTCACCCAGGTGGTTTCTTCTCACAAGGTCGAGAGGACCTTGCGAGTGTCTTTTAACGAGATTGTGCCCTTTCGGGTTTTCACAAAACTCGCCGATAGCCCTGCTGTTTTTACTCGCGGAGCCCTTTCGGGTTTTCATCCGTGCCCATTTCGCTTATGGACATACCGTTTTTTTTTTCTTTTTCTTTTTTTTACCACGTCAGCTTAAGGGTGCTGCGGGTTGGTAGTAGTTTAACGACGTTTCGGTCATATCGTACGATTACGCAGCTAGATTTTGCCGCAAATCTCCGCATGTTTTGTGTCGGAGGTGGACTCCTTGAAGAGAGGGCTGAGGGCAATTTCTTTGTCAGAGTCACTTCTAAAGGTGACAACTTGCGATCCTTTGGTGCCGGCTATGTGACAGTTGCCAGCAGCTCTTTCGCGCTCATCCGTCGTGCTTTTCTATTCCTGACGAGCCTTGCGCTTCACTCGTTGAACGTGTCATCGATGGGCAACATATCCCTGCCTCCAGTTTTTAAAGGCTATGCACTCCTCGATAGGGTGTGTAATCTTCTGATGGTATAGGCAGAAGTTAGGATGTACGTCCGCTTCATCAAGACGTATATTGCCAGGCGAATTTCCTTTGAAAGAAGGCAACTTCATTCCTATTGCTAGGGCCCTAGCGAATCGTTTCCTTACTTTAAGCTTGCTTTTGCTGGCGATAGGGATACTTTGCTCTAGTTGGGGTATCTCGACCTTTTCCTCCAGTCGTCGGCGTTTGGCCTTTTCGAATATAGCCAGTTCACCCTCTCGATTGGCTTTACTTTTCTGACGGGCTTCGTTCAGTAGCAAGTTGATCATCTTGTCAGACGGTTCCAAGGGTTTTGGTTTCGATCCTGCCCCCAGTTTCTCGGTGCAAGGAGCTTCCTCATTGTCTATTGACGAGTGAGAGATCACATTGCAACTTGCTACGTAATCTTCAGATTCACTCGACGAGTCTTCTCCATCATCTTCATTTTCAAGGACATGGCTGAGAAACTCTTAGAGTGTGACTGGAGTCCGCGCCTTCTGGTTATACTCTTCCAGCGCGTCAATCTGCATTTGCAGGTCTGTGTGCTTGTCATCAGGCTTCACAGGCTCCTTCTTCTTTTTCGAAGATTTCGACGGTCGGGTGTGAATGCTTTGGCTATCACCACCAATTTTTGGAGTTGGGCGCGGTTTCAGCATTCCCTCGACGACCTCGGGTTCCAGTAGATTTTTCCACCTGATTGCCGGGTACGTTTGGAGATCCTTCAGCATTCTTTTAGTTTTAGCTGAAAGAGCGACTTCCCACGAAGTTTCTTCGATAAAAGAGCACGATGCCCCCGGCGTGTCCACTTTTTTAGGGGCATGAGGTTGCGGCGGGTTCACCTTTCAGTTTTCCGATAATGCGAACTTGCCTTGTTGGTATTGGTCTTCAACCCAGTTTTTGAAGACGTAGCAGTCTTCGATCAGATGGCCCAATACTCGGTGGTAGGGGCAGTAATGGGGTCGTTGATGTCGTTTGGCTGCAACGGACGTTTTGGATCTGACAGATTGATGAGTCTGTTGCGCACTGCCAGCTCGAACAGTCTTCTTGTTTTATCTTGAGGAAATGAGTAAGGACGTCCTAGTCTCTCCTCGAGGGATGGGCGTGGACGCATATTGTTTTGGCGAACAACCGGCTTTAAGTTGCTCGGCTGTTGTTGAGTATTGGCGACGAAAGTTGCTTTCCCCTTTCCCTTCTCATTTCGAAAGTCCGGCTTTGGAGGAGACAGTCTATGACCCATCTGGTCCATTTGGGCCAGTTTGTCAATCAAGTCCTGGAAAGTAATCGGCTTGAAAAACATCATGAATTGGGAGATAGTTGCATGAGAGTCCAAAGTGCCCACGAACATACCTACCGCCGGTGCTTCTTCGATATGTTGTTCGCACTTCGACCATAGATTCCGCCATCGTATGGCGTATTGGACCCACGTCTCGCCTGGCTTTACCCTGGCATTGATCAATGCCGTTATTAGGGTGTGTTCACTAGCACTCGCAAATTGCTGGGTGAATAACAGCTCCATTTCCGTAAAAGTTTTGACGGAGTCATTTGGAAGTTCAAAGTACCATTCGAAGGTCGTTTCTGACAAGCTGCCGACGAATTGACAGAGCAAAAGTTTATCATCACCCCCGGTGTTGCCGCAAAGGGTTCTGAACTGGGCGACGTGCTTGTGAGGATTGCCTGTCCCCTTGTACACATGGAATTTGGGGATTGTGTATCCCGGCGGATATTTTATTTGGTCATACCAGCTTGGATACGGTCGCCCAGTTTTGACGACTTGGCCGGCCACTTCATTCGCCCGGTGAGCTCATATTTGCTGAGCTATATAGTCGTCAAATGCGGCCTTGGAAATGGTTTCCTCCTTCGCTGCTGAGTGAGCCGGAGGAGGATTAGATGTCTCCCCTCTATCGTCTTCAACAATGATCGGAGGGTCTTCAGCTGGAGGATCCGGCTGTAATATCATTCCTACCATGTCTTGGAAGAGAAGCGCCATTTGTTTTATGTTGGCAGTTTGTTCTGCTGCTTTTTTGTCCTTCTTTTTGAGGACCCTGCGTAGGAAGTCAGCATCAGTTTCTTGTTCGTGACGCTGTTCTGATGATGCCTCTGGACTTTCTTTTGGCCCAATGAGAGCGGCCATTGCAGTCAGCATCTCCTGAAGCTTCTGCTGCTGTTGTTCCTGAGCTCTTGTGATGGATCGGGTGAGCGGTCAGTGGCCCGTAGAAGCGCGGCTATCCTCTTTCCCGGATGCCATATAAATAGTGTGCACCATTATGCTCCCAGACTTGGGGCGTTTGGTCTCGGTGTCTTTGCGTTCTGCTGTATTCATAGGGGCTTTCTCTGGCCTCCTTTTGTTTTAAGCAGTTGATGTTGAGGGGGCCGTTGCAGCGGGCACCCAGGCAGTTGTCCTCCTTTGTGGCTTGCTAGGACGGTTCTCTTCTTACTGAACCTTCAGCTTCTTCTGTCGGTGAAGATAGTCTTGATCGACCACTGACTCCTGGACCCGTCGCCAGACTTTGTAAACTTTAGAGGACAGCCGCTGAGGGGGCTGTTCCGGCTTTGCCTCTGTAACATTCTCTAGGGGTGGAGGAGATCTTTTCAATACGGCGGTAGGAGAGTTCCTGCGCACCTTGTTCAGCAATTCAAAACTGTTCTCGGTTGGAACAGCAGCATTGACTTCTACCGTTGGGACTGGTGGAGTTAGCCCAGAGGGGGAGTTGCCCCCAGCCTTCCTTACTCAGCGCCAGTGGCGACGTCGAGCGTGTCGAGCCGATGGAGTTGGTTCGGTGATGGGGATGGCTTTGTCTTGTCCCCTGTTCAGGTGAGGGGCTGTTGCTGGCGTCAGCCTCTTGAAGACTGATGTCCGTTGAGAAGCGGTATCCAACCGGTCAAAAACAGACTTCTGAGCAGGGACGTGGACCGTAGCGGGAGCCGGAACAGTCAGTCTTGTAAAGACCGACCCTTTGGCGGAAGAAACCGCCTTGAGGACTTCAGGAGCAGGGATGTCTATTCTTTTCGGAACAACCTTCTCTGGGATTGCAGGCTTCATCACGGGCCTAAATGAACTTTGGCCTAGTCTGGCGAAGACCGAGGAGCTGGAGCTGGACGACCCGTTGAGAGAGGCCGCGGTAGTAGCAAGCCGATCAAAGACCGACATTTTAGGAGCTTCTTGTGTTGGTATAGGAGCGTTGAAGCTCATCGGTGGGAGCATGGTCCCAAAGAACAATCCGGTGGTGGCCTGAGTCACCTGGTCCACCGGTATCGTGAATAAGGAGGCCGCTTGAGGCCCGTAAGCTATGCCTCAAGACGAGGCGGAGCGCGAGTTGCAGTTGCAGTTGGAACACTTCACGCAAGTAGATGCCATTACTGTTTCGCTTTCTGCGCCAAGCAAGAAACCAAATCTTAGTACCTCGAACCCAAGGGCAACCATATCAAACAGCGATTCTTTCGCGAACACGACACACGAAGTGTGGGGTGGAAAGAGGAAAAGGTCCCACCGGGCGTGCTAGAATCTGGCCCCCGCCGAACACGGAGACGCGACTGCGCAGGTCCGTCTTGCCTGAAATTCGAGGCAGATGCTAATTGGTGCTATCCGTCCACCTCTCCGAAGATGCCAAATTGATTTATGGCACCATGTATCGAAGGTTTAAACGGATGCTGCCGATGTAGCAGATTTCGTCAGATTCCCCCTCGTTTGAGGGGTTTTTTATTGTGGGGACGCTCTTCCCTGCAGGCGCAATCCCCTGCAGTTAATTATGCTACCGCATCGCGGTAACAACTTTCTCCTTCTCCAGATGGTCACTTTGTGTCGTGGGTGTTTATTTTGTTTGTGGTTGCCCGTGGATTGTATACGGAAACTAATTTATGTTGTCGCCCGTAGGACGTGGATTAGTCCAAATCCGTATCTTCTTAGATTTGGGTTTTGATTTGGGTTTAAGGATACGTTAGCCTCATTTGAGACTAAGATCAACTTAAACGTTTGTTAAGGATACGTTAGTCTAATTTTTAGACTAAGATCAACTTAACGGGATCGTTTAGATCCAACAAAAGAGCAATTGGACTCTATTCTTTAGTTTAGGGACATTGCGGTCAGTTAGTTTAGGGATATTACGGTCCATTACCAGTTTAAGGACGTGGTGGTCCAATGTTAGTTTAAGGACGTCTCGATCCATCGGTAGTTTAAGGACATTTCGGTCCAGGTTAAGGACATCGTAGTCGTGGGTTTAAAGGGACCCCACAGTCCAGGTTAAGGACATCGTAGTCCATGGGCTTAAAGACCCTACAGCCCGGTTTAAAGACATCGTAGTCTATAAAGTTTAAGGACATCGTAGTCCATGAGTTTAAGGACCCCACAGTCCGGTTTAAAGACATCGTAGTCTATAAAGTTTTCCATGAGTTTAAGGACCCCACAATCCGGTTTAAAGATATCGTAATCTATAAAGTTTAAGGACATCGTAGTTCATGAGTTTAAGGACCCCACAGTCCGGTTTAAAGACATCGTAGTCTATAAAGTTTAAGGACATCGCAGTCCATGAGTTTAAGGACCCCACAGTCCGGTTTAGAGACATCGTAGTCTATAAGGTTTAAGGACATCGTAGTCCATGAGTTTAAGGACCCCACAATCCGTGAGATTTGGGGTTGTCGGGACCCGTCACCTCTCTGAAGACGTTGAAGGATTACAACGATAGATATCATAGGAGTAAAGAGATGTACCCTTGAACCGGTGTGAATTGATTAGAAGATCTGTAGCCCAATTTGGGACTAAGATCTGTTGAATATTTGTGAGCAGATGGACTCAGTTCAATATAAGTTGAGGACTTATGTCCAGAATTGGGCTAAGTCCAATTAAAATGTTTAACATTTTTAATTCTGGCTATTGAGCCTTTACTTGGGCTTGGCCCTTTTAGTAATGCTGAGCATTAGGTCCTGACAATTTTTGTCTTGTATTGAATGCATAGTATTCATCAGAACAAAGTGTGTTCTGACAGTGCGCCACGTGGCGCGTCAGGCGCTTTGCGCCAATTAAAGAGCGCATTGCGCTTCTGTCAGGTAGCGCACACGAAGGTAACACGTGTCGCGCTTAGCGCTAAGCGCGAGTTTATTAGCGCATTGCACTTTCCATTTATGAGCGCTTTGCGCTGATATAGGGGCGCGCCAGTGAGTGACACGTGGCGCGCTTGGCGCCAAGCGTCATCCCATGAGCACATAGCGCTACTTCAGAAACGCAAAGCGCAAGTTGTTTCTGTGATTGACACGTGGCACGTTTTGGCACTGAGCGCCGGTCCAAGGAACGCAAAAGCACAGTTCATGAGTGCAAGGAACTGTTCAGTAGCGCAAAACGCATCTGATCAAATTTGTGATTAGAGAACAGGTTTATGTTCTTCTTTTAAAGGAGGCTTTGCCTCTAGATTCAAGTACAAAAGTTCTTGTTTATAAAAGGGCTCTGCCTTTGTAGATCAAGGATCTGTGAATGAAGTAAATACTTCTTTTATTTTTATGATTAGATCTTTTGATCTTTTTCTTTTTATCAAAGACCTTGGTCTTTTGTAGATCTGTGATCCTTTAAAAAGATAGTTCTTCTTTTTTAATGAGATGATTTCATCTCTGTTGTTCAAGAATTAATTCTTTACCTTGAAAAAATGATCTTCTTTCTCTAAGAGCTTGCTCTTCTTTCTCTTTGAATTTTTCTCAAAGTTTGCAGGGGGGTTTCTCCATATAAGACTTGAAGTCTTGGGGCCTTTATATAGGGCCAATTGATTTGTTAAATCAGTTTTAAAAGATCTTTCTCTGATTGATTTGGGAATATTTCCCACCGTTGGATCTTTGATCCTAGGGCTTCTGCTTTGCAGAAGATAATTTTCTTATTTTAATAAGATTGGAAAGATCTTTCCATAACAGAATTTTTAATTCTGATTAATTAATAATTTATTATTATTAGATCTTTTGATCTAACGGTGGGGAATTTTTAATTCCAGCGCTGACGCACCTTGCGCTAGCGCACCTACGTTCGACACGTGGCGCGCAGCGCAACTGCGCTAGCGCACCCGTTTTTTGACACGTGACGCGCAGCGCAGAGCGCAGCGCAACTGCGCTAGCGCACCCGTGTTTGACACGTGGTGCGCAGTGCAGAGCGCTGGATCTGAAGCGTTGCTTCAACTTTTGAGTTTTGAAATTTTAAAATAGAGCCTTGCTCTGATTGGGGGTGCGCTGCCTAGGGCGCAGCGCACCTGGCGCTAGCGTGTCTGTGTCTGACACGTGGCGCGCAGCGCGCCTAGCGCTGAATTTGAAGCGTTGCTTCAATTTTCAAATTTTGAATTTTAAATGGAGGTTTGCTCTGGTTGGGGGAAACAAGGGGCTTTAGTTGCTTAATCGTGTGATGGGCAAGAGGCTGCCCGTTGGGGATGCGCTGAGCAGGGTAGCTGCTCGATGGCCACTTGGTGAGGGTTTTGATCCTTAGCGCGGGAGTGGCCGTAAGTGGCCTACTAAGGATGGGCTGAGCAGGGTTACTGTTTGGTGCCTCTTGGCGAGGGCTTTGATCCCTGGTATGTTGGGGTAGGGATCTACCAGCCAGGGATAGCCGAGCAGGAAAGCCGCTCGGCTGCTTCTTTGTGAGGGCTTTGATCCTTAGAGCGAGAGGTGCCGTAGGTGGCCTACTAAGGATGGGCCGAGCAGGGTAGCCTCTCGGCTGCCTCTTAGCGAGGGCTTTGATCCTTGGTGTGTTGGGGTAGGAAGCTACCAGCCAGGGATAACCGAGCAAGGGCGGGCTTGGTTGCCTCTTGCGAGGGCTTTTGATTCTTAAGGACGGGCCAGGCAGGGTTGCTGCCGGTGCCTCTTGGCGAGGGCTTTGATCCCTGGTTTGTTAGGGTAGGGAACTACCAGCCAGGGATAACCGAGCAAGGGCGGACCCGGTTGCCTCTTGCGAGGGCTTTTGATCCTTAGCGCGGGAGGGGCCGTAAGTGGCCTACTAAGAATGAGCCGTAAGTGGCCTACTAAGGATGGGCCGAGCAGGGTTACTGCCCGGTGCCTCTTGGCGAGGGCTTTAATCCTTAAGGATGGCCGGGAAGGGTTGCTGCCCGGTGCCTCTTGGCGAGGGCTTTGATCCCTGGCGTTGTGGGGTAGGGAACTACCAGCCAGGGATAGCCGAGCAGGATAGCCGCTCGGCTGCCTCTTGGTGAGGGCTTTGATCCCTGGCATTATGGGGTAGGGGAGCTATCGGCCAGGGATAGCCGAGCAGGGTAGTCGCTCGGCTGCCTCTTGGTGAGGGCTTTGATCCCTGGCGTTGCGGGGTAGGGGAGCTACCAGCTAGGGATAGCCGAGCAGGGTAGCCGCTCGGCTGCCTCTTAGAGATGGCTTCGATCCCTGGCGTTGTGGGGTAGGGGAGCTACCGGCCAGGGATAGCCGAGCAGGGTAGCCGCTCGGCTGCCTCTTAGCGAGGGCTTTGATCCCTTGCGTTGCGGGGTAGGGGATCTACCGGCCAGGGATAGCCGAGCATGGTAGCCGCTCGGCTGCCTCTTGGTGAGGGCTTTGATCCCTGGCGTTGTGGGGTAGGAGAGCTACTAGCCAGGGTAGCCGAGCAGGGTAGCCGCTTAACTGCCTCTTGGTGAGGGCTTTGATCCCTGGCATCGCAGGGTAGGGGAGCTACCAGCCAGGGATAGCCGAGCAAGGTAGCCGCTCGGCTGCCTTTTGGAGAGGGCTTCGATCCCTGGCGTTACGGGGTAGGGGAGCTACCGGCCAGGGATAGCCGAGTAGGGTAGCCGCTCGGCTGCCTCTTGGCGAGGGCTTTGATCCCTGGCGTTGCGGGGTAAGGGAGCTACCGGCCATGGATAGCCGAGCGGGGTAGCTGCTCGGCTGTCTCTTGGCGAGGGCTTTGATCCCTGGCGTTGCGGGGTAGGGGAGCTACCGGCCAGGGATAGCAGAGCAGGGTAGCCGCTCGGCTGCCTCTTAGCGAAGGCTTTGATCCCTGGTGTTGTGGGGTAGGGGAGCTACCAGCCAGAGATAGCCGAGCAGGGTAGCCGCTCGGCTGCCTCTTGGTGAGGGCTTTGATCCCTAGCATTGTGGGGTAGGGGAGCTACCAGCCAGGGATAGCCGAGCAGGGTAGCCACTCGGCTGCCTTTGGTGAGGGCTTTGATCCCTGGCGTTATGGGGTAGGGGAGCTGTTCATATCAGAATATTGCATTTTATACCGCCCATTCTTACGCTCGTGTGTTTATAGGTAGGTGCTTTTTATCCGTGTTTGTTACATGTTTACAGAGTACAGGTCTTCAGTCCAAATATTGCAAATCAAGACAAAATCTCCACAGTTACACCAAATACAGAACATCTGTCACAGCAGATAAAAGCCGGGTTCCGGTCATCCATATCCGTCCAGTGCCGAGTACCAGTTCCAGAGATAAGACATATGACGATGGTCATTCGTGTCTCGGACAAGCACAGAGCACGAGGGGGGCAGCACAAGAATCAATGGGTGCGCGGAGCTCAAGAGAGATAAAGTCAAAAGTGAAGAAAAGATAGCAATCTTGGACTATGAATTCTGCTGATATTCTGGAAGACTTTTGTGCAGTATGATGTTTTCAGACACAAGGAAAAACAGAACCAGGGAAGTACAAGGAAAGCCATGCCCTAACTCCATCATAGGGCCGCGGATCCGCGGCCAATAGGGGGTATTGGCGGCGGATCCGCGGCCGTACAGGCGCCGCAGGCTGAGAACTTTGGGGGGTATTTGTGTCTTTGTATATGTGTTCTGGTGGTTGCCCTAGATCTTCAACTCCCTGCCTATAAATACAGCAGAACTGAGCTCAACCAAAGGTCATTCTTTTGTTCCTCTTTCTTTTGTAGTTTTAGTTCTTTTTCTTCTTCTTCTTCATTCTTTTTCCATGAAAATTGTAGTGAGAGCTTTTTGAGTGGGAGATTAATGAAGATGAGGGTTTTGTATCATTCTCTTGTGTTTCTTCTTCCCCTTGAGATTCTTGCTTTCTCTTGATCATTCAACCTCTTTATTGAGCTTGAATGGTTAAGAGTTAGCTATTGATCTCAAGGGTCGTATTCTTTCATGGAATTAGCACTTCATTTCACATGCGTTCTCTACCCTTCCCTTGATCTTGCAACCTCTTCATTGAGCTTGCAAGTTTAAGGGTTGGCTATTGATCACATGCTTGTCTTGAGTCCTAGTTTCGTGTTCTTTTTATCGCTTTTTATTACTTGCAATTTATTTCCATGCACTTTAATTACTTGCAATTTATATTCATGCACTTAATTACTTGTATTCTTTTCTTTGTTCTTTTCTTTTTGTTCTCTTTTGTTCATTTTGTGAATGTTGTAATTATTGTTGTTGTTAAGAATCCATATGATATTGTAAGTTAACATTTCTTTGCTCTTTTCCTTTTCCCGTTATTTTCCATTGAACTCCGCCCAAACCATACGCAAGCGCTCCGTTAGGCACCCTACCCTGACAAGGTAACGGTGATTCCTAACCGCGACCGGTTGCGTTCGGTTTGGCCGGAGGCAAAAGCAAGAGACAAGAACGGAAGGACAAGGGTAAATAAGCCGGATTCCACGAATACCGCGCTTAAATCCCCTAATCCACGTTGTTGCCGATTGCTCGAGCTTCAATTGGTCAAGACTCGGCTCAAAGGTTTTGAGTACGGATTTCTTTAGCTTACAATCTCGTATTTTCTTCTTAACAACTTTATACTTGCAAATAAACACATAGGTTAGATCAAACAAACATACAGATTCTTTATTGACTCGTCTAAGACAAGAAGGTAAGATACCACTATCTCCCTGTGGACCGACCCGTGCTCAACCGGCTAGCTGCATAGCGACACCGTCCTGATCGCGGTTACACTTTAATTCTTTGAACATCCGACACGCCAAAAGCGTGCGATCAAATGGCGCCGTTGCCGGGGAGACGGTAGCGTATTTTCTTTCTTGTTATTCGGGTTAATATTCTTTTTGTATATATTAAAAAAAAAATTCTTTTTGTTTTTTTTGATAATTTTTGTGGGCAAGAGTGCAGATTTTTGCAGATTTGCAAACTGCAATTGTGGGGAGCAAAGTGTACATTCAAGTCTAAGGTGATTGCAAAGTACAGTGCCAAAGATCCGGGTAGTTTGACCCGCGCAAGCGAACTTTTCAAGCTTACCGGATTTGATTCAACGGGGGTTTCCTAACCCAAAACTTAACGGTACGTACTTTACTAACACCTTCTTCTCAAATCCGACGCTTCCAATATACTATTCTTTGCAGGATTCTTTGCAAGTTCGCTAGCAAACGCTAAAAAAATGACTAACCCGTATTTGTTGCAGCGCCGCGCTTAAACTAAAAAAACGATTGTTTGATTCTTTATAGAATTTTTGAATTGCGCATTGCATACATTAATACGGACTTAAGGGCAAGCGAACCCCACAACATACGGTAAAGGATTTCATCACCTTTTCCGTGGCCCACAAATCACAAACTTGAGCATAACGTTTACCCGCACAAAATTTAAAAGAAACTAGACTTTAAGCCTTAAGGACTTCGCGCTCACTAGGAGAAGTTAACTGTGTTTAGAACCTTGCTTAACGGTATATTGTTTACGGGGTGTCTAGGAAAGTGTTAACGGCGAAACCGCCAAAAGAGAAAGGGTTATTTAATTAAGGAACTTCGCGAAAGCGTTGGAAAACCTCCCCTTATCTCTGCACTTACCTGGCCTCGTGATCAGTGTATCTTGAGCCTGTTTCTCGACACAGTTTTACTTCGACAATCAAGTTCTGGAGCAGGTCTAGTTGACCTAGGTGAACCCTAGAACGATTAGGTGTGTGGTATTTTTGCGTCGTGATTGTTTTTGTCCATATTGTTTTTTATTCTTTTGTTCATATATAAACTAAAAAAAAAAAAAAATTTATCACATTATTTTTTCCCCTCCTTTTCTCTGCCTTTCTCTCTTTCTCTCTTCATATCATGGGTACTCCACCTCGCAAAACTCTTGCCGAACTTTGGTACCCACAACCAGACATTACTTCTTACGGTTCTTGTTTTGGCCGAACATCGAACGACCCCTCCATGCCCAAAGTTTCACTGAAAGATCGCATAGCAGCGTCTAGGACAAACACTTGCACTCCTCATTCCACTTTGTATCAACCTTTTCAACCTCCCGCACCCGCTTATGTTGATACCCCTTCTGCAAGCCGTCCTTTGTCCATCGCTGAACGTATCGAACAATCCCGTAGCCGATCTTTCACTCCTTTCACCGCTTCAAATTCTTGGGATCAACAATTCCATTCACTTTCTTATCCCAATGTTGATCCCACTCCTGTCCAGCCATTCAATTCCTACCAATCCTATCCTACTTTTGCACCTTCCCTAGACATAGCTTCAGAACAGCCTTTTGGGAATTTTCAGTATCCAAACAACTTCGAATCTTTTACTGAAACCCCTTCACCACCAATGTCTAGTCTAGAACAATTCTTGGAAGATTTTAGGGTAGCGTCAAGCCAACAGATGATGGATTTGAATGCGTCCATGGCCGCTCTCATACAACCTACTGACCCGGTAGCTAGTTTCCAACTAGCTCCTAATTTTTCAATGTATGAAGAGGCGGTCGGACAGGCTGTGAATTTGAGTGGAGAGAGTGAGCTGTACCCCCTTCCAAATCAAACCTACCCGTTTCAAATTGAATCCCACAACTCCTGTGTTGAAAGTCTATCAAGTGTCCCGAATGAATTATCAATTGAAGATAGAATGATGAATGAGTTGTGCGACTTCGTAGTGTTTGATTTGCCCGATTGTGAAGGGTCCCTTCCAAGTGAAACCATACCTAATCCTTTTGACCTCTACACCTATATCTTAGAACCAGAATCGATTAATATCCATGCTTTTGATGAGGTGTCTGAGAATATTGATTTTCACTTGATTAAGGATATTGACGCGGGGAATAATTTGGATGATGAACCCATAGATTTGGCTGAGTTTTTCTCTCCAATTCATCATCCCGAGTCATTAAATGTTTTTCCCGAACAACATATGCGTCTGGACTTTGATGAAATATGCATGGATGAGCTTAACTTTGAGGAGAATTTTGAGGATATTTTTGAGGATGAAACAGTTCTAGCTGATGAGTCGGATTTTCCAATTCATCCTGTTCCTTTCACTGACTGTGTACACCCTCCAGAACCTTTAACCGATACCCTTCCTCAACCACTTCCCTCCATCCTTTCCATCGTTCCGACCTTGCAAGAACCCGTCTCACTTTCATTTCGTATGTCTGGTTTACCAAGTTCGGCGTACCCATGGTTTCTCTCGAATCTTGAGGGATTTGACCTAATTTCTCGACGAGTAAATATATTAGCACAATCACTTTTCACACATCGGTCATCACAAATTGTGCTAATCTATTCACTCCATTTGCACCCTCAAGTTCGTATTCCACTTCTTTTTCCCTTCCGCCATTCTTCTTCTTCTCATATACCGAGACCGTATACCACTTCTATCTCCATACGGTCTCGCGTATTCTCCATCTCTTTTCTCTACGCCTTCTTCCACCAACCTGTACATTATAGCGATAAAATCTTTGAATGGTTGGTGTTAACTTTTGGCCTGTGTAAGGCCTTGTATAGCTTGATACTGTTCTTTCCCCCCTAAACCTGAACTTCAACGCCTAACAGTGGAAACACTGTTTTACTTAAGTTTGGGGGGGACACTTTTTTGTATATATTTTTGTTTTCCTTTTTGTTTTGTATATAATTTGTTTCTAGGAACCGCCGGCAATTTTAACCCTCTTGGTATAGCCTGACAGTGAGGGCACTGTCAAGTTTAAGTTTGGGGGTGTGCTCGGTAAGCTTTCTTCCTTCGCATTCATATGTATATTTTGCATCTGCATATTAAATCCATAAAATCCATAAAAATCTGAAAATTTTCTAAAAATATAAAAACTTTTTTGTCAAGTTAGATTGTGGAAGAACTCTGATTCAACATTCGACGGTTTTTGTTTGAAAAAATAGGAATAACTAGATCTTATGTTTGGATTTTGAAAACCTGAAAGATAACTCTCCTTTGATGTTAACTATAGCTGATATACGTCTTTACATCACACTACACGTGTCGTGAATTTTGGGAATTAGATGACAAGTCTTTCATGTTTAAACTTTTAAACAGATAAATGATTTTCTGAGAATCAAATAGGTTTGTTCTGAAATAAGTAATGTCAAGAATAGTTTATGAAGTAAAGCGAATATGAAGGAATGTTATTGATGCCGTAATTGGAGCTAAGTCTGAAAAATAACCCATCTAAAACTTGATTGGAATGATTACACACTAAACCCACTAAACACGTCTTTTATTCAAAAAAATAATTGAACTGCCGGTTATATCTCCGTTCGTATTAAATCATCTGATTTTCACGACAAACTGTCTTTTGTTTTTGGACCTAGGTAACTTGAGTAATTAAGTCCGCTGGGGTGTTTCTACACCTAATGCCCTAAAACCAACTGGTTTGGGTGCATTGGCCCAAACCTCGCTAAGAAGCCTAGAAAGTCCAGTTTAAAACAAAGTCAAGCAAGTGTTCTCTCCGAGTTAAAATTCCTAACGGTTCTTTGTGTGAGAATAATCTTGATAAAAGACAGGCTTTTATAAAAAAATTTAAACGGAGATATGAAGGTTTTATTCTATGATGAAGACTATTGCACGTTCACAGAGGTGTGTATGAAATGAAAACAAGAAAAAGGTGGAGTGAAAAATACGACTTAGTTTCCTGTTAAGGAAGATAGAAATTCTGAAGTTGAAACCTTACTGGAAAACGAAACTTGAAAAATTCTTAACTCTTTATAAAACTTATGTGATCCTTTTAAAATTGTTATCTGGGTTTTTTTGTGCGACATGATGACTTTAATCGATCCTTCTGGAACTTAACGACACTATTTGCACTACACGTAAAGACATATAAAATCTGTAGTTAAATAAGAAGCGAGATATGAAAAATAAAGGTTCGATGGTCTAGACTTAGGATTATAGAATTGCTATTTTCTAAAACAAAACTTTAGGGTTTGAATCTTAGTTATTTTACAAAACCAACTTGACCGGATTTTGTGGGTAGTATCCGCTGAAAACCCTCAGGAGACAACACTCCTCCTACTAGGGACACCTAGAGGTTTAACGGCTTGTTGCACGTGCTCAGTGCAATCGCGTTCCCTGCGAAAGTGCGGTTAGAATTTTATTTTTGTGAATAATTGGTTTTTGCTCGGGACGAGCAAAAGTTAAGTTTGGGGGTATTTGTTCATATCAGAATATTGCATTTTATACCGCCCATTCTTACGCTCGTGTGTTTATAGGTAGGTGCTTTTTATCCGTGTTTGTTACATGTTTACAGAGTACAGGTCTTCAGTCCAAATATTGCAAATCAAGACAAAATCTCCACAGTTACACCAAATACAGAACATCTGTCACAGCAGATAAAAGCCGGGTTCCGGTCATCCATATCCGTCCAGTGCCGAGTACCAGTTCCAGAGACAAGACATATGACAATGGTCATTCGTGTCTCGGACAAGCACAGAGCACGAGGGGGGCAGCACAAGAATCAATGGGTGCGCGGAGCTCAAGAGAGATAAAGTCAAAAGTGAAGAAAAGATAGCAATCTTGGGCTATGAATTCTGCTGATATTCTGGAAGACTTTTGTGCAGTATGATGTTTTCAGACACAAGGAAAAACAGAACCAGGGAAGTACAAGGAAAGCCATGCCCTAACTCCATCATAGGGCCGCGGATCCGCGGCCAATAGGGGGTATTGGCGGCGGATCCGCGGCCGTACAGGCGCCGCAGGCTGAGAACTTTGGGGGGTATTTGTGTCTTTGTATATGTGTTCTGGTGGTTGCCCTAGATCTTCAACTCCCTGCCTATAAATACAGCAGAACTGAGCTCAACCAAAGGTCATTCTTTTGTTCCTCTTTCTTTTGTAGTTTTAGTTCTTTTTCTTCTTCTTCTTCATTCTTTTTCCATGAAAATTGTAGTGAGAGCTTTTTGAGTGGGAGATTAATGAAGATGAGGGTTTTGTATCATTCTCTTGTGTTTCTTCTTCCCCTTGAGATTCTTGCTTTCTCTTGATCATTCAACCTCTTTATTGAGCTTGAATGGTTAAGGGTTAGTTATTGATCTCAAGGGTCGTATTCTTTCATGGAATTAGCACTTCATTTCACATGCGTTCTCTACCCTTCCCTTGATCTTGCAACCTCTTCATTGAGCTTGCAAGTTTAAGGGTTGGCTATTGATCACATGCTTGTCTTGAGTCCTAGTTTCGTGTTCTTTTTATCGCTTTTTATTACTTGCAATTTATTTCCATGCACTTTAATTACTTGCAATTTATATTCATGCACTTAATTACTTGTATTCTTTTCTTTGTTCTTTTCTTTTTGTTCTCTTTTGTTCATTTTGTGAATGTTGTAATTATTGTTGTTGTTAAGAATCCATATGATATTGTAAGTTAACATTTCTTTGCTCTTTTCCTTTTCCCGTTATTTTCCATTGAACTCCGCCCAAACCATACGCAAGCGCTCCGTTAGGCACCCTACCCTGACAAGGTAACGGTGATTCCTAACCGCGACCGGTTGCGTTCGGTTTGGCCGGAGGCGAAAGCAAGAGACAAGAACGGAAGGACAAGGGTAAATAAGCCGGATTCCACGAATACCGCGCTTAAATCCCCTAATCCACGTTGTTGCCGATTGCTCGAGCTTCAATTGGTCAAGACTCGGCTCAAAGGTTTTGAGTACGGATTTCTTTAGCTTACAATCTCGTATTTTCTTCTTAACAACTTTATACTTGCAAATAAACACATAGGTTAGATCAAACAAACATACAAATTCTTTATTGACTCGTCTAAGACAAGAAAGGACATACAACCATCTCCCTGTGGATCGACCCGTGCTCAACCGGCTAGCTGCATAGCGACACCGTCCTGATCGCGGTAAACTTTAGAACTTTGAACATCCGACACGCCAAAAGCGTGCGATCAGGAGCTACCAGCCAGGGATAGCCGAGCAGGGTAGCCGCTCAGCTGCCTCTTGGTGAGGGTTTTGATCCCTGGCGTTGTGGGGTAGGGGAGCTACCAGCCAGGGATAGCCAAGCAGGGTAGCCACTTGGCTGCCTCTTGGTGAGGGCTTTGATCCCTGGCGTTGCGGGGTAAGGGAGCTACCAGCCAGGGATAGCCAACCAGGGTAACCGCTCGGCTGCCTCTTGGAGAGGGCTTCGATCCTTAGTGCTGGAGGGGCCGTGGGAAGCCTACTAAGGATGGACCGAGCAGTGAAGCTGCTTAGTTTCCTCTTGGCGAGGTTCTGTCCGTCCTCCCTGGTGCGAGGACCGGGAAGAGGGACAGTCGCTGTCGACACGTGTCACGATAACATGGAGAACGCGAAGCGCCGGAGCGTCGTTTTGATTTCACATCTAGCGGCGCGATGTCTGCCGCGTGGCAGCACAGTTGCGGGTGAAACGGGCGAACGTTGAACTCCGGGGGCATTGTAGGCTATAAAACGGAGGGGGTGTTGATTACTCCCTTCCTCACACCCGAAACGCAAGAATGGAGGACTTACCTTTCACCATCCAAGATATCATAAACTTCGAGGATGTGTACCTCTACGATCAGTACTGTACTGAGGACACGGTGCAGTTGGTGATAAACCGCATCGAGGATCATTTTAGTCGGTTGCTCCCCCGGCGCTCCCCCCTACTTCAGCTGTTGATGTACTTCATCTGGAGGGCATCACCGGGGCTCTACAACCCTTTGTCCGAACAGCTGAAAGACAAGGCCGTCGGCAAGCTAAGGTCCCTGAGGCGCTTCAGCTTGATCTTTGCGAGTCGGCTAAATCGCTCGGTGGCGCTCGTCCTTGAGTGCTACCAATTGAGGCACGATGCCGACGTTCGCGGGGGGCATCGAGGGTAGAGGTTAGATGCTGCGAGGGCTCGGCTGGCAGAAATATCCTCAGAGTACCACGAGCAGTGCTCTCTGCAACCCCCTTCCCCCGCTATTGTAATTTTTTTCTCTCTCGATGTATGGCTGAGGAGCCTATAGTACCTTTTGAATGAATAAGATTCTTTTTCTTTTCGCAATGTTTTATTGAACTCTTTTTATTACATAAACAAAAAGATCTCAAGAAAGGTGTACACTACTTTAAAAGGGGAATACATGCTAGTAGATGCTCTTATTCGCGCAGCTCGATCCCCTCTGATGTCTGTTGGCCTCTATGCCCGGCATAGGGTACCGAGCTTCGTGGGTACCAGACGTATTCTCCACTGACACGACCATGATTTGGCCGATGGTCAACGCGGCAGGAGGGGGATGCTGCTCCTGCTCGCGGTCAGCCTGCCGCTTGTCCCTCAAGTACGCTGCGAGGTGCCCCGAACGGATGAGCTCCTCAATGTAGTCACGAAGTTGCTTGCAGCTCTCCGTGGAGTGGCCTAGCGACCTATAGAAACCGCAGTAGGGGCCCCGGGTTCGTTTTGAGGCCATTCGCGAGATCGGGGAAGCTTGAAGAATCCCTCGTCCTTGGCCTTCTCTAGTAGCACTGTCTGGGAGACGTTGAGCGGGGTGTATTCCTAAAACTTTGGGAGATAGGGCTTTGCCCGCTCAGGTCCCCTTCTCTCTTCCCTTGCCCTTTTCTTCTGGTCGGCTTGCTCTGACCGGGAGAGATTTGCATTCATCTCGGATTCGAGCTGGACCTCACGCTCGGTCCAGGCTTTTACCTCGGCCATGGTCTTAGGTTGCGCTAATGCAAAGGAGCATAACCACTCCTTGTGCCTAAGACCAAACCTAAGTGCTGTGATGACGGTCTCATCCCGGTGCTCTGGGACCTCGAGAAGGGTGTTGTAGAAGCGGGTGACGTATGCTTTGAACGTCTCTTTATCCCCGCTCTTGATCATGAAGAGATGGTCGACTATGCATTTTTGCCGCCTGTTCCCAACGAAGTGGCCGAGGAATTGGATGGCCAGCTCGTCGAAAGTTAAGATCGAGTGAGGTTCGAGTCCTCGGAACCAGTCTCGTCCGGAGCAGATGAGAGTGGTCGGGAAGGCTCGGCACTGGGAGGCGTCGGAGTTATCTTGGAAGCTCATCCCCGCGGTGAACGCATCCAAATGGTCCTTCGGGTCAGATTTACCGTCGAAGAGAGAGACCTTTAGGGGCTTGTTGCGGGAGGAGATGTGGACGGCGAGCAGCTCCTCGGTGAATGGCTTGGTGAGCGATTCAGCGGCGTATTTAGCCCCGTTGCTCGAGCGGTGACCTTCCCGATGCATACCCTCGATTTTCTTCTCGAGGGCGTCGAGTCAGCCGTGGTATCCCAACGATTCGGCACATTCTGATCCCCGGCCTCTGCTGTTGGAGACCTGCGTCTGGGAGCGGCCCCGGTTCCTCTCAATGAGGTTCCTCAGATCCCCTGGCGAGGTGGACTTCGAGCCGCCGTGGCGAGTTCCGTCCGTGCGACCCCGTCTAGGGAGGGGGTGTTGGTCATGCCTGGGAACAGGCGAGCTGACCGACATCTCCTTGGGAGGGAAAGGGTCACGAAGAGGCTCGGGGCAGGGTGCTCTGGCGACGGTCCTTGGTGTTGAACTGTGGGGCGCCCAGCGAGTCGCAGAAGGTATTGGCCCGGGAGATCTGCGGCCATGGGAGGTAGCGAGGCGGTGGTCGGCAGTGCCGATGCGTGCGGAGTCTTCTCTCCCCCTGTAGGGGTCCCGGTCTCAAGGTGGATGAGCGATGACCTAAGTAACTTGCCCAGCCGTTTGGACACGGATGAGTGCCTCCACGACAGATGCGAGTCGGTCTATCCGGCCGGCAAGGGCGTTGATGGCATTCTGCGGAGGAAGTTCTTCCGCGCCTCCATTGAGGGGGAGGCGGCTGCTGGTGTTGGGATCGTTGTGATGATCGCTTGCCATTAGATTAAAATCGGAAGATGAGCTTTTGTTTTTGTGGAATCAAGGATTCCCACAGACGGCGCCAGCTGACGCGTGTGAGATCCGCGCCAAGATGTTACCTTCCGTTGATCTGACGATGGCGGCGATGGACAGCTGAGATTTGATCTGGAGGCTGACTCCTGAAGCGTGTGGATCTCAATGGGTTTAAGGTTGTTTATGCCGAGCTACCTGCAAGGAAGTCCCGGGGTGGTTGTACCACCGAGGACCCTCCGACGTTCAAGTTAGAGAGGAAATCCGAGCAGAGTAACGACTTAGTGGGGTAAAAATGGCTTACTTGAACCGTCTGCAGAAGGGGTTTATATAGCGGTGGCAGCAGGCAAGGCAGGCACGAGAATCACGCCGGTCGTTACACTCCCGACGTCACGCCCGCGCGATGGGCGGGATCTCCCGTTAATGGCAAGACATGCTCGTTAATGAGGGATCGTAATGGCGTGGAACATGGGATGTGGCCGGTGGATATCTTGCGCATGGCGAGATTCGTGGGATGGCGGTTGCGCCTATAAGCGGTGCTGTTGGTTAGTCGATGAGACCGAAGAAGATGACCTCGGCGGGAGAGCTCGAAGATGACCTCGGCGGGAGAGCCGAGGTATCTTGGTCCGAGGTAGCCTGGAGACGAGCCGGGAGGCCTGTCCTCCGTCGAAAACAGAAACGCGACCGCGTAGGTTCGTCTTGCCTGAATTTAGGGGTAGATGCTAATTGGTGCTATCCGTCCATCTCTCCGAAGATGCCAAGTTGATTTATGACACCATGTATCGAAGGTTTAAACGGATGTGGCCGATATAGCAGACTTCGTTAGATTCCCCCTCGTTGAAGGGTTTTTGATTGTGGGGACGCTCTTCCTTGCAGGCGCAAGCCCCTGCAGTTAATTATGCTACCGCATCGCGGTAAGCACTTTCTCCTTCTCCAGATGGTCACTTCGTGTCGTGTGTGTTTGTTTTGTTTTTGGTTGCCTGTGGATCGTATACGGAGACTAATTTATGTTGTCGCTCGTAGGGCGTGGATTAGTCCAAATCCGTATTTTCTTTGATTTGGGTTTGAGGTTGGGTTTAAGGATACGTTAGTCTCATTTAAGACTAAGATCAACTTAAACGTATGTTAAGAATACGTTAGTCTAATTTCAGACTAAGATCAACTTAACGGGATCGTTTAGATCCAACAAAAGAGTATTCGGGCTCTATTATTTAGTTTAGGGACGTTGCGGTCGATTACCAGTTTAAGGACATGGTGATCCAAGGTTAAGGACATCATAGTCCATGGGCTTAAGGAGCCCACAGTCCAAGGTTAAGGACATCATAGTCCATGGGCTTAAGGACCCCACAGTCCGAGGTTAAGGACATCATAGTCCATGGGCTTAAGGACCCCACAGTCCGTAGTTTAAAGACGTCATAGTCTATAAAGTTTAAGGACATCATATTCCATGAGTTTAAGGACCCCACAGTCCATGGAATGATTGGTTATCGGGACCCGTCACCTCTCTGAAGACGTTGAAAGATTACAACGACAAATATCAAAGGAGTGAAGAGATGTACCCTTGAACCAAAGTTGATTGGGAAATATGTATTCCAATTTGGGACTAAGATTAATTAGATTATGAGCACATGGGCTCAGTTAAATCTGAATTGGGGACTTATGGCCAACTTGGGCTAAGTCCAATTGGGTTTAAAATGTTGGACCTTTGTTTGGACTGTCGAACATTTGTCTGGGCTCAGCTCCCCATTATTTAGCAATGCTAAACATGTGTCTGGGTTCTGACCATATTTTGTCTTTTATTGAGTGCTGAGCACTCATGTGCCATATGAAATGATCAATCTTGGAAGACAAGGGTGTATTTGAGGCTCGGTCAAAAGGGGAGTCTTGCCTCTGGAAGACTTAGCCAATTTGGTAAGACTAGTTTGAAAATATTGTTAAACACTAGCACATATCTGGCGGTCACGTGTTCCCACGTGATGCATTTAAAATAGTGTTAAACACTAAGGATGAAATGCTTAAAATAGTGTTAAACACTAGAAAATGAGGCGCTCACGTGAGGACGCGTGAGGCGCCTTAGGATTGGGCCAAGATTCCTTTATTTTATTCTTAGAATATTCAAATAACTGTTAAACACTTTTATTCTTCATGGCTACCACGTGTGGGCACGGGATGGGCACCCATGCACTGGATATTAACAGGATTTGCTAGGGGTCATGTGAGGACACGTGAGGGCGCCCATGCATTGGATTTTAATCCTTCAGTTCTTTCCATCTTCTCTTTTTTAAAGAGGTGTTTGTCAGGGGTCACGTGGGGATACGTGAAGGCGCCCAAAGTCTATTCTGCCTTTATTTTTTTCTCTCTTTTCTAAGGAATTTATCCAAGGGTCACGTAGGAGCACGTGACCCAATTTCATTTGTTCTCTTTTGATCATTGAAGAGGAGAGTCACGTGGACACACGTGATCAATTTGGATACTGATGCTTTTATGTGCATGAAAAGTTTAAGTCCCTTATTTAAGAATTAAATTCTTTTGTAGGGTTGAACCCTAATTTATTCAGAGGAATTAAATTCCTATGTATTTGGAAGAATTAAATTCTTTAAACCCAATTCTCCCTCTAAGTTTTGGATCTGCATGGCAGAATCTTCCCGCTGAGAATTAAATTCTCAACTTATGGGAAGATCTGCTTCTGCAGATCTTCAACCATGAAGAAAAACTAAGTTTTTATATTAAGGGTTAAACCCTATCTTTGTTGGAGGAATTAAATTCCTATGTGTTTTTGTGGGAGAATAAAATTCTCTGAACTTAGGTCCTCCCATAGGCTTTAGATCTGCATGACAGAATCTCCCCGATGAGAATTAAATTCTCAACTTATGGAAAATATGCTTCTGCAGATCTTCAACCAGAGGAAGAACTAAGTTTTTATTCAGAATAGTTAAACTCTTAGTTTGAGAATTAAATTCTCTTATAGGGTTATGGGAGCTTATAGAATGATCTCTTTCTCTCTCTTATCTAGGGTTTCTTTCTTTTCTGAAGAAATCTTCTTTTCTCTCTGGAGAATTAAATTCTCTTTTTTTTGTATTCTCTCTGTTGTTGTTCCTCTTTTCTTTTTCTCTCTTCTCTTCTTGGCTTCTATTTATAGGAGAAAGAAAAGAATCAGTTTGTTTAGTCAATTTTTCATTGAAAGATTTTCATTGATTTTGTAACCAGCATAATCTTTTAGATCATTCAGTGAATTTTATTCATCATTGGATTTTTAATCCAAAAGATATTTTGTCTGTTCTTCCTGGCAATTTTTAGGAAAATATTTTCTTATATAGAATCTTTCTATAAATTGGTGATTTTTAATCACCATTGGATTTTTAATCCAACGGTGCTCCACTTTACAGAGCGCAATCTTTTTTGTTTGGAAAAATCTAGAGAAATATTTTTCCAATTAGGGCTTTTGTTTCCCTTTTAATTAGAATTTAATTCTATTGTTCAGAGGGTTTAAGAATTTATCACGTGTTGGCACGTGACTCCACTTGATTAAGCATTTCATTTAGAATTTAATTCAGTGTCTACAGGCTTTGCCTGTAAATGCTCACGTGTCTGCACGTGAGACCTGGTCACGTGTGGGCACGTGACCCCACTGACACAGCATTTCCAATTTGTTTATTTTGTTCTGTGTCTACAGGTTTTGCCTGTAAATGGTCACGTGTCTGCACGTGAGACCTGATCACGTGTGGGCACGTGACCCCACTAATACAGCATTTCCAATTTGTTTATTTTGTTCTGTGTCTACAAGTTTTGCCTGTAAATGGTCATGTGTCTGCACGTGAGATCTGGTCACGTGTGGGTACATGACCCCACTAACATAGCATTTCCAATTTGTTTATTTTGTTATGTGTTTATAAGCATTGCCTGTAAATGGTCACGTGTCTGCACGTGAGTGTTTACCCCAATTAGAGCAAAGCTCTGTTCAAATTCCAAGGCGGGAAACGAAGCAACACTTCTGTTTCCCCCAATCAGAGCAAAACTCTGTTTTGAAAATTAAAGTGAAAATTAAAATTAAAATAAATGAAACAACGCTTCAGATCCCCTGCGCTGCGCGCAGAACGCCACGTGTCAAAATCAGACACGCCAACGTAGGGAGCGCAGCGCCCAAGGCAGCGCACTCAATCAGAGCAAGGCTCTATAAAGGAAGCAACGCTTCAGGCAACTTGCACTCTGCGCTGCGCGACACGTGGCAGCGCGGTTGCGCCAGCGCGGTTGCGCTTGCGCCAGCGCGGTTGCGCTTGCGCCAAACAGAATTAAAATTCTGAAAGATCTTTCTGATCTTATTAAAACAAGAAGATTGTCTTCTGTAAAACAGAAGCCCTTGGATCAAAGATCCAACGGTGGGGAAAAATCCCCAAATCACTCAGAGAAAGATCTCTCTAACCAATTTAACAAACTAATTGGCACTATAAAAAGGCCCCTAGACCCCAAGTCTAGAAGGGAGAGAAACACAGAAAACACAGAAAGAACTCCTCTAAAGAAAATTTTGAAAAGAACTCAAAAAGAGAAAAAGGTAAACCCTTTGAATAAAAAAGAAGAATTTCTTCTGAAAAGATCATTGATCTAAGAACAAGATCAAGGATCTTCAATAAAAAATAATAATAATAACAAAGGCATTGCCTTTTTTATGAACCATTGGTTCTGAAATCTTAAAAATTCTTTTCTTGAATCCAAAATTGGATCAAGATATTAAAACAGTGCCTTACACTTGTACATCTGCACTATTGCGCTCTTGGGTTGACGCAAGTCACCATAGAGCGCCACGTGTCAACTCCAGAATAGCTTGCGCTATGCGCTTTTAAAATAGAGCACTGCTCTCATGAATTGGCGCAACTCACCAAAGCGCACCACGTGTCAGCAGCGCAACAACGCAGCGCACTGGCGTAGCGTACTGGCGCAGCGCACCGCGCTTGCACTCACCGGAGCGTGACACGTGTCACCTCCGCATGGACTTGCGTCTTGCGCCCCTCAATTAGCATAAAGCGCCTGACAGGCCACGTGACGCTCTGTCAGACTAATTAATGCAGTGCATTATTAAAGGGCAGAGCCCAATTAAGAGGCCCAATGAACCAAAATAAATGCTCTGCATTATAAAAAGATGACAGAGCCCAACTTAAAAGGCCTAACAGGCTAGAATAAAATGCAGTGCATTATTAACAAGGGCGGAGCCCTAATAAAGGCCTATTAGGCTAAATATAAATAAAAATGTTGAACATTATCAATTGGGCTTAGCCCAATTCTGCCCGTAAGTCCTCAAATTAAATTGACTGAGCATGGTTGCTCTCTTAAATCAATTTACACCTGGTTCGATGGTACATCTCTGAACTCCTCTGACATCTGTCGTTGTAATCCTTCAACGTCGTCAGAGAGGTGACGGGTCCCGACGGCCATACATGCAATGGACCACCATGTCCCTAAACCGGCAATGGACCGTTATGTCCCTAAACTGGAACAATAGAGCCAATTGCTCTCTTGTCGGATCCAAACGATCCCGTTAAGTTGATCTTAGTCTGGAGATTAGGCTAACGTATCCTTAACAAATGTTTAAGTTGATCTTAACCTCAAACATGGCTAACGTGTTCTTAAACTAATATCCGTCCCCAAAATGGGAATGTTGGACCACTATGTCCCTAAACTGGAACAATAGAGCCCCCAAATGCTCTTTTGTCGGATCTAAACGATCCTATTTAAGTTGATCTTAGCCTCAAATATGGCTAACGTATCCTTAAACCTTCGAACAGACTTTAGTCCCAAATTGGACTATAGACCCCCCTCCCAATCGACTTTGGTTCAAGGGTTCAAGGGTATATCTCTGAACTCCTCTGACATCTGTCGTTGTAATCCTTTAATGACGTCAGAGAGGTGACGGGTCCCGACGGCCATACATGCATTGGACCACCATGTCCCTAAACTGGAACGATAGAGCCTCCAAATTCTCTTTTGTTGGATCTAAATGATCCCGTTAAGTTGATATTAGTCTTAAATAGGACTAATGTATCATTAACGAACGTTTAAGTTGATCTTAGCCTCAATATGGCTAACGTATCCTTAAACTAAAACCCCAAACCTAAATCTAAGTAAATACGGATTTGGACTAATCCACGTTCTACGGGCAACGACATAAATTAGTCTCCGTATACAATCCACGGGCAACCATAAACAAAACAAATACCCACGACACGAAGTGAAATTCTGGAGAAGAAAAAAGTTGTTACCGCGATGCAGTAGCGTAATTAACTGCAGGGGCTTGCGCCTGCAGGGAAGAGCGTCCCCACAATCAAAAACCCCTCAAGCGAGGGGGAATCTGACGAAATCTGCTATATCGGCCGCATCCGTCTAAACCTCCGATGCACGGTGCTATAAATCAACTTGGCATCTTCGAAGAGATGGACGGATAAAACCAAATAGTATCTGTCCCGAATCTCAGGCAAGACATCTCTGTCTTGGCCGCCGTTCGAAGGGGAACAGTGAGGCCTGCTCACGTGTGAGCACGTGATGCCTATTTTTGTTCTGAGGATTCTCCCCCTCTTTTGCAAGGGAACAAGTAGCTTTTGGCCGAAATTTTTTGTGGGAACAAGGCCGAGGAGGCCAATTGTGCAGGGAGCTTGGAGGTGAGCCAGCGCTTGTTTGTAGGACGAGCATATACGTGGTTTGGTCGGCCATTGTAGGTCCTTTCTCGTGAGCTTTGGGACACGTCATCTGCCACGTGTCATGATCTGGGAGATCACCGATATCAAGCATCATCACTCTCTCTCTCTCTGCTGAAGCACAGTGAGTGGGAATTGATAATTTTACTTCATTTCATTGGATATCAATTAGAGATTCTCGATTTTGCAGGTTATTTGCTACAATTATTTCTGTTCTTTCCCAGAGCATGTGTTGGGGTTCATGTTAGTCTATTTGAAAATTTAGCCATTATGGCATATTTTAAAAAAATATATTATTGCAATAATTTAAAAAAAAAACTAGGTTATTTAAAAATTATTTATTAAAAAAACTAGCTGTTATGACTTATTGAAAAATATTTTTCAAAAAACAAACAGTTACATGTTCTTTCGATCTATGTTTATGAGTTCCAACACTATATATCAGCAATTTAGCTTCACAAGTTTTTTTTCCATCTACAAATCTCTGTAATTATGTCTGGTTTTGATTCTGCAGATGATCTTTTTTCATTCTTGGTGCTCTTACTGATATGTTAAATGAGAAGAGACTTTACTATACTTCAATTTTTTCTGAAGATATGTGGGTTGAAGAATTACTATCCGGGCATGAAAATCCTTATAAGCTAAAATTTCATATAGATCCTCTTGTATTTATAGCTATTTTAAATACTTTTAGAGAGAAATTTATTGCATGATACAAGAAGAGCCACTGTTGAATAGCAACTAAGATAATTCACGTATTTTATGTTTAGAGATACCTATAATCATAATTTAGCAGGTGTTTTCAGTATGGTTTAGCGAAGCTGTATCTCGTTACAATGTACCTTTTGGGAAGAGGCATTGAGAACGGTGTTAGGTCTAATTAATTTTTCTCTAGCAACTCCTATGAATCCGAAAAGAGTATGGAGTGGAAATGATTCTTCTTTTACAAACGCTTGAGAGTGTTTAGATATCGCACGCTTGTCAACGTTCTAAAAGATAGGAGGCCTAAACTAGATAACAAAAACAAATCAATGTATCTTCTTCGGATATTATTGCAACGAGTTTGGTTACGAGCTATAGGATCCAGTAGAAAAAAGATTGTTCGGAGTCGATATGTAATCTTCCTTGAAGGCCAAACCATTAAAGATATCAATGACAATGACGATGCTCAATCTTCTCCAAATGGTATTATTGATTTTGATCTGGTTCCTTCTCTGATTGTAAATAACAACGGAGGAGATGTGCAAAAAAATATGGAGAGTAATACTTGTAGTTAAGTTTTTACTTCCAATGTTGGTTATGATGAAATTGGAGAGTAAGTCGCTTAAGAGCCACAAGATATACAACAATTTCAGTGATCTACTGCAAAGCAGCAACCCTCAAGAAGGTACTCTCATAATGAATATGTTTTTGATGATGCTCGATATCGGTGATCTCCCAGATCATGACACGTGGCAGATGACGTGTCCCGAGGCTCACAAGAAATGACCTACAGTGGCCGACCAGACCACACCTATGCTCGTTCAACCGAGCAAATGCTGGCTCACCTCCAAGCCCCCTACGTAACCGGCCTCCTCGGCCTCACAGCTCGTCTCCAAGCTACCGCGGAACCAAGATACCTCGGCTCCCCCGCTCGTCCGCGAGCTCTCCCGCCGAGGTCATCTTCCTCGGTCTCATCGACCGACCAACGGCATTGCTCACAGGCGCAACCGCCATCCCGCGAATCTCGCCATGCGCGAGATATCCGCCGGCTACATTCCATGTTCCACACCATCACGATCCCCCATTAACGAGCCTGTCTCGCCATTAATGGGAGATCCCGCTCATCACGCGGGCGTGACATCCGGCGTGATTCTCACGCCTGCCCTGCCTGCTGCCACCGCTATATAAACCCATTTTTCAGACGGTCCAAGTAAGCCATTTTTACTCCACTAAGCCGTTACTCTGCTCGGATCTCTAGTCTAACTTGACCGTCGGAGGGTCCGCGGTGGTACAACCACCCCGGGACTTCCTTGCAAGTAGCTCGGCAATTACAACCTCAAATCCATTGAGATCCACACACTTCAGGAGCAACAGCCTCCAGATCCAATCCCAGCCACCCATCGCTGCTATCAGCAGATCAACGGAAGGTAATATCTTGGCGCGATCCAGGTCGTGTCAGCTGGCACCGTCTGTGGGAAGTCCTTGATTCCACAAAAACAAAAGTTCACTTTCCGATCTCAATCCAATGGCGAGTGATCATCACGAAGATCCAAGCACTAGCCGCCGCCTCCCCCTCAACGGAGGCACGGACGAACCTCCTCCGCCGAATGCCATCAACGCCCTCGCCAGCTGCATAGACCGACTTGCGTCTGTTGTGGAGGCGCTGATCCGCGTCCAAACGGTGGGGCAAGATCACCAAGTCGCCGCTCCCCTGCCTCGGGACCAGGACCCCTACAGGGGGAGAGAAGACTCCGTCCGCGTCGGCACTGCCGAACGCCTCCTCATCATTTCCGGCAACTGCGGTTTTCTCGGGCCGACGCACTTGAAAGCCCGGTGGACACCGCTAAGTTTAGCTCTGAGGTCTTACGCTAGAGAGTTTCGCCCCGAGTCTTGTCGCATCCCTGTCCCTCCCGAGGTGGTGGCGGTCGGCTCGCCTGTTTACAGGCACGACCGGCACCCCCTCTCTCGATGGGGTCGCGCACGCGAGACTCTCCATGTCAGCTCAAAAACAACCCCTCCGGAGAGCGTAAGGAACCTCACCAAATGGAACCAAGGCTCGTCGAAAATCATGGCCATGACGGCCAGGGGTACGTCGGGTACATACGAGATTCAACACCCCGCACCAGCTGCGGAGGCCGACAGCCGACCGACGAAGAGGTCAAGGGAGACCGAGCCGATCACTTTTGACGACGTGGACTTTCACGGCATATCCTTGCCCCACAACAACACCCTGGTGATTACGTCTCGAGTCCATCAATACAAGGTGCACAGGATCCTGGTCGACTTGGGAAGCTCGGCAGACATTCTCTTCCACGACTGCTTCCTGCCCATGGGGCTCGCCTCGGCAGACCTGAGGTCGACCTCCCACATCCTCTCAGGGTTCACCAACTACTCCATCCCGGCGGAAGGGTTAATCACTCTACAGTTCAACATCAGGGAGGCCAACCGTACGCGGACTCTGCCGGTGGAATTCATCGTAGCGAGAATTCCATCGGCCTACAACATCCTCCTCGGCCGCCCCACGTTGAACTCCCTCCGGGCCCAGATATTGACCTATCACCTGGCGATGAAGCCCCCCCTCGACCAGGGCGAGATAGGTCGGGTCTATGGAAACCAGCGAATTGCAAAGGTTTGCTTCACCGCGACATCTTCATCGGAGAGACCGGTCGACGATGCCGAAGGTGGGGGTGACATCAGGGGTTCTCTAGACACTCGAGACGAGCAAACCAACGTCCGAGGGACCCCGGTGGAGCCTCTGACAGAGGTCCCCCTCGTAGAAGGGGACAATGAAAAACTTGTTCAGAACGGGTCGCTTCTGACAGGAACTCGGCAAGATGACCTGGTCCATTTCCTCATAAATAACTCCGACGTGTTTGCCTGGGCGCCTGCTGACATGCCTGGGATCGACCCTAAAATTATATCTCACAAGCTCGGGGTTGATCCTACGGCCCGTCCCGTCGGACAGAAAAAGCGAAGCTTCGCCCCGGTCAAACAGAAGGCTATCGAAGACGAGGTAGATCGGCTCCTCGCCGCCAACTTCATTCGGAACGTGCCCTATTTGGAGTGGCTGGCAAACGTAGTCCTGGTCAAGAAATCAAGCGGGAAGTGGCGCATGTGCGTCGACTTAACCGACCTCAACAAGGCTTGCCCCAAAGACAACTATCCGCTACCTCGGATAGATCAGCTCGTCGACAGCTCGGCAGGACACGAGCTATTGAGCTTCATGGATACCTTCTCCGGTTACAATCAGATCCGTATGAATCCGGCAGACGAAAATCTTACCGCATTCACAACGGACCGGGGGGTATACTGCTACAAGGTGATGCCCTTCGGCCTCAAGAACGTCGGAGCTACATACCAACGGTTGGTCAACCGCATGTTCAAGCCACAGGTCGGCAGGAACATTGAAGTTTACGTCGACGACATGCTCGTCAAATCAGTCTCGTCGACCGACCACGCCAAGGACCTGGGCGAGGCCTTCGAGGTACTTCGCAAGTTCAAGATGAAGCTGACCCCCGCCAAGTGCGCATTCGGGGTCACCGGGGGAAAGTTCCTCAGTTTCATGGTCACCCACCGTGGGATCGAAGCCAACCCGGAAAAAATCGACACCATCCTCAACACGACCGTGCCCAAGACCAACGTCGAGATCATGCGACTAACCGGGCGGGTGGCCGCTCTGAGCCGCTTCATGTCGAGGTCTGGGGAAAAGTGCCTCTCATTCTTCAAAGCTCTAAGGAAAATTCCGAGGTTCGTGTCACGCCCCGCTTTCCGGTATACGGCGAAGGGGACGGGACTGGTCCGCTACGTATATACTCATAAGTACATACGTTAAGCATATCTAAGCAATATAAAAATAAATACAAAAGATACAAGATATAATAAAAACAACAACTTTTATTTATTAACATTCTTTTGTACAATGCATGAAAAGGAAATACAACTGAAACAAAACGATGCCTAAACAATGGCATAACAGGAAATGAAAAGTACTAAATGGAAAATGTACAATGAAACTAGAGCTCTGGTTCTTCAGCAAACTGCTCCAAGTATTCTGCAGATGGCTCGATCTCTGCCGGGTCCAAACCACCTGACGACATTCAAAGAAGAAGGAAATAGAATGTCGTCAGCGAACAGGTCGCTCGGTATGTCATGCCCCGCTTCCTAAAATACGGAATACGAGGGGTTGACAAGGCCAGCCATGCTCCTACGGTCAAGGAAAAGTCCTGCCGTAGTCACACTTCGGCTTCTAGCTTTACGTGGTAAGCAGTAAATAATGCGCAGGTAATGAGAAATGCAGTAACTGAAACAAAATAATACAAAGAACTGACCTGATGGAAAACAAAAAGGGTATAACTCTGGATAGCTAATCAAGATGTCCGTGATGTACGTCTGGTCCTGGTCCCGGCTAGATCCACTCCTCACACTGAGCATGTATACTCAAGTCGTCAGAACGACACAATAGCAATATAATATATAGATACAAGTGACAACTCGAACAGTGATAATAGATATATATAACCGTAAATCAAGACGGTATAGGTATGAACATGCAGTAACCAATGAATTGTCTAATAGATCAGGTGAACAGTAAAGCAGTAAAATAGTATGCCAGGTATGTCAACACAGTAAGAAATTTATATCAATGCCATTATCCCTATCAGTCTCTAAGTCTCACTGTATAGGTCACTAAGCCTGTCGTCAGTCCAAGTGTGAGAGTCAACCACTCGCGAGTGTCCTCCACCCAAGGGCAGGACCCAAAGGCAAGGGCCCACGGACCCAAAATGTAACTCACGGTAATAATCATGTACCCTGTAAATCTCCATATATCTCCATATATATAAGCCGTCATGGGACTCCCGAGATTCTATTGAACTCACACCCAGACTACCCCACACCCCGTGGTCTACATCAAACGCTAACCATAACCTCAAATACCAGTCGGTCTGTGACAAGTCTGCGCGAGAACTGGAGACAGGATCTCCATCAAGCACGTCCCGACTAATACCCAAGATAAATGGCAGTGTCTGGTGCCTTATCTGCGACACCCATGCAAGAGCTTCCATAAGTGTCCCATACCACTTATAGTCACACGTACACGCGTCCCACAGACGTCGACAATGCAATAGAATAATAAGGTTCACTGATTGTGTACAAGTACGTGTCACTTTCACTTATTCACTCATGCACGAACACTAACGTACTTGCCACAATCATCACTAATACCTAACACTGGGTAATGCACATAATCACTAGGTTATCAATGCAGTGACATATATATGATATGATGAGTAAACAGTATGTAAAGCATGATCAGGATGTCATAAATCAGTATTCTACCACTTGCATAATTTATCATAAATCATACGTGTATAGTATAGCGAAATGATGAACAGGGAATAAATAGTATGTTTGATTATCTATCCAGCGAATTTGGTCTCACGTCAATCGGGTTTCAGGATCACTAGTTATGGCCATTTCATTTTAAGCGTTCACGGCTGAAAATCCGGTTTCAGAATTGGAAGTTCGTTTCGCAATGCATTTTAATCCCAGTTGGGATCATATTTTAGCGAAGCTACAGTTTAATGAAATCTAGGGTTTTCAGTAAGGTTTTCAACGCAACAGATGGATTCTCAATCGCATCTGTACGTCAGGAGTTATACACTGTTCAATACTAGTATGTCAATTCTGATTCTGTTGGGACTGTTATACGTCCCCATCTTTTAAATTACAGATTAAATAGAAAAAGATGACTAAACAGAATGAAACCACTTGTGTTATCTAGCTAACAGATTCAACTTTAATAAACAGCGGAGTTCCGCAACATACGAGTTAAGGAAACAAGGTGGCACCCATTACGGGACAGTAAGCAATAATCAGAGTCGCTCTGGACTGCAGTCCAGAGTCGCACTCCGAACCAAATATCGTCACAATTTAAGTAAAAAAACCATTAGAAACTTTCATAGGGTTATAGTTCGTCGAGTCTTCTTCGATTTAAGCCCCCGAACGCATCATTCCAGTATGTACATAATTTATGGTAATTTTAACGATTTTCAGATACGAGAAAGTTCCAGTTTTACAGGTAAATTTAGGGGTAATCGTTTTAGTTGTTAACGATCATATCTTCCAGTTAAATTTATACAAGATGTTCGTCACTACATGGGCCAATATAAACAATCCAATTCCGTCAAAATAGATGAATAATCTCATTGGGATCATGCATCGAACAGGTATAGCACATAATCTATTGGCTAATGTAAACTTGTAATCTATATGATATAAGTTTGTAACTCGAATAAATTAGTATGTAGCAAGTAAAAGTACTTGCCTGGTGACGTTCTGGCGATGCACGGCAGCGGCAACGGCGATCTCTGTAGGTGTTCGATGAAATGCCGGGCTCGACCGCGGCGGCTAGGGGTGCAGTGAGGGGGTGTCGGGACTGGGGGTCACTGGTGCTGTCGAGGCCGATGGAGAGGGATTGCAGAGGGAGAGAGAGAGAGATTTAGAGAGAGAGAGTTAGACACAGAGAGAGAGAGATTTAGAGGGAGAGAGAAAGAGACACAGAGAGAGAGGGGGGAGACACAGAGAGAGAGAGAGTTAGACAAAGAGAGAGAGAGAGAGATTTAGAGGGAGAGGGAGAGAGTGAGACACACACACAGAGAGAGGGAGATGTTGCAGAGGGGGTCGAGTTGGGCTGTAGCGGTGACCGGAGGTGGCTCGCGAGGGGTGGTCGGGAATGGAGGTTGTAGGTGATGAAGTTGGGGAGAGAGAGGTGATGGCGACGACGACGACGATGATGATGATGATGATGCGGTCGATGATGGTGCGGGGGAGTCGACGAGATGTAGTAGGGGCTCGCCGGCGAGAGGGCGCAGGGGCTCGAGCTCGGGTGTGCAGGGGGTGCTCGGGGGGTTTGAAGGTGGGTCAATTGGAGAAGAGGGAGGTGGTGTTCGAGTGTAATGAGGGCTTAGGTTGGTGGTGCTGGAGGTGGTTGTAGGGAGTCGTGGTCGATAGAGGGTGGTCGGCGGTGATGGTGATGCAGAGGTGGCTGCGGCGATGTGAGCGTGGTGAAGGAATCTGAGAGGTAGGAGAGTTTTGTGAGTGAGAGAGGAGTGAGGGAGATCGTGGAGACGAGGGGTGCGCGTCGTGGGGGTAACGGCGCGCGAGCGTGGGCGTCGTGGCCGCGAGCGTTGGCGACGGAAGCGGCGGAGATCGCGGATCTCGTGGGCGGGAAAGTGGGAAGGAGCTGTTGGGGGAGAAGGGTTAGGGGCGAAGCGGGTCGGGTCGGGTTTTGTAAGAGTGGGCTTGGGGTATGGGCCGGTGTAGAGGAAAGGGAGTTAATTGGTGAAAAGAAAGAAGTGGGCCGGGGAGTTTGGGCTGGGTTTTAAGAAAAAGAATTTAAGTTATTTAAAAGAATGGGCTTGGGATTTTATTAAAAGAAAATGGTGTTGGGCTGAGGGGATTTAAGAAATAGTTAAGAGGAAATTGGAAAGTCTGGGCCGGCTAAGGAGTTGGGGAAAGGCCGGGTTAAAGTAGAATAAAATAATTATAAAAGAATGGAAAGGGCCGGGCTGCTTTAATAAAATAAAATCAATTTAATTTCGTGGGATGAGGAAAGGAGTTTTTAGAATAACTAAATAATTATAAGTAAAATAAATAAATTTTATAAGTGAAAGAGAAATACAGATATTGGTATAAAAAGGGCTGGGTATTCCACGGTAAGTCCCAAAGATAAAAGGAAAGTATAATAGACAGAATAAGAAGGTATCTTTTAAAGTTGTATTATCTTGTTGTAATGTCGTGTTACCGCTGTTGTTTGTAGCTTGGTACAGAAGGATACCAGTGTATACGAGAGGGGTCTCTATATGCTAGAGACTAGGGCAAACGGAATGTACACGGAACCGTTAAGCCACGGTATAACAGCAACGAAATATAGATTAGGTGTCTTAATCTTACCGCCTCGTGCCACTTTTAACACCTTCCGTACCAATCTACCTCTCAAACCCCGTAGTGTTTTATTTGTATTGTTTTGTAATGTAAATTGAATTGAGTGTATAATTGTAAGACTGGCCGAAACCATGATATCAGTAAACGGATGTATCCGCAGAATCATGTAAGTGGAATAACTGGAGAACCATGTAAATGGAATGTATATCCATGGTTTGGTTGAGTCAAGTCGTATAGATTGATAATTGGATTCATGAATTCATGTTGAAGATTGTAAATTGTAGATTGACTTGAATCATATCCAAATCAGATTAATCAGACTCAAACCCGAGTCAGACAATTAAAAATGTAAATCGAAGTCTTGATTATTTCTTAAACCTATAATTGCTAGGGTGCTTAGGGTAATTTGTAAAACTTGAGGGGTTTTATGTAAAAATACTTTTTATATACTTTTCAAAATACACCTCAAGTATTCGTTATTCGTCCTTAGAGTTGTAATGAAGGTGGATTTTGTATTGTGATATTTCTAGTGAATATATCCTAGTTTCAGAAATAAAGGTATTTATTTGTAAAATTGATTTATTTGGAATTCATAGTATTTTAGTGTAAAATTTATTCTTGTGATTTTTAGAAAAAGGTGGAATATTTATATCATAACAAAATAGATATTTTAATGATAAATATACATATATTTATACAAAAATAATTTTAATAAATATTTTATATTCTAAAAATCTCATTTTCTTAAGATGTCGTATTTTAAATCTTTCGAGACCGAATACTCCTTACGGAGCTTTAAATCTCGCACTACTAAGCCCGAGGATGTGCGATAATCCGCACCATCTCTAACGGATTCCCCAAAGTGGGTTGTAGCGGCGCTTTGCAAAGATTGTAAAATAATTAATCTTTTAGAAAACGATTTTATGAAGTAATTGGTATTTATTTGTAAAGATGTATATTTTCCGTATTGTATGTTCTAGGTTCTCCTAAGTTAACTAGTCTATTCCTAACTGGTCCAGACGACAAGTTGTGAGATGCCTCAAATCGCCTCTTCACCGCCAATTGTGGCCAGGTAAATACAAGTGAAGAAAGAAGGGATCCGCTCACGAATCATCATGAGACGGGCCTTTTAAAGTTATCTTTCTTACTTGCCTAGCCTAGACACCACAAAGTCATGTTTAGATAAACGACTGATGTCCACAACTTATCGTATTTTCATAATAAGTGGTATTTATTTATAAAGATGTATCAATACTAAATCTTTTAGAAATGGTTTTATTAAGTAAATGGTATTTAAATGAAAATGTTTGTTTTCCCGTATTCTAAATTCTCGAGGGTATCGTGTTAGGTTGTATATAAATGTGTGAGGAGGTAGGTCGTTACCTCGTGATCTACTTTAAAGGTATAGCAAGTTTAATGGGGTTAAATGTAGAATTGAAACAATGTGGTATTTATGTGAAAAATACGATGAGTGGAAATAGCTATCATTTTATGTAATGAATTTTGATCAATTTGTTTGATTAGTGTTTAATAGTCAACATGAGAAAGTTTAAGTATGAATGTATTATGGAGAAGTGAAATTTTATAAGAAACCGAATCGGAAATCGGATTTGTTCCGATTCCATCGGGTTTTGTAAATCCGTATTTTTAGATAGAAGAGATAGGTAAAAATTGGGACTTACGGGTTTTAGATCACACAAGAGGGTGAGAGGGAAGTAGAGAAATCGCCGATGTGTTGCGTCGTTGCCGGTAGTTCCTAAAACGATCGCCGAAAGTTCGCCGGAGCTTCGCCTCGAGCTCATTTTCAAAGTGCACAAGATTCTTGGAAATTTTAAAGAGTTGGCTCAAAATTTGGGGGTGAGAGGGTAGTGTGTAGGGTTGGTATTTATAGGGTTAGGCTAGGGTTAGGGTAGATGAAAAGTTTAAAATAAAAATGTGATAAAAATGTATTAAAAGTGGAGTAATTGGGGTTTCTAAAGAGTTTTGAAAATGGTATGAGGCTAAAATTTTGCAGGTGTGTAGGGAATGTGAAAAGACACAACTTTTATGTTGGGGCCGTCGACGGAATCGGCCGACTCGTCCGTGACTCGGTCGGAGGACTGAGTCGGCCGAGTCGGGGCCGATTTGCTCGATTCCCAGCCGAGTCAGGCCGCCGGGATCCCCCCGATGGTTCATCTAAGTTCTGGCAATGTTACATCTTTGGGTGTAGTGGGGTTTTTGTGAGACGTATAAACTCTTGGTATTCTAAAGGTTTAAAAAAAAACAATATTAAAAATAACGCGGGGTATGGGATTTGAACTCTGGTGGCTTGGTGCAGCAGTACAAGGTATTACCAATGAGCCACAAGCTCCTTCTTGTAATTATGGAGCTAATTAATTACTTAAAGTAATAACAGTAAATGTAAATACCCCAAGTATACATTAATTTTAAAGCAAATTTTTGTACACTAAAATGGAGTTGTTACATTCTTTTAATTTGTAATTAAAAAGAAAAATAATTACTTATATATTGTGCTCAGGCTAAAATACCCCTTTATGGATTTTGAAAAAAAATTGTATAGGAAATTTAGGGTTGTTACAGTTCGAGTGGTCAGAAGATTGCCAGACCGCCTTCGACCAGTTAAAGAGGCACCTTGTGACGCCGCCGCTGCTCACCCGACCGATCAAAGGGGACGAGTTATCGCTATATTTGGCAGTGTCCGACCTAGCGGCATGCTCAGTGCTCGTCCGGGAGGTCGACGGAGTGCAGAGGCCAGTATACTACGTGAGCCACGTCTTCAAAGATGCAGAGACGAGGTATCCCGCCATAGAGAAGATCGTCCTGACCCTCGTTGTGGCCTCAAGGAAGCTGCGGCACTACTTCCAAGCGCAAACTATTCTCGTTCTCACCGAGTGCCCGCTGGAGGCTATCCTCGCCTCACCCGAATCCTCGGGCCGCCTAGAGAAGTGGAGGTGGGAGCTGACCCAGTTTGACATAAAATACCGCACGGGGAAGGCTATCAAAGCACAAGCCCTGGCCGACTTTATCGTCAAGTGCACCATCCCCGGCAAGGAATCGGAGCCCGCGCCGACCCTCGAGGATCGACACCCGTTCGTGGGGACACCCAAATCGGTCCCTGAGTGGATCATCTACGTCGACAGGTCCTCGACCGAGGAAGGCTGCGGCGCCGGCCTTATCATTCGGGGCCCGAACGAGGCAAAAATGGAATATTCCCTATAGCTCAGATTCAAGGCTTCAAACAACGCGGCAGAGTACGAGGCCCTGCTGGCTGGACTTCGCATGGCCTCCGGGATGGGGCTGAAGACAATTCGAATCCGTAGTGACTCAGCCCTAGTCGTTGGCCAAGTGACCGGCCACTTCGAGGCCCGGGAACCCCTAATGGTGAAATATCCGGCCGAGGTAAGAAAACTTCGGAAGAACTTCGACGAAGTCCAGATAGAACAAATACCCAGACAGCTCAATGCACACGCCGACGCCCTGAGCAAGCTGGCCTCATCCTACTCGGCCAACAACAAGCGGTGAATCCTCTTCGAAACCTTACTATGGCCCAGCGTAGAAGACGGGGCGACAGTACTCCATGTGTACACAGCGTAGGAAGACGAAAAAGACTGGAGGAATCCCCTCGTGGAATTCCTAAGGGAGGGAGCGCTCCCAGAAGATCGAGGAGCCGCCCGCCGCCTCCGGCCAAAGCCCGTCACTTCGTCTGGAGCAATAGGAACCTTTACAAGAAATCCTTCACTCGGCCCCTGCTCCGGTGCGTCGACCCCTACGAAACTGACTACGTCCTCCGTGAAATCCATGAAGGGGTCAGCGGTGCACACCAAGGGGCCCGAACCTTAATCCAGAAGGCATTGTTCCAGGGGTACTACTGGCCAACTATTCACAAGGACGCCCAGAGGCTCGTCAGGAGATGCAAAAGTTGTCAACTCCACGGAAGCATACCTCGCCTCCCAGCCACCGCGCCGACCGCGCCGACCTCCCCGTGGTCGTTCTCCCAGTAGGGATTGGACATGATAGGCCAGTTCCCTACCGGCGCGGGCGGGCACAAATATGTTCTCGTCACGGTAGACTACTTCACGAAGTGGATCGAGGCCGTCCCCATCAGAAAATCGGACACCGCCACGACCATCAAGTTCCTGCAGAACAACTTGATACTTCGGTTCGGCATCCCGAGGTGTATCATCACCGACCACGGGACGAACTTCGAGAACGAGAAGGTAAAGGATTTCTGCAAGGAATATCATATCCTCATGAAGTTCGCCACGGTCGCACACCCCCAATGCAACGGGCAGGCCGAGGTCGCCAACCGGGATGTCCTCAGAGGTATCAGGACCCGCTTGGAGGGACGCTAAGGTAGTTGGGTCAAGAAATTGCCCCGGGTCTTATGGGCCCTGCGCACATCAAAGAAGACCCCCCATCGGGGAAACCTCTTTCATCCTCTGCTACGGGACCGAGGCGGTGGTTCCGGCGGAAATCGGACTACCTAGTCACCGAGTCGAACACTTCGACGACGAAGCAAACACCATGACACCGCGGACCAACCTGGACATCCTGTTGGAGAAACGGGATCGGGCTTAAATCAGGGCTGTCGCTTATCAGCAGCAAACTGCCCGATACTACAACGCGCGGGTCAAGCGTCGCTCCTTCAAGACCGGAGACCTGGTCCTACGGCGAAACGAGTTCGTCGATCAAGGTAGGCTGCATAAGTTCGCCGCGAAATGGGACGGTCCTTTCCTCGTCTCCGAAGTACTCCCCGGCAGAGCCTACCGTTTACAGGACGCGAACGGCCACAAGTTTTCACAGCCTTACAACGTTGAGAAACTTAAGCTGTACCAATGAAACGGATACCTACGAGTATGTATCTCTCCTTTCTCAAAGGCAATGTAAATTGTTCTAAAAAGTCCTTTCTACTTAAATAATAAAAGGGGAATGCCAGGGCATTGCAAAAGGGGAATCTTATTAATTCAAAAAGGCACTCTGGGCTCCTCAGCCTTACAAAGAGAGGGGGCTACAAAATAGGTGGAACGGGATCGAAGAAGTACTCATGCTGATACTCAGAGTAGATCTCCGTCAACCGGGCCCTAGCCGCTGCAACCCACTCCTGCCGACGCTGCATGCGGACCCGGAACGCCATGGAAGCACCCGACTCACCGCCCGCTGAGCCTTGACCCACGATGTACCTCATCTTGAAGCATTCAAGAATCAGAAGCAAGGATTGGTTGTGCCTGGCCGTCGAGATGAGGCCGAACAGGAAGATCGAGCACACCTTGTCAAGCGCCTCATCCATGAGCTCCTCAGCGAAGGGGTTGTCCGGCCCCAAGGATCGAAGCCCTCACAAAGAGGCGACCGAGCAGCTTCACTGCTTGGTTCATCCTTGGCAGGCCTCCCACGGCCCCTCCAGCACCAAGGATCAAAGCCCTCACGAAGAGGCAGCCCAGCAGCTACCCTGCTCGGCTATCCCTAGCCGGTAACTCGCCTACCCCACAACGCCAGGGATCGAAGCCCTCACCAAGAAGCAGCCCTGCAGCTACCATGCTCGGCTATCCCTGGCTGGTAGCTTCCCTACCCCATAATGCCGGGAATCAAGGCCCTCGCCAAGAGGCACTGGGCAACAACTCCGCTTGGCCATCCTTAAGGACGAAAAGCCCTCGAAAGAGGAAACCGGGCCCGCCCTTGTCCGGTTATCCCTGGCTGGTAGCTTCCCTACCCCACGACGCCAGGAATCAAATCCCTCGCCAAGAGGCACCGAGCAGCTACCCTGCTCGTTCATCCTTGGTAGGCCTCCCACGGCCCCTCCAGCACCAAGGATCAAAGTCCTCACGAAGAGGCAGCCCTGCAGCTACCCTGCTCGGCTATCCCTGGCTGGTAGCTTTCCTACCCCACAACGCCAGGGATCAAAGCCCTCGCCAAGAGGCACCGGACAACAACCCTGCTCGGCCATCCTTAAGGACAAAAAGCCCTCGCCAAGAGGCACCGGGCAGTAACCCTGCTCGGCCATCCTTAGTAGGCCACTTACGCCCCCCCCCCCCCGCGCTAAGGATGAAAAGCCCTCGAAAGAGGAAACCGGGCCTGCCCTTGCTCGGTTATCCCTGGCTGGCACCTCCCTACCCCAACAAACCAGGGATCAAAGCCCTCGCAAGAGGCAACCGGGCCCGCCCTTGCTCGGTTATCCCTGGCTGGTAGCTCCCTACCAAACCAGGGATCCAAGCCCTGGACAAGAGACACCGGGCAATAACCCTGCTCGGCCCGTCCTTAAGGATCAAAGCCTTCGCCAAGAGGCACCGAGCAGCTACCCTGCTCGGCCATCCTTAGTAGGCCACTCATGGCCCCTCCCGCGCTAAGGATCAAAGCCCTCGCCAAGAGGCACCGAGCAGCTACCCTACTCGGCCATCCTTAGTAGGCCACTCATGGCCTTTCCCACGCTAAGGATCAAAGCCCTCGCCAAGAGGCACCGAGCAGCTACCCTGCCCGGCCATCCTTAGTAGGCCACTCACGGCCCCTCCTGCGCTATGGATCAAAGGCCCTCGAAAGAGGCAACCGAGCCCACCCTTGCTCGGTTATCCCTGGCTGGTGGCTCCCTACCCCAACACACCAGGGATCAAAGCCCTCGCCAAGAGGCACCGAGCAGCTACCCTGCTCGGTCGATCACCGGCATGCCTCTCCAAGAGTCCCACGCTAAGGAACATGACCTCACCATGAAGCATCCGGTTCTACGTCTAAGCAATCTCTACCTCGACTTCGGGGCCATGGAGATACCGTCTTCGCACCGGTGTTTGCACACTTGGAAAACAAACAGATTCAACTCGATGTGTGATTGCCAGACAAAGAACCGACATAAAACGAAGGCAGTGTTGCGCAAATACAAGTGCTTACCGACAAGGGAAAATACGAGCATGCAAATACGAGTGCTTACCGACAAAGGAAAATACGAGCACAAACACCACCGCAAAAACAAAAATCTTTATTCACAAAGTCAAAGCTTTTACAAGGGTACTGTGGGCTCCCCAGCCTTACAAAATGCCCGGAGGCTTACAAAAGAGAGCGGAGGAAAGGACAAGAAGTTCGGGTCGCGAGCCCGGCCTAAGCCTCGCTTCTTTCATCACTGTCGACCGGGTGCATGATCACTGAAAGTAGGACCCGAGCTCGAAGCTCATCGTCGGCAAACTCTTGAAGCTGCTCCTTGACGGCATCAAGAGCTTTGTTCTATGCAATGGCGGAGGCCTCGCCGAGATCAACGTAAAACTATTCTGACCCCTTGTAATCGGCCACTGCCTTCCTAGCTCGGATCTCGGCAACCTCCGTCGCTTGAAGCGCTGCCTCGGCATCCCGCCTGCTGGCATCCCTCGCCCTCTTCATGGAGGCAAAGCGGTCGGTCAGTTCCACCAACTTCGCCTCGATGGGTTGGTGGGACTCGCTCAGGCGGCGATAGGACCCCCGGCACTTTGAAACGGCGAACTCCGCGGCTTCCGACCGAGCTTCAAGGGCAGCCATCCTCGCCCTCTCCAGACGTAGCTCAAGTCGCAGATTCTCGGCCTCCGAAGAAGACCCTTCTGCTGACATCGCAGCATGGAAGGCCCCATCGGCCTCCATACGAGTAACGAGGGCGCAGTGCTGAAGGACTTGGCGAAAAACGGCAGAGAGACTTAGGGACACCTGAACTAAGAATAGGGCGCTCAAAACAACACATGAGGGAATACATGCCTGAACCGCCTCCTGAGCGATAGCCGCCATTTGAGCCCTGAGGGTCCCCCGAGGCATCTGGCCCCCGACCGACTTCTCCATACAAGCAAGAAGGCTGGCAGTGACGGAAAGCCCCGACGGGACCACGAAGTGGGCGTCCCCCTCCTGCACGGGAACCCCCACAGGAATCTCCGACGGTAGCGCACGGGAGACCGTCCTCTTCCTCTTAAGGGGAACCCTGTCTTCGTCCTCTCCTGCATCCCTCGTCTGGGGCTCAGGGACCCGTGGACGCCTTTGGCCTCCGCCGGGGCAATCATCGGGAGCTCGTAACGAGGCTGATGACCCCGCCATCAGTAGCACATTTGGTGCGGGACACGGTTTAGCCGGAAGCACGGCCGCACCGGTGGCCCCCCTCCGGGGCTGAGTACCGGGAGCACCAAGAGTTCCAGATCGATCCATTGGTCCTGCCAAAGGGAGAAACCGGTTCAACTCAGAAGGAGAAGAAGCAGGAGAAAGGAAAAGAAGACATCAACCTGATGGGAAGAAATCCTCGAGAAGAGAAAACGCAAAATCCGACTTAAAAGGGGAGAGCGCCGAGCTAACAAGACTCAGAATGAGGAAAATGTGAAGAGAGAGAGATCCCGAATCGGGCCTCCCCTCGATTTATACTGCCAGCGTCCTCATCCAACGGCGACGGTCGACTCCCGCCAAAACGGTTCACTACACTCGACGGCCACGATCGCTCCACCTGTTGCAGGCGCAACATCCCATCGGACGCCAGAAGCCTGCGGCACGTCACATCAGCCAACCGACACCCGACACGTAGTCTGTCGCCTCAACAAAAGTGCACACAATCCAGCGCACCCTCTTTAATGCGGAGATCTCGTCCTGATTCGCTGGCATCACCCAGAAAAAACAGCCGATTACCCAGGGACACGCCCGACGATATCTTCGAAAAGGAGCTCAGCTCGGGTGACCAGGCAAACCACTCCCGACCCGACCCGTCAGCTGGTCGGGACAAGAGTGGGAGGCTAATGATGATGCTCGATATCGGTGATCTCCCAGATCATGACACATGGCAGATGACGAGTCCCGGGGCTCACAAGAAAGGACCTACAGTGGCCGACAAGACCACACCTATGCTCGTCCAACCGAGCAAACGCTGGCTTACCTCCGAGCCCCCCGCGTAACCGGCCTTCTCGGTCTCACAGCTCGTCTCCGGGCTACCACGGAACCAAGATACCTCGGTTCTTCCGCTCGTCCGCGAGCTCTCTCGCTAAGGTCATCTTCCTCGGTCTCATCGACCGATCAACGACACCGCTCACAGGCGCAACCACCATCTCGCGAATCTCGCCATACGCGAGATATCCGCCGGCCACATCCCACGTTCCATGCCATCACGATCCCCCATTAACGAGCCTGTCTCTCCACTAATGGGAGATCCCGCTCATCACGCAGGCGTGACGTCGGGAGCGTAACGGCCGGCGTGATTCTCGCGCCTGCCTTGCTTGCTGCCACCGTTATATAAACCCCTTCTTCAGACGGTCCAATTAAGCCATTTTTACTCCACTAAGACGTTACTCTGCTCGGATCTCTAGTCTAACCTGACCGTCGGAGGGTCCTCAGTGGTACAACCATCCCGGGACTTCCTTGCAGGTAGCTCGGTAACTACAATCTCAAACCCATTGAGATCCACACGCTTCAGGAGCGACAGCTTCCAGATCCAATCTCGGCCACCCATCGCCGCTATCAGCAGATCAACGGAAGGTAATATCTTGGCACGATCTAGGTCGCGTCAGTTTTGCTTATAGATAGCGGTGAACCAGAATATTTTGATGAAACCTGTGAATGTAATAATAAAAAAGAGTGGTTGCAGGCTTTGCAAGAGTAAATAGATTTTTTGCAAGTAAACCACGCTTATGACTTAATAATAAAGCTTCCAGATGGCAAAAAATGCAATGAAAAACAAATTGGTTTTTCCCCTTAAAGCATGGGGAAAGCAGCTCGTAATCAAGATATAAAGCAAGATTGTTTGAGCAAGGTTTTGGTCAAAAATAAAGTGTTAACTTTGATGAAATATTTAATTTCTCCCCTTTTGAAAATGTCATCGGGTTGTGTTGGGTATGGACGCAAGTATGGATATGGAGATCGAACAATTATATGCCAAAACCGCATTCCTTCATATCGATTTGGAGGAGGATATTTATATGGAACAACCCGGAGATTTCAAAGTCTATGATAAGAGCACTTGGCGTGCAAATCGAAGAAAAGTCTTTATGACTTTAAGCAAGCTCCTCGTCAATGATACAAGAAATTTGATTCAGATTACTTTATCTTCGTAAAAAGATTTGATGACTGTGATTTTATCATTCTTTTGTTCTATATTGATGACATGTTAATCGTTGAGCATATAAGCTTAAAATTGACAAGTAGAATGATGAGTTACATAAGTTTTTTCCTAAGAAAGATTTAGGACCGACAATGAAGTTTTGGGCATAAGAATCTCTCGTGATAAAAAGAACAAGAAGCCATGATTGTCGTATGAGAGTATGGAAGATATATTGAAAAGGTGCTCCAAAGATCCGATATGGAAAGAACGAAATTGGTTGGTTCTCTGCTTGTGGGTCGTTCAAATTGAGCTCGAGGCAATATCTTTTTAGTTTGAAAGAGAAAGAAACCATGAAGAATGTTCCTTGCATGTCAGCTAATAGTAGCTTGATGTGTGCGATGAAATGCACGCATCTCAATATTATGCATGTTGTTGGTATAGCTAGCCGATTTATTGCTAACCCGGACAGACACATTGGGTCGCGGTAAAGTGGATTTTCCGATACCTCCGAGACAGATCGTAGGAGCCTTTATGTTTCGGAGGTCTTCTGGTATTGATTTGGCTGGCGATATTGATTCTACAAAATCTCATTGGGCTATTTGGTCACTTTTAACGGGGAATCCGGCAATCAAAGTTGAAAAGTCTTGTTCAATTTTAGGCCCTAATGATGCTATTACTTTTGTTAATTATTCCCAAAATACCTTCAAACTCTCGTCATTTTTCAAGAATCGATTATGGTTAATATAAAGAGGATTATACAAAAATAAAAACATCAAAAGTCAACCGCTCGTTCAAACAGGTAGGCATACAGTTTGCTGCATAATTACGTTTGAGTGAAGTTGTTGATTTTATATATGCAACTCTTTTGTATTATTTTCTTGGTTTGTACAGCTATTGTAATCCTTTAAAAATGTATATTTGGGAAGAAAGAAAATTCCTCTCGTAAGTATTAGTTGTAGCTCATTAATCCATTCTAATGGACATGGTGGGCTTAATCATCCCATCTTTTTCATAACCATAGGTTTTTATAAGGCATAAATACGGAAACTCCCCTCACGTTTAGCCTTAAAAACGGAAAACCCTCCTAAAGTCTGAAAACAACATGCACGTTACATCCTTCAATTAACTTCCGTTAAATTTTTCATCCAAAATCTTGGTACCTTGACAGAAATACACCTAACTTTATCTAAATGCTGTTTTTGTTCCTTTTGATGGAAACTCAAATCGCTGGAGTGAGTGAAAAATTGAAGGTTTTTAAACCTCAGGGGATTTCTTGCCTTTAGAGACCTTTAGAAACCCATGGGCCTTTAGAAGCAATATTTGTGATGAGGCCCAACAGGCCGGCCCAGGTGATTTGCATCTCTCTCAATTGCCAGGTGCCTTGCTTCCTCCCTGGGCGATGATACCAATTACCAACCTCTCGCTTCCGACATATTTCTACGCGACCGACCCAACATACCTTCTATGCAACCGACTAATCCACCGTTAATATTTCACACCCGGTCCCACCAACGGTCCAGATTCACACCAATCCCTTCCAAAAAGTCGCGAGGCCCCAAAACGCAAATTTCATTTTTTTTAAAAAACCCCCAAAAAATCGCCCCTCTCTTTCTAGTTCTAGAGAGAGAAAGAGAGAGAGAACGAGAGGAGAGAGAGAATATTTCCCGAAATGGGAAACAAGAAGCAGCCAGTGGAGACGAAGAAGAGGAAGAAGAAGGGACGCCCCTCTCTCCTAGAGCTCCAGAAGCGCAGCCTCCGCCTCCAGAAGCAAGGGGAACACACCAATCGAAACCCTAACCCTAACCCTAATCCCTACCTCAAATTCTGCACTCGTCGGAGCACCAGGCGGAACCCTAACCCTAATCTCGACGATGCGGCCGAGGATCAAGACGACGAGGACGAAGAGGAGGAGGAGGGGGAATCCAATGGGAAGCGGAAGGAGAAGAAGCTCAAGCTCGTGTCGCGGATCCCTAACGGGTCTGATGTGGCCGAATCCGGATCCGATTCCGACCACGACGGCGACGGCGAGCGATCGCCCAAGAAGCGGAAGATCGACGACGTTGAGGTGTGATTCAATTGAATATTTTTGATTGATGGAAATCTGGTAATGTTTTGAGATCCCATGAGGTTTTTTTGTACGGGGCCGTGTACGGATCGGGCGATTTATGCGTTTTCGTTTCGCTTGATTTGACTTGGTCAACCTCAGCATCGTTTCTTGAGAATTAGGGGGCTTTTTTATTTAATTCAACTGTTTTCTTACTTTATGTGTCGAAATTATCTGCAGTTTTTAGGGAAAAGTTCAAACTTTGTCCACTCCCCTCGCTTTCTTCTAAGTTTTGGCCCCAATTTTTTTTGATGTAAATAGTTTTGATGACTGATTTGGCGATTTGGTACCTCCTTGTCAGCAGACAGCTCGACAAAATCCCAACTGGAAAGCGACTGATGAAACTCCTCAAGGTTTGAGTTTGTGGGTTAATTTCAATGCATTTATTTCTGCAAAAGATCGATTCTTTTTTGATTGGTTAACTAGTGAGTTTTATGATTAATTTAATTTGGTGTTGGAACAGTTGAGGGATTGGATTCGGGGCCCACGACGGCTCTCCCAGACAAAAAGTTGTTGGTGTTCATCCTAGATAGGCTGCAGAAGTGCGTAGTTCGAGTGATTCCTTCCTTTTGTGTTGTACTTTTGGATTTCTATGCGTCCTTTATGCTTTTGATGTGTTATATGTAGCTTGCTAACTTCAGGAAAGATACTTACGCGGTGTTTTCAGATCCCGTGGACCCGGAAGAGGTAAATAAAAGGAGAGGTTTTTGGAAAGTCAAGAGTTGGGTTTTTGGATTGTTCTGATTGAACTGAAACTGATGGTGTAGCGATTGGTTTACGCAGTTGCCGGATTACCATGACATCATCAAGAATCCGATGGATTTCAGGACTATCCGGAAAAGGCTGGGGAGCGGTTCTTATGAAAACTTGGAGCAGTTTGAGGTTAGCAACTATTGGTTTTTTTCCCGTTTCTGACAGAAGCTTTGACTGCTTTGCTAAATTATAATGCAAGCCATTAGTCCTCTGACTTCCTTGGTGTTTTCTAGTACCGTTAATTAGTTTCAGCTCATGGTCGCGTATGGGTTACATGCCTTATCTTTTCATCTTGTTCTTCTACCCTGTCATGATTTGCTTTCCAAATTTTCTCATTTTTTAATTGGTGCGCATATTACTGGTTGTATCGTTGCTTGATGGAAAGTTCGAGTCCTATCTATGGAAGCTTTCATCTCGTCTAGGAGAAATGAGAACTGCACGGCTTCATATTGCAAATGGCGAAGAGATTATTCCTTGGACGAGAAAACAGAGAAAAAAGGCAAGGAGGTCGGATAGAACAAACACTATTTCAGTCTATTTTGGAAAGAGAATTAGTTGTTCTCCCTCCCATAGTAAATGGAAGAAAATTCTTCCTATTGTTTGTTGAAGTTATTTATTGAACTTGATAACTCATTGGCATATAACTCACATGCCTCTGCCAACTTTTTTTTCTTAATTTCTCTCAAATATTGTAATATTATATGCAAGGTTCGAGAACTCGGTTTCGGTTTCGGTTTCGGTTTCGGTTTCGGTCTCTTATAATTTTATTAGTTTCGCTGGGTTTCAGCTAGATTCGCAAATCTCGGTTCGAGTTTCGGTTTCGACAGTAATAAAGCATATATAAGTGTAGATATATTAAATACTTAAATGTATGCTTATATATTACAAGACAATGATCCTAGTATTTAAAAATCCAGCCATGATGCAAAATATATTAAAATGTGCACTTAGATAAATATTAATATAGGGTTTGGGTTCACTTTTTTGCGGTTGTCTAACAATGAAGGCCTACAATGATCATAATGACAGTAAAAATGGTATAAAAAATAAGGTTTTAAAGGTTTTGGCCGAAACGATTTTATATGGTTGGTTTCTTATCGGTCTCGGTTGGTTTCATATCGGTCTTCACTGAAACCGATGCGAAACCACCACGTATCGGTGGTTTCGGCAGAAATCTCGAACCTTGATTCGCTTGTTGAATATTTTACAATCAAACTAATACACCGATAAAACTTAACAACTCCTCGATCCTTCACATATATTATCGCCTTCCATACCAAAGAAGCTTACCTCTAATGTTTAACATTTTATATACCTGTTCATATTTCCCATACTGACATGAGAGATTTTAGGGTGGCCTTGGTGCAGCGTCAGCTCCATAGATTACTCGGGGAAGATTTACTTTATTGTGAACTGACTGCTCTCTATGTGTTATTTCAAAAAAAAATCATTTACATGGCAAGATTTATGAGGATAGAAAAAGTTGTTTCTTTTTGTGTCAGTGTCACCAAGTGCAGTTTAAAATCGATTTGCATAATTGTCTTCTTTATGAAAGTTTTTTGTGATTCCTACGCCAGGGGTAGCTTCTGTAGGTAGAGGGCCATGAATAGATGAAGGTGCTTGGCTTTCTACCATCCTCCAGTGTGGGTTAATTTTTAAACATTTATATCAGCACATGCTCCTTGGATTTTGTTCAATCTCTTACCGTAATTGACTGGGCAGTAAGTTTTTAAACAATATGAACTACTTACAAAGAAGTTAGGAGGGACATGGATTCGGTATGAGAATAATGAGGCAGTGTAGTTGGAATTAGATCATTACATTAAGAGGTTTCGCTGATTTTACTGTCAAGAAATGACGAGGGTGAGATTCATTGATCAGATCCCTGCCGTCTCTCCTTCTCTCCCCCCTCTCTCTCTCACACACACACGCACACACGCACAATATTAGTACTGTCTGAATTCCCTTTTTTTCCCATAATGAACTCTTTTAATGTATTTTGTAACATGGAACTAATTTAATCAGTGCGTTGGTACTTATTAATGGTTTTAGTATATCTTAAAATAGCAACTGAAAGACCGATCTAACTATTAGAATTGTGTTTGTGTGGTCTCCCCCTTTCTAATTATATAGAAACTTTAGTATGTTAGCCTGGTTTATGCTTTATTTTGGCCATACTTTATCTGTGAGATTTTATCCTTATCCTTGCACTCCAAGAACTATTTTCCTGCAAGCCTGATACCTTTCCTAATCTGATTGATGATAAGGTCATTAGTTTGGGGCTACGTCTCTATAGGGTAGAAGTGTTTCCGGCAACCCTGATGCCTTTCGTAATCTAATCAATGATAACATCCTTTCTACTCGCTATCTCTTTCTCTCACAAATATGTTGCAGAGAGAGCACGTCAGTATATCATCTGCGTCATCAGGAAAACAGATCATGGAAAGGATCGACATGATTGTCTTTGATGAGAGAAGCCATCTTTCCACAATTGTGCTCTTAATAAATATTTAGTTCTTTCAAGTGCTCTTCGTATCGTTAGAATTTCTTTCATTGGGATTCGTGCATACCCCTCTGCCTGCGCGTGCACCAGGGGAGGGGTTGTGTGGGCTGGGGGGATTTTTCTAAGGGGAAGTACTTGTGAGGACAGGCGATAATTGCGATTTAGATGCAGCAATATTGATGTGGAATTTGCAAATGGAGTTAGGTGATGAGGCTGAACATGATGACAATGAGGATAACTCCAGGTATTACCTGGAGATCGTGGAAGCAGGGAAATTAGGGGACTGATAGTGTTGAACACATTTAATATAGATCTCTGTGTAACGCGCTACAAGAGCAACCTTTTAGATTGGATTTGAAAATGCTAAAATGAACATTGTTATTTGTCAGTCCATGCATATGGTATATACCATGTAGATTCATGCATGGAATAATATTATATTATTTAATATATAGAAGATCAACTTTTTCGCATTACATTATTAAAGGGATGGCATGTAAAGATATAAAAGATTTAGTGTAGGCAGTCATATAATCTTACATATTTATTCAGGAGTGTAGATGGCAATTTATGTACAATTTTATGACAATGGATTGCAGATGAAAAATACAATAATTGATTGATTTTTAAGTTCGCTACGAAACATTAATTTTGTAGGGAATACCAGAATCAACAATTTCTTTCCATGCATACATAGACATGCATGCACCAGGAGCAAATGACATTGATGTTTTTTCCATCATTTTCACAATGCTAGATCATTGAGTGGCTCTTGTGTGACATTATTAACAGTGATCAATTTCAAGTGTGTTCTATGTTGCTCCTATTTCTCATTCCTGCTGTGATTGTTGTGCGCCTTGGCATATATGGATTTGTCCCCCTACCGCTCGATACACTATTTGACCATTTTCCTAACTGCATATTTTCCTTGCCCTCCAAATTGTTTATTTTACACGTCTGTCAACTTAAGATCTTTTTCCTCTAAACTAACGTCCTTTCAGCCTTTGTACCCCCGACCCTCCCCTGTCATCGCAGGAGCCTGACATTACCGAAGACAAGAAGAGAGATTGTTGCAAGGATAGGAACGTGAAAAAAGCCCATAAGCTTAAAAATAAGTCCCTGTCAATACTGGTTTATTAGCTCCTTTCTTCATCTTTGACAAGATAAATTGTTTGATGAAATATTTTCCTCATGGGAAAGTTTTTGGTTAATTCTTGGCTTTAATTGTGCCTTGCTGATAAACATTAGTATCTATCTTCAATATATAAGCTTTCTCCTTCTAGATCCCCCCTTCTTTCTGACTGTTAGAGTTGGAGGATGCCATCTAGTCAGCTAGGAATATGGCAAGCCTCTCTTTTGTCCATAATTGTTGGGCATGATTTTGGCACCAGTTATGAGAGTGTTAACGTAAATTCAATAGTCGACCGAAACTTTCTTCTGTCCAGACCTCAACCCCATTTTATGGGAAGAGACTTAGGATGTTGATGCAAAATTTGCAAGGGGAGCGTACGTTTCCAAGAGAGAGTTACGTCTCATTGGAAAGTTTGAATGATCAACACGTGCATTCCTCTTGCATTCACTTTTTACTTTATTCTTTTCCTTTAATGTTTTTCTCTTATTATTTGTGAGCGTAATCTCCTTACTCTATTGAATGATTTGTGTAATTTTTTCGACTCTATGTGACTTTTGTTGCTTACGGTTCATATGAGTGCAAGGTATATATTTTGATGTCGATATGCAATGTAGTTGAGATCATGGAGAGTTTTAAGCTTTATTATATACAACGTACCGTGTACGAGTCTTACATAGAATTTATGTTATAGATAACACGTGTCTCCTATATTTCATTTTAGGAAAAATGTCTGTAGGCCCTGAGATTTTTTACTATATGACTAGGCTGCTAACTTGTAGCAGGTCAGGGTGACCAAGTCTCTAATCTTAATTTTCATTCTCCTAGATTGCGGACTATGACAATGACCATTAACCATAACTTATATTTTAGAGAAGTGCGCATAGGCACAGATGGAAATGAATGCTTGGATATAGGAAAATTTAACTATATTTGATTCAAATTTGACAACATTTGAACGAGGCCACCGAAACTTACCAATATCAAAGTAGCATGGCCCTGCGCAAAAGCTTTCCTCTCCTAAGTGAGAGGTCGCTAGTTCGATTCCATAGCGGGGGTTGATCCAAAAAACGAAAACTACATTTACTAAATTTTGTCTACATTTATCAATAGATTTTCCACAGTGGGGGTTAACTTGTTCGAGCATAGTCAATTTTGCTTATCTTCAGACAGTCGCTTTCAGATGTGTTCTGTAATGTGTAATTAGATTTTACAAGGGTGGTTTTGGTATCAATAGATGTGAAAGTACTGAGATTTGACAAGGGTAATTTTGGCATTTATAGGCTGAAAAATACTTTTTAGGAATCTAAGGGGACAACGTTTATGGGACTGGGCCTCGTCTATATGTTTTCCCCTTCATTTTAGTATAGAAAATCCCTTGCGATTTGTATTTGCGTTAGCTAGGAATTAGGCACCTACATTGCTTTGGCCGAGGAATTTGGCGCCTACATTGCTTTGGCGCCTACATTGCTTTGGCCGAGGAATTTGGCACGACACATATCAAGTTTAGTTATGGGTGAGCAATCAGTTTTTATGGTTGGAGCTTTTGTCGCGGCCTTCTCGTCTTATGTTAGGTTGCATTTGTATTTGCATGATCAGAGATCTGACTGTTGGGGTCAGAAATTACATCCCGGTTGACTAAGTCAAAGTCAAAGTCAACACTAATCCAAGTGGGCCCAAGCTCAGGCCAAGTGGGCCCATGCCCAAGTCGAGCCTAAACATGAAACGGCCGGCCTCTTCTATATCAAGAAGAAAATTACGTAATAAATAAGTTTGATGTAATTTTCATACATGAATGTAAAATAAATGGGCAAAAAGCCAAATTGTTGTAAAGTCCATGGCTCATGTTCCAAGAAAATAAGCACATGAGGCATGGGATGGGCAAAATGCCATTTTGTAAAGTCCAAGAGGCTATATGTAAACTTGTAAACATATATAAGGTAACATTATGATGAAATGAAAGAATAATTGATTGCCCTAAAAAATTAGGGTTCTGTATCTACTTCTCCTTTCTCAAGCTTTTAAACCTACTTTTTTTTGAATTAAATCGAGAGTTTAACTCTTTTTTTTCTAAAAACAAATAGTTTTTCACCATAAAACCCTTGAAGGGAAGCTCGGATCTCCTATCAAATCTCTAAAAGGGGAGATTTTTAAGTCTTATCCTTTTTTCTCCAAGATCCAGCCAAAAGAGAGGAGGAAGAAGGAAACCCATCTTCAAAAATCTCACTTTGGGAAGATTCAAGACTCAAGAGAAGATCTAGGACTCAAAGAAGAAAGGGGTTTCTTTTCACCATCTCCGAAAATCTCTCAGGAGTATAACTCCAAACCAATCTTTGAGAAGCTCAACTCCAAGATCGAAATCCTTGAAGGAGTTGTCATACCCGCTTCTCAAGATACGTAAACTACGACACGTGACAGAGCCAATCTTGTTATCTGTGGTTAGGAATCATCCCTCCATATTCACGTTACATCTGTTTATCGGATATCAAGAACAGAAACGAATATAATACATGTCCATTCGCCACAGTAAATAAAATCAAGAAAATGCATAAAGCGAAAATGCATAAAGCGGAAACGAATCAAGATCCAATAAACAATATCTGAATCATGTCCCAATATGGGCTCACATCAATAAACAAACTATGAAAATAAAATAAACTAAATATCTCTGACAACACACGTTCAATTCCTCATTGCTCGGCTTGATTGCTAAAGTACTCTTGATCTGCTTATGATACAGGTAGAGAAATTGGCCCATGCAAAACCCAGACATCACTGCATCATAATATCAAAATAATAATAGTAATCCAGGATATGATGATACAAGTAAACATGAATATAAATAAACAATACAGATATAAAACAGGGAGCTGCGTGTATGTATGGGGTGTGATGTGCATTCTGAATCTGTGGTTATAGGTTATCTATTCTAAACGTCTTTGAGATCAATTAATGTAATCATCATCGTAACCCAAAAGTATATATCCCGTTCATTCCCTACGAGACCACGGTAACAGTATCTATTCCGTAACGTCCGGAAATACGGCAAACAATGATTTATTCCGTAACCTCCGGAAAAACGACAAACAATGATTTATTCCGTAACGTTCGGAAAAACGGCAAACAATGATAATATCCTCTTGAGTTGCGTTTCGGTTACATTCTTGATTTTCCCTTTTCCCACATGTTTGTGTTCAAGTCAGGTATTAACGATATAATCTAATGCCAACACAGAATCAAGTAAGTACAGTTCTTGTCTATGCAGACAACAAGGCACGTTCGTCAGGACAACAAATCAGGATTGTTGGCATTAGCAATAAGATTCAAGTAACAAGTCAGGCAGTATATCGTGAACATGTCATGCAATGCAAATTAACCAAATAGATACCCAATGTGAAACTGTAATCAATATCGGAACATGGTAAACACAACTGATGCCAACATGCATATGTATCTATCGGTAATAATCATTATACATTCATTACCATGTATGATACAAACTAGATAACATGTTGTACTGATATAGTACTATAATGATATCATGATGTTTCGGCATGCAACTAGATAAACGATTATCAGTACGGATACAGACGGACACCGTAAAACTGTAAATCGGTAATATTTGCTGAATAATAAAACACATGCACCATTTTTTATTCATATTATTATCGATATAATATAACATAGTATGTTGCAAGTTAAAACTTGCCTGATCGGATCTCACGTCGAGATATGGATGCTACGTCCGACGTCGGAAATAACGTCACGATGCGAACTTACACGCGTAGGACCTTGTTGATTAGTGACGTCACGTGGTGATTAGGCTGGACGACGACGGTGACCGGGTCGTCCAGATCATCGGCGACGCGCGCAACTCCGGCAAGCCGATTGGAGAATCAAGAAACGATCAAGAAAAGAACACGAAAAAAGAGAAGACTGGGTAGCTGCTGTTGGGTTCTGGGGCAGCGAGGACAGAGGTGAGACGGCGACGATGGGCTGCCGTCGGCGACGTGGCTGCGTTGGCGAGGTGTCAGTGGGTTCTTGGGTTGGTGATTGGGGTCGGGAGTCGTGGAGTTGGTGGTGGCGGTGGTCTGGGTGTCGGGATAGGAGAGGGAGGTGAGGATGAGGGATAGTGGTGATGGTGGGTAGCAACGGCGAGGGTGTGGGTTTGAGTTAGGTTCTTGGGTTGCTGCAGGTTGGCGTCGGGGTGCAGGGTGCTTGGGAAGAAGGAGGAGGTGGATGTGGTGTTGAGGGTGAGGTCGATGAGATGATGGTGATGGTGAGCAGTGACGGTGAGGGGCGGGGATGGCGAGGACGTGGGAAAGGGTTAGGGTTTGGGTTTCTCGTGGTGGGTGACAGAAGAAAAGAGAGGAGAGAAGTGAGGGTATATTATATATTATAGATTATATAATTATATATAGAGATAGAGAGAGAGGATAGAGACAAAAAGAGAGAGACGCGAGGGGAGAGAGATGCTGAGAGAAAGAGATAGATTAGTTATTAGGTTAAATTATATTAGGTTAAATTATATTATATATATATATTATAACTGTTAGTTTTTAAAATATTATAATATATATGTTTTGGGTTTAAACAGCTGATATCAAATTACTCCGAAAATTACCCGGATCTCTTCTAAAAATCTAGTTTTTAAATATGGAGAAAATACGTAAAAGCTAAAACCATAATGCGATGTCCGGTCAATAAAAATGCATACCCTCAAGTACGGATCTACGTAAATATACGCAGTGATCCAAAAGAGTGTTTTAACAATTAGGACATGAACATGATGTATGGATGCAACCACATGATATGTGGTACGATAACATACCATACTAGATATGCGGATACAAAAATATTATTTGGTTATTATTTGTATTATTAAAAGATATGCGGATACAAAAATATATCATGTGTATAAAATCTAAATGTTTATGGATCCTCTGTGCTAGCAAATATTTGAAGTAATCTTGAACCATGATGGGTTTCAAACATGCGGGTCGGGTCAGATACTAACCACAGTTACCAAATGCACTATCTACACCCAAAAGCAATAATAATAGAGAAATCTGTCGCAAGATTTGAAATACCCCAAATAAATATAGTATAACAGTGCTAAGTGCCAGGGTGTTACATTATACCCAATTACAAAATAATTTCGTCCTCGAAATTCCTGGAACAAGAAAAGACAAGAAAACGCGAATCTAAGAAAAAAGGCATGGAAACTTCTGTCGGATCTCGTCTTCACGTTCCCAAGTTGATTCTCCGTGCGAACGATTCCCCCATGAAACAAGTACTAGAGGGATAACTTTGTTCTTAAGGAGTTTTTCTCGTCGATCCACAATTGCCATTGGTTTTTCTTCATATGTTAAATCTTCCCTTACTGTCAGTTCCGAGTGATCTAGGACATGCGTCTTATCTCGAACATACTGACGGAGTTGAGATATATGAAACACGTCATGAACACTCGCCAAGGATGGTGGTAAAGCCCATTGATAAGCTTCCTTTCCAACACGCTCGATAATACCGAAAAACCCTACGAATCTAGTACTAAGCTTGCCTCGACTACCAAATCAAATCACTGATATCTTCAAGAATACAAGATCACCAATTGCAAACTCTAGTGGTCTTCGTCCTGTATCAGCCCAACTTTTCTGTCGATCTTGTGCCGCCTTCATATGATTTCAGATCACGCTAACTTTCTCTACCGTTTGCATAATGAGACCCGGTCTCAATAATCTTCTTTCTCCAATATCGTCCCAACAGACGGACGAGCGACACGTGCGACCGTACAATGCTTTGAATGGAACCATTTGTATAGTCGCTTGAAAACTGTTATTATAAGAAAACTCCACCAAGTGCAAATGATCCTTCCATGAACCCTTGAAGTCTAACATGCATGCTTTCAACATATTTTTAAGAGTTTGGATCGTTCTTTCAGATTGGCCATCCGTCTGAAGATGATATGTTGTGCTAAACTTCAAACGAGTTCCCAAACTTTCCTGTAGACTCCTCCAAAAATATGATAAAAATCGGGTATCACGATCGGAAACGATGCTCACAGGTATTCCATGCAATCTCACAATCCTCTGCATGTGCGCTTTGCTAAAGCCTCCGTCGACTGACCAACTTGAAACGGTATAAAATGAGCTGTCTTGGTCAATCGATCAACAATCACCCAAACTGCATTATTGCCTTTTAGACTCCGTGGTAAAGCTGTCACGAAATCCATGATTATACGTTCCCACTTCCATAAGGAATCGGAAGTGGTTTCAACAAACCAGCTACTCTTTGATATTCAGCCTTGACTTGCTGACACACCAAGTACTTCGATACATAGCGACCAATCTCCATTTTCATGTCTTCCCACCAGAAATGTTGTCGTAGATCTCGGTACATCTTTGTGCCTCCTGGATGTACGGAATATGCGGAACTATGAGCCTCTTTTACGACTTCTTCATGAATGTCGTTTAGGCACACATAAACGATTCCCATATCGTAACGAACCGTCTTCATGAATTAACAAGTTCGTTCGAAGTCCCGCTTCTACTTGTTCTCGAAACTTCTGCAATTTTGGATCGTGCGACTGCGCCGCTTTAATGTTATCGATCAAGAATGACTGTATTTGCAATTGCATCAATTGTCCCGAAGAATGTGGTAGTACAATCTCTAACTCGAACCTCTGAAGATCAGCTATAATCTCCTTCTGTGCTGTCAACATCTGTATCGCTGGCAATCGACTTAGAGCATCTGACACTACATTAACTTTCCCGCGATGATATTTTAGATCAAGATCATAGTCAGCCATCAACTCTAACCATCTACGCTGTCTCATATTGAGCTCTTTCTGTGTGAACACATATTTTAGCTTTTGTGATCGGTAAATACTTCTACCATTTCACCCAATAAGTGGTGTTTCCAAATCTTTAAAGCGAAAATCACTGCTGCTAGCTCCAAATCATGAGTTGGGTAGTTCTTCTCCCGAGTCTTCAATTGTCTCGACGCGTAGGCTATAACCTTCCCATTCTGCATTAGAACGCATCTCAAGCCTTTTTCAGATACGTCGCTGTGAATAACCAACCCTTCAGAACAGTCTGGCACTGTCAAGATAGGAGCGGTGGTCAATTTGTGCTTCAACGCTTCAAAAGCTGACACGCATTTTTCCGTCCATACGAATGGTACCTTCTTTCGTGTTAGCTTGGTCAATAGTTCTGCTATTTGAATGAAGTTCTCTACAAACCTTCTATAATATTTGGCAAGCCCAAGAAAACTTCGGATCTCCCCTACATTTTTTGGAATTGGCCAATCATGAACAACTCAATCTTTTCAGGGTCAACGGCAATTCCATCTCCGGATACAATATGACCCAAGAACTTCATTTCTTCAAGTCAAAACTTGCACTTGCTCATCTTAGCATATAACCTTTCTTGCCTCAACGTTTGCAGTGCGATCCTCAAGTGTTCTCTGCATGCTCTTCTTTGCTTCTCGAATAGACCAGAATATCATCAATAAACATCACTACGAACTAGTCCAGGTACGGTGAAAAGATTCAGTTTATCAAGTCCATGAATATTGTCGGTGCGTTAGTAACTCCAAATGGCATCACTAAGTACTCGTAATGCCCATATCGAGTTCGGAACGCTGTCTTGCAAATATCTTCTGATTTTACCCGAACTTGATGATATCCGGATCGCAAATCCAGCTTCGAGAATACACTCGCGCCATTGAGTTGATCGAATAATTCGCCGATGCGAGAGATTGGGTACTTGTTTTTAATAGTCACCTGATTTAATTCTCGATAATTGATCTACATCCGTCGTGTGCCATCCTTCTTGACTAGAAGAACTGGAGCTCCCTATATTGATCCGCTGCTGCGAATCCAACCCTTCTCTAGTAATTCGGTAACTTGTTTGTTCATCTTTTCTAGTTTCACCGGTGCCATTGGATAATAAGCCTTTGAAATCGGCGCTGCTCCAGGAATAAGATCAACCGCGGACTCAACATCTCGTTTTGGCGGTAAACCCGATATGTTCTCGAACACATCCATAAACTCCCGAACTACTATCAGCGTCTCATCTGCAACTTGTTTATGAACTTAACCTTTCAGTAAAGGGTTCCCTTCATCATGAATTTGTAAGTTTGTTCTAACGCTTGTGGGTTATCAGCCCACCACTCTTCCGCTGCGCTACTCTGATAATTTGAGGCGGGTCTGTCAAAACTTTTCAGTAAACGGTTTCAGTAAACGGTTCCCTTCTTCATGAATTTGTAAGTTTGTTCTAAAGGCTTGTGGGTTATCAGCCCACCACTTTTCCGCTGCGCTATTCTGATAATTTGAGGCGGGTCTGTCAAAACTTCTTCAATCAAACATTTTACATCTGACCGTTCTTGAAGCGGTCTGTACCAGCTCCCACTGGGGTTTTTCCCGAACTATTGCAATCATCAAAAGCTTCTCTTGTGTTTCTCTTTATTCTTCGAAACGCAAACGGATTGGTCCTTACGGGACGAGAGGAAAAATATAACGTGCTTGCTGGATTCAAGCTCGCAATAAGACATGAACTCGTGACATAAACTCGTAAGCAATGATGCCGAGAGGAAATAAAGTAATACAATGACCATAAGTCAAGAAAATGAATCAAAATAGGATTCCAGCTTACCTAAATAGAGTACCGCATTGTAACCATGCCGCGGTACATAGTTATAATCACATAACTCCAATCAAGTCGTCCAAATTCTACTATCAGAATCGAAAGAATAAGAAACAGAAACAATAAGGAATCAGGAGGATTCCAAGTTGAGATGCAAAGTCATTTCCATATCGTCAAGATACATGAGTTAAGAGAAAGATAAGATTCAAGAATTTGAATGACAAGACAATAATGTGGCAGGACTTGTTCCTAATTCCGGATTTCCTGGTTAGTGTATTGGGTTCAATACCCAACTACAAAAGAACCAAATCCGATTAACCCTAAATCCTACGGCTCTGATACCAAACAAACCCTGCCACGACCCACTTCCTAAGATACGTAAACTACGGCACGTGACAGAGCCAACCATGCTACCTTGGCTAGCAATCATCCCTCCACAGTCACATTACGGCTGTCTATCGGATATCAAGAACAAAAAAAAAATATAATCTAGCTAGTACATGTTTATTTGCTACGGTAAATAAAATCAAGAAAATGCATAAAGCGGAAACGAATCAAGATCTAATAAACAATATCTAAGTCATGTCCCAATATGGGCTTACATCAATAAACAAAATAAGAAAATAAAATAAACTAAACATATCTAACAATACGTTCAATTTCTCATTGCTCGGCTTGATTGCTGAAGTACTCTTGATCTGCCTGCGATAAAGGTAGAGGAACTAGCCTATGCAAAACTCAGACGTCAGTGCGTCATAATATCAAAATAATAGTAGTAATCCAGGATATGATGATCTAAGTAAACATAAATATAAATAAACAACACAGATATAAAATGGTGAGCTATGTATATGTATGGGGGGGGTGATGCGCATCCTAAATCTGTGCTTCTAGGTTATCTATTCTAAACGTCTTTGAAATCAATTAATGTAATTCTCGTTGTAACCCAACAGTATATATCCCATTCATTTCCTACGGGACTACGGTAGGAGTATTTATTCCGTAACGTCCGGAAACACGGCAAACAATGATTTAATCTGTAACGTCCGGAAAAACGGCAAACAATGATTTATTCCGTAATGCACGGAAAAACGGCAAACAATGATTTATTCCGTAACGTCCGGAAAAACGACAAACAATGATAATATCCTCTTGAGTTACGTTTCGGTTACATTCTTGATTTCCCTTTTTCCCCATGTTTGTGTTCAAGTGTATTAACGATATAATCTAATACCAACACAGGATCAAGTAGATGCAGCTCTTGTCTATGCAGACAACAAGGCGCGTCCGTCAGGACAAGTCAGGATTGTTAGCATTAGCAATAAGATCTAAGTAACAAGTCAGGTAGTGTGTCGTGAACATGTCATGCAATGCATATTAATCAAATAAATACCTAATGTGAAACTGTAATCAATATCAGAACAAGGTAAAATAACTGATGCCAGGATGCATATCTGTAATAACCATTATACATTCATTACCATGTATGATGCAAACTAGATAACATGTACTGATATAGTACTATAATGATATCATGATGTTCCGGCATGCAACTAGATAAACGATTATCAGTACGGATACAGACGGACACCGTAAAACTGTAAATCGGTAATATTTGCTGAATAATAAAACACATGCACTATTTTTATTCATATAATTATCGATATAATATAACATAGCATGTTGCAAGTTAAAACTTGCCTGATTGGATCTCACGTCGAGATACGGATGCTACGTCCGACGTCGGAAATAGCATCGCGATGCGAACTTACACGCGCAGGACCTGGCTGATCAGTGACGTAACGTGGTGACTAGGCTGGACGACGACAGTGACCAGGTCATTCGGATCATCGGCGACGCGCGCAACTCCGGCGAGCCGATCAAAGAATCAAGAAACGATCAAGAAAAGAACACGAAGAAGACTGGGTAGCTGCTGTTGGGTTCTGGGATGGTGCTGTTGGGTTCTGGGATGGCGAGGACAGAGGTGAGACGGCGACGATGGACTGCTGTCGGCGACGTGGCCGTGTCGGTTACGTGGCAGTGGGTTTTTGGGTTGGTGATTGGGGTCGGGAGTTGTGGAGTTGGTGGTGGCGGTGGTCTGGGTGTCGAGATAGGAGAGGAAGGTGAGGAGGTGGGATGGTGGTGATGGTGGGTAGCAACAGCGAGGTCTCTGGCGAGGGTGTGTGTTTGAGTTGGGTTCTTGGGTTGCTGCAGGTTGGCGTCGGGGTGCTGGGGTGCTCGGGAAGAAAGAGGAGGTGAATGTGGTGTTGAGGGCGAGGTCAACGAGGTGATGGTGAGATGTGACGGTGAGGGGCGACGATGGTGAGGACGTGGGCAAGGGTTAGGGTTTGGGTTTTCTCGTGGCGGGTGACAATAAGAAAAGAGAGGAGAGAGGTGAGGGTGTATTATATTATAGATTATATAATTATATATAAAGAGAGAGGAGAGAGACAGAGAAAGAGACGTGAGGGGAGAGAGAGATAGATTAGTTATTAGGTTAAATTATATATATATATATATATATATATATATATATATTATAACTGTTAGTTTTTAAATATTATAATATATATGTTTTTGGTTTAAACAGTTAATATCAAATTACTCCGAAAATTATCCGGACTCTTCTAAAAATCTAGTTTTTAAATATGGAGAAAATATTTAAAAGCTAAAACCATAATGCGATGTCCATAAAAATGCATACTCTCAAGTACGGATCTACGTAAATATACGCAGCAATCCAAACGAGTCTGTTTTAATAATTAGTACATGAACATGATATATGGATACAACCACATGATATAGGGTATGATAACATGCCATGCTAGATATCAAAAAATATTATTTGGTTATTATTTGTATTATTAAAAGATATCCGGATACAAAAAGATATCATATATGTGTATAAAATCTAGATGTGCATGGATCCTCTATACTAGCAAATATTTGACGTAATCTTGAACCATGATGGGGTTTCAAACATGCGGGTCGGGTCGGATACTAACCACAGTTACCAAATGCACTATCCGCATCCAAAAGCAATTATAATAAAGAAATCTGTTGCAAGATTTGAAATACCCTAAATAAAATATAGTATAACAGTGCTAGGGTGTAACAAGTTGAACCCCAAAAATCCAGATCTTTTAGGAGTTTAACTCCACAAAAGATCTTTTTTAGGAGTTTAACTCCAAAAGTCACTCGACAGTTCAACTCCCAGTCTAGGGTCTAAGCCCCTTTTTCTATGGGCGTCCAGCGACCGCATATAGGACGCGTGGCCCGCCGGTGCCCACCCTTCGTAGGGTTTAGGGCGTTCCTCACCTCTCTTTTCCTCACAAGCTCCACACTCAAAACACATCCCCCGTTAGAAATTTTTTCTAACGGGGCGCTCCTGGCCCCCTTGACCCCTGACCTGTTATCCGGGTAGCGGGACCCCCATAAACTCTGCGAGGCCCCCGATATACCCAAAACCCTCAAGACATATACGCACACTGCACATTGAGTTCGCATGACCAGTTTTACCCATCAATCGGAGGTTTCTCTCGCTCTTTCTCTCGCTCCAAAAGCGAGAGATAATTAGCGGCAGCTTAGTCCGTGACTGCCGGAAATTCGGATCCCCACAATCAATAAACCTCAGCCCACCCTAAACAGGGATTCTGTAATATGCCTAACATGCACCGCATTCCCATCTTAATGGGGTGACGAAAAACACTCTACATATTCTGCCACGTCTGGTGGGATCTTTTCTATCCTTGCATATTTCGGGTTAAACGTTCATGCGAACTCAATCAACATATGCATCAATTGTCTGTACTGAAATTATGCTTCTTTATGTATATTAACAATTTCCAATTGCAATCTTCGGACGCAGCAAAAATGTCTCCAAAGACAAGCTCAGCTCTCAACACAGCTCTCATCTCCTACATGATGAAAATGGACGCCAGGACGATCCTCCCGGCCATTCTCGGGCGACAGTGGGAGGAGCCGCCACTACTATTTGGCTCTATTCTGTTCGTGCCAGTTAACGTCATCCCAGCTTCTCAAGCTCTGGTAACAGACAGAGTGGCCTCGAAAGGCAGGAGGCCAAATGTGGTGATCTCGAGGGCACCACTATCTAAACGCAAGTTGGTGTTTGAACGACTTTCTTTGGGCCCAGTCGGGGGAAGGCCATCAACACCAATAAAGCAATAAGGCGTCTCGGGTAAGCTCCAGCGGTGTTCCTGACAATTGCTCAATCAGGTATCTTCTCTAAGCTTCCCGTCAAACGACTCACGATGGCTTTCTGGATAACGGATGCCCACCAAGCCTTCAAAATTGAGAAGCTAATACAGAAAAGGCTCAGTTACAGGCTAGGGCTTCTGCTAAGCTGAACTTCATGAAGTTTCGAGAACAGGGTTATCCCGCAACAACAACTAAATCGGCTGTAGAGCTGGCTAACTCTTTTGAACCGCTAAAATTGGTTCAGAAGAATGCCATGACCGCAAGAGTCGAGAAAATTACGATCCGGATAGTGCCATCCAAGGACCCAGTCAAGTCCACCGTCTTCAGTCGCCTGTCCTTTCCAGAAGAAGAAGGGCCACGACGACGGTCCGAAAAATCAGCCGCCAGAGATAAATAGATGGCTGGATATGTAGTCTACACTGTTTACATGGTGGACACACGCAGCAAGAGTAAGGATGGGGCCACCACATCTTAAATCCAATCTGGTGTGAATGTGACTGCCACTTTCCAAGACCAGCCTCCTCTGGAAGGTAATGAAAACCCTTCCAGTAAGACTAATAAGCAGAGAGTTCTTTCAGTTCATGAAGAGTCGGGCTCGGAAAGCGAAGAGGAGCCAATCTTCCGTCCCAAGACCGCAAAGCAGCAATTTCTCCAAGAGCTCTAGAAGCAGCTAAGAAACAAAGACAAGGAGATGACCAAGCTCTATTCGAAAATTTACGACTTGACAAACGTCGTTTTACAGCTCACGGCCCAAGTTGCCTCTCAGCCGCCCAATCAAGCGCAGGGCTCTTGCTCATGAACCGGGAGACGGTGTCCCGAAGCAGCCGACGCCTATTCTCTCAAATCCAAAGGTAGGCGAACCGCATAAAATTCGGCCGCATCATATCTCGAGAAATGTCTTGATTACCGATGACAGCAACCCGTTAATTCAAGATCAAATTATGGATTTGATCGCCAACAAAGTCAAAACATTGGTAGCCGAGGCCGAAGCGCAAAAAGATGTCAGCGGTAGTGGGAGACCATATCCTGCTCGGTATGATCTGGTAGAGTTTCCTAGTGGATATGTCATTCCCAAATTCGAAAGATTCGATGAGACGGGAAATACGAACCAACATATCGCCCACTTTAAAGTCTCATACGGGAATACTGAGGGCAATGATGCGCTTCTCCTTCGCCAGTTTGTTAATAGTTTAACCGATGCCGCTTTCAACTGGTACGCGAGCGTATCGGATGGCTCTGTTACTACTTTCGTCCAAATAGAATCTCTGTTTCGGCAAAAGTTCATGAGTGTCAACGATAAGATCACCATTGCTGATTTCATGAGGACCAAGCCAAAAAATAACAAATGCAGCACGGACTTTATAACCCGATGGCGCAATCTCTCCGTCAAATGTGAACCACCGTTGGAACAAGATCATCTGTCAATCTCTTCATCGGAAATCTCGGCACTTTGATGAATCCTTTTCTATGCACCGCAGGTCTTAAGATGTTCCAAGAGCTGATTACGAAAGTTCAAATGTTAGAACGCTTAAAGCAGGAATTTTCCTCGGATTCTTAAAATAACAATAGATCCTGGAGAAACCGAAAGGACGATAATCGCAAAGGCGAAAATTCCGATGATGCTGAATCTTTTAACATTTCAGCTGACTGAAATAGGCGAAGGACAACCGGGCCTAATGTCAACTAACCACAGAAGCCATTGTTGGGAGGAGGGAGGAGAATCACCTTTAAAAGAGAAGTTGGATAGGATCTATTCCTTCAGAAGGGACAAATTCCGTAAAATATTCAAAAATATCCTAAGAAACGGTTACAATTCCCAGAATCAAAAAGACTGCAATAAGAGAATATGACCGACGACCCCAAATATTGCCCCTATCACAGACTAATAGGTCATGCTATTGAAAACTGTTTTGTCTTTAAAAATTGGGTCGAAAAACAATACATGGCAGGAGGGATAGAACCGTCTAAAGGCGTGTTAGCAAATAATCAAGCTGTGACCGCCAATTTTATAGAAATAGAGATCGAAACCCTTCGGGAATCTAATTCTCTCAGTCATCTGCCTTTCTCTGAAAAGAGTGGACCAAGGCAATAAGCCAAAAACCAAACGAGCAACATTGCCAATGAAGTAGTAGACGGGTACACAACCCATACGGTCTATATGATTGAGTCCAGAGTAGGTTAAAAGCCCAATGCTCTACCAACTGAGCTATACACCCGATTTGACAATCAGGGTTGGTGCGGAAAAGAAAAGAGGAATTAAGGCCCTTCACTTGCAGCCGGTGGTGGGATGAGAGGTGGAGACTGAAATTCTTTTTTGGGGAAGAAAGTTTATTGTGTTTAAAAACCGGGATAGACGATGAGGTTCCTTCTTCTCCAACTTCTTGTCCACCCCTCCCTCCGGTATCAGCTGCCTGACCTTTATTGTTCGTTCGCTCCTGACCCTCCCGTCGAGTTCGCAAATGACCTTGCTTCAGCTTTAAGAGGTAGGGCGGAGCCGGTGAGGGAAATCCCGGCGGTAAATCAAACCTCATGATCGGGCTCAACGGGTTCAAAGGTCTTGTCCTTCCGGATTCCCGTTTGAAAGATGATCTGAGGTCCTACGTCTTATAGCCATGACAATGACGTGGCTGTTGCCATCCAATACTGGTTCGGTCCAGATGATGAAGAGCCCTCTCAGGTCATTAAGCCAAAAGAGCCCGTGGTTCCTGCAGAATCGAGCTCAGGCAAAAAGATGACCACTACGTCGTTAAACTGGGAATAATCAACCCTTAAGTCGTTAAACTGGGAGTGTAAAAAATGTGTGAATGAATAGCCGAAATGATGGGGCAACCGTGAATAAATATCCGAAATAATAGCGCAATCGCGACCTTCACGATAAGAAAAGCTGAAATGGTAGAGCAATCGCGGTAAAAAAAAACTTGTATACAAATAAATACCCTAAATTCCCAAAAGGCGAATGATGAGTCGCTTCTGAAACCATATTTCAGTGTTAGCGATTCAGACACTAACAAAATTCCAAATCTCCTAAATTCTCCCAGCCCGACGGCCAGTCCCCAAATTGACTACCGTATACAATCCATGGGCACAAATAATCCTCATCAGACCCATGTCTCATCGCAAACACGATCCCCATGGCTGGTCTCCGCCTTGGAATTATGTTCCATTTGGGAAGACCTACTCATGTGTCCTCACGATGCAGAAGGAGAATAAAGTTTGCGAGATCCTCTCGACTCGTAAGAAAACACCTTCATGGGATCCTTATGACTCACAAAGGAAAATACATATTTGGGTGTCCCCACGACTCCTAAGGAGAAAATACACCTACGAGATCCTTTCGACTCGTAGGAAGCAAATGTTTTTATGGGACCCTTACGGCTCATAAAATTGAAAAGCCTTAGATGATAAGGGCCTAAACCTGTCTCCTAAGCCATCGCTCCCCAACAAACAAATGCAAATGATGAATTGTTCCTGACATCTGTGCTCTAGTGTTAGCAACGCTGAAGCTGACCGCAACCCCAAAATTCCATACTTTTGATCCAATAAACCCCTAAGTCGTTAAATTGGGAACAGATGATCCCTAAATCGTTAAACTGGGAACAAGGGAAATCCTTTCATGGCAAATGATGATTCGCTCTTGATATCATATTCTAGTGTAGCGATGCTGATGCTAAATCAAAACCAAAATCCTCAAATCCTCTCATGGCAAATGATGATTCGCTCATGGTACCATATTCCAGTGTAGCGATGCCGACGCCAAACAAAAACCCAATTTCCAAGTCTCAGGCTCAAAAGCCCCGCTGGACGGATAAGAAACTCTAAAATCAAATCAAATCAACAAGTCAACCAATGACCATCCTGGCAGAATCAAGCTCCACCTCAGAAACAAGTCAAATCCAACCCTGACACTGCAAAAAGCGGAGCAAGTCAACTTCAACCCCGATACCATTAGAAGTGGAGCAAGTCAAATCAAATATCGACCGTCCAAGTCGCAAAAAGGGCAGCACCGACCATCCAAGTCGTCAAAACGGGAACCAAATCAAGTCAACCAACAACCTTTGTATCGGAATCATACTTCGTCTTAGAATGTACCCCATGTCGAAATCATACTTCGCCTCGGAGTATCTGCCTTTCCTGTCGGAATTATGCTTCTCCTGGGAATCAGCATCTGCATCGGAACTATACTTCGGTCAGAATGTCTGTCCTGTGCCGGAATTATTGCTTCGTCTCAGTATACACCTGACTCGTGTCGAAATTATGGTTCGTCCCGGAACGCTGTGCCAGAATTATGTTTCATCTCAGGACATCCCCATCCCGTGTCGGAATCATGGCCCGATCACCGGAATTATGCTCCACACCTCGGAATGATGCTCCAACCCCCGGAATTATACTCCGCACCTCGAAATTATGCTCCGATCTCCGGAATTATGCTTCGATCCCTTGAATGATGCTCCGCTCTCGGAATGATGTTCCATCTTGAAGTCAAACTCTCCATGAACAAGATCCATCAATTTCATGCACACAACACATACGCACGGTGTGCATTTATTGATAGGGGCGCTTTGTTGGGGTCAGAAATTACACCCCGGTTAACCAAGTCAAAGTTAAAGTCAACCCCAAGCCTAGGCCAAGTGGGCCCAAGCCTAGGCCAAGTGGGCCTATGCCTAAATCGAGCCCGAACATGAAGCGGCCGGCCTCCCCCATACCAAGAAGAAATACATAATAAATAAGTTTGATATAATTTTCATGCATGAATGTCAAATAAATGGGCAAAAAGTCAAATTGTTGTAAAGTTCATGGCTCATGTGCAAAAAAATAAGCACATGAGGCATGGGATGGGCAAAACGCCATCTTGTAAAGTCTAAGAGCTTATATGTAAACTTGTAAGCCTATATAAGACAACATTACGATGAAATGAAAGAATAATTGATTCCCCTAAAAAATTAGGGTTCTGTGCCTCCTTCTCCTTTCTCAAGGTTTTAAACTTATTTCTTTTTTTGAATTAAATCGAGAGTTTAACTCTTTTTTTTTCCAAAAAGAAATAGTTTTTCACAATAAAACCTTTGAAGGGGAGCTTGGATCTCCCATCAAATCTTTAAAAGGGGAAATTTTTAAGTCTCGTCCCTTTTCTCCAAAATCCAGCCAAAACAGAGAAGAAAGAAGGATATCCGTTTCCAAAAATCTCACTTTGGGAAGATCCAAGACTCAAGAGAAGATCCAAGATTCAAAGGAGAAAAAATGGGTCCCATTCATAATCTCCGAAAAACTCTTAGGAGTTTAACTCCAAACCAATTTTTGAGAAGCTCACCTTTAAGATCCAAATCTTTAAAAGAGTTGAACCCCAAAAATTCAGAATTTTTAAGAGTTTAACTCCACAAAAAGATCTTTTTTAAGAGTTTAACTCCAAAAGTCACTCGGGAGTTCAACTCCCAGTCCAGAGGCTTAGCCCCTTTTTCCGCGAGCGTCCAGCATCCACGTGCAGGACGTGTGATCCGCTGACGCCAGCGCCCGCACGCCCATAGTCACATAATTCGGGAATTATTCGGTGAATTCGCGAATAATTCGCGAATTATGTGACTGCCGATTAAATCTACGAATTATTCGCTATCACCGAACGCGCCAAATTATTGCCGAATTATTCGCGAATTATTCAAAAAAAAAGCGAATTATTTAAAAAACAGCAAATAATTCACGAAATCAAAATCTAGCGTCTCATATATTAGTTTTATATTAATTTTTTGCTCGAAATCCTTCCTGAATATTTCCCGAACACTTACCTAATCTTTTCCGAATACCTGCCGATTTTTTCCGAATAGTTCTCCTAATCCGAATTTTCGACCTCGCCGAATTATTGCCGAATCACGAATTTGTCACTATGCGCACGCCATGCATGTGAACCGCCGACGCTCAGTGCCCGCGCGCCGGGTGTGGCCCGCCGTCTCCTCACGCGTCCTTAAGATGCTCTTCACCCATCTTTTCCCTACACACTCCACACTCAAAACACATCCTCCGTTAGAAAAAATTTTTAACGGGGCGTTTCCCTGCATCCCGCAAGGAGGCTGCTAGCCCCTTAACCCCGGCTCGCTATCCAGGTAGCGGGACCCCGATATACCCAAAACCCCTCAAGACACACACATACGCACACTGCACATTGAGTTCGCATAACTAGTTTTATTCATCAATCAGAGGTTTCACTCGCTCCAAAAATGGGGGGTAATTAACGGCAGTTCAGTCCACGGCTGTCGGAGATTCAGATCCCCACAATCAATAAATCCAGCCTACCCTAGACATGGAAAATCTGTAATACGCCTGATAAGCGCGCGCATTCCCATCTCAATAGGGTGACGAAAAACACTCAACACCGACAAGAACTTAGATGACGGTTATTTCATTGCATACTGTATTTAGATCAGAGCTGCCATTTTCTAGAGTAATATGGCTCTAACGTCATAGAATGTGCAATTCTAATCAATCTTTATAATTTTCCTATAAAAAGGTATTTATTTCACCGAAATTGGAAGAGAAATTACATTTGGTTGGCCCATCAATGGATAATTCAAATTCATCCGTCAGTAATATCTTAAAATTCAGAGTGCGTATAATAAAAATAACTTCTTAAAGAGCTCCTAGTTCCTGGAACATCGTGACTTTGTTTTGCAAATATGCTTTTCTCGCCCCATATCCGTGGAACGCAAAACAACGCCTTGGACAAATATGTCAGAAGAATGTAAATGGTAGTTGGGTTTCAACTGAGTTAATAGTCTGACACCTATGGGTCGGGGTTTGGGTGGGGGTGGGATTAGGGGAGCATGAGGGGAGCACTTATGTCATGGACGCTTCTAGATATATTCTTGATAAATAAGTTTACTATGGCCGTAGGTCATCCTTGAGGTGTAATTTGTGAGTTAATTATTTTTGTTTATTTGACAGTTCAATTACTTCAGATTTGTTATCAACTGCATTTATATTCCTAAGAACATAAGCATCTAATCTTGTCCATTACACCCATTTCTGGGTTTGCGACAGTAATTGGGGCTGTTTGTAAGTTCTGCCGCTGGCTTATTTGTTCTTTAATGATGTCTTTGCAGAGCGATGTGTTCTTAATATGCTCAAACGCTATGCGGTACAATGCATCTGATACAATATACTTCCGTCAGGTATATGGAGCTATCTTTAAATGCTTATTAAAGATTGATAGTGGAAAGTATTATCTTGTCATGAATGTTCTGATTTTTTGGTTGTACAGGCAAGGTCCATTCAAGAACTTGCAAAAAAGGACTTTGAGAGTTTAAGGCAAGAAAGCGATGATAATGAACAGGAACCGAAGACTGTACGAAGGGGTAGGCCACCGATTAAGCATATTATGAAGCGGATTGGAAGACCTTCAACTGATCGAGCTGGTTCTGATTTCTCCAATGATGCAACTCTTGCTAATGCTCGAGATGGTATTCACAGCTGTAGTTCAACACGTGATTTATTGAGGAAGGGATCATCCTTTGACATGCCCAGCATGGCAGATGCATATAGAGGGAATGCCCAGCATAGATCAGAGAGAACTGAAGAATATTCAGGTATTATTTGGCAAGTTCAAAGTTTCTTTATGAGATGCTGATTTTGAAAACATTTAAGTATGTGGCGATTGTTTATTTTCTAGGTTCCCCACTGAAAGGGATTCCAATGAGGAATTGGAAGAAAAATTCTGTAATAGATGAAAATCGCCGAATTACATATAGCCAACCCCTGCAGTCCAGCGGTTTTCAGGAACCATCAATTTTAACTGCCTTTGAGGGGGAGAAGAAGCTGTTGATGCCAGTAAGTTTTATGTTGATGCTTAATACTAACTTAAGTTGAAGTCTCATCAGGTTGATTGTATGGTCAGCACAAAGACGCTACTTTTCTCATTTACCCCAATTCAATTGTGTAAATATAATAAGCATATAGGAAGAATGGATTTGGATTTGCTCTTGGCTTTATTGGTACCTTAATGACGAACATGATTCACCATAGCTAATCTCATATCTTTCTACTTCTAGACTAGTCATCCTTTTTAGTCTTAAAAAATTTGGAGGACACCATAGTTTAGTTGCAATTATGGCAGGCTCTTCTGTTGAACATAATTCCTGACCAGAAATCTGTCACAAATTAAGAATGGGTTGACGAGAGTTATCGGACCGGTTGTAGAAACTGACAAACTGTCAAATCTTTATGGAGCTTTTTTCATAGCTGGTCCCAAGTTAACAAAATCCTTAGATGATGATAATAACGTTAGAATAAGCACATTATATGTTTAATTCCATTTCTTATTATTTACTGTGGTAATTACATGGAATTTCGAATCTTCTGTTTAAAGATTTTCCGACCTTGTTTCCCATCCTTTGGGCATTCAAAATTATATTTCTATCATTAATGCAAACTCCTTTCAAGGTGGTTTACATTTTACTCCCTCCGTATTTATATGTATGTCGCTTTTTGATTTTGCATTCCCTTAAGGAATGCTTGGAATATTGTGGAGCAATAATGCCATGATGGAAATATTCCTTGGTTACCCATAATTATTTCCCTAATCTTTTCTTGTTTGGCACTAAATTTTTTTACACCAATTAATTAATCTCTCTCCCTCTCAAATATTTTAGGTTGGATTGGCTCAAAAATGAAACACACATTAATATTTAGTGCAAATTACAAATGAAGGTGGGAGATTTAAATCGATTTCTTCATAAGGCGGAAGATCTAAATCGATTTTCTTCACAAGGCGAAATCTCTACCTATATCCACTGTGTTAAAATATTCGACTTCTTCACATGGCAAATGGTTTAAATCGAAAGGCAAATATGAACTTTTTTCTTTCGTCTTCGCCAAACTCTCATTTCCTTCAACAATGCCAGTCATTTTTATTATCTTTTAATTACAATGGACAAATATCATTTCATGGTGGTATAAATAGATTGAAAAATATTGGTGTAAATAGATTAGAAAATATTGGAAAATGAAAGGACTAACAATAACATGTTCTAAAGTTTGACTTCATTATATACTTTCTTCCTCCAATGGATGGTAGTTTGGACTAACAATTTATGACTTTTACTGGTATTGTAAGTTTTCTTCATTGATTTTTGATATGGCCATATATTTTTTTTTTGGGGGGGGGAGTGACATACATATAGAAACGGAGGGAGTTATGGAACATGTTACTGTTAGTCCTTTCATTTTCCAATATTTTCTAATCTATTCACATCTACATTTTCCAATCTATTTATGTCATTATGGAATGATATTTATCCATTGTAATTAAGGGATAATAAAAATAAAAATGGCTAACACTGTAGAAGGAAATGAGAGTTTGGCGAAGACGGAAGAAAAAAGTTCACATTTGCCTTTCGACTTAAATCTTCCGCATTGTGAAGAAATCGAATATTTTAACTCAGTGGATATAGATAGAGATTTCGCCTTGTAAAGAAATCGATTTAAATCTACCGTCTTATGAAGAAATCGATTTAAATCTTCCGCCTTCATTTGTAATTTGCACTAAATTTTAATTTATATTTCATTTTGGAGCCAATCCAAACTGAAACATTTGAGAGATTCATTAATTGGCGTAAAAAAATTTAGTGTCAAAAAAGAAATAATTATGGACAACTAAGGAATATTGCCATCATGTCATTATTGCTCCTCAATATTCCAAGTATTTCTTAAAGGGAGTGCAAAAAAAAAGGTGATATACATATAGAAACGGAGGGAGTATGAAGTTTGTCTGGCTTTAAAAGCTCAACAAACCAACAGGCAGCGTCCTACTTTATCTAGAAAGAGAAATCTCATTCCCTTTAACCTGGTTTTTTTATATGTCCCCTAAAACATTGGTAATTTGAAAAAAAAACAAACTAAAACTTAATATTTTAAACACCCTCGAAAACCTCTACGTTAACCAAAAACACCTCTTTCCTTAAGTTAATTAGGATTAATAATTAGATTAGAGTTAATATGATGAATTGGGAGCTAAAAAGTCTTATATGCCATCATTACTTAATAATCTCTCTTTCTTCTTTCCAATGCAAATATAAAGCCATTAAAAAGGCAAAGTTGTCATTTTAGCTTCGTAACCGAGATTTCTAACGGAGTTAGGGATGATAGTTAAGCATGGGGGCCGATTTAATTTAATTAAGAATTGGTGTATTTAAAAATATGAAATTTTAGGGGATGTTTTTCAAAATAGCGATATTTTAGGGGGCCTATAGTAAAAAAAAACCTAGCCTGTCATTCTTTATTTCGTAAAAAATATGAAACTTACATATCATTTCTTCTTGTTATAAACGAGCCTCCAAAGCAATAAATTTGAATTGAAGCAATATTGCTTGTGCAGGGGTACAGGTCAACTTGTCAGTCTATGCAAAAATCAGTTTTAAAATTCTATTGTTCCCATCCCAAAGAACTAGTTTATATAAACTTTATGACATTCTGATCTTTTACTCCAAGCTTGATGGTATACAGTTGTTTAGAATAGACATGAATAACCTTTAATCTTGATTGAAGCACCAGGTTGGTCTTTACATGGAGCATGCATACGCCAGAAGCTTAGCTAGGTTCGCTGCTAACCTTGACCCTATTGGCTGGGAAATTGCGGCCAAACGAATTGAAAGGGTGCTTCCTCCTGGGACAAAGTTTGGCCCTGGCTGGATTGGGGACAGTAGTGAATCAACACACCGATTTTATCAGCCGCTCCTATCATCATCATCATCTCCACATATCTCATCTCAATCAAATCTCTCACAATTAGATTGCGATAAGCCCTCGGAAAATCACGAACCAGCCTCAAATAACTCCACACCTTTAACAAGTGTTGAGAATGGCAGGCTACTCGGTGGTGGTAAACGCCCCAAGAGTCCTTTGCAGCTTTCTCAGAACTCGACTATTCAGCCTTCAATGAATGGTTTTAAATTTCCACAATTGCCCGAGGTGGCAATGACACATGCTCATTTACTCGACATGGTGTCTAAAAGTGGAAAAAAGGACATTCTCGGAAATCATCAAGCAGCATCCTTTACACAATTCGCCGATGCAGAAGAGAGAACGTCGTTAAATCCAAAGCCTGGCTCATTTCCACCAGATTTGAACGTTGACTGCCATTCCTCAGGATCACCGGTTTCAGGTGTATTGGTGGATTCAAAGCAGCAGCAGCAACAGGAGCAGCCAGAATTGGCATTGCAGCTGTGAAATATTAATTTTTATTAATTTATTTTTGGGGGAAATTGATCTATAATTTGGTTGAGTTTGGGAGAGGGGTGAAAGATGTGTGTTGTGTTTGTACAGACTAATTAAAATGTGTCCAATATCGAAGTTTCCAACTGAAAGAAGCTGGTAACTGATCATATGTAGCTTTAAAAGTTGAGTTATATGAGCTTTAGCAGTATCAGTAGAGTCTGAGGTTTTTGTTTTCTTATTTCTTCCAGAAATGATTCACCCCATGGCTGCATCCCTCGTGCGGACTTGTGTACAGTTTCGAAGTAAGATTTACATCGAGAATTCATATGTTTAGCATTTATTGACTGCAGTTACCTTTGTTCGGTGTGTATGTCTGTTTCCACTTTCACAAAACATTGCCAATTTACCAGAAGAAAACAAACAAACTTGTGTGTCCCTTGGAAGAATTTTCTTCTTTTGTGACTGGATTGCTGTTTGTGTAGCATTGCATATTTTTAAAATTGTATGTCTTTGATTATTAGCCATTTATTCATAAAGATTGTATGTCTTTGATCATTGTCAGCATAAACCATCCAATTAGCCAAATAAACATCAAAACCTAAATAAATAAAAAAAACATCCAATTACCCAAATAAACATCAAAACCTTAAATAAAAAAAATTGTTGTCGTTTTCCATGTTTTTCAGTGTTAGAAAGTTTGGGTGGCATTTAGATCTTACCAAATCATATAGCCAGCCTTTCAACATGCATGCACGTATCCTGTTCCTCTATTCACAAACATTCTCCTACAAATCCAACGGGTTTTTTTTTTATATTTCTACCAAAATTAGTAAATTCATCCAATTAATTACAAAAGCCATCTGTCGAAAAACAAAAGTTTAAAATTATCTTTCAATCTTTTAAAAATATGAAGGAAAAAATCAAAATTTTGGGAAAAAGAGGGAAAATTTATTCCCAAGGGAGTCTCCCCGTAGAGTGAGCAGCAAACCACCTCTTGACCAGCTCTCTGAGCCCTACATCCTCCACCTCGCAGTACCGGCTCTCCCAATCCACCGGCTTCACATCCCTGAATTCCAACCCCGGCGTCCGATCCCTGGACCCGACGCTCCTCTTGTCCTTCCAGTCCATCACGTAAGCTGACGCCCTCCGCCTGTACTTCATCCGGAACTCGCTCCACGCCTGATGCTTGTAATGGTTCACCACCGCCACCCTCTCCTTCTTCTTCCTCCACTCCGGCCCCACCTCGAAGTGGTGCACCGAGTTCTTCAGTGAATGCAGGACCGCCTCGAGCCTCACGAGCGACTTGTGCCGCTCCACTTTCCTCAGCCTGCATGTGTACCCCTGCGTCACGCCCGCCTTCGGGTGGGCCCGCTGCCCGCTGGGCGCGAAGTCGTGGCAACCGAGCAGAACCTGACCGGTTCGTGTCCGGTCAGCGTGGGGTCCGGTCAGCGACCCGATCATGGATGATTTGCGCGGGGGTTCAGCTGACCCGGACCAGGCGGGTGAGTAAATGAACTCGTCGACGTCGATGAAAGCGGTCCACTTGCAGGTTGTCAGATGAGAGGCGGCGAAGTGAGAGAAGCCGGCTTCTTGGGTCTTCTGCCACGGCCAGTACACGCTGCGGACGTCATACCCCTCGTCGGAGAGCTGTCCCAGCACCGACGCCAGGCCGTCGTCGCTGCCGTTGTCGTAGAACACAAACTTGTCGATCCCCACGGCCTTATGGTACGCCACCCACTCCTTTAAGAACTTGGCCACATTGTACACCATGGTGCACGCGCACGTCAGCTGCTTCGGCTCCAAAGCAGGAGGCTGCGGCGGGGCATGGTAGACGGCCAGGGACGGGAACGCCGATTCCTGGCCCGCGACCTTGACGGAGACTCTGACGACGTCGTGGAGGTGGAGTCTGGGCGGGTGGGGGCATCTGAAGACTTCCTGTGCCGAGCTGGCGGCGGCCGTGGAGGCCACGACGTCCCCGCCGACGGTAGAGAACACGCAGGTGACCTTCTGGGGAGGGACGTCCCGGTCGACTTTCATGTTGTTGACGCCCTTGGCGAAGACGACCACGTCGTGGGGGGTCGAGATGGTCTCGTAGGCCAGCCGGCCCCACCGGAAAATCTCCATCTGGCCGCGGTCCGGCCCGTCGATCACGACGGCCGTATCCGACTCCGAACCGGCAAGTCTGGGGGTGAGGAACGGGCGGATGCGCTGGACGCTCCTCGGCATGTCGCAGAGGAACCCGTGGCGGCCCGACGACGGGACCCTTCCGCCGTACCGGGCGGGTGACGTGGCGCCGTTCTGGAAGAGGCAGGTGAGGTTGCGGAGGCTGCCGACGTCGGCGAGATCGGAATCCGAGGGGAGGAGGACGAAGACCTCCCAGCCTGGGAAGATTACGGACTCGGTCACGTCCGCCGCCGAAGACGGTGAGGGCAAGGTTCCGGACACCTCCGCCGAGGGGAGGGGGAGGGGTTCTTGGATGGCGAGCTCGCGGCGGCGCTCGCTGCGGATCAGCTGGTGAACGATGGAGGAGGCGTCGACGGGATCCCGCGGAGAAACGAAGAGGAGTAGTTTGAGGAGGAGGAGGGCGAGGATGCCGACGGGGAGCAGCGCTAGCACTCGCCGGCGCCGCATCGCTTTTATTTTTATTTATTTTTATAAATTGCTTTAGATAGAGAGAGTAGAAATTTTGATGGAGTTTTATTAGATAGAGGGGGCCGGAGTTTTATTAGTTTTATATATACAGAGGAAGGAAGGGGGATTTTTTGATCAGGAGGGTGGTCAGGATTTAGGAGTGTATATATATTTTTTAATTATTTAAGATAATTATTATTGGTTGTTGGTTTTATATATCAAGACAAGACAAGATAAGATATTAGAGATTCAGCACCCAGTATATCAGATTACTGTGGGTCCCAGTGGTCAGTGAGAGGGTGAACTTGGTTTTTTGGTTCTTGGAAGAGTACGGAGGGGATTAAACGCGGTCGATTGAACCGGCGCCTCTCCTCTTGTATTTTAACACGAGGGTCAACCGCGCAAAATTGTCATATATATTTGACCAAATTGCACAAAAGAAAAATTTAATGGTATGTATGTATGTATGAAATTCTCATTCGATGTATTCTTTTTTATGTATTAACATGTCGAAATTCATAGATAAGATATTTAAAGGCTACATCGGTGAAATATTGGAGATTAAATTTCCCTGCAGCTTGTACAAAAATTACACTTTACCTAGCTGATCTACTCGTAAACCCTTTTTAAAGATAATAAAGAAAAAGGTCTTATCATGCAAATATATATCTTAAAGTTGTGCATTTCTATTCGGTTTCTCTGGTCAATCGATTGCCAACCTATTGGCATGTTTAGAATCTTTAGCATCGTTAGATAGAATATTATTTAATTTTAAAATACTACTATCATTTATGAAAATTATCATAAGGATTGTTAAAAGTTCAAAGGTATTCTATAAATAGATTATATATAATTGAGGGCTTCTATAGCAATCTAGCCTTTCAATTGTCTTTTTAATTTTCTTTTGAAATTTTTAATAATTAATATTCGTATATATTGAAATATGAAATATCCGTTACCATGTAGTTTTACATGTGATTTGGTGGGTACACTACCTAAATTTTCTTCTGTCATAAGGAAGGGATATATTCTAATCATTTTGTTAATTTAAAAAATATGCACATTACATATTTCTCAATAATTAAAATATCATGCAAACTATATATCATACAACAAATGTACTCAGAAAAAATTCTATAAATGTTCTTCTTGGTAACTTTGAACTTGCTAGTGAAGTTGACCTGTAAAGAAATCAAAATACCAAAGATTTTTTTAGCAGGGGCTGAATCAAATTGAAACCAGGCTTTTTCAAATATATAGTATTATTGTTTGTATCTAGCTAAATTAGTATATGCATAATAATTTATACATATCATGTAGCTAGACCTGTCGATAAACTTCTGTCCCATTCACTGAAATTTCACGTCTGCTCCAGCTTGTTATTGTCTATGTGTATATTAGTATGTTCATGATAATTTATACATATCATGTAGCGAGACTTATTAAGAAACGTTTGCTATAAGTGGGATGGACCGTCACTTTTCGAATAGTATTATTGTCTGCATGTAAATTATTATATACATGATGATTTCATCAATATAATAACAAATGATTACTTTGCCTTCAAATCAACGTATAAATTAACAGTTATTTCCTTCTCTCGTAACTACTTTGAATTCAATTGTCTAATTCAACCAACAAATAATTTACGTATTATCTCCTCTCTTTTAATTTGGCGGTTGCTTTCAAGTGAGCTCTAAGGGGCTGTGTGTTTGCATATTTTGAAATTTGGATTCCCAAATAGTACAATTGAAATATTCTGGTTTGGCTAATTTTGTGTTTGATTGCTATTGAATTTCTAGTGTTGGATTTGTAGATCCTTATAATCCTTGCTTGGTTGGGAAAAAATAACTGAAATTTGGATTTGAGGATTATAGAGAGAGATAGAGAGAGCGGGATTTTTTAATAACATAAAGTACGTGGGACCCACGTGAACAGTGTCAAATCCATATAAATCCACCATTTTTTTGGATTCAAGAATCCAAAAAAAATGGTGGGTCCCTCATAAAAACCAAGCAAATCCAAAACAACCAAAATTCTACAACCAAACAATGAATTCATGAATCCAAACTCTTTTTGGATTCAAGAATCCAAACGGTGCCAAATCATATCCTAATCCTACAACCAGACAGCCCCTAAGGGCCTATTTGGTTGCAAGATTATGAAAGAATTAGATCGTGGAATCCAAAAAAGTGAGAGAATTCCACAATTTTGTATTTGGTTGTAGAATTTGGATTTATAGGATTACTTTGTTTTTTATGGGAGGCCCACCACAAAAAAAGGATCCTTGAATCCTCAAAAATTTGGAGAATTTGCAAGGGTTTGGCACTATTCGTTGTACTTTTAGATGAGACCCGATCTACTTTATTTATTTAATAATTCTCTCTTTAAAATTCTCAAATCTAAATTCCACTTTCTTTCCACCAACCAAACAAGAATTACAAGGATCTACAAATCCAATATTAGGAATCCAATACCAACCAAACAATAAATTACCAAATCCAGAAATTTTCAACCGTATTGTTTTGGAATCCAAATTTCATAATCTTGGATTATGAAAGAATTGGATTGTGAAATCCAAAAATTTGAGAGGATTCCATAATGTTGTGTCTGGTTGTGAGATTTGGATTTATAGGATTCCTTTGTATTTATGGGGGGCCTACCACAAAATAAGGATTCTTGAATCCTAAAAAAATTGTAGAATTTGCAAGTAATTGGCACTATTTATTGTTCTTTTAGATGGGACCCGGATACTTTATTTATTTAATAATCCTCTCTCTATCTCTCTCTCTCTATAATCCTCAAATTCAAATCCCGTTTTCTTTTCACCAACCAAATAACGATTACAAGGATCTACAAATTCAATATTAGAAATCCAATACCAACCAAACAACAAATTACCAAATCCAGAAATTTTCAGCCCTATAATTTTAGAATCCAAATTTCATAATCTTTCAACCAAACAGCCCCTAAGTAAATTGACATCAAATCGACGAAGTCCATTTATTTAGTGCAACATTAATTGATGGAATACCCCAGGATTTTTTTCTCTTTGATTTTATCTTAAATAGTAATAATAGTAATAATCTCTACTATTAGATGTGCTGTCCAATAGTGAAATTGATTGCTTACGTGGCAATACAATTTTTCAAGAAAAATCAATAAAATCCCATGAAAAATCCAATCAAGATTCATAATTGCAACCAACTCTACGACTTATTCTAGAAAAAACTAAACCCATCACACAGTAACTACATGAGCTATATTATTATAGTTTTTAATGGGGAAAAAATAAATTCATTGAAATTTGATATATACGTGCATTGCACGTGCGCTACAGTAAATAAACACTTATTTCGACGGAAATTTACTATCGAAATAGGCCTATTTCGTCGGGACACCCCAAAAGCCATGAAGGAATGCCGACACAATAGGTTGTGTCGTAATAGATTATTTCCACAGCTAACATTCGTCACAATAATCAAATCTATTTCGACGGTTATTTCCCGTCAAAATATATAAGTTTTTTAAGTTAAAAAAATTGTTTCAGGAATCATTTAAAAATCATTTTTTCTATTTCAACGGATAATTCCCGTCGAAATTGTCTATTTCGACGAAACTTACCAGTCGAAATAGAGTGCATTACGGTAAAAAAAAATTTTATAAACCATTCCATTCAAATATCGATTCCATTCCATTCAAATAACGATTCTAATATAAAATCCATTCCATTCAAATATCAATTATCCAAATACGATTACAATACATACTACGCGTTCCATTGCAATCTCAACATCATAAATTTACAAAACTGGAAAATGAAAAATCAATGGAGGACGAACACTGGAAGGAGAGTCGATCATGAAGGAGGCGCTCATGGATTTCCGGGATAAAGCCTCTGCGATTAAAAGTTTAAAATACATGAATTAGCATGGATATTTTATATTAATTAAATGTGTGCGTGCGCGCGCTCGTGTGTGTATGTATGATTGTGCGCGCGCATTTATTTCTTTGTGTGTATGCTTGTGCGCGCACGCGTGCTTGTTTGTGTCTGTGTGTATGTATGCATGTGTGCACACACATGTATGTGATTTGTGCATGTGTGTGTATGATATGCTTTGTATGTGCGCGCGCATCTGTATGTATGCTTGTGCGTGTATGTGTGCATGTGAATGTATGATTGTGTGTGTATGTGATATGTGCGTGTGTGTGTTTATATGTAAGGGTTATCGAAATTACCGGAGATACTGGCCTCCCAGTCTGGACGTACGCGTCGATAAAATTAAGCCTAGTCCAGCCAACAAATAGATCGGCGGCGGGAGCGAAAGCGACAGTCGATCGGCGTGAGGAACCGCCAGATTTTGGCGTCCGCTCCTGGGGTGATCTATGAAACACAGGGGTCCTGATCCTAAAGGCCCTGGTCTGTATCGGCACCTCCGATACCGATTCGTCTACCGGCTGAAATCTAGAAGGTGGATATCCGATCGGCTAGAAAAGAGTGTTAAGATGATGCTATTCCTCCGTATATCATTGGTCCGTATGGGCCCTCTCCCAGTCCGTTTTTTTTTGCTGAAAGGACTGCTCCTCGTCCCCGGTAGACTGATCGGTTCTGCTATCTGAACCCGACATATCTAAAATAACTTCACGGAATATAGTTTAGTATGTTAGATAAAAAATTAATAGTGAAAATTATTGCTGATAAAAATATCATACATGAGCAATAAATTGTGGAAATAATATACAGGGAAAAAGATGAAATGTAGGACATTATAATTTTGGCCGAAGAACAGAATACATATAACTCGCTTATATAATCTCATGTATAAATTAACTTGAAATTCTCTGTACATTAGAATTCGAAACTGTAAGAGATAATATGCAGAAATAATATGCGAAAAAGATGAAATGTATGGAATAATATGCGGAAAGAAAGATACAATAAATTATAAGTTTCATATTATTTAAATTATGAATATCATACAAGAGTGAGTTAATATATCAAGATATTTAAATTCTTAATTAGATTTCTTGTTCTACTACCGCCGAAGTTATATCAGAGACTATTTCCGGCTCTATATCTGTTCTTGATAAACCGCTGTTGAATTCGAGAGGAATAGCATCATCTTATATAACTTGGATTGTAAGACAACTAATCCTACTTACATCACTTTCACCCATGTTTTAATAGTCTCGTGGATTCATCACAATAGCAACATCCCACTGGGCATCTCTAGAGTCTGCATGTAACACCCTAGTTCATTTATATCAATTCCAGTTCTCGTATTTCTTTATTCGTGGTGTTTCTTGATTTATCGTATTTTGGGTGCGAATGGTATTTTACATTTTACATTGCATTCGACTCGACCCGCTTGCTTGAAACTTGTTTGATTCATATTTATGAATCACCCTGACTTGTTATGTAGATTTGTGTATTTTTAACTTTATCGCATACTGGTATTTTATCTGGCATGGCATCTTTTACCATATAATATTTTAAGTCACGTAAAATATTTTAAAAATATATTTCATAGCCTGCATGATACTCCTAACCCCGTGGTAGTATCTGCGTATTTTGTTCTCGTCCCGTTCAGTAAAACGGACGTGTTTGGATGGCTACGCGCACGTACGTGCATCTGTTCTTGAGGGTATGCATTTTCGTTACCTAATCATTCATTTTAAAGTTTGGAGGCTGCATATAATTTTCGTATTTTAAATCTGAAATTTTAGACCCGACCCGGACGCATTTTGAAATATTTTTGTATTCCGCCAAAATTCAAATTTATGTAATATAATATTAAATTTAATTTAACCGTTTATAATTTCTTTAACAGTTCAAATCTTTCAAAACTAACTAAAATATTTATCCCAACTTATCTAACAACCCATCATCACTCTCTCTCCCTGACTTGGGCCCCACACCTCTCTTCCCTTTCTCTCTCTTCCCAACAGCGCATTATCTCTTTTTCTCTCTCCCCCGCTACCCGACGGATTTCTTTCTCCTCCCCCCTCTCTCCTCTCGCCTGCTCTCTATCTCTCTCCTTTCGCGCAACTGTTTCTCTCTCTCTGTCACGCCCCGCTTCCCAGAGTACGCAAAATTGGGCACGTGACATAGCCAACCATGCTACCTGTGGGTAGGACGCATCCGTCCACAGTCACATTACGGTTGTAGAGATATCAAGAACAGTAAAAAAATAAACTAAACTAATACATGTCCAAATCCATAATAACAAGAATCAATAAACAATAAGTGCGGAAGCTAATGATCCAATACAATGAATAAACAGTACGTCCCATAATGCGGGCTCACATCTGGAAATGAAATGAAATAAATAAACTAAACCCTAAAGAACTCACAGTTCAGCCTGCTGGCTGAAGTACTCCTGCTCGGTCGTCGACAGTGGTAAAGAATCTGGGCCATGCAAAACCCAGACGTCAGCGCGTCATGACATCAAGTATATAGTATAAACATGGTAATAAGCAATGCAAGTATGAACATGAATAAAGCAGTGCTAAGAAATAACAGCGCACGGTAATGTGCAATGGTGACTAAACTGTCCTATCAGGTTTCTACTCTATAGTCTTTGAAACCAATTGATGAATCGTCGATGTAACTCAATAGTATCCCGTGGGTGCCCGGGACCACGGTCAAAACCCTCGGGGCTGAATCCGAGACGTGCCGCTAAGCAGTAAAAGGTAGTAGGATGGACGAGTGATGTCAGCATCAACACTCCGGAGCTGGCCAAGCCCGTAAGACTGATCAGAACAATGTATCGAACTGTTGAGTTACAAGTCGGTTTCACCTTTGATTTCCCCATACCCCCAAGCTATGTATGTCAGGTCAGGTATTCAGTAGTCACGGACTAATGCCAACACAAAATCCGGTAAGAGTAGGTCTGTCTGGGTAGACAGCAGGAATGGTCGGGTCTGTCGGCATTAGGCGTGAAATCATGAAACAAGTCATGTCATGGTACGACAGGATGAGTCGGTATGTATGTATATGTCATGTGTAGCAGGGTCAGGCCAATATGTAGTGCAATCGGGTATGTGCTCACAACAGGTATACAATCAATAATGAACAGCAGCAGGAAACAGTAATTAACCACAATATTCCATATAACCACAGTGATGTTTGTATCCTCTTATTAACAGGTTCAAGCACCTTTAGGGTGCAATAGCCACAAGGTAAATCAATATCCACAATTCTGAAGTAATGAAGCTACAGGAATTTACATTAAGTATAATAATTGTTTCGTGAATGATTTAACAGTTTAAGCAGATATGATTCAGTCGTTTTGTTTAGTTGAAATATGGATTGGTGTGGGTTGATTAATTACGAGGAACTGTTGTAACGATTCCATTATAAAGATAACTGCAATAATATGATATCAATTGCCATCATGAGGTTGTGGTATTAAATAGTATGAATTCAATTGCGTGGCGAGACTAGATCTCGCACGCTAGCATGTTAGAGCAAGTATTCAGATACTTGCCTCGGCGGTTCTGCAATCTGGAACACGGATGCGATGTCGGCAAAACACGATATGATAGCATGGGCCACGGATCGAGTCCCAACAGAGAACAACGGAATCACACGGACCAGGGTACCTCGCTGAAGCATCGGGTTCAAAAGACGGCACGGTCGGATTCCGGCAAAACACGGCAACGAGTTAGCGACATATGATAACATAATACGATCAGCGGGGGTGATTTGCACAAAGGAAAGATGAGAAGGCTTACAGAGAGATATACCAGGTGACCCCGGCAAGCTCGACGGCGCTGGAACGCCGGCGAGGCAACGGCGGCGGCGGCTGCAAGGGCTGAAAGCCTCGGGGTGTGCGGGAGAAGGTGCTGCGGCGAGTGGAGGAAAGGGTGGTCGGCTCTGGTGGTCGAGGGGGAGAAGGAGGTGGCCCTGGTGACGACGTCGAGGTCGCCGGCGCGTTCTCCGGCGAACAGCGGAGGGTAGGCGATGGGTTAAGGGCTCGAGTTGGTGTTCCGGCGAGGGGAGGAGGGCAGCGACGACGAGGTCGGGACGAGGAGGGTGAGAGGGAGTCGCGGGAGTCGTCGACGACGAGAGGTGGCGTCGACGGCGAGGTCTGCGAGGGTTGGAGGCGTCGTCGGGGTTGGGTGCAGGCGCGGGAATCGTCGGAGGAATGAGGTAGGTGGGTGCGGTGAGGTCGACGAGGTGATGACGGCGACGGCGAGGTCGTGAGGAGGTCGGCGGTGAGGTCGCGAGGCTAGGGTTAGGGTTTGAGGCGATTTCTCGTGAAGAAGATGGGTTGGGGGGAGGCGGCTGCATGAGTTTCTTTTAAATAGAGGAGGAGAGAGAGAGAGATTGGAGAGAGATTGAGGGAAGAGAGAGAGAGAGATGGGGAAAAGGGAAGGGGCCCACGTTGGAGGGTTGGCGGCCTGTGATTGGCCACGAAAAGGATTTGAGAAGGAAATACGTAGGATTTGTGAAGGATTTATTGTTAAGGAATTTTAGATTCGTATATATAATTTTAGATATTAAATTGAAATGGGCCCTTTTTGGCGCGAAATGAAACATTTCCAAATCGCGCCCGGGTTGCGCCCAAATGTTCCAAATTCAAATTATAGGATTTTAAGCGGGTTCCAAATTTTGAACAAAGGTGTTTAATGATTAAAATGCATGCCCCCAAGTCGTACACTTGTACGCGCGCGTAGTCGTCCAAACTTGCCCGTTTAGCCGAACGGGACGGAATCTCGACACGCGGACGCTACCACGCGACTAGTGGCGACGAGTAGGCCAACATGGACACTTTTAATTTCATTTTAGGAGTTAAAATTTGTTATGTGCCAAAATGACTTAGCCGGTTAAAATTTAGCAATAAACACCAGAAAATCAGGAAAATTGGAATGAGCAATAAATAATCCTCAACCAGTAATATAAATAGTATTACTGGGCTCGGGTGTTACATCATACCCAACTACAAAAGAATTTCGTCCTCGAAATTCCAAGGATACAAGATAGCTAACTACTGGAAAAGGTGAGGGAATTTCTGTCGGATCTCGTCTTCTCGCTCATAAGTGGATTCTCCATGCGATCGGTTACCCCAAGAAACTAGCACAAGAGGGATAACCTTGTTCTTAAGAACCTTTTCTCTTCGATCCTTGATTTCAACTGGTCGCTCCTCAAAAGTTAGGTCCTCCCGTACGGTCAACTCCGAATGATCCAAGACATGATTCTCATCACGAACATACCTCCGTAGTTGAGACACATGAAACACGTCGTGAACTCCTGCTAATGACGGTGGTAACGCCAACCTGTACGATACCTCCCCAACACGCTCCAATATCTCGAAGGGTCCAACGAATCGAGGACTAAGCTTTCCCCGACTGCCAACGTGAATCACCCCTCTAGTCGGTGATATCTTCAGGAATACCAAATCACCCATGGCGAACTCTAGAAGTCTTCTTGACGTGTCGGCCCAACTTTTCTGTCTGTCCTGAGCTGCCTTCATATGCTTCCTGATTGTATTCACCTTCTCGATTGTCTGTACCACCAAATCTGGTCCTAGTAACCTTCGTTCACCAACATCATCCCAATAACCGGTGAACGGCACTTACGACCATACAACGCTTCAAACGGAGCCATCTGAATTGTCGCTTGGAAGCTATTGTTGTACGAAAACTCCACCAGGTGTAGATGATCCTCCCAAGAACCTTTGAAGTCCAACATGCAAGCCCTCAACATATCTTCAAGGGTCTGGATCGTTCTCTCCGATTGTCCATCAGTCTGAGGATGATAAGCTGTGCTAAACTTCAATCGAGTCCCCAAACTTTCTTGTAAACTCCTCCAAAAGTGCGACAAGAACCGAGTGTCCCGATCGGACACGATGCTTACCGGTACTCCATGCAATCTGACAATCTCCTGCATGTATCGCTCTGCCAAAGTCTCTGTCGATTGACCAACCCGAAAAGGAATAAAGTGAGCTTCCTTAGTCAACCGATCGACAATCACCCATACTGCATTGTTGCCCTTTGGACTCCGCGGTAAAGCCGTCACGAAATCCATGGTTATATGTTCCCACTTCCACTGAGGAATCGGAAGTGGTTGCAACAAACCAGCAACCCTTTGGTGTTCAGCCTTGACTTGCTGACACACCAAGCACTTATCCACGAAGCGAGCAATTTCCCGTTTCATACCTTCCCACCAGAAATGCTGTCGAGTATCTCGGTACATCTTTGTCCCTCCTGGATGTACAGAGTAAGCTGAACTGTGTGCCTCCTTCATAAGCTCTTCACGCACAACTCCTTTTGGCACACACACACGGCTACCATATCTCAATGAACCATCTTCATGGATCAGTAAATCGGTTCGTAGTCCGGCTCCAACCTGTTCTCGAAACCTTTGCAGTCTAGGATCCTGCGATTGTGTCGCCTTAATCTTCTCAACTAAGGACGATTGTACTTGCAACTGCATCAACTGTCCTGTAGCATGTGGTAGCACAACCTCCAAGTCAAACCTCCGAAAATCCTCAATGATCTCTCTCTGTGCAGTCAATATCTGAATTGCTGGTAACCGGCTCAGCGCATCCGGCATGACGTTGACCTTTCCCGGATGGTACTTAAGATCGAGGTCATAGTCGGCCATCAGCTCCAACCATCTGCGTTGCCTCATGTTCAACTCCTTCTGAGTGAACACATACTTCAAACTCTTGTGATCCGTAAAGACTTCAACTCTCTCGCCCAAAAGGTAGTGTCTCCAAATCTTCAGGGCGAAGATCACGGCTGCAAGCTCTAAGTCATGAGTCGGATAGTTCTTCTCATGAGTCTTCAGTTGTCTCGATGCGTAAGCGACGACTTTCCCATTCTGCATTAAAACACATCCCAATCCTTTTCCAGATGCGTCGCTGTGAATCACCAGTCCTCCTGAATCATCCGGTACGGTTAGGATAGGGGCGGTTATCAACTTCTGCTTCAACGTCTCGAAGGCCAATGCACATTCATCCGTCCAAACAAACGGTACCTCCTTACGCGTAAGCTTGGTCAACGGCTCAGCTAAACGAGCGAAGTTCTTCACAAATCTCCTGTAGTATCCGGCGAGTCCAAGGAAACTTCTTATCTCCGCAACATTCTTGGGAATAGGCCAATCTCGAACTGCTGCAATCTTTTCGGGATCGACGGCGATTCCATCGCCCGACACGACATGCCCCAGAAACTTCACTTCCTCCAGCCAGAATTCACACTTACTCATCTTCGCAAATAACTTCTCTTGTCTCAGCGTTTGCAGTGCGATCCTTAAGTGCTCAGCATGCTCCTCCGGACTCTTCGAGTACACCAGAATATCGTCAATGAATACCATAATAAACTGGTCCAAGAACGGTGAAAAGATCCTGTTCATCAAATCCATAAATATTGCCGGCGCATTAGTCACTCCGAAGGGCATCACTAAATACTCGAAATGTCCATACCGAGTTCGAAACGCCATCTTGCAAATGTCTTCTGCTTTCACCCGGACTTGATGATATCCTGATCGCAGGTCCAGTTTCGAGAATACCCTCGCGCCACTAAGCTGCTCAAAAAGTTCTCCAATGCGAGGGATCGGGTATTTGTTCTTAATAGTCACCCGGTTCAATTCTCGATAATCAATGCACATCCTTCTCGTGCCATCCTTCTTCTTTACTAAAAGAACTGGAGCTCCCCAAGGTGAGTTGCTGCTTCGAATCCATCCTTTCTCGAGTAATTCACCAACTTGTTTCTTAACTTCTTCCAATTCCACCGGTGCCATCGGATAATAAGATTTTGATACTGGCGCTGCACCAGGAATAAGGTCAAATGCGAACTCCACTCTTGCTTCGGCGGTAAACCCGGTGTATCTTCAAATATGTCCATAAGATCGCGAACAACTGCCGGCTCTTCATTACTATCCACAACCATAGCCGCAAGAACATTGTTCGTCGGCCTAGCCCTAAACTCGACTGGCCCGACAGAACTGCTTCCTCCAATGAAAGTAAACTTAGGATGTCCGGGAATCTGGAAAATTACCTTCCTTGCCCTACAGTCAATGTGGGCGTGGAAAGTGCCAAGAAAATCCATCCCCAAGACAACCTCATAACTGCCCGTATCTATCACCAAGAAATCTGCAAAAAGCTCCCGTCCGCAAACAACAACTGTACAATCTTTACATTCCTTACTAGCTATGATTTTCCCATTCCCAGTGTGTATATCCCAGAAACTAGACAGGGTCGTGCAGGTAATCGAGTGTGTAGTTATAAATTTGGATGACATAAACAATGGGATGCTCCGAAATTAAGTAATGCCAAAGCGGGAAAACCATGAACGAGTAAATTACCTGAAACCACTTCTCCCGATGCCTTAGCTTCCTCAGCTGTCAACGAGAACGCTCGAGCCTGATTAGATCCTTGATTCAACTGTCTCTGCCCTTGGAACGGTCTCTGCGGAGGCTTCTGAACATCATCTTTCGTGCGAGGCTTCGACGGACAAGCATCAACGGTGTGATCTGCCGCTCCACATCTAAAACAGAGTCCCAGCCTCATACGACACTTCTTTCGCACATGTCCGGGTTTATGGCAGTAGCTACAGATCACGCTCCCCTTCCGATCACCCACACTTGTTTTCTTCATTGGTGCTACGCTGCGCCTGTTCACCAGAATACTTCTACGTACAGACGTTTGGTTCAGTGCAAATGCTGGTTCCAGCTCGATTTGTTCCTTTAGTTTCTCCAGCAATCCCCTTATCACTCTACGCCTGGCGGCTAAGACCGCACGCCCTGGGTCCATCTTCAAATTCTGACTGGCCATATTCCTGGAAATCAAAGTACCCAACATTAGCATGATGATAGATTTCGAGTATAGATCAAGGCTAGAACTTCAAGATACTTAAATAGAGTACTGCATTGTAGCTATGCCGCGGTATCATAGCCGCAATTACTTAACTCCACCCAAGTCGCCTAAGTCCTAGAGATAACAAGAAATTAGGTTTTCGAGTTGACAATGCAAAGTAAGTTTGCATGTCGACATGATTCGGAAGAATGATTCAAGGATGGTAAAGCGGTCAAGGTGGCAGGACATGTTTCCTAAACACAGGTATTCTGATTCGTGTATTGGGTATAATACCCAACTACAAAAGAATCAACCCAACTAACCTATGCTCTGATACCAAAAGAACCATGTCACGCCCCGCTTCCCAGAGTACGCAAAATTGGGCACGTGACATAGCCAACCATGCTACCTGTGGGTAGGACGCATCCGTCCACAGTCACATTACGGTTGTAGAGATATCAAGAACAGTAAAAAAATAAACTAAACTAATACATGTCCAAATCCATAATAACAAGAATCAATAAACAATAAGTGCGGAAGCTAATGATCCAATACAATGAATAAACAGTACGTCCCATAATGCGGGCTCACATCTGGAAATGAAATGAAATAAATAAACTAAACCCTAAAGAACTCACAGTTCAGCCTGCTGGCTGAAGTACTCCTGCTCGGTCGTCGATAGTGGTAAAGAATCTGGGCCATGCAAAACCCAGACGTCAGCGCGTCATGACATCAAGTATTGTCACGCCCCGCTTCCCAGAGTATGCAAGTTTGGGCACGTGACATAGCCAACCATGCTACCTATGGGTAGGAAGTATCCATCCACAGTCACATTACGGTTGTAAGGATATCAAGAACAAGATAATAAACTAAACTAATACATGTCCAAATCCATAATAACAAGAATCAATAAACAATAAGTGCGGAAGCTAATGATCCAATACAATGAATAAACAGTACGTCCCATAATGCGGGCTCACATCTGGAAATGAAAAGCAATAAATAAACTAAATCCTAAGGACTCACTGTTCAGCCTGCTGGCTGAAGCACTCCTGCTCGGTCGACGACAAGGGTACGGAATCTGGGCCATGCAAAACCCAGACGTCAGCGCGTCATGATATCAAGTATACAGTAAAACATGGTAATAAACAATGCAAACATGAACATGAATAAAACAGTAATAAGAAGTAACAAGCAGGGTAATGTGCAATGGTGACTAAACTGTCCTATCAGGTTTTCTACTCTATAGTCTCTGAAACCAATTGATGAATCGTCGATGTAACTCAATAGTATCCCGTGCGTGCCCGGGACCACGGTCATGACCCTCGGGGCTGAGTCCGAGACGTGCCGCTAAACAGTAAAAGGTAGTAGGATGGACGAGTGATGTCAGCATCATCACTCCCGGACTGGCCAAGCCCGTAAGACTGATCAGAACAATGTATCGAACTGTTGAGTTACAAGTCGGTTTCACCTTTGATTTCCCCATACCCCCAAGCTATGTATGTCAGGTCAGGTATTCAGTTGTCAAGGACTAATGCCAACAAAGTCAAGTAAAAGTAGGTCTGTCTGGATCGACAGCAGGAATGGTTAGGTTTGTCGGCATTAGGCATGAAATCATTGAACAAGTCATGTCATGGTACGACAGGATGAGTCGGTATGTATGTATATGTCAAGTGTGGCAGGGTCAGGTCAATATGTCGTGCAATCGGGTAAGTGCTCACAACCGGTATACAATCAATAATGAACAGCAGCAGGAAACAGTAAACGACAATGATAATCCATGTAAACACAATGATATTTGTATTCTCTTATTAACAGGTTCAATCATCTTTAGGGTGCAATAGCCACAATTATAAATTAAGGAAACTACATGAAATTATACTAAATATAATGATTGTCTCATGAATGATTTAACAGTTTAAACAGATATGATTCAGTCGTTTTATTTAGTTGAAATGTGGGTTGATAGTCGGTTGATTAATTACGAGAACTATTATAGCGATTCCAGGTTAAAGATAACTGCAATAATATGATATCAATTATCATCAATAGGTTGTCTTATAGTAAGAATTCAATTGCGTGGCAAGACTAGATCTCGCACGCTAGCATGTTTAAGCAAGTATTCAGATACTTGCCTCGACGGTCTGCAAACTGGAACACGGATGCAAAGTCGGCAGAAAACGCGATATGAAAGCACGGGCCACGGATCGAGTCCCAACAGAGGTCAACGGGATCACACGGACCAGGGGGCTTCGCTGGAGCGTCGGGTTCGCCAAGACGGCACGGTCGAGTTCCGGCAACGACAAAAGGGAGCGAAGTTAGCAAAACGATAGGATACAAGCGACTACGACCAGCAAGGGAATGGTTTGCACAAAGGAAGGAGAGGGGACACTTACAGAGAGGTATACCAGGTGACCCCGGCGAGCTCGACGGCGCTGGAACGCCGGCGAAGCGACGGCAGCGGCTGCAGCGAGGGTTGAAGGCTTCGGGGTGCGCGGGATAGGGTGCTGCGGCGAGCTGGAGGAGAGGGGGTCGGCTCTGGTGGTCGGGGGAAGAAGTAGGTGGTCGGAGGTGGCGTCGACGAGGTCGCCGGCACGCTTCTCCGGCGAACAGCGGGGTAGGCAATGGATGAAGGCTCGGGTTGGTGGTCCGGCGAGGAGAAGAAGGGAGGTGCTGACGAGGTCTCGACAAGGAGGGTGAGAGGGAGTCGTGGGAGGCGTCGACGGTGAGAGGCGACGTCGACGGCGATGTCTGCGAGGGTGGAGGCGAGGTCGCGGTTGGGTGCAGGCGCGGGAGTCGTCGGGAAACGGGAGGAGGAAGGCGCGGGGGTCTCGTGGTGGCGAGGGCGGCGACGGCGAGGTCGCGGGGGATCGGCGGTGAGGTCGCGGTAGGCTAGGGTTCGGGTTTGAGGGGGTTCTCTCGTAACGAAGATGGGTCGGGGAGGCGGCTGCTGCATGGGATATATATAGAGGGAGAGAGAGAGAGAGATTGGAGAGAGAGAGATGGATTTGGTGAGATAGAGAGAGAGAGAGAAAGAGAGAGAGAGAGAGACAGTTGAAGAAGAGGGGCCCACGAGAGAAAAGATATGGCTCGTGATTGGCTGAGGCGTACGGGGAGAAAATATTAAAAGATTTTTGAAAAAGATTTTAACGTTAAAATAGTAACGAATATTATATATTATGGTTTAAATATATTTAATCAAACGGCCCCTTTTGGCGCTAAATGAAACATTTCCAAATCGCGCCCGGGTTGCGCCCAAATGTTCCAAATTCAAATTATAGGATTTTAAGCGGGTTCCAAATTTTGAAAAGAGATGTTTAGTGATTAAAATGCATGCCCCCAAGTCGGACACTTGCACGCGCGCGTAGTCGCCCAAACTGGCCCGTTTAGCCAAACGGAACGGAATCTCGACACGCGGACGCTACCACGCGACTAGTGGCGACGAGTAGGCCAACATGGACATCTTAAATTTCATTTTCGGAGTTAAAATTTGTTATGTGCCAAAAGACTTAACCGGTTAAAATTTAGCAATAAACACCAGAAAATCAGGAAAATTGGAATGAGCAATAAACAACCTTCAATTAGTAATATGAATAGTATTATTGGGCTCGGGTGTTACATCATACCCAACTACAAAAAGAATTTCGTCCTCGAAATTCCAAGAATACAAGATAGCTAACTACTGGAAAAGGTGAGGGAAATTCTGCCGGATCTCGTCTTCTCGCTCCCAAGTAGATTCTCCATGCGATCGGTTACCCCAAGAAACTAGCACAAGAGGGATAACCTTGTTCTTAAGAACCTTTTCTCTTCGATCCTTGATTTCAACTGGTCGCTCCTCAAAAGTCAGGTCCTCTCGCACAGTCAATTTCGAATGATCCAAGACATGAGTCTCATCACGAACATACTTCCGTAGTTGAGACACATGAAACACATCGTGAACTCCTGCTAATGACTGTGGTAACGCCAACCGGTACGATACCTCTCCAACACGCTCCAAAATCTCGAAGGGTCCAACGAATCGGGGACTAAGCTTTCCCCGACTTCCAAAGCGAATCACTCCTCTAGTCGGTGATATCTTCAGGAATACCAAATCACCCACGGCGAACTCTAGAGGTCTTCTTGACGTGTCGGCCCAACTCTTCTGTCTGTCTTGAGCTGCCTTCATATGCTTCCTGATGGTATTCACCTTCTCGACTGTCTGTACTACCAAATCTGGTCCTAGTAACCTTCGTTCACCAACATCATCCCAACAAACAGGTGAACGGCACTTACGACCATACAGTGCTTCAAACGGGGCCATCTGAATAGTTGCTTGGAAGCTGTTGTTGTACGAAAACTCCACCAGGTGTAGATGATCTTCCCAAGAACCTTTGAAGTCCAACATGCAAGCCCTCAACATATCTTCAAGGGTATGGATCGTTCTCTCCGATTGTCCATCAGTCTGGGGATGATAAGCTGTGCTAAACTTCAATCGAGTCCCCAAACTTTCTTGTAAGCTCTTTCAAAAGTGCGACAAGAACCGAGTGTCCCGATCGGACACGATGCTTACCGGTACTCCATGCGATCTGACAATCTCCTGCATGTACCGCTCTGCCAAAGTCTCTGTCGATTGACCAACCCGAAACGGAATAAAGTGAGCTGCCTTGGTCAACCGATCGACAATCACCCATACTGCATTGTTGCCCTTTGGACTCCGCGGTAAAGCTGTCACGAAATCCATGGTTATATGTTCCCACTTCCACTGAGGAATCGGAAGTGGTTGCAACAAACCAGCAACCCTTTGGTGTTCGGCCTTGACTTGCTGACACACCAAGCACCTAGCCACGAAGCGAGCAATTTCCCGTTTCATACCTTCCCACCAGAAGTGCTGTCGAATATCTCGATACATCTTTGTCCCTCCTGGATGTACAGAGTAAGCTGAACTGTGTGCCTCCTTCATAAGCTCTTCACGCACCTCTCCTTTTGGCACACACACACGGCTACCATATCTCAACGAACCATCTTCATGGATCAGTAAATCGGTTCGTAGTCCGGCTTCCACCTGCTCTCGAAGCTTTTGCAGTCTAGGATCCTGCGATTGTGTCGCTTTAATCCTCTCAACTAAGGACGACTGTACTTGCAATTGCAACAACTGTCCCGTAGCACGTGGTAGCACAACCTCCAAGTCAAATCTCCGAAAATCCGCAATGATCTCCCTCTGTGCAGTCAATATCTGAATTGCTGGTAACCGACTTAGCGCATCTGGCACGACGTTAACTTTTCCCGGATGGTACTTAAGATCAAGGTCGTAGTCGGCCGTCAGCTCCAACCATCTGCGTTGCCTCATGTTCAACTCCTTCTGCGTGAACACGTACTTCAAGCTCTTATGATCTGTAAAAACTTCGACTCTTATGCCCAAAAGGTAGTGTCTCCAAATCTTCAAAGCGAAAATCACAGCCGCAAGCTCCAAGTCATGAGTTGGATAATTCTTCTCATGGGTCTTCAGTTGTCTTGATGCGTATGCTACGACCTTCCCATGCTGCATCAAAACACATCCCAATTCTTTCCCAGATGCGTCGCTATGAATCATCAGTCCTCCGGAATTGTCTGGTACGGTCAGGATAGGGGCGGTTATCAACTTCTGCTTCAACGTCTCAAAGCCAACGCACACTTATCCGTCCATACAAAAGGTACCTCCTTACGCATAAGCTTGGTCAGCGGTTCTGCCAAACGAGCAAAGTTCTCCACAAATCTCCTGTAGTATCCGGCTAATCCAAGGAAACTTCTTATCTCAGCTACATTCCTTGGAATAGGCCAATCTCGAACTGCTGCAATCTTTTCGGGATGGACGGCGATTCCATCACCCGACACGACATGTCCCAGAAATTTCACTTCTTCCAGCCAGAATTCGCACTACTCATCTTCGCATAAAGCTTCTCCTGTCTCAACATCTGCAGGACCTAATGATATCCGGATCGCGAATCCAGTTTCGAGAATACTCTCGCGCCACTAAGCTGCTCAAAAGTCCTCCAATGCGAGGGATCGGGTACTTGTTCTTAATAGTCGCCCGGTTCAATTCTCGATAATCAATGCACATCCTTCTCGTGCCATCCTTCTTCTTTACTAAAAGAACTGGAGCTCCCAAGGCGAGTTGCTGCTTCGAATCCAACCCTTCTCAAGTAATTCACCAACTTGCTTCTTAACTCCTTCCAATTCCACTGGTGCCATTGGATAGTAAGCTTTAGACACTGGCGCTGCACCAGGACTAAGGTCAATCGTGAACTCCACGTCTCGCTTCGGCGGTAAGCCCGATATATCTTCAAACACGTCCATAGAATCACGAACAACAGCCGGCTCTTTACTTTCATCACTTCCATTGATGCAAGAACATTGTTTGTCGGCCTAGCCCTAAACTCGACCGGCCCGACAGAACTGCTTCCTTACCGCAACTGCTGTCTGCTGTGAACTCCCAATTTTCCTGATATGCTCTGCTGTTCTCGAGCTGCCGTAAGAACCTGTGAGAAAGTGGTCAAACCCAGGGAGACGGTTTGCCTTTGGATGTCCACATCCAAGCTGCGCATGGACCTTCGTGCCCTGTCTGCATCGTTGGCGACTAAAGGTCCAGTGAAACTGCTGAGTCTCGTCCACTCTGCTGCATGCACATCCACGGGTGCTCCATTCTGCCTCAGCCCAATAAATTTCTCTTCCATTTCCTCCCGTGCAGTCCGCGGAAAGAACTTCTCCAGGAAACTCTTAGAGAAATCCGCCTAACTGCTTGGCTTGGGCAAACGGTTCTCCTCCACAAGCCACCACTCTCGGCGTAATCCACTAGTTGAATGCGCACCACATCAACTCCTTTGTCCTCTGGAATCTGTGCCGCAATCAGCGAATTCTCCGTGCTGACTAGCCACTGCTCGGCTGGCATGGCTCCTCCAAACCAGTGAAAGTAGTAGGACCCACACGTCTGAACTCTGCCACGGTCCCTACTCGGTCAACTGGTCTAGTTCCAATCTTGTTCACAGACTGCTGAACGATCTGCAAACCTTCCTGAAACGAGTCCGCTTGCTGCTGGATCAGCTCGGGCTGTTTCTTTGATTTCCAGCATTCCTCTTATCACTCCAAGAATGGCGGCTCCGTTCACACGCCTCTGGTACGTCTTCAACTTCTTACCTGTCATAATCCTGAACTCAAAACACCCAATATTAGCATGATGATAGATTCTGAATATGGATCAAGGCTAGAACTCCAAGATACTTAAATAGAGTACCGCATTGTAGCTATGCCGCGGTATCATAGCCGCAATTACTTAACTCCACCCAAGTCGCCTAAGTCCTAGGGATAACAAGAAATTAGGTTTTCGAGTTGACAATGCAAAGTAAATTTGCATGTCGACATGATCCGGAAGAATGATTCAAGGATGGTAAAACGGTCAAGGTGGCAGGACATGTTTCCTAATCACGGGTATTATGATTCGTGTATCGGGTGCAATACCCAACTACAAAGAATCAACCCAATTAACCTATGGCTCTGATACCATAAAACCATGTCACGCCCCGCTTCCCAGAGTACGCAAGTTTGGGCACGTGACATAGCCAACCATGCTACCTATGGGTAGGAAGTATCCATCCACAGTCACATTACGGTTGTAAGGATATCAAGAACAAGATAATAAACTAAACTAATACATGTCCAAATCCATAATAACAAGAATCAATAAACAATAAGTGCGGAAGCTAATGATCCAATACAATGAATAAACAGTACGTCCTATAATGCGGGCTCACATCTGGAAATGAAAAGCAATAAATAAACTAAATCCTAAGGACTCACTGTTCAGCCTGCTGGCTGAAGCACTCTTGCTTGGTCGACGACAAGGGTACGGAATCTGGGCCATGCAAAACCCAGACGTCAGCGCGTCATGATATCAAGTATACAGTAAAACATGGTAATAAACAATGCAAACATGAACATGAATAAAACAGTAATAAGAAGTAACAAGCAGGGTAATGTGCAATGGTGACTAAACTGTCCTATCAGGTTTTCTACTCTATAGTCTCTGAAACCAATTGATGAATCGTCGATGTAACTCAATAGTATCCCGTGCGTGCCCGGGACCACGGTCATGACCCTCGGGGCTGAGTCCGAGACGTGCCGCTAAGCAGTAAAAGGTAGTAGGATGGACGAGTGATGTCAGCATCATCACTCCCGGACTGGCCAAGCCCGTAAGACTGATCAGAACAATGTATCGAACTGTTGAGTTACAAGTCGGTTTCACCTTTGATTTCCCCATACCCCCAAGCTATGTATGTCAGGTCAGGTATTCAGTTGTCAAGGACTAATGCCAACAAAGTCAAGTAAAAGTAGGTCTGTCTGGATGGACAGCAGGAATGGTTAGGTTTGTCAGCATTAGGCATGAAATCATTGAACAAGTCATGTCATGGTACGACAGGATGAGTCGGTATGTATGTATATGTCAGGTGTGGCAGGGTCAGATCAATATGTCGTGCAATCGGGTAAGTGCTCACAACCGGTATACAATCAATAATGAACAGCAGCAGGAAACAGTAAACGACAATGATAATCCATGTAAACACAATGATATTTGTATTCTCTTATTAACAGGTTCAATCATCTTTAGGGTGCAATAGCCACAATTATAAATTAAGGAAACTACATGAAATTATACTAAATATAATGATTGTCTCATGAATGATTTAACAGTTTAAACAGATATGATTCAGTCGTTTTATTTAGTTGAAATGTGGGTTGATAGTCGGTTGATTAATTACGAGAACTATTATAGCGATTCCAGGTTAAAGATAACTGCAATAATATGATATCAATTATCATCAATAGGTTGTCTTATAGTAAGAATTCAATTGCGTGGCAAGACTAGATCTCGCACGCTAGCATGTTTAAGCAAGTATTCAGATACTTGCCTCGACGGTCTGCAAACTGGAACACGGATGCAAAGTCGGCAGAAAACGCGATATGAAAGCACGGGCCACGGATCGAGTCCCAACAGAGGTCAACGGGATCACACGGACCAGGGGGCTTCGCTGGAGCGTCGGGTTCGCCAAGACGGCACGGTCGGGTTCCGGCAACGACAAAAGGGAGCGAAGTTAGCAAAACGATAGGATACAAGCGACTACGACCAGCAAGGGAATGGTTTGCACAAAGGAAGGAGAGGGGACACTTACAGAGAGGTATACCAGGTGACCCCGGCGAGCTCGACGGCGCTGGAACGCCGGCGAAGCGACGGCAGCGGCTGCAGCGAGGGTTGAAGGCTTCGGGGTGCGCGGGATAGGGTGCTGCGGCGAGCTGGAGGAGAGGGGGTCGGCTCTGGTGGTCGGGGGAAGAAGTAGGTAGTCGGAGGTGGCGTCGACGAGGTCGCCGGCGCGCTTCTCTGGCGAACAGCGGGGTAGGCAATGGATGAAGGCTCGGGTTGGTGGTCCGGCGAGGAGAAGAAGGGAGGTGCTGACGAGGTCTCGACGAGGAGGGTGAGAGGGAGTCGTGGGAGGCGTCGACGGTGAGAGGCGACGTCGACGGCGATGTCTGCGAGGGTGGAGGCGAGGTCGTGGTTGGGTGCAGGCGCGGGAGTCGTCGGGAAACGGGAGGAGGAAGGCGCGGGGGTCTCGTGGTGGCGAGGGCGGCGACGGCGAGGTCGCGGGGGATCGGCGGTGAGATCGCGGTAGGCTAGGGTTAGGGTTTGAGGGGGTTCTCTCGTGACGAAGATGGGTCGGGGAGGCGGCTGCTGCATGGGATATATATAGAGGGAGAGAGAGAGAGAGATTGGAGAGAGAGAGATGGATTTGGTGAGATAGAGAGAGAGAGACAGTTGAAGAAGAGGGGCCCACGAGAGAAAAGATATGGCTCGTGATTGGCTGAGGCGTACGGGGAGAAAATATTAAAAGATTTTTGCAAAAGATTTTAACGTTAAAATAGTAACGAATATTATATATTATGGTTTAAATATATTTAATCAAACGGCCCCTTTTGGCGCTAAATGAAACATTTCCAAATCGCGCCCGGGTTGCGCCCAAATGTTCCAAATTCAAATTATAGGATTTTAAGCGGGTTCCAAATTTTGAAAAGAGGTGTTTAGTGATTAAAATGCATGCCCCCAAGTCGGACACTTGCACGCGCGCGTAGTCGCCCAAACTGGCCCGTTTAGCCAAACGGAACGGAATCTCGACACGCGGACGCTACCACGCGACTAGTGGCGACGAGTAGGCCAACATGGACATCTTAAATTTCATTTTCGGAGTTAAAATTTGTTATGTGCCAAAAGACTTAACCGGTTAAAATTTAGCAATAAACACCAGAAAATCAGGAAAATTGGAATGAGCAATAAACAACCTTCAATTAGTAATATGAATAGTATTATTGGGCTCGGGTGTTACAAGTATATAGTATAAACATGGTAATAAGCAATGCAAGTATGAACATGAATAAAGCAGTGCTAAGAAATAACAGCGCAGGGTAATGTGCAATGGTGACTAAACTGTCCTATCAGGTTTCTACTCTATAGTCTTTGAAACCAATTGATGAATCGTCGATGTAACTCAATAGTATCCCGTGCGTGCCCGGGACCACGGTCAAAACCCTCGGGGCTGAATCCGAGACGTGCCGCTAAGCAGTAAAAGGTAGTAGGATGGACGAGTGATGTCAGCATCAACACTCCGGAGCTGGCCAAGCCCGTAAGACTGATCAGAACAATGTATCGAACTGTTGAGTTACAAGTCGGTTTCACCTTTGATTTCCCCATACCCCCAAGCTATGTATGTCAGGTCAGGTATTCAGTAGTCACGGACTAATGCCAACACAAAATCTGGTAAGAGTAGGTCTGTCTGGGTAGACAGCAGGAATGGTCGGGTCTGTCGGCATTAGGCGTGAAATCATGAAACAAGTCATGTCATGGTACGACAGGATGAGTCGGTATGTATGTATATGTCATGTGTAGCAGGGTCAGGCCAATATGTAGTACAATCGGGTATGTGCTCACAACAGGTATACAATCAATAATGAACAGCAGCAGGAAACAGTAATTAACCACAATATTCCATATAACCACAGTGATGTTTGTATCCTCTTATTAACAGGTTCAAGCACCTTTAGGGTGCAATAGCCACAAGGTAAATCAATATCCACAATTCTGAAGTAATGAAGCTACAGGAATTTACATTAAGTATAATAATTGTTTCGTGAATGATTTAACAGTTTAAGCAGATATGATTCAGTCGTTTTGTTTAGTTGAAATATGGATTGGTGTGGGCTGATTAATTACGAGGAACTGTTGTAACAATTCCATTATAAAGATAACTGCAATAATATGATATCAATTGCCATCATGAGGTTGTGGTATTAAATAGTATGAATTCAATTGCGTGGCGAGACTAGATCTCGCACGCTAGCATGTTAGAGCAAGTATTCAGATACTTGCTTCGGCGGTTCTGCAATCTGGAACACGGATGCGATGTCGGCAAAACACGATATGATAGCACGGGCCACGGATCGAGTCCCAACAGAGAACAACGGAATCACACGGACCAGGGTACCTCGCTGGAGCATCGGGTTCAAAAGACGGCACGGTCGGATTCCGGCAAAACACGGCAACGAGTTAGCGACATACGATAACATAATACGATCAGCGGGGGTGATTTGCACAAAGGAAAGATGAGAAGGCTTACAGAGAGATATACCAGGTGACCCCGGCAAGCTCGACGGCGCTGGAACGCCGGCGAGGCAACGGCGGCGGCAGCTGCAAGGGCTGAAAGCCTCGGGGTGTGCGGGAGAAGGTGCTGCGGCGAGTGGAGGAAAGGGTGGTCGGCTCTGGTGGTCGAGGGGGAGAAGGAGGTGGCCCTGGTGACGACGTCGAGGTCGCCGGCGCGTTCTCCGGCGAACAGCGGAGGGTAGGCGATGGGTTAAGGGCTCGAGTTGGTGTTCCGGCGAGGGGAGGAGGGCAGCGACGACGAGGTCGGGACGAGGAGGGTGAGAGGGAGTCGCGGGAGTCGTCGACGACGAGAGGTGGCGTCGACGGCGAGGTCTGCGAGGGTTGGAGGCGTCGTCGGGGTTGGGTGCAGGCGCGGGAATCGTCGGAGGAATGAGGTAGGTGGTGCGGTGAGGTCGACGAGGTGGTGACGGCGACGGCGAGGTCGTGAGGAGGTCGGCGGTGAGGTCGCGAGGCTTGGGTTAGGGTTTGAGGCGATTTCTCGTGAAGAAGATGGGTTGGGGGGAGGCGGCTGCATGAGTTTCTTTTAAATAGAGGAGGAGAGAGAGAGAGATTGGAGAGAGATTGAGGGAAGAGAGAGAGAGAGATGGGGAAAAGGGAAGGGGCCCACGTTGGAGGGTTGGCGGCCTGTGATTGGCCACGAAAAGGATTTGAGAAGGAAATACGTAGGATTTGTGAAGGATTTATTGTTAAGGAATTTTAGATTCGTATATATAATTTTAGATATTAAATTGAAATGGGCCTTTTTTGGCGCGAAATGAAACATTTCCAAATCGCGCCCGGGTTGCGCCCAAATGTTCCAAATTCAAATTATAGGATTTTAAGCGGGTTCCAAATTTTGAATAAAGGTGTTTAATGATTAAAATGCATGCCCCCAAGTCGTACACTTGTACGCGCGCGTAGTCGTCCAAACTTGCCCGTTTAGCCGAACGGGACGGAATCTCGACACGCGGACGCTACCACGCGACTAGTGGCGACGAGTAGGCCAACATGGATACTTTTAATTTCATTTTAGGAGTTAAAATTTGTTATGTGCCAAAATGACTTAGCCGGTTAAAATTTAGCAATAAACACCAGAAAATCAGGAAAATTGGAATGAGCAATAAATAATCCTCAACCAGTAATATAAATAGTATTACTGGGCTCGGGTGTTACACTCTCTCTCTTCTCACACATCTCGCGATTACTGTGGGCTTCTCGGATCCGCTCACCCCTTAACCACTATCGTCACCTCCTTTCTTCCTAGTGTTTTCCTCTTCTTTTATCAACCCCGCGACGAGATCCCCACGACAGAAACCCTAACCTTAACCCTAGCTTCGATCCCTCCGTCTCCACTTCCTTAGCTCTGAACGCGACAATACCATCTCCTCCATCTCATTCTTCCTCCTAACCCACCTCGTTCTCCTCCTTCCATGATTGCATCAGCACCATCTTTTTCTACCCAAGAACCCATTGCCCTCGAAACCATCATCTGCATCTCTTGCTTCAATCCCATCAACCTTTAACCGATCACCTTCACACCAGAGAACCCAAATCAACTAAGTACCCTCGGCCTAAACTCCCTCTAGTCTCCTTCACCGAGCAACTCCACCACCCCTCATCGGCGCCGACTTCAACAGCAACCGTCTAACCTAAGACCATCCCTCGAGCAGCTCCTACAACCCTAGCTCCTCATCCAACTCCTAGCCTTCTCACCTTCTTCTCTCCTCCTCCCTTCCTCCTCTCTCTTCTTTCCCGACAGCTCAAAATCCTACCTAGAAACCTCACCTCTCCTGCACACCCTACCTCACCCCCGGCGACCACGTCATCGTCGACCCCTCCTCTTCTCCTCGACCTCATCCTCACCTAACCCTGCACCCAAATGCCCTAGCAAACAAAACTAACTCAAACCCTAGCTTAATCCTAACCGAACCCTAACAACCAAACCACATCGCCGGAGCTCCGATCATCTCCTCGACACCATCTCTTCTACGTGAAAACCATAGTGCACAACTACAATAAGCCTTCTCTTCTTCTTCTTCTTCCTCCTCCTTCTTTCTTTCTTTCCTTTCTTATCTTTCTTTAATTTCTTGAATCTTACATTTCATAGATCGCAGGAACCGGGCGTGATACCGATGATCCAGACGACCCAGTGGACGTACCTGACCTGCGTGATCACCCTCTTGCGTTACTTGGACCCGTTCCGCGTGTCGTGCGTGCGTCGCGACATTTTTTCCGATGTCGGACGTACCGTACATATCCGTTTCTTGATCCGTCTAGGCAAGTAAAACTTGCTACATGCTATTTAATTTATTACATACTTATTTTAATGCATATTAAATCTGTTATTTAAATCTAGTGTCCCATATTCCATTTCGATATTCTGTTTATATTATCTTTAGATCTAGAACCTGAAACATATCATGTTGCATATTAGATTACAATACATTGTACCCACGTCCATATTTATATCATATAGTGCTTGGTTGCATAGCCCATAGTACCCTTTTTAGTAGCTTATAACCTTTCGGACACCCGTTTGCATCCATCTAGCCTAATATATATACAATTGCATCCCTAGATTATTTAATACATAGTAATGTGATTTTAACATTCCATATTTGATAAAGTGTATTTAATTAGTGTTGGAACTATAACCCTAATTCAAATCGATAACCGTGCATCCAAATGTTTTAATTTGTACCTATTTGCATACCACATCACAATGTTCCATTTTTTATTGTTCCATTAGTATCCCATACTTGTTTTGTATACCCATACTTATTAGGGTTTGATTACGAGCACCCACGTGACATTTGTGTACCCCCCTGACATGACTTGATATACCTATTACTTGACACGACGTGATACCGTGCACTTCTTAACATGACATGATACTTATATATTACCTGACTTAACTTGAGGTACCATGGCTTTACCTGTTACCTGATCTTATTACTAATGCCAACAAACTTGACCTGTTGTCCCTACTGACATTTCCTGTTGTCTATCCAGACAAACCTATACCTGCTTGATCCTGCGTTGGCATTAGCTCCAGATTTATTAATCCCTGACTTGAACATATAACTTTGGGGTATGGGGAAATCAATGATGAAACCTGACTTGTAACTCAACAGTTCGATACCTTTACTGATCAGTCTTACGGGCTAGGCTAGCCCCGGGGTGATGCTGCTGACATCACTCGTCATTACCTACTACCCTTTATTGCCTTGCGGCACGTCTCGGATTCAACCCGAGAGTCATAGACCGTGATCCCGGGCATGCACGGGATACTATTGAGTTACATCGATGATTCATCAAATTGATTTCAAAGACTTGAGAGTAGTTAATCCAGTAGACCAGTTTAGATTACTCACTGCACATCACCTGTGCCTTACCCTTCACTGTCGCTATTTATATTATTGTTATACCTGTTTTACTGTTCTTACACATAACTGTATGTCTTGCTACCCATGTTTATTTTATTGCTTGATATTATGACGCACTGATGTCTGGGTTTTGTATGGCCCGGATCCTCTACCTTTGTTGCAGACTGATCAGGAGTACTGCCGCTGTTAGACCGAGCGGTGAGGATCCTGTTGGTATCCAGTTTTACTTTCCAGGTGTTTTATTTATTGAATCTTTTGCTTCCGCATATTATATTATTTCTTGACTCATTTATTCTGGCTCATGGACATGTACTAGATAGTTTAGTTTACTTTTCTGTTCTTGATATCTCTACAGCCGTAATGTGACTGTGGAGGGACTTTTCCTATCCACAGGTAGCATGGTTGGCTCTGTCACGTGTCTATCTTAGCGTACTCTGGGAAGCGGGGCGTGACAGGGTTTGTTTGGTATCAGAGCCATAGGTTATAGGTTAATCGGGTTTGATTCTTTTTGTAGTTGGGCATCAGACCCAATACACGTATCAGAATACTCGTGATTAGGAAACATGTCCTGCCACTTTGTTATCGTGATTCTTAAATCATAGCTTTCTCTTGATCTTTCTCTTGACGATATGCAAACGACTTTGCATCTCGGCTTGAAACCTTTTGGTCTCCCTGTTCCTTGATTCTGATACTAGGATTTGGGCGACTTGAGTGGAGTTATGTGATTGTAACTATGAACTGCAGCATGGTTACAATGCGGTACTCTATTTAAATAACTTGGAGTCCTGGTCTTGATTCATTTCCTTACTCCATGGTCGTCATATTGCCTTGCTTCTCTTGCTTTCCAGTTCATGTTTTATCGCCGACTTGAATCCTGTTTACCGTGCTTATCTTCTTTAGTGTTTGGCTTCAGGTGAAATCGTTTCAGGTATCCTACTTGTTCATGTCCTTCCCGCATTAGAATTATTCAATTCTGGTGCATTCCTTTGTTTGTTGTCGTCTTGGGAATGGATTTTCTCAGCACTTTCCACGCTCACATTGATTGTAGGGCAAAAAAAGTGATTTTCCAGATTCCCGGACATCCGGAGTTTGTTTTTGCTGGAGGAAGCGGTTCTGTCGGGCCAATCGAGTTTAGGGCTAGGCCGACAAACAATGTTATTTTGTCGATGGAAGTTGATAAGGAGGAAGCGCCGGCTATATTTCGAGAGTTCATGGACGTGTTTGAGGACATCTCGGGTTTACCGCAAAACGAGATGTGGAGTTCGCGATTGATCTTGTTCCTGGTGCAGCACCAATCTCAAAGGCGTACTATCCATTGGTACCAGTGGAGTTAGAAGAAGTCAAGAAGCAGGTTACTGAATTACTTGAGAAGGGTTGGATTCGCAGCAGTAACTCACCTTGGGGAGCTCCAGTTCTTTTAGTCAAGAAGAAAGATGGCACAAGGAGGATGTGCATCGATTATCGAGAATTAAACCGGGTGACTATTAAGAACAAGTACCCGATCCCTCGCATTGGCGAATTATTTGAGCAGCTTAGTGGCGCGAGGGTATTCTCGAAGCTGGATTTGCAGTCCAGATATCATCAGGTCCGAGTTAAATCAGAAGATAATTGCAAGACTGCGTTCTGAACTCGGTATGGACATTACAAGTATTTAGTGATGCCCTTCGGAGTAACGAATGCACCGACAATATTTATGGACTTGATGAACCGAATCTTTTCACCATTCTTGGACCAGATTATGGTGGTGTTCATCGATAATATTCTGGTCTACTCGAGGAGCATTGAAGAGCATGGGGAACACTTGAAGATCGCACTGCAGACATTGAGGCAAGGAAGATTGTATGCTAAGATGAGCAAGTGTGAGTTTTGGCTTGAAGAAGTGAAGTTTTGGGGCATGTCGTATCCGGAGATGGAACCGCCGTTGATCCTGAGAAGATTGCAGCAGTTCGAGATTGGCCGATTCCGAAGAACGTTGCGAAGATCAGAAGCTTTCTTGGACTTGCCGGGTATTACAGAAGGTTCGTGGAGAACTTTGCTCGTCTGGATGAGCCTTTGACCAAGCTTACGCGGAAAGAAGTACCATTTGTGTGGACGGATAAGTGTGCGTCAGCTTTTGAGGCGTTGAAACAGAGATTGATATCTGCTCCTATTCTGACCGTGTTAGACAATTCCGGAGGATTGGTGATTCACAGCGACGCATCTGGGAAAGGATTGGGATGTGTTTTGATGCAGTATGGGAAGGTTACAACTTACGCATCGTGACAATTGAAGACCCATGAGAAGAATTACCCAACTCATGATTTGGAGCTAGCAGCTGTGATTTTCGCTTTGAAGATTTGGAGACACTACTTATTGGACGAAAGAGTTCAAGTATTCACCAATCACAAAAGCCTGAAGTATGTGTTCACACAGAAGGAGCTTATTATGAGGCAGCGTAGATGGTTGGAGCTGATGGCTGACCACGATCTTGATCTTAAGTACCATCCGAGGAAAGTTAATGTTGTGCCGGATGCGCTTAGTCGGTTGCCAGCAATACACATGTTGAATGCATAGAAGAACTTATTGAAGACTTTCGAAGATTTGATTTAGAGGTTATGCTACCGCATTCTTCGGGACAGTTGATGCAGCTGCAAGTATAGATATCGTTGATCGAGAATATTAAAGCAGCGCAGTTACAGGACCCAAGATTGCAGAGGTTTCAAGAACAGGTTGAAGCTGGACTTCGAACGGACTTGTTAATTCATGAAGATGGTTTGTTGCGATATGGTAGCCGTTTGTGTGTGCCAAAAGGATATTCGCGAAGAAGTTATGAAGGAGGCACACAGTTCCGCATATTCCGTACATCCAGGAGGCACGAAGATGTACCGAGATCTACGACAGCATTTCTGGTGGGAAGGTATGAAATGGGAGATTGCCTGCTTTGTAGCAAAGTGCTTGGTGTGTCAGCAAGTTAAGGCTGAACATCAAAGGGTTGCTGGTTTATTGCAACCACTTCCGATTCCTCAATGGAAGTGGGAACATATAACTATGGATTTCGTGACGGCTTTACCGCGGAGTCCAAAAGGCAACAATGCAGTTTGGGTGATTATTGATCGATTGACCAAGGAAGCTCATTTCATCCCATTTCGAGTTGGTCAATCAACAGAAGCTTTGGCAGAACGGTACATGAAGGAGATTATAAGATTGCATGGAGTACCGGTGCGCATCGTGTCCGACCGTGACACTCGTTTCTTATCACACTTTTGGAGGAGCTTACAAGAATGTTTGGGGACTCGATTGAAGTTTAGCACGGCTTATCATCCTCAGACAGATGGCCATTCGGAGAGAACGATCCAAACTCTTGAAGACATGTTGAGAGCTTGCATGTTAGACTTCAAGGGTTCGTGGGAGGACCATCTACACTTTGTGGAGTTTTTTTTTACAATAACAGTTTCCAGGCAACTATTCAGATAGCTCCATTCGAAGCTTTATATGGTCGCAAGTGTCGTTCACCTGTTTGTTGGGACGATGTTGGAGAACGAAGATTGTTGGGACCGGATTTGATCGTGCAAACAGTTGAGAAGGTTATCACTATCCGGAGTCATATAAAAGCAGCACAAGACCAACAAAAATGTTGGGCAGATTCATCGAGAAGACCTCTAGAGTTCACTGTTGGTGATTTGGTATTCTTGAAGATATCACCAACTAGAGGGGTGATTCGTTTCGGAAGTCGAGGAAAGCTTAGTCCTCGATTCGTTGGACCTTTTGAGATTTGGAGCGTGTTGGAGAAGTAACATATCGATTGGCGTTACCGCAATTCTTGGTGAATGTTCATGACATGTTTCACGTATCTCAACTCCGTAAGTATGTTCGAGACGAAACACACGTGCTGGATCATTCGAAGTTGACTGTACGTGAAGATTTGACTTTTGAGGAGCGACCGATGTCGATTGTGGAGCGAAGAGAAAAGGTTCTTAAAAACAAGATTATCTCTCTCGTACTTATTTCTTGAGGAAATCTCTCACATGGAGAATCAACTTGGGAACGAGAAGATGAGATCCGACAGAAGTTTCCATATCTATTCTTATAGTTTCTTGATTGTTTATCTTTTCTTGTTCTTGAAATTTCGAGGACGAAATTCTTTTTGTAGTTGGGTATAATGTAACACCCTAGTTCATTTATACCAATTCCAGTTCTCGTATTTCTTTATTCGTGGTGTTTTCTTGATTTATCGTATTTTGGGTGCGAATGGTATTTTACATTGCATTCGACCCGACCCGCTTGCTTGAAACTTGTTTGATTCATATTTATGAATCACCCTGATTTGTTATGTAGACTTGTGCATTTTTAAGTTTATCGCATACTGGCATTTTATCTGGCATGGCATCTTTTACCATATAACATTTTAAGTCACGTCAAATATTTTAAAAATACATTTCATAGCCTGCATGATACCCCTAACCCCGTGGTTGCATCCGCGCATCTTGTTCTCGTCCCGTTCAATGAAACGGACGTGTTTGGATTGCTACGCGCAAGTACGTGCATCCGTTCTTGGGGGTATGCATTTTCATTACCTAATCATTCATTTTAAAATTTGGAGGTTGCATATAATTTTCGTATTTTAAATCAGAAATTTTAGACCCGACCCGGGCGCATTTTGAAATATTTTTGTATCCCGCCAAAATTCAAATTTATGTAATATAATATTAAATTTAATTTAACCGTTTAAAATTTCTTTAACAGTTCAAATCTTTCAAAACTAACTAAAATATTTATCCCAACTTATCTAACAACCCATCCTCACTCTTTCTCCCTGACTCGGGCCCCACACCTTTCTTCCCTTTCTCTCTCTCCTTCTCTCTCTTCCCCACAGCGCATTATCTCTCTTTCTCTCCCCCCCCGCTACACGACGGATTTCTCTCTCTCCCCTCTCTCTCCCCTCTCGCCTGCTCTCTATCTCTCTCCTCTCACGCAACTGTTTCTCTCTCTCTCTCTCCTCTCACATCTCGCGATTACTGTGGGCTTTTCGGATCCACTCACCCCTTAACCATTATCGTCACCTCCCTTCTTCTTCATGTTTTCCTCTTCTTTTATCAACCCCGCGATGAGATCCCCATGACAGAAACCCTAACCTTAACCCTAGCTTCGATCCCTCCGTCGCCACTTCCTCATCTCTGAACTCGACAGCACCATCTCCTCCATCTCATTCTTCCTCCTAACCCACCTCGTTCTCCTCCTTCTATGACTGCATCAACACCATCTTTTTCTACCTGAGAACCCATTGCCCTCGAAACCATCATCTGCATCTCTTGCTTCAATCCCATCAACCTTTAACCGATCACCTTCACACCAGAGAACCCATCTTAACTCAGTACCCTCGGCCTAAACTCCCTCTAGTCTCCTTCACCGAGCAACTCCACCACCCCTCATCGGCGCCGACTTCAACAGCAACCGCCTAACCTAAGACCATCCCTCGAGCAGCTCCTACAACCCTAGCTCCTCATCCAACTCCTAGCCTTCTCACCTTCCTCTCTCTTCCTTCCTTCCTCCTCTCTCTTCTTTCCCGACAGCTCAAAATCCTACCCAGAAACCTCACCTCGCCTGCACACCCTACCTCACCCCCGGCGACCACATCGTCGTCGACCCATCCTCTTCTCCTCGACCTCATCCTTACCTAACCCTGCACCCAAACTGTTAGGTCCACGTTACCCACCCCGGTTCTTTCGGGGAGGCGGAATAGGTAAAAATCAAAATTTTCTAACAAGGTGACATGGACCATCCATGATGGATCTTTGCTAAACAAAACTAACATATAAACTACAAGTTTAGCTACTATGTAGAATGGTTATACCTAGGTCTTGAACTCCTTCTCTTCTTGCTCCTTGGAGTGGTTTGAACGGCTCCTCCTCGTCGTCTTCTCTTTGCCAAAGATGGATCCACCCGAGGGCCTCTACCTTGAGCTCCTGCCTCAACCAAGAGGTAACAAGAGTGCTTGGTTTGCTAGACAAAGAACCCTAGAAAGAGTAGAGAGATGTTTTGATGGTTTAGTCTCAAAAGCTTATGATTTCCAACACATGGAACACTTAAGCTTTGAGAGAGGAAGAGGGAGAGCTTTTTTTTCCAAGAAAGAGAAAGAGTATGATAGAATGAACTCTCTTTTTGCAACCATGCTCACATAATAAGAATGATGATAATAATAATAATTATTAAGAAATTGTGATGGTTAGTTTATGAATGACCATTATCATTTCATCATTTAATGCATTTGCAAGAAATAAGAAGCATCTTTGAAATGAAATGATGATGGTCAACAAGTCAACAATAGTCAACCGGTCAACAGTCAACAATTCAACAAAAGCCAAAAGTTCAACTCAACCATGGCACAATTATCTTTAATTAACATTATTAATCATATTTCTCATTCTCTTTAGGGTTTGAAAAAAGTCAACGGTCAACAACCCTAATGAGAATCCTCTGCCTCTGTCTCTGTCAACTGTGCATACACACCCGCATCGTTGTTCCGAGGAACACGAATACAATGAGGCAAAACCAATCCCAAAACAAATACTAGGATCTGGCTTAAATCAAAGCCCGCTAGTAATAACTGCCCGGACACCAAACGTGCACAAGTGCGCGGATGTGAACGATCCCCGTCGCAAAACCATGCGACCTCTACTCTGTTTTGCCCAAAGGCGAATAACCCTCTGTGTGGGACTCTAAAGGCTCGACACTACGCTGGCAGTGGGTTTAACCACAGGCCGCAAGCGGTACTAGCTGTACGTAACGGTCCCCAGGTAGATGCCGATAAGAAGACTGATGAGGTGAACCCATCCGAACTCTTACTGAGCCTGAATGTGACGCTCTCCGTACAGTCCGGTCTTTTAGTCTGAGAGTATCGCATGGCGGGCCTAGGGGGACGGTAAATGTCAGTCCCTTAATAGCGGTACAAGTCGTGTCAGAGTGTAGCCCAGAACACCCTGAAAAACCACTGGTAACACTACCAACAAATCTCGCTTGCCCTGACCAGGGACGACTATGTGTAATGGCTCTCCTAGACACAGCGCGATATCAACTCCCAATACCGGGAGAGACGAATCCTGTCTAACCGTCACTGCCTCCAAGTGCTTCGGGACTGCACCCAACTACTACCTGTTTGCACGACTCAATAGAGCCGTGGTAGGGTAGTAATCTAAGAACAGTGGGAACACACTTGAGGCGAGTGACAGTGTCAAGTCAGCGGACTAAGCTGTACTCATGTCACCTGAGAACTGTTAACTGACGATAGGTATAATACCAACCAACAGTTCCCGACGAGTCCTATCCAGTGTACTCGTAACCTAACGAGCACCTGCATACTATCTCCAGTACGACGTACTGATGGCTGTGGGACAGACCATCTCCTCTGCTGGGACGAGAAGCATATGCACCAGTCTACTCTGGAGTATCGATACTCTGTCTCGATAATCCTACGACTAGGGACCAAAATAAGGATGTGCTTATAGACTACCCAGCCCCCACTTAGTGTGATCGCCATCACAACGCCGGTAGTCAAGCAAAGATCCTAAAGGCTCCATCAATATGTTTTTAGCGATATGTTAAAAGAAATATATACATATATTAAGATAGATACAAACCAAGTAGCATACTAGTATATCGAGCAAGACTGTTGTAAACCCGTGTATATATCCCAAGCTTCCAAAATGTATTATACAAACTAGTACTATACAATAATAGCCTGTAGGGCATACATATACAACAATCTCCCACTTGCACTAAAGGCCAGTAATTGGTGTACCGCATACCCAACGTCTGCACTAAGGCCAGCTGCTGGCGTACCACATACCCAATAGCTCAAAAAGTCGCTCGAACTGTGTTTGAGGAAGGGCCTTTGTGAATGGATCCGCCGTGTTGTCTTTTGTGTCCACTCTCCGTACCTCGATCTCCTGGCGATCAATGATCTCCCTGATCAGGTGATACCGCCTTAAGATATGTCTGGATTTATGATGGGACCTTGGTTCCTTCGCTAAAGCTATAGCCCCATTGTTATCGCAATACAAAGGTATTGGGTCAACAATGGACGGAACCACCTGAAGTTCACTAATGAACTTCTTTATCTAGACTGCTTCTTTTGCGGTATCGCTTGCAGCAATGTATTCAGCCTCCATTGTCAAGTCTGTGACGGTGTCCTGTTTGGAACTCCTCCAACACACCGCCCCTCCGTTGAGGGTAAACACAAAACCCGAGACAGACTTGCTGTCATCTCTGTCACTCTGGAAGCTTGAATCGGTAAAAGACTCGACCCTGAGGTCTCCATTACCGTAAACCAGGAACATCTCCTTAGTCCTTCTCAGGTACTTGAGAATGTTCTTCACTGCCGTCCAGTGGTCCTCACCTAGGTTTGACTGATACCGGCTCACCACGCTCAGCGCGTAAGCTACATCTGGTCTTGTACATAGCATCGCATACATTATAGATCCTACCGCCGAAGCGTAGGGTATAGTGCTCATGCGAACCCTCTCCTCGTCAGTCTTAGGAGACATCTTCTTGGAGATGGTGATTCCGTGCAATGCGGGTATATTACCGTGCTTGGAATCTTCCATACTAAATCTCTTTAGTACGGTCTCTATGTACCTGGACTGCGAAAGTCCCAGTAGTCTCTTGGATCTATCTCTGTAGATCTTGATCCCCAGAATGTACGAGGCATCACCCAGGTCCTTCATGGAGAATCGTTGTGACAAGAATAGCTTGACCGATTGTAGCATAGGAATGTCATTTCCTATCAAAAGAATGTCGTCCACGTACAAGACTAGGAACACGACAGTTCGTCCTACAATTTTCTTATAGACACAAGGTTCATCTTCGTTCTTGATGAAATCAAATCCCTTGATTGTCTCATCAAAACAGATGTTCCAGCTCCACGATGCCTGCTTTAATCCATAAATGGATTTAAGCAACTTGCACACCTTCCCGCTGCTCCCACTGTCTATAAAACCCTCTGGCCGATCCATGTAAACGCACTCTTCTAAACAGCCGTTTAGAAAAGCCGTTTTTACGTCCATCTGCCAGATTTCATAGCCATGGAAGGCAGCAATGGTAAGTAGGATCCGAATGGATTTGAGTATAGCCACTGGAGAAAAAGTTTCGTCATAGTCCATACCAGGTCTTTGACGAAAACCTTTTGCAACGAGTGTAGCCTTATAGGTTTCCACCTGCCCATCTACACCAAGTTTCTTTTTGTAGATCCATTTGCATCCAACGGGTTTTACCCCAGGTGGAGCAATATCCAAGGTCCACACTTTATTGGTGTACATGGACTCCATTTCGGATTGCATAGCATCCAGCCACTTATCAGAGTCCCTACTGATAATGGCCTGCCTGAAACTGGTAGGGTCATCTTCTTCCAAGATGCAATCCTCTCGATCCCCGTCTATGAGAAAACCGTAGTATCTCTTGGGCGGATGAGAAATCCTACCAGATCTGCGGAGTGGTTGAGGTTCGTTGGGTGTAACTGAATCTAGCGGTTCCACCAAATCTTTAGTTAAAGTTTGTGTTTCTGGAATTTCATCCAGTTCTACCGTGCTGCCACTAATATTTTTAACAAGAAATTTTTTTTCCAAAAATGTGGCATTCCTGGAAACAATTATCTTCTGTTCCTCTGCATGGTAGAATAGATACCCACTAGAATCTTTTGGGTATCCCACAAACTTACACAAAATTTCCCGTGCCTCAAGTTTGTCTGGGTTCTGCTTTTTGACATAAGCTGGGCAACCCCAAATCTTAATACTTTTAATATATAAACTCTTACCACTCCATATTTCATACGGAGTCTTAGGCATGGATTTGGATGAAACTTGATTCAATAGATGCGCTGCTGTTTGAAGTGTATATCCCTAGAATGAAAGAGGCAACTCAGCACTACTCATCATGGAGCGAACCATATCCAATAGGGTACGATTCCTCCGTTCCGATACACCGTTGTGCTGTGGTGTATAAGGAGGAGTAAGCTGAGAGAGAATACCATTCTCTTTTAAGTAATCTAGGAATTCCTTGCTTAAGTACTCCCCTCCCCTATCCGATCGGAGGATCTTGATACTTTTGTCAGTCTGGTTCTCTACTTCTTTTCTGAATTCCTTGAATTTCTCAAAAGCTTCAGATTTGTGTTTCATTAGATACACATATCCGAACCTAGAGAGATCGTCAGTGAATGTGATGAAGTATGAAAACCCACCCCTTGTATGTATAGACATTGGACCACATACATCACTGTATATGAGTCCCAAGAGCTTTACTGCCCTTTCTCCATGTCCGATGAACGGAGATTTGGTCATCTTTCCTTTGAGACAAGACTGACAAGTTTCATAAGATGAAAACTCGAACGTATCCAAGAGTACATCTTTATGCAACTTACTTAGTCTTTTCTCTCCGATATGACCAAGTCTACATTGCCATAAGTAGGATTCGTTCATATCTGAACTCTTCCTCTTGCGTGTGTTTTGTACATTGAGAACTGTATTCTGATTTATAACGTAGATACCATTACACAGTGTACCTTCTGCAACCAGTACCTTATGAAGGTAGATGTTCATGATATTTCTATCAAGAACGAAGTTATATCCATCTTTATTGAGTAAAGAAACTGATATGATGTTGCAAAGTATGGAAGGTACATAGTAGCATTCGTTCAAAATCATAGCATTGCCATTTGGCAACACTAGGTGATATTCACCGACGGCTGCAGCATTAACTTGTGCTCCGTTCGCTACCCTGAGCGACATATCACCAGGTACAACTTTCCTACTTTTTCTCAGTCCCTGCAATAAATTACAGATATGAGATCCTGATCCGGTATCAAGTACCCAGGAGGTAGGGCTGACCGTAAAGCAGTTCTCAATTACAAGAACATCTGAAGTAGATGCAAAACTATGCTTCTTCTTCAACTGGGTATCTTTGGAATCCATACAATCCTCTTTCCCTTGCTCATACTTATGACTGTTGTCGTAAGTTAGAGCCGAACCAACGTTCCTCAGCCCCGAATAAGAATTCGGATTGGTCAAGCGATACATTTTATTATCTTGATTAGGGCGTGAAATGGTTGCTACCTGGAGAGAGAGAAAAGAAACACTCAGCGTGCGCTCTTGCAAGATTAGATTGGTTTATTAATTTATCTAACCAGGATGGCTCCCACTGTTTCCTTAAATTCTTCTTCAAACCCTAAAAGAAGAACTAGTCAGGATTAATCGCACGTCACAATACTTGCTTAACCTTTCAGCCAGGCTAGTGTTGGTACTTCGAGGAAGGTTTTCCAACGCTTTCGCGAAGTTTCTTAATTAAATAAACTCTTTTCCCTGGAGGCGTAGCCCCGCTAACACCGTTCTAGACACCTACTTAGTTTATAGCATTGATTGTTAAGTGAAATAATCTCCCGAGAGTAATCAAACTCATCAGTGGGATCGGGATCCAACTATCATTGTGCGATGACCTAGATGGAATCCACTCTAGTCACTACACTCCAGAAGGTATGCTGAATCTGCAAGTTTCAGTTTCTTTAGAAACTCCCGATGTGGATTTTTGCCCCTAAGACCCAAGTGACCTTGACACAGTCAACAAATCAAAGAGTCCTAGTCAAGTTCAACCTGTCATTATCTTGATTGCATTAAACTCACCCGTATAACCCTTGACACAGTCAACAAGGTTACACGACTGTCCTAACCAATCATATTGTATCCTGCAGATAAGCAATACTCAGCTACCATTCATTGCGCCTTGACACAGTCAACTAACGCAGCACGAATACTAAGTATAACTTATAAGAAATGACGGAGGGCTACGGCTGGGTTTTTGGCAAAAAACCCTTTAACGTAATGAACTTGATATCGTTGAAAGAACCTGATAATCTTTTTTTAAAATTATAGTGACGAAAACTTTTGCTAAAGAGGTCACTCTCTGTGAAGGGATCTCGGCTCTTTCCTCGTCGAATGAGGTGCAGGATATTCCAAACTGAATACCTCGATGCAAAGCAAGAATAATAGACTATAGTGAAGTTATTACCCTGACGCAAACTTTTGTCTAAGGGGTCACTCCCGATGAAGGGATTGTTTACCCCAATCAGAGCAAAGCTCTGTTCAAATTCCAAGGCGGGAAACGAAGCAACGCTTCGTTTCCCCCAATCAGAGTAAAGCTCTGCTTTGAAATTAAAGTTAAAATTAAAGTTAAAATAATGGAAGCAACGCTTCAGATGATCTGCGCTCTGCGCTGCGCGACACGTGTCAGCCCAGTTGCGCTGCACTCTGCGCGACACGTGTCAAGCGCAGGTGCGCTTGCGCCAACTATGCCAGCACTAAAACAGAATTAAAATTCCAGAAAGATCTTTCTGATCTTGTTAAAACAAGAAGATTATCTTCTGTAAAACAGAAGCCCTTGGATCAAAGATCCAACGGTGGGGAAAAATCCCTAAATCACTCAGAAAAAGATCTCTTTAACTGATTTAACAAATCAACTGGCCCTATATAAAGGCCTCTAGACTCCAAGTCTAAAACACACACAGAGAAAGAGAAACCAGGGAATTCCTCTAAAATTTTGAAAAGAACTCAAAGAGAGAAAAGGTAAACCTTTGAAAAAAGAAGAGTTTCTTCTAAAAAGATTATTGATCTAAGAACAAGATCAAGATCTTCGATAAATAATAATAATAATAATAATAATAATAATAAAAGAAGAAGTAATTTACTTATGTATAAAGGTATTGCCTTTTGATGAACCACTGGTTCTTGAAATTTGAGGTAGAACCTCTCTGGAAAAAGAAAAAACTTGTTTTCTTTGATCCAAATATTAAACAGTGCCTTACACTTCTGAAGTTTGCACTGTTACGCTCCTTGGATTGGTGTAAGCCACCAGGGAGCGCCACGTGTCAATCACAGAATAACTGCGCATTGAGCTTCTAAAAACAGAGCACTGCTCTCTTGGTTTGGCATAAGTCATCAGAGTGCGCCACATGTCAGCAGCGCGCTAGCGCAGCGCGCTAGCGCAGCGCGCTAGCGCTGCGCACACTGCGCTAACAGACTTGCGCTCACCAGAGCGTGACACGTGTCACCCCCACATGAGTTTGCGCCTTGCACTCCTCAATTGGCGCAAAGCGCCTGACAAGCCACGTGGCGCACTGTCAGAATAATAAATGCTCTGTATTATTAAAGAAGGGACAGAGCCCAATTAAAAGGCCTAACAGGCCTAATAGAAATGCAATGCATTATTAAAAAAAGGGCAGAGCCCAATTAAAAAGTCTAACAGACTAAAACAGATGCTGTGCATCATTTAAAAAAGGGCAGAGCCCAATCAAAGGCCTAACAGGCCAAATGTCAATAAATGTTAGACATTTTCTAACTGGACTTAACCCAATTCTGGCCATAAGTCCTCAAATTAAATTGAACTGAGCACAACTGCTCTCCCAAGTCAATTTACACCCGGTTCAAGGGTATATCTTTGAACTCCTCTGATATTTATCGTTGTAATCCTTCAACGTCGTCAGAGAGGTGACGGGTCCCGACGGCCATACATTAAATGGACCACTATGTCCCTAAACTGGAACAATAGAGCCCCAAATGCTCTTTTGTCGGATCTAAACGATCCCGTTAAGTTGATCTTAGTCTCAAACTGGACTAACGTATCCTTAACAAACGTTTAAGTTGATATTAGCCTCAAATATGGCTAACGTATCCTTAAACCAAAACCCCAAATCCAAATCTAAGAAAATACGGATTTGGACTAATCCACGTCCTACGGGCGACGACATAAATTAGTCTCCGTATACAATCCACGGGCAACCACAAACAAAACAAATACCCACGACACGAAGTGAAATTCTGGAGAAGGAGAAAGTTGTTACCGCGATGCGGTAACGTAATTAATTGTAGGGGCTTGCGCTTGCAGGGAAGATCGTCCCCACAATCAAAAACCCCTCGAATGAGGGGGAATCTGATAAAGTCTGCTAAATCGGCTGCATCCGTCTAAACCTCCGATACACGGTGCCATAAATCAACTTGGTATTTTCGGAGAGGTGGACAGATAAAACCAAATAGTATCTGCCCCGAATCTCAGGCAAGACGTCTTTCTGTCGTCGCGCCGTCTTTCGGAGGGGAATAGATTCTGGCACGCCCGGTGGGACCTCTTCCTCTTTCCACTCCACACTTCATGTGTCGTGTTCGCGAACAAATCGCGGTTTGCTGTGGTTGCCTGTGGATTCAAGATACTAAGATTTGGTGTCTTGCTCCGTGCAGAAAACAGAAGATCAATGGCTTCAAACTGCACTACCTGCAACTGCAACTCTCGCTCCGTCCTTACTGGAGGAGTGGCTTATGGGCCCCAAACGGCCTCCCTTTTCAACATGCCAGTGGAGCAGGTAACTCAAGCCACCGCTGGACTATTCTTCGAGACCATGCTCCCACTGATGAGCTTCAATGCCCCAATGATATCGCAAGAAGCTCCAAAGAAGCCGGTCTTCGATCGACTTACCACTGCCATGACCCCTCTCAATGGGTCGCCCAACTTCAATACCTCAGTTTTCAACAGACTGGGCCAGAACGTCTACAAGCCTGCGATACCCGAAGCTGCCATCCCAAAGCGGATAGCCATCCCGGCTCAAGCGGACGAAATCATTGGAAAGGCTCCTTCTTCCAAGAAGTCAGCTTTTACAAGGCTAGCACCAATAACAGTCTCTCCTCAAAGCAGGGGGCATGACGAAGTCACCCTTATAGCTAAAACAACTCCATCCGCACGACACGCTCGACGTCGCCACTGGCGCCGAGTGAGGAAGGCTGGGGGCAACTCCCTCTCTGGGATAACTCCGCCAGCTCCGATGGTGGGGATCGATACTGCTGTTCCAACCGAGAACAGCTTTGAACTGCTCAACAAGGTGCGCAGAAACTCTCCTATTGCAGTTCTGAAGAGAACTCCTTCACCTGTGGAGAATACTCCAGAGAAGAAGCTGGAGCAGCCCCCTCAACGGCTGTCCTCTAAAATTTACAAGGTCTGGCGACAGATCCAGGAGTCGGTGATTGATCAAGACTATCTCCGCCGACAGAAAAAGTTGAAGGTTCGGCAAGAGAAGGATTACTCCGTCAAGCCACAAAAAGCAATAGCTACTTGGGTGCCCACTGCAACGGCTCCCTCAACGTTAATCACTCAAAAGAAAAGGAGGCAGCAAAAAGCCCCTGTGAATATGGCGAACCGTAAAAGCACTATGTACAAACGCCCCAAGTCTGGGGGCATAGTGGTGCATACTGTTTATATGGCATCCGGGAAAGAGGATAGCCGCGCTTCGATGGGTCACCGACCGCTCACCCGATCCGTGACAAAAGCCCAGGAGCAACAACAGAAGCTTCAGGAAATGATGACTGCAATGGCCGCACTTACCGGGCCAAAAGAAAGCTCGGAGGCATTATCAGAGCAGCGTCACGAACAAGAAACTGATGCTGACTTCTTACGCAGAGTCCTCGAAAAGGACAGAGAAGCCGCAGAGCAAGCGGCTAATATAAAGCAAATAGCGCTCCTCTTCCAAGATATGGTAGGGATGATGTTACAGCCAGACCCTCCAGCTGAAGACCCTCCTATCATTACTGAAGACGATAGAGGGGAGACATCTAATTCTCCTCCGACTCTTTCAGCAGCCAAGGAAGAAACCATTTCCAAGGCCGCCCTAGATGATTATATTGCTCAGCAGACACGAATTCATCAGGCGAATGAAGCGGCTGGGCAAATTGTTACAACCGGACGACCCTACCCGGGCTGGTATGACCAAATCAGTTACCCGCTGGGATATACGATCCGTAAATTCCATGTGTACAAGGGGACAGGGAATCCACATCAGCATGTCGCTCAATTCAGGGCCTTATGCGGCAACACTGGAGGCGATGACAAACTGTTGCTTCGCCAATTCGTCGGCGGCTTAGCAGAAACGGCCTTTAAATGGTATTCGGAGCTACCTAACGACTCTGTCAAAACATTTACGAAGATGGAGCTATTGTTTACACAAAGATTCACGAGTGCTAGTGAACGCACCCCGATAACAGCACTGATCAATGCAAGGGTGAAGCCAGGCGAGACGTGGGTCCAGTACGCTATCTGATGGTGGAATCTATGGTCGAAATGCGAACAGCGGATCGAAGAAGCGCCGGCGGTGGGCATGTTCGTGGGCACTCTTGATCCGCAAGCGACCATCTCACAATTCATGATGTTCTTCAAGCCAACTACGTTCCAGGCCTTGATTGACAAGCCAGCTCAAATGGACCAGATGGGCCATAGACCGTCTCCTCCAAAGCCGGACCCTCGAAATGAAAAGGGGAAAGGAAAAGCGATCGTCGTCGCCAATGCTCAACAATAGCCGAGCAACTTGAAGCCAGTTGTCCGTCAAAACAATATGCGTCCACGCCTATCCCTCGAGGAGAGGCTAGGACGTCCTTACTCGTTCCCTCAAGATAAAACGAGAAGACTGTTCGAGCTGGCAGTGCGCAACAGATTCATCAATCTGCCAGATTCAAAACGTCTGTTGTAGCCAAATGACGTCAATGATCCCAATTACTGCCCCTACCACCGAGTATTGGGTCATCCGATCTATGTCTTCAAAAACTGGATTGAAGACCAATACCAACAAGGCAAGTTCGCGTTATCCGAAAGATGGAAGGTGAACCCGCCGCAACCTCATACCCCTAAAAAGGTGAATATGCCGGGGGCAACGTGCTCCCTTGTTAAAGAAGCTCTATGGGAGGTCGTGCTTTCCGCCAAAACCGAAAAGATGCTGAATGATCTCCAGATATGCCCAGCGATCAGGTGGAAGAACCCGCTAGAACCCCAGATTGTCGAAGGGATGATGAAGCCGTGCCCAACTCCAAAGATCGGTGGTGATGGCCCAAGCACTCACACCCAGCTGTCGAAATCTTCAAAGAAGAAGAAGAAAAGATCCAAAAAGCCCGTGAAACCTGGCGACAAGCGCACGGACCTACAGAAACAAATCGACGCGCTTGAAGAGTATAACCAGAAAGAATGGATTCCCATCACGCTCCAGGAGTTCCTAGGCCACGTCTTTGAAGACGGAGATGATGGAGAAGAATCATTAGATGAATCTGAGGACTACGTAGCAAGTTGTCATGTGATCTCTCACTCATTGATAGATGATAAAGAGGCTCCTGGCACCGAGAAACCGGGGGCGGGTCCTGAACCAGAACTTCTGTGGCCGTCAGACGAGATGATCGATGCCTTCCTGAATGAGATTCGTCTGAAAAGTAAAGCCAATCAGGAGCGTGAGATGGCTATATTGGAAGGAGCCAAACGCCGGCGACTAGACGAAAGAGTCGAGGCACTCCCGTCAAATCAAAAGACATCCGCTGCGGATAAAAACAAATTCAAGACGAGGAAAAGGTTTGCTAAAACCATATCAATGGGAATGAAGCTATTACCCTCTGAAGAAAACACTCTCGGTGGAGTAGAGATACATCCTAATTACTGCTTATATCATCAGAAGATCGCACATCCCACTGAAGACTGCGACTCCTTTAAGTGTTGGTGGTAAGGGTATATCGCTCACAGGCAACACTTCAACAGGACAAAGCGTGAAGCTCGTAGACAACGAAAAAATACGACAGATGAGCATAAAAGAGTTGCCGGCAATTGTCATAGGGATGATCCCGGGGGATCACAAGTTCTCACCTTCGGGAGCGATTCCGACGAAAAAGTAGCCCTTGGCCCTCTCTTCAAGGAGTCCATCTCCGAAGAATTGGGGAGTTGCGAGAACATTCAGCTGTGCAATTGCATGATACCCGGAGAGAATCTCGGACCCACAAACAACGGAGCGAACAAAAAGGATAAAGGAAAGGGAAAAACGGCCTTCGTCGCCAACACTCAACAACAATCGAGTGGCCCTAGACCAGTTGTTCGCCAAAACAACAAGCGACAACCCCTCTATGAGAGGTTGAAACATCCTTACTCATTTCCCCAGGATGAAACAAGGAGGCTGTTCAAAGTGGCAGTGCGCAACAGGCTTATCACTCTACCGGAGCCGAAATACCAGCTACAACTGAATGATGTCAACAATCCTAATTACTGCCCTTACCACCAAGTATTGGGTCATCCGATCAAAAACTGCTATGTTTTCAAAAACTGGGTTGAAGACCAATACTAACAGGGCAAGTTTGCGTTGTCCGAAAACTGGAAGGTGAGCCCGCCACAACCATATGCTCCGAGAAAGATGGATATGCCGGGGGCATCATGCTCACTCATAGGGAAAGCCCCATAGACCGAAAAGTCAGTAAACTAGAGATTCGCGTCAAATACGGCGACGGCGGACCGAAACGTCCTTAAACTAACGACGGATCACTACGTCCTAAAACTAGCTGACAACCGAAACGTCTTTAAACTACTACCGCAGCATCCTCAGGCTGACGAGATAAAAAAAGAAAAAAGAAAAAAAAAATAATATAAAAACGGTATGTCCATAAGCAAAATGGGCACGGATGAAAACCCGAAAGGGCTCCGTGAGTAAAAACAGCAGGGCTACTGGCGAGTGTTCGTGAAAACCCGAAAGGGCGCGACCTTGTTAGAAAAAAGAATAAAGAATAAAAAAAAAATAAAAAAGAACGGTATGTCCATAAGCAAAAGGGGCACGGATGAAAACCCGAAAGGGCTCCGTGAGTAAAAACAGCAGGGCTACCGGCGAGTGTTCGTGAAAACCCGAAAGTGCGTGACCTCGTTAGAAAAAAAAGAATAAAAAGAATAAGAATAAAAAAAGACAGTATGTCCATAAGAAAAATGGGCACGGATGAAAATCGGAAAGGGCTCCGTGAGTAAAAACAGCAGGGCTACCGGCGAGTGTTTGTGAAAACCCGAAAGGGCGCAATCTCGTTAAGAGACACTTGCAGGGTCCTCTCGACCTTGTAAGGAGAAACCACTCGCGTGAGATCCTTACGACTCACAGGGAAGCAATACACTTAAGGATCCTCACGATTCCTAAAGAGAAATTACACTTGCGAGATCCTCACGACTCGCAAGGAGAACTCTCTTATGGGACCCTCACGGCTCATAAGATTTGAAAGTCTTAAGTTACAGAGACCTGAACCTGTTCTTAAGCAACCCCCACAATCTTCGATAGTGCCCTACAAGCAGCTCGATACTGACTCTTGTATACAATCCACGGGCGCGAATAAACATTTTCCTAACCAAGTCCCACCCGTGACTGGGGATATGTCCATACGGTGAACAACCCTTGTAAGTTCTCTCGACTTATAAGGAGAAAACTCTTTTGTAAGATCCTTACGACTTACAGGGGAACATACACTTAGGAATCCTCACGATTCCTAAGGAGAAAACACACCTACGAGATCCTCACGACTTGTAGGGAGAAATACCATTGTGAGACCTTCATGGCTCATGAAGTCAAAAGCCTTAGCCGACAGAATCCCAACCCTGTTTACTGCCACCTTTGTTCGACATCGACAGAGGCAAATGATGATTCGCTCCTGGCAATATCCCAATTGTAGCGATGCTGATGCCTAAACCGGTATCAAATTCCAAGCCCTTTCACGGCAAATAATGATTCGCTCCTAGCAATATTCCAGTTGTAGCGATACTGATGCTGAGATTGGCGTCAGATTCCAAGTTCCACACTCGCGATAAAAAAAATCAGCGAGCTAAAAATGCATATGAAATAGCCGAAATGATGGGACAACTTGCAATAAAAAGCAGCAAGTAAAAATGTATGCATGAAAAATAGCCGAAATGATTGGGCAACTCACAATAAAAAGCAGCGAGTAAAAATGAAATAAATAGCCGAAATGATTGGGCAATCGCGACTTTCGCGATATAAAAGCTGAAATGATAGAGCATCGCGGAAAGAAATAAAATAAAAAATATATATAATGGAATTTATCCCCTACAGACGATAGCACAGCAATCCCTGTATACAATCTAGGGGTGCAAAAAAAGAAGGAAACATATCTTCCCTCCCCCATGCTCCATCAGAAAACGGAGCCAAGTCTTGACGGTAACTCATATAAAACCTGAAAGACAATCGGAGATCATCTTGTACCAGTGCGGAGTGGTCACCATCTCGACGTTCGTCCCGATACAGCAGACGAGATGTTACCCTAGCGTTCTTCCTCCAACAGGATTCAGACGCGACAATCAAACAGCGGAGCCACGGCAAAGTCCATAGTTCCAAACCTCGACGGTTCATCAACAACCCAGAGACAACCACGGCATTCGTCTCGATATAGAGGACACAATGCCAGCAAACGAAGCGAAGGCCAAATTCCTAGCTTCAAGGTCTTGACGGCAAGTCATATAAAGCTTGAAACACTATCGGAGATCATCCCACACCAGCGCGGAGTAGTTATGACTGATCGGGGCTCTCCAAAATGAGCCTAATCTCAAGTAAAGAGTGACATGGAATATCCCTACGTTTGCTCTTTCGACGGTAATATTACCTAGAAGATTACTTGAAGACGTCTTGTCCAGCCCTCGAAGGGATCATAGATACGACAATCGCAAGGTTACTCAAACAGCAAGATTGCCTATCGAGGAATATATCAGCCAACGCGACAGTACGACGACCAAAACCCTAAGTACCACAGACCCTAACGGACCTCTATCGTAAAGAGCAGAGGTTAACTGTGACGTTAGGATATTCTTGCGAGAAATACTCGATTCGTCTCGACTCGTGAGGAAATTAGTATCTTTACGAGAACTACTCGATATGTTTCGACTCGTGAGGAAAAGCCTTAGGCCGCAGGAATTAAAAAACCTGTTTTCTAAGCACTGGGACCCTGCAAGTCGGTCCAAAATGGACTCTTGCATACTATTCATGGGTCACACTCTCCGAAATCGAATGTCGACAAGGAGGGAAACAACCGCTTACGGGTCCTCTCGACTCCTAAGAGGGAAAATTCTCTTATAAGATCCCTACGACTTATAAGGGAAAACGCACTTAGGAATCCTCACGATTCCTAAGGAGAAAATACACCTACGAGATCCTTTCGACTCGTAGGGAGAAAAGTCTTTATGAGACCCTCACGGCTCATGAAGTTGAAAAGTCTTAGGTAGCAGACCTGAACCTGCTTCCTAAACCATCACTACTCCCCAAGATGTTCAAGACAGAATGTTCTATATCGTTACAGGCTATGCTTACTTAAAGAATGTGCCAGTAACAAAGCAGAAAATAAAAAGAAGGAGGCAAAAGATTTGTCATTCATACTTGGAAAGTTTTTACATCAATAAAGGAAATAAACAAAGACATTATCCAAATGATTACAACGGCAAAATCTCAGATCCTGGACAGGGATTGAGGAACTCGAAAGTGACCTTGTCCAAGACTTTCCAAGCCTGGCGAACCATCCTGGTGTGCTTCCTTTCGCGAGCATGGGCGTCGGGATCCCCACTGATGTCTTCCACCCTCCGATAGGCAGCAAGAATGGCGGACTGTTGAAAGGCCTGGTGCAAGAGATCGACAAGATTGTCTCGCCGTCTCTTCGAGATCAGGTTCATCAGGTTCACCGAGTGCACCTTGTCCTCGGCGGCGTCCAATGCCCTAAGCGGCACGCCGGTAAAGAATAAGGGAAGCGCTTCCCAAATTGCTCCCACAACAAGCTTCAGGAGTGGGGAGCGCCGAGGAAGCAGTTGACCGTTGTATGCGTCGAAGCGGCTCATGATTTCGGTACACTCGGCGTTGGTAAATTCTCGGTTCTGAGAACGGCCGAGTCGGCGGATGTCTCCGTAAGAGATGATTTCATCGAGATCGTACATGTGGGCGTCCATTGCTCCTGTAAAAGAAAATTAACAGAATTAGCAGACAGACTGATTAAGCGAATTCTTATTAAAAACAGGTCAGGGAGTTAAACTCCTCGAGAGCAATGCTCTGCAAACAGGAGTGACACTTATCAAATTCAGTAATGAGGGGAATTTAAAGAAATTCCCTGAGAACGCTGAAAGCCTTGCTATGAAAAGATGATATAATCAATCAAAGATAAAACTCCATTTTTGATCTTCATTATCCATGATCAAACTCTTAAGAGTTCTTCATAAAAGATTAAGAAATCTACATGTATCAAGAGAGCAGAGCTCTGATTCATGGGCCAAGAAACCCCAAGAAAAGATCATGATCTGAAGAGAGCAAAGCTCTATTAATGAAACCCTAAATGGGTTTTCTTTAGATCAAAGATCTATGAAGAGCAAAGCTCTGTTAATGGGTAAAACCTTGGATTCTTAAAAGTTTTTAAACTTTACCTAAGTGTTGATAGACTTTTACTCTTGAAAAGTTCTTAAATTGAAGAGCAAGGCTCTGAATAAAAATTCTTATGAAGAGATGAAAATCATATAAGGGACCAAAGATCCTATTTATAGGCATTGGGAGCCGTTTCAACTTCCAAAAGTTGGCGCAACGGTTGGAATTCTTCCACTGCTGCGCTCACGTTTGGGGTCACGTAAGCGCAACGGGGAGGGGGGCATTTGTTTACCCCAATCAGAGCAAAGCTTTGTTCAAATTCCAAGACGGGAAAAGAAGCAACGCTTCTGTTTCCCCCAATCAGAGCAAAGCTCTGCTTTGAAATTAAAGTTAAAATAATGGAAGCAACGCTTCAGATGATCTGCGCTCTGCGCTGCGCGACACGTGTCAGTGCAGTTGCGCTGCGCGACACGTGTCAGCGCAGTTGCGCTGCGCTCTGCGCTGCGCGACACGTGTCAGCGCAGTTGCGCTGCGCTCTGCGCTGCGCGACACGTGTCAAGCGTAGGTGCACTTGCGCCAACTGTGCCAGCACTAAAACAGAATTAAAATTCTAGAAAGATCTTTCTGATCTTGTTAAAACAAGAAAATTATCTTCTGTAAAACAGAAGCCCTTGGATCAAAGATCCAACGGTGGGGAAAAATCCCTAAATCACTCAGAGAAAGATCTCTTTAACTGATTTAACAAATCAATTGGCCCTATATAAAGGCCCTGTTTACCCCAATCAGAGCAAAACTCTGTTCAAATTCCAAGGCGGGAAACGAAGCAACGCTTCTGTTTCCCCCAATCAGAGCAAAGCTCTGTTTCGAAAATTAAAATGAAAATTAAAGTTAAAATAAAGGAAGCAACGCTTCAGGTGCGCAAGCGCTGCGCTGTGCGACACGTGTCAGCGCAGATGCGCAAGCGCAGTTGCGCTGCGCCATGCGCTGCGCGACACGTGTCAGCGCAGTTGCGCTGCGTGACACGTGTCAGCGCAGTTGCGCTGCCATGTGCACTGCGCGACACATGTCAAGCGCTGGTGCATCTGCGCCAAACAGAATTAAAATTTTAATAAGATCTTTCTGTTCTTGATAAAACAAGAAGATTGTCTTCTGTAAAACAGAAGCCCTTGGATCAAAGATCCAACGGTGGGGAAAATTCCCCAAATCATGCAGAGAATGATCTCTTTAACAAACCTAACAAATCTCTGGGCACTATATAAAGACCCCTAGACCCCAACTCAAAAAAAAAGGAGGACCATCATCAAGAATTTGAAAGAATTCCTCAAGAACAAAAAAGGTAAAAATCTTTAAAAAAAAAGAAAATTCTCTTATGAACAGATCATTGATCTGAGAACAAGATCAATGATCTTTAGTAAAAAGAAAGATAAATAATAATACAGTGCTTTGCACTTTTCATGAACCATTGTTTCTGGAATCTAAAAGATTCTCAAGTTAACAGTGCCTTGCACTTGCAAAACTGCGCTGTTGCTCTCTTGGGTTGGCGCAAACCACCAGAGAGTGCCACGTGTCAGCACCTGAACTACTTGCGCTATGCGCTTTTGAAAAAGAGCCTAACTCTATGAAATTGGCGCAACTCACCAGAGCACGTCACGTGTCAACAGCACAACAGCACAGCGCACTGACACAGCGCATTGCGCTGTTGCGCTTGCACTCACCAGAGTGCGACACGTGTCGCTTCCACGAGCGCTTGCGCTCATTATTTGGCGCAAAGCGCATGACAAGCCACTGTCAAGTAATTAATGCATTGCATTATTTGCAGAAGGGCCAGGCCCAATTTAAAAAGGCCTAATAGGCCAAATTAAATGCTATGCATTATTTTAAAAGAGGGCAGAGCCCAAGCAGATGCCCTGCATCATTTATAAAGGGGTAGAGCCCAAATCAGAAAGGCCTAGCAGGCCAGAATAAAATGCTGTGCATTACTAAACATGGGCAAAGCCCTAGCACAGGCCTAATAGGCCAAAAATAAAAACGTTGGATATTTCTCAGCGGGACTTAACCCAATCATGGCCATAAGTCCTCAAATTAAATTGACTGAGCACGGCTGCTCTCTTAAATCAATTTACATCCGGTTCGAGGGTACATCTCTGAACTCTTCTGATGCCTGTCGTTGTAATTCTTCAACGACGTCAGAGAGGTGACGGGTCCCGACGGCCATATATTAAACCTGGACCCCCATGTCCCTAAACTGGAACCTGGACCACTATGTCCCTAAACTGGAACAACAGAGCCCCTAAATGCTCTGATGTCGGATCTAAACGATCCCGTGTAAGTTGATCTTAGCCTCAAACATGGCTAACGTATCCTTAAACTTTCAAACAGACTTTAGTCCCAAATTGGACTATAGATCCCCCAATCAACTTTGGTTCAAGGGTACATCTCCGAACTCCTCTGGCACATGTCGTTGTAATCCTTCAACGTCGTCAAAGAGGTGACGGGTCCCGACGGCCATATATTAAATGGACTACCATGTCCTTAAACTGGAACGGATCTAAACCATCCCGTTAAATTGATCTTAGTCTCAAATAGGACTAACGTATCCTTAACAAACGTTCGAGTTGATCTTAGCCTCAAATATGGCTAACGTATCCTCAAACCAAAACACCAAACCCAAATCTTAGAAAATATGGATTTGGACTAATCCAGGTCCTACGGGCGACGACATAAATTAGTCTCCGTATACAATCCACGGGCAACCACAAACGAAACAAACACCCACGACACGAAGTGAAATTATGGAGAAGGAGAAAGTTGTTACCGCGATGCGGTAGCGTAATTAACTGCAGGGGCTTGCGCCTGCAGGGAAGAGCGTCCCTACAATCAAAAACCCCTCTAATGAGGGGGAATCTGACGAAGTCTGCTACATCGGCCGCATCCGCCTAAACCTCCGATACATGGTGCCATAAATCAACTTGGCATCTTCAGAGAGGTAGACGGATAAAACCATATAGCATCTGCCCCGAATCCCAGGCAAGATGTCCTAATGTCTCGGCCGCCGTTCGGAGGGGAACAGATTCTGGCACGCCCGGTGGGACCTTTTCCTCTTTCCACTCTACACTTCGTGTGTTGTGTTCGCGAACAAATCGCGGTTTGCTGTGGTTGCCTGTGGATTCAAGGTACTAAGATTTGGTGTCTTGCTCCATGCAGAAAGAAAACAGAAGATCAATGGCTTCGAACTGCACCGCCTGCAGCTGCAACTCTCACTCCGTCCTTACTGGAGGAGTGACTTATGGGCCCCAAGCGGCCTCCCTTTTCAAGATGCCAGTGGAGCAAGTAATTCAAGCCACCACTGGATTATTCTTTGGGACCATGCTCCCACCAATGAGCTTCAATGCCCCAATGACGGTGCAAGAAGCCTCAAAGAAGTCGGTCTTTGATCGACTTATCACTGCTGCGGCCCCTCTCAACGGGTCGCCCAACTTCAATACCTTAGTTTTCAACAGACTGGGCCAAAACGTCTGCAAGCCCGCGATACCCGAAGTTGCCATCCCAAAGCGGATAGCCATCCGGCTCAAGCGGATGAAATCAAGGCTTCTCCTTCCAAGAAGTCAATTTCTACAAGGCTGACCATTCCGGTTTCTGCTCCTGGCAAGGTCCTCAAGGCTGCTTCCCCTGTCCAGAGGTTTGTCTTTGACAGAGTAGACATTGCTTCTCAACGGGTGTCAATCTTCGACAGGCTAGCACCAATAACAATCTCTTCTCAAAGCAGGGGGCATGACAAAGTCACCCTTATAGCTGAAACAACTCCATCCGCAAGACACGCTCGACGTCGCCATTGGCGCCGAGTGAGGAAGGCTGGGGGCAACTCCCTCTCTGGATTTACTCCACCAGCTCCAACGGTGGGGATCGATGCTGCTGTTCCAACCGGGAACAGCTTTGAATTGCTGAACGCGGTGCGCAGAAACTCTCCTACTGCGGTGTTGAAACGAACTCCTTCGCCTGTAAAGAATACTCCAGAGAGGAAGCTAGAGCAGTCCCCTCAACGGCTGTCCTCTAAAATTTACAAGGTCTGGCGTCAAGTCCAAGAGTCAGTGATTGATCAAGGCTATCCCCGCTGACAGAAAAAGATGAAGGTTCGGCAGGAGAAGGATTACTCCGTCAAGCCACAAAAAGCAAAAGCTACTTGGGTGCCCACTACAACGGCCCCCTCAACTTCGACCATTCAAAAAAGAAGGAGGTCAGGGATGATCCCTGTGTCTTTGGCAAATCACAAAGGCACTGAATCTAAACGCCCCAAGTCTGGGGCATGGTGGTGCACACTGTTTATATGGCCTCCGGAAAGGAGGAATGCCGCGCTTTGACGGGTCACCGACCGCTCACCCGATCCGTGACGAAGGCTCAAGAACAACAGCAGAAGCTTCAAAAGATGATGAATGCAATGGCTGCACTTACCGGGCCAAAAGAAAGCTCGGAGTTGTCATCAGAACAGCGTCACGAACAAGAAACTGACGCCGACTTCTTGCATAGAGTCCTCGAAAAGAAGGACAAAGAAGCCGCAGAGCAAGCGGCTAACATAAAACAGATGGCACTCCTCTTCCAAGATATGGTAAGGATGATGTTACAGCCAGACCCTCCAGCTGATGACCCTCCGATCATTATTGAAGACGATAGAGGGGAGACATCTAATCCTCCTCCGGCTCTTTCAGCAGCCAAAGATGAAACCGTTTCCAAAGCCGCGCTGGATGACTATATAGCTCAGCAAATACGAGCTCATCAGGCGAGTGAATCGGCTGGACGAACTGTTAGAACTGGACGACCTTATCCGGGTTGGGATGACCAAATCAGTTACCCGCCGGGATATACGATCTCTAAGTTTCACGTATATAAAGGGACAGGGAATCCAAATTAGCATGTCGCTCAATTCAGGGCCTTATGCGGCAATACTGGAGGCGATGACAAATTGTTGCTTCGCCAATTCATCGGCAGCTTAATAGAAACAGCCTTTGAATGGTATTCGGAGCTACCTAACGACTCTGTCAAAACATTTGCGGAGATGGAGATACTGTTTACACAAAGATTCACGAGTGCTAGTGAGCGCATCTCGATAACAGCACTGATAAATGCCAGGATAAGGCCAGGTGAAACGTGGGTCCAATACGCAACACGATGGCGGAACCTATGGTCGAAATGCGAACAACACATAGAAGAGGCACCTGCGGTAGGCATGTTCGTGGGTACCCTTGATCCGCAAGCGACCATCTCGCAATTCATGATGTTCTTTAGGCCGACCACCTTCCAGGCCTTGATCGACAAATTAGCCCAAATGGACCAGATGGGCCATGGACCGTCTCCTCCAAAACCAGACTCTCGAAATGAGAAAGGAAAAGGGAAAGCGACTGTCGTTGCCAATGCTCAACAACAGCCGAGCAACTCAAAGCTGGTCGTTCGCCAAAATAACGAGCATCCACGCCCGTCTCTAGAAGAGAGACTAGGACGTCCTTACTCGTTTCTTCAGTATAGAACGAGAAGACTGTTTGAACTGGCAGTACGCAACAGACTCATCAATCTGCCGAATCCAAAACGTCCGTTGCAGTCAGGCGATCTCAATAATCCCGATTACTGCCCTTACCATCAAACAGTAAGTCACCCGATCGAGGATTGTTTCGTCTTCAAGGGATGGATCGAGGATCAATACCTACAAGGCAAGTTTGCGCTGTCTGAAAAGTGGAAGGTAAACCCACCACAGCCGTATACTCCAAAGAAGACGTACACGCCGGGGGCAACTTGTTCTTTTGTCGAGGATGAAAACAATGGAGAAGACTAATCAGGTGAATCCGAAGATTACATAATGACTTGTCATGTGATCTCTCACTCGTTAGAGGATGATGAGGAGGCTCCTTGCGTCGAGAAACCAAGGGCGGACCCTGAAACAGAAATTCCGTAGCCGTTAGACGAGTTGATCGATGCCTTCCTGAATGAGATTTGTCTGAAAGTCAAAGCTAATCAAGAGCGTGAGATGGCCATACTGGAAAGAGCTAAGACATTTCCGTCAAATCTAAAGCCATCCGCTACGGATAAAAACAAATTCAAGACGAGGAAAAGGTTCGCCAAAGCTCTATCAGTAGGAATGAAGTTACCGCCCTCTGAAGAAAATACTCTCGCTGAGGTAGAGATGCACCCTAACTTCTGCTTATATCATCAGAAGATCATACATCCTACCGAAGACTGCGAATCCTTTAACTGTTGGTGGCAAGGATATGTCGCTCAAAAGCAATACTTCAACAGGACAAAGTGTGAAGCTCATAGACATCAGAAAAATGCGATAGATAAGCGCAAAAGAGCCGCCGCCGACTGTCATATAGCCGACTCCAAAGGATCGCAAATTATCACCTTTGGAAGCGACTCTGACGAAGAAGCTGCCCTCAACCCTCTCCTTAAGGAATCCATTTCAAAAATGAGAGAATTGAGAAGTTGCGAGAACGTTCAGCCGTGCAATCGCACGCTACTCGGAAAAAAAAATCACGGCCCCGTAAACAAGGGATCAAGCAAAACGGATAAAGGGAAGGAAAAAATAGCCCTCGTAGTTAATACTCAACAGCAATCGAGCGGCCCTAGACCTGCTGTTTTCCGAAACAACAAGCGGCAACCCCTCCAGGAAAAATTGAAACATCCCTACTCGTTTCCGCAAGATAAAACGAGAAGACTGTTCGAGCTAGCAGTGCGCGATAAACTCATCAATATGCCGAGTCCAAAATGTCCGTTGCGGCCAGGCGATGTTAACAATCTCAATTATTGTCCTTACCACCAAACGGTAGGTCACCTGATCGAGGATTGCTACGTCTTCAAAAACTGGGTTGAAGACCAATACCAATAGGGCAAGTTCGTCATCTCCAAAAACTGGAAGGTGAGCCCGCCACAACCGCACGCTCCGAGAAAGATGGATACGCCGGGGGCATCATGTTCATTCATAGAGAAAGCCCCATAGACCGAAAAGTCAGTAAACTAGAGATTCGCCTCAAATATGGCGACAACGGACCGCAACGTCCTTAAACTAACGGCGGACCGAAACGTCCTTAAACTAATGACGGACCGAAATGTCCTTAAACTACTACCGCAGCATCCTCAGGCTGACGAGATGAGTAAAAGAAAAAGAAAAATATATATATAAAAAAAATAAAAAATAAAATTATATATATATATATAATAAACGGTATGTCCATAAGCAAAATGGGTACGGATGTAAACCCGAAAGGGCTCCGTGAGTAAAAACAGCAGGGCTACCGGCGAGTGTTCGTGAAAACCCGAAAGGACGCGACCTTGTAAAAAAAGAGAGAAAATAAAAAGAATTTAAAAAAAAAACGGTATGTCCATAAGCAAAATGGGCACGGATGAAAACCCGAAAGTGCTCCGTGAGTAAAAACAGCAGGACTACCGGCGAGTGTTTGTGAAAACCTGAAAGGGCGCAACCTCGTTAAAGGGCACTTACAGGGTCCTCTCGACCTTGTAAGGAGAAACCACCCGCGTGAGATCCTTACGACTCACAAGAGAGCAACACACTTAGGGATCCCCACGATTCCTAAGGAGAAAATACACTTGCGAGATCCTCACGACTCGTAAGGAGAACTCCCTTATAGGACCCTCACGGCTCATAAGATTTGAAAGTCTTAAGTCACAGAGATCTAAACCTGTGCTTAAGCAACCCCCACAACCTTCGATATTGCCCTACAAGTGGCTCAATACTGACCCTTGTATACAATCCACGTGCGCGAATAAACGTTTCCCTAACCAAGTCCCATCCGTGACTGGGAATATGTTCGCATGACCCTTGTAAGTCCTCTTGATTTACAAGGAGAAAACCCTCTTATAGGATCCTTACGACTTACAGAGGAACATACACTTAGGAATCCTCACGATTCCTAAGGAGAAAATACACCTACAAGATCCTCACGACTTGTAGGGAGAAATACCTTTGTGAGACCCTTACGGCTCATGAAGTTAAAAGCCTTAGTCGACAGGACCTTAACCCTGTTCGCTAAGCCACTTTTGTTCGACATCGACAGAGGCAAATGATGATTCGCTCCTGGCAATATCCCAGTTGTAGCGGTGCTGATGCCGAAATCGGTGTCTAATTTCAGGTTTATGGTGAAAAGCCAGCAAGCCGCACATGCATACGAAATAGTTGAAATGATGGGGTAACTTGCAATAAAAAGCAGCAAGTGAAAATGTATGCATGCAAAATAGCTGAAATGATGGAGCAACTTGCAGTAAAAAGCAGCAAGTGAAAATGTATGCATGCAAAATAACCGAAATGATGGGGCAACTTGCAGTAAAAAGCAGCAAGTGAAAATATATGCATGCAAAATGGCCAAAATGATTGGGCAACTCGCAATAGAAAGCAGCGAGTAAAAATAAAATAAAAAGCCGAAATGATTGGGCACCGCGAAAAATAGCCGAAATGATTGGGCAATCGCGACCTTCGTGATATAAAAGCTGAAATGATAGAGCATCGCGGAAATAAAATAATAATACAAAAAAAATGAAAATGATGAATGAAATTTATGCCCTACAGGCGATAGCAATAGCAATCCCTGTATACAATCCAGGGGCGCAAACAAAGAAGGAGACACATCTTCCCTCCCCATGCTCTATCAGAAAACGGAGCCAAATCTTAACGGCAACATCTACAGCCTAAGAATCAACAAAAGGCGTTCCTTCGCAATCTATTAAGATGCAGATACAACGCCAACAAAAGACCTCGCGGTCGAAACAAAGCGAAGCAACGGCAAAATCCCAGCTTCATTTCAACAATCGTCTCGATACAGCAGACGAGATGTTAGCAACGGCGTTCCTTCGCAGTCCATCAAGATGTAGATGCAACGTCAACAAAAGACCCCATGGTCAATAAAGCGGAGTGACTGCAAAATCCCAGCTCCACCTCAGCATTCGTCTCGTTACAGAAGACGCAATGTCAACAACAGTGTCCTTCCCCCAATAGGATTTGAACATGACAAAACAAACGAAGCGAAGGCCAAATTCCTAGTTCAAGGTCCTAATGGCAAGTCATATAAAGCCTGGAAGACAACTGGAGATCATCTCACACCAGTGCGGGATGGTCACCACTTCGACGTTCGTCTCGACACAGCAGACGCAACATCATCAAACAAACGGAGCCACGGCAAAATCCCTAGTTCCAAACCTCGACGGTTCATAAGCAACCTAGAGACAACTACGACGTCCGTCTCGATACAGCAGACGAGATATCACCCCAGCGTTCTTCCTCCAACAGGGTTCAGACGCGACAATCAAACAAACGGAGCCACGGCAAAATTCCAGCTCCATCCCGATGTTCGTTTCGATACAGCAGACGAGTTGTCACCCCAGCATTCTCCCTCCAGCAGGATTCAGACGCGACATCATCAAACAACGGAGCCACGGCAAAATCCCTAGTTCCAAACCTCGACGGTTCACCAGCAACCTAGAGACAACTTCGACGTTCGTCTCGATACAGCAGACGCGATACCAGCAAACGAAGCAAAGGCCAAATTCCTAGCTTCAGGGTCTTGAAGGAAACTCATATAAAGCCTGAAAGACAACTGGAGATCGTCTCACACCAGTGCGGAATGGTCACCACTTCGACGTTCGTCTCGACACAGCAGATGCAACATCATCAAACAAATGGAGCCACGGCAAAATCTTTAGTTCCCATCGCGACATTCGTCTCGATACAGCAGACGCGATACCAGCAAACGAAGCAAAGACCAAATTCCTAGCTTCAGGGTCTTGAAGGCAACTCATATAAAGCCTGAAAGACAACTGGAGACCGTCTCACACCAGTGCGGAATGGTCACCACTTCGACGTTCGTTTCGACACAGCAGACGCAACATCATCAAACAAATGGAGACACGGCAAAATCCCTAGTTCCCATCGCGACATTCGTCTCGATACAGCAAACGCAATGCCAGCAAATAAAGCAAAGATCGAATTCCTAGCTTCAGGGTCTTGACGGCAACTTACATAAAACCTGAAAGACTATCGGAGATCATCCCACACCAGTGCGGAGTGGTTATGACTCATCGGGGCTCGCCAAAATGAGCCTAACCTCAAGTAAAAAGCGACATGGCAAAATACCTAACGCTTGCTCTTCCGACGGTCAAACTGCCAAGGAGGATTGCTTGAAGACGCCTTGTCCAGCCCCCGAAGGGATCAGAGACACGGCAGTCGCAGGGCTACTCGAACAGCACGATTGCCTATCAAGGAATATATCAGCTTATGCGACGGTACGACGGCCAAAATCCTGAGTACCACAGACCCTAACGGACTTCTGTCGTAAAGAGCAGAGGTTAACTGCAACGTTAGGATATTCTTGCGAGAAATTCTCGATTCGTCTCGACTTGTGAAGAAATTGATGTCTTTGCGAGAACTGCTCGATGCGGCTCGACTCGTGAGATAAAGCCTTAGGCAGTGGGCATAAAAGAAACCTGTTTCCTAATCACTGGGACCCTGCAAGTCGGCCCAAAACGGTCTCTTGCATACTATCCACGGGTCTCACTCTCCAACGTCGAATTTCGATAAGGAGGGAAACAACCGCTTACAAGTCCTCTCGACTCGTAAGAGGGAAAATTTTCTTATAAGATCCTTACGACTTATAAGAGAAAACACTCTTAGGGATCCTCATGATTCCTAAGTAGAAAATCCACCTACGAGATCCTCTCGATCCGTATGGAGAAAAATCTCTATGAGACCCTCACGGCTCGTAGAGTTGAAAAGTCTTAGGCAGCAGATCTGAACCTGTGGCCTAAGCCATCGCTATCTTTGGGCAAAAACTAAGATGCTCGCTCTATTATCTGTCAACCATGTTCACTGAGGTAACATGCGGATAATAAAAGAAAGAAGAAAGCGACAGAAAGAACATCTGATTGGCGTTGGATTAAACATTCGAGACACATTCATTCACGCATGTGCAAAAGACTTAGAACGAAAAATAAGACAAGCTGGGATAAATCTTTTTCATTAATATTGCCAAAAATTCTTACAATCATAAAGCAATAAAAGAGAAATATTATTACAATGGAATAACCTCAGATCCAGGGCACGGATTGAGGAAGTCAAAAGTAAGGCCATCCAGAGTTCTTCTGGCCTTTCTGATTATTCTTGTGCGCAGCCTCTCGCGCTCCTGTGTGTCAAGATCCTCGGCAAGCCCCCCAGCCTTTGATAAGCAGCGATTATCGTCGTCTGCTGGAAAATTTGATGCAGGATGTCGATGAGGCTATCCCGCCGATTCTTCGAGATCAACCCCGACAGATACACTGAATGCACCTTGTCTTCGGCATCATCCAACGCATTGAGCGGTAGGGCCTTATGGAACCCCGGGAGTGCTCTCCAAACTGCTCCCAGCACGACTTTCAAGAGAGCAGAACGGCGAGAGAGCAGCCAACCGACGCGTGCGTTCAGAGGACCCATGACCTCCGCACACTGGGCATCTGTAAACTCCTGGTCTTGATGACGACCCTGTACGCGGATATCCTCGTAGGTGATGAATTCGTGCAGACTGTATAGATGAACAGCCATAATGCCTAAAGGAAATATTAATGGAAGATTAGCGATAAAAAAAAGGGGACACGGGAAGTTAAACTCCTCGAGAGCAATGCTCTGCAGACAGGAGTGGCACCTGTCAAAATCAGTTATGAGGAGAATTTGAAGAAAATCGCCTAAGAACATTGGGAGCTTTGCTCTGAAAAGATGATATAATAATAATAATATAAAATGCCATCTTTAACTTCCAAGATCCATGAAGAACTCTTAAGAGTTCTTCTATATGATTTGGAAGAAGCAAACCTCCATTAATTAAGAAAATCCAAGGAAAATCTTTTAGGGAGCAGAGCTCTATTAATGGAACCCTAATAGGGTTCCCTTTAGTTCTCTTTAGACCCCTAGAGCAAAACTCTGCTAAGTGAAACCCTAAATGGGTTTTTTTTAGATCAGGGATCTATTTAGAGCAAGCCTCTGTTAATTAAAATTAATTTAATTTAATTCAAGTTAAAAATTTTACCTAAAAAGTTTCAAGAAATTCTAACTCTTGAAGTTCTTAAAGGCAAGAGCAAAGCTCTGAAGTTTTGAAGATAAAATTTTTTGAAGATGATAATCATTTCTTGAGGACCAAAGGTCCTATTTATAGGCATCAAATGCCCTTTCAACTTCCAAAAGTTGCCGCGACGGTTGGATTTCTGCCACCGCTGCGCTCACGTTTGGGGGCCACGTAAGCGCAACGGTGGGGGGGGCATTTGTTTACCCCAATCAGAGCAAAGCTCTGTTCAAATTTCAAGGTGGGAACGAAGCAACGCTTCTGTTTCCCCCAATCAGAGCAAAGCTCTATTTCAAAAATTAAAATGAAAATTAAAGTTAAAATAAAGGAAGCAACGCTTCAGGTGCACAAGTGCTGCGCTGCGCGACACGCGCAAGCGCAGATGCGCAAGCGCCGCGCGACACGTGTCAGCGCAGATGCGCAAGCGCCGCGCGCCGCGCGACACGTGTCAGCGCAGTTGCGCTGCGCCAAACAGAATTAAAATTTTAATAAGATCTTTCTGTTCTTGTTAAAACAAGAAGATTGTCTTTTGTAAAACAGAAGCTCTTGGATCAAAGATCCAACGATGGGGAAAATTCCCCAAATCACGCAGAGAATGATCTCTTTAACAAACCTAACAAATCTCTGGGCACTATATAAAGACCCCTAGACTCCAACTCAAAAAAAAAAGGAGGACCATCATCAAGAATTTGAGAGAATTCCTCAAGAACAAAACAGGTAAAAACCTTTAAAAAAAAGAAAATTCTTTTATGAACAGATCATTGATCTGAGAACAAGATCAATGATCTTTAGTAAAAAGAAAGATAAATAATAAAACAGTGCTTTGCACTTTTCATGAACCATTGGTTCTGGAATCTAAAAGATTCTCAAGTTAACAGTGCCTTGCACTTGCAAAACCGCGCTGTTGCGCTCTTGGGTTGGCGCAAGCCACCAGAGAGCGCCATGTGTCAGCACCTGAACTACTTGCGCTATGCGCTTTTGAAAAAGAGCCTTACTCTCTGAAATTGGCGCAACTCACCAGAGCACGCCACGTGTCAACAGCACAACAGCGCAGCGTATTGACACAGCGCATTGCGCTATTGCGCTTGCGCTCACCAGAGTGCGACACGTGTCGCTTCCACAAGCGCTTGCGCTCATTATTTGGCGCAAAGCGCCTGACAAGCCACTGTCATGTAATTAATGCATTGCATTATTTGCAGAAGGGCCAGGCCCAATTTAAAAAGGCCTAATAGGCCAAATTAAATGCTATGCATTATTTTAAAAGAGGGCAGAGCCCAAGCAGATGCCCTGCATCATTTATAAAGGGACAGAGCCCAAATCAGAAAGGCCTAGCAGGCCAGAATAAAATGCTGTGCATTACTAAACATGGGCAAAGCCCTAGCACAGGCCTAATAGGCCAAAAATAAAAACGTTGGATATTTCTCAGCGGGACTTAACCCAATCATGGCCATAAGTCCTCAAATTAAATTGACTGAGCACGGCTGCTCTCTTAAATCAATTTACATCCGGTTCGAGGGTACATCTCTGAACTCTTCTGATACCTGTCGTTGTAATTCTTCAACGACGTCAGAGAGGTGACGGGTCCCGACGGCCATATATTAAACCTGGACCCCCATGTCCCTAAACTGGAACCTGGACCACTATGTCCCTAAACTGGAACAACAGAGCCCCTAAATGCTCTGATGTCGGATCTAAACGATCCCGTGTAAGTTGATCTTAGCCTCAAACATGGCTAACGTATCCTTAAACTTTCAAACAGACTTTAGTCCCAAATTGGACTATAGATCCCCCAATCAATTTTGGTTCAAGGGTACATCTCCGAACTCCTCTGACACATGTCGTTGTAATCCTTCAACGTCGTCAGAGAGGTGACGGGTCCCGACGGCCATATATTAAATGGACCACCATGTCCCTAAACTGGAACGGGTCTAAACGATCCCGTTAAGTTGATCTTAGTCTCAAATAGGACTAACGTATCCTTAATCAACGTTCGAGTTGATCTTAGCCTCAAATATGGCTAACGTATCCTCAAACCAAAACACCAAACCCAAATCTAAGAAAATACGGATTTGGACTAATCCACGTCCTACGGGCGATGACATTAATTAATCTCCGTATACAATCCACGGGCAACCACAAACGAAACAAACACCCACGACACGAAGTGAAATTCTGGAGAAGGAGAAAGTTGTTACCGTGATGCGGTAGCGTAATTAACTGCAGGGGTTTGCGCCTGCAGGGAAGAGCGTCCCCACAATCAAAAACCCCTCTAATGAGGGGGAATCTGATGAAGTCTGCTACATCGGTCGCATCCGCCTAAACCTCCAATACATAGTGCCATAAATCAACTTGGCATCTTCGGAGAGGTGGACGGATAAAACCATATAGCATCTGCCCCGAATCCCAGGCAAGACGTCCTAATGTCTCGGCCGCCGTTCGGAGGGGAACAAGCCCCTAGACTCCAAGTCTAAAACACACACAGAGAAAGAGAAACCAGAGAATTCCTCTAAAATTTTGAGAAGAACTCAAAGAGAGAAAAGGTAAACCTTTGAAAAAAGAAGAGTTTCTTCTAAAAGATCATTGATCTAAGAACAAGATCAAGATCTTCGATAAAAAATAATAATAATAATAATAATAATAATAAAAAGAAGAAGTAATTTATTCTGTAGAAAGGTATTGCCTTTTGATGAACCACTGGTTCTTGAAATTTGAGGTAGAACCTCTCTGGAAAAAGAAAAAACTTGTTTTTCTTTGATCCAAATATTAAACAGTGCGTTGTACTTCTTAAGTTTGCACTGTTGCGCTCCTTGGATTGGCGCAAGCCACCAGAGAGCGCCACGTGTCAATCACAGAATAACTGCGCACTGCGCTTCTAAAAATAGAGCACTGCTCTCTTGGTTTGGCGCGAGTCATCAGAGCGCGCCACGTGTCAGCAGCGTGACACGTGTCACCCCCATATGAATTTGCGTCTTGCGCTCCTCAATTGGCGCAAAGCGCCTGACAAGCCACGTGGCGCACTGTCAGAATAATAAATGCTCTGTATTATTAAAGAAGGGACAGAGCCCAATTAAAAGGCCTAACTGGCCTAATAAAAATGTAATGCATTATTAAAAAAGGGCAGAGCCCAATTAAAAAGTCCAACAGACTAAAACAGATGTTGTGCATCATTTGAAAAAGAGCAGAGCCCAATCAAAGGCCTAACAGGCCAAATGTGAATAAATGTTAGACATTTTCTAACTGGACTTAACCCAATTCTGGCCATAAGTCCTCAAATTAAATTGAACTGAGCACAACTGCTCTCCCAAGTCAATTTACACCCGGTTCAAGGATACATCTCTGAACTCCTCTGATATTTGTTGTTGTAATCCTTCAACGTCGTCAGAGAGGTGACGGGTCCCGACGGCCATACATTAAATGGACCACTATGTCCCTAAACTGGAACAATAGAGCCCTAAATGCTCTTTTGTCGGATCTAAACGATCCCATTAAGTTGGTCTTAGTCTCAAACTGGACTAACGTATCCTTAACAAACGTTTAAGTTGATCTTAGCCTCAAATATGGCTAACGTATTCTTAAACCAAAACCCCAAATCCAAATCTAAGAAAATACGGATTTGGACTAATTCACGTCCTACGGGCGACGGCATAAATTAGTCTCCATATACAATCCACGAGCAACTACAAACAAAACAAACACCCACGACACGAAGTGAAATTCTGGAGAAGGAGAAAGTTGTTACCGCGATGCGGTAGCGTAATTAACTGCAGGGGCTTGCGTCTGCACGGAAGAGCGTCCCCACAATCAAAAACCTCTCGAACAAGGGGGAATCTGACGAAGTCTGCTAAATCGGCCGCATCCATCTAAACCTCCGATACACGGTGCCATAAATCAACTTGGCATCTTCGGAGAGGTGGAAGGATAAAACCAAATAGCATCTGCCCCGAATCTCAGGCAAGACGTCTCTCTGTCGTCACGCCTTCTTTCGGAGGGGAACAGGGATCTCGGCCCTTGCCTCGTCGAATGAGGTGCTGGGCATTCATAACCGAATACCTCTATGCAAAACAAAAGAGAACGTTCTTGCAATAATAGCTTTTTGAAAAATGTTCCAACAACGTCTTTTAGGTTGGTTTTTCTTTGCATTAATATAATGCGTCCCATTAATTAATCCTACCATTGCAGAAAACAACGAAAATATGACGTACGCTTATGCCATCTGCATTCACCATGGGGCCCCGTCATCACCCGTTAGGTTACTTAACTAACGACAGAGCGGGGGCTGGACTGGCGCGGATGCAAAACATAAGCAACGCCTACTAGATATCATATATAGATATATACATTCGTCAGATGCAATGATAGCCATTCCAGATCACAGATGAACATATTGGATATGCTAGGAATCCGCGTTTCGTTCGAGCCTACAACGAAAAACGGATTACACGGTCGCGATGAATAGCCAAACCCCACCCTAGACCCCTATGGGTGCGGCAAACTACCCGCCAAATACCCGAAATGAAGCAGCCTCCCTCAACAACATGAGTAGGCCACTTAGCACTTCAACGTACCCGGTAGTTTGTGCACCCCACCTTGGGTCTATCCTGGGAGCAAAAATAGTAAAAGAAATAATATACAATGGCGGCTACAACCTCATCCCGGATGTGCGGCCATAAAAAATAATATTACATCAATTTACATATTACATCAAATGAAAGATAAAGAAACTCTCATCTCACAAAACCCCGGCTATTCATCTGCGACAATCCAATAAGTTCATATACACAATCCAACAACTTTACAGATCACAGATATACACAACCCCTACTAATCGACGTATAGCAATTAGCCGACGTTCAGTGCATATATCACATTACAGATATAACCAAATAGCTAAAATTTATAGAATTTTGATCAAAATACCAATTTGTAACTACTCCAAACATAACATTGTTCACTGGAAAATCTGGGCAGAAACAAAACATCTTAAAAATCCTAAAATACCAAACAGAGAAAACTGCAGGAAACCCGAGTCGCGGCCGAGTCAACTCGGCCAAACGCTTGGTTTCGCCGCGCTTCCGCGGCGCTTTGACCGAGTCAGCGGCTCGTTTTTCCTGGTTATTTCTAAAAAACCCTGCACCGATTTTTAAGGCATGCGGAATAATTTTTAGAGCAGTTTTAAAAATCGGCAGAAAGTGTAGTTTTTAAACATGTTTTCGGGATTTTTTCCGGATCGAAGTTCCAAACACTTTGCTAACAGTTAGTTATTGTTTATCTAGGCTCTGATACCACTGTTAGGTCCACGTTACCCATCCCGGTTCTTTCGGGGAGGCGGAATAGGTAAAAATCAAAATTTTCTAACAAGGTGACATGGACCATCCATGATGGATCTTTGCTAAACAAAACTAACACATAAACTACAAGTTTAGCTACTATGTAGAATGGTTATACCTAGGTCTTGAACTCCTTTTCTTCTTGCTCCTTGGAGTGGTTTGAACGGCTCCTCCTCGTCGTCTTCTCTTTGCCGAAGATGGATCCACCCGAGGGCCTCTACCTTGAGCTCCTACCTCAACCAAGAGGTAACTAGAGTGCTTGGTTTGCTAGACAAAGAACCCTAGAAAGAGTAGAGAGATGTTTTGATGGTTTAGTCTCAAAAACTTATGATTTCCAACACATGAAACACTTAAGCTTTGAGAGAGGAAGAGGGAGAGCTTTTTTTCCAAGAGAGAGAAAGAGTATGATAGAATGAACTCTCTTTTTGCAACCATGCTCACATAATAAGAATGATGATAATAATAATAATTATTAAGAAATTGTGATGGTTAGTTTATGAATGACCATTATCATTTCATCATTTAATGCATTTGCAAGAAACAAGAAGCATCTTTGAAATGAAATGATGATGGTCAACAAGTCAACAATAGTCAACCGGTCAATAAAGTCAACAAATCAACAAAAGTCAAATGTTCAACTCAACCATGACACAATTATCTTTAATTAATATTATTAATTATATTTCTCATTCTCATTAGGGTTTGGAAAAAGTCAACGGTCAACAACCCTAATGAGAATCCTCTGCCTCTGTCAACTGTGCATACACACCCGCATCCGTGTTCCGAGGAACACGAATACAATGAGACAAAACCAATCCCAAAACAAATACTAGGATCTGGCATAAACCAAAGCCCGCTAGTAATAACTGCCCGGACACTAAACGTGCACAAGTGCGTGGATGTGAACGAACCCCGTCGCAAAACCATGCGACCTCTACTCTGTTTTGCCCAAAGGAGAATAACCCTCTGTGTGGGACTCTAAAGGCTCGACACTACGCTGGCAGTGGGTTTAACCACTGACCACAAGCGGTACTAGCGGTACGTAACGGTCCCTAGGTAGATGCCGATAAGAAGACTGATGAGGTGAACCCATCCGAACTCCTACTGAGCCTGAATGTGACAATCTCCGTACAGTCCGCTCTGTTCGTCTGAGAGTATCGCATGGCGGGCCTAGGGGGCGGTAAACGTCAGTCCCCTAATAGCGGTATAAGTCATGTCGGAGTGTAGCCCAGAACACCCTGAGAAACTACTGGTAACACTACCAGCAAATCTCGCTTGCCCTGGCCAGGGACGACTATGTGTAATGGCTCTTCTAGACACAGCGCGATATCAACTCCCAATACCGGGAGAGACGAATCCTGTCTAACCGTCACTGCCTCCAAGTGCTTCGGGACTGCACCTAACTACTACTTGTTTGCACGACTCAATAGAGCCGTGGTAGGGTAGTAATCTAAGAATAGTGGGAACACACTTGAAGCGAAGTGACAGTGTCAAGTCAGCGGACTAAGCTGTACTCATGTCACCTGGGAACTGTTAACTGACGATAGGTATAATACCAACCAACAGTTCCCGACGAGTCCTGTCCAGTATACTCATAACCTAACGAGCACCTGCATACTATCTCCAGTACGACGTACTGATGGCTATGGGACAGACCATCTCCCCTGCTGGAATGAGAAGCGTATGCACCGGTCTACTCTGGAGTATCGATGCCCTGTCTCGATATTCCTATGACTAGGGACCAAAATAAGGATGTGCTTATAGACTACCCAGCCCCTACTTAGTGTGATCGCCATCACAACGCCGGTAGTCAAGCAAAGATCCTAAGGGCTCCATCAATATGTTTTTACCGATATGTTAAAAGAAACATATACACATATTAAGATAGATACAAACCAAGTAGCATACTACTATATCGAGCAAGACTGTTGTAAACCCGTGTATATATCCCAAGCTTCCAAAATGTATTATACAAACTAGTACTATACAATAATGGCCTCTAGGGCATACATATGCAACACAAACACCCCAGCAAACAAAACCAACCCAAACCCTAGCTTAACCCTAACCGAACCCTAACAACCAAACCGCATCGCCGGAGCTCCGATCATCTCCTCGATACCATCTCTTCTACCTGAAAACCACAGTGCACAACCACAGTAAGCCTTCTCTTCTTCTTCTTCTTCTTCCTCCTTCTTTCTTTCTTTCCTTTCTTTAAATTCTTGAATCTTACATTTCATAGATCGCCGGAACCGGGCGTGACGCCGATGATCCAGACGACCCAGTGGACGTACCTGACCTGCGTGATCACCCTCTTGCGTTACTTGGACCCGTTCCGCGTGCCGTGCGTGCGTCGTGACATTTTTGCCGACGTCGGACGTACCGTACATATCCGTTTCTTGATCCGTCTAGGCAAGTAAAACTTGCTACATGCTATTTAATTTATTACATACTTATTTTAATGCATATTAAATCTGTTGTTTAAATCTAGTGTCCAATATTCCATTTCGATGTTCCATTTATATCATCTTTAGATCTAGAACCTGAAACATATCATTTTGCATATTAGATTACAATACATTGTACCCACATCCATATTTATATCACATAGTGCTTGGTTGCATAGCCCATAGTACCATTTTTAGTAGCTTATAACCTTTCGGACACTCGTTTGCATCCATCTAGCCTAATATATATACAATTGCATCCCTAAATTATTTAATACATAATAATGTGATTTTAACATTTCATATTCGATAAAGTGTATTTAATTGGAACCATAACCCTAACTCAAATCGATAAACGTGCATCCAAATGTTTTAATTTGTACCTATTTGCATACCACATCACAATGTTCCATTTTTTATTGTTCCATTAGTACCCCATACTTGTTTTGTATACCCATACTTATTAGGGTTTGATTACGAGCACCCACGTGACATTTGTGCACCCCCCGACATGACTTGATATACCTATTACTTGACACGACGTGATACCGTGTACTTCTTGACATGACATGATACTTATATATTACCTGACTTGACTTGAGGTACCATGGCTTTACTGTTACCTGATTTTCTTACTAATGCCAACAAACTTGACCTGTTATCCCTACTGATATTTCCTGTTGTCTATCCAGACAAACCTATACCTGCTTGATCCTGCGTTGGCATTAGCTCCAGATTTATTAATCCCTAACTTGAACATATAACTTGGAGGTATGGGGAAATCAATGATGAAACCTGAGTTGTAACTCGAAAGTTCGATACCTTTACTGATCAGTCTTACGGGCTAGGCCAGCCCCGGGGTGATGCTGTTGACATCACTCGTCATTACCTACTACCCTTTACTGCCTTGCGGCACGTCTCAGATTCAACCCGAGAGTCATAGACCGTGATCCCGGGCACGCACGGGATACTATTGAGTTACATCGATGATTTCAAAGACTTGAGAGTAGTTAATCCAGTAGACCAGTTTAGATTACTCACTGCACATCACCTGTGCCTTACCCTTCACTGTCACTATTTATATTATTGTATAACTGTTTTACTGTTCTTACACATACCTGTATGTCTTGCTACCCCTGTTTATTTTATTGCTTGATATTATGACGCACTGACGTCTGGGTTTTGCATGGCCCAGATCCTCTATCTTTGTTGCAGACTGATCAGGAGTACTGCCGCTGTTAGACCGAGCGGTGAGGATCCTGTTGGTATCCAGTTTTACTTTCCAGGTGTTTTATTTATTGGATCTTTTGCTTCCGCATATTATATTATTTCTTGACTCATTTATTCTGGCTCATGGACATGTATGATTTAATCTCAAAAACTATCTATTAACCGCAATCAAGAACGGCGTCGCTTGTAGCTAGCCGGTGAGTACGGGTCGGTCCACAGGGATGTTGTGAATCTCCTAATCGCTCTTACGAGTTAATTCCGAAGGGTGTTCGGGGTGATTATTAAATCTAAAACACTAAATCTATCTATACTAAAATTATCTAGATCTAAATCTTGCTAGGGTTAGGTTTAGGAATGGTTTGGAAATGTAAATAAATCTCAACGCTTTCTATACCCAGATTAAGATCTAAGAGGAGTTATGGTAATTATCAATAAAGGGGATTAGATCCATTCGGGAAGGTGTTCCTTCCTCTAGGTTCTTGTCCTTCCTTTAGAGATCCTTACCCTAACCTCCATGGAAAACGCGCGTAACCGGGCCTTTATACTACGGTATCACCGCTACCTCGAGGGATAGGGTGCCATAGGATGCGGTGTGTGCGTGTATGCATGGAGTCCTATAGATTCTATGTGATGGGTAAGAAAGGGATGAGAGATCTCATCTCTCAAAAGCCTTTCCCAAAGCTAACATCCAAGGCAAGAAATTAAAATCTAAACTAGAGCAATTAAATAAAACTAGTTACAGATGGCTCTCTCTAAACATCAATACAGGGTTGTCAGATCTGGATTCATGAATTGAAAAGAGGCACCGATACTCTCCAAAAGAATTCTAAAATTTATTAATGAAGGGAGGCATGGCTAATACAATGATTTAGAGTTCCTATTTATAGAGGATAGGAAACTCTAGGTTACAAGTGATTCGCACGTCTGCATTTACAAGAATACCCGTAGGTTGACTAGTCAGCACCGTCACAACATATGGTAAAAATTTGTATCCTTTAATCTTTCAAGGCCGCCGCGGAACTGCGGCCCGAGGCCTGGTTTGGCCGCGGTTCCGCGTCCAAAATGAAGAGTTGGCTGCTGAAACTTCTTGTGTTGGTTCCTGGCTCTCTGGTGTTCCTACTTATTTATTTCTTTTCTCAATTTAGCTTCTAACTTTCTTCCAGATTTTCCAGTGAACATTGTTGTGGACTTTAACCGTGGCTTTATGTCAACGTCTTGAATCTTGCTTTGTGAACTGATCTTTATGTAGGCTTGATCAAGAGTTTTCTGTTTATTGGTCAAAGTCTCACTTTTACATCGTCTTTCATTGTTTTCACTGTTTTAGATCCAAGAACCTGTAACCTGTAACATGCAGCAGACATGTGTCAAAAACACTTGTTTATTTATAAAACGAATAAGAATGGGGAATAAAATAATGCAATATTATGGTGTGAACAATGTACTAGATAGTTTAGTTTACTTTCCTGTTCTTGATATCTCTACAGCCGTAATATGATTGTGGAGGGACTTTTCCTATCCACAGGTAGCATGGTTGGTTCTGTCATGTGCCTATCTTAGCGTACTCTGGGAAGCGGGGCGTGACACCGCGACATAAAAGTATTGACGGGCTTGGCTGGCGAGAATATAAAGCTCTTCACTAAAAGCGAGTTTCGATGAATTGAGTAAAAGTATGCCATTTTAACTTTTCCCAGTATGTTCATGATGAATATCGTACCACAGACATTTGAACATGATAACTGTATGTTCATGATAATGCACCCGAATTATTTTTGTAAGCACCCCGTAATAGTCTAATTTTCCTGTAGTCGGATTTGAATTTCTAGAAGATGAATATCCAATAACGGTGGATGTGACAAAAAAGCCGCAATTATGAAACCTTTAATTTTGATTTTTTTTTCTGGTGTGAAAGTTAAACCCGTTAACAACGTAACTGGAGAGGTATTCGACTTGTTCATCTGGACTATACGCTAGCGTTTTTATATCTTCTGAAACATGTTTATCATTGGGATTTCTTTTAACCTATTAGGGTAAAACGGATTAAATTATTTGTGTGTGCACGTGCGCGTATATACATACATACACACACACACACACACACACATATATCAACATGAGTTGTAGTTTGGTTTTTATAGTTTACAACTTACACATGCTTTCAACCAAGCGGAAAAGTGTTTATAACGCTCCTTATCGATATCCCATTACCGAGTTCGTTTAGTAGGTGGACGGTATTGAGCATTTCAAACGCTGTATATATTATAAATAAACATTTAATTTTGACTTGAAGATTTTCTATAATTATGTTAAGAGAAAAGTAATAAATACTTATTCGATAAAACTGTTCACATTTGAACAGTTAAATAAAACGTAATGGTGAATCATGCCGAGCTGCTCAGATGCGGTGTAACCCGACTTCACTTTACCCAGTTCCTTTCCTTGGGTCCGGAAGACGGATATTACAGGTCTATTGTCAGCCATGTCCTCATTACGTCTCGGCCTATTAAATGCAGTCTCAATACTCTCTTGATACATAGAACATAACGTTATACATTTCTCTGTGAGAAACCCTTCAGCGATCGACCTTTTAGGCTGACTCCTGTTACGGATATACCGTTTTATTTTGTATATGAACCTGACGGATGCAAACAAATTTAATTCGTTTTATTATAAATATTCGATTTATTATGAACAGTAAAGAGTTGTTATGTTAGTTTTACCTCTCAAACGGATATATCCACCGATAATTCACGGGACCACCTAAACGTGCCTTTTGAGCAAGATGAACCGTGGGATGCAATATTACGGTGAAAATAAAAGGCGGAAACATCTCCATTCTACAAAGTATGCGAGGTATTTTATTCTCCAGGGTTTTAAAATTGTTTGCCAAGTAATTTTGGAGCATAACTCTATGAAGAAATGACACAAATCAGTCACAACCGACACAACGTCGTTATCTGGTAACGCCCTAACAGCAATGGGAAGCAATTGCTGCATGATCACATGACAGTCGTGACTTTTCAGGCCAACGAGAGTTTTCTTTTTCAAGTTTACGTATTTACTGATGTTCGCAGAATATGCATCCGGTATCCTTACTTATTTAAGTACCTTAAGTAAACTTAGGTTCTCATTATCGGACATCGTGTGCTTTTCTGGTGGAATAGCCCATTTAGCATTCTCTTTCGTAGTTGGATGTAATTTCGGCAGTAAATTCTTTGCGGCAAACCATTGACGTATCGCTAGTGTGTCTGTATTCTTAAATTTGGTATTCAACAGGGTACCCAGCAAGAGCTCACAAACATTCTTCTCGATGTGCATGACGTCCAAGTTATGGCGAAGATTAAGATAACGTCAATACGACAAATCATAAAATATAGATCTCTTTCTCTAGTTATTTGATATCTTATTTGAAATAGTATGCTTATATTTCTTACCAAAAACAATATTAATGTGATCTACGTCCACAAACGCCTTTATCCTATTTGGCTCAGGAGGAGTGGGCCGATTCTCCTGCTCACCATTGAACTTGATTCCATTGCATCGATAAGGATGATCAACATCTAACCAACGATGATGTCCAGTGTAACAGGAAATCCGATTCACTAGCGTTTCATAGACGGTGTTCTCTTGACAATAGGGGCAAGTACGATGATCTTTCGTACTCCATCCCGACAACATGGCATATACCGGAAAATCGTTTATTGTCCAAAGTAACGCTGCGCGCAGTGTGAATCTCTCCTTTATGTGGACATCATAAGCAACAATGCCGGTCTCCCACAGCTCATTCAACTCATCGATCAACGGCTTCAAATAAACATCGATATCAATACCAGGAGAGTTGCTTCCAGGAATCAACAGAGTCATTTGGATGTAAAATTGTTTCATACTCATCCACGGTGGGAGGTTATAAACTACTAGTGTAACGGGCCATACACTGTGAGATGCATCTCCTTTAAATGGTTCCAATCCATGCCGATAATCCAAATCTCACATTACGAACTTCCGTAGCGAATGCGGGAAATTGAGCATCAAATATTTGCCACTTTTCACCATTAGCGAAATGCCGTAAGACCCCATCTTTCTTGCGACCATCTGCATTCCATGTCATATGTTCGGCGGTTTAGACGACAGGAATAACCTCTGTAGTCTTTTCTTAATAGAAAAAAAGCGTAACACCTTCACAGGAATTTTCGGAATTGACTCCTCATCTTTCGAGGGCATTTTAGGTAATATCCACATCGATTCCCCACAAGTTCTACACTTATTTAAGTTCCTGTCATCATATGTCGTGAATTACATGCAGTCATTTGGACATGCATCGATTTTTTGATAACTGAAACCGATATCGGCAATAATTTTCTTCATATCTTGAAAATTTGCAGGGAGATCAGAATTCGGGTAAGCCTCCTTTTCTATCTTTATAAAGTCATCGACTGACTTGTTGCTCCATAAAATTTTGCATTTAAGATGAAACATGTGAACCGACCAATCGAACTTCGTCATTGTCGCACCCTCGTAGCATCCTCTGTATACTTAAAAAATTTAGCATATTCGGAATTTGGAACCGCATCATCTGTAGAGGTATCATCGTTCATGCCATCATATAAGTTGTCCATCATATCATTTAAACCAGTGGTTGATGGGATTCTCATAGGAGGCGGCAACAGACGATGTGCACCGATTCTATAGTTCACGACCTCTGCATGCAAGTGCCAGATAGTGTAACTTTCACAGAATTCGTTAGCAACTATATGCAGTCGAACTGCCCTCGACTATTACTTTTTCCATTACAACTTTTCCTACAGAGACAGAGGATCCGACTACCACCCTCTCTTGACGAGAATTGCATAAACTCTTCAACACCGATTTTAAATTCAGAGCCAAACTTGTTCTTATTTATCCAAGTCTTATCCATTCTTGTCCGATACATAAAACCTAATACAGTTCACAATTAATTATTATATCATAACAAATATTTTAAAATCATACACGATATCAACAATTTTATACCGCGGTAAGAAAGTTAAGAACGAGATGGTTATAGACAAAGAAGAGAATGACAACGGTGTCTCGGAAATACATTTGAGTGATTTATCATGACTAAAAATAATATTAACGCTTCTATCTTGAATATCAATGGGTAACGGCTGTCGGGGGTAAGGCTTCTATCCCATTAAAAATGTATAACACATACACCTTCTGGATTTATACTTTCATTCATTTCGAGAAAATTTCGGCAGCACCTCCCTGCTGTTCTCCGAGTACACTGCAATAGAAGAGATAAATATCTCAATACTATCAGTATTAAGATAATCATCTCAACTCTATTTGTACACGGAGAACAAACAGAAAGGCACTGACGAAACTCATCTCGAAATGAATGAAAAGTATAAGTATGCAGGGAAGTGTATACGTTATACATTCTTAACTTGTCCAAAATGGGACAAATCTATCAGTTATATTGTGACTAGTATTCTCGTCGCATAAATTACGAGATGGTTGTCAATGAAGAATGATTAACGTTCGAGTTTGACAACGCATGCATAGTTTTATTTCACGAAAATAACCATACATATATAACTGATAGACGGGTTTTAAGTCGTGAAGTTTTTTCAATGTGAGATACCCGATGACAATATGTATCAGTTTACCTTTTTTCATCATCGAGTAGCATGCATTTAATTAGATTGGTTTTGATGGTTATTGTTTCGGTATCGTTGGTTATTGAATTATTTTGTTTAAACTTTTGGAATTTTCAGTTTGAATTGTATATTTTCAAACAATCCATATTATTAACGAAGTATCTACATTCATTAAAATAAACACGCATCCATACAATGAAAATTACATAAAGTAAGTCTCACACTCTCTCTCTCACACACACACAAACACGTGTCTTTAGGCTAACTTTAGTATGTATAAAGCTAACTGGTTTATGGCATGTTAAGTATCTATATTTTCGGTTTAATTAATATTTAATTGGTGACTTAATCTAGATACGGTGACTTAGGCTAAATTTAACACTTAAGAATTAAAAGTGATAAAGTTATGTACCGGAAACTGGCGTATATAGAATGCGAAGAAAAAGGAGCAATCGCGCCGACGTCAACTCTACAATCACACAAATTTTTAGTTATATATGCTATACATCTTTATAAATAACAACAATATATATACATACTTCTAATTATAATTAACTAAAATTAGCAACCTAACCCAAACCCTAAACCTAAATTAACCCTAATTAGATTAACCTTAAAATGCATGCGCACGCGCACACAAATTATCTTAAAATTAATCCTAATCCTAATCCTAAAATTGCCCTTAACCCTAAATAAAAATAACCCTAGCACTAACCATAAAATTAATTAAAAATAACAAATTATTAATCCTAATCTTAACCCTAACCCTAAAATTAATTCTGACCCAAACTCAAACCTTATAATTAATCTAACCCCTAAACCTAAAATAGGCACTAATCTTAAAATTAATCCAAACACTAACCATAAAATTATTTAATTTTAACATAAAAAACCCAACAAGTTAACTAAATTAATATAACTACTCACGGATTTTGACGTTGGAGATGGTAGAGCGGAGGCCGGAGTTAAGAGAGGAGGGGACTGGAGGCGAAGTGGTGGTGGAGGAGACGGATGAGAGAGCCGGCTCGGATGGATGGAGGCGTTGGAGGTAGAGGGCTCGGAGAAGTCGTCGGAAATAGAGGGCTCGAATGGTGTACGAAGATCGGAGGTGCGCTGAGTGGAGGATGATCGGAGGATGCTCGGCATGCGCGGGGGGACGAGAAGGGGAAATAATTTGGGAGGAAAAAAAAGTTATTTAGGAAAGTTTTTTTTAGGGGTGGTGGTCTCGGGGTTATTCTGTTGACTTCGGTCAACAATTGTTTTCGAAGGTGCAGATCCGTCGAAATATTTGTTGACCGAAGTCAATAAAATTTTAACTTTTTGTCATTTATTTCGACGGGCGATCGCCGTCGAAATAAGTCTTAAATAAATGTCATTCAAAATTTTCCCCATTTTCTTGTAGTAGTGTAAATTAACAGTAGTAAGTACTACCAAATATGACTGTCTGCTATGTAATTATCTTATCTTAATTTAACTGATTCAAATTTTAAAACTGAAAATTTTGTGGGAAACTAAAAGTGTAGATAATAAAATGAAAACCCTCAACTCTTATTATAGTTTCAGAGTTCGGGTTCAATTTAAAAAGCATCTCTACTATTATGTGGTGGGGGGTGTGGCTCTCACATTTGTTCCTGATGGAGGTCCTTTTCGGGTCTCCGTCAAATATTTTCTTCCGTTGATCTTCCGGTGGATTTTGAGGGTGATTTTCTGTTTCGTGTGGGTCTCAATGGGTTTTGAGAAGATTGGTGGTTTTGAGGAGTTTGCACTGAGTACCTGCAACGAAATACCGGGATGGTTTGGTACCGCCGAGAACTCTCTGACGAGTTAGCATAAGATCCGAGCAAAGTAACGGCTAAGTGGGGTGAAAAAACTTACTTAGCCCCTCTGTGATGGGGGATTATATAGCGGCGGCAGCATACAGTGGCAGACGCGAGAATCTCGCCGGCTGTTACGCTCCCGACGTTACGCCCGCGTAATAAGCGGATCGCCCGTTACTGGGGATCGTGATGGTGTGGAACGTGGGATGTTGCCGGCGGAAAATCCGTGCATGGCGAGATTTGCGGAGCGGCGGTTACGCCTGCGAGCGGTGGAGTTGGTCGGTCGGAGAGACCGAGGAAGATGGCCTCGGCGGGCGAGCTCGGGAACTAGCGGGAGGGCCGAGGTATCTTGGTCCTGTGGTAGCTCGGGGGCGAGTTGAGAGGCCGAGGAGGCCAACTTGCAGGGGGCTCTGAGTTGAGATAGCTTGTGCTTGCAGGTCGGGTATAGGGGTGGCCTGGTCGGCCCATGTGGGTCCTTTCTTCTGAGTCCTGGGACACGTCATCTGCCATGTGTCCTGATCTGGTAGATCGCCAATATAGAGCATCATCAGTTCCAAATTCAAGAAAAATCGAAAATAATTTTTTCTGAGATGGTTCTTGTCATCGGTTTTTTATATGAAAAACTCTTTTAGAATCAACAACCAAATACTATAGAATATAGACTTAAGCAAAAAGATAGTTTAAGAAATGATTATGTTCAACAAAAACTTTAACTATTATTATAAATCTTAAATTGCATTCATTAGGGCCGGTTTGGTTGGAGGAATGCAAAATGTGGATTCCCAAAATCCATAAATGGTTGTTTCAGTGGATTTATTAATTTGTTGTTTGTTAGGTACAAAATGAAAAAAATGGAGGATTTTTTACTTATATGCTTTTAACATGGTAATATCACCCCACATTTCACAAAACTATGCTACTCTCAAACCTTTAGGCCCAAAAGTTCTATGGAGGTATTTGAGAAGTTTTGGGATCGAATCCATATGAAATGGATAATTTTTTGTGGATTGACTTCACATGAGCATTTTTGGGCTCTTCCAAATCCTTAAAAAAAAGTTTGTTGCAAAGAGTTTGGGATCAAGTAACATCAGATAATAATTAAAAAATCCACCAACCAAATAGTCCCTTATCAAACTTCTTCAAGAAATAAGAAACAGCAAATTATTTTTATTTAAGATAATAAGTTTCTCAACAACTGATCACACCATATACTTCAAAGTGATTTTCAAAATGACACATGACAACCAATATTTCCATGCTTTTAAAAAATATTTATAAAACCATAACCCATCTCAAATCAGTTATAAATTAATAAATTAGTAAAAAAATATTATAGTAATAAACCACAAATATATATAGATTATATAAACTCTGTATTTTATATATCCTGTCAATTTAATCACGCGCATCGCACTTGCTAAAATACCAGCTTAAATAATTTCTAAGAGGTTCAAATCCCGCCGGCTTAAAAAGGAGGTTAATTTAAAAAATATAAAAAAATTATTGCTTGTAAATTTTTACTCTTGTATGGCTACAGTAAAATTTCTTTTCAGGCAGCTGCTCTTTTTTCCAAAAAAAATAAAATTTAAAAGAAAAATATTGTAGCACAAAATCCCATGCATTTAGAACAAAGAATCTTAACCTCCATAATTTTGTAGTTTTGGTGCAGGGATCCGTGATTGTCTAAACCATGTCATTAACCCCTAATAAACAAGCAAGTTTAAGGTCACAAAACATTGACCATCACATCAAATTAGGCAAATGCCGATGCATATGATATCATGTAACGGCTTGGGCCGAGTTAGAAAATGGCGTCCATATCATAAAAGTAAAAGGCGTGATGTATTCAATCTCAAGCAAAGTTTGATGATATTTAACTTAGAATATTAGAGTGGGCTGCTTTTATATTTGTAATATCCTTGTCTTGATGTGGAGAAAAAAAGTTTTAAGAACTATGGAAGATGAAAGCATCAACAGATCGATTATTATAGTAATTAAAGATGACATCATTAGATGGTTTAGATCTGCTGGGGTAAAGAAACGCCCGATAGAGGTCGCGTGTCGGAGGAAAGGACGGAGGTTGTTGGAGATGTTGAGGAGGTCAAGGTGGGAGAGAGGGGATGGGGCCGGTGAGGTTGGAGGAAAGGTCAGTCCGACGACGCGACGGATGATGGGTTGCAGGCGGAAGAGGGCCGATAGGATGCGATTTGGAAGAGGATTTGGAAGAGAAAATTAAAGGTTGATTTTGTCCACAAGTTTTGGTGTGAAATAAGAGTTTGGCAAATATCCTCATCCTTTAAAAGAAAAAAAAAGGGAAAATTGTTTCCGGACTCGATTCGGAGAGATTACTTATTTTTAAACACACGTATTTTCAAAATTGTGGCAAAACCCAATACATACAACATATCGATGTTTCAAGCCCAAAATAGATTGTATATTATACATATAATATTTTTGTGAAAAATCCAGTTTTACTCTCATTCTTTTTAATTAAATACCTATATGATTATTCTCTTAAAAAACTTATTCAAATCCCTCATCTCCAAAAATATGATTCTCTGTTTTCAAATCCCTCATCTTCCATATGATTCCTTCGATTTCATCACCTCCGTTTTCAAATTCTGCATCTCCCCTTTCAAATCCCTAATCTTTGATCCATTTATTCCAAATCTCTGTTTCCAATCCCCTAAACTCCTCTCTCTTTTCTGGTATCCCCATTCTCGATGGCTAAAATTAAGACAATCAATAATAAAGAATGAATAATAAATAAGTCAAAATTAGGGCAACCAATAATAAAGAGGGCAGGCAACAATAAGGAAGATGCGTATAGAAAAGAAATTAGGGCAACAATGATAAAGATATAATAATAAAGAACCCATGGAAAACTATACGTACAAAATGAAAAATCTCATGTTATAATGTCTTGGAAAATCCAAAAAATCCCATATTCTAGTAATTAAAACATATTAAAATGGTATTATAGGCAATGCATACATAAATACGTATACAAATTAAGGTTTGGGTTTAGAATAATGTTAAAGTATATTTTTGGATTTTTTGACAATTTATGAATTTCATGGGTTTAAAAATAAGGCATCTTTATAAATTGGGCCGTAAAACAATTTTCCCTATAAAAATTAATAGGTGATATTTTCCCTATAAAAATGATAATGCTGGAAAGAAGAAGTGATATATATATATATATATATATATATATATATATATATATATATATAACCAATAGTGATTTCTATATATATATATATATATATATAACCAATAGTGATTTCTATATATATATATATATATATATAACCAATAGTGATTTCTAAGCTGAAAAGACTTGCAACCACGTCTGGAAAACCTAGCAGCTAGGAGACAAGCCTGAGAAAAATTTACTCCCTCCAAGCAATAAGAAATCACCAAACTTTTTATATCATGAGGATAGACAAACTCAGATTGAAAAAAGAAATTAAGATGCCATTTAGAACAATATCAGAATTTTGATTGATTACGCTTGAGCTTAAACTATATCAGAATTTTGAATATATTAAATCTCTTGAAAATTATTTAGAAAGATTTTTAAAATATATTTGGTATGAGTAGTAATTTTGAAATTTTGTATTAATATTCATTCGTTAAGATTTGAGATATTGTCATATATTAATGCAAACTATTAATATTATATTTTCTCAAAGTTATGAGAGAACATTTATTCTACGTCTCATGCAAAAATGCACATTGAAATTTCAATTTGAATTTCTTTACTTAAGATAGATATGAAATATTTATAAGGTGTGAAAAAAATTAAGGGGGTTATATTTTTATTCTAACATGCCTCTCAAATTTGGTTTCCTTTTTAATGGTTTGCAGAGGCTTGGGTTTTGCGTTATGATATCTTTATAATTCCCTTATAAATACGTGTATGCTACAACTTGAATCTGGGCTATTTTGTTACCGTCTTAAAACCTCGGCTGCTAAAAGAAAACAATTATTTGTGATTATTGATAAGGATCGCGTACGATTGAATCTTGCATGATATATATTATTATAGTCTAATAATATGCCCAAATAAATATCCATTCTCTTTTTCAATTTTTGAATTAATTAGACAAACTTTCTTCTTTTGAATGGAAGTCGCATACGAATAAGCAAAGTTGTAATGAGCAACTGGTTTGCTTCGGCACAATATGAGGCTCTTATTATCGGCGTCGATGTGGTTGATGTTCTCTTACTTTACTTTGACCCTGTTTGGAAATGAAGTTAACTTTTCTAAACGGTTTTATAAAGTTAGAAAAACTTAATTCTAAAATTCTAATTTTGACCTGTTTGGAGCTCATTTTGGAGTTTAGATAACTACATTTATCTTACCTTTGAAAGTGAGAACTGCGGTTATCTAAACTCCAATATGATCAAAGTTTAGATAACTCCATTTTTGGTGTTTAAAGCTTCCAAACTACAGTTTGCATCTCCCTGTCAACACTTAAAAATAAACGATGTTATCTAAACTCGATTCCCAAACGGGGCCTTATCAGGAAGGGTCAGTCTACCAAACAATGTATATATATGTGTGTGTGGGCTAATTAGAAAATGGGCCTCTAAACTACCAAGTCCATTTATTTCAGTAAACTCTTATATAAATAGTGGCGAGTGTACGATGGAGAGTGAAAATATGCATATAAAACAATAAATAAATAAATAGTTATCTTAAATTTAAAAGGAATTTTATAGATCAAAAAAGTCTATTGGCATGTAGGGAAGTGCATAAAACATCTGATGTTTGGTGGAAACTTAAGTAGTTTCCCGTCGTGTAAAACTTATTCCTTTTTTTTAATCTTTCTGGAACTCCTCGTGAGCTTAACCCACATACACAACACACATATACATGACACGCACACACTCATCCGGAAGACCCATAAATTTGCTCTGAAAGGGCTAAATTGTGGCCACTTTGTTAGTGTATATGCCCTAGGGGCCATTATTGTATCATACTAGGTTGTATATTACTTAATGGAAACTTGAGATATTCACAGTTGTATATAACAGTCTTGCTAAACATGGTAGTATGCTACTTGGTTTGAGTCTACTTTAATATGTGCATATGTTTCTTGTAACGTATCACTTATACATATCAGTAGAGCCCATAGGATCTTTGCTTGATTACCAGCGTCGTGATGACAGTCACACTAGTGGGGGCTGGGTAGTCTGTAAGCAACATCCTATACAGGTCCCTGGTCGTTGAATTATCGAGATAGGGCATCGATATTCTGGAGTAGACTAAGTGTATACGCTTCTCATCCCAGTTGGGGAGATGGTCTGTCCCACAGCCATCAGTACGTCGTACTAGAGATAGTATACATGTGCTCGTTAGGTTACGAGTACACCGGACAGGACTCGCCGGGGAACTGATTGGTTGGTATTATACCCATCGTCAGTTAACAGTTCCCAGGTGACATGAGTACAGCATAGTCCGCAGACTTGATACTGTTACTTCGCCTCGAGTGTGTCCCACTGTTCTTAGATTGCTACCCTACCACGGCTCAAAAGAGTCGTGCAAACAGGTAGCAGTTGGGTGCAGTCCCGAGCACTTGGAGGCAGTGGCGGTTAGATAGGATTCGTCTCTCCCGGTATTGGGAGTTGATATCGCGCTGTGTCAGAGAGCCATTACGCAAAGTCCCTGGCCAGGGCAAGCGAGATATACTGGTAGGTTTCAGTAGCTTCTCAGGGTGTAATGGGCTTCGCTCCGACATGACTTATACAACCATTAGGGGACTGGTGCTTGCCGCCCCCTAGGCTTGATATGCGATAGTCTTAGACGAACAGACCGGACTGTACGGAGATTTTCACATCAGGCTCAGTAGGAGTTCGGATGGTTTTCCTCATCGGCCTTCTTATCGACATCTACCTGGGGACCGTTACGTACAGCTAGTGCCGCTTGCGGTCTGTGGTTAAACCCACTGCCAGCGTAGTGTCAAGTCTTTAGAGTCCCACACAGAGAGTTTCCTTGCTCCAGGCGAAACGATATAGAGGTCGTATGGTTTTACGACAAGGGTTCGGACGCATACGTGTGTTTACGCACGTACGACTTTTCGGACAGTTTTTACTAGCCGGTTTTGGTTTAAGCCAGATTCTAGTATCGGGTTATAGGATTTATACAGTCTAAAGTTTTTCCGTGTTTTCATGGATTGGAGGGGCGTTCTCGTAATTTGTCGGGAAGCTTCTAGAAGAGTGGTGACTTGGGGGGGTAAGATGGCATTGCATTAAATGAAATTTTTGACTCATTTGTGTGATTCACTATGTCATTAATGCATCATTTATTGCTTAATGACTCACATAGTGAATCACTCATATTGAATTAATGAAGCATGGTGAATAATCATTTATTTGATAATTCATTATGTTTCATATATTCAAGTGAGATGTTTTTTCATTATCATTATCATTCTCACATTCTCTCTCCTCAAGCTCACTCTCTCTTCAAACCCTAACCCTAACCTCTCATGAGTTGAGATCAAGGGTTAGCTAGACTAATACATCCATAACCTCACTCTATATCCCCTAGGTAGCTTAGATTAGCACTTTAAGTAACCTAGTTATCTCAAGTTTGAGATTAAGCTTGGCGTAGGAGCTTTCAGGTGGATCGTCTTTGATTCGAGAAGGCCGTTGAGGTGCCAATGTTCCAAGGAGCCTACGAGGAGTGGAGGGCAGCGATGAAGACCCGAAGGACAAGTAACGTGAGGTATAACTTCGTATCCGAGTAGTTAAACCTCTAGCTTTTAGTTAGTAATGGTTTAGATAACGATTCATGCGCTCAAGTCCGTGTTACGAAGTTTTGATAATCGTTTTTCATATATTCCGCCTCGCCGCAACTTTGTGGGGTGCGTGATATGGACTTACAGTGCTATCGATATTCTAAGATATTTGCTAATTGGGTTTTTATCTGTAATGTTTAATGTGTTCGTAAATCTCCCCTAACTGCTAGTATGTCGGTTGGCAGGGGGTTGCACATTTCTGTAATGTTTGCTGTTTGTGTATATGAACTGTGTTGGACTGTTGTGATGATTAGCCGGGATTTGAGATGGGTTTAATATTCATTCATTCGATGTAAATGTAATTTGATGTAATATTCTTTTGCGGGGCACATCCAGGTTGCGGTTGTAGCCACCGTTGTATTATTTCTTTTTACTGTTTTTGCTCCTAGGATAGACCCAAGGTGGGGTACACAAACTACCGGGTACGTCGAAGTGTTTAGTGGCCTACTCACGTTGTTGAGGGAGACCGCTTTACTTCGGGTACTTGGCGGGTAGTTTGCCGTACCCGTAGGGGTCTAGGGTGGGGTAATAGCTATTCATCACAACTGTGTAATCCGTCTTTTATTGCAGGCTCAAAGCAAATGCGGATTGCTAATAAATCCAATAAAGTTCATCTGTGATCTGGAATGCTTATTATTGCGTCTGACGAATGTACAATATCTATATATGATAGCTATTAGACGTTGTTCACACCATAATATTGCATTATTATATTCCCCATTCTTATTCTTTTTATAAATAAACATGTGCTTTTGACGCATGTCTGCTACATGTTACAGGTTACAGGTTCTTGGACAGAAAACAGTGAAAGCGATGTAAAGACGATGAAAAAATGGACTTTGACCAACAAATAGAAGGACCTTGATCAAGCCTACATAAAAGATAGAGTTCACAAAGTACAAGGCAATGCAAAGTCCAAGATCGCGAATCCACGGTTAAAGTCCACCATAATTATTCACTGGAAAATCTGGAAGAGAATAAGAAGCCCAATTGAGAAAAGTACTGAAGAATAAAGAAGCCCAGGAAGCCACAAACAAGCACAAAAAATTTCAGCATACAAGCTCACCAAAGGGCCGCGGAACCGCGGCCCAAGGCCTACCTATGCCGCGGTTCCGCGGCTGTCTAGTGTCCGGACCTGTATAAAATTTTACCAAAATTTGATTGCGGCGCTGAAAAGATTTCCTGAGGGTATATTTGTAATTGTAGACATGCGGATCAAAATGTAACCCAGGGTTTTTATTTCCTATAAATAGAACTCTAAAGATTGTAATTTCTTATGCCTCCTTTTAATAATAAATTCAGAATTCTTGTGGAGAGCATCGGTGTCTCTCTTCAATTCAGAAATTCAGATCTGACAACCCTGCATTGATGATTGGAGAAATGCATCTGTAAGTAGATTTAATTCCTCGCTCTAGTTTAGATTTCAATTCTTTGCCCTAGGTAGATTAAATTTCATGCCCTAGGAACTTGTTTAGAGTTAGCTTTGGGGAAGGATTTTGAGAGATGAGATCTCTCATCCCTTTCTTAACCATAATACATTTTGAATAGGACTCCATGCATACACGCACACATCGCGCCCTACGGCACCCTATCCCTCGAGGTAGCGGTGACACCGTAGTGTAAAGGCCCGGTTGCGCGCGTTTTCCATGGAGGTTAGGGTAAGGATCTCTAAAGGAAGGACAAGAACCTAGAAGAAGGAACACCTTCCCGAATGGATCTAATCCCCTTTATTGATAATTACCATAACTCCTCATAGATCTTCATTCGGGTATGAAAGCGTTGAGATTTACTTGCATTTCCAAACCATCCCTAAAACTAACCCTAGCAAGAATAGATCTAGATAATCGTAGATAGAATAATTTAGGTTTTTAGATTTAATAACCAATCCGAACACCTTTCGGAATTAACTCGTTAGCGCGACTAGGAGATTCACAACATCCCTATGGACTGACCCGTACTCACCGGCTAGCTTCATGCGACGCCGTTGTTGATTGCGGTAATAGATAAGTTTTTGAGATCAAATCAAATGGCGCCGTTGCCAGGGATGGCGTAGAAATTTCCTTTTTGCAATTTCGGGTTAATTAAAAATTTAAAAAATCATAAAAATCTGAAAAATCAAAAAAATATAAAAATATATATAATCTGTTATTTTTGGAAGGGATACTTTGTTGTATGAATTTTTGCAGGATAGACAAATTCGGATCTGAAAATTTTCAGAAAGCGAAACAGAAAACGGGGTATCGGAACAGAAGGGATTTTAAACAACAGAACAGCAGAAAATTTTTGGAATCTTGAACCGCCCACCACGCCGTGTTTCCGCGGCCAAAACCTACCTTAGGCCGCGGAACCGTGGCCGCCTTGTCAATTCAGAAAGCGAAGATTTTTCTGGGGATCCAAAGAGTTCAGGGAACCGCGGTGTTAGAGCGAATTTGCAGCGGAATCGCTGCTCTCTCGTGGCATCATCTGGTGAATTTTTTTCTGTAAACCCCTATGTTTCTTCTTTGTACATTTTGAAATATCTTTTCTGAAAATTCCTGCAGGATTCCGTGCACTTTAAAAATATATTCCCTTCCAAATAACGATCTTGTGCAGGATTTTTGGGCCCTGCTTGAAATAAAATTGATTGCAAGTAATATTTTGCTGTTGCATATCTTTTCTCTAAAATCTTTTTGCAACAAATTTTTCCAAATAAAGATAAAAAGAAAATGGAAATTTTTTATTAGAAAACTTGCAAAATTTTTTAGCCACAAATAAATCCTTGCACCACCCAACCTTCCTTCTTGTCACCTTTCTTCTTACAACATGGGTACTCCACATAATAAATCACTTGCCGAACTTTGGTATCCCCAACCTAATTTTGCGTCGTACGTTAATTTGTTCGGTCAATTTAAAGACGATCCTTCCTTACCTAAAATATCTTTGAAAGATCAAATAGAGGCGTCTAGGAGAAACAGTTTGACTTTTCAACCCACTTTGTGTCAATCGAGTCAACCTTTACCACCTCCATATGTTGACACCACTTTTTCGAGTCCTTCTGTCACTCCTAAGCCGATGTCCATTGCTGCTCAATCTAGCAGCCGATCTTTCATCCCTCTCCACTCATCTAGTTTTAGGGATCCGCACGATTATTCACCTTTTTATCCACATGTTGACCCTACACCTGACCAACCACCCACTTCCTACCAGTCCTACCCAACCTTCCCACCTTCACTAGACACTGTTTCCATACAGCCATTAGGGAGTTTTGCATATCCACACAATTTCGAATCTTTTACCGAAACCCCCTCACCACCCAAGTCTAGTTTAGAAGAGTCGTTGGAGGCATATATCGCAGCAACAAACAAAATGACTAGGAATGTGGAAGCGTCCGTGGCCGCCCTTATGCAACCTAGTGAAACAGTAGCTAGTTTCCCGCTAGCTTCAAATTTTTTAATGTATAAGGAGGCGGTTGGACAGAGTGAGAATGAGAGAGGATTTCAAAATCAAACCTACCCTTACCCAATTGAAGCCCACAACTCCGGTTTTCCATCGATTGTCCTAACTGACTCACAAGTTGAAAATAAAAACGAGTTGTGTAATTTTGTAGTGTTTGATTTGCCAAATTGTGAGGAACCCCTTTCGAGTGAAACCGCACCTAATCCTTTCGATCTTTACACCTCCCATCTAGAACTTAAATCGATAGATATCCATGCTTTTGATGAGGTGTCTAAGAAAATTGATTTTCACTTGATTGAGGATATAGACACCGGGAATATTTCGGATGATGAACCTGTCGATTTAATTGAGATTTTATGTTCAAATTATCATCCCGAGTTATTAAATGTTTCTCCCGAATCTCATATGCGTCTTGACTTTGATGATAATGGCATGGATGAGTTGAATCTTGAGGAGAATTATAAGGATAGTATTGAGGAGAGTTTTGAGGATCATATTGAGGTTGAACTATTTTTGTTTGATATGTCTGATTTTCCAATTCAGCCTCCTGAACCTTTGACTGTTATATCACCCTCCCTCCTTTCCATCGTTCCGACCACGCTTGAAGACTGTGAGCTTGAAATTTTTTTCTTTGAATCTGACACAGTTCTCACAGACGAGTGTTTCATTTTTTCGGACGATGTTGATGACTCACCGCCCGAGTTTGAGTCCTTTACATTTTCAGATGAGTTAGTTGAACCATCAGACTCGTTGGCTTACAGTAGTTTCGAACCATTAATGGAATCTTTCAAGTTCGAGACAGTTTACTACGGTGAGAATGATACTATCCCTAATTCACTTCCTTTCGTCCTTCCTGTTGTCCCAACCGTACAAATGACCGTTACGCTTTCATCTCCTATACCAATTTCGGCGTACCCATGTTTTCTTGCGAATCTTGAGGGATTTGACCCCATTTCTCGACGGGTTGATAGGTTAGCGCAATCGCTTTTAACACATCGGTCATCACAAATTGCGCTAATTTTTTCACTCGATTTACACCCTCAAGATCGCGCGACCCTTCTTTCTCCTTTCTGCCATTCTGCTCCTCCACCGAGACCATATTCTACCATTCTTCTTTCCACACGGTCTCGCGTGTTTCTCATTTCTTTCTTATACACCCCATTATTTCACCAACTCGGCCATTACCACGATAAGATTTTTGAATGGTTGGTGTTAACCTTTGGCTTGTGTAAGGCCAAGCTTAAGTTTGGGGGGAGCCTTATTGTATATATGTATATATATTTTTTGTTTTCTTTTTATATACAAAATAAAAAAAATTTCAAAACATTAAATAAAATATAAAAAAACAAAATTGTAAATAAATAAACAGGGGTGTACCGGCATTTTGACCCTCTTGGTGTAGCATGACAGTGAGGACACTGTCAAGTTCAAGTTGGGGTATGCTCGGTACGTCTTCTTCCTTCGCATTCATATGTACATATTTTTGCATTTGCATACTTATTTGAAAACCCATAAAAATTTGAAAATTTCAAAAATTATAAAAATCAATGTATTCAATTTTCGCTATATTAGACTTGAGTTTGACAGATAGGTTAACTAGTTAGGAACAACTAAATCTTAGGCTTAGTAAATAAAAAACCCTAAAGATAACCTTCCTTAAAGTTTAACGGTAGAAAGTATATGGCTTTGTAGTTTATTTAGAAATAGGCAAATTTTGGGTTCACTTCTTGGGCTAAGTCAAAATAAGGGAAGCGTATTGATATTCTTATTAGAGTATAAGTTTGAAAAATAATTCCCAACTTAAGTCTAGATTCTGAAAATGTATACCCTACAATTTGCACAATCACGTACCTTGAAACTTGGAATAGTAGAAGAGACCTTGAAATGCTCTTGTCTAAAGTCCTTAATACAATGAAAAAAAAGGAAAAAAAAAGTGAATAAAGAATAAAAAAAAAAATGGACACTGGTTTTTGTGATTACTTAAGGCTGCAAAAATAGAAAAATATTTAGCGAGGGTGCTTCATCACCTAGTGCCTTAGACCAACTGGTTTGGGAGTTACTGCTAAAGCCTTAGGTGTTGCAAAACTAGGAATTACGCTTTAAAGTGCAAACGCATTTTGTAATCGGGCGTTGGTACCTCAAGAAGTATTAACGGTCGCATGAAGGATGTGTAAGCAAATTTCATTTAAAAATTCACCTACTAATAAGTACTTTGGACAACGGACGAGAGTATGATTGCTTGATTTGAATTTCCAAGTGTAGGGGTGATTTATACACACACGTGGGGATATGTGATTGGAGTTTAGATGAGAGAAAGGAGTGAAGAATAAAACTTGTATCTTTAGTAGAGTTGATAGAAATTCCTAAGTGGAGATGGAACCCTAGAAGGAAAACTTAAGAAATGCCGAAAGCTAGGTAAGTCTATAGAACATATATAATCTTAAGTTAAATGATGAGGAAGTGTGAAGAATATGGGTGGATAATTTACGGGTCGACGATAATAGAATTCTTTGTTAGAAAACCTAATTGAAAAACAAAAGTCGAACAGCCAAATTGATAGGATTTTGTGGGTAGTATCCGCTGAAAACCCTCAGGAGACAACACTCCTCCTACTAGGGACACCTAGAGGTTTAACGGCTTGTTGCACGTGCTCAGTGCAATCGCGTTTCCCTGCGAAAGTGCGGCTATGTTAGGATTTTAGTGAATAAAAATAAGTTTGCTCGAGGACGAGCAAAAGATAAGTTTGGGGGTATTTGATCACACCATAATATTGCATTATTATATTCCCCATTCTTATTCTTTTTATAAATAAACATGTGCTTTTGACGCATGTTTGCTACATGTTACAGGTTACAGGTTCTTGGACAGAAAACAGTGAAAGCGATGTAAAGACGATGAAAAAATGGACTTTGACCAACAAATAGAAGGACCTTGATCAAGCCTACATAAAAGATAGAGTTCACAAAGTACAAGGCAATGCAAAGTCCAAGATCGCGAAGCCACGGTTAAAGTCCACCATAATTATTCACTGGAAAATCTGGAAGAGAATAAGAAGCCCAATTGAGAAAAGTACTGAAGAATAAAGAAGCCCAGGAAGCCACAAACAAGCACAAAAAATTTCAGCATACAAGCTCACCAAAGGGCCGCGGAACCGCGGTCCAAGGCCAACCTATGCCGCGGTTCCGCGGCCGTCTAGTGCCCGAACCTGTATAAAATTTTACCAAAATTTGATTGCGGCGCTGAAAAGATTTCTTGAGGGTATATTTGTAATTGTAGACATGCGGATCAAAATGTAACCCAGGGTTTCTATTTCCTATAAATAGAACTCTAAAGATTGTAATTTCTTATGCCTCCTTTTAATAATAAATTCAGAATTCTTGTGGAGAGCATCGGTGCCTCTCTTCAATTCAGAAATTCAGATCTGACAACCCTGCATTGATGATTGGAGAAATGCATCTGTAAGTAGATTTAATTTCTCGCTCTAGTTTAGATTTCAATTCTTTGCCCTAGGTAGATTAAATTTCATGCCCTAGGAACTTGTTTAGTGTTAGCTTTGGGGAAGGATTTTGAGAGATGAGATCTCTCATCCCTTTCTTACCCATAATACATTTTGAATAGGACTCCATGCATACACGCACACACCGTGCCCTATGGCACCCTATCCCTCGAGGTAGCGGTGACACCGTAGTGTAAAGGCCCGGTTGCGCGCGTTTTCCATGGAGGTTAGGGTAAGGATCTCTAAAGGAAAGACAAGAACCTAGAGGAAGGAACACCTTCCCGAATGGATCTAATCCCCTTTATTGATAATTACCATAACTCCTCATAGATCTTCATTCAGGTATGAAAGCGTTGAGATTTACTTGCATTTCCAAACCATCCTTAAACCTAACCCTAGCAAGAATAGATCTAGATAATCGTAGATAGAATAATTTAGGTTTTTAGATTTAAAAACCAATCCGAACACCTTTCGGAATTAACTCGTTAGCGCGACTAGGAGATTCACAACATCCCTTTGGACCGACCCGTACTCACCGGTTAGCTTCATGCGACGCCGTTGTTGATTGCGGTAATAGATAAGTTTTTAAGATCAAATTAGACGTCACTTATGTTTTACACTCGCGCTAGCCCAGTCCCCGCTCTGTCGTTAGTTAAGTAACCTAACGGGTGATGACGGGACCCCGTGGCGAATGCGGATGGCATAAGAGGACGTGGTATTTTCGTTGTTTTCTGCAATGATAGGATAATTGATGGGACGCATTATTATAATGCAAAGAAAATAAACCAAAGTTTAATCATTGGAACAAATTTAAAAGAAACCACTCGGTTATTTTAAAAGAGCAGAATTTTTTAATTGCGGAGCTTTAACCACTCCTTTTAGAAAGTATCAGGTTCCTTCGATTACATCAAGTTCACTATGTTCACGGTTTTGCCAAAACCATTCGTAGCCCCCCGTCATTTCATTTGGGTATTCAGTAGTATTCAAGCTATGTATTTTGACCTAACGCCAAGGCATAGTGTTTGGTAGCTGCTGGGTATTCATATGTTGCATAGATAGATGTGTTAGTTTGGGACAGTCGTATTATCATTTTGGCCTAACGTCAAGGATATGTACGGATGTGTTCAAATTAACAAGGACAATGATGGGTAGAACTTGACATGTGACTTATGACATTTTGACCTAACGCCAAGGTCATAAGAGCATGGGGCAAAAATTTATATCGGGAATTTCTAAAGAAACAGAAATTTGCAGAGAGAGCATACCATTTTGGAGTTTGATGAATGTTGGTAGGATACCTTCAACATTATCATACGATGATATTTTGGATCCCGATCCTACTGTGAGTATATATTACTTATCAGGAGATTCGTCACTTAACGATCAATGCTATAAACCAAGTAGGTGCCTAGAAAGGTGTCAGCGGGGTTACGCTCCCAGAGAAAAGAGCTTATTTAATTAAGGAACTTCGCGAAAGCGTTGGAAAACCTCCCTCGAAGTATCGACACTGACCTAGCTGAACGGTTAAGCAAGAATTGTACGGTGAAAATAGTCCTGGCTAATTCTTCTTTTATGGTTTGAGGAAGGATTCGAGAAACAGTGGGAGCCATCCTGTTTAGATAAATTAAACCACTCTAAACTTGCAAGAGCATCATGCTAATAGTATTTTCTTCTCTCTCTTAATTGCAGCGACCTTGTGACCACAACTAGGTTACATCTAGATAATAAATTGACCGAATCTTACTTATATGAGTGGCAAAAGTCTGTCCAGATGTCCATTGCCTATGACAAGCTGGACCACCCTATTACTACTCAAGATCCCGCCGTTCCAGGTCCAGTTTCCACTGTCGCAGATATGGATATCCATCAGACAAGGGAAAAAGATAAAGCGAAAGCTAAGTGCCTCGTGTTAGCTTCAGTTGATGGTGTATACCAGAAGCAGCACGAGAAGATGGACTTAGTTTCCATCTTTCTCCATAACAAAGATTTATATGGAGAGCAATCTCATATCGCAAGATATGAGACCTCGAACGAATTAATTCAAGCGAGGTTGGCTGACGGGTCATCTGTAGGGGACAACGTCCTTACAATGACTAACTGTATTGATGAGCTCCAGGACCTAAAGACCGCGTTGGGAAACGAGTCAGATACTGATTTGATTCTACAGTCTCTGCCTCCTACCCTGAAGGAAACCAGGGAAGTAGAAGGAAAGAGAAGGGAAAAAGTTTCAGGACTGGATATAGTAAAAGAGGGACGTTCCTATTGTTACAGGAATGAACATTGGCAGAATGATTGCAGGGCTTTTGAAGCCAGTAGCCAGAATACGTAGCATGTTGTGGCTTCGACTTCGAGTGTGTTTGTAATAGAGAACTGTATGTCAGTTAACCCTACTTCCTGGCTATTGGATACCGGGTCAGGAACTCACATCTGTAATTCTTTACAGGCTCTGAGAAACCGTAGGGTTATCAGGATAGGTGACATGACCCTTACAGTTGCTAACGGAATGAGCATGGACGCTGAATCCGTAGGGGAATATCATCTTGGACTGACAACTGGGCAGATATTGATTCTGCGTAACTGATTTTATGTACCAGGTACAATTTGTAATATCATATCTGTATCCTTACTTTCTAAAGAAGGATATGATTTTACCTTCGTAAGCGATGTGGTTCACATCCACCTAAATCAAGTTATGATTGGGTCAGGCACATTAAAAAACGGGATATACGTATTGAATCAAGCTCAGATTTTCAGTGTCCAGAACACACTTAAAAGAAAGTCTCCGGAAATAAATCAGGCTTTCTTATGGCATTGTAGACTTGGTCACATCAATGAGAGAAGGTTGACTAAGTTACATAGAGAAGGATATTTGAATCCGTTCGAATATCAATCTTATGCTACTTGTGAATCTTGTCTCAAAGGAAAGATGACAAAAACTTCGTAACCTGGACACGGAGTAAGAGCAAGCGAGCTCTTGGGACTCGTACACAGTGACGTGTGCGGTCCGATGTCTACACATGCGTGAGGTGGTTATTCCTACTTCATTACTTTTACGGATGATTTCTCTAGGTATGGATATATCTTCTTGATGAAGCATAAATCCGAGGCCTTTGAGAAATTCCAAGAATACAAGAATGAAGTGGAAAAACAAACAGGCAAGAGTATAAAAACACTGAGATCTGATCGAGGTGGTGAATACTTAACTGTCGAGTTCCTGGGTTACTTAAAAGAGAATGGAATTCTCTCTCAGCTTACTCCTCCATACACACCACAACAAAACGGTGTATCGAAAAGGAGGAATCGAACCTTATTAGATATGGTTCGTTCTATGATGAGTAACGCTGAGTTACCGCGATCATTCTGGGGATATGCACTAGAATCAGCTGCATATCTTTTGAACCTAGTTCCTACCAAGACTGTGCCTACCACACCATATCAGATGTGGAGTGGGAAGAAACCCTATCTTCAGTATCTGAAGATTTGGGGATATCCAGCTTTTGTTAAAAAGCAGCATGTGAACAAGCTCGAGGCACGATCAGTACAGTGTATGTTTGTAGGATATCCAAAAAACTCCAAGAGGTATCTATTCTATTGCGCAGAGGAACAAAAGGTCTTTGTTTCTCGTAATGCCCATTTTGTAGAACATCAGTTTTTAGAAAAAGGAATAAATGGGAGCGAAATAGAACTGGAAGAAATTCTAGAACTACAAACTGTTACTGAAAGTATGGTAGAACCAGAAGTTCAAGAAGAACTGGACATCCCCACACCACTCCGCAGGAGTAGTAGGCAATCTCATCCGCCCGAGAGATACTACAGTTTTCTCATAGACGGGGATAGAGAGGATTGCACTATTGACTATGATGAGCCTACTAGCTTCCAGCAAGCCATTCAGAGCGGTGACTCAGTAAAATGGCTGGATGCAATGCGGACCGAAATGGAGTCCATGTACACTAACAAAGTATGGACTTTGGACATTGCTCCAGATGGGGTAAAACCCGTAGGATACAAATGGATCTTCAAAAAGAAGATTGGTGTAGATAGACAGGTTGAAGCCTATAAGGCTAGACTTGTTGCAAAGGGTTTCCGTCAAAGACCTAGTTTAGACTATGACGAAACCTTTTCTCCAGTGGCTGTGCTTAAATCTATTCGGGTCCTTCTTGCTATTGCTGCCTTCCACGATTATGAAATCTGGCAGATGGACGTAAAGACGGCCTTTCTAAATGGTAATTTGGAAGAGAGCGTCTATATGGATCTGCCAGAGGGATTCATTTAGAGTGGGAGTAGCGGTAAAGTATGCAAGCTGCTTAAGTCCATTTATGAACTAAAGCAGGCATCGCGGAGTTGGAACATCTGTTTTGATGATGCTGTCAAAGAATTTGACTTTATCAAAAATCCAGATGAACCTTGCATATACAGTAAGATTGTAGGGAGAGCTGTAGTATTCCTCGTCTTGTACGTGGATGACATTCTCCTAATAAGAAATGATATTCCTATGTTACAGTCAGTCAAAAGATTCTTATCACATAAATTCTCCATGAAAGACCTGGGTGATGCCACCTACATTCTGGGGATCCGGATCTATCGTGATAGATCAAAGAGGATGTTGGGACTTTCGCAGTCCAGGTACATAGACACCATAGTGAAGAGATTCAGTATGGATGATTCTAAGCGTGGTAACCTACCGGCTTGTCACGGAATCACCCTCGCCAAAGAGATGTCTCCCAAGACTGATTTGGAAAGGGATCGCATGTCGATTATACCCTACGCTTCTGCGGTAGGCTCTATAATGTATGCGATGTTATGTACCAGACCAGATGTAGCATACGCATTGAGCGTAGTAAGCCAGTATCAAGCAAACCCAGGGGAAAAGCACTGGATAGCAGTAAAGAACATTCTCAAGTACCTAAGGAGGACTAAGGAGATGTTCTTGGTGTATGGCGGAAAAGACCTCTAGATAGAGGCCTTTACCGACTCCGGCTTCCAGAGTGACAAGGATGACTCCAAATCCATGTCGGGTTATGTCTTTACCCTCAATGGAGGGGCGGTCTGTTGGAAGAGTTCCAAGCAGGAGACCGTTGCTGACTCAACAATGGAAGCGGAGTATATAGCTGCTTGCGATACCGCAAAAGAAGCAGTCTGGATGAAGAAGTTCCTCACAGAACTTCAGGTGGTTCCTACCAGTGTTGGTCCAATACCTCTGTATTGTGACAACAACGGCGCTATAGCTTTAGCGAAAGAACCCAGGTCCCATCAGAAGTCCAGACACATCTTAAGGCGGTATCACCTGATCAGGGAGATCGTAGATCACCGGGAGATCGAGGTGAAGAGAGTAGAGATGGAGAATAATATTGCTGATCCATTCACAAAGGCCCTTCCTTAGACCCAGTTCGAGAGGCTATTCGAGATGATAGGTCTACGATATGCCAGCTCATGGCCCTAGTGCAAGTGGGAGATTGTTAGTGTATATGCCCTAGGGGCCATTATTGTATCATACTAGGTTGTATATTACTTAATGGAAGCTTGGGATATTCACAGTTGTATATAACAGTCTTGCTAAACATGGTAGTATGCTACTTGGTTTGAGTCTACTTTAATATGTGCATATGTTTCTTGTAACGTATCACTTATACATATTAGTAGAGCCCAAGGATCTTTGCTTGATTACCAGCGTCGTGATGGCAGTCACACTAGTGGGGGCTGGGTAGTCTGTAAGCAACATCCTATACAGGTCCCTGGTCGTTGGATTATCGAGATAGGGCATCGATATTCCGGAGTAGACTAAGTGTATACGCTTCTCATCCCAGTTGGGGAGATGGTCTGTCCCACAGCCATCAGTACGTCGTACTAGAGATAGTATACATGTGCTCGTTAGGTTACGAGTATACCGGACAGGACTCGCCGGGGAACTGATTGGTTGGTATTATACCCATCGTTAGTTAACAGTTCCCAGGTGACATGAGTACAACATAGTCCGCAGATTTGACACTGCTATTTCGCCTCGAGTGTGTCCCACTGTTCTTAGATTGCTACCCTACCATGGCTCAAAAGAGTCGTGCAAACAGGTAGCAGTTGGGTGCAGTCCCGAGCACTTGGAGGCAGTGGCGGTTAGATAGGATTCGTCTCTCCCGGTATTGGGAGTTGATATCACGCTGTGTCAGAGAGCCATTACGCAAAGTCCCTAGCCAGGGCAAGTGAGATATACTGGTAGGTTTCAGTAGCTTCTCAGGGTGTAATGGGCTTCGCTCCGACACGACTTATACAGCTATTAGGGGACTGATGCTTGCCGCCCCCTAGGCTTGATATGCGATAGTCTTAGACGAACAGACCGGACTGTACGGAGATTGTCACATCAGGCTCAGTAGGAGTTCGGATGGTTTTCCTCATCGGCCTTCTTATCGACATCTACCTGGGGACCGTTATGTACAGCTAGTGCCGCTTGCGGTCTGTGGTTAAACCCACTGCCAGCATAGTGTCGAGTCTTTAGAGTCCCACACAGAGAGTTTCCCTGCTCCAGGCGAAACGATATAGAGGTCGTATGGTTTTACGACAAGGGTTCGGACGCATACGTGTGTTTACGCACGTACGACTTTTCAGACAGTTTTTACTAGCCGGCTTTGGTTTAAGCCAGATTCTAGTATCGGGTTATAGGATTTATACAGTCTAAAGTTTTTCCGTGTTTTCACGGATTGAAGGGGCGTTCTCGTAATTTGTCGGGAAGCTTCTAGAAGAGTGGTGACTTTGGGGGGTAAGGTAGCATTGCATTAAATGAAATTTGTGACTCATTTGTGTGATTCACTATGTCATTAATACATCATTTATTGCTTAATGACTCACATAGTGAATCACTCATATTGAATTAATGAAGCATGGTGAATAATCATTTATTTGATAATTCATTATGTTTCATATATTCAAGTGAGAAGCTTTTTCATTATCATTATCATTCTCACCTTCTCTTTCCTCAAGCTCACTCTCTCTTCAAACCCTAACCCTAATCTCTCATGAGTTGAGATCAAGGGTTAGCTAGACTAATACATCCATAATCTCACTCTATATCCCCTAGGTAGCTTAGATTAGCACTTTAAGCAACCGAGTTATCTCAAGTTTGAGATTAAGCTTGGCGTAGGAGCTTTCAGGTGGATCGTCTTTGATTCGAGGAGGCCGTTGAGGTGCCGATGTTCCAAGGAGCCTACGAGGAGTGGAGGACAGCGATGAAGACCCGAAGGACAAGTAACGTGAGGTATAAATTCGTATCCGAGTAGTTAAATCTCTAGCTTTTAGTTAGTAATGGTTTAGATAACGATTCATGCGTTCAAGTCCGTGTTACGAAACTTTGATAATCGTTTTTCATATATTCCGCCTTCCCGCAACTTTGTGGGGTGCGTGACATGGACTTACACACTTCTCCTTTGGGGATCGAACCCCGCATTCTCCATAAGAGCCAGGAGGAGAAGAATCATATCAACTGAACTATTGCTCGTTGGTAAAGCTTATTTATTAGTTATCTCTATCTATTAGTTATCTCTGTCTATTATCTATTATAAGAAAGCTGTAGGCAGTATCCAGTTCCGGCAGTTTTTTTGTCGTTTTCTGGGGAAAATTAGATCCAGCCCCTTAACTTTCAAGGAAATTCGCAATAGGCCCTTCCAAGTTTATCCAGTCCAGCCCAAAATTTGTGTGACGTGGAAACTTAGATTGTGCCCCTTGATTCTTTAGAAAAATTGCATTCGGCCCTTTCTATGTTTAACTCTTGCTTCTTTTTAGGAATATTTCATACGGATCATTCATCGTAGATCTTTTGACCTTTTTAAGTTTATCTGTTCGTATAGAGCTAAAAAACCGAATGTTTCATTTTATTTTATCGTGTTTCATCTCCCCACTTGAAATTGATGAAGTTTACATGCATTTTTAAAATTGACGTATATTTAGAAGTGATATCAAGTTGCGGTAAACAATAATAAATCCACTATAGTCCGCCAGATCTCAACAAGAGAAGACACTTTAATAATATACTTTTATGTTTTATTAAGATGGTACCTACCGTTAGAGATAGATCATGCAACTTTTTCTGTATTTAAGAGGAGCCCAAAGGCAATCGTAGGGCAATAGTCGATCTCAACACCATTTTTTCTTATATTTTATATGGCTTTCAAACTAAAACAAATGTTGCAGAATGACTTACTTTACAATTTTGTTTCACTAAAATTAAACTCTCGAGTAGATAAATTACAACCGATAAAAATGTATATATGTCTTACTTCTACATTAGATTCATTTTCTTGTTAATTATCTTTATTTTGCTATATTTAATAGACACATTTTAAAAATCATGCGACATTCTTTATTATGGCTAATTTACATTCATAATGAATCATGCAAATACCGAGAAAGTAATCTTCCAACATTGTTTCCAGATACGTGCATTTGCACTGGCCCGTGCTAGTTATAACTAGAAAGCACAAAGAGGCATGTTACAATCCCAATTTCAATTCCAAAAAAAACATTCTGAAAAAAAATTATTAATTTTGAAATTAAAAAATTCCAATAATTTAGTGGCAATTTTTTTAAGAAAACCGACATTTTGTAAAAGTAGTTATTATTATTTATTCAATTCAAAATAGCCATCATTAACCTTTCATCTGCAATTTTTCTTTACATGCCACCCATGTGCAACATTTCTAGTATAAATAGCGATAACTTAATTAAACGTCAGGACTATGATGATGCCCATAAGTGGGAGTTCCTCAGATCTCGATACGTAGCAGATGACGCGTCGTCCACGTAAACCCACTAGATTCCTGAGGGTTATGGAGCTGGAATAGTTATGAAACATTGGGCACATTTCTCGACGTCTAGCCTCCGTGGTTGCACCCGATCTTTTGGAGACCTTCTCGGAACACGGATAACCCCAGCCACTAGCTCGTCTACGATCTATCTTATAACTAAGCCCAGCGTCCTTGCTTGTCTCCGAGCTATCCTGTAGCTGAGATTCCTCAGCGTTCCTGTTTGGCCGGAAGCATGGAGCATGAGCTCCCCCGTAATGGCTCTGTATATCTCGCCATGACGAGATCTCCGCCGCTCCACGTCCTGCATTCTATGCTAGCGTATTTCGCTATTAATGAGCGTATCATGCCATTAATGGGCGTATCCTGCCATCAACGCGAATGTAACGCATGCACGAAACGGACGGCGAGAATCTCGCTTCGGCTCGCTCCAATGCGACCCCTATATAAACCCCTCTTCCAGATGATTTAGGTAACTCGAATTCAATCCAATACACCGCTACTCTGCCCATCTATTTCTCGGTACTTACTTAATCTTCGGAGGGTTCTACGGTGGTTTCCCCCCAGAACTTCCTTTGCAAGTAGCTCGGCATTAATAACAACCAACAACCCATTGAGATCCACACGCTCAACCTTCACCTCAAATCTCAACTGTTCAGTACCGCGGGCCGCAAGATCGACGGAGGACAAAATCTGAGGGAGATTTCAACATCCATCAGTTGGCGCCGTCTGTGGGAAACTCCTTTCAGTTTCCACTACAAAAAGTTGACCTTCCGCCTTCGATTTAATGGCCAGCGATCATCACAACGAGGGTCCTAGCCCGAGCCATCCCGTCCTCCACAACGGAGGTGGGGACGGTTCTACTCCTCCTCCCAACATCGTCGAAGCCTTATTGGCGTGGATCGACTGACTGACGGCGATGGTGGGCGCGCTCGCTCGTGTCCAAAATGCCAGCCACGCCCGGCAAACCGCCGCACCTGCTCCCCAGAGCGGCGGCGTGCACGAGACGGCAGAAGGACTTGTCTAGGTCTTCGGTCTCGCTTGTGCCAACCAAGACACCACGGAACACCGACGTACCGATTTCGACAGCCGCGACCCTCATACGAGGAATGATTTCATGACTCGTTGGGTGCCGGACAGCCCAACGCCGAGGTCTCAAGACCAACCAAATGGTCGTTTCAACACTCGCCGCTCTCTCTCACCCTCCGAGGCGACGTCGATCAGGTCGGTCGATTCCAGGTAGGACCGACGTCACCATGCTCATTGAGGCCGTGCATAGGGCGCACGACGGGATGAGCTACGAAGGGTTCACCCTCAGGATCTTAGGAACGTGATAGAGCGAAGCCGAAGCTATTCCATCACGCAAGCCCAAAGCAGAGACAACAGGCACTCCGATTATGGAGAATTCTCGTGGTGCCAGCAGCGAATCGAGGTCCTCGAGAAGAAAATTGAGAACATGCGTCTTGCTACACGTTCGCGCGGAGGATCGACAAGATACTCCGCAAACTCTCTCACGAGACCCTTCACGGAGCAGTTACTAAGTGAGTGGGTCTCATCTCGGAACAAACCGCCCAAGGTGGCCCTTTTTGACGGGAAACCCGACCCAAAGGACCACTTGGACGTGTTTACGGCGGGCATGAGCTTCCAAGACAACTCGAACGCGGCTCGGTGCCGAGCCTTTTCCACCATCCTCATCTGTGCCGGGCGAGACTGGTTCCGCGGTCTGACTCCATGCTTGTAACAACCCTAAACTTTCTGACAAATTTTTTCAAAATATAGAAAGGAATACCTTAGCCTGAGCATAGGTTATAAATTTAAATTGCTTTTGAACATCAAGAAAGCACTTGTAGCTCATTGGTAAAGCCTTGCACTGCTGTGACATAGCCCATGTGTTCAAATCTCCCTAGCCACATATTATTTTTATTTTTTTTTCTTTTAAACTTTTAAAAGCTCAAAAGTTTGCACGTGCACTGCACGTAAAATGAAAAGTCACACTAAAAATAAATATGTGGAAAATGTTATATGCATTGAACCGACACGTGGCAGCAATCCAACCCCACACCCATGCAAAATGGTCGGCGAGATTCACCATGGGGCTGGCGGCGCCGGCCCCACCCATCCCAAATGCTTCAATTTTTATACCTATCACCTCTTGGACTCCTCCACTAACCCTAGTCTGTTTGTTTTCCATGCACATTTCCCGAGAATTAAAATGAGCCTTAAAACAAAATTTTAATGTATTTTTAATTCTCATTTCAATACCCTAAACCCTAATTTTTCCTATAAATACCACACTATACCATAGCCCTCCTCATTCAAGATTCTTTTGCCAAAACTCTCTAAATTTCTAAGTCCCAAAAGTTGTACAAGTGGAGTTAGCCAAGGTCAAAGTTCCGACGACATTTCAGGACAAATCCGGCGACGACATGACTCCACAACGCCTTCAAAATCTTCCTCTATCTCCCCCCTCTATAATCAATCAGTAAGTCCCCTCTCCCCTCCTCTCTTTCTATTAAAAAGACTTCTCTTTTCAAAACTCGTCGGAAGCGGAGTTAATCCGACTTCCGATTCTAATTTCATTAAAAACTCAACTTTTCTTAAACAACAAATTAACCATCTATTCATATATTGTTTAGTAACCATAAAACAACAATTTGACCAAGTTTCAATTCAAAATTTAATGTTAAACAAATTCTATTTCACTTTTTCGGTAAAATACCATCACGTTTGCATACGACGTTACTTTATCGTTTTACTCATATTACCTTTAGAAACTCACGAGATAATGACCTACCTCATCACAACACTCATCTTGACATAGCACAATGGCTTTTGTAATAATTTTTGAGGGAAAAAACACAATTTACATTAAAATACCTTACACTATCAAAACCCGTATTCTTTAAATTGTTTTAATTAATTCCTTGCAAATAAGCCTCTACAACCCATTTTGGGGAACCCGATCAGGATGGTGCGGGTTATTGCATGTTCTTGGGACTACTAGAGCGAGATACAGACTTCCTCACGGAGCATTCGATCTCGATGGAATTTTTATTACAATTTCTAAGAAAACATGATTTCTATTAATAACCAAATGCTATTTTTTTATAATTATATATATATATATATATATATATATATATATTATCAAAATACCTATTTTAAATATAATATATATTCCATGTTTTCTAATCAAAGGAAAAGAATCACAAAAGTTCATGAAAATAACATCACATTCAATACAAGTCAAATTACAAGAAAAAACCATATACTATTCAAAATTAGGTTTATATCCACTAGAATATTTCATTCTATAAAAATTACAACTATGAAAACCCTAAAGAAGGTAATTAAATACTTTAGGTGTATTTTGAAAATACATCAAAACTATTTTTCATAAAATCCTCTCAAGTTATATTAATTTACAATAAGGACTCTAGTAAATATAGGTTAAGCGGGACTAGTTCTCTTGAGTCTCAGGGAGCCGGAGAATATGGGTGCTTGCCTATCTAAGTTAGACAACCTAAAAACGGTGTTATCAATACGATAATTGTCTTGGAAAAAGACATAAATTCTGCCGTCCATGTGCAGCAGTTACCGATAACTCCAAAACTAATTTAGGACTTCAATTCGTTTTAAAGTGTCTGACTCAGACAGAGTCTCAGTCTAATATGAAATCAATCAGTCTATCTATCCTTGAATATGATTCAAGTATGACTCCAATTCAATATGAATCCATTTATACGAGAATTCAATTCATATCAACACGGACATGATTTGACCGAACTATAGATATACATTTGACTGGTCTACATGACTATCCATCTATATTCTTTCCATTTGCATGAACTACTAATATCATGGTTTCGAAAAGTCGTACATCTATTAAACAAAATAATATATATCAATACATAATACATTACGGGGTTTTAAAGGGGTAGACTGGCACGGAATGTGTTAAAAGCGGCATGAAATGTCACTAAAAGACGTAACTATACATCCATTGCCGTTGTTCCGTAGTTTTATCGACGGATCCTTGTACTACGGGTTATCATAGTCCATGGTGTAAGTTGGACTCCTCTCGTATACACTGGCATATTCTGTACCAAGTTACAAACAACTGCGTTAGCATAACAATCAAATATTATACCGGTTACCTCCTCTTATCTGTCTATTCTATTTCTATCTCTTTAGGACTTACCGAGCGATTGTTCGCTGACGGCATTCCTATTTCTCTTCTTTCTTTGGAATGTTGTCAGGAGGATCCGACTCTGAGGAGTTCGAGACCAGCCAGGAGCACTTGGAGCAGACCACTGAGCAATACGACCATTAGGCTTTACTTGTACCTACTTTACTTTAAGTTCATGCCATTGTTTAGGCATCGCTTTCCAGTATTGTATTTTACTTTCCAGTTGTATTGTAAAGAAATGTTTAATAAATAAAAGTTACTGTTCAATTATATCTCTTGTCATTTTCTTGTGTACTTTATTATATTTCTTATTTACGCTTAGCGTGTTTGCTTATGAGTAAATGTGTAGCGGGCCAGTCACGTCTCCTTACGGTACACCGGGAAGCGGGGCGTGACAGTGCTCAATCTCAACTTTCGACGAGTTGGCTACTCAGTTACTCGGCCACTTCGTTAGTAACCAACGACAGAAGAGGACGGTCGACTACATGTTCACCATCAAGAGTGAGGACAGGGAATCTTTAAATGGCTATATCACCCGGTTCTACAATGCTCCCCTGAAAGTACCCGAGCACCAGGATGAGACAATCATCACCGCTTTGACAGCCGGTTTCAGGTACAAAGAGTGGCTCCGCTCTTTTGCATTGGTGCCACCTAAGACCATGGCCAAAATAAAGGACTGGATAGAATAGGAAATCCAGCTCTAATCAGAGGTTAATGCTTATCTTTCCTGGGGAGACCGGACAGGCCAAAAGAAAAGAGATTGGGAAGAAGACAAGAAGAAGGCTGATTGGTCGAAACCTTACACTCTGAGGTTTCACAAGTACACGCCTCCCAATGTCTCGCAAGCCGAGCTGCTAGAGGAGGCGAAAAGCGAAAGATTCTTCAAGCTACCCCTGATGACACGAAAGCAGGGCAAGCGACTCCGCGGCCCGTATTGTGCCTATCATCGGACATAAGGACACCCAACCGAGGATTGTAAATAGCTGCGTGATTATATTGAGGAACTGATCCGCTCCGGTCACTTGGAAAAATACCTGTGAGACAAACGTCAAGCAGATAAGGGGCAAGCCGACCAACTTGAAGCCGAAGAGCTGACGGTCGGGCAGATCATAGTCGTCACCGACTGACCCGAGTCCGAGCAAAAAGGGCACCTGCCGTATCCGGTCATTCAATGCTGGAGAGTTTAAACTGTATCAACGAATCTGTATTTTCTTTAATAAATAAAGATCTTAGCTTCTCTGCAATCTAAACCGCTTCTTTTGTTTCCGAGCTAAAACGCCCCGCAAGGTCAGCGGTAGCTTCCTGCCCGTCGTGCAAAAACCAGCCTTTTACTCAAGTAAAAGAAGCACGGATACACCCATTGGTAGCAGACTAAAGCCATCATCATGAGGTCGTCGGGTAGCTTCCTGGTCGGCCCATTCACCGCTGGTAACTTACTCCCCAACAGGGCCGTGAATCTAAAGCCCTCATCATGAGACAGCCGGGTAGCTTCCTGCCCACCTCATCCACAACGGGTAGCTTCTTGTCCAACAATGCCGTGGATCCAAATCCCTCATCAAAAGGCCACCGGACAGCTTCCTGCTCGGCCCATTCACCGTGGGTAACTTCCTGCCCAACAAGGCCGTGAATCTAAAGCCCTCATTACGAGGCCACCAGGCAGCTTCCTGCTCGGCCCATTCACCGCGGGTAGCTTTCTGCCCAACAAGGCCGTGAATCTAAAGCCCTCATCATGAGGCAGCCGAGTAGTTTCCTGCCCGGCCCATCCACAATGGGTAGCTTCTAGCCCAACAACATCGTAGATCCAAAGACCTCATTACGAGACCGCCAGGAAGCTTCCTGCTCGGTCCATTCACCGCGGGTAGTTTCTTGCCCAACAATACCGTGAATCTAATGCCCTCATCACGAGGCAGCCGGGTATCTTCCTGCCCGGCCCATCCACAGTGGGTAGCTTCCTGCCTAACAACGCCGTAGATCTAAAGCCCTCATCACGAGGATGCCGTGCAGCTTCCTGCTCGGTCCATTCACCCCAGGTAGTTTCCTGCCCAACAATACCGTGAATCTAAAGCCCTCATCACGAGACAGCCGGGTAGCTTCCTACCCGGCCCATCCACATCGGGTAGCTTCCTGCCCAACAACGTCGTGGATCCAAAGCCCTCATCACGAGGCCCCCGGGAAGCTTCCGGCCTAACAATACCGTGGATCCAGAGCCCTCATCACGAAAATGCCAGATAGCTTTTTGCTCGACCTCAACGGTGGATCCTAAGGCCTCGCATTAAACTAGCAGGCATACCTCTATCCAGAACGCATACTCGAAGTAGACATGCTCCTGCGTGGCCCAAGTAAAGAAAGCTAGCCTACAGTTGATAGCCGGCCTAGATCTAATTCCACTCGAATCCGAAAAGGGGATATCATCGAGCTTTGCTAAGGTCAGTCTGAGTTCTTAAGAGTTTCCAAGAGGACACCGGTCTATTTACACTTGGAAGAATAAGCCTAGTGTTCGCTCAACTCACGTTACCCGTCTCCGGGATAAGGGGGACACCGGACTATCCACAGTTGGAAGAATAAAAAAATCGAGAATCTTCCAATCAAACATATTACAGACGAGAAAAAAATACTTCATTAATTTCAAAATTATGTATAAGATATTATGAGCTCCTCTGCTTTACAAAATTGCTCGAAGGCTTACAAAGGAAAAGAAAGGGAACAGGGAGAGCGGCGACTTCAAATCATCTTCTCGACCAAGGTCTCCTCGCCATCCGCCTGCTCGGCATCTCCGCCAGCCTGCTTGCCTCTGCCCGCCTGGCTCTTCCTCTAGGAGTGGGTACCTCGCGCGGAGCTCCCGGTCATCGAACCCGGTCATCATCTCCTTGACGGCGTCGAGAGCGTTATGCCACCCAACGGCCGCAGAGTTAGCAAGGTCGACATAGAACCGGTTGGATATCTTGTAGTCTTCCATAGCCTTCTCCACCCTCTCCTCGGCCCTTTTCGTCGCATCATTGGTCGCCCGGGCATCACCTTTTAACGAACCTCTTTGCTTCATCATGTCATCAAAGAGGTCGTTAATTTCGCTGACTTGGGCCTGGAGGGCCCGGTAGACTCGGTCAGGGCCTTGTGGGATTCCTTCAGCCTCGTGGCCTTCATACCCTCCATGACCAGTCTCGACTCGAAAGAGGCGGCCTTATCCATGACCTCCTTCAGTTTAGTAAGGAGCTCTTTCTCATGCACAAAAGACTCTCCGACCTTTTTTTATTGTCGGGGCAACTTTCTCAACCTCCATTGCGGCTAAGAAGGCACAGTGTTGAAGGACCTGCAGAAAAAAGGCAAACAACATTCGTCAGGGATTGAACAAGGGAAAAATTACTTGGAAATTTACAGAAAGATCACCAACCTGGAAGGCCTCCTGAGTTATCGCCGCAACCTTGGCCGTCAGGGTTCCCCGGGGTATCTTGGCCCCCGTCGCTTTCTCCATATCCGCTAGTAGGCTGTCGACCACGAAAAGTCCCGACGACACCTCGATGCAGAAGTCACCCTCTGCACGTAGATCCTGGCCAAAGATGGCCGGGAAACCTTCTTCTTGAGCTTCTTGGCCAGAGACTGGGCAGAGGAAGACGCCTTCGGCCTCACCCGGGGAACCTGTTCCTGGGCTTGTACTTGCCCAGGGTTATGCAGCTGGTCGATGCTTCTTCTCCGGCCCAACACAGCAAGAGGCTCGACGATTGCTCCTTCGCCCGTGCATGGTCGGGACAACATGACCTTCGTCGATAGGGTCCTGACCATTGGTAAGGAACCCTCCAAAGTAATCCAACTGCTCCACGACGTCTTCAAGGATGGAGCTTCTGCATTGAGGTCCCGGGAAATCGTTCATTTGTATTCTATCCGGCCGGGTTTCCTCATATTCAGACAGAACGCTGTTCATATCATAATTTTGCATTATTATATTTCCCATTCTTATTCATTTTACAAATAAATAGGTGCTTTTGATCCATGTCTGCTACATAGTTGCAGGTTACAGGTTCTCGGAACAAAACAGTGAAAATGATGAAAAGACGCTACAAAGTGAGACTACGACCAACAAATAGAGAATCTTTATCATGCCTACAGTTTGAAGAATAAACGAAGATCAATGGACAATTTCACAAAGTACAAAGGCAGCGCAAGATTCAAGACCTCAACACGAAGCAAACGGTAAAAGTCCACAACATTCCACACTGTGGAAATCTGGAAGAAACTAGAAGACATTCTGAAGAACCAAGTGAAGAAAACAGATGGGAAAAGCAACTGGAAGCATCAGAAGAAAACAGAGCCAATGACTCCACCTTATGGACGCGGATCCGCGGCCAAACAGGGCTTTTGGCCGCGGTTCCACGGCCATGGTGAGCACGTGTCGGTGCAAAATTCAACTTGGTGGCGGTGCGTTGACTAGGCTTCTTAGGGTAAATTTGTAAATGCAGATATGAATCAAATGTAACCCTAGAGTTTCTATAATCTATAAATAGAAACCCTAATGCTCTTTTTTGAGCATGCCTCATTTTATTCATCTATTTCAGAATTTTAATTCGCTGTAAATGTTTGAAGAGAGCATCAAATAAAGTAAGTTTTTCATTTCTATGCCCTAGTTAATTTCTTTTCTGCCGTAGTTTTGCAATTTTATTATCTGCCCTAGTTAATTAGTTAGAAATTTTATTCATTTGCCGTAGCTTAGATAATTAGGTTATTGAATTAAAAACTCATAAAAAATGTATCTTTTTATCAATTCCCTAATGAGTGAGTAGTTCCTCACTTGTTAGGGTTAGGAATAGGGAAGGTTTGAGAGATGAAAATCTCTCACCCCTTTCTTGCCCATCACATATTTTTATAGGACTCTATGCATACATACACACACTGCTCACTACGGCACCCTACCCCATGAGGTAGCGGTGATACCGTAGTTTAAAAGACCGGTTGTGTATGTTTTTCATGGAAGTTAGGGTAAGAATTAAGAAAGGACGGACAATGACCTAGAGGAAGAAACCTAGTTTCTTCCCGATGGTACTAATCCACTTTATTAATTATTACCATAACACCTAAATAGATCTTAATTAGGGCATTGAAAGCGGTGAGTAATCTTAAATTTCCAAATTTAACCTAAACCTAACTCTAGGAAGGTTTTAATCCTAATCTAGATCAACCTTAGTTTTAGTGATAATCAATCCAACACCAATTAGAATTAACTCGTTAGAACAAATAGAAAATACACAAAATCCTTGTGGACCGACCCGTACTCACCAGCTAGCTACCAAGCGACGCCGTTCTTGATTGCGGTAAAATTCTTTGATTCGTCTTTTAAAAGCGAAAGTGAATAAAATCTCTAACAATCAAATGGCGCCGTTGCCGGGGATGGCGTAGTTATTTTCTTTTTGTAATTTCGGATTAATATAAAAATTTAAAAATCATAAAAACTGAAAAAAAAATATAAAAATTTATCATCTTGTTATTTTTTGACGGGTTTTTGTTTGAATTGTGCAGGATCGAAGAACAGATTCAGATCTGGAAAAATCCAGAGAGCAAAACAGTAAACAACAGATCTGAACAAGCAGAGGATAATCAGAACAGAGAAACAGAATAGTTTTTGGGATCTGAACTGCCAAGTCAACCGCGGAACCGCCGCGTTGACCCGCTTTTGACCGCGGAACCGCCGCAGGGTGGTGACGTCATCATTTGAAAAAAATCTCTGTAAGCATATTTCCTTCTTCTGAACCCTCTGATATCCTCTGAAAAATTTTCCTGCAGGGTTCTTTGCAAAAACTTCTCCCCTTCTCCAATAACTTGATCTTGTGCAGGATTCTTTGCGCCGCAATAAAAATTTTTTTTTTTTTTGGCAAGTGTTTGTGTGTTTACTGCTTTGCATCTTTAAAACTGACTTTAAGGGGCTTTAACACCAATTCAGATTGGGTGGGGATTTCATTACCCTTCCTAGGACCCCAAAAATCATAAAAAGCATATTGCATAAACCATCGAGTTAATTAAAAAAGATTAGACTCAGCCTATAAGGACTGTCGCGCTCAATAGGACAAAGGAATAGTTGTAGGCATCGATCGTTTATCTAAACCAGATTTTGTGGTGCCTAGGCTAGACAAGTGAGGAAATGTAACTTTAAAAGGCCTGTCTCACGGTGATTCGTGTGCGGATCCCTCTTTTCTTTACTTGTGCTTACCTGGCCACAATTGAAGGTGAAGAGGCGATTTGAGGTCCTCACAACTTGCCCTTTGGAACAGTTAGGAGCAGTCTAGTTGACTTAGGAGATCCTAGCTCTAGGCTTGATTGTGCATGGTTATATTGTGACTGTTTGAAAGTGTGTAGTAATCCGTACAAATTGTGCAAAAACTCTTTCTAAAAGAAAACACTTTCAAAAATTTCAAAAAAACCAAAAACAAACGATTTCTTTAAAAATAAATAAATAAAAAATTTAAAATAAAAAAAATTAAAAATTAAAAAAAAAATCATCACATTCTTTTTCTTCTCCTTTCTTACATCATGGGTATCCCACCTCACAAAACTCTTGCCGAACTTTGGTACCCTCATCCAAACATTGCTTCCTACGCGAATTGTTTTGGTCGAATTACGGACGACCCCTCCATGCCCAAAATTTCTTTGAAAGATCGAATAGAAGTATCTAGGTGAAACAGTTGGACCCCGCAATCCACTTTGTATCAACCATTTCAATCTTCACCACCTTCTTACGTTAATACTCCTTTTTCGAGTCCTGTTGTAACTCTGAAACCCATGTTTATTGCTAAACATATTGAACAGTCTCATAACCGATCTTTCACTCCTTTCAACACTTCCAGTTCTTGAGATCAACAAGTCCATTCACCTTTTTATCCAAATGTTGATCCTACTCCTGTCCAACCATTCAATTCCTACCAGTCCTACCCGACTTTCACACCTTCCCTAGACATTGCTTCTACACAGCCATTTGGGAGTTTCACGTATCCAAACAATTTTGAATGTTTTACTGAAACCCCTTCACAACCCATGTCTAGTCTGGAACAGTCATTGGAAGCTTATATTGTAGCGACAAATAAACAGATGAGGAATTTGGATGCGTCCATTGCTGCCCTTATGCAACCTAGTGACCCGGTAGCTAGTTTCCAACTAGTTCCAAAAATTCTAATGTATGATGAGACGGTTGGACAGATTGAGAATTTGAGTGGAGAGAGTGAGCTGTGCACCCTTCCAAATCAAACCTACCCATCACCAATTGAATCCCACAACTCCGGTTTTGAATGTCTATCAAGTGTCCCAAATGATTCACCAGTTGAAATAAAACGTTTAATGAGTTGTGCGACTTTGCAGTGCTTGACTTGCCAGATTGTGAAGGGTCCCTTTCGAGTGAAACTATCACCAATCCTTTCGACCTCTACACCTCCAATCTAGAACCTGAATTGATAAATATCCATGTTTTTGATGAGGTGTCCGAAAAAATTGATTTTCACTTGATTGAGAATATTGACGCAGGGAATATTTTGGATGATGAACCCGCAGATTTGACTGAATTTTTCTCTCCAATTCATCATCCCGAGTCATTAAATATTTCTCCCGGACTTCATATGCATCTTGATTTTGATGATAATTGCATGGATGAGATAACTTTTGAGGAGAATTATGAGGATAGTATTGAGGATGAACCAGTTTTGTTTGATGAGTCGGATTATCCAATTCATTCTCCTGAACCTTTAACTGTTATACTTCCTAAATCACCCCCTTCATCCTTTCCATCGTTCCGACCACATAAGAAATCACGCAGGAGGACTGTGAGCTTGAAAAATTTCTGTTCGATCACAGCAGTTTTGACGGCACTAATGCGTTCCTCCTTGAATCTGACACATTTCTCACAACCGATAACGATTACGAGTGTTTTACTTTTTCGGACGATTTTGAAGACTCACCGCCCGAGTTTGAGTCCTTTGAATTTTCAGATGAGTTAGTTGAACCATCAGACTCGGTTGCTTACAGTCATTTCGAACCATTGATGGAATCCTTCGAGTTCGAGACAGTTTCACCAATTTCACCTTCAATTGTTTCACCTCTGAAACTCGAATCCAAGCTGTTGCCGTCTCCCCGTACATACGCTTACTTAGGTGAGAATGAGACCCTTCCTAAATCACTCCCCTTCGTCCTTTCCATCGTTTCGACCGAGCAAGAATCCGTCACGCTTCCATTTTCAATGTCTGGTTTACCAAGTTCAACGTACCCATGTTTTCTCGCGAATCTTGAGGGATTTGACCCCATTTCTCGACGAGTTGATAGATTAGCACAATCGCTTTTAACACATCGGTCATCATAATTTGTGCTAATTTATTCACTCAATTTACACCCTCAAGTTCGTACTACACTTCTTTCTCTCTTCCGCCATTCTTCTCCTAATATACCGAGACCATATTCCACCTTTCTTCCCCTACGGTCTCGTGTGTTTCTCATTTCTTTTCTATACACTCCATTCTTTCACTAACCACACCATTATAACGATAAATTTTTTGAATGGTTGGTGCTAACCTTTGGTTTGTGCAAGCCCTTGTATAGCTTGATACTGTGTTTTTCTCCTTCCTAACTCTGAACTTTAACGCTTAATCAGTGGAAACACTGTCTCACTTAAGTTTGGGGGGGACCTTTTTGTATATATATTTTGTTTTTCTTTTAACAAAACAAAAAAAATATAAAAAATAAAAAAATAAACAGGGGAGTACCGACAATTTTGACCCTCTTGGTTGTAGGGTTGCTAGGCACACGCACAAGAGTCTACAAGGCACCAACCATGCCCGATTTAAAATTTAGCCGTGCCGAACAACCCTAACCAAGATCTTTAAACTAGAGATTAGGCGAAAACAAGCATGTTAAACAATTTAACACTAAGTGAGAGGGATTACAACCTTTGTAGATCCGGTCCTTCACTTCATAAGCTCCGTGTTGTGGTCCCTTCGCTGCGATCATTATGTTCCGGACTCTCGAGAGGCTCCACGAAGAGAAAGATGCAGTCTTGCTTCCGATCTTCGATAACATAGATGATCTACCTTGAAGTTTCATTAACACAAGCTAACACTCACTAAATGAAGTGAACACCCTCATCTAAATGGCAAGGATAGATGAGGATGATGAAGTGGGATTTTTAGCTCTCATTTATAATCTTTTTTTCACACATAATCATCACTAAGAAAAACTAGTAAGCTTTTTCCATGAAAAGAAAAAGGAAGAAGAAGATGAATAATCAATTGAATCCTTTTGTGATGAATAATGCAAAGAAGATAATGATGAATAATGCAACCATGGTTGCTAAACCTTTGTAGAGAATTAACCAAGGGTGAAGGGTTTGGGTTAGGTTAAAGACGAGTCACTTGTAAATATCTTTTTTATGACATAAGAAAAACCTTCTAGAAACTTCTAGAAAGCATTGACCCAAATCAAACCCTAATCTTATTTAATCTCTACTAAACATGTTGCATTAGTAATCATATCATGTTACAATATTATATATCACATATATAATATTTATTGTAACAAAATAAAATAATACAATTAACATATATCGCATATATATCAATGTATTACCCGAGTGAGAAAGAATCTTTTAGTGAGCTAATATTAGTTAATGTAATTTAATATATCATATATATTATTATACATTAAATTATCGAATCAACACTTGATCCGACAATCCGGCTATATCGCATATAACCGACTAATATCTCATTTACCGATTCATCGAATCAACACTTGATCCGATGACCCGGCTGATATCAAATATCGCGAGAATATAATACGGTATCTCATATCGCATTATCCTCGGTCCTGCACATATCACATATGTGCCCCTACTCCGTTTTGCCTGAGTCAAGAAACTTCTGTGTAGGACTCTAAAGAATCGTCAATACGCCGGCAGTAGGTGATGATCATATCAAACACCCACAAGCAGCAAGCGGTCAGCTAAACGTAACAGCTACCCAGGTATTGAGCACTCAGAAGATCAACAAGCAAGCCTGTACATTCTCCTGTGAATCCAATCAGTAACACTCCCGTACAGTCCGGTCTCGTCGTCTGATATGTCGCATATCTCGCCTAGGGGTGGTAAACGTCAGACCCCGGTAGCTTGATAAGTCGTGTCGATATGAGGTCTATAACAGTTCGAGAAACTACTGATAACACTTACCAGTAAATCTCAGCAACCCTGGTCAGGGATTTCCAGTTATAGCCAATCGAACACAGCACAACATCAACTCCCTATACCGGGAGAGACGAATCCCCTCTTATCGCTCATTGCCTCCATGTGATTCGGGACTGTACCCAAAAGCCACCTTTTTGCATGCCCTCTTGGACGTGGTATGATGGAAATCAAAGCACAGTGGGAATCACACAAGACTCTATGACGATCTCGGGTCAACAGACTACTCTGTACCAGTGTCACCGGAGAACTGCCATCTGACGTGAGGTATAATACCATCTGGGAGTTCTCGGCAAGTCCGTCCAGTGTATCCAGTCTCCACTGATCACCCGTACACAATCCTTGATGTTAAATACCGATGGATATGGGATCATCCATCGCCCATCATATGGGTCAAGATGCGTATACGCTAGTCTACTCTGGTGCATCGATGCCCTGTTTCGATACATCCTCGACTAGGAACAGTTATAGGATGTACTCGTCGACTACCGTGGCCCCACTAGTATGATCTCATCATAGTCCCAGTAGTCGAGTACATATCCTAAGGGCTTTATCAACATGTAACATAGAGACAATCAGAGTACATGTTAAGATAAAGTACAACCAGATAGCATACTATCATGTCGAGCAAGAAAGTTCTCCCTATATATGTCCAAGCATCCATTACAATATACATCGTATGTACAGTAATGGCCTCTAGGGCATACATATAACTAACAATCTCCCACTTGCACTAGGGCCATCTGTTGGGGTACCACATACCCAACAATTAGCTGTGGTTGAAGTATCTCATACTTAACCATCCCATAAAAGTCTCTACTAGGAAAAAGGCCTTTGTGAGTGGATCCGCGCTGTTGTCCTCTGTGTCTACTCTCCTAACCTCGATCTCTATGGAGATCAACCATCTCCATGATCAGGTGATACTGCCTAAGAATTATATCTGGATTTCTGATGGGACGGGGGTTCTTTGGCAAAAGCCACAACTCTATTGTCTTACAATGGTAGGAACGAAGTTCATCTCATGAACTTATATATCCAGACTGCCTCTTTGGTAGCATTCTTGGTAACGATGTATCCTGCCTTTAATCTTCTAGTAAGTCACGGTATCTAGCTTGGAACTCTTCCAACATACCGTCCCTCCACTGAGGGTAAAGACAATGCCTGCGACTGACATTCAGTCGTCCTTATCACCCTGGAACTTTTCCAGTGATTCTCCCCAGGATCGATTGATACCATCTCACTACAACTAGTGAGTATCCTAACATCCAATTAGATCTATCTCGTAGATCCAAAACCCAGGATTTAGGAGGTATCACTTTGATCCTATATGGAGAATCCTTGTGATAAGCGGAGATTGACCGAGCGTAGCATAGGAAACTCCTTCCCTATCAAGAGTATGTCATCCACGTACTCTACGAGGATCACCACCATACTCCCTACTACCTTTTTGTATATACAAGGTTCATCTACCATTTTGATGAAGTCAAACTCATTGATTACCATATCAAAACAGATGTTCCAACCCCGCGATGCCTGCTTTATCAACATAAAACATCTTGCACACGTTTCCGCTGCTCCCACTGTCTACGAAGCCCTCTGGCTGTGTACTTATAGACGCTCTCTTCTAAAACATCATTTAGAAAAGCAGTCATTACACCCAACTGCCAGATATCGTAGTCATGGTATGTAGCCGTGGCAAGTAGGATCTGGATGGACTTAAGCATAGCTTTGAAAGTCTCAACTTTTCCATATACACCAAGTAATCTTCTCAAGATATACTTGCTCCTGATGGGGATTTAACCCTTCAGATAAAGCAACCAAAGTCCATACTTTGTTGGTGTATAAGGATTCTATCTCAGATCGCTATGCATCCAGCCATTTTTACAGAGTCTCACTCCTGATGGCCAGCTCGAAACTAGTTGGGTCATCATCTTATGATGCAATCCTCGCTCCCACTGTCATAGAGAAACCGAAGTATCTTTCAGGTGGGTGAGGAACCCTACTAGATCGGCGGAGAGGATGAGTTTCGTTAGAAACTATTGAATCCTTTGGTTCTACTAAATCATATCAGCTGCAGTTTGTATAGCTGGAACTCTTTCCAGTTCTACCTCATGACCATTAATTTCTTCACAAGAAATTCCCTTTCACAAAGGTGGCATGCTGAGAAACAAAACATCTTTTGTTCCTCTGTTTGGTAGAAGATATTCCCTTGCGAATACTTGGGATATCCAACAAACTTCCACAGAATTGACTTTGATTTGAACCCTATTCAATAGGTATGCAGCTTCTCAAGTGCATAACTCCCAAAAGGAAATAGGCAACTCAGTAGTACTCATCATAGAGCATACCATATCACATAGGGTGTGATTGCTCCGCCTCGATACACCGATGTGCTGTGGTGTATACGGAGGAGTAATGCTGAGAGAGAATCTCATTCTCCTTTAGAATAGTCCAGGATCTCCGTGCTCAAGTATTCTCCTCCTTGATCTCATCAAAGGACATAATACTTATACCCGTTTTTGGTTCTCTACTTCTAACTTATATTCTGTGAATATCTCAAAAGGTTCGGGCTTGTGTTTCAACAGGAACACATGTGCGAATCTTGAGAGATCATTAGTGAATATAACAAAGTACAAAGAACCGGTCTTGGCATGTGTAGACAGGGGACCTTCATACATCAGCATGTATCAATCCCAAGAGTTCACTAACTCTTTCTCTGTTTCCAATAAACGGAGCTGTGGTCATCTTATCTCTGTGACATGACCGGCAAGTTTCACAAGATGTAAATTCAAACTAATTTAAATATGCATCTATATGTAACTTCAGCTAGTCGGGTCGCATTGATTTGACCTAGTCTACAATTCCTCAAGAAGGATTCGTTCATTTCTGAACTCTTCCTTTTGTGTGTGTTCTGTACATTATGAACTGTGGTTTGATTTAGAACGTCCATGCTTTTAGATAACGTGCCTGAACCGATCAACTTTTGATATAGGAAATGTTCAAAACATTATCCAACAATACAAATTATATCCTTCTTTACTAATAAAGAGATTGATATGATGTTGTATATCAGGTTCGGTATCTAATAACATTCGTTCAGAATCAATGTATTTTGGTAATACAGGGTGATATTGACCAACATACTTGGCTGCAACACTTGCGCCGTTTCTATCTCATGAAACTTATCACCCGTTCTCAGTTCTCTACCTATCTTTAGCCCATGTAACAGATTACATATGCGGGATCCTGATCCGGTATCTCATACCCAGGACGTAAAGAATATTGAGAAACAGTTCTGTGTAATGAACACACCCGAAGAAGATGCATCAACATGTACTTTCTTTGTTTGGGCGACACGGGAATTCTGATAATCCCCTATTTCCTGCTCTGTCTTAAAACAATTATAAGTTAGAGCGGGACCAACGTTCCCCAGCGCAGTATAACAAGCGGGTTCGGTCAATACATCCGTATTATTATCTTAATTAAGATGTGACATGGTCGCTACCTGGAGAGAGAGAGAAGAAAACACTCAGCGTGCGCTTTTACAAGATTAGATTGGTTATCAATTTATCTAATCAGGATGTCTCCCACTGTTTTAGTCAAATCTTCCTTCAAACCCTAAAAGGAAAGACTAGCTGGGATTAATTACACCCTACAAGTTCGCCAATCTTTCAGCCAGGCCAGTGCCGGTACTTTGAGAGAGGTTCCCTGTGCTTTCGCACGAACCTAATTTAAGTAAACCTCGTTTTCCCAGGGGCGTAACCCCGTTGACACCTTTCTAGACACCTACTTGATCGGCTAATTGTAATGTGTAAAACTCTCCCAGGAGTAACTCTTTCTCGCAGTGGGTATCGGGATCCAACTATCTCATAGAAGGTATGCAATCTCATTGCAAATTTCAACACTTGAAATTCCCGATAATTCTTTTACCCCTAGCGTGCTATGACCTTGACGCATGCCAAACAACCCATAGTCCGCTAGTCAAGTTCAACCCGTGCATTTCCTGATTGAATTAAACCCACCCGCACGACCCTTGACGCATGCCAAACAATGTCGTACGAATACCCTAATCCAATCGCATCGTATGCTAGCAGATAAGCACTAGTTTAGCTACCGTACACTACGCCTTGACGCATGCCAACTTACCGCAGCACGAATACTAAGTAGTACTTATCTGAAATGACGGAGGGCTACGCAGGTTTTTAAGAAAACCATGAGCGTAATGAACTTGATATCGTTGTAGAATCGAGTGATTTTAAATGGAATGTTTTTGAGGCCTTTCTAGTTTTGCTAAAGAGGTCACTCCCGGTGAAAGGATCGTCGGCTCTTTCCTCATCGAATAAGGTGCAGGGTATATCATATATACCACTATGCAAAGCAAGAACTATAGAAGCAATCAAAAGACAAACTGAGTTTGTAGTATCTGCTAGTTTCACTAAAGAGGTCACTCCCGGTGAATGGATCTCGGCTCTTTCCTTATCGAATAAGGTGCTGGATGTTCTACAAGGAACACCGCTATGCAAAGCAAGAACTAGAGCTACCAGTTTTTAAACAAGTTTCTACAACATCTTTAGCTTTCTTTTAGTTTCATTAATCTCATTAATGAAGTCCCATTTTATTATGCTTCACAAGCATCTCTTTTTGAAACGAAATCTGCAATATAACATATATCTCATATATATAATATAAACATTCGTCTCAGGCAGTAATATGATCTCATCACAGAACATTGCAGCAGAAGAAACATATATGAAATATTGGATATACTAGGACGTCCGTGTTTTAATACGAGCCTGTATAAAACACGGATTCCACGGTCGCGATGAATAACCAAACACACATTCCTAGACCCCTACGAGAGCGGCAAGCAACACTGCCAATTCTAGGGTTAGGAGACCCGGTCTCGACTCCTCGAGATGGTCTCCCACTGGACCCCAGAACCCGGTTACTTGTGTTCCCCGCCTTGGGTCTACCTAATGCGGAAAAGTAAATAATATACAATGGTGACATCATCCTCAGCCCGGAAGTGCCCCAATAAAAGAATATTACATACAAATGAATTTTACATGAATGAAAAAGAAAAACTCTCATCTCACATAAAACCCCCGGCTATTCAAACGCGACGATCCAATACAACATATCACAGCAACACATAATATCTCATATCATCAACGTAAGCAAGTATGTGTATCCCAATTGTCGTTGATGTATAGCAACGAAGCCGGCGATACACCACATACTACGCTTACGGTCACAGAAAAGAAAGTGTAAAACTACAACAGTTGGAATCCGCAACCTCTTTAGACATCGCATGCCTAACCAAATGAATTCCTTAGATATCGCATGCCTAACAATTATAAACCCCGCATTTTAGTGTCTTTAACGAAAACACTTTTCAATATCTAGTCGGGCAATTCAACAAGATTCCCGACATCCAGATCGAATGCCCGTCGCAAACTTCAGTAGACGTCCGCACCCCCGATGCCATCGACGAAGTGCACTAAGGCGGAACACCACTGCCGCGAGCACCCGAATGGATGCTTTTGGCGACGGGGTTCTCCTACAGTCACTTGGTCGGGGCTATGGGGCGTGGTTGTCTATTAAGTTTACCCGGCGAGTATCTGCGTACGCTACGTGATTGGGACGGACTTTTGATCACATCAAAATTCCGAGGCAACCGATCATCTGAGACTGAACTGCTAGATTTATAACATTCAAATTAGTTATCTCATAACTTCTTGTGGATTCCAAATATTGTATCACAATCCAGAAAAATAGACAATGTTAAACTTTCCGATCGAATAATCAAGCACCCAAGTTTTCCCAAATAGTTCTCAACTCTTGAAATTAGTTTAAAAACATCCATCACATGCCACAGTACCAATGGTCCAGCCGTAGAAGGGTCAAGCCAACGCCTCACATGTGGCACGCCGTACTGCCACAAACCCTAAGGTTCAGAGGCAGTTCAAAACGGTCACATAATCGAGTTAAGGTTTGTTGTCTTCTAGAGGATCCACCGCGTTACTTGCATGACTTAGAACGTTCCTAAACTACGAAAAAATCCAACGCTTGGAAATTTTCCGGCAGGGGAAAAAGTGAGTTATTGATATCCGGTCGAACCTTTTTTAACACGATCTAAAAATTATCCGGACAAACTAAACAAAGTTAAATTATCCGATCGAATTAATGAGTCCCCAATACAACCCTAGAAAACTCAACAATTGAGTGGAATTAAAAATTCCCAGAAAAAAATGACAAGAAAAGACCTAAGAATAAATATATGAAGTATGCGGGACTAAGTCATAATTTTGGCCGCTGAACCGCCGCCAAACCCTTGGTTTGGCCGCGGTTCCGCCGTCATATAAGAGCATTAGTGGGCCGTACTTCACAGTAATTCTTAGTTTTTCCTGCTTAATTTTATGAGCATTTTTAATTCATAAAAAATCACATTTTTGAAAATTGTCCAGAGAAGGGTTCGTATCGGGGTATCCGGGTTCGATCGGACTTTAAACTTCGCTCAGACTTCGCCTAAAGCTCTAGCTTGGCTCTGATACCACTGTAGAGTTACTAGGCACACGCACAAGGGTCTACGAGGCATCAACCATCCCCGATTTAAAATTTAGCCGTGCCGAACAACCCTAACCAAGATCTTTAAACTAGAGATTATGCGAAAACAAGTATGTTAAACACTTTAACACTAAGTAAGAGGGATTACAACCTTTGTAGATCCGGTCCTTCACTTCATAAGCTCCGTGTTGTGGTCCCTTCGCTGCGATCATCATGTTCCGGACTCTCGAGAGGCTCCACGAAGAGAAAGATGCAGTCTTGCTTCCGATCTTCGATAACATAGATGATCTACCTTGAAGTTTCATTAACACAAGCTAATACTCACTAAATGAAGTGAACACCCTCATCTAAATGGCAAGGATAGATGAGAATGATGAAGTAGGATTTTTAGCTCTCATTTATAATCTTTTTCTCACACATAATCATCACTAAGAAAAACTAGTAAGTTTTTTCCATGAAAAGAAAAAGGAAGAAGAAGATGAATAATCAATTGAATCCTTTTATGATGAATAATGCAAAGAAGATAATGATGAATAATGCAACCATGGTTGCTAAACCTTTGTAGAGAATTAACCAAGGGTGAAGGGTTTGGGTTAGGTTAAAGATGAGTCACTTGTAAATATCTTTTTCATGACATAAGAAAAACCTTCTAGAAACTTCTAGAAAACATTAACCCAAATCAAACCCTAATCTTGTTTAATCTCTACTAAACATGTTGCATTAGTAATCATATCATGTTACAATATTATATATCACATATATAATATTTATTGTAACAAAATAAAATAATACAATTAACATATATCGCATATATATCAATGTATTACCCGAGTGAGAAAGAATCTTTTAGTGAGCTAATATTAGTTAATGTAATTTAATATATCATATATATTATTATACATTAAATTATCGAATCAACGCTTGATCCGACAATCCGGCTATATCGCATATAACCGACTAATATCTCATTTACCGATTCATCGAATCAACACTTGATCCGATGACCCGGCTGATATCAAATATCGCGAGAATATAATACGGTATCTCATATCGCATTATCCTCAGTCCTGCACATATCACATATGTGCCCCTACTCCGTTTTGCCTGAGTCAAGAAACCTCTGTGTAGGACTTTAAAGAATCGTCAATACGCCGGCAGTAAGTGATGATCATATCAAACACCCACAAGCTGCAAGCGGTCAGCTAAACGTAATAGCTACCCAGGTATTGAGCACTCAGAAGATCAACAAGCAAGTCTGTACATTCTCCTGTGAATCCAATCAGTAACACTCCCGTACAGTCCGGTCTCGTCGTCTGATATGTCGCATATCTCGCCTAGGGGTGGTAAACGTCAGACCCCGGTAGCTTGATAAGTCGTGTCGATATGAGGTCTATAACAGTTCGAGAAACTACTGATAACACTTACCAGTAAATCTCAGCAACCCTGGCCAGGGATTTCCAGTTATAGCCAATCGAACACAGCACAACATCAACTCCCTATACCGGGAGAGACGAATATTCTCCTATCGCTCATTGCCTCCATGTGATTCGGGACTGTACCCAAAAGCCACCTTTTTGCACGCCCTCTTGGACGTGGTATGATGGAAATCAAAGCACAGTGGGAATCACACAAGACTCTATGACGATCTCGGGTCAACAAACTACTCTGTACCAGTGTCACCGGAGAACTACCATCTCACGTGAGCTATAATACCATCTGGGAGTCCGTCCAGTGTACCCAGTCTCCACTGAGCACTCGTACAACCATCCTTGATGTCAAACACCGATGGATATGGGATCATCCATCACCCATCATATGGGTCAAGATGCGTATACGCTAGTCTACTCTGGTGCATCGATGCCCTGTTTCGATACACCCTCGACTAGGAACAGTTATAGGATGTACTCGTCGACTACCGTGGCCCCACTAGTATGATCTCATCATAGTCCCAGTAGTCGAGTACATATCCTAAGGGCTTTATCAACATGTAACATAGAGACAATCAGAGTACATGTTAAGATAAAGTACAACCAGATAGCATACTATCATGTCGAGCAAGAAAGTCCTCCCTATATATGTCCAAGCATCCATTACAATATACATCGTATGTACAGTAATGGCCTCTAGGGCATACATATAACTAACATTGGTGTAGCTTGACAGTGAGGACACTATCAAGTTTAAGTTTGGGGGTGTGCTCGGTAAGCCTTCGTCCTTCGCATTCATGTGTATATTTTTGCATTTGCATACTTATTTTAAAACCCATAAAAATTGAAAAATTCAATTTTAAGCCTCAATTGACTTGAGTTTGACAAGAAGGTTAACTAGCTAGGAAAAACTAGATCCTATACTTAGTAAATTAAAAACCCTAAAAATAACCTTTCTTAAAATTTAACGGTAGAAAATATATGTCTTTATGGTTTACTTAGAAATAGGCAAATTTTGAGTTCACTTCTTGGGCTAAGTCAAAATAAAGGAAGTGTATTGATATTTTTATCAAAATATAAGTCTAAAAAATAATTCCTAAGCTTAAATCTAAATTCTGAAAATATATACCCTACAAATTGCACAAACACGAACCTTGAAACTTGGAATAGTAGAGGAGACCTTGAAATGTTCTTGTCTAAAGTCCTTAGTATGAAGGAGAATAAAATAAAAATAGAAGTGTGAATAATGAGATAAAAAAAATGAACACTGGTTTTGTAATTACTTAAGGCTGCATAAATAGAAAAAAATATATAGCGAGGGTGCTTTATCACCTAGTGCCTTAGACCAACTGGTTTGGGAGTCACTGCTAAAAAGCCTTAGGTATTACAAGACGAGGAATTATGCCTTAATGTGCAACCGCATTTTGTAATCGGTCGTTGGTACCTTAAGAAGTATTAACGGTCGCATGAAGAATGTGTGAGCAATTTCATCTAAAAATTCACCAACTAAAAGTACTTTGGATGATGAACAAGAATATAATAGCTTGATTTGAATTTCCAAGTGTAGGGGTGATATATACACACATGTAGGGGTATATGATTGGGGTTTGGATGAGAGATATGAATGAAAAATAGGACTTATATCTTTAGTAGAGATGATAAAAATTCCTAAGTTGAGATGGAACCCTAGAAGGAAAACTCAAAAGATGCTAAAAGCTAAATAAATCTACATAACATATACAATCTTAAGTTAAATGATAAGGAAGCGTGAAAAATACGGGTTGATAATTTCTGAGTTGAAGATAATAGAATATCTTACTAGAAAACCGAATTGGAGAATAAAAGTCAATAGGCCGAATTGATAGGATTTTGTGGGTAGTATCCACTGAAAACCCTCAGGAGACAACACTCCTCCTACTAGGGACACCTAGAGATTTAACGGCTTGTTTCGCGAGCTCAGTGCAATCGCGTTTCCCTGCGAAAGTGAGATTAGGTCTTTTTCGAGAATAAACTAGTTTTGCTCGAGGACGAGCAAAAGATAAGATTGGGGGTATTTGTTCATATCATAATTTTGCATTATTATATTCCCCATTCTTATTCATTTTATAAATAAATAGGTGCTTTTGATCCATGTCTGCTACATAGTTGCAGGTTACAGGTTCTCGGAACAAAACAGTGAAAATTATGAAAAGACGCTACAAAAGTGAGACTACGACCAATAAATAGAGAATCTTTATCATGCCTGCAGTTTGAAAAATAAACGAAGATCAATGAACAATTTCACAAAGTACAAAGGCAGCGCAAGATTCAAGACTTCAACACGAAGCAAACGGTAAAAGTCCACAACATTCTACACTGTGGAAATCTGGAAGAAACTAGAAGACATTCTGAAGAACCAGGTGAAGAAAACAGATGGGAAAAGCAACTGGAAGCATCAGAAGAAAACAGAGCCAATGACTCCACCTTATGGCCGCGGATCCGCGGCCATGGTGAGCACGTGTCAGTGCAAAATTCAACTCTGGTGGCGGTGCGTTGACTAGGCTTCTTAGGGTAAATTTGTAAATGTAGATATGAATCAAATGTAACCCTAGGGTTTTTATAATCTATAAATAGAAACCCTAATACTCTTTTTTGAGCATGCCTCTTTTTATTCATCTATTTCAGAATTTTAATTCGCCGTAAATGTTTGAAGAGAGCATCAAATAAAGTAAGTTTTTTATTTCTATGCCCTAGTTAATTTCTTTTCTACCGTAGTTTAGCAATTTTATTATCTGCCCTAGTTAATTAGTTAGAAATTTTATTCATTTGCCGTAGCTTAGATAATTAGGTTATTGAATTAAAAACTCATAAAAAATGTATCTTTTTATCAATTCCCTAATGAGTGAGTAGTTCCTCACTTGTTAGGGTTAGGAATAGGGAAGGTTTGAGAGATGAAAATCTCTCACCCTTTTCTTGCCCATCACATATTTTTATAGGACTCTATGCATACATACACACACTGTTCACTACGGCACCTTACTCCACGAGGTAGCGGTGATACCGTAGTTTAAAAGACCGGTTGTGTATATTTTCCATGGAGATTAGGGTAAGAATTAAGAAAAGATGGACAATGACCTAGAGGAAGAAACCTAGTTTCTTCCCGATGGTACTAATCCACTTTATTAATTATTACCATAACACCTAAATAGATTTTAATTAGGGCATTGAAAGCGGTGTGTAATCTTAAATTTCCAAACTTAACCTAAACCTAACTCTAGCAAGGTTTTAATCCTAATCTAGATCAACCTTAGTTTTAGTGATAATCAATCCAACACCAATTAGAATTAACTCATTAGAACAAATAGAAAATACACAAAATCCCTGTGGACCGACCCGTACTCACCGGCTAGCTACCAAGCGACGCCGTTCTTGATTGCGGTAAAATTCTTTGATTCATCTTTTAAAAGCGAAAGCGCATAAAATCTCTAACAATCAAACGCCTCGGTGTTATTTATGAGATATAACTATTATCGTTTTGCCCAGCAATCGGGTTACAACCAAGGCGTTCCCTTTGAAGCGTTCCCTATTGACCCGGTTGCTACAGAAGAGAGCGTTCGCAATGCGGCACATCACTTCATGCGGCTAAATACGGGGTCTTATTTCCTGATTAGTTAGCCGAGACATATCTTGAAGGCCTCGAATGCTTTTATTGCTTGGTACCAGCATGCCACGGGCGCCATCATCAAAGAGGAAAGGCGGATGCTTCTCGACCATAAGGATTCTGTCTTGGCCAGTAACCCCGCGGTCCTGCTGAAGCGACGAGTAATTGTTCGTCCTTCTTTAAAAGAGAGCGCCACAGCTGTAGTTCTACGAGCCTTTCCGGCTAATCCATGGTCGGATGTAAGTGCTCGTGTGACTGTGGTGATTGCGGCATCCCTCGAGTCGGGTATTCGCTCGAAGATCGAAACTCGCCGTCCGAAGATGCCCGTTAAACGAAAACTTTTGTCGTTGGGTGCTGGTGCCGGTTCGCAGAAGAAGAAGAAGTCTTTATTCTCGGCCGACGTTGTATTTGGTCAGGAGCCTCATGCTCCATACAGCGAGGGCTTGTCCGAATACGGTGCCAATGATGGTCTGTCCAGAGCCTCTATCGATGAGAATGCTGTCACTGATCTTCAAGCCGCTATAGAAGCTTCTGAGAGATTAGCCCGCGAGCAAGTAACGCTCGCTTCTCTTACGGCGTCCGGTATATTTCATTTATATTCTTCTGTATATATATATTTTTTAATTTATCATGCTTTATAAACTCTCTTTTCTTAACAGGAATCTCCACTGAAGAGGCTCTCTTGGCGTCCCTCATGACATTTGAGGAAGAGGAGAGGCTTCGCGCTTCCATGGGTCTTGGTATGATTCGTTTCGCGATGCCTTTACATATTTAGTTCATTTCGTTCACATCCTGACTCCCTTCCTTTTTCTGTTACAGGAACCACCGCAACTCGTGTTGTTCCGAGTACAATGCCATCCTCAGGTGGTGGTGCGGAGGAGCCTTTAGAGCCACCGGCTACGGTTGAGGTCACCCCAGGGCCGCCACGAGAAGTGTCACTAAAGCAGCCGATGGTGGAAGTTGCAGCAAATTCGGAGGCCGAACCTAATTTGGACAAAGACATTCCCCTGTCGGAGGTTTTGAGGAGATCTATTCGTACAACCAAAGCCGAAAGGAAGAGCAAAAAGCACACAGCAAGGGAGCGTCAGGCTAACTTGGCCGCAGGCGCAGGTTCGAGTGATGCTCAACCTTCTGACATTTCCATGGAGGACATTCATCCTGCCTTGTCTACCTCTCATAGGCAGATTGCGCGTGCGGCTCACGAGGAGGCCGAGTAGTTACTCCTTCGTAAAACAGCGCACGATCCCTTATTGAAACCTACTAGAACTTATTTACTTTTCCATGTTTCTTCTTACAATAATTTTTCTCGAATCATTACACATTTTTCCTTAAATGATGCGACAGGGCTGAGTTATGGTATTAACGCGATGAGTAAAACGCCAGCGTTTGAAGGGTCTGGGGCGTCAGGCCTTCCTGTCGAATCAGGACTGCTCCAACTGCCGCTTCCTCCCCCTGTAGATCCCCGACATCGGCGGGTGATGAGAGCATGATGACGACCCTTATTGATTCGGGGGACGAAGGTGTCGACGTTGAATCCATTTCCCTGGTGATGGTGGAAATCGAGGAACCCGTCATGGTTAGTGGCACTCCAGACACTATTATGGTCTCTGCCCTGTCAGGTATTCCTTATGTTATTTCTTTTGGGTTCTTGATCTTGCTAAACATATTCGCTGATATTTCTTTTATTCCGAATATAGGTGTGGTAGACCCTGGCGTTGTGCTGATTGAAGAATCATTGTCAGCGGTTGCCACGGCTGTCACCGTTCCACCTCTCTCTTTTGTGCCCCCGAGTTCTTTCGGGTTTAATTACGGAAGGTAAAGATTTTTCAATTCCTTGTTCAGTATAGATATTATTTCTTGGATTAATTTCTTTACCATATATTGTTGCAATCCTGTAGGAGTGCTTTTTGACCACCTATGCTAAATGCTAAGCTCTCACTTCGCCTTCCAATCAGAATTCGTTCTTCCTTCGAGCATCGGTTAGTATATTCTTCATCTCTCATTTCATCTTTTCATAAGTAATCTTTCTATTGCTAAGCTTTTCTCATATTGGCCCCCAGTCTTATGGCTCGAGGGAGAGAACGAAGGAATAGCAGAGCCTCCCGAGCTTCTTGATTTGCCACTTTCGACTACTGGTATATTAGATCTCATTCATCATCGTCCTTTTTAATTCCTAGGTTGAAATCTGACTCTTTTTTGTGCGTGCTTTATTCTGCAGCAGCTACATTAGCTTTGGCTCCTCTTGAGTCTCGCATATCTATGCCCGCGGGGTCGTTCACTAAGCGTCAATCCTCTAGGGGTGTGGCAAATAGCAGGAGGATCCTAAGTGAATTTATTGAAGAACTTAACGTTGAAGCTCTCACTTCTGCTGCGGACTTTGCGAACGAGCTTAACCCTATGCTGGCGACGCTTGTGACTTTCCACAACGAAGACTTCATCAGCATTTGGGTTGACTACTGTAGGCGAATTGAGGCTTGTCTCCACGAGATCGAGCATAAGCATCTTACACCTGAAGCATTAATCTCGAAGGCTCAACTGATCGCATAGATCGAGCAAAGTGCCACTTCCGTTCAATACTTCGAGCAGAAGTTGGCCCTGAAGCAAAAGGAACATGAGACAGCTTCTGGCGAATCCATTCAATTGCGCGCCCAGGTCGAAGCGAATGCCGCGTAGCTGCAAATTATTTTTTGGAATCTCCAGCAATGCGTTTTTAAGGGAATGGCGCTGAGGCAGCACCTCGACTCTACTGAGCGGGAAATGCGATATTGCGAAGTAGCTAAGCAGGAAATTACTGAGAAGCTTTCATCATGCTTGCAACAACGGGCCTGAGTTGAAGCGATGCTGGCTGCAATAGTAGCGCGTGAGGAGGAGCTGCGGGAAGAGAATGAGCGGGTTGCCATTTTATTGAAAGCCCCGCCTTCTTAACGGATAAAATTGTATCTCCCCTTTTTTATTTAAATTGTATCTTTCAAACACTTTGATTTATGAATAAAGAATATACATTTTTTTGCATGCGCTCCTCTGTGTTTGATGTCTTAATTTAGCGCTAATTAGTTTATTCACTCGTTTCTGAGTCTCTAGTTTATGTACTCATCTCGGAGTTTGTAGTTTATTCGCTTGTTTCAGAGTCTCTAGTTTATGTACTCATTTCGGAGTTTGTAGTTTATTCACTCGTTTCAAAGTCTCTTTAGTTTACCACCCTTGGGTTTACAGGAAAACTTGTCCTAACGTTGTATGTAGATAACCCCCATTCTTTATGACAGAGGCCCGTTAGGTTTGTGGTACTAGGGTTTTAGTCTGTGGTACCGTCGCATTGCTGATGTATTCCTCGATATGCAATCTTAAGCTACTGTTCGAGTAGCCCCATGACTATCATGTCTCTGATTTCTTCGGGGGCTGGACAAGACGTTTTCGAGTAATCTCCTTAGGTCATATTACCGTCGGAAAAGAAAGCGTTAGGAATTTACCTTGACGTTTTTTACTTGAGGTCAGAGCCCCGATGAGTCATAACCGCACCCTTCTGGGGTGGGACGATCTCCGATAGTCTTTAGGCTTTATATGAGTTGTCGTCAAGACCCGAAGCTAGGAATATGCCGTCACTTCGTTTTTTTTTGCTTTGACGATATCGCACCGATTCTTTGCTGAAGTAGGGTGGACATCTTTATGACCTCTGTACTGTTTGTATTGTAATTGAAGTCTGGAGCTAGGAATATGCCATTGCTCCAGTTCCATATGATGGCTGCGTCCGCATCCTACTGAAATGAGGGGGAATGCCGGGATAGTCTCTGGGTTGTATATGTATCATCAAGATTTGGAGCTAAGATTTTTCCGTTACTCCATTTTTTTTTCTTTTGACCCTCGGGTCTTTCTTGTTTGATGGTGACATCGCGTCTGCATCTTGCTGGAATGAGAAGGAACGCCGGGATTGTCTTTAGGCTGTATATGTACCATTCAGACTTGGAGCTAGGATTTTTCCATTACCCATCTTTTATTCGACCCTTAGGTCTTGCTTGACGTCGTGTCTGCACCCTGTTGGCATGAGAAGCACGTCGAGTCGATCTTTAGGCTGTAGATGTTGTCATCAAGATCTGACTCTTCCTTTGACGGAGCCTGGTGGAAAAATATGGTTCCTTTTCTTTCATTTGTGCCCATGGATTGTATACAGGAGTCGTTGTGGACCTACCTGCAGGGCAGAAAATTTTCATTTTCATTCTTTTTTCTTTCCGCGATGCTTTGTCTTTTCAGCTTTTATGTCGCGAAAGTCGTGATTTCCTAATCATTTCGGCTATTTATCGCGGTGCCCAATCATTTCGGCTGTTTTTGTTTTTACTCGCTGCTTTTTATTGCGAGTTGCCCTATCATTTCGGCTTTTTTAAAGGATTTGAAATATGATACCAATCCTGGCATCAGCATCGCTACCACTGGAATATTGCCAGGAGCGAATCATCATTTGTCTTGAGAGGACTTAGGGTTTGACACCTATTTAGGCATCAGCATCGTTACAACTGGAATGTTGCTAGGAGCGAATCATCATTTGCCTTTGTTGGATTGAACAGGAATGGCTTAGCAAACAGAGTTAAGATCATGTCGACTAAGGCTTTTTGACTTTATGGGCCGTAAGGGTCTCATAAAGATATTTCTCCCTATGAGTTGTGAAGATCTCGTAGGTGTATTTTCTCCATAGGAATCGTGAGGATTCTTAAGTACGTTTTCTCTTATAAGTCGTAAGGATCATACAAGAGTGTTTTCTCCTTATAAGTCGAGAGGACTTACAAGTATCGATCGCCATATCGGGACATTTCTCGCCATTGGTAGAACCTGGTGGGGGATATATTTATTTATGCCCGTAAATTGTATACAAGGGTCAATATGGGACCGCCTGTAGGGCAACTTGGGGGTATGATTGCTTAAGAAAAGGTTCAGATCGCTGTAGCTTAAGGCTTTTGAATCCTATGAGCCGTATGGGTCTATAGGGGGAAATTCTCCTTATGAGTCGTGAGGATCTCGCAAGTGTATTATTTTTTTTCTATGAGATTGCGCCCTTCCGGGTTTTCATAAGCTCGCCGGTAGTCCTGTTGTTTTTACTCACGGCACCCTTTCGGGTTTTCATCCGTGCCCATTTTGCTTGTGGACATACCGTTTTTTTAATGAGTTTGTGCCTTTTCGGGTTTTCACAAGCTCGCCAGAAGTCCTGCTGTTTTTACTCATGACGCCCTTTCGGGTTTTCATCCGTGCCCATTTCGCTTGTGGACGTACCATTTTTTTAACGATGGAATACCCGAGAGTAATTTTGCCGAAAGTGTCCATCAATTTGTTGGTAGGACTTAGGGGTGGCTTCATTACTGGAATGGCTATGCAGCCAATGGGACTTGAGTTGCAATCTTTGCTACTAAGACTTTGATTGCAATATAGATCTTAAGGGAATGTATCGCCGTATTTAGGGGCGATGTGCTAGTTTAGGGACATCTCGGTCCATTGTCACCATGTTTGAGGCGAAATTTTAATTTAGGGACTTTTCGGTCTATTATTGCCATATTTGAGGTGAAATTTTAGTTTAGGGAGTTTTTGGTCCATTATCACCATGATTGTGGCAGGTTGTTAGTTTAAGGACTTCTTGGTCCGATGTTAGTTTAGGGACATCTCAGTCCGTTGTCGCCGTTTTTGAGATGACGGAGCTTTTTGTATACTACTCTCGGAGTTCTGACATAAGAAGATAGCGAGCGGACACAAGCATCGTTATCTATCATTGACTTAAGTCGTGACTCGTCAAGCATAATATTTTTTGAGGAATCGACTATTTATTGGCGGAAGGATTTTTCACCATGCATATCCATAAGCAGGTAGGCTCCACCTTGATAGACTTTGTCTATGATGTGCGGGCCTTCATAGTTCAGCTCGAACTTCCCCCATTTTGCATGATTAGGGATCATTGGTCTTTTGATGACTATCACGAGTTCGCCTTGGCGGAATGTTCTCGGCCTGGTCAGTTTTTCGTATGACCGCGTCTTCCTTGTCTTATAAGCTTCCATATTTTTTTGTGCTATAAGGCGAGTTTCGTCAAGGGCATCGAGCTCCTCAAGCCGAAGATGAGCATTTTCTTCATCTGTCAGCTCGTATCGAACCACTACTCGTAGAGAAGAGAGTTCTATTTTCAGGGGAAGCACTGCTTCCGTACCAAATACCAACGCGTATGGTGTTATATTTGTGGCCATTTTGAACATTGTTCAGTATGCCCAGAGAGCTTCGTGCAGCCTTTCATGCCAGTCTTTTTTGTTTCTGGAAAGTATTTTCTTTACAATCTTTAACAAGGTCTTGTTGAAAGTTTCAACTAGACCGTTGGAACGGGGATTATAGACGAAAGAGTATCTCTAATCTATTTTATGCTGTTGTGCAAAGCGGCTGATTTTATGAATTCTATAAGCTGGCCCATTATCCGAGATTATTCATCGTGGAATGCCGAACTGATAGATGACATGTGTTCTGAAGAAATGGAGAATATTCTCCGTCTTCACCTCCCTTAGTGGTACCGCTTCTGCCTACTTGGAGAAGTAGTCGGTCGTCGCCAGTATGAACCGATGTCCTTTGGACGATGCAGGTTCAATGGAGCCAATTATATCGGTTCCTCACATTTCGAACGGCCAGCTAGCCACTGTTGGGTGTAGCGAATTTGGATGTTGGTGGATGAAGTCCCCGTGAATTTGGCACGAGTAACACTGATTCGCATATTCGAGGCAGTCTTGAATCATTGTGGGCCAACAGTAACCCATTCTTTTTATCTTCAGCTTCATCTTTGGCTTAGCTTGATGAGAACCGCAGAATCCGTCATGAGTTTCTTGGACGACTCTCTTCGTTTCTTCTGGTCTCAGGCATCTTAGCCACAGACAGTTGAACGACCTCTTATATAGAGTATCATTGACGAAGGCGAAAAGTAAAGCTCGTTTCATGAGCTGATGTCTAAACGACGCATTTTTGGGCATTCGTTGGGATTTGAAGTAGTCTATGAAGACTTCCCTCCAATTCTTGATCTTTTCTTCGTCCTCTATTTGAAGGGCTACTTGTTCGGTCGTTTTTTTTTCTTTCGGATGAATCTATTAAGTCTTTCGAAGAAATATATGTTGGCGCGAGAACCCTGCGACTTTGCACAATGATCCTTACGTTATCGAGGTCTTCATCGGCCAGTTCCTTAGCCAATTTGGCCAATGCGTCTGCCTTGATGTTTTCTGCACGCGGTATACTCTCTAGGATGTAGGAGAGGATTTGTGTCAGCAGTTTCCGTACTTTTTCGCTATACTTTATCAGCTTTGGCTTGCATGTCTGATAGTCGCTATTTACTTGGCTAACGCTCAGCTAGGAGTCTCCATATATGAGGAGGTCTTTGATTCCTATATCGATAGCGATCTCAAGACCTGCTATCAAAGCTTCATATTCAGCTTTGTTATTATTCTTCGGCTCCGTTAAGGAGATGGCATAATACAATATCTCTCCTTGCAGAGTCACGAAGATAAGGCCCACCCCAGCTTTGATTATGGGGGTGTTTTGCTTTCGCCGCCTCATGGAAGATGCTCCATCGAAGTAAGGTTCCTATTGGGAATCATTTTCTTCCTTCTATCTTTCGATTGTGTCGAACACATGTTCATCTGGCAACTCACAATTTAAGGGGGAGTCGGCCGGTATCGGATGCTCCGTGAGAAAGTCGGCAATGGCCTGGCCTTTCACTGCTTTGAGGGGTCGATACGTTATCGAGAACTCCATCAGGAGGAGGGCCCATTTGGCAAGCCTTCTTGTTAGTATGGCCTTTGACATCAGATATTTAAGAGGATCCACATTTGATATAAGATGGACCTCATGTGCCTAGGCGTAATGTCTGATCTTCGTTATCACGAAGATCAGTGCCAGGCAATGCTTTTCGATGGGGGAGTAGTTATTTTCTACCCTTAGGAGAACTCGACTCAAATAGTACAGAGCTCTCTCCTTTTCCGGACCGTTCTCTTGTGCCCATAGCACGCCTAGAGAACCCTCAAGGGCAGTTGTATATAGGATAAAGGGTTTTCCCTTAACCGGAGCGGTCAACACCGGCGGATTTTGCAGGTATTGCTTGATTTCATCTAGTGCATTTTGGCACTTTTGACCCCAGGAGAACAGGGTCCCCTTCTTCATTAGATGACTGTAGGGACGGTATTTTCTAGAGAGGTTGGCTATGAACTGCCGGATATATGCGAGCTTTCCTTGAAGAGATCGCAATTGTTTAAGAGTTCTTGGCATGGGCATTTCCATAATCGCCTTGATCAGAAGGGTCGATTTCGATACCCCGGTACCGTATGATGAATCCTAGGAATTTCCCTGAGGAGACTCCAAACGTGCATTTTAGAGGATTCATCTTCAGATTATACTTCCGAAAATGTCGGAACACTACTTTTAGATGTTCCCAATGTTCCTCATGAGATCTGCTTTTAACCACAAGATCATCGATGTAGTATTTGATGATCTCGTGTATGAGGTCATCGAAGATCTTTGTCATGGACCTCTGGTAGGTAGCGCCAGCGTTCTTCAGACCGAAGGGCATCACCTTATAGCAGAATATGCCCAGTAGGGTTTGGAAGGCGGCATGCTTTTTGTCTTCAGGATGCATTTTTATTTGATTGTATCCTGAAGATCCATCCATGAAGGAGAAGACCTCATGGGTAGATGTGTTATCGATCATCAGCTCGGTAATAGGTACTGGGAAGTCATCCTTCGGGCAAGCTTTGTTGAGGTCCCGAAAGTTTACGCAGATGCGCACCGTCCTATTTTTCTTCATCACCGGAACGATGTTCTAGTCAGGATATTGAACTTCTTGAATGAAGCAGGAGTTGATTAGTTTCTTGACCCCAACATTTATACTCATCTCAAGTTCGAGCCACACTCTTCTTGGCGCCTATTTGACTGGCTTTATGTCCGGCGATATGGCCAGTTTATGTATTTCCACCTTTGGATCTAGACCCAACATCTCGGAATAGTTCCATGCGAAGCAGTCTTTATATTGCATGAGCACGTCCTTTAACGTGGCTACCTGTTTTTCAGATAGTAGCTCATTGACGAACGTTGGCCTCAGATCATTTTCTGTCCCTAAGTCAATTTTTCTCAGGTTGTCCGCCGTGGTGTGCATCCCATCTTTCAGCTCCTTTGGTACTGGTGGAAACTTTGAGATCACCTCATCCTCGTCTTCATCAGCGAAGCACCTGTAGAGGTCATTCATAGTCTTGTGCCCTCCCTATTTTGAGAGTGTTATCATGTGGTAGGTACGAGTTCACTTCCATTCTTGATGTTGAGCTGGTCCTATCCTTATGGTATAGGTCCTCTTTGGCTCATGCTTTTGCGGCGGGGTTACCCTCTAACTGTCGGATAAAGCAAACTTGCCTTGTTGATACCGGTCTTCTACCCAGCCTTTGAAGGTGAAGTAGTTTTCGAGGGGATGACCTATTGCTCTATGGTAGGAGCAATAATCCGGATGATGGACCTCGTTTATTTGTTCGGGGGGCCGAGACTTCGGAAGTGTTATCATTTTGTACTTCATGACAAGGTTGAATATTTTCCTCGTCTTTTCTTGGGGGAAAGAGTATTCCCGACCCATCTTCTTTATAAAGGACGGGTTCTAACCGAGTTTTTCACGATTGCATGGCTTCTTGGATCTGATTTGTTATTTTCGAACGTTGTTTGCATTCTTTGCCCTGTTTTTGCCTCTATTTCGGGATTTTCCCGTTTCGTGAGGACATACAGCGGGCCGGGGATGAAGAGCATTATAGTCTTCTTTCTCTGCAGATTGCTGATTGAGATGCTGCGTCCTGGATTTTTCATAACTGGCCATTTCGCGGCTGTGATTATCTCGGCTCTTTTGACAAGCTTCTTTTATTAGCTTGTCTATTTGTTCTTCGAGCGATGGACTTAACGTTCTTAGAGCGGGATTTCGCTCTGTTTCAACGTCACAGTTATATGGAAGAGCGTTATCCTCTTCATTGGAGCTGTTTATGATGTGGCAACTGTGGAACTGATCCTGTTTCCTGGACCGAACGTATCCAAGCCCAGTTGTCTCGATCTTCCCGTTGGGCATCTTTCGCTGAGTCCCGGGAATATCCCAAATCTTTTTGTAGAATTGGGCTTGCCGAACAGTTTGTTCGAGGGGTACATTTTGGCATCTTAACAGTCTTTTCAATCCCTCCGTGTAGTATCTTGGCAGATGGATTGGTTGAAGCCTTTCAAGTGCAAAATTGGCACCATGCCAGACTTCTTTTTCTACTTTGGTATCCATAGATTGGTAGAAGAGGATCGCCTTTTCACTTCTTTGCCTGGGAGGGACGTAGAAAGTCTGTAGTTCTTGTATGCTGTATGTATCGAGCGTATCAAGTTCCTTGTAATGCCGAGGCGGAGCCATTGTGATTTGCAGACTCTGATCCGCTCCGGCGAGGGTTTGTACTGACGGACGGATGGAGAACACTGCGTTGGTCTCGTCCTTAGAGTCGCTACCAAAGACCAGAATAGGAGTAGATGGTCCGGGCCTGTTGTTTTCTTTTTAGGGTTGCCTGGAATAGACTATTTCTTCATCTTCCTCGGTATCGCTCCTAAAGATCGGGATAGTGGCGAAGGACTTCTGTTTATTCTCCGGCTTATGACACCTTTCCGTATCCTCGAAGTTTGGTAGGAAGTACTTTGCATCTTCATATTTTTGGACTTCATTTACAGAGAACAGATTTAGCTCCCCTGTGACGTTGTATTCCAAGACGTCTTTGAAATACTTCATACACTGATGTTGTGTAGAAGGGATGACGTTGTACTCGTGTAACCAAGGCCTGCTAAGCAAAGCATTATAGCAAGTCTTGGCGTCAATGATATGAAATTTGATGTCAGTGACGTGCAACCTGAAGCACAACGTCAGTATTACGGACCCAAGCGTCTGTGACGATTGTGAGTCGAATCCGGAGATGGTAATTTTGTCTCGGGTCAGGTGCTGAACGTTCATACAAATTTCCTTCAGCACCCTTACGTTGAGAAGGTTGACGGAGGATCCGTTGTCGACAATGATTTTCCCTATATTGATGTTGTAGCAGTACCCGGTGACGTATAACGGACGATTATGTTTGCACGTACCAAGAAGGATATCTTCATCACTGAATGTAATGGCAACCGTGTGGACCTCTGCCAGTCCATCTTTCATCCTCTCTTCCGCGAAGAAAGCTTGGAACTGATCGGGCTCTTTTAATGCCATGATTAGAGAATCCCGGTCTCTTTGGACAGGAGGAGAGCATCCAATATGCTCAGTTTTGACGGTATTTTCCTCAAATGTGCTAGGACATTGTAGTCCACCTTGTTTTTCCTAGGTGGGTCCCTTGTTGCAAGCTCTTTGATAACTCTATCGTCGAGGGCAATTTCCTCAGAGATTTTTTTCCCTTTGTCTTTTTTGCTCGAACCTTTGTTTATAGGTCTGAGGTTCTTTTTAGTCAGCGTGCGCGCAGCTTAATATTCTCACAGTTCTTCTCTTCATCTTCTTTTTCGGAGGTGGAGTCTTTGAAGAGAGGGCTGAGGGGTATTTCGTCCCCAGAATCGCTCCCGAAGGTAAGAACTTGGGGGGTTTGCCCTTCCGAACTGGTATCGACCATATGACAGTTGCCAGTCATTTCTTCATATGTGTTTTTCACACTATTTTGCCGTCGACGAGCTTCGCGCTTCATCCTCTTGAAGTGTTTTTGGTGAACGACATATTCTTCCCACCACTTCTTGAAGACACAGCATTCCTCGGTGGGGTGGGTAAACCTCCAATGATATAGGCAGTAGTTTGGATGTGAATCCTCTCCATCGAGCCATATGACCCCGGGAGTGTTTCCTATGAGAGGTGGCAGCTTCATCCCCATTGACAGGGCTTTGGCGAACCGCTTCTCTATTTTGATCATGCTCTTATTTGTAGCAGGTGTGCTTTGATTTGGTTGGAGTACTTTATGACTCATCCTTACCGTAGCTTCTTCATCCTGACGCTGACGCTTAGCCTTTTCGTATATGGCTGTTTCGCGTTCTTGGTCAGTTTTTCTTTTTTGAAAGGCTTCGTTTAACAGCCTATCGATCGGGTCTTCTGGAAGTTCCGAGGATTTTAGCGTCGATCCTGCCCCCAGTTCCTCTACGTTGTTTTCTGACGCTAAGAGAGTTTTTTTGTCATTTAACGACGAATGGGAGACCATGTGGCAACTTTTTACACGATCCCCGGTATCTCCTGATGAGTTATTTTACTCATCGATGCCACTATCTTCGTTCTCAAGAATATGCTTGAGAAACTCTTCAAGTGTGACTGGTGTCCGCACCTTCTGGTTATACTTCTCCAGCGCGTCAATGTACTTTTGTAGGTCTGTGCGCTTGTCGTCATATTTGGCAGGCTGCACAGGCTTCTTGGTCTTCTTCTTTTTCTTCGAAGGCTTTGAAAGCTCAACTCTGGGGTTTTGGCCTTTGTCAACAACTTTCGGTACGGGACGTGGTTTCAGCATCCCTATGATGATTTCGGGTTCAAGTAGGCTTTTCCACCTGGCTGCTGGACATGCATGTAGATCTTTCAACATTCTTTTGGTTTTTGCTGAAAGAACGATTTCCCATGGAGTTTCTTCCATAAGTGAGCATGATGCCCCCGGTGCATCCACCTTTTTGGTAGTGTGCTTCTGGGGTGTGTTCACCCTCCAGTTATCAGACAGCGCGAATTTCCCCTGTTGATACTGGTCTTCGACCCTGTTCTTGAAGACGTAGCAATCTTCAATTAGGTGGCTCACCATTCTGTGATAGGAGCAGTAATTAGGGTTATTGATGTCGCCGGGTTGTAGTGTACGCCGCGGGTCTGGTAATGTGATAAGTTTATTACGCACTGCCAACTCGAATAGTCTTCTTGTCTTGTCGTGGGGAAACGAGTAAGCGCGTCCTAGTCTTTCCTTCAAGGATGGGTGCGGACGCATGTTATTTTGGCAAGCAGCCGGTTTTGGACCACTCGGTTGTTGTTGCGTGTTGGCAACGAAGACCGCTTTCCTTTTACCCTTGTTATTTTGAGGGTCCTTATTTGAGGAGGAAGGCCCGTGGCCCATCTGGGCTAGTTTATCGATTAGAGCCTGGAAGGTCGTTGGTTTGAAGAATGTCATGAACTGGGACACAGTCGTTTGAGAATCTAGGGTCCCGATGAACATGCCCATGGCGGGAGATTCTTCAATGCGCTGTTCACACTTAGATCATAGGTTCTGCCACCGGATCGTATATTGGACTCGGTCTTCTCTCGGCTTTACCCTGGCATTGATTAGTGCCGTGATCGGGGTGGGCTCGCTCACGCTGGCGAATCGCTGTATGAACAGCCGTTCCATCTTCGTGAATGTCTTTACGGAGTCATTTGGGAGCTCCGAGTACCATTCAAAGGCCATTTCTGACAGGTTGCCAACGAACTGGCGAAGCAACAGTTTATCGTCGCCTCCAGTGCTGCCGCATAGAGCTTTGAACCGCGCGACGTGCTGGTATGGGTTGTCTGTCCCTTTGTATACATGGAACTTGGGGATCGTATATCCGGACGGGTACTTGATTTGATCATACCAGCCTGGATACGGTCGCCCAGTTCTGACGATTTGGCCTGCGGCTTTATTAGCTTAATGAGCTCTTATTTATTGAGCGATATAATCATCAAGAGCAGCCTCAGAGATTGTTTCCTCTTTGGCTGCCGATAAGACCGAAAGAGGGTTTGATGTTTCCCCTTGTTTACCGCCGAAAACAGAGACGAACCGGGATGGATCGTCTTGCCTGAATTTGGGAGCATATGCTATTTGGGTTTATTCGTCCACCTCTTCGAAAATGCCAAGTTGATTTATGGCACCGTGTATCGGAGGTTTGGACGGATGCGGCCGTTGTAGCAGACTTCATCAGATTCCCCTCGTTTGTGAGGGGTTTTTGATTGTGGGGACGCTCTTCCCTGCAGACGCAAGTCCCTGCAGTTAATTAGGTTATACCATCACGATAACCACTTTCTCCTGCTCCAGAAGTTCATTTCGTGCCGTGTGTGTTTGTTTTATTTTATGTTGCCCATGGATTGTATACGGAGACTAATTTATGTTGTCACCCGTAGGGCGTGGATTAGTCCAAATCCGTATATCTTAGATTTGGATTTGGGTTGATTTAAGGATCGTTGATCTGTTTTGAGTTCGAGATCGACTTAAATGTTTGTGATTTGGGCTCGATTGGGGCTCGATTGGGACTTAGATTGGGGCTCAATTAGTTTTTTGTTAAGGATACGTTAGTCCAATTTGAGACTAAGATTAACTTAACAGTGTGTTAGGATCATTTTTGTTTCAGATCCAACAAGTGAGCATTTGGGCTCTGTTGTTTTAGTTTAAAGACGTTTCGGTCCTTTATCGCCGTTTTGGAGACGAAGTTGTAGTTTGAGAACATTTCGGTCTGTAGATCACTATTTTGGAGATGAGAGTTTAGTTTAAAGATGTTACGGTCCGTTGTCGCCATTTTGGAGACAACGTTGTAGTTTGAGAACATTTCGGTCTGTAGGTCACCATATTTGAGGTGAGGTTTTTAGTTTAAGGACGTTATGGTCCGTTGTCGCCATTTTGGAGGCAACGTTGTAGTTTGAGGACATTTCGGTCTGTAGGATTTAGTTTAAGGACGTTAAGGTCCGTAGATCATCTTAGGCGCACGTGTATTTGTTACGTGTCAGGATGAGCAACGATGATATGGGAGACACCCAGCTTGGGGTGTGGTTTGACCTGAGGTGTGCACGTTAGTTTGGGAAGTGCACTGAAGAGCAGTTGGTTGTCGGGACCCGCCACCTCTCTGAAGACGTTGAGAAATTACAACATGTATCAGAGGTGTGGAGAGACGTATCCTTGAACCAATTTTGAGGGAAAATGAATTAATGGTCAGCTCAGGATCATTAGTCGTATTTTGAGACTAAGATTTGCTCGGGGGAATGTGGGATGAATATCGTTTTGGATATCGTCAGTCGAGGGGTTATCAATCATGTTTGAGACTGAGATTAGTTTGGGAAAATATGAGCACAGAGGCTCGGTCGATAAAGAGGTTTTGACCTCAGAAAGACTTAGCCAATTTGGGGCTGAAGTTGAGTCTCATAATGCTAAGTATTGGTGTATGTTCACCATTCACGTGTTCCCACGTGAGGCTCTGAATCAGTGTTAAACACTGCACTTTGGAAGCGTTCACGTGTGGACACGTGAGGCGCCCCGAAGTGGGAATTGTTCTTTGGGTTCTATTCCCCTTTTCTTTTATAAGTGCTGAGCACTTGGTTATGTTCAGCAGACACGTGTTCCCACGTGAGTCTCTAAATCAGTGTTAAACACTGCACTTTGGAAGCACTCATGTGTGGGCACGTGAGGCGCCCTAAAGTGGGAGCTGTTCTCTGGGTTCTATTCCCTCCCTTTGCTTATATAGAAGTGTTAAACACTTGATTCCTGTAGTGCTCACGGCCGAGCACGCGAGGCAGTTTGTGTCTTTCCCTTTTTATTCATTAGAGACGCTCACGTGAGGCACGTGAGTTCTTATTGTAGTACTACTAATGAATCACCAATCTTTCCTTCTGAGTGTTTGGAGATTTTGATCTCATGCTAGGAGTTTGGAGGATCTCATGCCTTTTGTTTTTGTAAGAATTAAATTCTTATTGTAGGGTTAAGCCTTGATTTTCAGAGGAATTAAATTCCCATATAGTTATGTAAGAATTAAACTCTTTAAACTCGGTTCTTTTCCCTAGGTTTTGAATCTGCATGATAGAATCTTCCCGATGTGAATTACATTCTCAACTTATGGGGAAATTTGCTTCTACAGATCTCAACCAGAGGAAGAACTAAGTTCTTATGTGAAGGGTTAGACCCTTAGAAAGGTTAAGAAAAGACGAAAAATCTCTGTGTATTTCTTCTTTTTTTTTACCTAGAATGCTATGATGAAACAAGTCTTTTCTGAGACTTAAATTATCTTCTCCCTCTTTTTTGTATTCACTCTCCTCTTTTTTTTCTCTGCCTCTTTTCTCATCTTTTCTAACTCCTATTTATATGAGAAGAAAAAGAATCAATTTGTTAAGAAAATCTCTCTTTGAGAGATCATGATTGATTTCATAATCAATCCAATTGTTCTGGTGAATTTTATTCACCGTTGGATTTTTAATCCAAAAGCTCTCTGTTTAACAAAGAAGATTTCTTATTTGTTTTTAATCAGATTAGAAAATATTTTTCTGAGATGGAATTTTATTCTATCATATGAATATCTTGTTAGTTTAACAAGATTCGAATTTTATTCTATCATAGAATTTTATTTATATGAATATCTTTTATAGAATTTTATTCTATCAGACGATCACCGTTGGATCTTTGATCCAAAGGTCCTTCGTTTAACAAAGAAGATCTTTTAAGGAAGATCAGGGAAATATTTTCCACATATATAGAATTTAATTCTATGAGATAGTTCATCCCAGATTCTTTGTTAGAGAAGGATCTTTCCATATTAGAAAGATTTACGGAAATATCTTTCAAATATAGTTTTAATTCTTTTATTTAGAACTTAATTCTATCAGCTTGGAAGGTGTTTAGGAACACTCACGTGTAACACGTGATCCTAATGGAATTAAGCTTGTTCGCTTATATGCAACAGCATAAGAGGGTATCACGTGTTAACACGTGAGCCTTTTTGGCTTGCTATCTGTTTGAATGTAGCGCCTATATGCTTTGCATATAGGCACTCTTGTTCTTACACGTGAGGCTCAATTTTAACCTATCGATTGCTTAAATGCAGTGCATATATGCTTTTGCATATAGCCGCTCACGTGTGGGCACGTGAGACCTGTACAGCGGGGAGTTTTCCCCCTTTTTCTTTCTATATATATTTTTTATAAGGGAACAAATGCCCCCAGCGTTGTTCTCACGTGGCTTGCACGTGAGTGCAATACTGTCACATTTTCCACCGTTGGATTGCCTAGGGGAATGGGAAGATGAACCGCCCCTCATCATGTCTTATAAATGCAGGGCTTTTGCCTCTGGAAAGACCACTGTTCTTTCATCTTCTTCTTTGCTCATTTTTCTTGAGAATTTAATTTTCTTTTTTAGAGCTTAGTTCTCTGCCCGCTGAAATTTCAGAGTTAAACTCTATCAAAATTCTTTCTTTGGTAAGGATTATGGACGGAACCTTTTCTTGCTTTTTTGTTTTTTGCCCTGGATTTTAAATCCACATATAGAGCGTAGCTCTTTTCTTAACTTGATTTCTTAAAGATCCAAGACACACATTTTTTGTAGACTTTGAAGTCTTGAATCAATGGGGACTGTTAATCCTCCTCTTAGGGTTTTACCCTATCACCGATCTGTGAAGGATCCTTGGAATTTAATTTCATTTTGTTTGCCTCCTGGCCATGGGGGTTTTCTGGGATTTAATCCCTTTATTAAAGGAATTTAATTCTTTATTCACAGAGCTTGGCTCTAGGAGAGAGACTGAGAGATTTTTGGGAATTTTATTCCCTAATGTTCTCGAGTATTTTAGGGTTTTAATGCTCCTACAGCAGATTTGAATCTATTGTGATTTTTAGCAGAACTCGCTTCAAGAGTCATTTAAAATTTACTGTTTACTTGATGATAATCCTTTTTAATTTTCTCAATGATTATTTTGCCTCATCATTGGTGAGCCGGTATTTAGATTTCGTAGGGTCCATTGGTTTTGCAGGCAGTGGTCCCGTTACATCACGGTTTTCTGTTATTTCATTTTATGTTACCTTATTACTTATTATTATTTTTTTAAATGTTTTTTTTATTTCAGGAATGATAGCCTCGCTTCCCGACTTCCCTTACACTCGCTTAGAAGCCGCTTTTCCACAGTCGCCATTGGACGAGCAGGTCATGGCGATGATCAGGGCACATGACATGGACTATACTAGTCTTCTCTTCTGGAGGATGTGGTATGGTCATATCATCAGGGGTCGCCGTAGTTTTACCTGCGAAGAGCCGACAGAACTCATCCGCTCTATATCATTGACGGAACGCCCACAGACTGCTTATGGAGTAGAGGCGACTATCTGGAATCCTGCGGGCCGACTTGAGCCGTCAATGACCGGGATAGCCAACCAACCCATGGTGGCCATTAATATTCCGGGGCGCTGAATATGTCAGGGTGAAGCTTGACCCTGAGGGCAGGTTTATAAGGTAGGTGTTATCCCCCGCCACCCAGTGGGCCACCTTCCCTGGGCTCGATATATCCTTTCCGCCCAACGCGCACGTCTACAGAAGGTTGGGTTGTACCAAGACATTTACGCTTCGTTATTCTATTATCACGCCCTCACGTTTGGTGGGTTAAGGTTTTCTTAAATCAGTGGAATCTTCCCACCAACACATTCTTGCTAGAGGATTGAGAGGTCTCAATTTCACTAGAAGAGTTTCGCGAGATCTCTGGGTTGCCGATCAGGGAAGAGCACTATGAAGAGCTACTGCCTCCTGATGAGTATGTGTTTGATATGGTCCTCGCTATGCTTGACGGCTTGTCGAATGAGAACGCCGTACGTCACAAGTACCCGAGTCTAATCAAGGCACTGGGTATCTTTGAAAATCTGTTTGTGACATTGGAAGGGCAATGTGTCACCTTTGACGCTTTTATTGCTTGCTTTCTTCGAAAGGATGTCTTATCCAAAAAGGTTCCGAAATTTGCAAAATTGAAGACCTTTTTGGATTAGGGTTAAGGAAGCTGCCGGTCAAGGAGGAAGACCTGCCGCATTTCTATATTCCAAACTCGTCAACCGTAGCTTTTGATGCAATCGCGGCCCCTGGGATGGATGAAGAAACCTTCTTCGTTGGTTTTATCAGTCTTTGGCTAAGCTGGTTCGCCATGCCGATGCATCGCCGCTTTATGAGAGCCTCCGTTTTTTTATCCTGCTCATCGCATAGTTAGAGGGCACGAATAGCTGTTGGCGTCGCGGGGTTATTGCATCTATATCACGGGTTAAGCGTTGTGGCTAATACTTCAAATCCGGGTGCAGAGACCGTGAATTTCCCCCTCCACTACTTCACGTCGTAGATCGAGATGCACGTGCTAGGAGCGTTCGCTGCACACCAGCGGCCGGATTTTTATGATTCATACACCTTCCCATGGATCATGAGGTTGGTTGATGCCTCCGCTCCCGATCCAACCCAGGTAGGGGCTTTCCGCGTACTGCTGAACCCGTACTCAAATGAAGGCGGAATGGTATTCAGCGATCGAGTTCTTTCTGCTCCAGCGGGGCCCGTTCAACAATTGTTCAATTTATCGAAGGGCGGGGTCCTGGCTTTGAAATCAAAAGAGGTTATGCACCTATACTCGATCAGGCCAGGGTATCTAGTGTTCCACCGGAATAATGCTGTCCTTTTTATGCGGTATAATCTGCACCGCTTTGCCCAGCAGTTAGAATATGACCAGGGTATCCCTCTCGAGACATTTTTAGTTGAGCCTGCTCTCTCCTTGGAGGTTACTTACGACGTCATTCACCACTCCATGTGGCTAAACATTGGCTCTCGCCTCATGATCCCGGAGCCCGACTATCTTCTGAGGCTTGTGGGGTCCTTTAAGGGTTGGTATCGCCACCGGGTCGGCCCCGTCATTGCGGAGGAGAGACGGGTGCTTTCCGAGGGTAGAGTTCCCATTCCAGCTCAGGCCACCAACGCCCCATTACGGCCCCGGTCAGTGGTTCTCCCTCTACTAAGGGATAGCGGTTTGGTACTTATCCCTAAAACTGCAGAAATAGAATCGACCCATCGCACTGCTAGTATGCCGGTGCGCACTAGAGCCGAAGCTAAGGCTTCTAATGAAGCACCCGCGGTAGTGTCACCAGCGGTGGTGTCACCAAAGGGCGATGCCGAATATGAAGTTGGGCAGCGTCACACCAAAGCACCAAGGGGAATGAAGCGCTCCTCCTCTAGCGTTAGCACAAACTCCAAGAGGAGAAAGAAATCAGTTGTCGGCCTACTCGACACTCTTCTTGAGTTTGAACCGTTTATTCAGGATGAACCGATATCTATGGAGGAGTCAGACGCCGGTCTTATCTTTCCTGGTTCGTCTGCCGAGGAGGCCACGCAGTTGGCTGAGGCTTTAAGGCGCTCACAAGATGAGACTGAGAACGTGTGCGCCCCAAAAAAAGCTTACCCCCTGTTGTATTCTACGACATCGACCCATCATTACGGAGGGTACACATGGGTCCTCTGCTAATGGAAGAAGAACGGGCCCTTAAACAGCCCATCTCGGTTGCTTCCGAAGACGAGCTTGCACTAAAGACGGGTAGTCATTCATTTGCGCTTGAAGCCCGGTGAGCGTATTTAATGAGAAAAGAACAACGGCTCGAAAAAACCATACTTCAAGCTTCCTAGCGTATTGGTATGCATATTTTTTGTATCCTTCTTTTTAGCGAGTAATTTGTATTACTTTTATGTCTTCTTATTTTTGTGAAAACTTTGTAGGGACTTCTGCAGCGGTAACAGGTTTGAATCCAGATCGGGTCATGGCTGCGAATTCCATGAATATCTCCCATGATGCAGCGGCGGGTGTAGAGGAGACTACTGAAGCTGCTACCCTTGCTGTGGAGCTTCCGGTGGTGGCTGGTGTCTTTTCCATGTCTACTCCTTTAGCAAAGCTGACCTCATCGGCCATAGATCCTATGGACATCCCTAGCGATGTACCGGAGAGTGTAGAGAAGATTGCTGAAGCCGTTATCCCTAGCTTGGAGCCTTCAGCGGCGGCTTTTGTCCCTCTATTAGAGACTACCATGCCAGCTATAGGTTTTACAAATATCTCCAGTGCAGGCGAAGCATTGAAGGTAATCTCATATACATATATATTTTGTTTGATGACCCTTCTGTCAACTGACCCTTTCTTTCCTTCAGAATTATGGGAATTGGCGGCCTCCATCGTGGATCTCTCTTCGAGGAAAACCTTCCAGCGCTCACTCAACATGGCTGCCCAACAAGCAATACCCCTACAAAGCATAGTTCTTTCCTCATGCCAAGGTTGGTATGATTTGACCTTCTGGTTTTATATTTTCATAATGATGCTGATATGCCCTTTATTTTAAACCACAGTTCTGGAGGCTGACGATGAAGTCGAGATTCTTGACGAACCTGGGGATCTCTCAAACCCGCCTTGCATGACTGTGGGTAAGTGACGTTTTATCCTTGGCATCGTTTTGTTTACTCTATATTTTAGAAAGGCAACTAACCGCACATATATCATCACAGCTTTGCCAACCCTGATTCTATTAGAGTCTCGGATTTCTATGCCACCATGCCCTTATGCCCGACGCATATCTGAGAGGATGACAAAACAGAGCGTTTATTCCTTAGCGGCACTCATTGAAGATCTTCGCGCTGGTACTTCTGTCGCGGCCGAAGAATTTGCTGTTGAGGCCAACGCTTCCTTATCTGTTCTGGCCACTTATCATGACGAAGCATTAGTGCATATTTAAGTTGAATACTGTCGCAAAGTGGAGGCCTGCCTGCATGGGATTGAGTGCATACGCCTTCCCTCCGACATCTTAACTGGAAAAATGAGCCTCTGAGGATGGATTGAACAGTGTGGAACCAATCTCCAATCATGCGAGAAGAAACTCAATCGGAAGTTTTCAGAGAAGCAGTTGGCTTCGAACGCGTTTGGGAAACTTCAGGCTCAGCTTACCGCTAAGACCACCCGTGCGTACGAAATTTGGCGGGTGCTTCAAGAAGCCATTACAGAGGTGGTAGCTCTTGACAAAGCCGTTATTTTTACCCGTGAGATGGTCGAAGCCCATATGGTCGCCGAGAAGGAGCTCAAAAGTCGGTTCGCTTCATACCAAAATAAACAGACCCAGGCTGGGACTCGTCTTGCAGCACTGGCGGAGCTTGAAGCCGAAGTCCAGCGGAAGAACGACGAACTGGCTGGCCTATTGAACCGTCCGCTGACTTGAAACATTTTTGTCGCTGTATATTATTCTCCCTTTTTTGTATTCATTCATAAATAAGAATATCTTGTATTCATTTTGATTCATGAATAAAAGGTATATTTCATTTCATACTAGCGCTTTTCTTTCTTTTACTGTCTTGACTTTGCATAAAGTAGTTTATATACTCATTATGGATTTTGTAGTTTATTCACTCATTTCGGATTTTTATTTAGTTTACCTCCCTTGGACTTGTAGGCAAACTTGTCCTAACGTTATAGTTAACCCCTGCTCTTTACGACAGAGGTCCGTTTAGGTTTTACTAGGGTTTTTGCCTGTCGTACCGTCACGTTGGCTGATGCATTCCCCGATATGTAGACTTTACGCTACTGTTCGAGTAGCCCCGCGACTGTCATGTCACTGATCCCTTCAGGGGCTGGACAGGACGTTTTGCAAGTAATCTCTTTAGGTCATCTTACCATCGAGAGAGCAAGCGGTAGGAATTTTGTCATGCCGCTTTTTACTTGAGTTTAGGCTCAGTTTGAGAGTCCTGAAGAGTCATAACTACTCCGAGCTGGTGTGGGATGATCTCCGATAGTCTTTCAGGTTTTATTTGAGTTGCTGTCAAGACCCTGAAACTAGGAATTTGGCCTTTTCTTCCTTTGTCGACACTGCGTCTGTTGTGATGAGACGAATGTCGAGGTGATCTCAAGGTTGTCTGTGAACCGTCGAGACTTGGAACTAGGGACTTTGCCACGGCTCCGTTTTGTTCTGATCCTAGGGTCGCTTGTTGACGTCGCGTCTGCATCCTACTGAAGTGAGAAGAAGCGCCGTTGTTGACACTGCGTCTGTTGTAACGAGACGAGTGTCAAGGTGGTCTCTAGGTTGTTTGTGAACCGTAGAGACTTGGAACTAAGGACTTTGCTATGGCTCCGCTTTGTTTTGACCCTGGGGTCATTTGTTGACGTCGCGTCTGCATCCTGCTGGAGTGAGAAGAAATGCCGTTGTTGACACTGCGTCTGCGGTAATGAGATGAATGTCGAGGCGGTCTCTAGGTTGTCTGTGAACCGTCGAGACTTGGAATAAGGGACTTAGCCATGGCTCCATTTTTTTTGACCTAGGGGTCGTTAATTGACGTTGTGTCTGCATCCTGCTGGAGTGAAAAGAAACGCCGTTATTGATACTGCGTCTGCTGTAATGAGACGAATGTCAAGGTGGTCTCTAGGTTGTTTGTGAACCATCTAGTCTTGGAACAAGGGACTTTGCCATGGCTCTGCTTTGTTTTGACCCTGGGGTCGTTTGTTGACGTCGCGTCTGCATCCTGCTGGAGTAAGAAATGCTGAATTGACTTCTCGACTGTGGTTGTTGCCGTCGACATCTGGCTCTCCCTTTAACGGAGCTTGGTGGGAAAATATGGTTCCCTTTTCATTTGTGCCCATAGATTGTACAGGGGTCGGTGTAGACTCACCTGCAGGGCAAAAGTTTGATTTTCATTCATTTTTTTATTTCTTTTCACGATGCTCTATCATTTCATCTTTTTATATCCCGAAAGTCGCGATTGCCCAATCATTTCGGCTTTTTATCGCGGTGCCCAATCATTTTGGCTATTTTTTCTTCTTACTCGCTGCTTTTATTGCGAGTTGCCCAAACATTTCGGCTGTTTTTATATGCATATATTTCACTCTTTGATTTTTATTGCGAGTTGAAACTTGAAATCTGATACCAATCTTGGCATCAGCACCACTGTGACTAGAATATTGCCAAGAGCGAATCATCATTTGCCGTAAAAGGACTTGGAATTTGATACCGATTTAGACTTCAGCATCGGTACAACTGGGATATTGCCAGGAGCGAATCATCATTTGCCTTTGTCGATTTGAACAAAGGTGGCTTAGCAAACAGGGTTAGGATCCTATCGACTAAGGCTTTTTGATTTTACGAGCCGTAAGGGTCTCATAAATGTATTTCTCCCTACGAGTCGTGAGGATCTTGTAGGTGTATGTTTTCCTTAGAAGTCGTGAGGACTTCTAAGTGGTATTCTTTCTTATAAGTCGTAAGGATCTCATAAGAGTATTTTCTCCTTACAAGTCGAGAGGACTTACAAGTGTCGTTCACCATATGAGGACATTCCCCGCGATTGGTGGAACTTGTTGGGGGAAATGTTCATTTGTGCCCATGGATTGTATATAAGGGCCAATATCAGACTGCCTGTAGGGCAACTTGGGGGATACGATGGCTTAAGAATATGTTCAGGTCCCTGTAGCTTAAGGCTTTGAATCCTATAAGCCATGAGGGTCTCATAGGGGGAGTTCTCCTTACGAGCTGAGAGAATCTCGTAAGTGAAAATTTCACGAGATTGCGCCCTTTTGGGTTTCCACAAGCTCACTGGTAGCCCTGCTATTTTTACTCACGGCGCTCTTTTGGGTTTTCATCCGTGCCCATTTCTTTTGTAGACATACCTTTTTTTTACATGAGATTGCGCCCTTCCGGGTTTTCACAAGCTCGCCGGTAGCCCTGTTGTTTTTACACATGGCGCCCTTTCGGGTTTTCATCCATGCCTATTTCGCTTGTGGAAATACTATTTTTTTAACTTGGGTTGCAGTCTTTGCCGTTGGAGATTTGATCGCAACATAGATCCCAAGAGAAGATATCGTCGTATTTAGGGCGATGCGCCATGTTTGAGGCAGAGTACTAGTTTAGGGACATTTCGGTCCATTGCCGTCGTGTTTGGAGGCGATGGTTAGTTTAAGGACATTTCTGTCCGTGGTGTCGCCATCTCTGGGGCGGAAATTCTGTTGGATACTACTTTTAGAGTTTTGACTCAGGAAGATAGCGAGCGGACACGAGCGTCGTCATCTATCGTTAACCTGAGTCATGACTTGTCAAGTGTAGTATTTCTTAAAGAACCGACCGTTTATTGGCCGGAAGGGTCTTTCGCCATGCATATTCATGAGCAAGTAGGCCCCACTTTGGTAGACCTTGTCTATGATGTACGGGCCTTCATAGTTCGGCTCGAATTTCCCCCGCTTTGCACGGTTGGGGATCGTAGGTCTTTTTACGACTAGCACGAGTTCGTCTTGGCAGAATGTTCTCGGTCTGGTTAGTCTTTTGTATGAGCGCGTCATCCATGCTTTGTAAGCTTCCAGGTTTTGCTGCGCTATGAGACAAGTTTCATCGAGGGTGTCGAGCTCCTCAAGCCGAAGATGGGCATTTTCTTCATCTGTCAGATCATATCGAACTGCCACTCGTAGAGAGGGTTGCTCTATCTCTAGGGAAGTACCGCTTCAGCGCCGAATACCAACGCGAATGGCGTTGTATTCGTGGGCGTTTTGAATGTGGTTCAATACGCCCAGAGAGCTTCATGCAGTCTCTCGTGCCAGTCCTTTTTATTTCTTGACACCATTTTCTTTATGATCTTTGTCAAGGTCTTGTTAAAAGCCTCAGTTAGACCGTTAGCTCGGGGATTATAGACTGAAGAGTATCTCCAATCTATATTATGTTGCTGTGCGAAGCGGCTGATCTTATGGCTTCTGAGATCACCTCGTCCTCATCCACATCTGCGAAGCAGTGGGAGAGGTCGCCCATATTCTCGTGATCCTCCTCCTTTGAGAATGTTATCACGTGGCAGGTATGAGTTCGTTTCCAAGCTTGATGTTGATCTGGACTTAACCTCACGACATTGGTTGCTTTTGGCTCATGCTTTCATGATGGGGTTACCCTCCAACTGTCGGATAGATCAAACCTGCTTTGCTGATACTGCTCTTCGACCCAGTCTTTGAAGGTGAAGCAGTCTTCAAGAGGATGTTCTATTGCTCGGTGGTAGGAGCAATAAGCCGGGTGATGGACCTCGTTTATTTGTTCGGGGTGCCAAGACACTGGGGGCGTCATCATTTGATACTTTATGACAAGGTCGAATATTTTCCTTGTCTTGTCTTGGGGGAAAGAATATTCCCGATCCATCTTCTTCATCAGCGATGGATTCCAGCTGAGCTTTTCTTGATCGCGTGGCTTCTTGGATCATCTTCGCTATTTTAGAACGTCGTTCTCATTCTTCACCTTGTTATTGCCTCTACGCCGGGCTTTTTCCTTGCCACGAGAGCGCACAGCGGGCTGAGGGTGAAGGGAATCGCAGTCTTCTCTTTCCACAGACTGCTAAGTGAGACGCTGCGTCCTGGCTTTCACGTAAATGGCCATTTTGCGCCTGTGGTCATCCCGAACCTTTTGACCGGTTTCTCTCATTATCTTGTCAATTTGTTCTTCGAATGACGGACTTGGCATTCTTATGGCGGGATCTCGCTCTGCTTCAATATCAGCACAATCTGGAAAAGAATTCCCTTCTCCACCGGAGTTATTTATGACACGACAGCCATGGAATCGCTCTCGTTTCTTGAACCGAAAGTATCCAAGTCTAATCATTTCCATCCTCCCATTGGGCATCTTTCGCTGTGTCCCAGAAACGTCCCAAATCTTGTTGTAGAACTGGGCTTGTCGATCGGTTTGTTTGAAGGGTACGCCTTGACATCTTAATAGCCTTTTCAATCCCTCTGCGTAATATCTGGGCAGACGGATTGGTTGAAGCCTGTCAAGCACAAGTTCGGCACCATGCCGGACTTCTTTCTCCACTTTGGTCTCTGTAGACTGATAGAAAAGGATCACCTTTTCACATCTTCGTCTAGGAGGGACGTAGAAGGTCTGCAGCTCTTGTATGCTGGATGTATCAAGCGCATTGAGTTCTTTGTAATACCGCTGCGGAACTATGGTGATTTTCAAGCTCTGATCAGCTCTAGTAATGGTTTGTACTGAAGGGCAAATGGAGAACACGGCGTTGACCTCGTCCTCAGAGTCACTACCAAAGACCAAAATAGGAGTAGATGGTCCTGGCCTGTTGCCTTGGGATTGCCCCGAGTAGACCATCTCTTCATCTTTCTTGGTATCGCTCCCAAAGACCGGGATAGTGGCAACGACTTTTTGTTTATTCTCCGGTTTACGACATATTTCCATGTCTTCGAAGTCTGGTAGGAAGTACTTGGCGTCTTCTTATTTGCGGACTTCATTTACGGAGAACGGGTTTGCCTCCCCTGTAACTGTGTACTCGAGTCTGTCTTTGAAATACTTCATACACTGATGTTGTGTAGAAGGGATGATGTTGTACTCATGTAACCAAGGCCGGCCGAGCAGAGCATTATAGCAAGTCCTGATGTCGATGACATGAAATTTAATGTCAGTGACAAGAAGCCTAAAGCGCACGGACCCAAGCGTCTATGATGACTGCGAATCGAAGCCGGAGATAGTAATTTTGTCCCGGGCCAGGTGCTGAACATTTATGCAAATCTCCTTCCGTAGCTTCACGTTGTGAAGGATGATGGGGGACCCGTTGTCGACTGGGATCTTACCTATCTTAATGTCGTGGCAGTACCCAGTGACATATAAAGGACGGTTGTGCTCGCACATTCTGAGGAGGAGATCTTCATCGCCGAATGTGATGTCAGCTGTATGAATCTCTGCCAGCCCGTCCTTCATTTTTTCTTCTGCAAGGAAAGCTTGAAACTGATCAGGCTCTTGCAACGCCTTGATCAGAGAATCTCATGCCTCTTTGGATAGGAGGAGAGCATCCAGTATGCGTAGTTGTGAAGGTATCTTCCTCAGATGTGCCAGGACATTATAATCCACATTGTTTTTCTTAGGCGGGTCCTTGGCTGCGAGCTCTTTGACGACTTTATCATCGAGGCCAATTTCTTCAGGGACTTTTTCCTTCCCCTTGTCTCTTTTTCTCGAATCTTTGTTTGTAGGCCCGAGGTTCTTTTCATGCAACGTATGGTTACGCAGCTGAACGTTCTCGCGGTTCTTCTCCTCTTCTTCTTTTCCAGAGGTGGATTCTTTGAAGAGAGGGCCGAGGGTTATTTCTTCCTCAGAATCGCTCCCGAACGTAAGAACTTGGGATTTTCCTTTTGTCGAATTGGTATCAAACATATGACAATTTCCAGCCATCCCTTCACGCTCATCTGTCGCGCTCCTTTGTTGTCGACGGGTTTTGCACTTCATCCGCTTGAAGTGTTGCCGGTGAGCAACGTATCATTATCACCACTTCTTGAACGCATTGTACTCTTCGGTGGGGTGCGTGACCCTCCGATGGTATAATCTATAGTTCGAATGTACATCTGCTTCGTCGAGGCATGTACTCCCGGGAGTGTTTTCCTTGAGAGGGGGCAGCTTCATTCCTATTAACATGGCTTTAGCGAACCGCTTCTCTGCTTTGATCCTGCCCTTGTTTGTAGTAGGTGTTCTTTGGCTTGGGTGGAGTATTTTATGACTCATCTTTACCGCATCTTCTTCATCTTGACGCCGATACTTAGCATTTTCGTATATGGCCGTTTCACGTTCTCGGTCAACTTTGCTCTTTTGAAGGGCTTCGTTTAGCAGCCTGTCAATTGGGTCTTTTAGCAGCACTGGGGATTTTGATACCGATCCTGCCCTCAGTTCCTCTACGTTGCTTTCTGACGCCGATGGAGTTTCTTCATTATTTAACGACGAATGAGAAATCATATGGCAACTTGCTACATAATCTTCGGTTTCTCCTGACGAGCTATTTCCCTCATCATCGTCACTATCTCCGTTCTTGAGTATATGGTTGAGAAACTCTTCAAGTGTAACTGGGGACCGCGTCTTCTGGTTGTACTTCTCCAGCGTGTCGATGTACTTTTGCAGGTCCGTGTGCTTGTCATCAGGCTGTACAGGCTTCTTGGTCTTCTTCTTTGCCTTCGAAGACTTTGATGGCTTGACCTGGGTGTTTTGCCCTTCGTTACCAGCTTTCGGTGTTGGGCGCGGTTTAAGCATCCCCTCTATGATCTTGGGCTCTAACGGGCTTTTCCATTTGATCGGCGGACATGCTCGAAGATCCTTCAGCATTCTTTTAGTTTTAGCTCAAAGGACCACTTCCCAAGGAGATTCTTCCACAAATGAGCATGATGCCCCCGGAGTATCCACCTTTTTAGGAGCGTGCCTCTGTGACGGGTTCACCCACCAGTTTTCTGACAGCGCGAATTTCCCTTGACGATACTGGTCCTCGACCCAGTTTTTGAAGATGTAGCAATCCTCAATTGGAAATCACCAAGCTACAGAATAAGCTTTGCATGGAAAATATTTTCCTAATCTTGTTAAAAACAAGAAAAATATCTTCTGTAAAAAAAAAGTCCTTAGAACAAAGATCCAACGGTGGATAAAATCCCCAAATCAATTAAGGATCTCTCAATATGAGATTTCTTTAACTAAATCAACAAATTTGTCTCCACTATATAAAGGCCCCAAGACTTCAAGTCTTATACAGAAGAACCGCCCATTAACTTCAAGATCAAAAAAGAAGAGCAAGCAAAAAAAAAGAAAGAAAGCTTTAATAGGGAAGAGAATAGAGATCATAGAATCTTGTTCTGCATATCCAAAGGAATAACCCTTATAAAGAATGCAGTTCTTTCCCCTCGATCTGAGATCCATGAGACAAGTCTCCCACAAATGAGAATTTAATTCTCGTGGGGATGAATTTATTCTAGGGGATCGATGATCTAAAGGAGAACAAAGAATTGAACTCTTCAGAAAAATACACAAAAAAAGAAACAACGCCTAGCGCCTCATGTGCCCCTCACGTGGGCGCTGCTCAAATAAAGAGTGTTTAGCACTCGATAATTGGTGCTCAGCGCCAAGCGCCTCACGTGCCCCTCACGTAGGCCCTGCCCAAATAAAGAGTGCTTAGCATTCATTGGTTGGCGCTCCGCGCCAAGCTCCTCACGTGCCCATCACATGGGCGCTGCTTAACATGAAGTGCTATGCACTCATCAAATAGTGCCTAGCGCCTGGCACCTCACGTGCTCTGCATGTGGGCACCATAAAGAGTGTTTAACACTCCATAAAGAACAAAAATGGGGGTTAGAGTAAAAGGGGAGCGTCAGAACCCATATCAATGCCCAGCACTGTTTGCACAGAAAAGGAACTGAGCCTAAATAAGTGTTTAACACTTTATTCAAAGATTAAATGGGCTGAGTCCAAGTTGACCAAATCCCCAACTCAGATCGACCAAGCCCATGTGCTTATCATGTCCCAAATTGGTCTTAGTCCCAAAACCAACTACAGATCTCCAAACTAACATTGGTTCAAGGATACATCTCCCCACACCTCTGATACATGTCGTTGTAATTCTTCAGTGTCTTCAGAGAGGTGGCGGGTCCCAACAACAACCAACTTTATGGACTGCAACGTCCTTAAACTAAGACAATATAGAGCCCAAATGCTCTTTTGTTGGGTCTGAATGATCCCAAAATTCTTGTTGAGTAGAACTTAGCCTAAAATTAGACTAACGTATCCTCAGCAAACATTTAAGTCGATCTTAATCCCAACCGAGATTAACGATCCTTAAATCAAACCAAACCCAAATCTAAGAAAATACGGATTTGGACTAATCCATGCCCTACGGGCGACAACACAAATTAGTCTCTGTATATAATCCACGGGCAACCAAAAATAAAACAAACACACACGACACGAAGCGAACATCTGGAGCAGGAGAAAGTGGTTATCGCTACGCGGTAACGTAATTAACTGCAGGGGCTTGCGCCTGCAGGGAAGAGCGTCCCCACAATCAAAAAACCCTTCACAATGAGGGGGAATCTGACGAAGTCTGTTAAAACGGCCGCATCTGTCTGAACCTTCGTTACACGGTGCCATAAATCAACTTGGTATCTTCGGAGAGGTGGACAGATAAAAACAAATAGCATCTGCCCACAAATGCAGGCAAAAAGTTTGTCTTTCCCGGCTTTTGGCGGTAAACAGATTCTGGCATGCCCGGTTGGACATTTTCCTCTTTCCACTCCACGCTTCGTGTGTCCTGTTCGCGAACGAATCGCGGTTTAATATGGTTGCCCCTGGATTTAAGGTACTAAGATTTGGTGTCTTGTTCCATGCAGAAGAGAAGATGACATCGATGGCTTCCAACTGCACCAATTGCAATAGCAACTCCCACTCCGTCCCTGCTGGAAGAGTGACTTATGGGCCTTAAGTGGCCTCCATCTTCGCAATGCCAGTGAAACAGGTGACTTAGGCCACCACTGGACTGTTCTTTAGAACCATGCTCCCGCCAATGAGCTTCAATGCTTCAATGCCATCACAAGAAGCTCCAAAGAAGTCGGTCTTTGATCGGCTCACAACCACCATGGCCCCTCTCAACGGGTCATCCAATTCTGCCGCCTCAGTTTTTGATAGGCTGAGCCAAAACTCCGCTGGGCCTATAAAGAGACCCACAATACCTGAAGGGGTTATCCCGAAGAGGATAACCATTCCAGCTCCGGTAAACAAAGTCATCAAAGGGGCTTCTCCTTCTAAGAGATCGGTCTTCGCAAGACTGGCCGTTCCAACTCCTGCTACGGGTGAGGTCGTTACAAGTGCTTCCCCTATTCAAAAGTCAGTCTTCGACAGGTTAGACATTCCTTCTCAACGGACGTCAGTCTTCGATAGGTTGGCACCAAAAGCAGACTCTCATCAAAACAAGGGGCATGACAAGGTCGCTTCTACAACTGAGGTGATCCCATCCGCAAGGCATGCTTGACGTCACCATTGGTGCCGAGTGAGGAAAGATGGGGACAGTTCCCCCCTGGACTAACCCCACCAGCTCCAACGGTGGAAATTGACGCTACTGTTCCAACCGGGAACAGCTTCGAGTTGCTCAGGAGGGTGCGCAAGAACTCTCCAACCGCCATCTTGAAGAAGTCTCCTCCGCCTGTCGAAAACACAACACAGTTGAAGCCGGAACAGCCTCCTCAGAGGTTGTCCTCCAAGATCTATAGAGTTTGGCGGAAAGTCCAAGACTCTGTAATTGACAAAGATTACTTTCACCGGCTGAAGAAGACGAAGGCTCATCAAGAGGAGGACCATCCCTCTGCCATACCACGAAAGGTATCGTCTGCATGGGTGCCTGCTGTAACGGCCCCCTCAACTTCGACCTCCCATAAAAGGAGAAGGCCGGAGAAGATCCCTATGCCCGCGGCAAATTTCAAAGGTAGTGGACCCAAACGCCCCAAGTCTGGGGGCATGGTTGTGCATACCGTCTACATGGCATCCAGAAAAAAGGATAGTCGTGCTTCCGTGAGTCATCGACCACTCACATGGTCTGTGACGAAAGCTCAGGTGCAACAACAAAAGCTCCAGGAGATGTTGACAAGGATGGCTGCACTTTCTGGGCAGAAAGGAAGCCCGGAAGTATCGTCGGAACAACGCTAGGAGCAGGAGATCGACACCGAATTCTTATAGAGGATTCTTGAAAAGAAAGACAATGAGGCCGCGGAACAAGCGGCTAATATAAAACAAATAGCGCTTCTCTTCCAAGATATGGTGGGGATGATGATCCAACCGGATCCTCCAGTTGAAAACCCTCCAATAATCATTGAAGACGACAGAGGGGAGACATCAAACCCTCCTCCAGCTTTATCAGAAGCCAGGGAGGAGACGATCTCCAAAGCTACCCTTGATGACTACATAGCTCAACAAATACGAGCTCATCAAGCGAACGAAGCGGCAGGACAAGTCGTCAGAACTGGGCGACCTTATCCAGGCTGGTACGACCAAATTAAGTACCCGCCAGAATATACGATCCCCAAATTCCACGTGTATAAGGGGACGGGCAATCCGCACCAACACGTTGCTCAATTCAGAGCTTTGTGCGATAACACCGGGGGCGATGACAAACTATTGCTTCGTCAATTTGTCGGCAGCTTAGCGGAACAGCATTTGAATGGTACTCCGAGCTCCCAAATGACTCTGTCAAGACAAATACGGAGATGGAACTACTGTTCATACAACTGTTCGCAAGCGCAAGCGAGCGCACCCAAATCATGGCATTAATCAACGCCAGAGTGAAACCGGGAGAGATCTGGGTTCAATACGCAATTCGGTGGTGTAACCTATGGTCAAAGTGTGAACAGCGCATAGAAGAAGCTCCTGCTGTGGGCATATTCGTGGGGACCCTTGATCCTCAAGCAACTATATCCCAGTTTATGATGTTCTTCAAGCCGACCACCTTCCAGGCCTTGATTGACAAACTGGCCTAAATGGACCAGATGGGCCATAGGCCGTCCTCTTCAAAGACAGATCATTGGAATGAAAAGGGCAAAGGGAAAGCGACCTTCGTCGCCAACGCCCAACAATAACCGAGTGACCCGAAACCGGTTGTTCGCCAAAGCAACAAACCAAGATCCCTCGAAGAAAAGTTGAGACGTCTTTACTCGTTCCCCGGGATAAAACGAGAAGATTATTCGAACTGGTGGTGCGCAATAGGCTCATCACTCTGCCGGATCCGAGACGCCCACTACAATCGGGCGACGTCAACCATCCTAATTACTGCCTCTACCACCGAATAATGGGCCATCCAATCGAAGATTGCTACGTCTTTAAAAACTGGGTCGATGACCAGTACCAACGGGGCAAGTTCACACTGTCCGAAAACTGGAAGGTAAACCCGCCTCAGCAGCACGCTCCTAAAAAGGTGGATATGTGGGGGGCATCATGCTCATTTGTGGAAGAAGCTCTATAGGAAGTGGTCCTTTCAGCTAAAACTAAAAGAATGCTGAAAGATCTTCAAGCATGTCTAGCGATTAGGTGGAAAAGCCCGCTGGATGACGGAATGCTGAAACCGCGCCAAATGCCAAAAGTTGGTAACGATGGACAAAACCTCCAGGCCAAGCCTCCGAAGTCTTCAAAGAAAAAGAAGAAGGACAAGAAGCCCGTCCAGCTCGACGACAATCGTACGGGTCTGCAGAAATACATCGATGCACTGAAGGAATACAACCAAGAGGCACGGACCCCAGTCACACTGGAAGAGTTCTTCAAGCATGTTCTTGAGGATGGAAACAGTGACATTGATGAAGGAGACGATTCTTTGGAAGAACTCGAGGATCATGTCGCGAGTTGCCACATGATCTCTCACTCATCGATAATTGGCAAAGAGGCTCCTGACGTAGAGAAAATAGGGGCAGATCCAGAACCAAAACCCATGGAACCGTCAGATGACCTCATCGACAAGCTGCTGAACGAAGCTCTTCAAAAGAGCAAAGCTGATCGAGAATGTGAAGCGGCCATTTATGAAAAGGCCAAGCATCGGTGTCAGGCCGAAAAAGCTCCGCAACCGGATCAAAGTGCCCTTGCCACCAGCAAGAGCAGAATCAATATAAGGAAGTAGTTTGCCAAAACTCTGTCAATAGGAATGAAGCTGCCACCTTTCAAAGAAAATACTTCCGGGAGTATGTGTCCCGACGAACCGGATGTACATCCAAACTATGGTTATACCTGTTCCCCTCCGAATGGCGGCCGAGACATTAGGACGTCTTACCTGAGATTCGGGGCAGATGCTATTTGGTTTTATCCATCCACCTCTCCGAAGATGCCAAGTTGATTTATGGCACCGTGTATCGGAGGTTTAGACGGATGCGGCCGATGTAGCAGACTTCGTCAGATTCCCCCTCGCTTGAGGGGTTTTTGATTGTGGGGACGCTCTTCTCTGCAGGCACAAGCCCCTACAGTTAATTACGGTACCGCATCGCGGTAACAACTTTCTCCTTCACCAGAATTTCACTTCGTGTCGTGGGTGTTTGTTTTGTTTGTGGTTCGCATGATTTAATTTCCTATTATTAGGTGTATGTGATTCTTGCAATGATAAATTGCCTTTGGTGTTTAGCCTCTTTTATGAAGCAGTGCTTTATTTTTCAGTCTTAGAGATGGAGTTTCATTCTGATTAAGGGAAATAAATGCCCCCCCACCGTTGCACTTGCGTAGTTCCAAACGCGAGCGCAACGGCGGCAGAATTCCAACCGTTGTGGCAACCTTTGGAAGTTGAGAGGGCACTCGATGCCTATAAATAGGACCTTTGGTCCTTCACAGATAATTATCATCTTTTAAGATTTTTACTTTCAGAACTTCAGAGCCTTGCTCTTGCCTTCAAGAACTCCAAGAGTTAGAATTTCTTCAGAAAGCACCTTTTAGGTAAAATTTTTAATTAAATTAGATCAATTTTTATTGACAGAGCCTTGCTCTCAATAGATCCCTGATCTAAAGAAAACCCATTTTAGGGTTTCACTTAGCAGAGCTTTGCTCTAAAAGGATCTAAAGGGAACTAAAGAGAACCCTGTTAGGATTCCATCAATAGAGTTTTGCTCTCTGAAAGATTTCATTTATAATTTCTTGATTCATTAATGGAGCTACGCTCCTTTTAAATTATATGGCAGAACTTTTAGGAGTTGCTGATTTTTGTCAATCTTCTTTTATAGGAGTGATGGACGCCCACATGTATGACCTTAACGAGATCATTTCTTACGGGGACATCCGTCGACTCGGCTATTCTCAAAACCGAGAATTTATCAACGCCGAGTGTGCCGAAATCATGAGCCGCTTCGATGCATACAACGGCCAACTGCTTCCTTGGCGCTCCCCTCTCCTGAAGCTTATTGTGGGAGCAATTTGGGAAGCGCTTCCTCTATTCTGTGCTGGTGTGCCGCTTGGGGCATTGGATACCACCGAGGATAAGGTGCACTCGGTGTATCTGATGAGCCTAATCTCAAAGAGGAGGCGAGATAATCTTATCAATCTTCTGCACCAAGCTTTTCAACAATCTGCAATACTTACTGCTTATCGGAGGGAGGAGGACATCAGTGGGGATCCCGACGCTCGTGTTCGTGAAAGGAAGCATACTAGGATGGTTCGCCAGGCTTGGAAAGTTTTGGACAAGGTTACTTTTGAGTTCCTCAATCCCTGTCCAGGATTTGAGGTCTTGCCATTGTAATCTTTTGGGCCATGTCTTTGCTTAGTTCTTTATGATTGTAAGAATCCTTTGCAATATGAATGGAAAATTTCTATTTCAGCTTGTTTTATTTCTCGTTCCGAGCACATGCTGAATGAATGTGTCTCAAATGTTTGATCAAATGTACATCGGATGTTCTTTTTGGCGCTTTCTTCTTTCTTTTATTCTCAGCATACTGTCTTGATAAACACAATTGACAGATAATAGAGTAAGCATCTAGATTTTTCTAAGAGATAATGATGGCTTAGGCCACAGGTTCAGATATGCTGCCTAAGACTTTTCAACTCCATGAGCCGTGAGGGTCTCATAGAGACTTTTCTCCCTACGGATTGAGAGGATCTCGTAGGTGGATTTTCTCCTTAGGAATCGTGAGGATTCCTAAGTGTGTTTTCTCTTATAAGTCGTAAGGATCTTATAAGAGAATTTTCTCCCTTACAAGTCGAAAGGACTCGTAAGTGGTTGGTGAGTTGACTTGTTTCCGAGTCGGAGTATTGCTCCGACAGGGAGGTCGTTGGCTGACTTGTTTCCGAGACGGAGGTCGTTGATTGACTTGTTTCCGAGACGGAGGTCGTTGGCTGACTTGTTTCCGAGACGGAGGTCGTTGATTGACTTGTTTCCGAGACGGAGGTCGTTGGCTGACTTGTTTCCGCGACGGAGGTCATTTGTTGACTTGTTTCTGAGACGGAGGTCGTTGGCTGACTTGTTTCCGCGACGGAGGTCGTTGGTTGACTTGTTTCCGCGACGGAGGTCGTTGGTTGACTTGTTTCCGCGACGGAGGTCATTTGTTGACTTGTTTCCGTGACGGAGGTCATTTGTTGACTTGTTGCCGGGACGGAGGTCGTTGGTTGACTTGTTTCCGAGACGGAGGTCGTTGGTTGACTTGTTTCCGCGACGGAGGTCATTGGTTGACTTGATTCCGCGACGGAGGTCGTTGGTTGACTTGTTTCCACGACGGAGGTCATTTGCTGACTTGTTTCCGAAACGGAGGTCGTTGGTTGACTTGTTTCCGCGACGGAGGTTGTTGGCTGACTTGTTTCCGCGATGGAGGTCATTTGCTGACTTGTTTCCACGACGGAGGTCGTTGGTTGACTTGTTTCTGCGACGAAGGTCGTTGGCTGACTTGTTTCCGCGACGGAGGTCATTTGATGACTTGTTTCCGAGACGGAGGTCGTTGGCTGACTTGTTTCCGAGACGGAGGTCATTTGCGGACTTGTTTCCGAGACAAAGGTCATTGGCCGACTTGTTTCCGAGACGAAGGTCATTGGCCGACTTGTTTCCGCGGCGGAGGTCATTTGCTGACTTGTTTCCACGACGGAGGTCATTGGCTGGCTTGTTTCCGAGACGGAGGTCATTGGCTGGCTTGTTTCCGAGACGGAGGTCATTGGCTGACTTGTTTCCGTGGCAGAGGTCATTGGCTGACTTGTTTCCGAGACGGAGGTCATTGGCTGACTTGTTTCCGCGACGGAGGTCATTTGCTGACTTGTTTCCGAGACGAAGCTCATTGGCTGACTTGTTTCCGCGGTGGAGGTCATTTGCTGACTTGTTTCCACGACGGAGGTCATTGGCTGACTTGTTTCCGAGACGGAGGTCATTGGCTGACTTGTTTCCGAGACGGAGGTCATTGGCTGACTTGTTTCCACGGCGGAGGTCATTGGCTGACTTGTTTCCGAGACGGAGGTCATTTGCTAACTTGTTTCCGCGGCGGAGGTCATTGGCTGACTTGTTTCCGAGACGGAGGTCATTGGCTGACTTGTTTTCGAGACGGAGGTCATTAGCTGACTTGTTTCCACGACGGAGGTTATTGGCTGACTTGTTTCCGTGGCGGAGGTCATTTGCTGACTTGTTTCCGAGAAGGAGGTCATTGGCTGACTTGTTTCCGCGACGGAGGTCATTTGCTGACTTGTTTCCGCGGCGGAGGTCATTTGCTGACTTGTTTCCACAACGGAGGTCATTGGCTGACTTGTTTCCGAGACGGAGGTCATTTGCTGACTTGTTATCGAGACGGAGGTCATTGGCTGACTTGTTTACACGACGGAGGTCATTTGCTGACTTGTTTCCGAGACGGAGGTCATTGGCTGACTTGTTTCCGCGACGGAGGTCATTTGCTGACTTGTTTCCGAGACGGAGGTCATTGGCTGACTTGTTTCCGCGGCGGAGGTCATTTGCTGAATCTAGGTTGTTTGTGAACCGTAGAGTCTTGGAACTGGGGACTTTGCCGTGGCTCCGATTGGTGATGTCACGTCCGTGTCCTGCTGGAATGAGGAGGAACGCCGCTGTTGGTCTCCAGGCTGTAGATGTGGTCGTCGAGATCTGACTTCCCTTTGACGCAGCCTGGTGGGGAAATGTAGTCCCCTTTCCCTTTTTTGTTTATGCCCATTGATTGTATACAGGGGTCACTATGGAGTTACCTGCAGGGCAAAAGTTTCATTCATTTTTATTGTTTTATTTCCGCGATGCTCTATCAATTCAGCTTTTTACATCGCGAAAGTCGCGATTGCCCAATCATTTCGGCTATTTTTCGCGGCGCCCAATCATTTCGGCTATTTTTCGCGGTGCCCAATCATTTAGGCTATTTATTTTATTTTTACTCGCTGCTTTTTATTGCGAGTTGCCCAATCATTTCGGCTGTTTTATATGCATACGTTTTTACTTGCTGCTTTTTATTGCAAATTGCCCCATCATTTCGGCTGTTTCGTATGCATATGCGGCCTACCGGCTTTTCGCCGTAAACCTGAAATTAGACACCGATTTAGACATCAGCACCGCTACAACTGGCATATTGCCAGGAGCGAATCATCATTTGCCTCTGTCGATGTCGAACAAAGGAGGCTTAGTGAACAGGGTTAAGGTCCTGTCGACTAAGGCTTTTAACTTCCTGAGCCGTAAGGGTCTCACAAAGGTATTGTTAGTTATATGTATGCCCTAGAGGCCATTACTATACATAGGATGTATATTGTAGTGGATGCTGGGACATATATAGGGAGGACTTTCTTGCTCGACATGATAGTATGCTATCTGGTTAATCTTTACCTTAACGTGTACACTGATTGTCTCCCTGTTACATGTTGGTAAAGCCCTTAGGATCTGTACTTGACTACCTGGACTATGATGCGGATCATACTAGTGGGGACATGGTAGTCCATAAGTACATCCTTCAAAGTCCCTAGTCATGGGTGTATCGAGACGGGGCATCGATATACCAGAGTAGACTAGCGTATACCTTCTCGACCCATACAGATGGGCGATGGATGATCCCATATCCATTGGTGTTTGACATCAGAGATCATATACGGGTGCTCAGTGGAGACTGGGTACACTGGACGGACTCGCCGAGAACTCCCAGATGGTAATATACCTTACGTCAGATGGCAGTTCTCTGGTGACACTGGTACAGAGTAGTCTGTTGACCCGAGATCGTCATAGAGTCTTGTGTGGTTCCCACTGTGCTTTGATTTCCATCTTACCACGTCCAAGAGGGCGTGCAAAACGGTGGTTTTTGGGTACAGTCCCGAATCACATGGAGGCAATGAGCGATAGGAGGGGATTCGTCTCTCCCGGTATAGGGAGTAGATGTTGCGCTGTGTTCGATTGGATATAACAGGAAATCCCTGGCCAGGGTTGCTGAGATTTACTGGTAAGTGTTACCAGTAGTTTCTCGAATTGTTATAGACCTCATATTGACACGACTTATCGAGCTATTGGGGTCTGACGTTTACCACCCCTAGGCAAGATATGCGACATATCAGACGATCAGACCGGACTGTACGGTAGTATTACTGGTTGGATTCACTGGAGTGTGAGCGGGCTTGCTCGTCGATCTTCAGATCGCTCAATACCCGGGTGGCCGTTACGTTTACCAGACCGCTTGCGGCTTGTGGGTGTTTGATATGATCATCATCTGCTGCCGGCGTATTGACGAGTCTTTAGAGTCCTACACAGAGGTTTCCTGGCTCAAGCGAAAGGAAATAGGAGCGCATATGAGATATGTGCGGGACCGAGAATAATGCGTGTATGTGATACCGTATTCTATTCTCGCGATGAATGTATCGAATGGTTATATGCGATATAACCTAGTTATTGAATCGAGGGTTGATTCGATAAACCGATACATTGGATACTAGTCGGTTATATGCGATATGACCGGATCGTTAAATCAAGTGTTGATTTGATGATTTAATGCATAATTATATATTTGATATATTACTTTGCATTAACTAGTATTGGTTCACTTTAAATGGATTTTCTCACTTGGATTGTGCACATTGTATATGTGATATACTTTTGTACACAAGTTTGTATCATGTTTGATGATACATGCTCACTAGGGTTTGTGTGAAGATTAAACCATGGTTGTAGATTGGTTAGGGTTTTCATTTTCTTATTCCTTTATTTATTTATTTATTCTTTTTGGAAAAATGAAAAGCATAAAGGAAAATGGTGGCTTTGTTTGTTTTCTAGTTGAAGCTTCATGAAGCTTTGACCAAAGTGACCATTTTGTCTCATGCTTAACCCTAACCACTCCATTAACCCTAGTTTAATCTCTACACTTGACCATGGTTCAATATATGATAAGTATTGATTTTCTTTTCAAAATTAATTAACTTATCATATTTCTATCTTCTTCTTCTTCATCTTCAACCTTGAAGAAAGCTTTCTACCAACAATGGTGGAATGTGAAAATGAGTGAGAAATCCAATTCTAAAGTGAATCCACTTCCTATTTCTTCATCCTCTACCTCTTGCCAAGTAGTAGAGTGTGTTTCCTTCACAAGTTTTCTTGACTTGGTGAAGTTGGAGCTTGATCTAGCGATGTCTCGACGTAGATCATCTTCGGCACGTCGTCGATGACCTAGCCCGCCTATTCTCCGATGAAGCCGACGCTAGAGCCCGGGAATTCACTAGGACAGCGAGGGGACTTCGTTGCGGAGCTATGGAGGTGGAGCACCGGATCTACAAAGGTTGTATTTCCGTATTCTTGTAGTTAAGTTGTTAACTAGTTTCTTTTTCGCCTAGACATCTAGCCAACGATCCGTAGTTTAGGGTTTCTCGGCACCGTAAAATTTGAAATTGGCATGGTTGATGCCTTGTGAGACCTCATTAGGGTGCCTAGGAACCCTACAGGTATTTCTCCCTACAAGTCGTGAGGATCTTGTAGATGTATTTTCTCCTTAGGAATCGTAAGGATTCCTAAGTGTATGTTCCTCTGTAAGTCGTAAGGATCCTACAAGAGGGTTTTCTCCTTGTAAGTCGAGAGGACTTATTGTTCATCATGCGCACATATCCTCAATCAGGGATGAAATTTGGTTAGGGAAATGTTTATTCGCGCCCGTGGATTGTATACAAGGGTCAGTATTGAGCCACTTGTAAGGCAATATCGAAGGTTGTGGGGGTTGCTTAAGCACAGGTTTAGGTCTCTGTAACTTAAGACTTTCAAATCTTATGAGCCATGAGGGTCCCATAAGAGAGTTCTCCTTACGAGTCATGAGGATCCCGCAAGTGTATTTTCTCCTTAGGAATCGTGAGGATCCCTAAGTGTGTTGCTCCCTTGTGAGTCGTAAGGATCTCACGCGGGTGGTTTCTCCTTACAAGGTCGAGAGGACCCTGTAAGTGTCTTTTAACGAGGTTGCGCCCTTTCGGGTTTTCACAAACACTCGCCGATAGTCCTGCTGTTTTTACTCACGGAGCCCTTTCGGGTTTTCATCCGTGCCCATTTTGCTTATGGACATACCGTTTTTTTTATTCTTTTTTATTCTCTTTTTTTTTACGAGGCCGCGCCCTTTCGGGTTTTCATGAACACCCGCCGGTAGCCCTACTTTTTTTACTCACGGAGCCCTTTCGGGTTTTCATCCGTGCCCATTTTGCTTATGGACATACCGTTTTTATTTTTATTATATATATATTTTATATATATATATTTTTATATCTCGTCAGCCTGAAGATGCTGCGGTAGTAGTTTAAGGACGTTTCGGTCCGCCACTAGTTTAAGGACGTTTCGGTCTGCCATTAGTTTAAGGACGTTTCGGTCCGTCCGAGAGAAGGCTGGCTACTGCTTATAAAGTTTGAGCTTAGGAAGACAGTGAGCGGACATAGTCGTCGTCATCTATCATTGACGCGTAGTATTTCTTTAGGAATCGACCATTTATTGGCCTGTAAGGCCTTTCACCGTGCATATCCATGAGCAGATAGGCTCTACCCTGGTAGACCTTGTCTATGATGTATGGGCCTTCATAGTTTGGCTCGAATTTTCCCCGCTTGGCGCGATTGGGGATCATAGGCCTTTTGACCACTAGCACGAGTTCGCCTTGGCGAAATGTCCTCGGCCGGGTCAATCTTTCATATGAGCGCGTCATTTATAGGCCTCCAGATTTTGTTGTGCTATGAGCCGGGTTTCATCAAGGGCATCAAGCTCCTCAAGCCGAAGGTGAGCATTTTCTTCGTCCATCAGCTCGTAGTGGACCGCCACTCGTAGAGAGGGTAACTCTATCTCGAGGGGGAGTACTTCTTCTGTACCGAATACCAACGCATATGGCGTTGCGTTCGTGGCTGTCTTGAACGTAGTTCAATACGCCCAAAGAGCCTCTTGCAGCCTCTCATGCCAGTCCCTCTTATTTCGGGACACCGTTTTCTTCATGATCTTTGTCAAGGTCTTGTTGAAGGCTTCAGCTAGACCGTTAGCTCGCGGATTATAAACCGAGGAATATCTCCAGTCTATATTGTGTTGTTGCGCGAAGCGACTGATCTTGTGGCTTCTGCAAGCTGGCCCGTTATCGGAGATGATCCGTCGCGGAGTTCCAAACCGATATATGACGTGCGTCTTGAAGAAGTGGAGGATATTCTCCTTCTTCACTTCCCTCAGCGGTACTGCCTCCGCCCATTTGGAGAAATGGTCAGTTGTCGCCAGGATGAAACGATGTCCTCTAGACGATGCTGGTTCGATGGGGCCGACTATGTCAGTTCCCCACATTTCGAATGGCCAGCTAGCTACCGTTGGATGGAGTGGATTTGGATGCTGGTGGATGAAGTCCCCATGAATTTGGCATGAGTGGCATTGCTTCGCGTATTCGAGGCAGTCTTGAATCATCGTGGGCCAGTAGTAGCCCATCCGTTTGATTTTCAACTTCATCTTCGGGCCTGCTTGGTAAGAACCGCAGAGTCCGTCATGAACTTCCTGAACGACTCTTTTCGCTTCGTCAGGTCCCAGGCATCTCAACCACAAAGAATCGAACGACCTTTTGTATAGAGTATCATTGACGAAGGCGAAAGACAGAGCTCGTTTCATAAGCTGATGTCTTGAGGACGCATCTTCGGGCGTTCGACGGTATTTGAAGTAGTCTATAAAGACTTCTCTCCAATCCTCGGTATTTTCCCGATCTTTTATTTGCAGGGTCATCTGCTCAGTCGCTCCTTTCTCTTCGGGTGATTCCGGAGATATTTCTGCTGGGGCAAGCACCCGTTGGCTTTGTACCACGATTCTTATGTCATCGAGGTTCTCATCAGCCAGTTCCTTGGCGAGCTTGGCCAATGCGTCCGCTTTGCTGTTTTCCGCGCGCGGTATATTTTCCAAAGTGTATGAAGGAATTTGGGTCAACAGTTGTTGCACCTTTTCGCCGAACTTCACCAATTCTGGTTTTCACGTTTGGTAGTCGCCGTTTACTTGACTAACGACCAGCTGGGAGTCTCCGTATATGAGGAAGTTTTCAATTCCCATGTCGATGGCGATCTCGAGACCTGCTATCAAAGCTTCGTATTCGGCTTCATTGTTCGTCCTCGGCTATGTTAGGGAGAAAGCAAAGCGCATTATCCCTCCTCGTGGAGTTACAAAGATGAGTCCTACCCCTGATTTGATTATAGGGGTACTTTGTTTGCGTTTCTTCACGGAAGATGCTCCATCGAAATAAAGCTCCCATCGGGTGTCACCACCGTCGATTGCATCAAACGCATGTTCGTCTGGAAAATCGCAATTCAGAGGAGAATCGGCGGGTATCGGATGCTCAGCGAGGAAGTCGGCGATGGCCTGGCCTTTCACTGCCTTGAGAGGTTGATACGTTATCGAGAACTCCATCAAGAGCAGGGCCCACTTAGCGAGTCGCCCCGTCAATATGGCCTTTAACATTAAATATTTTAGGGGGTCCACCTTCGAAATGAGATGGACTTCATGTGCCAACGCATAGTATCTGAACTTTGTTATCGCAAAGATCAACGCCAGGCAGTGTTTTTCAATGGGGGAGTAGTTGCTTTCTGCCCCCAGTAGAACTCGACTCAAGTAGTAGAGTGCTCTTTCTTTCCCTTGATCATTCTCCTGTGCCCATAATGCACCTAAGGAACCTTCGAGGGCGGTTGTATAAAGGATGAGGGGCTTCCTTTTGACCGGAACAGCCAATACTGGCGGGTTCTGCAGGTATTGCTTGATCTCGTTTAGCGCGCTTTGGCATTTTTGGTCCCAGACGAACGGGGTTCCCTTCTTCATCAGGTGGTTGTAAGGACGGCACTTGCCTGAAAGGTTGGCTATAAATCGTCGTATATACGCAAGCTTTCCTTGGAGAGACCGCAGCTGTTTGAGAGTCCTTGGTGGAGGCATTTCCATGATCGTCTTGATCTTTGACGGATCTATCTCAATACCTCGGTGTCGGACGATGAATCCCAGGAATTTGCCCGAGGAAACTCCGAATGCAAACTTGAGGGGGTTCATCTTCAAGTTGTATTGTCGAAGGCGTTGAAATACGGTCTTCAGATGCTCGAGATGCTCCTCGTATGATTTGCTTTTAACCACGAGGTCGTCGATATAACATTCGACAATTTCATGTATAAGGTCATCGAAGATCTTCGTCATGGCCCTCTGGTAGGTAGCACCGGCGTTCTTTAAACCGAAGGGCATCACTTGTAGCAGAATATACCCAAAGGAGTCCTGAAGGCAGTGTGCTTCTGGTCTTCAGGATGCATCTTTATCTGATTATACCCTGACGAGCCGTCCATGAAGGAGAAAACCTCATGAGTGGACGTATTGTCTATCATTAGTTCGGTGACTGGCACTGGGAAATCATCCTTCGGGCAGGCTTTATTGAGATCCCGGAAGTCTACGCATATGCGCACTATCCCATTCTTCTTCATCACCGGGACGATGTTGGCGATCCATTCAGGATATTAAACCTCTTGGATAAAGCCAGAGTCGATCAGCTTCTTGACCTCGGCGTTGATGCTCATTTCAAGCTCAAGCCGCATTCTTCTTGGTGCCTGCTTGACTGGCTTGACATCTGGGGATATTGCCAATTTGTGCACAGCAATTTCTGGATCTAATCCCGGCATTTCGGAATAGTTCCATGCGAAGCAATCTTTATGCTGCATAAGCAGGTCTTTTAACGAAGCCACCTTCTCTTCAGACAGCAGCTTACTAATGAATGTCGGTCGCGGGTCATTCACCGTTCCCAACTCAATTTTCTTGAGGTTATCTGCAGTGGTATGGATTCCATCTTCTAGCTCTTTTGGCGCTGGTGGGAATTTTGAGATTACCTCGTCGTTGCTATTTTCAAAGCACCAGGGAAGGTCATCCATGTTCTCGGGCTCTTCTTTTGATATCGTTATCACGTGACAAGTACGAATTCGCTTCCAATCCCAATGTGGAATTGGTTCTTCTTCCGTGGCCTTGGGTCCGTGCTTCTGTGGCGGCGCTACCCTCCAGTTGTCGGACAGAGCGAACTTGCCAAGCTGATACTGATCTTCGACCCAATTCTTGAAGGTGAAGCAGTCTTTGAGAGGATGCCCTACTACTCGGTGATAAAAGCAATAGTCTGGGTGTGAGACCTCGCCTGCTTGTTCGGGGTGTTTAGACTCCAGCAGTGTAAGCATCTGATGTTTTTGAGCGAGGTCAAGTATTTTCTTCGTCTTGTCCCGAGGAAAAGAGTATGCTCGACCCATTTTCTCATGAGGGATAGATCAGAACCGCTCGGTTCCCGTTTGCGTGGCTTCTTAGCCCCGCTATGTTGCTGTTGAGCGCCTTTTTCGCGTTTCGACTTGTTTCTGCCTCTGCGTCGAGCCTTCTTTATAACAGGTTGACAAGGAGCGGCATTTTCATCTTTCACGGCCTGTTGGAGGAGGCGTTGCGTTTTGGCTTTCTCGTAGATGACCATTTCGCGGTTATGGTCATCTCGGACTTTTTGACCAGCTTCCCTTATAAGTTTGTCCATTTGTTCTTCGAACGACGGACTGGGCACTTTTGTGTCTGGAACTTTTACTGGTTCAGGATTAGCATCTTCCCATTGAGCATCTGCTTCTTCATCAAAGTCATACACGACGTAGCAACCATGGAGTAGCTCTCGTTTGTTTGACCGGATGTATCCAAGCCCGATTGTTTCCATTCTCCCATTAGGCAACTTGCATTGAGTCCCGGGAACGTTCCAGACTTTGTCATAGAACTTGATTTTTCGAACGGTCTGCTTGAAGGATATCTCCTGGTGTTTTAGCAGCCTCTTCAAGCCTTCTGTATAATATCTGGGGAGATGGATGTGCTGAAGCCTGTCAAGCGTAGGATCCGCGCCATGCCAGATTTCTTTCTCCACTCTGGTTTCTTCAGAGCGGTAGAATAGAATTACCTTTTCACCTTCTCGCCTGGGAGGGACATAGAACGTCTACAGCTCTTCTACATTATAGATATCAAGTGCATCCAATTCTTTACGGTGTTTAAGCGGCACCATGGCGACTTGTAGACTTTGCTCTTCATCAGCGGACGTTTGTATTGAAAGTCGAGCAGAGAATACAGCATGGACCTCATCTTCCGAGTCGCTACCAAAGATCAACGTAGGAGCGGATAGTCCTGGCTTGTTGTGCCGAGACGGTCCAGAGTAAACTATCTCTTCTTCTTCTTCGGAATCACTCCCGAAAACAGGAATGGTGGCAGCGGCTTTGTTTTCCGGTTTACGACATCTCTCTGTATCCTCGAAATCCAGTAAGAAATACTTTGCATCTTCATATTTGCGGACCTCGTTCACAGAGAACGGGTTCAGTTCTCCCACCACGGTATACTCGAGACCATCCTTAGAATACTTCATACACTGATATTATGTAGAAGGGATGATGTTGTACTCGTGTAACCACGGTCGGCCGAGCAGAGCATTGTAGCATGTCTTGGCGTCTATGACGTGGAACTTAATATCCGTGACGAGTAGCCCGAAGCGTAGCGTCAGTATCACAGACCCAAGAGTACTTGATGACTGGGAGTCGAACCCGGAGATAGTAATCTTATACCGAGCAAGGTGCTGGACACTCATGCAGATTTCTTTTAACGCCTGCACATTGAGGAAGTTAACGGAGGATCCATTGTCGATCAGGATTTTGCCTATCTTTATATCGTGGCAATATCCTGAGACATAAAGGGGGCGATTGTGTTCGCACGTCCCAAGGAGAAGGTCTTCATCACCAAAAGCGACATCAGCAGTGTGCACTTCCTCCAATTCATCCTTCATCTTTTCTTCAGTCAAGAAAGCTTGGAATTGTTCCGGATCCTGTAGTGCCTTGATTAATGAATCTCTCACCTCCTTTGATAGCAAAAGGGCGTCAAGAATGCTGAGCTGCGAGGGTAATTTTCTCAGATGCGCTAAGACGTTGTAATCCACCTTATTCCTCTTCGGCGGGTCCTTGGCACTTAGCTCCTCCACCACTTGGTCATCTAAGACGATATCTTCAGAGACCTTTTCTTTCCCTTTATCTTTTCTGTTTGAGGGTCCGAGATTCTTTTCGGGCAGCGTCCGATTACGTAGCCAGATATTTTCGCAAACCTTCGGCTCTTCTTCTTTTCTCGAGGTGGACTCTTTAAAGAGAGGGCCAAGCTCCAGCTCCTCATCAGAATCGCTCCTGAATGTATGTACCTGTGATCCCCCGGCGTTAACTATGTGACAATCACCGGTAGTTTTGTTAAACCATTCGGTCATATTTTTCCGCTCCCGACGAGTTTTGCGCTTCTCCCACTTAAAATGTTGTCGGTGAGCAACATATCCTTACCACCATTTATCGAATGCTTTGCACTCTTCAGTGGGGTGCGAAATTTTCTGATGATATAAGCAATAGGAGGGGTGCATTTCCATTTCACCAGCAATGTTTCCTTCGGAAGAGGGTAGCTTCATGCCCATTGATATGGCCTTAGCAAACCTTTTCCTCATCTTGAATTTGCTTTTGTCAGTAGTGGATGTATTGTGCTCCAGCGGGAGTGTTTCAGCTCTTTCGTCAAGTCGCTGGCGCTTGGCCCTTTCAAATATAGCCGTCTCGCGTTCTTGATCAGCTTTACTTTTCAACCGAGCTTCGTTAAGGAATGCGTCAATTATTTCATCTGATGGCCCCATAATTTTTGGTTCGGGATCTGCCCCCAGCTTTTCAGTGCAAGGAGTCTCTTCATCGTCTGTCAACGAATGGGAGATCACATGGCAGCTCACTACGTATTCTTCAGATTCATCTGATGAACTTTCTCCCTCACCTTCCCCTTGAAAGACGTGGTTGAGAAACTCTTGGAGTGTAATGGGAGTCCATGCTTTCTGGTTGTATTCCTCCAGCTCGTCAATTTGTTTTTGTAAGTCTGTGCGCTTGTCACCAGGCTTTACAGACTTCTTAGATTTCTTCTTCTTCTTCTTCGAAGATTTTGACGGCTGGTTGCGAGTGCTTGGGCCACTACCATCGGTCTTTGGAGTTGTACGTGGCTTCAACATCCCCTCAATGACCTGCGGTTCCAATGGGTTCTTCCACTTGATCGCTGGGCATGCCTGAAGGTCATTCAGCATTCTCTTTGTCTTAGCTGACAGCACAACCTCCCATGGGGCTTCTTTAACGAGAGAGCATGTTGCCCCCGGCATGTTCATCCTTTTAGAGGCGTGAGGTTGCGGCAGACTCACCTTCCATCTATCGGATAACGCGAACTTGCCCTGTTGGTACTGGTCTTCAAGCCGATTTTTGAAGACGTAGCAATCTTCGATCGGATGACCCAGTACCCGGTGACAGGGACAGTAGTTGGGCTCATTGACATCATTTGGTTGCGACGGACTTTTTGGCTCCGGCAGATTTATGAGTCGGTTGCGCAACGCCAGCTCGAATAATCTTCTCGTTTTATCTCGGGAAAACGAATAAAGACGTCCTAGTCTCTCCTCAAGGGATACCTGTGGACGCATATTATTTTGACGAACAACCGGCTTCGAGTTGCTCGGTTGTTGTTGAGCATTAGCGACAACGATTGCTTTTCCCTTCCCCTTTTCATTTCGAGAGTCCGGCTTTGGAAGAGAGGGTTTATGGCCCATCTGATCCATTTGCGCTAGCTTGTCAATCAAGGCCGGGAAGGTAGTCGGCTTGAAGAACATCATAAATTGCGAGATGGTTGCTTGCGGATCAAGGGTTCCCACAAACATACCCACTGCAGGAGCTTCCTCAATGCGCTGCTCGCATTTTGACCATAAGTTCCGCCACCGTATAGCATATTGAACCCATGTCTCGCCTGGCTTTACCCTGGCGTTAATCAGTGCCGTCATTGGGGTGCGTTCACTGGCGCTTGCAAAACGCTGGGTAAACAACAGCTCCATCTCCGCGAAGGTTTTGATAGAGTCGTTCGGGAGCTCAGAGTACCACTCGAACGCTGTATCTGATAAGCTTCCAACGAACTGGAGAAGCAACAGCTTGTCATCACCGCCGGTGTTGCCACAGAGTGCCCTGAACTGGGCAACATGCTGGTGAGGATTGCCCGTCCCCTTAAAGACATGGAACTTGGGAATTGTGTAGCCCGGTGGATACTTGATCTGGTCGTACCAACTCGGATACGGTCGTCCTGTTTTTACGACCTGGTCGGCTGCTTCAGTCGCATGATGAACCCGTATTTTTTGGGCTATGTACTCATCCAGGTCAGCCTTGGAGATTGTTTCCTCCTTAGCTGTTGACAGAGCTGGCGGAGGATTCGACGTCTCTCCCCTATCATCTTCAAGGACGATCGGGGGATCTTCGACCGGAGGATCTTATTGGATCATCATCCCCACCATATCTTGGAACAGGAGGCCCATACGCTTTATGTTGGCTGCTTGTTCAACAGCCTCTTTATCCTTCTTCTCCAATATTCGACGAAGGAATTCGGCGTCGGTTTCTTGCTCCTGGCGTTCATCCGAGGACGTTTCAGGGTTTTCTTTTGGCCCAGTAAGTGCGGCCATAGCGTTCATCATCTCTTGGAGCTTCTGCTGCTGCTCCTGCGCTTTGGTCACCGATTGCGTGAGCGGTCTATGACCTGTTGATATGCGGCTGTCCTCTTTACCAGACGCCATATAGACGGTATGAACTACCATGCCCCCAGACTTAAGGTGTTTGGGTTCACCACCTTTGATATTCGCCATAGGTGTAGGAACTTTCTCTGGCCTTCTTCTTTTATGGGCCGTTGAAGTTGAGGGGGCCGTCGCTTTGGGCACCCAAGTGGTCGTCAACTTTCGTTGCTTAATCGGGGGATTTTCTTCTTGCCGACCTTTCGACTTTTTCTGTTGGCGAGAGAAATTAGGATCAATCACAGATTCTCGGACTCGTCGCCATGTCCTATAGATCTTGGAGGACAGTGATTGAGGAGACCTGATTTAGTGATTTTCCTGTTGTGTAGTATGTAGAAAATTTGTAAAGAACTTCACAACCAAAAAATATTTTGACCGCAATCAAACTACGGTGTCAATTGTAGTTCATGAATGAGTGCGGATCGTCCACAGGGATTGCACGATTCGTTTTTATGATATGCTTGAATTGAAAACTTAATTGACAAGAAAAGAAAACATGATTCAAGAATTTATCAATTGATTCAGGTGTCACGATGTTTAATCAAGAATCAAGAACTGATAAACAATCAAGAATTGGGTTTCGATAATATTTCCAATCAACAGTCAAGAATCTAAAAGAGACTCGTAGGAATCGATCGGATCGACAGACGTGATGTAATCTAAAGATATCGTGTTCTTGTCCTTCGAAGGATTGATACTAGATCGATGATCATCGACAAGAGTTAGGGTTTTCTCGTGAAACTAGGGTTTCATCTTATCCCTTGTTCTGTTGTCGATATCATTCACATTCTAGCCTCTAGCAATTTCAAGAAACGATCCTAACTCCCCAATTTCGAGCGATATCATTCAAGAAAGCATCGTAACGAAGTGGGTTGTCGGTTCTTGAACTTGCTAGGGTTTACAAAACTTGTAGGAATCAAGAATCGATTAAAGCTATGTTACATCATCATTCTATTGACCGTCTCGACTCCTCGACGAGCGGAGTTTTATTCACACATCACCACACAGAAAGTATTTACGAATTGTAAAGATAACATGATGCGGAATTTAAAGAAAACAAGATAAAAGAATATCACCTTTATTTATTTCAACAAGTTTGATTACATTTGCTCGAGAACTACAAGAGAATGAATCTAGTTGTTGATCGGGCGTCGCTCGGCTTCGTGAGTCGTGGATCGGCTCGGATCGCTTGCTCCGTTGAAGATCGGCTCCGCTCCTAAAGGTTGTAGGGCTTCTTGCTTAATGGGTACTCGGGATCTTGATTTTGATTGGAATTAGGGTTAGGGTTTCACACAAGCCCTGTCACTAGACTTGTGGAAGAAGAGGATGAAGAAAGAGGTAGAATGGGTCTAGTTTGATACTATATTTTGGATTGATGATCTTATTTTTCCAAGATGAATAGTTAGTGAGCCTAGGGTCTTATTTATAGAACACCCAAACCCTAGGTCTAAGTTTGAACTTCCCTTTCCCTCCAAAAGTTTGTTGAGGAGTTTCTAGAAGGAGTTTGTTAGGAGCTAGCTTAGGGTTTAAGCTAGGCTTAATTAGGCTTGGAAACCCTTGTTTGCTGATCTGGCAGAAACTCCTGGAGTCTTCTGGAAACTGAGATACATTTCTGAGCAGTGGGCCCTGTAAGAGGCATTTTGGTCCAAAATTGAAGTGATCATGTCATCAAGTAGCCGCGGATCCGCGGCATTAGCAAGCCCCTGCCGCGGATCCGCGGCTCTTTAATGGGGTTGGCCTTTGGGTCTTCTGGTGTGGACTTGTGCTGGAGTTTGGGGCTTCTTCTGATATGCTGAATTGTGATTGCTCCTTTGGATTGATACCAGATCTGAAATTAGTGAGTTGACGTATCTTTTGAGCGGTGTGATGTTCGAGCGAGCTTTTCTTTTACTGCACAGACTTCGAAACACGGGTTGCGACATATAGAAATATTGCGATGCCATGCAATGCAGTCAATTTCCCTAGAAATGCCGGTTTTAAGGTCTAATACATGAAATCTGATATTTTGCGACCGATTTGCTAATATGTGAATTATGAATACCGTACACTTCTAAATGAATGCAAATGATGAGGAAATTGCCGGCTAAAATATGCAATATTTTCGACTGATCAAATACCCCCAAACTTAATTTCGATCGTCTCGAGCGAATGTTTTATTAAAAAGAGAAGGAGAAAATAAAGAAAGAGAAAAACTAACTAGCACACTTTCGTAGGCAACACGATTGCACTGAGCATGTGCAACAAGCCTTTAAACCTCTAGGTGTCCCTAGTAGGAGGAGTGTTGTCTCCTGAGGGTTTTCAGCGGATTGCACCCACAAAATCCAATAATAAAAGCAAGATCATGAATATTACATTTCATGACAAGAATTGTAAAAGAAAAGCTTCGAAAATTAGGGTTTCCAACTAAGCTAGCTTTTCGGTTGTCATGAGCCCTATCTTAATGGTCATGAAAAGATGTTAGAAATCACGTCCTCCTTCAATAAAACATCGTCTTATTCTTCATTCCTATCTTTCTTCCAAACATCGATCATATAACCCTGCGTGTGTGTAAAGACATCCCTACATCCGGAGAATTCAATTCAAGCTATCATACTCTTGCCCATCAGCCTCAGTACTTTTTTAATTAATGAATATTTAGATGAGATTGCTCACACACTTTCATGCGACCGTTAATACTTCTTGAGGTACTAACCGACCGATTACTCCTGTGCTTGCTTACTTGGTGTATTTTCCTCGTCTTGCACCACCTCAGGCATAGCAATGACTCCCAGACCAGTTGGCCTTAGAGCACTAGGTGAAGAAGCACCCTCGCTATACATTTTTATTGCCCTCGGTGATAACAAAACCAGTGTTCATTTTTCTCACCACTTTATATTTTCTTCATTTTTTTATTTTTTTTATTTCCTTCATACTTTTGGCTTTAAGACGAGCATTTCAAGGTATCCTCTACTATCCCAGGCTTTAAGACGTGTGTAAGTGCGAATAGCAGGGTATCAACGTTCAAAATGTTTAGCTTCCAGAATAGAAACTATTTTTCAGACTTATTTTTATCCTCAGATTAGTGACGTCTTTCATCTTACTAACCCTTGGGACAACGGCTCATAACTACTTATTACTAGTTCGTATAAGAAAACTTCTAATTTTCTTAGTTTTCTTAAATTTTTCTAATCTCATGGATGTAATTTTTCACTATCTAATCTTTCATTATCTTATTTATGTACAAAAATATTTTTATCTTTTGAAAATTTTTAAATTTTTATAGTTTTTTCGAAAAATGTTTTGTGCTTATGCAAATGATATGCAAATGATGCGAAAATAAGCACAAACCTTCCCCAAACTTGTTTTCAACAGTGTCCTCACTGTTGCCTTCTGCTAAATCACGAAAAACCTGTAAGCTTGGGAGGAATTTATTAGTGGGGGCAAAATATTTAAGTGAAGAACCTCCCCCAAACTTATTTTTGGCTCAAAATTTTGTAAAATTTTTCTTTTCAAGAGCCAGAAAAAAATATACCCCCCAAACTTGAGTTATGCAATGTTAAACTTTGAAAATCACAAGAGGGGGTCAAAAATCAGTGGTCGATGCCAAGCTTTGCAAAGACCGAATGTCAACACCAACCATTCAAAAATTTTATCAATGCAGTGCTCTGGTTGGTGGAAGAAGAAGTGGGGAAAGGTTAAGTGGTGGAATAGAATGTGTGTGCGTCTCGTTTTGGAGAGACGATGCAGTGTATGTGATGGATTACTCGCATTCTTTTTACAAGTCAGAAAAAGGGGTGGAGGTTCAATTTCAGTGAGTGGAACCTGATTCATCTCAACACCCGTGTTATTCAGAAATGCGAGTTCATCAGCGAAGATCTCCTCAAAAGTTTCATCTATACCCCGAAGAATAATGTCATCACAAAGTGCGGGGTGATCTTCAGACTCTAAAAGCAGTTCATAATCAGTGTTAGTTGTTGACCCGGACATCTCGGTGGAAGAGTCCATATGTGTATGATACAAAGTTGGGTCAAACAATAACGTATGAAAAGAGTCAAGATCAGTATTATGAGGGTCATTAAATTCGCTGCTGTCGACATCCATTAAGTCGACAGAACAAACCTGAGCAGTAGGTTCGGAGGGTACACTTCCTAACTTGTAAATGTTCATCTCAATTGTCCTATTCCCGAAGGATAGGGTTATAGAACCGTTACGACAATTGATGATAGCATTGGAAGTGGCCAAAAAGGGGCGACCTAAAATCACCGGAATTTGATTCCGTGAGTTCGCTACAGGCTGTGTATCAATTACAATAAAGTCCACAGGGAAGATAAATTCCCCGATTTTTATTAACACATCCTCCAGTTCACCCCTAGGTTTGGTGATTGATCGGTCAGCCATCTGGAGAGTGCATGGAGATGGTTTTAACTCTCCGATTCCTAACTGCTCATAAACTGAGAAAGGAAGCAGGTTAACACTTGCCCCAAGATCTAGTAGAGCACGGTTAATGTGTTTCTCCCCAATAGAGATGGAAATAGTAGGATATCCAGGATCCTTACGTTTCCTCGGTAATTGCTGGAGGAAAGCTGTGTCTACTGTTTTTGCCATGAATATCTTCTTGGGCATTTGTTTCTTCCTCTTTCTAGTGCAAAAGTCTTTAAGAACTTTAGCATATGCAAGGACTTGTTGGATAGCATCTAGAAGAGGGATATTGATGTTAACCTGTTTAAACATCTCAGTGATCTTCTCCATTTGTGGACTTGGTGTGTTAGCCCTTAACCGATTAGGATAAGGTGCTTTAGCAATAAGCGCTGGGTCCATCATAGGAGAAGGAAGTGTGTGTGGAACCGATCCCAGTATAGAAGTGGGAATCGTCCGTGGAGGGGTAAAAGAGGTAGGCTGTAGTGGCGAGCCTTTTGGGAAACGAAGAATAGGCTCGGAAGAAGATGGTGGGGTAGAAGAACTGGGGTCAGAAGTGTGTGTGTGAGGAAAGGTCTCAGCCGGGGTGTTGATAGGATTGTCGGTATCATCAACTTCTTCCCCAACATGATTGTCAAGCACTCTTCCAGATCTCAACGTGGTGATTGCATTCACATGATGTGAATAGCCAGGATTGGGTAAGGGTTGAGCTGGAAGTTTCCCTTTCTCTCTTGCACTCATTTCGGCTTTTAATCGTGCAATTTCTTCTTCCATCGATTTAATACTCTCGTTTTGGGACGCTGAGTTTTTCTTTATCTCATCGACAGAAGACTTCATTTCAGCCGAAACTTGCATGATATTTGTTAAGATCAAATTCATGTATTGTGCAAAAGAAGAGGATTCATCAGTTCCGGTCAACTGTAAAGGACTAGATAGTGCAGGTGTGTTGACCTGATTTTGAAAATTATGTGCTTGAAAGGGGTGCTGACTCAATTGAAGTTGTGGTTGCTGTTGTGGTGGAGGGACCCTTTGAAAATTGTTTTGGTTTGGAACCGTGTTTTGTGATTGTGATTGGTTCCAAGCAAAATTAGGGTGATTCCTCCAACCCTGATTATATGTGGAAGAAAAAGGATCGTTTCTCGGTCTTTGAAACGTGGCATTGGTATGCTCACGACCTTGAAACGGACATTCTTCCGTCAAGTGAGACGGATCAGAACAGCACCCACAAATAGTTTTGGAAAGTGACATTTGATTAAGGGAGGCGGCTAAAAATTTGTTTTCCATAATCTCGAGTTTCTTTTGTATAGCTGAAATGTCAGCTCTAACTCCTATGGAAATATCCGACTGGTTATTGCCACTCCTAAATGATGGACTTTCCCACTGTAAAGACTTTTCAGCGAACTCTTCTAAATATCGCCAAGCTTCCCCATCATCCTTAGACATAAAAGTACCTTGACACATGTTTTCAAGGCTCTGTTTAGTGTTAGGGTTACTACCCTCATATATGATTCGGCAAAGCTCCCATCTCGGGATGCCGTGATGAGGACATTGAACCAATAGATCCTTGAAATGTTCAAAGTATTTAGAGAATGGTTCAGCAGGGAGCTGGGCAAATTGATTCAGTTCGCTACGGATTCGAGCTGTCTTTTGTATTGGGTAAAATTTCTTAAGGAATGCCGCGACGAATTCTCCCCAATTCGTAATAGAATGTGCGGTAGTGTTGTATAGCCACTTCTCGGCTATATCGCACAAGGTAAATGGGAGAAGTCGTAGACGTATCGCATCCACTGAAAGTTGTGACGTACCCATCATTGCGCATACGTTTTCAAATTTGGTAATGAAAACGTAAGCGTCCTCAGTCTCGAGTCCGTGGAATTTGGGTAAAAGATTGATATACTGGGGCTTAATCTCAAAGTTATCCCCATTGGCTGGTGGTGTGGATAAGCAGGTCGAAAGAGGACCTCTATGTGGATAGCATCTTTCCTGGAGAGAAATGTGGGGAAGATTCTGCGCACCAACGGACGGCGGCAGATTAGGGTTAAAGAAGTTTGATGGATTCGGGTCCATCGGTGTGGGTGTGGTAGTAGGTAAAGAAAAGGTAAATGGAGAAATATCGACTTCGGAGTCGATAAGGGGTACGCGGACTAAACGGGCACTAGAATCCCGTGTCCAGCCTATCTTGCACTAAAATGGGTTAGTACAAGTGGCAGCGTTGGCTTATAATTAAGGGTAAAATGAATGCGGTGTTTGCTTTTGAAAAAGGGACGGATTTTTGAAAAAATGATGCGACAAAACAAATGCAGCACACAACCCTAGAATCTAGTGGTCACCTAGGTCCGGCTCTAGACCGTTCCTAACTGCCAAAAGACAAGTCGCAGGATAGAATCCTCCACTGCCTCTTTGTCCCCCTGTGGCCGGATAAGTGCCAAGTAAGTGGGAAGGTACTCCACTACGTAAGTAGTGGGCCTAATTAAAAACCACTAGCCTTAGACACACTCGCCTTAGGCACCATAAGAAAACGCGGATAAGCAATGAATTACCCACGGCCTTCTCTTGTCCTAATTGAGCGCGACAGTCCTTAGAGTCTTCTCTAGATTTCTTTTAGTTAATGAGGGTCAATGCGGATGCAAGTTTGGTGGTTTTCGGGGCCTAGGAAGGGTAATGAAATCCCCACCTAATTTGGATTTGGCCGTGCCCCTTAATATCCGTATTTAGAATGCAAACAACCAAGAAACAAAATCACGCACAAATTTAACTTTGCAATTTGCGAGCTGCGATTATTTGCAAAGAATCCTGCAGAAAAGTGTTAATTGGAGCTAAAAGAGGAGAGAGGAGAGAGAAAGAAGTCACCTGCACTAAAAATTTTGCAGAGAACCCCCAAATGCGCGGCGGTTCCGCCGCAAATGGTAGGCAATGGCCGCGGAAACGCAGTCCTCTGGTGTGATCTCTGCACCAAAATTCACTAGGAAGCTCCTGTTGCTTCCCTCTGTTCTCTTGTATATTCTAAAAAAAATTCTCAATTCCCAAACAGCTCCAGATTTCCTTGCAATGAAACAAAACAAATTGTTTAGGGTTTGCACGAATTTTGATCTCAAAAACAACAATGGAATAATTCTTTCAATTCAAACTATAAAATGAAACGAATTAGCGCGCGATCCCCGGCAACGGCGCCATTTTGATTTAGTGATTTTCCTGTTGTGTAGTATGTAGAAAATTTGTAAAGAACTTCATAACCAAAAAATATTTTGACCGCAATCAAACTACGGTGTCAATTGTAGTTCATGAATGAGTGCGGATCGTCCACAGGGATTGCACGATTCGTTTTTATGATATGCTTGAATTGAAAACTTAATTGACAAGAAAAGAAAACATGATTCAAGAATTTATCAATTGATTCAGGTGTCACGATGTTTAATCAAGAATCAAGAACTGATAAACAATCAAGAATTGGGTTTCGATAATATTTCCAATCAACAGTCAAGAATCTAAAAGAGACTCGTAGGAATCGATCGGATCGACAGACGTGATGTAATCTAAAGATATCGTGTTCTTGTCCTTCGAAGGATTGATACTAGATCGATGATCATCGACAAGAGTTAGGGTTTTCTCGTGAAACTAGGGTTTCATCTTATCCCTTGTTCTGTTGTCGATATCATTCACATTCTAGCCTCTAGCAATTTCAAGAAACGATCCTAACTCCCCAATTTCGAGCGATATCATTCAAGAAAGCATCGTAACGAAGTGGGTTGTCGGTTCTTGAACTTGCTAGGGTTTACAAAACTTGTAGGAATCAAGAATCGATTAAAGCTATGTTACATCATCATTCTATTGACCGTCTCGACTCCTCGACGAGCGGAGTTTTATTCACACATCACCACACAGAAAGTATTTACGAATTGTAAAGATAACATGATGCGGAATTTAAAGAAAACAAGATAAAAGAATATCACCTTTATTTATTTCAACAAGTTTGATTACATTTTCTCGAGAACTACAAGAGAATGAATCTAGTTGTTGATCGGGCGTCGCTCGGCTTCGTGAGTCGTGGATCGGCTCGGATCGCTTGCTCCGTTGAAGATCGGCTCCGCTCCTAAAGGTTGTAGGGCTTCTTGCTTAATGGGTACTCGGGATCTTGATTTTGATTGGAATTAGGGTTAGGGTTTCACACAAGCCCTGTCACTAGACTTGTGGAAGAAGAGGATGAAGAAAGAGGTAGAATGGGTTTAGTTTGATACTAGATTTTGGATTGATGATCTTATTTTTCCAAGATGAATAGTTAGTGAGCCTAGGGTCTTATTTATAGAACACCCAAACCCTAGGTCTAAGTTTGAACTTCCCTTTCCCTCCAAAAGTTTGTTGAGGAGTTTCTAGAAGGAGTTTGTTAGGAGCTAGCTTAGGGTTTAAGCTAGGCTTAATTAGGCTTGGAAACCCTTGTTTGCTGATCTGGCAGAAACTCCTGGAGTCTTCTGGAAACTGAGATACATTTCTGAGCAGTGGGCCCTGTAAGAGGCATTTTGGTCCAAAATTGAAGTGATCATGTCATCAAGTAGCCGCGGATCCGCGGCATTAGCAAGCCCCTGCCGCGGATCCGCGGCTCTTTAATGGGGTTGGCCTTTGGGTCTTCTGGTGCGGACTTGTGCTGGAGTTTGGGGCTTCTTCTGATATGCTGAATTGTGATTGCTCCTTTGGATTGATACCAGATCTGAAATTAGTGAGTTGACGTATCTTTTGAGCGGTGTAATGTTCGAGCGAGCTTTTCTTTTCCTGCACAGACTTCGAAACACAGGTTGCGACATATAGAAATATTGCGATGCCATGCAATGCAGTCAATTTCCCTAGAAATGCCGGTTTTAAGGTCTAATACATGAAATCTGATATTTTGCGACCGATTTGCTAATATGTGAATTATGAATACCGTACACTTCTAAATGAATGCAAATGATGAGGAAATTGCCGGCTAAAATATGCAATATTTTCGACTGATCAAGACCACTCCGGCTTTCCTGCTTCCACGGCGGTCTCTACCGGTGGAGGAGATCTTTTGAGCACCGCAGTTGGCGAGTTTCTGCGTACCCTGTTCAGCAACTCGAAGCTGTTCCCAGTTGGAACAGCAACATTAACTTCCACCGTTGGAGCTGGTGGAGTTATCCCAGAGGGGGAGTTGCCCCCAGTCTTCTTTACCCGGCGCCAGTGGCGTCGTCGGGCGCGACGAGTTGTCGGTATTGGTTCAGAGACAGAAACAGGGGTGCTGAAGACTGACATCTTTTGAGCAGCAGGAGCAGGAGTAGGAGTTGGGACGGTCAGTCTTGTAAAGACCGATCTCTTAGCAGGAGAAGCCGCCTTGACGACTTCAGGAGCAGGTTTGGCTACTCTTTTTGGAATAAACTTTTCTGGGGACGCAAGCTTCATTATGGGCCCGCAGGAGTTTTGGCCCAGCCTGGAGAAGACCGAGGCACTGGTGTTGGGCGACCCGTTGAGAGGGTCCGCAGTAACTGTAAGTCAATCGAAGATCGACTTCTTAGGAGCTTCTGGTATGGGCACAGGGGTGCTGAAGCTTGTTGGTGGAAGCATGGTTCTGAAAAACAGCCCTGTGGTGGCTTGAGTAATCTGCTCCACGGGCATCGTGAACAAAGAGGCCGCTTGGGGCCCGTAGGTTATGCCCCCAGTTGAGGCAGGACGCGAGTTGCAGCTGCAGTTGGAGCACTTCGAACAGGTAGAGACCATCGATGCTTGATTTCTGCGCCAGGCAAAAGACCAAATCTTAGTAACTTGAAATCCAAAGGCAACCATTAACAAACCGCGATTCGTTCGCGAATACGACACACGAAGTGTGGAGTGGAAAGAGGAAAAGGTCCCACCGGGCGTGCCAGAATCTGTTCCCCTCCGAATGGCGGTCGAGACATTAGGACGTCTTGCCTGAGATTCGGGGCAGATGCTATTTGGTTTTATCCGTCCACCTCTCCGAAGATGCCAAGTTGATTTATGACACCGTGTATCGGAGGTTTAGACGGATGCGGTCGATGTAGCAGACTTCGTCAGATTCCCCCTCGCTTGAGGGGTTTTTGATTGTGGGGACGCTCTTCCCTGCAGGCGCAAGCCCCTGCAGTTAATTACGCTACCGCATCGCGGTAACAACTTTCTCCTTCTCTAGAATTTCACTTCGTGTCGTGGGTGTTTGTTTTGTTTGTGGTTCGCATGATTTAATTTGCTATTATTAGGTGCATGTGATTCTTGCAAGGATAAATTGCCTTTGGTGTTTAGCCTCTTTTATGAAGCAGTGCTTTACTTTTCAGTCTTAGAGATGGAGTTTTCGTTCTGATTAGGGGAAACAATACCATCGGAAGGTCACACACCCTACCAAAAAGTGTAATGCCTTCAAGAAGTGGTGGCAGGGATACGTTGCCTTTCGACAACAATTTAAGCGAATGAAGTGCAAAGCCCGTCAGGAACAGAGAAGCACGACAGACGAGCATGAAGGAACAGCCGGTAACTGTCATATGGTTGATGCCGTCCCGACAAGAGAAAAACCTCAAGTTCTTACCTTCGGGAGTGATTCTGATGAAGAAATAGCTCTTGACCCTCTCTTCAAGGAATCCACCTCTGAAAAAGAAGAGGAGATGAAGAACTGTGAGAACATTCAACTGCGTAACCGTACATTGCCTGAAAAAAATCTCAGACCTTCAAACAAAGGTTCAGGAAAAAGGGACAAAGGAAAGGAAAAAGTCCCTGAGGAGATTGCTCTCGATGTTAGAGTTGTCAAAGAGCTCACAGCCAAGGACCCGCCTAAAAAGAACAAGGTGGACTACAATGTCTTAGCATATCTGAGAAAGATGCCCTCACAATTGAGTATCTTGGATGCCCTTCTCCTGTTTAAAGAGGCACGAGATTCCCTGATCAAGGCGTTACAAGAGCCCGACCAGTTTCAAGCCTTCCTTCCTGGGGGAAGAAAAGATGAAGAGTAAGCTGGAAGAAGTCCACACGGCTGATATCACCTTCAGCGATGAAGACATCCCTCTCGGAACTTGCGATCACAACCGTCCGCTGTATGTAACTGGGTATTGTCACGATATCAAGATAAAGAAGATTCTGGTCGACAACGGATCCTCCGTCAACCTTCTTAATGTAAGAGTACTGAAGAAGATTTGCATGAACGTTCAACACTTGGCTCGGGATAAAATTACCATCTCCGGTTTTGACTCCCAATCATCACAAACGCTCGGGTCTGTAATACTGACATTACGCTTCGGGATGCCCTTCACTGACATCAAGTTCCATGTCATTGATGCCAAGACTTGCTACAATGCTCTGCTCGGTAGACCTTGGTTACATGAGTACAATATCATCCCTTCTACACAACATCAGTGTATGAAGTACTTCAAGGACGGTGTCGAGTACACAGTTACAGGGGAGCTGAACCCATTCTCCGTAAATGAAGTTTGCAAATATAAAGATGTCAAGTACTTCTTACCAGACTTCGAAGACATGGATAGATGTCGCAAACCGGAGAATAAACAAAAGCTATCGCCACTATCCTGATATTCGGGAGCGATACCGAAGAGGATGAAGAGATGGTCTACTCGGGACAACCCCAAGTCAATAGGCCAGGACCATCTACTCCTATGCCGGTCTTTGGCAGTGACTCTGAGGACGAGGCCAACACAGTATTCTCCATCCGTCCGCAAATGCAGACCTTTGCTGGAGCTGACCAGAGTTTACAGATTACCCTGGTCCCACAGCAGCATTACAAAGAACTTGATGCACATGATACGTACAGTGTGCAAGAGCTGCAGACCTTCAAAGTCCCTCCTAAGCAAAGAGGTGAGAAGGCGATCCTTTTCTACCAATCCATAAAGACTAAAGTGGAGAAAGAAGTATGGCATGGTGCCGAACCTGCGCTCGACAGGCTTCAACCAATCCGTCTGTCCAGATACTACGCAGAGGGACTGAAAAGGCTATTGAGACGCCAAGGCGTACCCTTCAAACAGACTGCTCGACAAGCCCAGTTCTATAACAAGATTTGAGATGCTCCCGGGACTTAGCGGAATATGCCCAATGGGAGAATGGAGACGACCGGCCTTGGATACGTTCGGTCCAATAAAAGGGAGCGATTCCATGGCTGCCAGGTCATAAATAATTCCAGTGGAGAAACGAATGCATTTCCAGATGGCGTTGATGTCGAACCAGAGCGAGATCTCGCCGTAAGAATAGCAAGCCCGTCATTCGAAGAACAGATTGACAAGCTAATAAGAGAAGCGGGTCAAAAGGTTCAGGATGACCATAGCCGCGAAATGGACGCAACGTATCATTCAGCAGGTTACCGAAGGAGAAGACGACGATGCCCTTCACCCCCAGCCCGCTGTGCGTTCTCGTGGTAAGAAAAAAGCCTGACGAAGAAGTAAAAGCAAGGTGAAGAACAGGGACAGCGTTCAAAAACAGCGAAGCGGATCTAAGAAGCCGCGCGAGCGAGAAAAAATCAGCTGGAACCCGTCTTTTATGAAGAAGATGGGTCGGGAGTAATCTTTCCCTCAAGACAAGACAAGGAAAATATTCAACCTTGTCATTGTAGGGTGTTTTTCGTCACCCCAGTGAGATGGGAATACGCGCGCGCTTGTCAGGCGCACTACAGATTCCCCCGGCCTAGGGTAGGCCGGGGTTTATTGATTGTGGGGATCCGAATCTCCGGCAGCCGCGGACTAAGCTGCCGTTAATTACCCCTCGCCTTTGGGGCGAGGGAACCTCCGATTAACGGGTTAAACTGGTCATGCGAACTCAATGTGCAGTATACGTGTGTTGTGTTTTGAAAGGGGGGTTTTGGATATATCGGGAGCCACGCAGAGTTTTTACGGGGGTCCCGCTACCCGGATAGCGGGCTGGGGGTCAAGGGGGCTAGCAGCCCCCTTGCGGGGTGCGGGGCAGCGCCCCGTTAGAAATTTTTTTCTAACAGGGACAGTGTCGCGGAGTATGTGTATGTGTACATTTATATACATATGTATATATATACATGTAAATATAAGTAAAGAGGAAAAAGACATCCAAAGGATGTGTGGGGCCAGCGTCTAGAGCGCTGTGCGCTAAGGTGCTGTGCGCTCAGGCGCGCGCGCGCCACGTGTCGACACGTGGGCAACTTGCGCATGAGCGCTGCGCGCAGGTGCGCAAGCGCACGCGCCACGTGTCGGCATGCGGGCGTTTTGCGCAAGAGCGCTGCGTGCAGGTGCGCAAGCGAGCGCGCGCCACGTGTCGGCACGCGGGCGCTTTGCGCACTTGCGCAAGCGCGCAGGTGCGCAAGAGCGCTGCGCGCAGGTGCGCAAGCGCGCGCGCGCCACGTATCGTCACGCGGGCGCTTTGCGCACTTGCGCAAGCGCGCAGGTGCGCAAGTGCGCGCGCCACGTGTCGGCACGCGGGCGCTTTGCGCACTTGCGCAAGCGCGCGCCACGTGTCGGCACGCGGGCGCTTTGCGCACTTGCGCTGCGCGCCGGAGAGGACAAGAGGCTTTTAGCCTAAAAAGATTTCTCTGAAGAGAGATCAAAGAGGAGTTGGACTCCTGAGTGTTTTTTTTTCTTCTTTCTTGGGGGTTTAGTGAAAGATGTTCTTCTTCTTCCTCCTCTGTTGGCTGGATCTTGATGATCAAGAGATGTGAGATCTAAAAATCTCTCCTTTCTGAGATCTAATGGTAGATCCAAGTTCCCCTTTGTGGGTTTTGTGGTGGAAGACTTCTTAGTTTTTGAAAAGAAAGAGTAAAACTCTTGATTTAATTCAAATGAAATGAGAAGGTTTAGAACCTTGGAGAAGGAGCAGGAGGCACAAAAGATCTCAGATCTAAAATTTTTTGTGGAGAGAATGAAAAGTTCTTTTTTTTTTTATTCATCATCATGTTGCCTTTTATAGGCTTACACATTTACATATAGCCCCTTGGGCTTTGCAAAAATGGCATTTTAGCCCATCCCATGGTTCATATGCCATTTCTTTTTGCACATAAACCATGGGCTTACAAAATATTGGTTTTATGCCCATTTTGCATACATTCATGCATAAAAAATTACATAAAAATTATTTATTACATGATTTCATTTTTGGCATGGAGAGGGTCGGCCGCTTCATGTTTCGGACTCGACCTGGGCATGGGCCCACTTGACCTGGGCTTAGGCCCACCTGGCTTGGGGTTGACCTTGACTTTGACTCGGTCAACCGGGGTGTAAATTTTTACCCCAACAAAATGCCCCCCATCAATAAATGCACACCGCACATTTGAGTTGTGTGCATGAAATTGATGGATCTTGAAGCTGAACTTCGAGGTGGAACATCATTCCGGGGGATCGGAGCATCATTCCGAAGAGCGGAGCATAATTCCAGGATTCGGAGCATCGTTCCGAAGGGCGGAGCATGATTCCAGAGTTCGGAGCATCTTTCCGAAGAGCGGAGCATAGTTCCAGAGATATCGGAGCATCATTCCAAAGAGCGGAGCATAATTCCAGGATTCGGAGCATCATTCCGAAGAGCGGAGCATGATTCCAGAGTTCGGAGCATCTTTCCGAAGAGCGGAGCATAGTTCCAGAGATCGGAGCATCGTTCCGATGGGCGGAGCATAATTCCAGGGATCGGAGCATCATTCCGATGAGCGGAGCATGATTCCAGGGTTCGGAGCATCATTCCGAAGAGCGGCAGACATTCTGACCGAAGCATGATTTCGATGCAGAGGTAAATTCCTAGGCGAAGTATAATTCCGACAAGGAAGGCAAATATTCCGAGGCGAAGCATTGATTTCGACACGGGATTTATTCTGAGACGGAGCATGATTCCGGCGCAGAACTTGTTGGCTAACTTGATTCCGAGACGAAGCATAATTTCGACAGGGAAGGCAGGTACACCGAGGCGAAGCATCATTTCGACACGGGGTACATTCTGAGACTAAGCATAATTCCGACGCAGAGCTTGCTGGTTGACTTGATTCCGAGGCGGAGCATAATTCCGACGAGGAGGTCGTTGGTTGATTCCGAGCTGAAGCATAATTCCGACAGGGAGCTTGCTGGTTGACTTGATTCCGAGGCGGAGCATTATTCCGACGAGGAGGTCGTTGGTTGATTCCGAGCCGAAGCATAATTCCGACAGGGAGCTTGCTGGTTGACTTGATTCCGAGGCGGAGCATAATTCCGACGAGGAGGTCGTTGGTTGATTCCGAGTCGAAGCATAATTCCGACAGGGAGCTTGCTGGTTGACTTGATTCCGAGGCGGAGCATAATTCCGACGAGGAGGTCGTTGGTTGATTCCGAGCCGAAGCATAATTCCGACAGGGAAGGCAGGTATACCGAGGCGAAGCATGATTTCGACACGGGGTAAATTCTGGGACAGAGCATGATTCCGCCGTAGAGGTTGTTGGTTTGATTTGATTTGGGTTGACATCAGCATCGCTACACTGGAATATGGTACCAGGAGCGAATCATCATTTGTCATGAGAGGATTTGGGAATTGGGGTTTTTATTTGGCATCTGCATTGCTGCACTGGAATAATGCCAGGAGCAACTCATCATGTGCCCCGAGAGGATTTGGGAATTGTTGGCTTAGGAGACAGGTTTTAGATCCCTGTCACCTAAGGCTTTTCCATTTTGTGAGCCGTAAGGGTCTCACAAAGCATTTTCTCCCTACGGGTCGTAAGGATCCCGTAGGTGTATTTTCTCCTTAGGAGTCGTGAGGACCCCCAAGTGTGTTGCTCCTTTGTGAGTCGTAAGGATCTCACGCGGGAATTTTCTCCTCACAAAGTCGAGAGGACTTTGCGAGTGCATTTCATTTCTTTTTTTTTTATTCTTTTTTTTTTTTTTTACGAGTTTGCGCCCTTTCGGGTTTTCACAAACTCGCCGGCAGTCCTGCTGTTTTTACTCACGGAGCCCTTTCGGGTTTTCATCCGTGCCCGTTTTGCTTGTGGACATACCGTTCTTCTTTTTTTTTCTTTCCCTTTTTTTTTGGAGAGATCGGGATTGTTTTACGCCCGTGGATTGTATACGGTTTTGCAGGATGTATGATCCAGACCGTAGGGCCATAAAAATTTTAGGACTTTGTCGGCGTCTGCATCGCTGCACTGGAATATGGTACCAGGAGCGACTCATCATTCGCCATTGGAATTTGGAATTTGGTTGGCGTCTGCATCGCTACACTGGAATATGGTACCAGGAGCGACTCATCATTCGCCGTTGGGGTATGGGATTTGGAATTTGGTTGGCGTCTGCATCGCTGCACTGGAATATGGTACCAGGAGCGACTCATCATTCGCCACTTGGGGATTGGGGAGCGATGGCTTAGGAGACAGGTTTGGATCCCTATCACCTAAGACTTTTCAATTTTATGGGCCGTGAGGGTCCCATAAAGGTATTTTCTCCCTGCGAGTCGTAAGGATCCCACAGGTGTATGTTCTCTTTAAGAGTCGTGAGGACTCCTAAGTGTGTTTTTCCTTGGTGAGTCGTAAGGATCTCACGAAGGTTTGTTCTCCTCATGTATCGTGAGGACACATGAGTGGGTCTTTCTAATGAAGCATGATTCCAAAGGCGGAGACCAGCCGCGTAACTGGTGGTTGCGGTGGGGCATGGGTATGCTGAGAATTATTTGAGCCCGTGGATTGTATACGGTAGTCAATTTGGGGACTGGCCGTAGGGCTGAAAGAATTTTGGGAAATTGGATTTTTGTTTGGCGTCTGCATTGCTGCACTGGAATAATGCCAGGAGCAACTCATCATCCGCCCCTGTTTTTTTTTTTATTTTTTATTTTACCGCGATTGCTCTATTATTTCAGCTTTTTTTATCGCGAAGGTCGCGATTGCCCTATCATTTCGGCTATTTATTCGCGGTTGCCCCATCATTTCGGCTTTATTTTCATTTTTATTTTTACTCGCTGATTTTTATTGCGAGTTGCCCCATCATTTCGGCTTTTCTTTAATTTTCTTTTATTTACACATTTTTTTATTTACATTTTTTCTTACATTCCCAGTTTAACGACTTAGAGGTCGATTGTTCCCAGTTTAATGACGTGGTGGTCGACTGTTCTCAGAGAAAGGCAGATGTCTGAGAGAATCGGTTTCACGAAGAACTTCGGTCTCCGTTTGTATGAAATTGGCGGTCGCATCTTGACTGTTTACTAACACGCCTTTGGACAGTTCTATCTCTCCTGCCTTGTATTGCTTTTCGACCCAATCTTTGAAGACGAAGCAGTCTTCAATGGCGTGACCTATCACTCTGTGATAGGGGCAGTATTTGGGGTCGTCGGTCCTATTCGCTTCCTGCGGTCTTTTTGACTCTGGCAGTTGTAGACCGTTCTTCAGGGCATCTTTGAATATTTTACGGATTTTGTCCCTTCTGAAGGAATAGACCTTATCCAGCTTCTCTTTCAGTGGAGATTCTCCCCCCTCTCCGAACATTGGCTTCCGAGGCTGGTTGGCGTTAGGCCCGCTCAACCCTTGCTTATTTCGGTTGGCCGAGGCATTGAAAGACTCAGAATCGTCGGAATTTCCGCCTTTGCGATTATCGTCCTTTCGGTTTCTCCATGACCTATTGTTATTTTGGGAATCCGAGGAGGACTCCTGCTTTGAGCGCTCCAGCATCTGAACTTTCCTGGTCAGCTCTTGGAATGTTTTGAGACCCGCGGTGCATAGAAACGGGGCCATCCAATTGTTGAGATTTCCGACGAGGAGACTGACGGATTGGTCTTGCTCTATCGGCGGTTCGCATTTGACGGAGAGATTGCGCCATCGGGTTATAAAATCCGTGTTGCTTTCATTGTTCTTGGGCTTGGTCCTTACGAGCTCGGCAATGGTGATCTTATCGCTGACGCTCATGAACCTTTGTCGAAACAAAGATTCCATTTGGATGAAAGTAGTAACGGAGCCATCCGGTATGCTCGCGTACCAGTCGAAAGCAACATCGGTCAAGCTATTAACGAACTGGCGGAGGAGAAGCGCATCGTTGCCCCCAGTATTCCCGCATGAGGCTTTGAAGTGGGCGATGTGCTGATTCGCATTTCCCGTCCCATCGAATCTCCCGAATTTGGGGATGACATAGCCGCCAGGAAATTCTACCAGATCATACTGAGCAGGATATGGTCTCCCACTACTGCTAACATCTTTTTGCGCTTCGGCTTCGGCCACCAATGTTTTGACTTTGCTGGCAACCAAATCCATGATTTGATCTTGAGTTAGCGGGCTACTGTCATCGGTAGCCAAGACATTTGCTGAGATAGGACGCGACTGATCTTCATGCGGTCCGCCCACTTTTGGATTTGAGGGAACGGGCGTCGGCTGTCTCGGGACACCGTTTCCCGGTTCATGAGCTGAGCCCTGTGCTTGATTGGGCGGCTGAGAGGCAAGTCGGGCCGTGAGCTGCATCACGACATTCGTCAAGTCATCGATTTTGGAGTAGAGTCTGGCCATCTCCTTGTCTTTGTTTCTGAGCTGCTTTCGGAGCTCTTGAAGCAGCTCTTGCTCCGCGGTCCTGGGGCGGAAAGTCGGCTCTTCTTCGCTTTCCGAGCCCGACTCCTCATGGACCGAAGGGTCTTTCTGCCTATCATCCTCATCGAGAGGGTTTTCATCACCCAGCAGAGGCGGCTGTTCTTGGGAAGCGGCCACCACATTCAAGCCAGATCGGGTTTGAGATGTGGTAGCCCCATCCTTACTTTTGCTGCGCGTGCCCACCACGTAGACAGTGTGGATAACACATTTAGCCATCCCCTCATCTTTGGCGGGGTAACCCTGTTCTTCGAACCTCATGAGGTTTAGCCTGGCAGTAGCCCTAGCCCTTTTGTTGGCTCTATATCTGAGCCTTTTCTCCCTCAGCTTCTCGATTTTGAAGGCTTGGCGGGCATCCGCTACCCGGGAAGCCATTGTGAGTTGATCAGAGGGGAGCTTAGAGAAGACACCCGATCGAGCAGTGGTTAGGGGCACCGTTGTAGCTTTGTTGGTGTTGATGGCCTTGCCCCCAGCTGGGGCCATGGGGAGTCGTTTGGAAATGGACTTGCGCTTGGGCTGAGGTGCCCTCGCGACCACCACATTTGGCCTCTTACCTTTCGAGACCGGTTTGTTTGCCACCGGGGCTTGAGGAGCTGGGATGGCGCCAACTGGCATGAACATGATAGAGCCGAATGGTAGCAGCGGCTCCTCCCATTGTCGCGCAAGACTGGCCGGGAGGACCGTCCTGGAGTCTATCTTCATCGTGTAAGAGACGGGAGCCGTGCTGAGAGATGAGTTCATCACTGGAGACATTGTTGAAAGGTGACCGCTTGAAGACCTGCATGAAAGAGCATTATTTTAGTATAAATACAGATATGTACATTGATTGAGTTCGCATGAACGCTTAACCCGAAATATGGGAGGAGAGATTGGTCCCACCGGGCGTGCCAGAAATCTGTAGGGTGTTTTTCGTCACCCCAGTGAGATGGGAATACGCGCGCGCTTGTCAGGCGCACTACAGATTCCCCCGGCCTAGGGTAGGCCGGGGTTTATTGATTGTGGGGATCCGAATCTCCGGCAGCCGCGGACTAAGCTGCCGTTAATTACCCCTCGCCTTTTGGGCGAGGGAACCTCCGATTAACGGGTTAAACTGGTCATGCGAACTCAATGTGCAGTATACGTGTGTTGTGTTTTGAAAGGGGGGTTTTGGATATATCGGGAGCCACGCAGAGTTTTTACGGGGGTCCCGCTATCCGGATAGCGGGCTGGGGGTCAAGGGGGCTAGCAGCCCCCTTGCGGGGTGCGGGGCAGCGCCCCGTTAGAAATTTTTTTCTAACAGGGACAGTGTCGCGGAGTATGTGTATGTGTACATTTATATACATATGTATATATATATACATGTAAATATAAGTAAAGGGGAAAAAGACATCCAAAGGATGTGTGGGGCCAGCGTCTAGAGCGCTGTGCGCTAAGGTGCTGTGCGCTCAGGCGCGCGCGCGCCACGTGTCGACACGTGGGCAACTTGCGCATGAGCGCTGCGCGCAGGTGCGCAAGCACACGCGCCACGTGTCGGCACGCGGGCGTTTTGCGCAAGAGCGCTGCGCGCAGGTGCGCAAGCGAGCGCGCGCCACGTGTCGGCACGCGGGCGCTTTGCGCCCTTGCGCAAGCGCGCAGGTGCGCAAGAGCGCTGCGCGCAGGTGCGCAAGCGCGCGCGCGCCGCGTGTCGTCACGCGGGCGCTTTGCGCACTTGCGCAAGCGCGCAGGTGCGCAAGTGTGCGCGCCACGTGTCGGCACGCGGGCGCTTTGCGCACTTGCGCAAACGCGCCACGTGTCGGCACGCGGGCGCTTTGCGCACTTGCGCTGCGCGCCGGAGAGGACAAGAGGCTTTTAGCCTAAAAAGATTTCTCTGAAGAGAGATCAAAGAGGAGTTGGACTCCTGAGTGTTTTTTTTCCTTCTTTCTTGGGGGTTTAGTGAAAGATGTTCTTCTTCTTCCTCCTCTGTTGGCTGGATCTTGATAATCAAGAGATGTGAGATCTAAAAATCTCTCCTTTCTGAGATCTAATGGTAGATCCAAGTTCCCCTTTGTGGGTTTTGTGGTGGAAGACTTCTTAGTTTTTGAAAAGAAAGAGTAAAACTCTTGATTTAATTCAAATGAAATGAGAAGGTTTAGAACCTTGGAGAAGGAGCAGGAGGCACAAAAGATCTCAAATCTAAAATTTTTTGTGGAGAGAATGAAAAGTTCTTTTTTTTTATTCATCATCATGTTGCCTTTTATAGGCTTACACATTTACATATAGCCCCTTGGGCTTTGCAAAAATGGCATTTTAGCCCATCCCATGGTTCATGTGCCATTTCTTTTTGCACATAAACCATGGGCTTACAAAATATTGGTTTTATGCCCATTTTGCATACATTCATGCATAAAAAATTACATGAAAATTATTTATTACATGATTTCATTTTTGGCATGGAGAGGGTCGGCCGCTTCATGTTTCGGACTCGACCTGGGCATGGGCCCACTTGACCTGGGCTTAGGCCCACCTGGCTTGGGGTTGACCTTGACTTTGACTCGGTCAACCGGGGTGTAAATTTTTACCCCAACAGTTATGAAGCATCAAATGATGACGCTCCCGGAGTCTCGATACCCCAAATAGATGAATGAGGTCCATCACCCGGATTATTGCTCTTACCACCGAATAATGGGACATCCTCTTGAAGACTGCTTCACCTTCAAAGACTGGGTTGAGGATCAGTATCAGCAAGGCAGGTTTGCTCTATCCGATAGTTGGAGGGTAGTCCCGTCACGAAAGCATGAGCCAAGAGCAACCTACACTGTGAGGGAAAGTCAGTATCGAGCTTGGAAACGAGCTCGTACCTGCCATATGATAACATTCTCAAAGGAAGGAGAGCACGAGAATACGAACGACCTCCCCCAGTGCTTCTCAAATGAAGATAAGAACGAGTTAATCTCATAGTTTTTACCGGCGCCAAAATAGCTAGAAGATGGGATACACACCACAGCAGACAACTTGAGAAAAATCGACTTGGGGACGGCAAACGACCCAAGGCCAACGTTCGTCAGTGAGCTGCTGTCTGAGAAACAGGTAGCCATGTTAAAGGACGTGCTTATGCAATATAAAGACGGTTTCGCATGGAACTATTCCGAGATGCCAGGATTAGATCTAGAGATAGCTGTGCATAAACTGGCGATATCGCTGGACGTCAAGCCAGTCAAACAGGTGCCAAGAAGAATGCGGCTCGAGCTTGAGATGAGTATCAATGCCGAAGTCAAGAAGCTAATCGACTCCGGCTTCATCCAAGAAGTTCAATACCCTGACTGGATTGCCAATATCGTTCCGGTAATGAAGAGAAATGGGACAGTACGCGTCTGCGTAGATTTTCGGGATCTCAACAAAGCTTGTCCGAAAGATGACTTTCCAGTGCCTGTTACCGAGATGATGATCGATAACACATCCATCCATGAATTCTTCTCCTTCATGAATGGATCCTCAGGGTACAACCAAATCAAGATGCATCTTGAAGACCAAAAGCACACTACTTTCCGGACCCTGCTAGGCATATTCTTCTACAAAGTGATGCCCTTCGGTCTGAAGAACGTTGGCGCCACTTACCAGAAGGCCATGACAAAGATCTTTGATGACCTCATATATGAGATTGTCGAATGTTATATTGACGACCTCATGGTGAAAAGCAAATCGAACGAAGAACACTGGGAGCATATGAAGATTGTGTTCCAGCGCCTTCGAAAGTACAACCTGAAGATGGACCCTCTGAAATGCGCGTTTGGAGTTTCCTCGGGAAAAATCCTAGTATTCATCGTACGACACCGGAGCATCGAAATAGACCCGTCAAAGATCAAGGCGATTATGGAAATGCCTTCGCCAAGAACTCTCAAGCAACTGCAGTCTCTTCAAGGAAAGGTCGCGTATATCCGACGGTTCATAGCTAATCTCTCTGGCAAATGCCGCCCTACAGTCATCTAATGAAGAAGTGGACCCCGTTCGTTTGGGATCGTAAATGCCAAAACGCACTGGACGAAATCAAGCAATATCTGTAAAACCCGTCGGTACTGATCGCTCCAGTCAAGGGAAAGCCCCTCATCCTGTACACAACAGCCCTTGAAGGTGCTTTAGGCGCGCTATGGGCACAAGAGAACGATCAGGGGAAGGAGAGAGCTCTCTACTATTTGAGTCGAGTTCTCCTGGGGGCAGAAAATAACTACTTCCCTGTCGAAAAGTATTGCCTAGCACTGATCTTTGCGGTAATGAAGCTTCGACATTATGCATTGGCACATGAGGTCCATCTCATATCAAAGGTGGATCCTCTCAAGTATTTGATATCAAGAGCCATGCTAACAGGAAGGCTTACCAAATGGGCCCTCCTCTTGATGGAGTTCTTGATAGTATATCGACCCCTCAAGGCAATAAAAGGCCAGGCCATCGCCGACTTTCTCACTGAACATCCGATACTTGCCAACTCTCCCTTGAACTGCGAGTTGCCGGACGAACACGCTTTTGACGCAATTGACAGGGAGAACGAAGGGAATGATACCCGATGGGAACTCTACTTCAATGGAGCGTCCTCCTTGAAGAAGCGAAAGCAAAACACCCCCATGATTAAAGCCGGGGTAGGCCTTATCTTTGTGACTCCACAAGGAGGGATAATGCGTTTTGCCTTTTCTTTAACATAGCCGAGAACAAACAATGAGGCTGAGTATGAAGCTTTGATAGCAGGTCTTGAGATTGCTGTCGACATGGACATCGAAGGCCTCCTCATATATGGAGACTCCCAACTGGTCGTTAGCCAAGTAAATGGAGACTACCAGACATGCAAACCAGAACTGATCAGGTATGGTGAAAAAGTACAGCAATTGCTGACGCAAATCCCCTTCTACACCCTGGAAAGCATACCGCGTGCGGAAAATAGAAAGGCGGATGTGTTAGCCAAGCTCGCTAAAGAATTGGCCGACGAAAACCTCGAAGACGTAAGGATCATTGTGCAATGTTTCCGGATTCTTGCACCAGCAGAAATATCTCCGAAGACGTCTAAAGGAGAGGAAGCAACCAAACAAAAGGCCTTCCAATTAGAGGATGAAGAAAAGGCGAAGGATTGGAGAGAAGTCTTCATAGACTACTTCAAATCCCATCGAACGCCGGAAGACGCGCCGTCAAGGCATCAGCTCATGAAGCGAGCCCTGTCCTTCGCCTTCGTCAATGATACTCTATACAAGAGGTCGTTCGACAGTTTGTGGCTAAGATGCTTAGGACCGGAGGAAGTAAGGAGGGTCATCCAAGAAACTCATGACGGACTCTGCGGTTCTCATGAAGCTGGGCCAAAGATAAAGCTGAAGATCAAAAGAATGGGCTACTATTGGCCCACAATGATTCATAACTGCTTCGAATATGCAAAGCAGTGTCACTCATGCCAAATTCATGAGGACTCCATCCACTAGCATCCGAATCCGTTACACCCAACATTGGCTTGCTGGCCATTCAAAATATGGTGGACCGATATAATCGGGCCCATCGAACCAGCATCATCCAAGGGACATCGGTTCATACTAGCAACAACCGATTACTTCTCTAAATGGGCAGAAGCAATACCGTTAAGAGAGGTGAAGACGGAGAACATCCTCCATTTCTTCAAGACACGTGTCATCTACCGGGTCGGCATTCCACAACGGATCATCTTGGATAACGGGCTAGCCTACAGAAGCCATAAGATCAACCGCTTTGCACAGCAGCATTAAATAGATTGGAGATACTCTTCGATCCCCGAGCTAACGATCTAGCTGAGACTATCAACAAGACCTTGACAAAGATCATAAAGAAAATGATGTTCAGAAATAAAAAGGAATGGCATGGGAGATTGCACGAAACTCTCTGGGCTTATCGGACCATGTTTAAGACGGCCACGAACACAACGCCATTTGTGTTAGTATTCGGCACGGAAGCAGTACTTCCTTTGGAGATAGAGCTACCTTCTCTGTGAGTGGCAGTTTGTTATAAGCTAACAGACGAAGAAAATGCCCATCTTCGGCTTGAGGAGCCCGACGCCCTTGATGAAACTCGTCTCATGGCGTAGCAAAAACTAGAAGCTTACAAAGCAAGGATGACGAGCTCATACGAAAGATTGACTAGGCCGAGGAAGCCAAGGCGAACTCGTGCTAGTCGTAAACAGACCTATAATCCCCAATCGTGCTAAACGGGGGAAATTCGAGCCAAACTATGAGGGCCCGTATATCATAGACAAGGTCTACCAAGACGGGGCTTACTTGCTCATGGATATGCATGGTGAAAGACCCTTCAGGCCAATTAACGGCTAGTTTCTTTAGAAATACTACGCTTGAAAAGTAACAGCTCAGGTTAATGATGGATGACGACGCTCGTGTCCTCTCGCTATCTTCCTGAGTCCAAACTTTATAAGTAGTATCCAGCGAAACTTCACCTCAAAATCCCCTATGGACCGAGATGTCCCTAAACTAACAATAGACTGTAATGTTCTTAAACTAAATAAGTCGCCAACTCAAATCCCGCTGGCTACACAGCTACCCCGGCGACAAAGTTCAAAAGAAAAAATGGTACGTCTATAAGCAAAATGGGCAAGGTTGAAAACCCGAAAGGGCTCCGTGAGTAAAAACAACAGGACTACCGGCGAGTTCGTGAAAACTCGAAAGGGCGCAGACTCGTAAAAAAAATTCAAGCACACTTGCAAGGTCCTTTCAACTATGTAAGGAGAAAATACCTACGTGAGATCCTTACGACTCACAAGAGAGCAACACACTTAGAGATCCCCACGATTCCTAAGGAGAAATTACACTTACGGGATCCTCACGACTCGTAAGGAGAATCCCCCTTATGAGACCCTCACGGCTCATACGATTCAAAAGCCTTAAGCTACAGGGATCTGAACCTGTTCTTAAGCCATAACATCCCCCAGTTTGTCCTACAAGCGGCTCAATATTGACCATTGTATACAATCCACGGGCATAAATAAACGTCTCCCCTACCAAGTTCAACCAATGGCGCGAAATTTCCCCATTTGGCGAACGACACTTGTAAGTCCTCTCGACTTATAAGGAGAAAACACTCTTGTAAGATCCTTACAACTTCTAAGAGAACACACACCTAAGAATCCTCACGATTCCTAAGGAGAAAATGCACCTACAGATCTTCACGACTCGTAGGGAGAAACACCTTTATGAGACCCTTACGACTCATGAAGTCAAAAGCCTTAGTCGACAGGATCCTAACCCTGTTTTCTAAGCTACCTTTTTTCGAATCGACAAAGGCAAATGATGATTTGCTCCTGGAAATATCCCAGTTGTAGTGATGCTGATGCCTAAATCGGTATCAAATTCCATGTCCTTTCATGGCAAATGATGATTCGCTCCTGGCAATATTCCAGTCACAGCGATGCTGATGCTAAGATTGGTATCAGACCTCAGGTTCCATACTCGTAATAAAAATCAACGAGCAAAAATGCATATGAAATAGCTGAAATGTTTGGGCAACTCGCAATAAAAATCAGCGAGCAAAATATATGCATATAAAAACAGCCGAAATGTTTGGGCAACTCGCAATAAAAAGCAGCGAGTAAAAACAAAAAACAGCTGAAATGATTGGGCACTGCGAAAAATAGCCGAAATGATTGGGCAATTGCGACTTTCGTGATATAAAAAGCTGAAAAGATAGAGCATCGTGGAAAGAAATAAAATAAAATATAACTTTTGCCCTACAGGTGAGATCACGTTGACCCCTGTATACAATCCATGGGCACAAACGGAAAGTGAACCATATTACCCCACCGGGATTCGTCAAGGGGAAGCTAGATCTCGATGGCTACACCTACAGCCTAGAAATCAACAATGACGTTCCTTCTCGTTCCAACCAGAAGCAGATACGATGTCAGCAAAATGGAGCCACGACAAAGTCCCCTAGTTCTAGATCTCGACGGTTCACAGACAGCCTAGAGACTACCTCGGAGCCACGACAAAGTCCCCTAGTTCCAGATCTCGACGGTTCATAGACAGCCTAGAGACTACCTCGGAGCTACAGCAAAGTCCCCTAGTTCTAAATCTCGACGTTTCACAGACAACCTAGAGACTACCTCGGAGCCATGGCAAAGTCCCTAGTTCCAAGACTCGACGGCAGCATCCACAGCCTAGAGATCAACAACAGCGTTCTTCCTCCCTCCAGCAGGATACAGGTGCGACATCAACAAACAGAGCCATGGTAAAGTACCCTAGTTCCAAATCTCGACGGTTCACAGACAACCCAGAGACAACCTCGACATTCATCGCAATATTGCAGACACAATGTCAATCAATGAAGCAAAGGAAGATCCCTAGCTTCATGGTCTTGACGGCAACTCAAATGAGACCTGAAAGACTATCGGAGACCATCCCACTTCAGCACAAAGTGGTCATGACTCACCGGGGCTTCCAAACTGAGCCTAACCTCAAGTAAAAAGCAACATGGAATATCCCTAATGCTTTCTCTTTCGACGGTAATATTACCTGGAAGATTACTTGAAGACGTCTTGTCCAACCCCCGAAGGGATCAGAGACATGACAGTCGTGGGGCTACCCGAACAGAAAGATTGCATATCGGGAAATACATCGGCCAACGCGACGGTACGACGGGTACAAAACCCCAGTACCATAGACCCTAACGGACTTCTATTAGCAGGAGTTAACTGTGACGTTAGGACATCCTTGCAAGAACTTCTCGATTCGTCTCGACTCGTAGGGAAATTAGTGTTCCTGCGATAACTTCTAGACTTGTCTCGACTCGTAGGGAAAATCCTTAGGAAACGGGGATAAGGACCTGTTTCCTAAGCACTGGGGCCCTGCAAGTCGGTCAAAGGTGGACTATTTCATACTATTCACGGGCCACACTCTCCAAAGTCGAATATCGACAAGGAGAGAAACAACCACTTATGAGTCCTCTCTACTTGTAAGGGGAAAAATTCTCTTGTGAGATCCTTACGACTCTCAGGAGAAAACACACACTTAGGAGTCCTCACGACTCCTAAGGAGAAAATACACCTACGGGATCCTTTCGACTCGTAGGGAGAAAAGTCTTTATGAGACCCTCACGGGTCATAAAGTTGAAAAGTCTTAGGCGGCAGATCTGAACCTGTTTCCTAAGCCATCGATGCCCTACAAGGAGATCAAGATAGACTATCTATGGGTCACATTTGCCAAAAGGAACATGCCTATATAAAATAAAATATGTCTTTTATTCATGAATTCAAGTGAATACAAAATACATTTCACAAAGGAATCAAAATGAATACATGTTATTCATAAACCGCAAGCTTACAGTTAACAAAAAAGGGTACAAAGACAGTTATTGAGGAGGAGGCGTCTTCAAAAAATCAGCAAGCCGCTCGCGCACTCCTCTCAATCCTTTCTCGTGACCAGCCACCGCGGCCAAACTCCGCTTCCACTTGAGCCCGTTGCCGTAAACAGGACAAAAGCTTCCCATCGGCTTCTAGCATGGCAGCTTCACAGTCTCGCATGACCCACTCGGCAAAGTCAAGCGTTTGTCTCAGTGTCAACCGATCCGAAATACATCTCTGGAGATTGTCAAAAATAGCTTTTAGCTGTGCATCATTCGTTTCAATCTGGGCGCGCAGTCGGACGGATTCATTGGAAGCCACCTCATGTTCCTTTCATTTCATGGCCGCCTCTTGTTCAAAATGGCGAATGAAAGGAACACTATGCTCGACCCACGCAACCCGCTGATAGTTCAAAGCCAAAACCTCAGGAGCGAGATGCTTGAGCTCAATCTCGTGCAGACAAGCCTCGATCTTTCTGTAGTAATCAACCCAAGAGCCGACAAGATCTTCATCATGGAAGTTCATGAGTGTTGCTAGCATTGGGTTAACTTCAACAGCAAAATCTGTAGCTGATGTGAGGGCCTTGGCGTCAAGATCTTCGATGAATTCGCTTAACATTCGATGGCTGTTTGCGGCACCCCTGGAAGATATGCGTTTGGCAAAGGGCCCTGCGAACATCGGAATGCGGGACTCGAAGGGAGTGGGAGCCAGTGCAATTGCTGCAATATGAATTACGATCAAATGCCGACTTAGGAAATGAAGGAAACATATGATCAATGAAGTTTATTATACCAGCTGTGACAGGCGGCAGGATGAGAAGCATCGAAGGTACGATTGTTCTTTCACCCCCTCCTTCGACCCGTGACGCTATATTCAATATGAGGAAGAATTAGCAACAACATGTCTATTCGTAAGAAAGAGACGCCAGTTGAAGAATGTACTAACCAATACCAGAAGGTAGAACGATTTCCGACTGGAAGGAGAAATGCGGGTTCATCACCTGGTATAGATGGTCAAAAAGGACTCCTGCTAAGTTGTGATAACATACTATTAGTACAAGGAGGATGGTACCTACAGTGAAACCGATAAGTCAAAACCCATACCTTCCAACATTTGAGGAGGCACGGGAGAAGGAGAAAGGATGGCGACCGTCAGAGCAGCGACTGGTGACACTTCTTCAAATGGCACAGCCTCGGGGTTCACCGCGCCTGTACTCAACAAAAACAAAGTATCGTCAGGAGGGCTGAACAGGGATAAAAAAAGCCTAAAAAAAAGTGGCCCAAAGACTACCTGATAAATCAGTGACCAAAGCTATGATAGAGGCATCACCGGGTATAACGGTTTCTTCACTCCCTCTCGGAGGAATAGATTCCGCGCCTATGGCTTCGTCCCCTGACTCGACGAGGGCCGTCATAATGCTTGCGATGCCCACCGATACCAAGGATCCACAGGGAGAGAGAGCAGCGGTCTGGACAGTCCCAGATTCCCGGGAAAGAGTAGCCACTTCAGGCTCTATAACCGCCAGCGTTTCGCCTGCCATCCCATCGTCAAGACTTGGCCCTACAGGAAATGAGTATATCAGAATTTGAGGATCGAATTCTAATAAAAATACCGAGCGTTACATTACCTCGAAGTAACTTTCCAGTTTCTTCACGAGCCGCATGTGCAACCTGTCTATGGGCAGTAGACAAGGCATTTGGAAAATCCACCAAAGGAATATCAACAGATGGAATATTACTTGAGCCTGCATCTACGGCTAAGACGGCGTCGCGCTCCTTCGCTGCACGCTTCTTGCGCTTCCTTTCAGTCTGGGCCGTGAGAAATGACCTCCTCAAGACTTCCGACAGGGGAACGTCATCATCCGAACCAAGCTCTGCCTCCAGAGCCGATACGGCATCCATCATTGGCTGTTTCAGCAAAACCTCCTGCGGTGACTTTTGGAGACCCGGGGCCACAGTGGCTGGCTCTATAAGTGTCGCTGCATCACCAATCGGGATCGGCACCGCACTTGGAATAACCTGAGTCGAGGTAATCCCTGCAATAAAATAAAGGAGAGGGTCAGGGCATGAATAAAAAAGAATAAGGATGTAATGAAGCTACTCATACCAAGATCCAAAGAAGCGCGGAGCCTCTCTTCCTCCTCGAACGTCCTGAGGGAAGCCATGAGAGCCTCTTCGGCAGAAATACCTGTTGAAGAAGAAAGTGTCAATAGAAACATAATAAAGAGAAAAGAGATAGCCGTGGAAGAACATAACTGAAGTATATCTGACTTCGTGATGGTAATCAGCGCCGCTTCCTCGCGAGCCAGTCGCTCGGAAGCCGCAAGGGTAGCCTGAAGATTAGTATCATCCACAGGAACGATGAATGAATCCTCGTTGGTCCCGTACTCGCACAAACCTTCGCTATAGGGAGCATGTGGTCCTGGCCAAATATGACATCGGTAGAGAATAGCGACTTCTTCTTTTTCTGCAAGCGGACGCCGGCGGCCAATGATAAGAGCTTGTGCTTAACCGGCATTTTCGGGCGACGGGTCCCAATTTCTGCACCAACGCCGGATTCCGAGGACGCTACAGCTACCGTTTCTACAGGAACACGAGGTGGAGGCTTCTCAGAGAAGGCGCGCGGGACCATAACTGCAGCCACTTCTCTTAAGGAAGGACGAACGACAGTCCGTCGCTTCAAAGGGACTGCTGGGTTTCCAGCTGAGACAGCGTACTTATGATCAAGTAATAGCCGCCTCTCTTCCCTGATAAAAGCGCCCGTTGCATGCTAGTACCATGCCACGTAGGTATTCAAAGCTTTTGGCACGTAGCTTGGCTCGCTGATGAGAAAGCTAGACCCCGTGTTTAGCCGCATAAAGTGGTGCAGTGCGCTGCGGATACCCTCTTCCGTAGCAACCGACTCGGCTAAGAAAGCCTCGAGCAAGACACCTTGATCATAATCCGACTATTGAGAAAAACGGTGCGGGTTATACCTCGTGAACAATGCAGAGGCGCCTTGCCTGAACACTAGAAAGCCTGGCCTAATCGAATATAAGTGTAGGATCTCTCGAGCCTTCAACGTAGGAGCCCCATCTTTTAAAGTTTCACGCAGCGGTTGCACTGCCCTTGTAGATTCCTTGCCGATATTTAAGACTCTGTCGACAAAAGTCATACTATCCCCGACCATATGTGGGCAAAGGACCAGACGTCGAGCTTCTCGCTGCGACGGATCTAATGCGGAAGCGTCAACTAGAAATATGACCCAGGGAAAGTTATAATTGTTGTAGAAGCGGGGCCATTTGTGTACTCCGAAAGCACCAAGCACGTGCATCTCGACCCAGGATGTAAAGTACTGCAACGGAAGATATACAGGTTTTACCCTAGGTTGAGTAGTATCCGCTGCTAAGCTCAGGCCGTGGTATAGATGAGCCAGCCCCACAATCCCAACGGCCATACGCGTCCCCGCAACCATGCGGTAGGCTGGGTAAAAGACTGACGGCCTCATATAGCGAGGGTGCATCGGAAGCACGAACCAGTTCAACCACAAGCCAATAAACCCCAGGAAGAACGTCTCTTCATCAACGTCTGAAGCAGCGAGCTCTGCAAAAGGGACGACCGGGGTGTCTGGAATGAAGAAGCTTCTTAAATCTTCTTCCTCCGTCGGCTGGTTATCCAAACCGAAACCGAACAGGTCGTCAATCTTAGTGAATTTCTTGGCTTGTTTTGACAAGACTGCTGGGCAAAGGATGCGGGCGATGAAATCTGTGAAGCTGACTCCGTGCCCTCCAGACTCTAGAAATAGACTCTCGTAAATGTTCAACACCTTAATCAGGCTCGGGAATCGATGTTGAATGGCATTCTCCGGGGTAAGGCCCATCACCACTGATTTTGTGGCGAAGATGTACTCGTCACGGGGAAGTATCTCCTCGTAATGTTCCCCTCTGACGGGTAAGCCGGAGATCTCCGCGAACTCCTCCAAGGAGATTGAAACTTTCCGATCTGATAGAAGAAATGTGTGAGTCGAGATATTCCATTGTTCTAAGAAAGCTTTGACCCACCATACAGGGGGCGTGGAATACTGGAAAAGAGACGCATAAATTGTGGGGTACTGTGGGGTACAACCCAAGCTTCAGCAGCAGTGATTTCTTGGCCGACAAGATGTATCGAGCCCACTGTAGTTATCCAGCTAAATGGTGAGGAGTCAAACCAATCATGTATACTTTTCCCTAAGGGCGCGACTCGCCTTGACATATGCGCCTTCCCAAAATATCCAAAGCCATCGGCGGCTGTACGGGTATTGAGTCTATAGAAGGCTGAAGTCGGCCCTCTGAGGTCCAGTTGACCTCCTCTGCGGTGTAATTCACTTAAGACGAGTTGGTGTAGTGAATCGCTGAAATGGGCTCTGAGGGTACATCACAAGAGAAACTACGCCGACCCTGGATAATTTGATTGTACCATGACCCCCATAGATGAAGAGGTTTCTGCTTCGGGTCATGATCTTTAATGAGCGCGAAGACTTCCCGATCCACGGGCGCGTCCGCGAAGGCACTTTCTGAATGAACAAAAGGAAAGGAAGAATCGAAAGCCATGGTACATGCACGAAAAAAGGCGAGGGTTAGTTGCCAACGCTATTCTGACACTTGGTACTTTAAAATTGTACCACACTACAATGCAGGAGAAAGGGACCAAGGGGGACCCAAAAAATCAAAGTGACGGCTCATCATTGATGAGACAGTCACTCATTAAGGAGGAAATCCTAAAAAGATTCTCATTTAATGATAAACTCATTGGGCCAAGGAGTTGAACTCCCTCGAGAGCTGTGCTCTGCAGACAGAAATCATATCTGTCAAATGTAATTAAGAGGGGAATAAAAATTCCCCAAAAATTTCTAAAGAGCTATGCTCTGTAAAAGCAATGGTACAAGGTAAAACCCTAAGATCTTTAAAGATCTGAAGTACAAATCATAGAAACTTTAAGAGTTCTTCATTAACGGGTTAAGAAACCCTAAAAAAGATTTTTTTTGATCTATGATCTAAGAAGAGCAAATCTTTTTTTTCATTTAACGGGTTAAGAAACCCTACAAAAAACATCTTTAAGATCTGTGATCTAAGAAGAGCAAAGCTCTGTTTAATTGGTTCGAGTATAATCCTTACCAAAATTTCGAACAAAGTTCTAACTCTAAAAGAGTATCCTTGGGCAGAGATCTAAGCTCTGAAAATGAGAATTAAATTTTTAGAAGAACAAAGAAGAGAAGATGATGAACAACAGTCATCTCAAGGGCCAAAGGTCCTACTTATAGGCAGGGGAAGCCGATCCAACTTCCAAGAAGATCCAACAGCAGAAAAGCTGCCACCGCTACACCCATATGTGAGCCACGTGAGCGCAACGGTGGGGGGGCATTTGTTTCCCCCAATAATAGAAGAGCAAGGCTCTGTTCAAAATTTGAAAAGAGGCAGCGCCTCACATGCCTTGCACGAGGGCGCCGGTGCCGAGAGTTAAAAACTCTGAGGCAGCGCCTTACGTGCCTTGCACGAGGGCGCCAGCGCCGAGAGTTAAAAACTCTGAGGCAGCGCCTCACGTGCCCCGCATGAGGATGCCGGCGCCAGAACTAAAAGTTCTCTGCCGTTGGATCTATAAGTTCTCTGCCGTTGGATCATAGATCCAACGGAGATGATAAATCATCAAAACACAGAATTAAATTCTGTTGAAGAAACATTCCTCAAATCTTCCTAAACGAGAAAGATTACTCTCTGTAAAACTGAGCACCGTTGGATTAAAAATCCAATGGTGATTAAAAAAATCACCAAGCTACAGAATAAGCTCTGTAGGGGAAAATATTTTCCCCAATCTTTCTAAATAAGAAAGATTACGCTCTGTAAAACAGAGAACCGTTGGATTAAAGATCCAATGGTGATTAAAAATCACCAAGCTACAGAATAAGCTCTGCATGGAAAATATTTTCCCAATCTTGTTAAAAACAAGAAAAATATCTTCTGTAAAATAAAAGTCCTTGGATCAAAGATCCAACGGTGGATAAAATCCCCAAATCAATTAAGGATCTCTCAGTGAGAGATTTTTTTAACTAAATCAATAAACTTGCCTCCACTATATAAAGGCCCCAAGACTTCAAGTCTTGTACAGAAGAACCCCCCCATAAACTTCAAGATCAAAAAAGAAGAGCAAGCAAAAAAAAAAGAAAGCTTTAAGAGGAAAGAAGGAAGAAGTTTCAAGGTAAATAAAGAGAATAGAGATCATAGAATCTCATCTGCATATCCAAGAGTTTAACCCTCATAAAGAACGTAGTTCTTTTCCCTGGATCTGAGATCCACGAGACAAGTCTCCCATAAATGAGAATTTAATTCTCGTGGGAATGAATTTGTTCTTGGGGATCGATGATCCAGAGGAGAACAAAAAATTGAACTCTTCAGAAAAATACACAAAAAAAAGAAACAGCGCCTAGCGCCTCACGTGCCCCTCACGTGGGCGCTGCTCAAATAAAGAGTGCTTAGCACTCGATAATTGGCGCTCAGCGCTAAGCGCCTCACGTGCCCCTCAATTGGGCGCTGCCTAAATAAAGAGTGCTTAGCATTCTTTGGTTGGCGCTCCGTGCCTAGCGCCTCACGTGCCCATCACGTAGGCGCTGCTTAACATGAAGTGCTCTACACTCATTAAACAGTGCCTAGCGCCTCACGTGCTCCGCACGTGGATGCCATAAAGAGTGTTTAACACTCCATAAAGAACAAAAAAGGGGGTTAGAGTAAAAGGGGAGCGTCAGAACCCATATCAATGCCCAGCACTGTTTGCACAGAAAAGGGACTGAGCCCAAATAAGTGTTTAACACTTCATTCAAAGATTAAATGGGCTGAGTCCAAGTTGACCAAATCCCCAACTCAGATCGACCGAGCCCATGTGCTCATCATGTTCCAAATTGGTCTTAGTCCCAAACCCAACTACAGATCTCCAAACTAACATTGGTTCAAGGATACATCTCCCCACACTTCTGATATATGTCGTTGTAAGCGTCTTCAGAGAGGTGGTGGGTCCCGACAACCAACTTTATGGACCGCAACGTCCTTAAACTAAGACAATATAGAGCCCGAATGCTCTTTTGTTGGGTCCGAATGATCCCAAAATTCTTCTTGAGTTGATCTTAGTCTAAAATAGACTAACGTATTCTCAGCAAACATTTAAGTAGATCTTAATCCCAACCGAGATTAACGATCCTTAAATCAAACTAAACCCAAATTTAAGAAAATATAGATTTGGACTAATCCACGCCCTACGGGCGACAACACAAATTAGTCTCCGTATACAATCCACGGGCAACCAAAAATAAAACAAACACACACGACATGAAGTGAACATCTGGAGCAGGAGAAAGTGGTTATCGCTACGCGGTAACGTAATTAACTGCAGGGGCTTGCGCTTGCAGGGAAGAGTGTCCCCACAATAAAAAAAACTCTTCACAATGAGGGGGAATCTGACGAAGTTTGCTACAACGGCCGCATCTGTCAGAATCTTCGATACACGGTGCCACAAATCAACTTGGCATATTTGGAGAGGTGGACAAATAAAACCAAATAGTATCTGCCCCCAAATGCAGGCAAGACGTTTGTCTTTCCCGGCTTTCGGCAGTAAACACCAACGAACTGGCGAAACAGCAATTTGTCGTGGCCTCCAGTATTGCCGCATAATGCTCTGAACTAGGCGACGTGCTGATGTGGGTTGCCAGTCCCCTTGTATACATGGAACATGGGGATCGTATATCCCGGTGAGTACTTAATTTGATCGTACCAGCCTGGGTAAGGTCACCCAGTTCAGACGACTTGGCCAGCCGATTCGTTTGCCTTATGAGCTCGTATTTGCTGAGCTATGTAGTCATCGAGGGCAGCTTTAGAGATCGTTTCCTCCTTGGTTGCTGATAAAGTCGGAAGTGGGTTTGATGTTTCCCTTCTGTAGTCCTCGATAATTATCGGTGGATCTTCGGCTGGAGGTTCTGGTTGGATCATTATTCCAACCATGTCTTGGAACAGGAGCTCCATCTATTTTATATTAGCCGCTTGTTCCGCGGCCTCCTTATCCTTTCTTTCTAGCACCTTTCGCAGGAACTCCATATCGGTCTCCTGCTCCTGGCGCTGTTTAGACGCTGCTTCCAGGCTTTCTTTTTGCCCGGTGAGTGCTTCCATTTTTGTCAGCATCTCCTTATAACGTTTTAAAAATCGTTTAGGAGAATTTTCCGATAATCGGTAAAGTAACTGGTGTTTTCCGTAAAAATCAAGATATACTTATTTTTCAACATAGACTTAATTATACTTATTTTGGTTATGTAATTGCTAGTATTTGGTATTTAATTAGTCGCTTATAAATTTCTATTTTTCTTAAATATTTTTCCTAAATTAATTATTTTAAATAATATTATAAGCTTTCGCTTATATTTTTAATTAGTGAAAATTACAAATGAGAATGGGTTAATCATATATTAGTGAACCATGACCACTTAGAACCTAATTTATAACATGCTTATTCTTTCTACATTTGTTTCCCATGTTTCTAGAGAAATCTAGGATTAATTAAAAAGAAATTAAATAATTAAAGAAAAGTGTTAAAAGATGTAATAATTGAAGGGGTTTCTACACACACCCACACATCTCACTCTCTCTCTTTTCCCTCATTCTATTCTGGCCGAGCCTAGGCAACCCCCAATCCCCCATTTCCCCACTTCATTTCCTCACAAAAAAAAGAAATAAAATGAAAAGAATAAAGAAAGAAGGAGTATGGTGTGTAAATAAAAGAGGTATGGGTTTTCTTGACTTGGACAATTCTACACACACACACACACACACACACTCCCTTCCTCTCCTTGGCCGAGCACACCCAACAGCAGCCCCCCTCACTTCCCTATCTCTTTTCCACATCAAAACTCCTCCATTTTTCATCAAAAATCCACATAAAACTTCACAAATTCATAGTTAAATCTTCACCCAAGTTTCCTTGGCCTAGTCTACCTTGAATCTTGGAGCAAGAGACCATTTTGGGGAGGCTAAGTTAAAAGTTAGATCTCTCAAAGTGTGAGGTATAAATCTTAACCCATTGTTTAATTTGTTGGTTAATTGTCTTAAGCTAACTTGTTTAGATATTATTATGGTTCTCTATTGCAAGTTTGGAATTTCAAGAAAGGGTTTAAACTAAAGTTACGGTTTTTATCACTTGGCCATGGTTGCAATGAGTAGTTTAACATGTTAAGTCTTGGAAAATCTAATCTAGTTGTTATGTTGAAAATTGTTATTTTTAAATTGTCCTAATTAAGTATTTTTGCAAACTAACTTTTTGATTAATCTAAAAATAAGTGAGATTAAAATCTAGTTAATATTTGTGTAGCCTAATTAAGATATTAAGTTAATATTGTGGCCACTAGATTTGTTAAAACATATAGTTTTGCGCTAAAATGGTTAAGTGATGCTTACTAGGTTTTTGGATTAAATCGATTTTAAGTAAGTTTGAGGTTGGAATGATCTTTAACTTATTCCCTAAAATATTTAATGTGTTGTGAATGCGGGATTGGGTTTTATACTTGGTGGTGGTCACGTATAGCGACCCTAGTGGTGGTTATGGCGTTGTTGCGAGCGTGTTTTGTGCACAAGTGTGTGCACGTCTAATTAGTGCGCGTTGATTTTCTTGTATTCGTTGTGTCCGCGACCATTTATATATCTATCTTCTTATTCACTTATATGCGATTCTAGGATCGGGTGCAAAGGCGTCGGACATGGCACGGAAAGGCAAGGCTGAGATCGGATCATATTAGCCGAGGCGTCCCGGTGAGTAGATGTACACATCTAGGGGGAAATCGTCTGCATGGAACAAGGCGCCCGATAGTTAGGATTACTAGTAGTACTTGCATTTATTTGCGTAGTTTCCTAGTTATTTATCTCATTACATCGCATCATCTTTCATATATATGTGTGTGATATCATCTCATAGTACACTTGCACCATTACCATTGGTTCATGTCGTACGTGCACTATTCATGCAAACACACACGCCATTGGTAATTGCTATGTCACGAACACTATAGAACTTGCTTAGAATTGATACCCGTGCATTTGCATCATATATGATATGTAGACTTGTAGTTGTATATTCATCTCATCAGGATTGGATACATTGGATTGCTACTTATATGTATATACTTCATTGCACCATCGTTCATGCATAGCTTCTGGCCGTACTTCGCATGGTATATACTATCGTATCATAGACATCCATCATCACCAACATGTTTATATATTGTGATTCTTCTCGAGGATTTCAGTATTTATGAGATTTATGGATTTTGGGGAAAACCACAAGGATTTTATAAACCTATTATCATTTTAAAGTAGAAATTGCGATTTTCTCGTGATATGATGTGCGCGGCGTCCACCATGTGTTTTCTTGGTTCTTGAGCGGTATCATATACCCGATTCGAGGAGGGGGATGTACCGTCTGCGGGTACATGGTGGACCCAATGCGGTACCTCGGGGCAAGAAGATCGCACAGATGACGTTGAGCCCGGCAGGGGAGCACTACCGACCGATTATTGTGACGCGGCGGATATCCGGTGGATACCGACGTAGTCGTAAGATTTGATGATATAGGTCGATCCGGACTGACGGAGCCCGAGATATTGAGATATTGAGAAATTGATATATATATATATATACGGAGCCCGAGATATTGAGATATTGGGATATATATATATATATATATATATTGTGTCGATGTTTGACACGGATTTTTTGTTGATTTCATTGATGATACTTCAGTTTATTGCACAGAGATTTTTCTAAGATAAGAACAAAGATTTTCTCATACCAGACTCGTTCAGGTTTCATGTTTGATTATGCATTCATGTTAGTACATTGTATTATATCGATATGCGTAGGTTGAGACGCATTGGCGTGCGTGCTTACGATAGCCTTATTAGATGTTACTTACTACTCACGAGTTGGCAACTCACCCCCGTTGTGCCACAGTATCTTGCAGGTCCGACCCGTCAGCACAGTAGCGGTGGGCGCACTTCCTCATTTTGTTCTATTTGCTTGGACTTGCAGCATTGCCCGTAGGTGGGTTGCGAGGATATGTTAGTCCATCATGTATATTATTTTGTATCTATTATACTCCATCTGCCCTTGTATATTGGACTAGACGGTGAGACTCGTGAGACTTGTATTTGTGAGATTTGGCGTCGATGCTCACTTGAGCCGACGTGGTATTTTCTTATTTCTTGCTTTCAGATGCTTATTTCGCACTTTTGATATACATATTGCATGTAGTTGTGATTCCGCCATTAGCGAAGAGATAGCTCCCGCTTGGGGATGCCTTATTTCATCATTTATATGTATTTTCATGTGTTATACCCATTTGGGGGCCAGTATTTACAAAGGAGACTCTGCTGAAATTTTCCGGAAAATTTTGATGTTACTTTAAAATATTTAATGGCACTTATTTTGTTAAAACCACTTGCTTTAAAACAAGTTTTCCTTCACTCTAATTGTCAAACGGTTTAGTTTTCTGGGCTCTGGCTTACTTAGATTACATTGCGCCTTGAGACGTTTCGTAGTTTAAGTTCCAGTCACGTTCCGTACCTTCGGGTCGTGACAAAGTTGGTATCAGAGCAATAGGTTTTACCTTTCTGAGTGTAAGATGACCTTTGGTAGATGGAGTAGGTGACTTAAGCAGAGTGACGTAGCGTATGTATGTTCCGCGGCATACTTACAATATGGTACTCCGCCTAAGTGACCTTAGGATATATGATTGCTTGTACTTCCTTCTTTGATTCCATATGTCCTCATGTTTCGATCACAATGTTCCTATCAATCATGTTTCTTGTTCCAGCCACTATGCCGCCGGAGACTACGAGGGCCAGAGGGCTGCTGCCAGGGATAAGATTAGAGCAGTCTCGTTTGAGACGAGGACCAATCAGGGCGGTATGCCTACCCCTCAGGGACAGAGTGATCCGCCTTCTCCAGGATGGATAGCTAGGCTGAAGTCGAGTATTCAGAACTTGTGACAGATGGTTGGATTGTTAGTTGAGGTTAGCCGAGCTCTGATAGCCGATGATGTCCCTCCTACTGCGGGGACTGTGATTGTACCTGCTGCTCTGGCAGCTGTTTCTGTTATTACCGAGATTATTTTCGTATCTTTACAGGATTTTTTGAGGCTGAAGCCTCTAGTTTTTACCGACGCAGAAGCAGCGGAGGATCCGCAAACAATCCTCGACAGGATGGCTAGGATTCGTCGTTCACAGAGATGTTCTGATGAGATATGGATCGAGCTTGCGAGTTTTCATCTAGAGGATCTTGCTCAGACGTGGTGCGAGTCGGTCGAGAGAGGCCGACCTGTGGATCTACTTCCTATGACTTGGGATGAAATTCATAGCTGTATTTCTTGCTCGTTTCTTTCCGGAGAGCGTTTGAGATGCCTGAGCTCATAGTTTTGAGCTTTTGCGCAAAACTCCAGGGATGACAGTGTCCGAGTACGACATTCAGTTTACTCAGCGGTCTGATATGCTCCTTATTTGGTGGACACTGAAGAGATACGGATAGAGAGGTTCGTATGGAGATTGGACATGCAGTTATTTCTTGCTGTTGGTGCCCAGAATTTTGACACTTATTCTGCTGCTATGAACGCAACCTTACTGCTGGAAGGGAGAATTTCTGAAACTTCAGTCGTTTTTGGATCGAAGCGGATTTGTACCGGTATGCCAGCTCAGAGGTGGTTAGACAGACGCCGTAGTGATACGTATTCTTTCGGTATTTTCTTCCGATGCGTATTTCTTTTTGGTGTCGTTTGAAAGGGTATCCACATAATTTGTATCGAAGTCTAGCCGATAGTAATCCTTGCTAAATCAGCCACTTGTTGTGATTTCTTCCGTAGGTTGATCTTTTGTCGCTCGATATGTTTCTCATTCGTGTTTATTTTGTTCATATCGGAGATCAGGATTCTCCTGTCAATTTGATTCTTCCCGATATGTTTGACTTCGAAGTTCTTCTGGGCATGAATTGGGTTGCCATGTGTTATGCGTCCGTGGACTGTCGTGAGGAGGCAGTCAGATTTAGCTTTTTGGGTGAGCCAGTTCTTGTTATTTTGGAAGACTGTAGCGCTACCTTTTCCAGTTTGATTTCTTCTCTTCGCGCTAGTCAGCCTTTAAGGAAAGGATGTCAGGGATTCTTAGCGTATGTTTATGATGTTAGATCCGCAGAGGTCCCATTGGACCAGGTCCCGATTGTGAGAGAGTTTCCAGATTTCTTTCCTGACAAGTTGCTTGGTTTGTCGCCCGAACGCGATATTGAGTTCTGTTTTGACTTGACTTCCGGCACGGAGCCTTTTTCTATACTGCCATATCGGATAAACCCGGCGGAGCTTAAAGAACTGAAGGATCGGTTGCAAAATTTATTGGATAAAGGGCTTGTTCGTCCGAGTGCGTCGCTTTGGGGAGCTCCCGTTCTGTTCGTCAAGAAGAAAGACGGCAGTTGTGTTTGTGCATCGATTTTGTCAGTTGAATCGGGTTACTGTGTGGAACAGATATCCCTTACCTCATATCGACGATTTATTTGATTAGCTCCAGGGTGCGGGACATTCTCGAAGATTGACTTGCGATTAGATGACCATTAGTTGCGGGTTCGAGAGGATGATATTCCGAAGACTGCTTTTCGCACACGTTAAGGGCATTATGAGTTCTTGGTGATGTCGTTCGAGCTCACCAATGCCCCAACAGCGTTTATGGACTTGATGAACCGCATATTCAGGCCGTTTCTTGATCAGTTATTATCGTGTTTGTTGATGACGTTTTAGTATACTTTTTGAACAGGGAGGAGCCTGGGCAGTAATTGAGGATTTCGTTGTAGACCTTGAGGGAGCACCAGCTATTCGCTAAATTATCCACGTGTGTTTTCTGGTTGGATAGTGTGGACTTCTTGGGACACGTAGTTACGAAAGATGGTAAGTATGGAACCGAAGAAGATCGAGACCGTTCAGCACTGGCTCAGACCTGTATCAGTGATGGAGGTTCGCAGTATTTGGAGTTTGGACGGATAATGTTGATATTTCGTACAGGATTTTTTGCATATAGCTGCAACGTTGACTGGGTTGACCCAGAAGGGCGTTTCTTTTCGTTGGACTAAGGTATGCGAGCAGAGCTTTCAGCAGTTTAGGACTCGTTTGATTACGGCGCCAGTATTATCTTTGCCTCTAGGATCAGGCGGTTTTGTTGTTTATTGCGATGTTTCTCGGAAGTTGAAGAAGCAAGAGCAGAGCTATCCCACTCATGACTTTGAGATGGCTGCGGTGATTTTTACACTTAAGATTTGGAGACACTACTTATACGGCGAGTCGTGCCAGATATTCACGGAACACAAGAGTTTAAAGTATATCTTTCAGCAGCGAGATCTAAATTTGAGATAGCACAGTTGGATGGAGCTAGTGAAAGACTATGACTGCGAGATTCTTTATCATCCGGGCAAGGCGAATGTTGTGGCAGATGCTTTGAGTCGGAGGCCAGAGGTAGCTTATCTTATTTGAGCGCAGTTCAGAGACAGTCGACAGAAGATTAGCAAATTCTTTATGACAACCGGGTACAGTTCGAGTTTACGTCGAGCGGGGGAAAACTTGTCCGTGTCCGTGCACATCCACGGTTATTTGATCCTATCCGTAAGGCACAGTACAATGACGTTCGTTTGTCAGAAATTATGGAGCAGAATCGACAGGGCAGAGATTTAGAGTTCGTGATTGATGATCAGGGAGTACTACGATTTGGGATTCGACTGTGTGTGCCAGATTCTGAGGGACTGAGATTCAAGATCTTAGAGGAGTCTACTAGTGTGAAGGGATGAAGAGAGATGTCACGGATTTTGTTTCGGGATGCTGACTTGTCAGCAAGCCAAGGCCGAGCATCAAGGCCAGCAGGAGAGTTACAACTTTTGCCCTTTCCGGAGTAGAAATAGAAGCAGATTTCTATAGAATTTATTATGGGACTACCTAGGACCAGTCGAGAGTATGACTCTATTTGGGTGATCGTAGACCGATTGACGAAGGCAGCTTACTTTCTGCAAGTAAGGACCATTTTCAGATTCGTTCAGTATGCTCAGATATATGTTGATGAGATTGTGTGACTACATGGAGTTCCGACTTGTATTGTGTCCGACAGAGACACCCAGTTCACCAGCCGACTACTGTAGAAACATTAAGTGACTTTGGACACCCGATTGAGTTTCAGTACAGCTTTATATCCATGGACCGATGGTCAATTAGAGCGGACCATATAGACTTTTGAGAACATGCTCCGGGCTTGCATTCTAGATTTCGCGGCAATTGGGATCACCACTTACACTTGATAGAGTTTTCCTATAATAACAGCTTCCAGGAAGAGATTCAGACAGCACCCTTTGAGGCATTATATGGGAAGAGATGTCAATCGCCCGTTTATTGGACAGAGCTCAGTGAAAGTAGTATTTTGGGGCCACAGATTATGCAAGAGATGACCGAAAAGATTCAGCTGATTTGGGATAGGACGAGAGTGGCCCAGAACAGGCAGAAATCTTATACAGATTAACGTTGGCGCAGACTTGAGCTTATAGTAGGCAATCATGTTTTCTTGAAAGTTTCCCCAATGAAGGGCGTGTTGAGATTCGAAAAGAAAAGGGAAGCTTAGTCCCAGATATGTGGGTCCCTTTCGAGATTCTCGAGTGTGTCGGCGCAATTGCTTATCGTTTGACTCTTCCACCCAGCTTTCCAGATGTTCACCCCGTGTTTCATGTATCGATGCTCCACAAGTACCTTCATGACCCCTCTTACGCGATACAGCATCAGACGATCCAGCTGGAGCGCAATCTTTCTTTCACCAAGCAGCTGATAGTCATTCTAGATCGGCAGGTGAAGAAATCGAGGTTCGAGGACATACCGATCGTAAAGGTTCTTTAGCGTGGCCCGAGCGGTGAAGAGGTCACGTGGGAAGCCGAGGACGAGATGCGGAAGAAATATTCCTATCTTTTCGAGGATACGCATAGTTAGATTTTAAATCCGGGGACCGAATTTCTTTAAGGGGGAAGATTGTAACGTTTTAAAAATCGTTTAGGAGAATTTTCCGATAATCGGTAAAATAACCGGTGTTTTCCGTAAAAACCAAGATATAATTATTTTTCAACATAGACTTAATTATACCTATTTTGGCTATATAATTGCTAGTATTTGGTATTCAATTAGTAGCTTATAAATTTCTAGTTTTCTTAAATATTTTTCCTAAATTAATTATTTTAAATATTATTATATGTTTTCACTTATACTTTTAATTAGTGAAAATTACAAATGAGAATGGGTAAATCATATATTAGAGAACCATGACCACTTAGAACCTAGTTTATAACATGCTTATTCTTTCTACATTTGTTTCCCATGGTTCTAGAGAAATCTAGGATTAATTAGAAAGAAATTAAATAATTAAAGAAAAGAGTTAAAAGATGTAATAATTGAAAGGGTTTCTACACACACCCACACACCCCACTCTCTCTTTTTTCCCTCATTTTATTTTGGCCGAGCCTAGGCAGCCCCCAATCCCCCATTTCCCCACTTCATTTCCTCACAAAAAAAAATAAATAAAATGAAAAGAATAAAGAAAGAAGGAGTATGATGTGTAAATAAAAGAGGTATGGGTTTTCTTGACTTGGACAATTCTATACACACCCACCCACTCCCTTCCTCTCCTTGGCCGAGCACACCTAACAGCTGCCCCCCTCACTTCCCCATCTCTTTTTCCACGTCAAAACTCCTCCATTTTTCATCAAAAATCCACATAAAACCTCACAAATTCATAGTTAAATCTTCACCCAAGTTTCCTTGGCCTAGTCTAGCTTGAATCTTGGAGCAAGAGACCATTTTGGGGAGGCTAAGTTACAAGTTAGATATCTCAAAATGTGAGGTATAAATTTTAACCCAATGTTTAATTTGTTGGTTAATTGCCTTAAGCTAACTTGTTTAGATATTATTATGGTTCTCTATTGCAAGTTTGAAATTTCAAGAAAGGGTTTAAACTAAAGTTAGGATTTTTATCACTTGCTCATGGTTGCAATGAGTAGTTTAACTTGTTAAGTCATGCAAAATCTAATCTAGTTGTTAAGTTGCAAATTGTTATTTTTAAATTGTCCTAATTAAGCATTTTTGCAAACTAACTTTTTGATTAATCTAAAAATAAGTGAGATTAAAATCTAGTTAATATTTGTGTAGCCTAATTAAGATATTAAGTTAATATTGTGGCCACTAGATTTGTTAAAACATATAGTTTTACGCTAAAATGGTTAAGTGATGCTTACTAGGTTTTTGGATTAAATCGATTTTAAGTATGTTTGAGGTTGGAATGATCATTAACCTATTCCCTAAAATATTTAATGTGTTGTGAATACGCGATTGGGTTTTAGACTTTGTGGTGGTCATGTATAGCGACCCTAGTGGTGGTTATGGCGTTGTTGCGTCCACCATTTCAGTATTTATGAGATTTCAGTATTTAACTAGAGATTTCAGTATTTATGAAATTTATGGATTTTGGGGAAAACCGCAAGGATTTTATAAACCTATTATCATTTTAAAGTAGAAATTGAGGTTTTCTCGGGATATGATGTGCGCGGCATCAACCATGTGTTTTCTTAGTTCTTGAGCGGTATTATATACTCGATTCAAGGAGGGGGATGCACCTTCTGTGGGTACATAGTGGACCCAGTGCGGTACCTCGGGGCAAGAAGATCGCAGAGATGACGTTGAGCCCGGCTGGGGAGCACTACCGACCGGTTATTTTGACGCGGCGGATATCCGGAGGATACCGACGTAGTCGTGAGATTTGATGATATGGGTCGATCCGGACTGACGGAACCCGAGATATTGAGATATTGAGATATTGGTATGTATGTGTGTGTGTGTGTTATTGTGTTGATGTTTGACACGGATTTTCTGTTGATTTCATTGATGATACTTCAGTTTATTGCACAGACATTTTTTTAAGATAAGAACAAAGATTTTCTCATACCAGACTTGTTTAGGTTTCGTGTTTGATTATGCATTCATGTTACATTCATGTTAGTACATCGTATTATATCGATATGCGTAGGTTAAGACGCATTGGCGTGCATGCTTACGATAGCCTTATTAGATGTTACTTACTACTCACGAGTTGGAAACTCACCCCCGTTGTGCCATAGTATCTTGCAAGTCTGACCCGTCAGCACAGTAGCGGCGGGCGCACTTCCTCATTTTGTTCATTTTGCTTGGACTCGCGGCATTGCTCGTAGGTGGGTTGTGAGGATATGTTATTCCATCATGTATATTATTTTGTATCTAGTATACTCCATCTACCCTTGTATATTGGACTAGACGGTGAGACTCGTGAGACTTGTATTTATGAGGTTTGGTGTCGATGCTCACTTGAGCCGACGTGGTATTTTCTTATTTCTTGCTTTCAGATACTTATTTCGCACTTTTGATATACATATTGCATGTGGTTGTGATTCCGTCATTGGCGAAGAGCTAGCTCCCGCTTGGGGATGCCTTATTTCATCATTTATATGTATTTTCATGTGTTTTACCCATTTGGAGGCCAGTATTTACAAAGGAGACTTTGCCGAAATTTTCATGTGCTTTAAAATGTTTAATGCCACATATTTTGTTAAAACAACTTTCTTTAAAACAAGTTTTCCTTCACTCTAATTGTCAAACAGTTTAGTATTCTGGGCTTTGGCTTACTTAGATTACGTTGCGCCATGAGACGCTTCGTAGTTTAAGTGCCAGTCACGTTCCGTACCTTCGGGTCGTGACACTACTGGAGCTTTTGTTGTTGCTCCTGAGCCTTTGTCAACGACCGATGACCCACGGAAGCACGACTTTCCTCTTTTCCGGAATCCATATAAACCGTGTGCACGATTATGCCCCCAGTCTTAGGTAGTTTGGATCCATCACCCTTGGGATTTGCTGCCGGCAGTGGTAGATTCTTCAGCATTCTCTTTTTGTGAGAAGTCGAAGTTGAAGGGCTGTTGTAATAGGCGCCTTCGTGAAAGAAGTCCCTCGCTGCATGGTGGAGGGATGATTGTCCTCTTGTTGAACCTTCATTTTCTCCGGTTGACGAGAGTAGTTCCTGTTGATCACAGAATCTTGGACCTTCCGCCAGACCCTGTAGACTTGGGAGGACAGCCGCTGAGGGGACTGCTCCGGCTTCGCCTGCGTCATATTTTTAGCAGGAAGTGGAGATTTCTTCAACATCACGGTTGGGGAGTTCTTCCGCACCCTCCTAAGCGGTTCAAAGTTGTTCCCAGTTGGAACAGCAACATCAACCTCCACCATTAGAGCTGGTGGAGTAAGTATAGAGGGAGAGTTGCCCCTATCTTTCCTCACTCGGTGCTGTAGGGTGTTTTTCGTCACCCCATTGAGATGGGAATACGCGCGCGCTTGTCAGGCGTACTACAGATTCTCCCTGCCTAGGGTAGGCCAGGGTTTAATGATTGTGAGGACCCGAATCTCCGGCAGCCGCGGACTAAGCTGCCGTTAATTACCCCTCGCCTTTGGAGCGAGGGAACCTCCGATTGACGGGTTAAACTGGTCATGCGAACTCAATGTGCAGTATACGTGTGTTGTGTCTTGAAAGGGGGTTTGGATATATCGGGAGCCACACAGAGTTTTTACGGGGGTCCCGCTACCCGGATAGCGGGCTGGGGGTCAAGGGGGCTAGCAGCCCCCTTATGGGGTGCGGGGCAGCGTCCCGTTAGAAATTTTTTTCTAACAGGGACGGTGTCGTGGAGCACGTGTATGTGCAAATATGTATACATATGTATATGTATATGTATGTACATAAAAAGAGGGGAGAAAGGCATCCAAAGGATGCGTGGGGCCAGCGCCTTGGGCGCTGTGCGCCCAGGTGCTGTGCGCTCAGGCGCTAGCGTGCCATGTGTCGGCACGTGGGCGCTCTGCACTTGAGCGCAGAGCGCTGTAGCGCAAGCGAGCCACGTGTCGGCACGTGGGCGCTTTGCGCTTCAGCGCCTGATGCTCGAGCGCAAGCGCGCCACGTGTCGGCACGGGAGCGACTTGCGCTTGAGCGCTGGGCGCTTGAGCTCAAGCGCTCCACGTGTCGGCATGGGGGGTGACTTGCGCCTGAGCGCTTGCTCTTGAGCGCAAGCGCGCCACGTGTCGGCACCGGGGGGACTTGCGCCTGAGCGCTTGCTCTTGAGCGCAAGCGCACCACGTGTCGGCACGGGGGGGGACGTGCGCTCGAGCGCTTGCGCTGAGCGCCAGCGTGCCACGTGTCGGCACCGGGGGGACTTGCGCTCGAGCGCTTGTGCTTGAGCGCAAACGCGCCACGTGTCGGCATGTGGGCGCTTTGCGCTTGAGCGCAAGGCGCTGTAGTGCAAACGCGTCACGTGTCGGCACGTGGGCGCTTTGCGCTCGAGCGCTGAGCGCTAGGGCGCATGCGCGCCACGTGTCGGCACGCGGGCGCTCTACGCTTGAGCGCCGGCTAAAAAAGGAGGCTTTGAGCCTAGAACCAGAAGCTATGCTTCAGAAAAAAGGAAATATTTATTATATATATATATGGAGTTAAACTCCTAGGGTGTTTTGAAGCTGATGAAGGGGGGTTCTTCTTCTTCTTCCTGTTGTTTGGCCGGATCTTGAAGATCAAGAAGTAGGAGATTTTAAAAATCACTCCTTTTTGAGATCTGATGGGGGATCTGAGTTCCCCTTTGTGGGTTTTGTGGTGGAAAGCTACTTAGTTTTTTAAAAAAAAGAGTAAAACTCTTGATTTAATTCAAAAGAAATGAGAAGGTTTAGAACCTTGGAGAAGGAGCAGGAGGCACAAAAGATCTCAGATCTAAAATTTTGTGGAGAGAATGAAAAGTGTTTTTTATTCATCATCATGTTGCCTTTTATAGGCTTACATATTTACATATAGCCCCTTGGGCTTTGCAAAAATGGCATTTTGGCTCATGTGCCTTTTCATTTTGCACATAAGCCATGGGCTTACAAAAATTTGGCTTTATGCCCCTTTTGCATACATTCATGCACAAAAATTACATAAAAATTATTTGTTACATGATTTTTGTTGTTGGCATGGCGGAAGGCCGGACGCTTCATGTTCGGGCTCGACCTGGACATTGGCCCACCTGCTTGGGCTTGGGCCCACCTGGCTTGGGGTTGACCTTGACTTTGACTTGGTCAACCGGGATGCAAATTTTGACTTCAACAGGTGCTAGTAATGATGTCAAGCATTCCTTGCAGGTAGGATTGCCTCAGTTATGGGAGTGGCTTCGTCATGCCCCCTGCTCTGATGAAGGGCTACTGCTGGTACCAGCCTGTTGAAGACTGACGTCCGTTGAGAGGGGACGACCAATCTTTCGAAGGTTGACTTTCTAGTAGGGGAAGCTCTTTTAATGACTTCACCCGAAGCAGGAGTTGGAACGACCAATCTTGTGAAGACCGATCTTTTAGTAGGAGAAGTCCCTCTGACGACTTCACCCGCCAGAGCTGGAACGACTATCCATTTCGGGATAACCCTTTTGGATATTATGAGCCTCTTTGCGGGCCCACTTGAGCTTTGGTTCAGCCTGTTGAAGACTGGTGTGGTAGACTTGGAAGACCTATTTAGAGGGGCTGTAGTGGTTGCAAGTCGATCAAAGACCGACTTCTTTGGAGCTTCCTGTGATGGCAATGGGGCGCTGAAGCTTGCTGGCGGGAGCATGGTCCCGAAGAACAATCGAGTGGTGGCCTGAGTCACCTACTCCACTGGCATTGAAAAGATGCATGCCGCATTTGGCCCGTATGTCACTCCTCCAGCGGGAACGGAGCGGGAGTTGCTGTTGTAGGTACACTTGGAAGCCATTGATCTTCTTTTCTCTGCACAGGAGCAAGACACCAAATCTCAGTACCTCGAATTTAGGGGCAACCATAGTAAACCGCGATTTGTTCACGAACACGACACACGAAGTGTGGAGTGGAAAGAGGAAAAGGTTCCACCGGGCATGCCAGAATCCGTTTACCGCTGAAAACAGATACGAACCGGGATGGATCGTCTTTCCTGAATTTGGGGGCAGATGCTATTTGGGTTTATCCTTCCACCTCTCCCAAGATGCCAAGTTGATTTATGGCACCATGTATCGGAGGTTTGGATGGATGCGGCCGTTGTAGCAGACTTCGTCAGATTCTCCTTCGTTTATGAGGGGGTTTTGATTGTGGGGACGCTCTTCCTTGCAGGCGCAAACCCCTACAGTTAATTACGTTATCGCATCGCGATAACCACTTTCTCCTGCTCCAGAAGTTCACTTCGTGGCGTATGTGTTTGTTTTATTTTTGGTTGCCCGTGGATTGTATATGGAGACTAATTTATGTTTTCTACCGTAGGGCGTGGATTAGTTCAAATCCGTATATCTTAGATTTGGGTTTTGGTTTATTTAAGGATCGTTGATCTGTTTTGAGATCAAGATCAACTTAAATGTTTGTGAGCAGTTGGTGCTCAATTGGTTTTTTGTTAAGGATACGTTATTCCAATTCAAGACTAAGATTTACTTAACAGTGTGTTAGGATCATTTTTGTTTCAGATCCAACAAGATAGTATTTGGGCTTTGTTGTTTTAGTTTAAAGACGTTTTGGTCCCTTATCGCCGTTTTGGAGACGAAGTTGTAGTTTGAGGATATTTCGGTCTGTAGATCACCATTTTGGAGGTGAGAGTTTAGTTTAAAGATGTTACGGTCCGTTGTCACCATTTTGGAGACAACATTGTAGTTTGAGAACATTTCGATCTGTAGGTCACCATATTTGAGGCGAGGTTTTTAGTTTAAGGACGTTACGGTCCGTTGTCGCCATTTTGGAAGCAACGTTGTAGTTTGAGGATATTTCGATCTATAGGATTTAGTTTAAGGACGTTACGGTCCGTAGATCATCTTGTGTGCACGTGTATTTGTTACGTATCGGGATAAGCAACGATGATATGGGAGACACCCAGGTTAGGGTGTGGTTTGATCTGGGGTGTGCATGTCAGTTTGGGAAGTGCACTGAATAGTAGTTGGTTGTCGGGACCTGCCACCTCTCTGAAGACGTTGAGAAATTACAACGACATGTATCGGAGGTGTGGAGAGATGTACCCTTGAACCAATTTTGAGGGAAAATGAATTAATGGTCAACTCAGGATAATTAGTCGTATTTTGAGACTAAGATTTCCTCGGGGAAATGTGGGATGAATATCGTTTTGGATATCATTAGTCGAGGGGTCATCAATCATGTTTGAGACTGAGATTAGTTTGGGAAAACATAAGCACAGAGGCTCGGTCGATAAAGAGGTTTTGACCTCAGGAAGACTTGGTCAATTTGGGGCTGAAGTTGAGTCTCTTAATGCTAAGTATTGGTGTATGTTCAGCACTCACGTGTTCCCACGTGAGGCTCTGAATCGGTGTTAAACACTGCACTTTGGAAGCGTTCACGTGTGGGCACGTGAGGTACCCCAAAGTGGGAATTGTTCTCTGGGTTCTATTCCCCTTTCTTTTATAAGTGCTGAACACTTGGTTATGTTCAGCACTCACGTGTTCCCACGTGAGGCTCTGAATCAGTGTGAAACACTATACTTTGGAAGCACTCACGTGTGGGAACGTGAGGCACCCCAAAGTGGGAGCTGTTCTCTGGGTTCTATTCGCCCCTTTTTATATAGAAGTGTTAAACACTTGATTCCTGTGGTGCTCACGTGCGAGCACACGAGGCGGTTTGTGTCTTTCCCTTTTTATTCATTAGAGACGCTTACGTGGGGCACGTGAGATCTTATTGTAGTGCTACTAATGAATCGCCAATCTTTCATTCTGAGTGTTTAGAGATTTTGATCTCATGCTAGGATTTTGGAGGATCTTATGCCTCTTGTTTTTGTAAGAATTAAATTCTTATTGTAGGGTTAAGCCTTGATTTTCAGAGGAATTAAATTCCCATATATTTCTGTAAGAATTAAATTCTTTAAACTCAGTTCTTTCCTATAGGTTTGGAATCTGCATGACAGAATCCCCCCGATGAGAATTAAATTCTTAACTTATGGGGAGATCTGCATCTACAGATCTCAACCAGAGGAAGAACTAAGTTCTTATGTGAAAGGTTAAACCCTTAGAAAGGTCAAGAAAAGATAGAACAATTTCTGTGTATTTCTTTTTTTTTTACCTAGAATGTTATGATGAAACAAGTCTTTTCCGAGACTTAAATTCTCTTCTTCTCTCTTCACTTTTTTTCTCTGTCCCTTTTCTCTTCTTTTCTTACTTCTTTTTATATAAGAAGAAAAAGCATCAATTTGTTAAGAAAATCTCTCATTGAGAGATCATGATTGATTTCATAATCAATCCAATTGTTTTGGTGAATTTTATTCACCGTTGGATTTTTAATCCAAAGGCCCTCTGTTTAACAGAAAAGATTTCTTATTTGTTTTTAACCAGATTAGGAAATATTTTCCTAAGATAGAATTTTATTCTATCATATGAATATCTTGTTAGTTTAATAAGATTCAAATTTTATTCTATCATAGAATTTTATTTATATGAATATATTTTATAGAATTTTATTCTATCAGACGATCACCATTGGATCTTTGATCCCAAGGTCTTTCGTTTAATAAAGAAGATCTTTCTAGTTTAAAAAAGATCAGGGAAATATTTTCCATATATATAGAATTTAATTCTACCAGATAGTTCATCCCAGATTCATTGTTAGAGAAGGTTCTTTTCATATTAGAAAGATTTAAAGAAATATCTTCCAAATAGAGTTTTAATCCTTTTATTTAGAATTTAATTCTATCAGCTTGGAAGGTGTTTAGGAATACTCACGTGTAGCACGTGATCCCATTGGAATTAAGCTTGTTCGCTTATATGCAACAGCATAAGAGGGTATCACGTATTAACACGTGAGCCTTTTTGGTTTGCTATTTGTTTGAATATAGCGCCTATATGCAAACATATAGGCGCTCACGTGCTTACATGTGAGGCTTAATTTTAGCATATCGATTATTTAAATGCAGTGCCTATATGCTTTGCCTATAGCCGCTCACGTGTGGGCACGTGAGACCTGCACAGTGGGGAGTTTCCCCCCTTTTCCTTTCTATATATATTTTTTTATAAAGGAACACTCCTCTATCATCCTCGACGATTATCGGTGGATCTTCGGGCGAATGCTTTGGTTGGATCATCATTCCAACCATGCCCTGGAACAGAGCGCCATCTGCTTTATGTTGGCAGCTTGCTCAGCAGTTTCCTTGTCCTTTCTTTCAAGTATCCTTCGCGGGAACTCTGTATCGGTCTTGTAGGGATGCCTAGCATGACAGCAAGGTTTCAGGAGGCATCGTCCATGCCGTTTTCAAAAAATTGCTATGCTAAACAACCCTAACCCTACAATCTTAACTAGAGATTTAGACGAAACAACATGTAAACAACTTTACATCTAAGTGAATATGGAATACAATCTTTGTAGACCAGTCCTTCACTTCAATAGCTCGTATAGTAGTCCCTTCTCTCCAAGTAGTGATCTTCCGGAGTCTAGAATGGCTCCACAAGATGAAAGGAACAAGTTTGCATGAAGTCTTCAAGGCCGAAGGTGATCTACGTCGAGGAGACACCAACCCAAGCTACACTTTCACTAATTAGGGATTAGTGAAGCTAACACCCTAAACTAAATGGCTAATCTAGTAGAGAATAATGAAATAGAAATTTTGCTCACTTTAAAAATATTTTTCCCACTAATTTTCCTCACTTCCTCAAAAGCTAGAGAGCTCACTCTTGATGAAGATGAAGATGAAGAGAATAGAATGAATGAATGAGAGAGGCAACCATGGGTGAGATAATATCTCATATAACTCATGTAGAGACTTAACTATGGCTAATGAGAATGGTTGGGTTAATAAATATCTTAAATAAAACAAAATTAGTAGACTAAGTCAATAGATCTACAAGCTTCCACAAGCTTCATGCCATATGACTAATTTTCAACTAATTTGGATTTACTTTAAATAAATACACCTTACATTATCATGATCATAGTGTGAGTCTCATACACCCATATTGCATGTATAATCAAGCATGACACAAAAAGAAACAATTAATATACATCACATATATACTAAGTGTGCACATGTGAGAAAAAGAAATTCACAAGTGAGCTAATATTAGTTAATGTAAATACATCAAATATATAATTATACATTACATTATCAAATCAACACTTGATTCAATAATCCGGATATATCACATATAATCGACTAATACCATATGTATCATCTTATTGAATCAACACTTGATTCGATAATCCGGCTATATCACATATAACCGACTAATATCACATATCGCGAAAATAGAATACGGTATCACATACACGTATTAATCTCGGTCCCGCACATATCACATATGTGCTCCTACTTCGTTTTTCCTGAGCCAGTAAACCTCTGTGTAGGACTCTAAAGACTCGTTAATATGCCGCCAATAGGTGATGATCATATTAGTCACCCACAATCCGTCAGCGGTACTAGCTGGACGTAACGGCCACCCGAGTATTGAGCGATCATAAGATCAACAAGCAAGCCTACTCATACTCCTGTAAAGCCTGCCAGTAACACTACCGTACAGTCCGGTCTCTTCGTCTGATATATCGCATATCTAGTCTAGGGGTGGTAAATGTCAGACCTCAGTAACCGATAAGTCGTACCGATGTGAGGCTCATAACAGGTCAAGAAACTACTGATAACACTTACCAGTAGATCTCCGTATCAGCCCTGGCCAGGGACTTCCTGTTATGGCCAATCGAGCACGGCGCAACATCAACCCCCAATACCGGGAGAGACGAATCCCCTCCTATCGCTCATTGCCTTCATGTGATTCGGGACTGTACCCAAAAGCCACCGTTTTGCACTTTCTCTTGAACGTGGTATGGTGGAAATCAATGTACAGTGGAAATCACACAAGACTCTATGACGATCTCGGGTCTACAGACTAACCTGTACCAATGTCACCGGAGAACTGCTATCTGACGCTAGGTATAATACCATTTAGGAGTTCTCGGCGAGTCCGTTCAGTGTACCCAGTCTCCACTGAGCACCCGTATACCATCTTTGATGTCAAACACCAATGGATGTGGGATCATCCTGTTGGGATTCCTTAGTACCCTACTGGGTTTTCAAGACATCAAGCATGCCAATTTCAAAAATTCTAGAGTGCTAATGAACCCTAACCTAGGATCTAGATAGAGTGAATAGACAATATAAAGCATGTAATCAAACATTACAATAAGTGAATGAGGAATACAACCTTTGTAGACTAGTCCTTCACTTCTAAAGCTCCGTGTAGAAGTCCCTTCGCTGCAAGTAGTGATCTCCCGAACTCTAGTATGGGTTCCTTTGGAGAAATGGACAACCTTGTTCGAAGTCTTCGAGGCCGAAGATGATCTACGTCGAGGAGACTCAAACCCAAGCTACCTCTTCACTAAGTGATGAACTTTGTGAAGAGAACACCCTAAACTAAATGGCTAGTAGTAGAAAATGATGAAGTAGGAATTTTGCTCACTTTAGATTTGATTTTCTCACTCATTTTCACCATTTTTCATGAAGCTAGAGAGCTAGAGGAAGGAGATGAGGAAAACAACTCAAGAATAAATCAAGTAGTGAATGGAAACCATGGGTGAGTTAGTATCATATACTAACCTTTGTAGAGACTAAACCATGGCTAATTATAATGGTTAGGTTAATAAATATCTAAAGTAAAACAAAACAAGTGGACTAGTCAAAGATGCTTTAAGCTTCTCCAAGCTTCCATGCATGACATAATGCCACCAATTTTGAATTACTAAAATAAATAAAACCCTCCATTATATATAACATGGTGTAAGTCACACACACACCCATGAAGCATGTATCATCTAGCATGACACAAAATAATGTACACTAATATATATCATATATATATACTTAATGCACACATCAAGTGAGAAAAGAAATCTTAAGTGAGCTAATACTAGTTAATGTAAATTAATATATAAAATATATAATTATACATTAAATTATTAAATAAACACTTGATTTAATAATCCGACTATATTACATATAACCGACTAATATCGTGTGCATCAATTTATCGAATCAACACTTGATTCGATAACCCGGCTATATCACATATAATCAACCGATGACACAAATCGCGAGAATAGAATACGGTATCACATACTCGTATTAATCTTGGTCCCGCACATATCACATATGTGCTCTTACTCCGTTTCGCTTGAGCCAGGAAACCTCTGTGTATGACTCTAAAGACTCGTCAATACACCGGCAGTAAGTGATGATCATATCAAACACCCACAAGCCGCAAGAGGCCTGCTAAACGTAACGGCCACCCGGGTATTGTGCGATCAGAAGATCAATAAGCAAGCCTGCTCATATTCCTGCGAATCCAATCAGTAACACTACCGTACAGTCCGGTCTCTTCGTCTGATATGTCGCATATCTCGCCTATATAGCTTGATAAGTCATGCCGATGCAATGTCCATAACAGGTCGATAAACTACTGATAACACTTACCAGTAAATATCATCTATCCTGGCCAGGGATTTCCAGTTATGGCCAATTGAGCATAGCGCAACATCAACCCCCAATACCGGGAGAGACGAAACCCCTCCCATCGTTCATTGCCTCCATGTGACTCGGGACTCTACCCAAAAACCACCTGTTTGCACGACTCAGTAGAGCCGTGGTAGGGTGGAAATCAAAGCACAGTGGGAGACACACAAGACTCTATGACGATCTCGGATCGACAGACTAACCTGTACCAGTGTCACCGGAGAACTGCTATCTGACATGAGGTATAATACCATCTAGGTGTTCTCGGCGAGTCCGTTCAGTGTACCCAGTCTCCACTGAGCATCCGTATACCATCTCTGATGTCAAACACCAATGGATATGGGATCATCCATCGCCCATCACATGGGTCAAGAAGCTATACGCTAGTCTACTCTTGAATATCGATGCCCTGTCTCGATATTCCTTCAACTAAGAACAATTGAAGGATGAACTCATGGACTGCCCAGGCCCCACTAGTATGATCTACATCATAATCCTGGTAGTCAAGTACACATCCTAAGGGCTTTATCAACATGTAACAGAGAGACAATAAGTGTACATATTAAGATAAAGAGCAACCAGATAGCGTACTATCATGTCGAGCAAGAAAGTCCTCCCTATATATGTCCCAGCATCCACTATAATATACATCTCATGTACAATAATGGCCTCTAGGGCATACATACAACTAACAATCTCCCACTTGCACTAAGGTCAGTTGTTGTAGTATCTCATACCCAACGTCCTATAAAAGTCTCTCACAGGAAAGGCCTTTGTGAGTGGATCCGCCGTGTTATCCTTCACGTCAACTCTCCTAATCTCGATCTCTTGGAGATCAACAATCTCCATGATCAGGCGATACTGCCTTAGAATATGTCTGGGTCACTGAGGGGACCGGGGTTCCTAGGCCAAAGCCACACCTCCATTGTGACACAATAGTAGGAACCTAGTTCATCTCATGAACAAATATACACCCAGACTGCCTCTTTGGCAGCATCATTGATAGCGATGTATCCAGCCTTTATCGTCTAGTTTGTCCCGTTATCTAGCTTGGAATTCTTCCAACATACCGCCCTACTTCTGGGGTAAAGACAAAGCCTGTGACTATCTGACAGTCGACCTTATCACTCTGGAAGCTCGAGTCAGTAAAGGACTCCTACTGAAGTTCACCGTTACCAAACTCCAAGAACATTTCTTTTGTGCTTCTTAAGTACTCAAGAAGGTTCTCCAAAGCTGTACAGTGATTCTCCCTAGGATCTTCTGATACCATCTCACTACATCTAGTGAGAATCCTAACATCCCCTTAGATCTATCTTATAGATCTAAAAACCAGGATTTAGGAGGTATCGCCTAGATCCTACATGGAGAACCAATGTGATAAGAGGAGATTGACCGAGTGTAGCATATGAAACTCCTTTCCTATCAAGAGTATGTCATCCACGTACAATACGAGGATGACCACATTACTCTCTACTACCTTTTTGTGTATACAAGGTTCATCTACCATTTTGATGAAGTCATATGCTTTGACAGCCACATCAAAATAGATGTTCCAACTCCGCGATGCCTGCTTTAACGTATAAAGCAACTTGCACACGTTTTCGCTTCTCCTACTGTCTACGAAGCCCTCTAGCTGTGTACTTATGACGCTCTCTTCTAAATCAGTATTCAGAAAAGCAGTCATGACACCCAACCACAAGATATCGTAGTCATGGTATGTAGCAATGTCAAGTATGATCTGGATGGACTTAAGCATAGCTACTGGAGAAAAGGTTTCATCATTATCCACGCCTGGTCGATGATGAGAACCTTATGCAACAAGTCTAGCTTTGAAAGTCTCAACTTTTCTATTTACACCAAGTAATCTTCTCAAGATATACTTGCTCCTGATGGGGATTTAACCCTTCAGATATAGCAACCAAAGTTCATACTTTGTTGGTGTATATAGATTCCATCTCAGATCGCTTAGCATCCAGCCATTCTTACAGAGTCTCCACTTATGAAGGCCTACTCAAAACTAGTTGGGTCATCATCTCCATGACGCAATCCTCGCTCCCACTGTCATCGAGAAAACCGAAGTATCTCTCAAGCGGATGAGGAACCCTACTAGATCGGCGGAGAGGCTGAGGTTCGTTGGGAACTATTGAATCCTCTGGTTCTACCAAATCATCAGCTGTAGTTTGTATAGCTGAAACTAATTCCAGTTCTACATCATGACCACAAATTTCTTTCTTAAAAATTCCTTTTTCTAAAAAGGTAGCATGCCGAGGAGTAAAACACATTTTGTTTCTCGGTGTGGTAGAGGATATTCCCTTGCAAATGCTTGGGATATCCAACAAACTTCCACAGAACTGACATTGCCTCGAACTTATCCGGATTTTGCTTTTAGACATAGGCCGGACAACCCAAATCTTAACATGTTTAAGAGATGGGCTCTTCCCATACCATACCTCATATGGAGTGGTAGGCACTGATTTGATTAGAACCCAATTCAATAGGTATGCTGCTTCTTCAAGTGCATAACCCCAAAAGGAAACAGGAAACTCAGCAACACTCATCATAGAACGCACCATATCTAATAGGGTGCGATTGCTCCGGCCCGATACATCGTTGTGCTATGGTGTATATGGAGTAGTAGTGCTGAGAGAGAATCTCATTCTCCTTTAGAATAGTCCAAGAATTCCATGCACAAGTATTCTCCTCCCTAATCCCATCAAAGGACATAATACTTATACCTATTTTGGTTCTCTTCTTCGGATTTATATTCATTGAATTTCTCAAAAGCTTCAGGCTTGTGTTTCAACAGGAACACATGTCCAAATCCTTAGAGATCATCAGTGAATATAATGAAGTACAAAGAACCAGTCTTGGCATGTATAGACAAGGGACCACATACATCATCATGTATCAGTTCCAAGAGTTCACTAACCCTTTCTCTGTTTCAAGTAAACGGAGCTATGGTCATTTTATCTTTGTGACATGACTGGAAAGTTTCACAAGATGTAAATTCAAACTGATTTAAATATGCATCTTAATGTAACTTAGCTAGTCGGGTCGCATTGATATGACCTAGTCTACAATGCCATAAGTAGGATTCATTCATTTCTGAACTCTTCCTCTTGTGTGTATTCTATACGTTAAGAACTGTGGTTTGATTTAGAACGTATATGCTATTAGATAATATGCCTGAACCGATCAACTCTTGATATAGGAAATGTTCATAACATTATCCATCAATACAAAATTATATCCTTCTTTATTTAATAAAGAGACTGATATGGTGTTGTATATCAGGTTCGGTATCTAATAACATTCGTTCAGAATCAATGTATTTATTAATACAAGATGATATTTGCCAACTGATTTGGCTGCAACAATTGCACCATTCTCTGTACTTAGAGACATATCACCCATTCCCAGTTCTCCACCTTTCTGTAGCCCATGTAATATATTACATATGCGGGATCCTGATCTGGTATCAAATACCCAGGACGTAGAGGATACTGAGAAACAATTCTCTGTAACGAACACACCCGAAGAAGATGCATCAATCATGCACTTTCTTCGTTTGAGCGGCATGGGAATCCTGGTATTCCCCTATTTCCTACTCGGTCTTATAACAATTATAAGTTGGAGCGGGACCAACGTTCCACAGCTCAGAAGAATAAGCGGGTTCGGTCAATACATCCATATTATTATCTTGATTAAGGCATGACATGGTCGCTACATGGAGGGAGAGAGAGAAGAAAACAATCTGTGTGCGCTCTTGCAAGATTAGATTGGGTATATATTTTATCTAATCAGGATGGCTCCCACTGTTTTTATCGAATCTTCCTTCAAACCCTAAAAGGAAAGACTAGCCGGGATTAATTACACTTTACAAGTTCGCCAATATTTCAGCCAGGCCAGTGCCGGTACTTTGAGGGAGGTTCCCCATGCTTTCGCACGGACCTAATTAAAATAAGCTTCATTTTCCCAGGAACGTAACCCCGTTGACACCTTTCTAGACACCTACTTGATCGGCTAATTGTAAAGGGCAAAACTCTCCTCAGGAGTAACAATTACTCGCAGTGGGTATCCGGATCCAACTATCACATAGAAGGTATGCAATCTCATTGCAAATTTCAACACTTGAAACTCCCGATAATGGTTTTTACCCTAGCACTTATGACCTTGACTATAATCAACATATCATAAGCACTAGTCAAGTTATACCCGTATTAATTAGACCCACCCATATGACCCTTGACTATAATCAACATAATCACATGAATGTCCTAACTAATCGCATCATATGCTGTGTAGGAAGACATCACTTAGCTACCGTACACTACGCCTTGATTATAATCAACATACGCAGTACAAATACTAAGTACTCTACTTCCTAAAATGATGGAGGGTTGCGAATGGTTTTTATAAAAACTTTTAACACTTTTAACTTAATATCATTGTAGAATCAAATGGTTTTAAAAAGGAGTGGCTTAAGCTCCGTTTTTTGAAACTTTGCTTTTTCATAAAAAGCCGAGTGAGTTTCAAATTCGATTCTACAACATCTTTAGGTTTATTTTCCTTCATTAATCTCATTAATTAAGGGAGGTTCTTCTTCTTCTTCCTGTTGTTTGGCCGGATCTTGAAGATCAAGAAGTAGGAGATTTTAAAAATCACTCCTTTTTGAGATCTGATGGGGGATCTGAGTTCCCCTTTGTGGGTTTTGTGGTGGAAAGCTACTTAGTTTTTTAAAAAAAAGAGTAAAACTCTTGATTTAATTCAAAAGAAATGAGAAGGTTTAGAACCTTGGAGAAGGAGCAGGAGGCACAATAGATCTCAGATCTAAAATTTTGTGGAGAGAATGAAAAGTGTTTTTTATTCATCATCATGTTGCCTTTTATAGGCTTACATATTTACATATAGCCCCTTGGGCTTTGCAAAAATGGCATTTTGGCTCATGTGCCTTTTCATTTTGCACATAAGCCATGGGCTTACAAAAATTTGGCTTTATGCCCCTTTTGCATACATTCATGCACAAAAATTACATAAAAATTATTTGTTACATGATTTTTGTTGTTGGCATGGCGGAAGGCCGGACGCTTCATGTTCGGGCTCGACCTGGATATTGGCCCACCTGCTTGGGCTTGGGCCCACCTGGCTTGGGGTTGACCTTGACTTTGACTTGGTCAACCGGGGTGCAAATTTTGACTTCAACAGGTGCTAGTAATGATGTCAAGCATTCCTTGCAGATAGGATTGCCTCAGTTATGGGAGTGGCTTCGTCATGCCCCCTGCTCTGATGAAGGGCTACTGCTGGTACCAGCCTGTTGAAGACTGACGTCCGTTGAGAGGGGACGGCCAATCTTTCGAAGGTTGACTTTCTAGTAGGGGAAGCTCTTTTAATGACTTCACCCGAAGCAGGAGTTGGAACGACCAATCTTGTGAAGACCGATCTTTTAGTAGGAGAAGTCCCTCTGACGACTTCACCCGCCAGAGCTGGAACGACTATCCATTTCGGGATAACCCTTTCGGATATTATGAGCCTCTTTGCGGGCCCACTTGAGCTTTGGTTTAGCCTGTTGAAGACTGGTGTGGTAGACTTGGAAGACCTATTTAGAGGGGCTGTAGTGGTTGCAAGTCGATCAAAGACCGACTTCTTTGGAGCTTCCTGTGATGGCAATGGGGCGCTGAAGCTTGCTGGCGGGAACATGGTCCCGAAGAACAATCGAGTGGTGGCCTGAGTCACCTACTCCACTGGCATTGAAAAGATGCATGCCGCATTTGGCCCGTATGTCACTCCTCCAGCGGGAACGGAGCGGGAGTTGCTGTTGTAGGTACACTTGGAAGCCATTGATCTTCTTTTCTCTGCACAGGAGCAAGACACCAAATCTCAGTACCTCGAATTTAGGGGCAACCATAGTAAACCGCGATTTGTTCACGAACACGACACACGAAGTGTGGAGTGGAAAGAGGAAAAGGTTCCACCGGGCATGCCAGAATCCGTTTACCGCTGAAAACAGATACGAACCGGGATGGATCGTCTTTCCTGAATTTGGGGGCAGATGCTATTTGGGTTTATCCTTCCACCTCTCCCAAGATGCCAAGTTGATTTATGGCACCATGTATCGGAGGTTTGGATGGATGCGGCCGTTGTAGCAGACTTCGTCAGATTCTCCTTCGTTTATGAGGGGGTTTTGATTGTGGGGACGCTCTTCCTTGCAGGCGCAAACCCCTACAGTTAATTACGTTATCGCATCGCGATAACCACTTTCTCCTGCTCCAGAAGTTCACTTCGTGGCGTATGTGTTTGTTTTATTTTTGGTTGCCCGTGGATTGTATATGGAGACTAATTTATGTTTTCTACCGTAGGGCGTGGATTAGTTCAAATCCGTATATCTTAGATTTGGGTTTTGGTTTATTTAAGGATCGTTGATCTGTTTTGAGATCAAGATCAACTTAAATGTTTGTGAGCAGTTGGTGCTCAATTGGTTTTTTGTTAAGGATACGTTATTCCAATTCAAGACTAAGATTTACTTAACAGTGTGTTAGGATCATTTTTGTTTCAGATCCAACAAGATAGTATTTGGGCTTTGTTGTTTTAGTTTAAAGACGTTTTGGTCCCTTATCGCCGTTTTGGAGACGAAGTTGTAGTTTGAGGATATTTCGGTCTGTAGATCACCATTTTGGAGGTGAGAGTTTAGTTTAAAGATGTTACGGTCCGTTGTCACCATTTTGGAGACAACATTGTAGTTTGAGAACATTTCGATCTGTAGGTCACCATATTTGAGGCGAGGTTTTTAGTTTAAGGACGTTACGGTCCGTTGTCGCCATTTTGGAAGCAACGTTGTAGTTTGAGGATATTTCGATCTATAGGATTTAGTTTAAGGACGTTACGGTCCGTAGATCATCTTGTGTGCACGTGTATTTGTTACGTATCGGGATAAGCAACGATGATATGGGAGACACCCAGGTTAGGGTGTGGTTTGATCTGGGGTGTGCACGTCAGTTTGGGAAGTGCACTGAATAGTAGTTGGTTGTCGGGACCTGCCACCTCTCTGAAGACGTTGAGAAATTACAACGACATGTATCGGAGGTGTGGAGAGATGTACCCTTGAACCAATTTTGAGGGAAAATGAATTAATGGTCAACTCAGGATAATTAGTCGTATTTTGAGACTAAGATTTCCTCGGGGAAATGTGGGATGAATATCGTTTTGGATATCATTAGTCGAGGGGTCATCAATCATGTTTGAGACTGAGATTAGTTTGGGAAAACATAAGCACAGAGGCTCGGTCGATAAAGAGGTTTTGACCTCAGGAAGACTTGGTCAATTTGGGGCTGAAGTTGAGTCTCTTAATGCTAAGTATTGGTGTATGTTCAGCACTCACGTGTTCCCACGTGAGGCTCTGAATCGGTGTTAAACACTGCACTTTGGAAGCGCTCACGTGTGGGCACGTGAGGTACCCCAAAGTGGGAATTGTTCTCTGGGTTCTATTCCCCTTTCTTTTATAAGTGCTGAACACTTGGTTATGTTCAGCACTCACGTGTTCCCACGTGAGGCTCTGAATCAGTGTGAAACACTATACTTTGGAAGCACTCACGTGTGGGAACGTGAGGCACCCCAAAGTGGGAGCTGTTCTCTGGGTTCTATTCGCCCCTTTTTATATAGAAGTGTTAAACACTTGATTCCTGTGGTGCTCACGTGCGAGCACACGAGGCGGTTTGTGTCTTTCCCTTTTTATTCATTAGAGACGCTTACGTGGGGCATGTGAGATCTTATTGTAGTGCTACTAATGAATCGCCAATCTTTCATTCTGAGTGTTTAGAGATTTTGATCTCATGCTAGGATTTTGGAGGATCTTATGCCTCTTGTTATTGTAAGAATTAAATTCTTATTGTAGGGTTAAGCCTTGATTTTCAGAGGAATTAAATTCCCATATATTTCTATAAGAATTAAATTCTTTAAACTCAGTTCTTTCCTATAGGTTTGGAATCTGCATGACAGAATCCCCCCGATGAGAATTAAATTCTTAACTTATGGGGAGATCTGCATCTACAGATCTCAACCAGAGGAAGAACTAAGTTCTTATGTGAAGGGTTAAACCCTTAGAAAGGTCAAGAAAAGATAGAACAATTTCTGTGTATTTCTTTTTTTTTTACCTAGAATGTTATGATGAAACAAGTCTTTTCCGAGACTTAAATTCTCTTCTTCTCTCTTCACTTTTTTTCTCTGTCCCTTTTCTCTTCTTTTCTTACTTCTTTTTATATAAGAAGAAAAAGCATCAATTTGTTAAGAAAATCTCTCATTGAGAGATCATGATTGATTTCATAATCAATCCAATTGTTCGGGTGAATTTTATTCACCGTTGGATTTTTAATCCAAAGGCCCTCTGTTTAACAGAAAAGATTTCTTATTTGTTTTTAACCAGATTAGGAAATATTTTCCTAAGATAGAATTTTATTCTATCATATGAATATCTTGTTAGTTTAATAAGATTCAAATTTTATTCTATCATAGAATTTTATTTATATGAATATATTTTATAGAATTTTATTCTATCAGACGATCACCATTGGATCTTTGATCCTAAGGTCTTTCATTTAATAAAGAAGATCTTTCTAGTTTAAAAAAGATCAGGGAAATATTTTCCATATATATAGAATTTAATTCTACCAGATAGTTCATCCCAGATTCATTGTTAGAGAAGGTTCTTTTCATATTAGAAAGATTTAAAGAAATATCTTCCAAATAGAGTTTTAATCCTTTTATTTAGAATTTAATTCTATCAGCTTGGAAGGTGTTTAGGAATACTCACGTGTAGCACGTGATCCCATTGGAATTAAGCTTGTTCGCTTATATGCAACAGCATAAGAGGGTATCACGTATTAACACGTGAGCCTTTTTGGTTTGCTATTTGTTTGAATATAGCGCCTATATGCAAACATATAGGCGCTCACGTGCTTACATGTGAGGCTTAATTTTAGCATATCGATTATTTAAATGCAGTGCCTATATGCTTTGCCTATAGCCGCTCACGTGTGGGCACGTGAGACCTGCACAGTGGGGAGTTTCCCCCCTTTTCCTTTCTATTTATATTTTTTTATAAAGGAACACTCCTCTATCATCCTCGACGATTATCGGTGGATCTTCGGGCGAATGCTTTGGTTGGATCATCATTCCAACCATGTCCTGGAACAGAGCGCCATCTGCTTTATGTTGGCAGCTTGCTCAGCAGTTTCCTTGTCCTTTCTTTCAAGTATCCTTCGCGGGAACTCTGTATCGGTCTTGTAGGGATGCCTAGCACGACAGCAAGGTTTCAGGAGGCATCGTCCATGCCGTTTTCAAAAAATTGCTATGCTAAACAACCCTAACCCTACAATCTTAACTAGAGATTTAGACGAAACAACATGTAAACAACTTTACATCTAAGTGAATATGGAATACAATCTTTGTAGACCAGTCCTTCACTTCAATAGCTCGTATAGTAGTCCCTTCTCTCCAAGTAGTGATCTTCTGGAGTCTAGAATGGCTCCACAAGATGAAAAGAACAAGTTTGCATGAAGTCTTCAAGGCCGAAGGTGATCTACGTCGAGGAGACACCAACCCAAGCTACACTTTCACTAATTAGGGATTAGTGAAGCTAACACCCTAAACTAAATGGCTAATCTAGTAGAGAATAATGAAATAGAAATTTTGCTCACTTTAAAAATATTTTTCCCACTAATTTTCCTCACTTCCTCAAAACCTAGAGAGCTCACTCTTGATGAAGATGAAGATGAAGAGAATAGAATGAATGAATGAGAGAGGCAACCATGGGTGAGATAATATCTCATATAACTCATGTAGAGACTTAACTATGGCTAATGAGAATGGTTGGGTTAATAAATATCTTAAATAAAACAAAATTAGTAGACTAAGTCAATAGATCTACAAGCTTCCACAAGCTTCATGCCATATGACTAATTTTCAACTAATTTGGATTTACTTTAAATAAATACACCTTACATTATCATGATCATAGTGTGAGTCTCATACACCCATATTGCATGTATAATCAAGCATGACACAAAAAGAAACAATTAATATACATCACATATATACTAAGTGTGCACATGTGAGAAAAAGAAATTCACAAGTGAGCTAATATTAGTTAATGTAAATATATCAAATATATAATTATACATTACATTATCAAATCAACACTTGATTCAATAATCCGGATATATCACATATAATCGACTAATACCATATGTATCATCTTATTGAATCAACACTTGATTCGATAATCCGGCTATATCACATATAACCGACTAATATCACATATCGCGAAAATAGAATACGGTATCACATACACGTATTAATCTCGGTCCCGCACATATCACATATGTGCTCCTACTTCGTTTTTCCTGAGCCAGTAAACCTCTGTGTAGGACTCTAAAGACTCGTTAATATGCCGCCAATAGGTGATGATCATATTAGTCACCCACAATCCGTCAGCGGTACTAGCTGGACGTAACGGCTACCCGAGTATTGAGCGATCAGAAGATCAACAAGCAAGCCTACTCATACTCCTGTAAAGCCTGCCAGTAACACTATCGTACAGTCCGGTCTCTTCGTCTGATATATCGCATATCTAGTCTAGGGGTGGTAAATGTCAGACCTCAGTAACCGATAAGTCGTGCCGATGTGAGGCTCATAACAGGTCAAGAAACTACTGATAACACTTACCAGTAGATCTCCGTATCAGCCCTGGCCAGGGACTTCCTGTTATGGCCAATCGAGCACGGCGCAACATCAACCCCCAATACCGGGAGAGACGAATCCCCTCCTATCGCTCATTGCCTTCATGTGATTCGGGACTGTACCCAAAAGCCACCGTTTTGCACTTTCTCTTTAACGTGGTATGGTGGAAATCAATGTACAGTGGAAATCACACAAGACTCTATGACGATCTCGGGTCTACAGACTAACCTGTACCAATGTCACCGGAGAACTGCTATCTGACGCTAGGTATAATACCATTTAAGAGTTCTCGGCGAGTCCGTTCAGTGTACCCAGTCTCCACTGAGCACCCGTATACCATCTTTGATGTCAAACACCAATGGATGTGGGATCATCCTGTTGGGATTCCTTAGTACCCTACTGGGTTTTCAAGACATCAAGCATGCCAATTTCAAAAATTCTAGAGTGCTAATGAACCCTAACCTAGGATCTAGATAGAGTGAATAGACAATATAAAGCATGTAATCAAACATTACAATAAGTGAATGAGGAATACAACCTTTGTAGACTAGTCCTTCACTTCTAAAGCTCCGTGTAGAAGTCCCTTCGCTGCAAGTAGTGATCTCCCGAACTCTAGTATGGGTTCCTTTGGAGAAATGGACAACCTTGTTCGAAGTCTTCGAGGCCGAAGATGATCTACGTCGAGGAGACTCAAACCCAAGCTACCTCTTCACTAAGTGATGAACTTTGTGAAGAGAACACCCTAAACTAAATGGCTAGTAGTAGAAAATGATGAAGTAGGAATTTTGCTCACTTTAGATTTGATTTTCTCACTCATTTTCACCATTTTTCATGAAGCTAGAGAGCTAGAGGAAGGAGATGAGGAAAAGAACTCAAGAATAAATCAAGTAGTGAATGGAAACCATGGGTGAGTTAGTATCATATACTAACCTTTGTAGAGACTAAACCATGGCTAATTATAATGGTTAGGTTAATAAATATCTAAAGTAAAACAAAACAAGTGGACTAGTCAAAGATGCTTTAAGCTTCTCCAAGCTTCCATGCATGACATAATGCCACCAATTTTGAATTACTAAAATAAATAAAACCCTCCATTATATATAACATGGTGTAAGTCACACACACACCCATGAAGCATGTATCATCTAGCATGACACAAAATAATGTACACTAATATATATCATATATATATACTTAATGCACACATCAAGTGAGAAAAGAAATCTTAAGTGAGCTAATACTAGTTAATGTAAATTAATATATAAAATATATAATTATACATTAAATTATTAAATAAACACTTGATTTAATAATCCGACTATATTACATATAACCGACTAATATCGTGTGCATCAATTTATCGAATCAACACTTGATTCGATAACCCGGCTATATCACATATAATCAACCGATGACACAAATCGCGAGAATAGAATACGGTATCACATACTCGTATTAATCTTGGTCCCGCACATATCACATATGTGCTCTTACTCCGTTTCGCTTGAGCCAGGAAACCTCTGTGTATGACTCTAAAGACTCGTCAATACGCCGGCAGTAAGTGATGATCATATCAAACACCCACAAGCCGCAAGAGGCCTGCTAAACGTAACGGCCACCCGGGTATTGTGCGATCAGAAGATCAATAAGCAAGCCTGCTCATATTCCTGCGAATCCAATCAGTAACACTACCGTACAGTCCGGTCTCTTCGTCTGATATGTCGCATATCTCGCCTATATAGCTTGATAAGTCATGCCGATGCAAGGTCCATAACAGGTCGATAAACTACTGATAACACTTACCAGTAAATATCATCTATCCTGGCCAGGGATTTCCAGTTATGGCCAATTGAGCATAGCGCAACATCAACCCCCAATACCGGGAGAGACGAAACCCCTCCCATCGCTCATTGCCTCCATGTGACTCGGGACTCTACCCAAAAACCACCTGTTTGCACGACTCAGTAGAGCCGTGGTAGGGTGGAAATCAAAGCACAGTGGGAGACACACAAGACTCTATGACGATCTCGGATCGACAGACTAACCTGTACCAGTGTCACCGGAGAACTGCTATCTGACATGAGGTATAATACCATCTAGGTGTTCTCGGCGAGTCCGTTCAGTGTACCCAGTCTCCACTGAGCATCCGTATACCATCTCTGATGTCAAACACCAATGGATATGGGATCATCCATCGCCCATCACATGGGTCGAGAAGCTATACGCTAGTCTACTCTGGAATATCGATGCCCTGTCTCGATATTCCTTCAACTAAGAACAATTGAAGGATGAACTCATGGACTGCCCAGGCCCCACTAGTATGATCTACATCATAATCCTGGTAGTCAAGTACACATCCTAAGGGCTTTATCAACATGTAACAGAGAGACAATAAGTGTACATATTAAGATAAAGAGCAACCAGATAGCGTACTATCATGTCGAGCAAGAAAGTCCTCCCTATATATGTCCCAGCATCCACTATAATATACATCTCATGTACAATAATGGCCTCTAGGGCATACATACAACTAACAATCTCCCACTTGCACTAAGGTCAGTTGTTGTAGTATCTCATACCCAACGTCCTATAAAAGTCTCTCACAGGAAAGGCCTTTGTGAGTGGATCCGCCGTGTTATCCTTCACGTCAACTCTCCTAATCTCGATCTCTTGGAGATCAACAATCTCCATGATCAGGCGATACTGCCTTAGAATATGTCTGGGTCACTGAGGGGACCGGGGTTCCTAGGCCAAAGCCACACCTCCATTGTGACACAATAGTAGGAACCTAGTTCATCTCATGAACAAATATACACCCAGACTGCCTCTTTGGCAGCATCATTGATAGCGATGTATCCAGCCTTTATCGTCTAGTTTGTCCCGTTATCTAGCTTGGAATTCTTCCAACATACCGCCCTACTTCTGGGGTAAAGACAAAGCCTGTGACTATCTGACAGTCGACCTTATCACTCTGGAAGCTCGAGTCAGTAAAGGACTCCTACTGAAGTTCACCGTTACCAAACTCCAAGAACATTTCTTTTGTGCTTCTCAAGTACTCAAGAAGGTTCTCCAAAGCTGTACAGTGATTCTCCCTAGGATCTTCTGATACCATCTCACTACATCTAGTGAGAATCCTAACATCCCCTTAGATCTATCTTATAGATCTAAAAACCAGGATTTAGGAGGTATCGCCTAGATCCTACATGGAGAACCAATGTGATAAGAGGAGATTGACCGAGTGTAGCATATGAAACTCCTTTCCTATCAAGAGTATGTCATCCACGTACAATACGAGGATGACCACATTACTCTCTACTACCTTTTTGTGTATACAAGGTTCATCTACCATTTTGATGAAGTCATATGCTTTGACAGCCACATCAAAATAGATGTTCCAACTCCGCGATGCCTGCTTTAACGTATAAAGCAACTTGCACACGTTTTCGCTTCTCCTACTGTCTACGAAGCCCTCTAGCTGTGTACTTATGACGCTCTCTTCTAAATCAGTATTCAGAAAAGCAGTCATGACACCCAACCACAAGATATCGTAGTCATGGTATGTAGCAATGTCAAGTATGATCTGGATGGACTTAAGCATAGCTACTGGAGAAAAGGTTTCATCATTATCCACGCCTGGTCGATGATGAGAACCTTATGCAACAAGTCTAGCTTTGAAAGTCTCAACTTTTCTATTTACACCAAGTAATCTTCTCAAGATATACTTGCTCCTGATGGGGATTTAACCCTTCAGATATAGCAACCAAAGTCCATACTTTGTTGGTGTATATAGATTCCATCTCAGATCGCTTAGCATCCAGCCATTCTTACAGAGTCTCCACTTATGAAGGCCTACTCAAAACTAGTTGGGTCATCATCTCCATGACGCAATCCTCGCTCCCACTGTCATCGAGAAAACCGAAGTATCTCTCAAGCGGATGAGGAACCCTACTAGATCGGCGGAGAGGCTGAGGTTCGTTGGGAACTATTGAATCCTCTGGTTCTACCAAATCATCAGCTGTAGTTTGTATAGCTGAAACTAATTCCAGTTCTACATCATGACCACAAATTTCTTTCTTAAAAATTCCTTTTTCTAAAAAGGTAGCATGCCGAGGAGTAAAACACATTTTGTTTCTCGGTGTGGTAGAGGATATTCCCTTGCAAATGCTTGGGATATCCAACAAACTTCCACAGAACTGACATTGCCTCGAACTTATCCGGATTTTGCTTTTAGACATAGGCCGGACAACCCAAATCTTAACATGTTTAAGAGATGGGCTCTTCCCATACCATACCTCATATGGAGTGGTAGGCACTGATTTGATTAGAACCCAATTCAATAGGTATGCTGCTTCTTCAAGTGCATAACCCCAAAAGGAAACAGGAAACTCAGCAACACTCATCATAGAACGCACCATATCTAATAGGGTGCGATTGCTCCGGCCCGATACATCGTTGTGCTATGGTGTATATGGAGTAGTAGTGCTGAGAGAGAATCTCATTCTCCTTTAGAATAGTCCAAGAATTCCATGCACAAGTATTCTCCTCCCTAATCCCATCAAAGGACATAATACTTATACCTATTTTGGTTCTCTTCTTCGGATTTATATTCATTGAATTTCTCAAAAGCTTCAGGCTTGTGTTTCAACAGGAACACATGTCCAAATCCTTAGAGATCATCAGTGAATATAATGAAGTACAAAGAACCAGTCTTGGCATGTATAGACAAGGGACCACATACATCATCATGTATCAGTTCCAAGAGTTCACTAACCCTTTCTCTGTTTCAAGTAAACGGAGCTATGGTCATTTTATCTTTGTGACATGACTGGAAAGTTTCACAAGATGTAAATTCAAACTGATTTAAATATGCATCTTAATGTAACTTAGCTAGTCGGGTCGCATTGATATGACCTAGTCTACAATGCCATAAGTAGGATTCATTCATTTCTGAACTCTTCCTCTTGTGTGTATTCTATACGTTAAGAACTGTGGTTTGATTTAGAACGTATATGCTATTAGATAATATGCCTGAACCGATCAACTCTTGATATAGGAAATGTTCATAACATTATCCATCAATACAAAATTATATCCTTCTTTATTTAATAAAGAGACTGATATGGTGTTGTATATCAGGTTCGGTATCTAATAACATTCGTTCAGAATCAATGTATTTATTAATACAAGATGATATTTGCCAACTGATTTGGCTGCAACAATTGCACCATTCTCTGTACTTAGAGACATATCACCCATTCCCAGTTCTCCACCTTTCTGTAGCCCATGTAATATATTACATATGCGGGATCCTGATCTGGTATCAAATACCCAGGACGTAGAGGATACTGAGAAACAATTCTCTGTAACGAACACACCCGAAGAAGATGCATCAATCATGCACTTTCTTCGTTTGAGCGGCATGGGAATCCTGGTATTCCCCTATTTCCTACTCGGTCTTATAACAATTATAAGTTGGAGCGGGACCAACGTTCCACAGCTCAGAAGAATAAGCGGGTTCGGTCAATACATCCATATTATTATCTTGATTAAGGCATGACATGGTCGCTACATGGAGGGAGAGAGAGAAGAAAACAATCTGTGTGCGCTCTTGCAAGATTAGATTGGGTATATATTTTATCTAATCAGGATGGCTCCCACTGTTTTTATCGAATCTTCCTTCAAACCCTAAAAGGAAAGACTAGCCGGGATTAATTACACTTTACAAGTTCGCCAATATTTCAGCCAGGCCAGTGCCGGTACTTTGAGGGAGGTTCCCCATGCTTTCGCACGGACCTAATTAAAATAAGCTTCATTTTCCCAGGAACGTAACCCCGTTGACACCTTTCTAGACACCTACTTGATCGGCTAATTGTAAAGGGCAAAACTCTCCTCAGGAGTAACAATTACTCGCAGTGGGTATCCGGATCCAACTATCACATAGAAGGTATGCAATCTCATTGCAAATTTCAACACTTGAAACTCCCGATAATGGTTTTTACCCTGGCACTTATGACCTTGACTATAATCAACATATCATAAGCACTAGTCAAGTTATACCCGTATTAATTAGACCCACCCATATGACCCTTGACTATAATCAACATAATCACATGAATGTCCTAACTAATCGCATCATATGCTGTGTAGGAAGACATCACTTAGCTACCGTACACTACGCCTTGATTATAATCAACATACGCAGTACAAATACTAAGTACTCTACTTCCTAAAATGATGGAGGGTTGCGAATGGTTTTTATAAAAACTTTTAACACTTTTAACTTAATATCATTGTAGAATCAAATGGTTTTAAAAAGGAGTGGCTTAAGCTCCGTTTTTTGAAACTTTGCTTTTTCATAAAAAGCCGAGTAGGTTTCAAATTCGATTCTACAACATCTTTAGGTTTATTTTCCTTCATTAATCTCATTAATTAATGTCCTATCATTTAAGTTACCTAAGCATCACAGATAAATACAACGTACGCTTATGCCATCCGCATTCGCCACGAAGTCCCGTCATGCACCGTTAGGTTAGGTAACTAACGACAGGGCGGGGCAGGGCTATGTCTATAATATATCATATATATTATATATAATATTTATCTCAAAATATAAAGTGATCACATCACAGAATATCAGCAGCAGAAGACTATATATGAAATATTGGATATACTAGGATTTCCGGGTTTTAATTTAAGCCAGTATAAAATACGGATTCCACGGTCATGATGAATAGCCAATCCCATATACCAAGACCCCTACGAGAGCGGCAAGCAACCCTACCAATTCTAGAGTTAGAAGACCCGGACTCGACTCCTCGAGATGGCCTCTCACTAGACTCTAGAACCCGGTTACTTATGTTCCCCTCCTTGGGTCAATTCTAATGCGGAAAAATAAATAATATATATCAACGGTGACATCTTTCTCAACCCGGAAGTGCCCCAATAAAAGAATATTACATACAAGTTTATACATGAATGAAAATGAAAAACTCTCATCTCACATAGAAAAAACCCTGGCTATTCAAACACGACGATCCAATATAACATGTCACAGCAACACATAACATCACATGTCATCAACGTAAGTAAATATGCATATCCCAATTGTCGTTGACGTATAGTAATGAAACTGGCGATACACCACATATTACGCTTACGGTCGCAGAAAAGAAAATGAAAACTACAACAGTTGGAATCCGCAACCACCTTAGACATCATAAACCCGTAATATCTCAAATTCCAGATTTCATGCCTAATAATATGAATTCCTTAGATATCGCATGCCTAACAATTATAAACCCCGCATTTTAATCTTGATATTGAAAACACTTTCCAATAATGAGTCAGGTAATTCAACAAAATTCCCGACATCCTGATCGAATGCACGTCGGAAACTTTAGCAGACGGCCATACCCGCGATACCGTCGACGAAGTGCACTTAGACGGAACACTGCGGCCGTGAGCATCTGGACGGATGCTTTTGGCTATGGAGTTCTCCTACAGTCATTTGGTCGGGGTTATGGGGCGTGGCTATCTAGTAAGGTTACCCGGCGAGTATCCGCGTACGCTACGTGATTGCGACAGAGTTTTGATCACATCAAAATCCCGTGACAACCGATCAAATGAGACTAAATTGCTAGATTCATAAAATACAAATATTGTGGATCCCAAGTATTGTATCCCATCATAAATATCCGGACGAAGTTAAACTTTTCGATCGATTAATCAAAGTCCCACAATTCGTAGAGAGCTCAACACTTGAGCACAGTTCAGAAATACCCAGAACATGCCACAACACCTATGGACCAACTGTAGAAGGGCAAACCCAAGCCTCATTAATGGCACCGCAGAACTGCCACAAACCCTAAGGTTCAAAGTCGGTTCCATGGTCATTATGTCGAGTTAGGGTTTCATTGTTCTAGAGGGTCCACATAATCGCTTGCATGATTTTCCGAATACCCTAAATTTAGAAAAATGGGTTTTTGACATTCGTTCGAACTTTTTAACTTCTCCTAGATAACATGTGAAAACCCAAAACCATGTTAAACTACGAATACGAAACACTCCGAGTTGCCTATACAGTAAGACTATATCACATGCAATTTTAGAAAAAAACAAGCAACACCTGAAACACCGAAACCCAGAACCTGGAACACCACCAAAATTTGAGGCAAAAATTCCAAAAATGGGCCGAGCTCACCGGTTTTTAGCTCAATGTGGCCGGCCATTTTTCGAGCAAATGGGCTCAAATTTTGGTAGTGTTCATATTGTATCACATACAACATTCTGCACTTGTTTAAATAATTTTTAGAGACCATATAAAAATCGACAGAAACCGGGTTTGTGTGTTTCAAGTTTCGGAGTAGTTTTGGTTTCGTAATCTAACAAATATCGTCTAATACTCTAGCCCGGCTCTGATGCCACTGTTGAGATTTCTTTGTAAGTCTACGTTAGCGCCCCGGCAGTCTTCAGACGCCAATTGCGGAATAAAACTTTTTAACTTGGCGCTATCGTATACTTTAACCCGGATCTGCCATTATTGCTAAACTAACAAACAGTAAAGAGTGTAGAAATGTACCGACTGATCCGAGTCCTCCGGTCTTCTCGTCATAGTCCCGATCTCCTGCGGAATGTCCGGTCTCCACCTCGTCGCCGGAAGGGCACCACGTAGCCGGATTCTTTTACGGGCTCCCACCTCAATACCGAGGCAACTCGGGCGCGAAGTTGGCTAGCCGACGCGCCCAAGATAAGCTGTAGAATAATGTAGAAACTTGTCTCTTTGGGGTTTAAGAGATTGCCATGTATGGAGGAATTTTGCACAATGATTTTCATGGATCCAAGAAGGAAAGAGGAGAATGCAAAGAGAAAGGCTCGGCCATCCCATATAAATTGTGCTCACTGGAATTCATGAAATGAAGCCAGCACACCTTATATATCAATCAATGAATGAATCAAGCTCTCTCACTTAATAGATGTGTGTAGGAATTAACACTCCAAGGAAAATAAAAAAAAACTTCACTGCACACTCATGCTCACATGAAATGGCCGGCCCCACCCAATAACCATCACCAAACAGTGGCCGGCCCAAGTTCCTATTTTCCATCACAAAACCCATACTCTATCAAATCCTAATTAATGCAAGAAAAGCCAAAAAGATTTCAAAGTCAATCCTTTTGAAAGAAACCCCTCGACAAATGTTATTTGCAAACTTGCAAATAACACCCTCCAACGAAAAGTCCGGCCGGGAAAGAACAAAGGAAAACCGGCCGGAACGGAAAGCAAACTGGCAACTCCAGAAAACTGGTCCCGTAATAAATTACAGGAAAACCCCGATACTGTGCATACACACCCGCATCTGTAATCCGTCCGGATACAAATGCAATGAGACAAAATCTACACTGTACTAGGACCGGCTTAAGCCAAAGCCGGCTAGTAAAAACCGTCCGATCACCATCCGTGCAATACCGCACGTATCTGATCGAACCCTGCCATATCTCCATACGGCCTCTACAGCGTTTCGCCCGAAAGCTGAGTAACTGAAAGTGTGGCGGACTCTAAAGACTCGTCAATACAATGGCTGTGGATTTAACCACTAGCACGTCAGAGGTATAAGCCAATACGTGACGGGCCACCAGCTATTGACTAAAAGGGACGTCGATGAGCGAACTCATCCTGACACCCTACTGAGCCTGTCAGTGACAATATCCGTGCAGTCCGGTCCGTTCGTCTATGAGTATCGCATGGCGGGCCTAGGGGGTTGGTAAAAGTCAGACCCCCAAAAGCGGTACAAGTCGTGTCGGAGTGTAGCCCAGAACACCCTGAGATACTACTGGAATACCTACCAGTAAATCTCCTTGCCTTGGCCAAGGACTTTGTGTAATGGCTCTCCTAGACACAGCACGACCTCACCCCCAATACCGGGAGAGACGAACCCCTGAAGATACGCTCACTGCCTCCATGTGGCTCGGGACTGTACCCAACTAAAACCTGTTTGCACGACTCCTTTGAGCCGTGGTAGGGTAGTAATCAAAGTACAGTGGGAACTCACACGAGACAAATGACGATCCCCAGGTCGATGAACTAACCTGCACACATGTCACCAGGGAACTGCCATCTGACGTCTGGTATATGACCAACTAGCATGTTCCCGGCGAGTCCTGTCCGGTGTACTCATAACCCAATGAGCACCTGTATACATCTTAGGTGATCCAACTGACACCAGTGGCTTGTGAGACCGGCCACCGCCCCTCGTCGGGGTCTCGACTGTATACACTAGTCTACTAATGGAGTATCGATGCCCGGTCTCGAAACTCCCACGACTAGGGACCTTTTAAGGATATGCTTGTAGACCCCCAGCTCCCACTTATATGATCGCCCTCATACTGCTGGTGGTCAAGCAAGAATCCTAGGGGCTCTATCAACGTGTAATAGCGACGTGTCAGGTCACCTAAAGCAGTACACGATGATAAAGGTAAACCAGATAGCATACTATCATCTCGAGTAAGACTGTCCTACCGGGATAGGTCCTCCCTCAATCATTACAATCACGTACCTGTGACCTAATAATTGACTCTGAGGGCACTATCTCCAACAATCTCCCACTTGCACTCAAGGCTAATTATTGCGATGTCGCATACTCACAACCCGTGTGATACCGAACATCCAACTCCTCTACTAGTCAGTCTCACAAAGCTCGTTTGCGGAACTATTGCGTTCGAGGAATAGCCTCAGTGAGTGGATCCGCTTAGTTGTTTCTTTCTATGTCTCTCTATATCTCAAGTTCGCGGAGAAAGCCATCTCCCGAAAAGAGTAATACCAGTCTCAGAATATGTCTGGATGTCTGATGGGACCTAGCTCATAAATGAACTCCAAATCCAAACTTCTTAGACTGTATCGTCAACTGAACTTAATCAGTATCCTGCGCGCCATGCCTCCCTCAGTATTGCCTTGGACCACCTGTCCAAAATACTGCCCCTCATCAGAAGGAAAACTATAACTCTGACAACCTCCTTGTCGTCCATGTCACCTTGGAAGCCTGGAATGATAACCGTCTCCTGAATGAGGCTGTCGTTATCATATCCCTAGAACATCCACTTATGTTCCAAAACTGCTTCCAACTGTTTCTCCAGGATTGGATTAATGTCAACTTATTGCATCTTGTGCAAGAACAACATCTGGTGTGGTACTTGACATCTCACGATTGACTCAATTGCCTGAGCAAGTGATCTGCCAATCATGCCCGTCCCTCTCCCCTTTAGTCTGTAAGACACCTTTGGAGAGGGTGACTCCATTACCTGCAGGTACACTACCGTGCCAGGAGTCGTCCATCCTAAATACTCTTAGAATGCTGTCAAGTACCCTGATTGGGAAACCACCCAAATCTAGATCTAAAACCATAGATCTAGTAACCAGTATGTCTGATATAAAATCCATGTCCTTTGTGGAGAAACTACTGTGTGACGACCAAAGTATAACCGATCGTAGTAAAGGAATATCATTTCCTACTACCTTCTCAACAGATCCATCCCCTATTCTGATGACGTCAAACCTATGACTGTCACATCAGAAATAGATGATCTATCTCCGCTACATCTGCTTTAGTCTATAAATAGACATAAGCCTGATGTCCACCAATGCTTCCGCTGCTCCCACTGACTACGACAACCCTCTGGCAGAGTCATATAGACGTGCACTTCTAAAGCTAGTTTAGAACGACGCTATACTCATCCTCCTGCCGGGTCTCGCAGCCTGGAACAACAACAATGGCAAGTGTGGGTAAACAAGAACTTCCCCGTCACCGTCCTAGAGGCTACCGGAGTACCTCTCGGGTGCCTGAAGTTACCCACCTTATCTGCGGAGTGGCCAATGGAATGTCAATCCAGATTGAATCTTTAGGTTCCTTATCAAATCTTCAGTAATCGTTTGTGGTTCTGGAATCACTTCCAGTTCTACCATACTCCCACTACTGTTTTCTGAAAAAGTCCATTTTTAATAAAACTGTGGCGAGTCTAGAACAATATCGCTATTGTTCATCCAGATGGTAGAAAATCAACCCTCGTCATAGCCTGGGTCAACCCACAAACAGCCATTACAGAAACGTGCCTTGAGTTGTCCAGTGTCTGGTTTTAATCATAAACCGGACAACTCCCCGTACCTTAACATCGTTAAGATATGAACTGTTCTATATCCAATATAGAAACAGAGGCACTGATTTAATTGAACCAGATTCAAATCATGCAGCTGTCCCCAGCGCATGTCAACTAAATGGAAGGAGGCCGATCAGCGTTACTCAACTTAGGAATACTTCTAATTATGAGTAACCTGAAAGAGAAGCAAGATCTCTTAATCATTACTATCAACTGAATACCATACACAAGTATCTACATCTTCGATCACCTTGAAGAATCCCGATACTTGCTACACCTGGTTCTCTACTCTATTCAAATACCTATAACTCCTCAAAACTTAGACCCTGTGTTTCTACGAAACACATGTCTAAGAACTAGAGAAGTTAAAAGTAAACAGAATATAGTATGAGGACCAACCCCTCTGTCCTAATGGACACTGGACAACATACAATACTCTGTATAAGTCCGCTGAGTCTAACAACTCTTTCACTGTGTGTCGTAGGTTGAAAACTGTACTTATGGTTAAGAAGAATTACACCGCTGTTTAATGCTCCTTACCTAACCATCCACTGATATAGGTAAATGTCATCGACATAATATCAAAAGGTATATCTCACTCTATGAAAATAGACGTACAGATATATCAATTTGAAATTGGTGCATAAAAGCGGATATTCAAAACCAAATATTTGCCGACCGGCAAACACCCCAGGTGATTTCCTCAAATATCACCGATTACAACGAATCCCGATATAATGAGGATGATCACCCAATTCCCAATAACTTACTCCCACTCATCGTCTGTAAAACCATACAGATGTGAGAATCATTCCTGGTAAATACATACCCTGGAGCAAGTGTCTAATCGGGAAATCAGTTTTCATTTAACAGTACACAGTGAACTGAAACATTGAAATGTTTTGATAGGGTATCCTTGTATTCCTAGTAATGCCTCTACCATTATCCAGATTCACAACTATAACCGTATAATTCTTTGCCACCTCTCCAAATCCCTTTATATGTCTTTAGTCATTACCTTCTGCATACCCCCTTAGGCCAAATGGTTTTCTTCCTTCCCTACCGTTCGGCATCAGCCTATGGTTTGGAAGAAGACTATCCAATAAGCATAATGGATGTACTGTCCCAATCCTAGGAACACTCGCAATGAGAGAGGGTGAAGATAAAAGACAACCGAACAAACTTTATTCCTATTTCTCCTGAACCAGAATCCATCCCCGAACTGGAACAAGTTCCATTCGAGTTCGTATATAACCATACGATGGAGTATCCAAATAAACTGTGGATCTTCGTAGTGATACGGAGTGTCCTGGAGAAATACAAAGGTGATGCGGGAGTGGTAACGAAATATTTGGTTTGGTCGTGAATATCTGTTGCAATTTACTTTGCCCTCTTACTAATCCCTTGTTTTGTCTGAACTTAATACCTTCTGCACACCATCGTTATGCTAATTGGTTTTCTTCATTCCCTACCGGTCGGCACCAGCCTAAGGTTTGGAAGAAGACAATCCAATTTGCGTAATAGGTGTACTACCCCTAAACCAAGGAGTACTCGTAACCTGAGAGAGGGTAAAAAGAAAAGACAACTGAATAATCCTATCCGTTTTCTCCAGAACCTGAAACCATCCTCGAATAAATTCTTTCGAGTTCGTATCTAACCATACGATGGTTTTGTCCAATGGAAGTGGACGTTCGTAGTAATACGGGGTGTCCTGGAGAAAAGGGTAAAAGTAGGAGTGGCAATGTGGTCTGCAACTCTGACAATCCAAAAGCCGGTGTTTAAGAAGGTTCGGTCAACTTGGTCACTGAGTCATAGTCTTAGGGTCGGGTCAAATGGTCGCTGCCAGAGAGAGAGAGAAAAGAAACACTCAGCGTGCACTCTAACCTAGATCAGAATGGTTACCAATTTATCTAATCTGGAATCCTCCCACTGTACCTCAAATTCTCCTCCAAACCTGAAAGAAGAATTAGTCGGGGTTACCCGAGGAGTAAACTAACTCATCAGTGGGAATCGGGATCCAACTATCATTGCATGATAACGTGACGGAATCCGCTCACGGTATCACACTCCAGAAGGTATGCGCATATCTGGCAAGTTTCAGTACTTTTGAAACTCCCGATGTGATTTCTGCCCCATGCTCTTATGACCTTGACTTTGGCCAACATATCATAAGTCACATGTCAAGTTCTGCCCGTCATTCTCCAGGTTAATTTGAATCCACCCGTACATACCCTTGACTTTGGCCAAAATGGCAGCACGACTGTCCCAAACCAACGCATCTATCTATGCTGCATATGAATACCCCAATAGCTACCAATCACTGTGCCTTGACTTTGGCCAACATACACAGCTTGAATACTATTGACCACCCATATGAAACGACGGAGGGCTACGAATGGTTTCTGGCGAAAACCTTTAACGTAATGAACTTGATATCGTTGAAGGAACGGATAGCTTTTTAGAAAATATAGTGACGAAAACCTTTACTAAAGAGGTCACTCCCGGTGAAGGGATCTCGGCTCTTTCCCCGTAGAATGAGGTGCAGGATATTCCAACTGAATACCGCGATGCAAAGCAAAAGTAATCGGCTATAGTGAAGTTAATGCCCTGACGCAAACTTCTGTCCAAGGGGTCACTCCCGGTGAAGGGATCTCGGCCCTTGCCTCGTCGACTGAGGAGCAGGATATTCTAACTGAATACCACGATGCAAAACAAAAGTGAACGTCCTTGCAATAACAGCTTTTTGAAAAGTGTTCCAACAACATCAGAATAGGTTTGTTTAACTTGCATTGATCCGAATCAATGCAGTCCCATCAATTGATCACACCACAAAGAACGAAAATATACTGACGTACGTATATGCCATCCGCATTCGCCACTGGGTCCCGTCATCACTCGTTAGGTTAGCTTACTAACGACAGAGCGGGGACTGGACTAGCGCGGATGAAAAACATATACAACATCTACTAATATATATACCAATATATTATATTCGCTCAAGGCGTGAATAAAATGCAACATCACAGAAATGTACAGCATCACAGAACAATACAGATATCTGGGATCCCCGGGTTTCACAGAGCCACTACTGAAACCCGACGTTCCCCTGGTCGTGTGGATAGCCTGTGCAATGAAATCCTAGACCCCTACGGGCGCGGCAAGTCACCCGCCAAAACCTGAAGCGAGGCAGCCCCCTTCAGCTCCGTGAATGGACCACCCAGCACTCCACGGAATCCGGCAACTTGGGCACCCCTCCTGGGTCAACCTGTACCCCCTACGAGTGCGGCGAATAGCCCGCCAATCCTAGAGTGAAGCCCCCTCCGTCTCAATGCCATGAGATGCGGGCTTGTTGCCCTCCAGAACCCGGCTATCCGTGCACCCCTCCGCGGGGCAATCCTAGTACAGAAAGTAAAATATACATACACCGGGTACATCGACCGCAACCAGGTCGTGCCCCAAAATAATAATACAATCAGGCAGTGACGGCAGTCCACATGTCGGACGCTCGCCCCGCAATATCAAATGTACATAATACAACAACACTGTACTAGCATTGCATCCAGGCTATCCCCCACGACCGATCCGCAACATCACAGTAAATACATAGAACATCAACGTGAAAATCACGTTCGCAAATCCGTCTAACCGGGCTATAGCAGTTAGACCGGATTTACCGATCGAGTGACATTCACGGTCGCAGATATAATGTAAATACTGTGAAAACTAACGTGTTTAAATTTCGATCGACAAAATATCAAGAAGTGGGCCCCACGACTTACTGGTGAACAGTAACAAAATCTGGGCAAAAACGATATATATCAAAAACCCCAAAATCCAACCAAGAACCAACTGACAAAATTTGGGAGCACGTGCTCCCCACGTGGCCGCGGTTGCGCGGCAAAACCATGGTTTTGGCCGCTCTTCCGCGGCAACTTGGAGGGATCACGACCCCAAATTTTGTCGTGACTCTTAAAAGTTCCTGCTCTGATTTTTAAGACATCCAGAAATAATTTTTGAGACCGTTTAAAAACAACAGAAACTGTCGGCTTGGATTTTTGCAGTTTTCGATTTCCGGTCGGATCGAAGTTTTAAACGCGTTAGCACAAGTTAGCATAGCAAAATGGTGAGGCTCTGATACCACTGTAAGTCTACGTTAGCGCCCCGGCAGTCTTCAGACGCCAATTGCGGAATAAAACTTTTTAACTTGGCGCTATCGTATACTTTAACCCGGATCTGCCATTATTGCTAAACTAACAAACAGTAAAGAGTGTAGAAATGTACCGACTGATCCGAGTCCTCCGGTCTTCTCGTCATAGTCCCGATCTCCTGCGGAATGTCCGGTCTCCACCTCGTCGCCGGAAGGGCACCACGTAGCCGGATTCTTTTACGGGCTCCCACCTCAATACCGAGGCAACTCGGGCGCGAAGTTGGCTAGCCGACGCGCCCAAGATAAGCTGTAGAATAATGTAGAAACTTGTCTCTTTGGGGTTTAAGAGATTGCCATGTATGGAGGAATTTTGCACAATGATTTTCATGGATCCAAGAAGGAAAGAGGAGAATGCAAAGAGAAAGGCTCGGCCATCCCATATAAATTGTGGTCACTGGAATTCATGAAATGAAGCCAGCACACCTTATATATCAATCAATGAATGAATCAAGCTCTCTCACTTAATAGATGTGTGTAGGAATTAACACTCCAAGGAAAATAAAAAAAAACTTCACTGCACACTCATGCTCACATGAAATGGCCGGCCCCACCCAATAACCATCACCAAACAGTGGCCGGCCCAAGTTCCTATTTTCCATCACAAAACCCATACTCTATCAAATCCTAATTAATGCAAGAAAAGCCAAAAAGATTTCAAAGTCAATCCTTTTGCAAGAAACCCCTCGACAAATGTTATTTGCAAACTTGCAAATAACACCCTCCAACGAAAAGTCCGGCCGGGAAAGAACAAAGGAAAACCGGCCGGAACGGAAAGCAAACTGGCAACTCCAGAAAACTGGTCCCGTAATAAATTACAGGAAAACCCCGATACTGTGCATACACACCCGCATCTGTAATCCGTCCGGATACAAATGCAATGAGACAAAATCTACACTGTACTAGGACCGGCTTAAGCCAAAGCCGGCTAGTAAAAACCGTCCGATCACCATCCGTGCAATACCGCACGTATCTGATCGAACCCTGCCATATCTCCATACGGCCTCTACAGCGTTTCGCCCGAAAGCTGAGTAACTGAAAGTGTGGCGGACTCTAAAGACTCGTCAATACAATGGCTGTGGATTTAACCACTAGCACGTCAGAGGTATAAGCCAATACGTGACGGGCCACCAGCTATTGACTAAAAGGGACGTCGATGAGCGAACTCATCCTGACACCCTACTGAGCCTGTCAGTGACAATATCCGTGCAGTCCGGTCCGTTCGTCTATGAGTATCGCATGGCGGGCCTAGGGGGTTGGTAAAAGTCAGACCCCCAAAAGCGGTACAAGTCGTGTCGGAGTGTAGCCCAGAACACCCTGAGATACTACTGGAATACCTACCAGTAAATCTCCTTGCCTTGGCCAAGGACTTTGTGTAATGGCTCTCCTAGACACAGCACGACCTCACCCCCAATACCGGGAGAGACGAACCCCTGAAGATACGCTCACTGCCTCCATGTGGCTCGGGACTGTACCCAACTAAAACCTGTTTGCACGACTCCTTTGAGCCGTGGTAGGGTAGTAATCAAAGTACAGTGGGAACTCACACGAGACAAATGACGATCCCCAGGTTGATGAACTAACCTGCACACATGTCACCAGGGAACTGCCATCTGACGTCTGGTATATGACCAACTAGCATGTTCCCGGCGAGTCCTGTCCGGTGTACTCATAACCCAATGAGCACCTGTATACATCTTAGGTGATCCAACTGACACCAGTGGCTTGTGAGACCGGCCACCGCCCCTCGTCGGGGTCTCGACTGTATACACTAGTCTACTAATGGAGTATCGATGCCCGGTCTCGAAACTCCCACGACTAGGGACCTTTTAAGGATATGCTTGTAGACCCCCAGCTCCCACTTATATGATCGCCCTCATACTGCTGGTGGTCAAGCAAGAATCCTAGGGGCTCTATCAACGTGTAATAGCGACGTGTCAGGTCACCTAAAGCAGTACACGATGATAAAGGTAAACCAGATAGCATACTATCATCTCGAGTAAGACTGTCCTACCGGGATAGGTCCTCCCTCAATCATTACAATCACGTACCTGTGACCTAATAATTGACTCTGAGGGCACTATCTCCAACATTCTTAGCACCCTACTGGGTTTTCAAGACATCAAGTATGCCAATTTCAAAAATTCTAGAGTGCTAATGAACCCTAACCTAGGATCTAGCTAGAGTGAATAGACAATATAAAGCATGTAATCAAACATTACAACAAGTGAATGAGGAATACAACCTTTGTAGACCAGACTTTCACTTCTAAAGCTCCGTGTAGAAGTCCCTTCGCTGCAAGTAGTGATCTCCCGAACTCTAGTATGGGTTCCCTTGGAGAAATGAACAACCTTGCTCGAAGTCTTCGAGACCGAAGATGATCTATGTCGAGGAGACTCAAACCCAAGCTACCACTTCACTAGGTGATGAACTTTGTGAAGAGAACATCCTAAACTAAATGGCTAGTAGTAGAGGATGATGAAGTAAAAATTTTGCTCACTTTAGATTTGATTTTCTCACTCATTTTCACCATTTTTCATGAAGCTAGAGAGCTAGAGGAAGGAGATGAGGAAAACGACTCAAGAATAAATCAAGTAGTGAATGGCAATCATAGGTGAGTTAGTATCATATACTAACCATTGTAGAGACTAAACCATGGCTAATTATAATGGTTAGGTTAATAAATATCTAAAGTAAAACAAAACAAGTGGACTAGTCAAAGATGCTTTAAGCTTCTCCAAGCTTCCAAGCATGACATAATGCCACCAATTTTGAATTACTAAAATAAATAAAACCCTACATTATATATAGCATGGTGTAAGTCACACACACACAAACCCCCATGAAGTATGTATCATCTAGCATGACACAAAATAATGTACACTAATATATATCACATATATATATACTTAATGCACACATCGATTGAGAAAAGAAATCTTAAGTGAGCTAATACTAGATAATGTAAATTAATATATCAAATATATAATTATACATTAGATTATTAAATCAACACTTGATTTAATAATCCGGCTATATCATATATAACCGACTAATATCGTGTGCATCAATTTATCGAATCAACACTTGATTCGATAACCCGGCTATATCACATATAACCGACCGATGACACAAATCGCGAGAATAGAATATGGTATCACATATTCGTATTAATCTCGGTCCCGCACATATCACATATATCCTCCTACTCCATTTCGCTTGAGCCAGGAAACCTCTGTGTAGGACTCTAAAGACTCGTCAACACGCCGGCAGTAGGTGGTGATCATATCAAACACCCACAAGCCACAAGAGGCCTGCTAAACGTAACGGCCACCCATGTATTGAGCGATCAGAAGATCAACAAGCAAGCCTGCTCATACTCCTACGAATCCAATCAGTAACACTACCGTACAGTCCGATCTCTTCGTCTGATATGTCGCATATCTCGCCTAGGGGTAGTAAACGTCAGACCCCAATAGTTTGATAAGTCATGCCGATGCAAGGTCCATAACGGGTCGAGAAACTACTGATAACACTTACCAGTAAATCTCATCTACCCTGGCCAGGGATTTCCAGTTATGGCCAATCGAGTATAGCGCAATATCAACCCCCAATACCGGGAGAAACAAAATCCCCTCCTATCGCTCATTGCCTCCATGTGACTCGGGACTGTACCCAAAAACCACCTGTTTGCACGACTCAGTAGAGCCATGGTAGGGTGGAAATCAAAGCATAGTGGGAGACACACAAGACTCTATGACGATCTCGGGTCGACAGACTAACCTGTACCAGTGTCACCAGAGAACTGCTATCTAACGTGAGGTATAATACCATCTAGGTGTTCTCGGCGAGTCCGTTCAGTGTACCCAGTCTCCACTGAGCACCCGTATACCATCTCTGATGTCAAACACCAATGGATATAGGATCATCCATCGCCCATCACATGGGTCGAAAAGCAATATGCTAGCCTACTTTGGAATATCGATGCCCCGTCTTGATATTCCCTTGACTAGGAGCAATTGAAGGATGAACTCATGGACTGCCCAGGTCCCACTAGTATGATCTGCATCATAATCCTGGTAGTCAAGTACACATCCTAAGCGCTTTATCAACATGTAACAGAGAAACAATAAATGTACATGTTAAGATAAAAAGCAACCATATAGCGTACTATCATGTCGAGCAAGAAAGTCCTCCCTATATATGTCCCAGCATCCACTATAATATACATCTCATGTACAATAATGGCCTCTAGGGCATACATACAACTAACACATCCATCGCCCATCATATGTATACGCTAGTCTACTCTGGAATATCGATGCCCTGTCTCGATACACCCTCGAGTATGAACAATTAAAGGATGTACTTTTAGACTACCATGTCCCTACTAGTATGATCTCCATCATAGTCCTAATAGTCAAGTACACATCCTAAGGGCTTTATCAACATGTGAGAGCAAGACAGCATCACAATACAAGTCTATATGTTAAGATAAAAAGCAACCAGATAGCATACTATCATGTCGAGCAAGAAAGTCCTATCTATATATGTCCAAGCATCCACTATAATAAACATCATATGTACAATAATGGCCTCTAGGGCATACATATAACTAACAATCTCCCATTTGCACTAAGGCCAGTTGTTGTAGTATCTCATACCCAACATCCCGAAGAGTCTCTCAAATTGTATCTAGGGTATGGCCTTCGTGAGTGGATCCGTCGTGTTGTTCTTCATATCAACTCTCCTGACCTCGATCTCCCTGCGATCAACTATCTCCCGGATCAGGTGATACCGTCTCAGAATAGCCTGGATCGCTGATGGGACCTGGGTTCTTTGGCCAAAGCCACTGCTCCATTGTTATCACAATACAAAGGTATTGGATGCTCGATGGACGGAACCACACCAAGTTTGGTTATGAACTTCTTCATCCAGACAGCTTCTTTGGCAGCATCGTTGTCAGCGATGTATTCAGCCTCCATCGTCGAGTCTTCCATGGTTTCCTGCTTGGAACTCTTCCAACAAACCGCCCCTCCATTAAGGGTGAAGAAAAATCCCGAGACCGACTTAGTGTCATCCTTATCACTCTGGAAGCTCGAATCGGTAAAAGACTCCACTTGGAGTTCACCGTTACCATACACCAAGAACATCTCTTTAATTCTTCTCAAGTACTTGAGAATGTTCTTCACAGTTGTCCAGTGATTCTCACCTAGATTTGCTTGATACCTACTCACTACACTTAGTGAGTATGCTACATCGGGTCTGGTACATAGCATCGTGTACATGATAGAGCCTACTGCCGAAGCATAGGGTATCCCTTGCATGCGAGCTCTCTCCAAATCAGTCTTCGGAGACATCTCTTTGGAGAGAGTGAGTCCTGAGATCGTGGGTAAATTCCCATGCTTGGAATCTTCCATACTAAACCTCTTTAGTATGGTGTCGATGTACCTGGATTGGGACAATCCCAACATCCGTTTAGATCTATCTCTATAGAACTTAATCCCCAAGATGTAGGTCATCACCTAGATCTTTCATTAAGAATCTTTGTGATAAGAAGAGCTTGACCGAGTGCAGCATAGGAACATCATTTCCTATCAAGAGTATATCATCCACGTACAATACGAGGAAGACGACCTTACTCTCTGCCACCTTCTTGTATATACAAGGTTCATCAACATTTTTGATGAAGTCAAACTCTTTGATTACCACATCAAAACAGATGGATTTAAGCAGCTTACACACCTTTCCGCTGCTCCCACTGTCCACGAAGCCCTCTGGCTGAGTCATGTACACGCTCTCTTCTAAATCACCATTTAGAAATGCGGTCTTAACATCCATTTGCCAGATTTCGTAGTCATGGTATGCAGCGATGGCAAGTAGGATCCGTATGGACTTAAGCATAGCCACTGGAGAAAAGGTTTCATCATAATCCACACCTGGTCGTAAATGAAAACCTTTTGCAACAAGTCTAGTTTTGAAATTCTCAACTTTTCCATCTACACCAAGTTTTTTCTTGAAGATCCACTTTCTCCCAATGGGTTTTACCCCTTCAGGAACATCTTCCAAAGTCCATACTTTATTGGTGTACATAGATTCCATCTCAGATCGCATTGCATCCAGCCATTTCACAGAGTCCCCACTCGTGATGGCCTGCTCGAAGCTAGTTGTGTCATCATCTTCCATGATGCAATCCTCGCTCCCACCATCAATGAGAAAACCGTAATATCTCTCATGTGGATGAGGAATCCTACAAGATCGGCGGAGAAGCTGAGGTTCGTTGGGAACTATCGAATCTTCTAGTTCCACTAAATCTTCAGTGGTAGTCTGTGTAACTGGAACTTCTTCCAGTTCTACCTCTTTACCACTAATTTCTTTTATAAGAAATTCCTTTTTCTAAAAAGGTGGCATGTCGAGCAACAAACACCTTTTGTTCCTCACTGTGGTAGAAAAAATATCCATATGAATTCTTTGGATATCCCACAAACTTGCAAAGAACTGATCGTGCCTCGAGTTTGTCCGGATTTTGCCTTTTGACATAGGCTGGACAACCCCATATCTTAACTCGTTTAAGATATGGTCTCTTCCCACTCCATATCTCATATGGTGTGGTAAGTACAGATTTAGATGGAACTTGATTCAATAGGTATGCTGATGTCTCAAGCGCATAACCCCAAAAGTAAATAGGCAACTCAGCGGTGCTCATCATAGAACGCACCATATCTAATAGGGTGCGATTCGTCCGCTCCGATACACCGTTGTGCTGTGGTGTATATAGAGTAAGATGAGAGAGAATCCCGTTCTCTTTTAAATAGTCACGGAATTCCGTGCTCAAGTATTCTCCTCCCCGATCAGATCGTAGGATTTTAATACTTTTACCCGTTTGGTTCTCGACTTCATGCTTATATTCTTTGAATTTCTCAAAAGCTTCAGACTTGTGTTTCAACAGGAACACATGTCCGTATCTTGAGAGATCGTCAGTGAATGTAATGAAGTACGAGGAACCATTCCCGGCATGTGTAGATATGGGACCGCATACATCATTATGTATCAGTCCCAAGAGTTCCATAACTCTTTCCCCATGTCCAGTAAACGGAGTTTTGGTCATTTTACCTTTAAGACATGACTGGCAAGTTTCATAAGACGAAAATTCGAACGGATTCAAATATCCATCCTTATGTAACTTAGCTAGTCGTGTCGCATTGATATGACCTAGTCTACAATGCCACAAGAAGGATTCGTTCATTTCTGAACTCTTCCTCTTGTGTGTGTTTTGTATGTTAAGAACCGTGGTTTGATTTAGAACGTATATGCCATCACTACTACTGTTCCCCCAATCAGAGCAAGGCTCTGTTTGAATTTCAAAAATTCAAATTTTGAAGCAACGCTTCAGATCCCGTGCGCTGTGTGCAACGCGCCACGTGTCAGAAGTTGACACGCCAGCACAACGCCCAAGGCAGTACGTCCAATCAGAGCAAGGCTCTTAGAAAAAACAAAAGCAACGCTCAGTTGCTCAAGCGCTGCGCTGCGTGACACGTGTCTGCGCAGTTGCGCAAGCACAACTGCGCAAGCGCACCGCTGCGCGACACGTGTCTGCGCAGTTGCGCAAGCACAACTGCGCAAGCTCACCGCTGCGCGACACGTGTCTGCGCAGTTGCGCACACACTACTGCGCAAGCGCACCGCTGCGCGACACGTGTCTGCACAGCTGCGCAAGCGCAGCTGCGCAAGCGCTTCCCTGCGCGACACGTGTCACTCGCTGGGGAGTTGCGCAAAAACAGAACAAAGATTTAAAGAAATCCTTTCTGTTCTTGTTAAAACAAGAAGATTTTCTTCTGTAAAACAGGGGCCTTTGGATCAAAGATCCGACGGTGGGGAAAATTTCCCCAAATCACTCAGAAAAAGATCTCTTTAACAAATTTAACTAATTTATGAGCACTATAAAAAGGACCCCAGACCTTAATTCAAGATCATCAACATCTGGCTAAAAAAAAAAGAGAAGAGAACTCTTGAGAACTCCTTGAGAATAAAAAAAAGGTAAAAACCTTTAAAAGAAGAGAAAATTCTCTTAGGAATAGATCATTGATCTGAGAACACGATCAGTGATCTTCAATAAATAAATAAATAAATAAATAAAAATAATAAAAATAGTGCCTTGCACTTGCTATGAACCTTTGGTTCTCTGAAACAAGGAAAAAACTTGTTTTTCTTTGATCTAAATTTAGATTAAGAGATCAAAAAGTGCTTTGCACTTCTGTTCTTGAATTTAAAAGATTCTTAGTGCTTTGCACAAATGCAATGCATTACTTGAAGGGCCAGGCCCAAATCAGAAAGACCTAACAGGCCAAAATAAATTGCAAAGCAATAAAGGGCAGAGCCCAAATGAAATTGATGCTCTGCATCATTATAAAGGGCAGGGCCTAAAACAAAACTGATGCTATGCATCCTTCCTGGGCAAGGCCCAAATAAAAAATAAAAAGAAATGCTCTGCAAAAGCAGATAAAACGTTGGATATTCTCAACTGGACTTAGCCCAATTTTGGCCATAAGTCCTTAAATTAAATTGACTGAGCAAAATTGCTCTACTAAATCACTTTACAATCGGTCCAAGGGTACATCTCCGAAGTCCTTTGACATCCATCGTTGTAATTCCTCAACGACGTCAAAGAGGTGACGGGTCCCAACGACCACACATCAATGTGGACCGAAACGTCCTTAAACTAATATTGGACCGAAACGTCCTTAAACTAATATTGGACCACCACGTCCCTAAACTGGAATATGGACCACCACGTCCCTAAAACTGGAATATGGACCACCACGTCCCTAAACTGGAACAATAGAGCCTCCTAATGCTCTTTTGCCGGATCTAAACGATCCCGTTTAAGTTGATCTTAGCCCCAAACACGGCTAACATATCCTTAAACATTCAAATGGACTATAAAACTCCAAATCAACTTTGGTTCAAGGGTACATCTCTGAACTCCTCTGACATCTACCGTTGTAATCCTTTAACGACGTCAGAGAGGTGATGAGTCCCGACGACCATATATTAAATGGATCACCACGTTAAGTTGATCTTAGTCTTAAACAGGACTAACGTATCCTTGACGAACGTTTAAGTCGATCTTAGCCGCAACGCGACTAAGGCGTCCTTAAGCTAAAAACACCAAACCCAAATCTAAGTAAATACGGATTTGGACTAATCCACGTCCTACGGGCGACGGCATTATTCAGTCTCCGTATACAATCCACGGGCAACCACAAACAAAACAAACACCCACGACACGAAGTGAAATTCTGGAGAAGGAGAAAGTTGTTACCGCGAAGCGGTAGCGTAATTAACTGCAGGGGCTTGCGCCTGCAGGGAAGAGCGTCCCCACAATCAAAAACCCCTCTAGCGAGGGGGAATCTGACAAAGTCTGCTACATCGGTCGCATCTGTCTAAACCTCCGATACACGGTGCCATAAATCAACTTGGTATCTTCGGAGAGGTGGACGGATAAAACCAAATAGCATCTGCCCCGAATCTCAGCGTCAGGCCATCGCGGTCCTGTGCGCCGTCTTTCGGAGGGGAACAGATTCTGGCACGCCCGGTGGGACCTCTTCCTCTTTCCACTCCACGCTTCGTGTGTCGTCTTCGCGAACCAATCGCGGTTTGTTAATGGTTGCCTTCGGACTTCAAGTTACTAAGATTTGGTCTTTTGCCTGGCGCAGAACTCAAGATTTAATGGCATTTAACTGCACCAACTGCTCGAAATTCCACTGCAACGGACGCTCCACCTCACCGGGAGGTGTAGCATATGGGCCCCAAGCGGCTTCCTTCCTCACTCTGCCGGTAGATCAGGTGACCCAAGCCACCACTGGTCTGTTCTTCGGGACCATGATCCCACCTACAAGCTTCTCTGAGCCCATACCTGCACCGGAAGTGAACAAGAAGTCGGTCTTCGATCGGCTCACTGCTACGACGACCCCTGTCAACGGGTCGCCCGCTACCAAACCGACAGCCTCCGTTTTCACCAGGCTAAATCTGAACTCTAAAATGGTTGTCCAAAGGAAGGCAACAGCTGCTGCTTCAGAAGTCGTCAAGGCGGCTTCCCCTGTCAAAGAGTCAGTCTTTTCAAGACTGACGATTCCTGCTCCTACCCCTGCTCAAGGATCCGTCTTCGGCAGGTTGAATATCATCCCTCAAAAGACAACCTCAGTCTTTAAGAGGTTAACACCGGCGGCGCCTCATTCAGACAGGGGGCAAAAAGAAGCTATCTCAATCTTTGAGCCAATCCCAACGGCTCGACGTCGCCATTGGCAACGAGTGAGGAAGGCAGGGGGCAATTCTCCCTCAGGGCTAACTCCATCGGCTCCAGTGGTGGAAGTCAACGCTGCTGTCCTAACTGGGAACAGCTTTGAACTGCTGAGGAGGGTACGGAAAAACTCTCCAACCGCTACACTGAAGAGATCTCCTCCACCTGTGGAGAGAGTTTCAGAAATGAAGCAAGAACAGCCCCCTCAACGGCTATCCTAAAAAATTTATAAAGTTTGGCGGAGGGTTCAAGACTCCGTAATTGACCCAGGTCACTCTCATCATCAGAAAAAGGCGAAGGTGGAAAAAGACAAGGACCGTTCCATTAAACAACGAGGGACAGCAGCCGCTAGGATGCCCACTTCAACGGTTCCTTCAACCTCAACGGCCCACAAAAGAAGGAGGCCAGAGAAAACTCCCGCGTCAGCGGCAAAAGTTAAAAATGGTGAACCTAAACGCCCCAAGTCAGGGGGCATAACAGTTCATACGGTTTATATGGCATCGGGAAAAGAAGATAGCCGCATATCAACAGGTCATAGACCGCACACGAGGTCAGTGACCAAGGCTCAGGAGCAGCAGCAGAAGCTCCACGAGATGATGAATGCTATGGCCGCACTTACAGGGCCAAAAGAAACCCCTGAAACGTCCTCGGACGAGCGTCAAGAACAAGAAACGGACGCTGAATTCCTTCGCCGCGTACTAGAGAAGAAGGATAAAGAGGCTGCGGAGCAGGCAGCCAACATAAAGAAGATGGCCCTCCTGTTCCAGGATATGGTGGGTATGATGATTCAACAAGATCCACCTACTGAAGATCCCCCGATCATCCTTGAAGACGATAGGGGAGAGATGTCGAATCCTCCGCCAGTTCTGTCCACAGCTAAAGAGGACACAATCTCCAAAGCTGATTTGGATGAATACATCGCCCAGCAAATAAGGGTTCATCATGCAACCGAAACAGCCGGCCAGGTCGTGAAAACGGGGAGACCATATCCGAGCTGGTACGATCAAATCAAATACCCGCCAGGTTATACGATTCCCAAGTTCCATGTCTACAAGGGTACGGGCAATCCTCACCAGCATGTTGCCCAGTTCAGGGCACTCTGCGGCAATACCGGTGGAGATGACAAGCTTGTACTTCGCCAGTTTGTTGGAAGCTTATCGGATACGGCGTTCGAATGGTACTCTGAGCTCCCGAACGACTCTATTAAAACCTTCGCGGAGATGGAGCTGTTGTTTACTCAGCGTTTTGCAAGCGCTAGTGAACGTACCCCGATGACAGCACTGATTAACGCCAGGGTAAAATCCGGCGAGACGTGGGTTCAGTACGCTATACGATGGCGGAACTTATGGTCAAAGTGTGAGCAGCGCATTGAAGAAGCTCCCGCGGTGGGTATGTTTATGGGAACCCTCGATCCATAAGCAACCATCTCGCAGTTTATGATGTTTTTCAAGCCGACTACCTTCCAGGCCTTGATTGACAAACTAGCTCAAATGGATCAAATGGGCCATAAACCCCCTCTTCCAAGGCCAGACACCCGAAATGACAAAGGGAAGGGAAAAGCAATCATCGTCGCTAATGCTCAACAACAACTGAGTGACTCGAAGCCGGTTGCTCGTCAAAATAATACGCGACCGTACGTGCCCTTTGAGGATAGGATGGGACGTTCTTATTCCTTTCCCCGTGATAAAACGAGGAGGTTATTCGAGCTGGCGTTGCGCAACAGACTCATAAATTTGCCGGATCCAAAACGTCCGTTGCAACCAAGTGACATCAACGAGCCCAACTACTGTCCTTATCATCGAGTACTAGGCCATCCGATCGAAGATTGCTACGTTTTCAAGAATTGGCTTGAAAACCAGTACCGACAGGGCAAGTTTGCGTTATCTGAAAAATGGAAGGTGAATCCCCCGCAGCCACACACCTCTAAGGGGACGAATACGCCGGGGGCAACATGCTCCGTCATTGAAGGAGCTCCTTGGGAGGTTGTATTATCAGCCAAGATAAAGAGGATGCTAAACGATCTTCAGACATGTCCAGCGATCGAGTGGAAGAACCCGTTGGAACCGCAGGTCATTGAAAGGATGTTGAAACCGCGTCCAACTCCAAAGACCGATGGTGGTGGCTCAAGCACTCGCAACCAGTCATCAAAATCTTCGAAAAAGAAAAAGAAGAAATCTACGAAGCCCGTGAAGCCTGGCGGCAAACGTACGGACTTACAAAAGCAAATTGACGCGTTGGAAGAATACAACCAAAAGGCGCGGACTCCCATTACATTCCAAGAGTTCCTCAATCATGTCTTTCAAGAAGAAGATGAAGGAGAAAGTTCATCAGATGAATCCGAGGAATATGTGGCGAACTGTCATATGATTTCCCATTCGATCACGAACGATGAGGAGACTCCTTGCACCGAAAAGCTGGGAGCAGATCCCGAACCAAAAGTTTTAGGGCCACCAGAGGAAATAATCGACGCTTTCCTCAATGAAGCTCGGTTGAAAAGTAAAGCCGATCGGGAGTGCGAGGCGGCTATATTTGAAAGGGCCAAGCGCCAGCGATTTGATGAAGGAGCTGAGACGATCCCGCTGGAGCAAAACACCTCCGCTACCGACAAAAACCAATTCAAGATGAGGAAAAAGTTCGCTAAAGCCATATCAATGGGCATGAAGCTACCATCCTCTGAAGGAAACATCGCCGGTGAAGTGGAAACGCACCCCTCGTATTGCTTATATCATCGGAGGATTTCGCACCCCACTCAAGAGTGCAAAGCTTTCGATAGATGGTGGCAAGGATACGTTGCTCACCGACAACACTTTAAGCGGGAAAAGCGTAAAGCTCATCGAGAGCAAAGAAATATGACCGAAAGGCTTAAAAGAACTGCTGGCGATTGTTGCGTGGTTAACACCGGTGGATCACAAGTGCCTACATTCGGGAGTGATTCTGATGAAGAACTAGAACTTGCCCCTCTCTTCAAAGAGTCCGCTTCGAGAACAGAAGAAGAACCAAAGGTTTGCGAAAATATCCGGCTACGTAATCGCACGCTGCCCGAAAAGAACCTCGGACCCTCGAACAGAAAAGATAAAGGGAAAGAAAAGGTCTCTGAAGATATCATCTTAGATGACCAAGTGGCGGAAGAGTTAAACGCCAAGAACCCGCCGAAGAGAAATAAGGTAGACTACAACGTTTTGGCGCATCTGAGGAAGCTGCCCTCACAGCTCAGCATTCTTGATGCCCTTTTGCTATCAAAAGAGGCGAGAGATTCATTGATTAAGGCGCTCCAAGACCCGGAACAATTCCAAGCATGCCTGGCCGAGGAAAAGATGAAGGATGAATTAGAGGAAGTGCACACGGCTGATGTTACTTTTGGCGATGAAGACCATCTACTTGGGACGTGCGAACACAATCTCCCTCTCTATGTCTCGGGATACTGCCATGATATAAGGATAGGCAAAATCCTGATCGATAACGGGTCGTCTGTTAACCTACTCAACGTGCGGGTGTTGAAGGAAATCTGCATGAGCGTCCAGCACCTTGCTCGGGACAAGATCACCATCTCCGGGTTCGACTCCCAATCGTCAAAAACTCTTGGATCTGTGATACTGACGCTACGCTTCGGGCTACTCGTCACGGACATTAAGTTCCACGTCATAGACGCCAAGACATGCTACAACGCTTTGCTCGGCCGACCATGGTTACACGAGTACAACATCATCCCTTCTACACAACATCAGTGTATGAAGTATTTTAAGGATGGTTTCGAGTATACCGTGACGGGAGAACTGAACCCGTTCTCTGTGAACGAGGTCCGCAAATACGAAGATGCCAAATACTTCTTGCCGGATTTCGAAGACACGGAGAAGTGTCATAAGCCGGAGAATAAAACTAATGCCACCATCCCTGTCTTCGGCAGTGACACCGAGGAAGAAGAGGAGATCGTTTATTCGGGTCCGCCCCAACATAACAAGCCAGGACCGTCCACTCCTACATTGGTCTTTGGTAGCGATTCGGAGGATGAGGTCCATGTCGTATTCTCTGCTCGACCTTCAATACAAGCTTCCGCTGATGAAGAGCAAAGTCTGCAAGTCGCCATGGTGCCGCCTAAACATCATAAAGAACTGGACGCACTTAATATCTACAGTGTAGAAGAGCTGCGGACATTCTATATCCCTCCCAGGCGAGAAAACGAGAAAGCAATTCTATTTTACCGCTCTGAAGAAACCAATATGAAAAAAGAAATCTGGCATGGCGCAGATCCTGCGCTCGACAGGCTTCAGCCTATCCGTCTTCCCAGATATTATACAGAGGGTTTGAAGAAGCTGCTGAAGCGCCAGGGGATATCCTTCAAACAGGCCGTTAGAGAAGCCAAATTCTATGACAGGGTCTGGAACATTCCCGGGACCCAACGCAAACTGCCTAATGGGAGAATGGAAACAAGAGGGCTTGGATACATCCGGTCAAAGAAACGAGAGTTACTACCCGGCTGCTACGTCGTGTATGACCTTGATGAAGACGCGGATGCTCAATGGGAGGACGCTAATCCTAAGCCAGTGAAAGTTCCAGATGCAAAAGAGCCCAGTCCGTCGTTCGAGGAACAAATGGACAGACTTATAAAGAAAGCTGGTCAAAAGGTCCGAGATGATCATAATCGTGAGACGGCCATCTACGAGAAAGACAAGACGCAACGCCTTCTCCAACAGGCCGTAAAGGATGAAAATGCCGCTCCTTGTCAACCCGTTATAAAGAAGGCTCAGCTCAAAAGCAGAAATAAGTCGAAAGGCCAAAAAGGCACTCAACAACAACAAAGCAGGGCTAAGAAGCCACGCAAACGGGAGTCGAGCGTTATTGATCTATCCCTTATGAAGAAAATGGGGCGAGCATACTCGTTTCCTCGGGAAAAGACGAAGAGGATACTCGATCTTGCCCTAAAGCATCAAATGCTTACATTGCCGGAGTCTAAACACCCCGAACAAGCGGGCGAAGCCTCACACCCGGACTATTTCTCTTACCATCGAGTGATAGGTCATCCTCTTGAAGATTGCTTCACCTTCAAGAATTGGGTCGAAGATCAGTACCAGCTTGGTAAATTCGCTCTGTCCGACAACTGGAGGGTAGCACCACCACAAAAGCACGAACCCAAGGCCACGAAAGAAAAACCAGTTCCACATTGGGACTGGAAGCGAATTCGTACCTGTCACATGATAACAATATTAAAAGGAGAACCCGAGAACATGGACAGCCTTCCTTGGTGCCTCGAAAACAGCAATGATGAAGTAATCTCAGAATTTCCCCCAGCTCCGAAAGAACTACAGGATGGAATACATACCACTGCAGATAACCTCAAGAAAATCGAGTTGGGGACGGTGAACGATCCGCGACCGACATTCGTCAGCGAGCTGCTGTCTGAAGAAAGGGTGGCTGCGTTAAAGGACGTCCTTGTGCAGCATAAAAATTGCTTCGCATGGAACTATTCCGAGATGCCAGGACTAGATCCAGAAGTTGCTGTACATAGACTAGCAATATCCCCGGGTGTCAGGCCAGTTAAACAAGCGCCGAGAAGAATGCGGCTCGAGCTTGAGATGAGCATCAACGATGAAGTCAAAAAGCTGATAGACTCTGGCTTTATCCAGGAGGTTCAATACCCTGAATGGATTGCTAATATCGTCCCGGTGATGAAGAAAAATAGGACGGTGCGCATATGCGTGGATTTTCGGGATCTTAATAAAGCCTGCCCAAAAGATGATTTTCCAGTACCAGTCACCGAACTGATGATAGACAATACGTCCACGCATGAGGTTTTATCCTTCATGGACGGCTCATCAGGGTATAATCAAATAAAAATGCATCCTGAAGACCAGAAACATACGGCTTTTCGGACTCCTTTGGGGATATTTTGTTATAAAGTGATGCCCTTCGGTTTAAAGAATGCCGGTGCCACTTATCAAAGGGCCATGACGAAGATCTTCGATGACCTTATACATGAAAGCGTCGAATGCTATATCGACGACCTCGTTGTTAAAAGAAAATCATATGAGGAACATCTCGAGCATCTGAAGACTGTATTTCGACGCCTTCGACAATACAATTTGAAGATGAATCCTCTTAAATGTGCATTCGGGGTTTCCTCAGGCAAATTTCTGGGATTCATCGTCCGACACCGAGGTATTGAAATAGATCCGTCTAAAATCAAGGCGATCATGGAAATGCCTCCGCCGAGAACTCTTAAACAGTTGCGATCTCTCCAGGGAAAGCACGCATACATTCGGCGGTTTATCGCTAATCTTTCAGGAAAGTGCCGTCCTTACAGTCACCTGATGAAGAAGGGAACCCCATTCGTTTGGGATCACAAATGCCAAGGCGCACTGGATGAGATCAAGCAGTATTTGCAAAACCCTCCAGTGTTGGCTGCTCCAGTGAAGGGAAAGCCTCTCATTCTTTACATGGCCGCCCTTAAAGGTTCTTTGGGCGCATTATGGGCACAAGAGAATGACCAGGGAAAAGAAAGAGCACTTTACTACTTAAGTCGAGTGCTGCTGGGGGCAGAAAGCAATTACTCCCCAATTGAAAAACACTGCCTGGCGTTGATCTTCGCAATAACAAAGCTTAGACATTACGCATTAGCGCATGAAGTCCATCTCATTTCAAAGGTGGACCCTCTCAAATATCTAATGTCAAAGGCCATATTGACGGGACGACTCGCTAAATGGGCCCTGCTCTTAATGGAGTTCTCGATAACATATCGACCACTCAAAGCAGTGAAAGGCCAGGCCATCGCCGACTTCCTTGCTGAGCACCCGATACCGGCCGACTCTCCTTTAAACTGCGATCTTCCAGACGAACATGCGTTTGATGCGATCAACGGTGATAATACCCGATGGGAGCTTTATTTCGACGGAGCATCTTCCGTGAAGAAGCGCAAACAAAGTACCCCTATAATCAAATCGGGGGTAGGACTCATCTTTATAACTCCACAAGGAGGGATAATGCGCTACGCGTTCTCCCTGACGGAACCGAGGACAAACAACGAAGCCGAATACGAAGCTCTGATAGCAGGCCTCGAGATCGCCATTGACATGGGAATTGAAAACCTCCTCATATACGGAGATTCTCAACCGGTCGTTAGTCAAGTAAACGGCGATTACCAAACATACAAACCGGAATTGGTAAAATACGGTGAAAAGGTGCAACAACTGCTAACCCAAATTCCCTACTATACTTTGGAGAGCATACCACGCGCGGATAACAGCAGAGCGGACGCGTTGGCCAAACTTGCTAAAGAAATGGCTGACGAGAACCTCGATGACGTTAGAATCATGGTACAAAGTCGTCGGGTGCTCGCCCCCGCAGAAATACCTTCGGAATCACCCGAAGAGAAGGGAGTGACTGAACAAGCGACCTTGCAAATAAAAGATCATGAGAAGGTTGAGGATTGGAGGGAAGTCTTTATAGACTACTTCAAGTCCCACCAAATGCCCGAAGATGCGTCCGCAAGACATCAGCTCATAAAACGAGCTCTGTCTTTCGCCTTCGTCAATGATACTCTATACAAGAGGTCATTCGATTCTCTGTAGCTGAGATGCTTAGGACCGGATGAAGCGGAAAGAGTCGTTCAGGAGGTTCATGACGGAATCTGCGGTTCTCACCAAGCAGGTCCAAAGATGAAGTTGAAGATCAAACGGATGGGCTATTACTGGCCCACGATGATTCAAGACTGCATCGAATATGCGAAGCAATGTCACTCATGCCAGATTCATGGGGACTTCATTCACCAGCACCCAAATCCGTTGCATCCAACGGTGGCTAGCTGGCCATTCGAAATGTGGGGGACTGACATAGTTGGCCCTATCGAACCAGCATCGTCTAGGGGACATCGTTTCATCCTGGCGACGACTGACTACTTCTCTAAATGGGCAGAAGCAGTACCGTTAAGAGAGGTGAAAACGGAAAATATCCTCCACTTCTTCAAGACGCATGTCATATATCGGTTTGGAACTCCGCGACGGATCATCTCCGATAACGGGCCAGCTTACAGAACCACAAGATCAGTCGCTTCGCGCAACAGCATAATATAGACTGGAGATATTCCTCGGTTTATAACCCGCGAGCCAATGGACTAGCTGAAGCCTTCAACAAGACATTGACAAAAATCATAAAGAAAACAGTGTCCCGTAATAAGAAAGATTGGCAAGAAAGACTGCAAGAAGCTCTCTGGGCATATCGAACTACATTCAAGACGGCCACGAACACAACGCCGTACGCGTTGGTATTCGGTACGGAAGCAGTACTCCCCCTCGAGATAGAATTACCCTCTCTACGAGTAACAGTTCACCACGAGCTAACGGATGAAGAAAATGCTCACCTTCGGCTTGAGGAGCTTGACGCCCTTGACGAAACCCGGCTCATAGCGCAGCAAAATCTGGAAGCTTATAAAGCAAAGATGATGCGCTCATACGAAAGATTGATCCGACCTAGGACATTCTGCCAAGGCGAACTCGTGCTAGTGGTCAAAAGGCCATGATCCCCAATCGCGCCAAGCGGGGAAAATTCGAGCCGAACTATGAAGGCCCGTACATCATAGATAAAGTTTACCAGGGTGGGGCCTATCTACTCATGGACATGCACGGTGAAAGGCCTTTCAGACCAATAAACGGTCGCTTCCTAAAGAAATACTACGCTTAATGAGCCACAGCCTAGGTCAACGATAGATGACGACGACTATGTCCGCTCGCTATCTTCCTAAGCTCAAGCTTTATAAGCAGTAGCCAGCTTCTCAATAGCGGACCGAAATGTCCTTAAACTAATAGCGGACCGAAATGTCCTTAAACTAATAACAGACCGAAACGTCTTTAAACTACTACCGCAGCATCTTTAGGCTGACAAGATATAAAAAAAACATATAAAAATAAAATTAAAAAAAAAACCGGTATGTCCACAAGCAAAAAGGGCACGGATGAAAACCCGAAAGGGCTCTGTGAGTAAAAACAGCAGGGCTACCGGCGAGTGTTCGTGAAAACCCGAAAGGGCGCGACCTCGTTAAAAAAAAAAAAAAGAGAAAAAGAAAATAAAAAGAATAAAAAAAACGGTATGTCCATAAGCAAAATGGGTGCGGATGAAAACCCGAAAGGGCTCCGTGAGTAAAAACAGCAGGGCTACCGGCGAGTGTTTGTGAAAACCTGAAAGGGCGCAACCTCGTTAAAGGACACTTATAGGGTCCTCTCGACCTTGTAAGGAGAAACCACCCGCGTGAGATCCTTACGACTCACAAGGGAGCAACACACTTAGGGATCCTCACGATCCCTAAGGAGAAAATACACTTGCGAGATCCTCACGACTCGTAAGGAGAACTCTCTTATGGGACCCTCACGGCTCATAAGAGTTGAAAGTCTTAAGTTACAGAGACCTAAACCTGTGCTTAAGCAACCCCCACAACTTCCGATATTGCCCTACAAGTGGCTCAATACTGACCCTTGTATACAATCCACGGGCGCGAATAAACATTTCCCTAACCAAGGTCCATCCGTGACTGGGGATATGTTCGCATAACCCTTGTAAATCCTCTCGATTTACAAAGAGAAAACCCTCCTGTAGGATCCTTACGACTTACAGAGGAATAAAACACTTAGGAACCCTCACGATTCCTAAGGAGAAAATACACCTATAAGATCCTCACGACTTGTAGGGAGAAATAGCTTTGTGAGACCCTTACGGCTCATAAAGTCAAAAGCCTTAGTCGACAAGACCCTAACCCTGGTCGCTAAGCCTCCTTTGTTCGACAATGACAGAGGCAAATGATGATTCGCTCCTGGCGATATCCCAGTTGTAGCGGTGCTGATGCCGAAATCGGTGTCCAATTTTAGGTTTATGGCAAAAAGCCGTTAGGCCGCACATGCATACGAAATAGCCGAAATGATGGGGCAACTTGCAATAAAAAAAAAGCAGCAAGTAAAATGTATGCATGCGAAATAGCCGAAATGATGGGGCAACTCGCAATAAAAAGCAGTGAGTAAAGATAAAATAAATAGGCGAAATGATTGGGCACCGCGAAAAATAGCCAAAATGATTGGGCAATCGCGACCTTCGCGATATAAAAGCTGAAATGATAGAGCATCGCGGAAATAAAACAAAAAATGACGATAAAACTTTGGCCCTACAGTTAAGATCACATCGATCCCTGTATACAATCCAAGGGCGTAAACAAAGGGGGAACCATACTTTCCCAACAGACTTCGTCAGACGACGAAGCCAAACCTCGACGGTTCGTTTCAACCGAAGAAGCCAGTGTGTTCAGCAAACTCCTCGACTCATGGATACAAACACTCCTTGACGAGAGCCTCCTGATCCGCGTCGACTTGCAGAGCCACCAGTGCCTCCGTGGGAATCCTCGACTCGTTTCAAACCCCAAGGAAACAAATAATCCTTGGCGCTTGGGAAACAAATAATCCCTAGCAAACTCCTCAACTCACGGATACAAACACTCCTTGACGAGAGCCTCCTGATCCGCGTCGACTTACAGAGCCACCAGTGCCTCCGTAGGAATCCTCGACTCATTTCAAACCCCAAGGAAACAAATAATCCTTGGCGCTTAGGAAACAAATAATCCCTAGCAAACTCCTCGACTCACGGATACAAACACTCCTTGACGAGAGCCTCCTGATCCGCGTCGACTCGCAGAGCCACCAGTGCCTCCGTGGGAATCCTCGACTCGTTTCAAACCCCAAGGAAACAAATAATCCTTGGCGCTTGGGAAACAAATAATCCCTAGCAAAATTCCTCGACTCACGGATACAAACACTCCTTGACGAGAGCCTTCTGATTCGCGTCGACTCGCAGAGCCACCAGTGCCTCCGTGGGAACCCTCGACTCGTTTCAAACCCCAAGGAAACAAATAATCCTTGGCGCTTGGGAAACAAATAATCCCTAGCAAAATTCCTCGACTCACGGATACAAACACTCCGTGACGAGAGCCTCTTGACCCACGTCAACTCGCAGAGCCACCACTGTCTCCGCAGGAGAATTCCCGGTTCGTCCCAACTTGCAAGATGAAGTCTCGGGCAGCAAGAATTGAAAAACTTGCTTCCCGAACAATGGGACCCTACAAGTCAATCCAAAATGGTCTCTTGCATACTATTCACGGGTCTCACTCTCCAAAGTCGAATTTCGACGAGGAGGGAAACAACCGCTTATGAGTCCTCTCGACTCGTAAGAGGGAAAATACTCTTATAGGATCCTTACGACTTGTAAGAGAAAATAACACTTAGGAATCCTCATGATTCCTAAGGAGAAAACCCACCTACGATATCCTCTCGATCCGTAGGGAGAAAGATCTCTATGAGACCCTCACGGCTCATAGAATTGAAAAGTCTTGGGCAGCAGACCTGAACCTGCGGCCTAAGCCATCGCTATTTCTTAAGGAAGTCAGAATACTCGTTTTAGATATCCATCAATCATGGTTATTAAGACAGCCTGCTGACAATAAAAAGAAGATGACAGAAAGAATATCTGATCTACATTTGATCTGGCGTTCGTGATGCATTCATTTATACACGGGCAGAAAACTCAGGACGAGAAATAAGAGAAGCTGAAATAAAAAGTTTCCATTCATTTTGGCAAAAATTCTTACAATCATGAAAAGCAATAAAAGGAAAATATTATTACAATGGAATGACTTCAGATCCGGGGCAGGGATTGAAGAATTCAAAAGTAAGGCCGTCCAAAGTTCTTCTGGCCTTTCTAATTATTCTTATGCGCAGCCTCTCGCGCTCCTCAGTGTCGATATCATCGGCAAGCCCTTCCGGCCTTCGATAAGCAGCAACGATCGTCGTCTGCTGAAAGATTTGATGTAGGATGTCAATAAGGCTGTTCCGCCGTTTCTTTGAGATCAGCCCTGTCAGGTACACTGAATGCACCTTGTCTTCTGCATCATCCAGCGCATTAAGCGGTAAGGCCTCATGAAGACCCGGAAGTGCTCTCCATATGGCTCCCAACACGACTTTCAAAAGGGCCGAACGACGAGGCAACAGCCAACCACCGCTTGCGTTCAGACGACCCATGACTTCTGCACATTTAGCGTCTGTAAACTCCTGGTTTTGTTAACGACCATGAGCGCGGATATCGTCGTAGGTAATGAACTCGTGCAAACTGTATAGATGCACCGCCGCCATTATGCCTGGAGGAAATACCATAAGAAGATTAGTGATAGAAGAAAAATAATATACATAGAGGGCTAAATTCCTAGAGAGCAAAGCTCTGTTCAGGGATTAAAACCCATGAACAAAAGCTTAATGAAACCCCAATAGGGATCTCTTTAGATCAAAAGATCTGTGAGAGCAAAGCTCTTTGACTGAGATTAATATAAATTAATTTGATTTATATTAATTTTACCTAAAGTCTCTAACTTTGAAAATGAGCAAAGCTTTGCTAGTGAAACCCCAATGGGGATCTCTTTAGATCAAAAGATCTATGAGAGCAAAGCTCTGCTGGTTAAGATTAATTAAAATTTATTTAATCCTAAGAATCAATTTTACCTAAAGTTTTTTATAAAAAACTTTGGAAAGAAGAGCGAAACTCTAGAGTGCTTGAAGGCAAGAGCAAAGCTCTGAAGTTTCTGAAAATAAAAAATCTGAAAGGTGATAAGCATCTGTGGGGGACCAAAGGTCCTATTTATAGGCCTCAAGTGCCTCTTCGACTTCCAAAAGTTGTCGCGGCAGTTGGAATTCCGCCACCGTTGCGCTCACGTTTGGGGCTACGTAAGCGCAACGGTGGGGGGGCATTTGTTTACCCCAATAAGAGCAAAGCTCTGTTCAAACCCCGAGGCGGGAGATAAAGCAACGCTTCATCTTCCCCCAATCAGAGCAAAGCTCTGCTTTGAAAATTCAAAAATTTAATAAATGAAGCAACGCTTCAGATTATTTGCGCTGCGCAACACGCCACGTGTCAGGCGCAGATGCATCAGCGCAACGCCCAAGGCAGCGCACCCAATCAGAGCAAAGCTCTATTTAAAGAAAAAAATAAATGAAGCAACGCTTCAGATTATTTGCGCTGCGCAACACGCCACGTGTCAGGCGCAGATGCATCAGCGCAGCGCCCAAGGCAGCGCACCCAATCAGAGCAAAGCTCTATTTAAAGAAAAATTAAATGAAGCAACGCTTCAGATTATTTGCGCTGCGCAACACGCCACGTGTCAGGCGCAGATGCATCAGCGCAGCGCCCAAGGCAGCGCACCCAATCAGAGCAAAGCTCTATTTAAAGAAAAATTAAAGGAAGCAACGCTCAGTAAAATTAAAGGAAGCAACGCTCAGTTGCGCAAGCGCTGCGCTGCGCGCCACGCGTCTGCGCAGTTGCGCAAGCACGACTGCGCAAGCGCACCGCTGCGCGACACGCGTCTGCGCAGTTGCGCACGCACGACTGCGCAAGCGCACCGCTGCGCGACACGCGTCTGCGCAGTTGCGCAAACATAGTTGCGCAAGCGCACCGCTGCGCGACACGCGTCTGCCCAGTTGCGCAAGCGCTTCATTATGCGATACGTGTCACTCACTGGGGGAGTTGCGCAAAACAGAATAAATCTTGTTTGAAACAAGAAGATTTTCTTGTATAAGGCAGGGGCCTTTGGATCAAAGATCCAACGGTGGGGAAAATTCCCCAAATCACTCAGAAAAAGATTTATGTAACAAATCTAACTAATTTATGAGCACTATAAAAAGGACCCCAGGCCTCATTTCAAAATAATCAACATCTTGCTAAAAAAAAGAGAGAAGAGAACTCTTGAAGAATAAAAAAAAAGGTAAAAACCTTTAAAAGAAGAGAAAATTCTCTTATGAACAGATCATTGATCTAAGAACAAGATCATGGATCTTCAACAATAAATAAATAAATAAAAAAATAAAAAAATAGTGCCTTGCACTTGTTTTATGAACCATCGGTTCTTGAACCTAAAAGGTTCTTAAATTAATAGTGCTTTGCACTTTTATGAACCTTTGGTTCTCTGAGAGAAAAAAAACTTGTTTTTTCTTAGATCTAAATCAAATAGTGCTTTGCACTTGTTTTATGAACCATCGGTTCTTGAACCTAAAAGGTTCTTAAATTAATAGTGCTTTGCACTTTCATGAACCTTTGGTTCTCTGAGATAAGAAAAACAAGAAAAAACTTGTTTTTTTCTTAGATCTAAATCAAATAGTGTTTTGCACTTCTTTTATGAACCATCGGTTCTTGAATCTAAAAGGTTCTTAAATTAATAGTGCTTTGCACTTTTATGAAACTTTGGTTCTCTGAGATAAGAAAAACAAGAAAAAACCTGTTTTTTCTTAGATCTAAATCAAATAGTGCTTTGCACTTCTTTTATGAACCATCGGTTCTTGAATCTAAAAGATTCTCAAATTAACAGTGCTTTGCACAAATGCAATGCATTACTTAAAGGGCCAGGCCCAAATCAAAATGACCTGACAGGCCAAAATAAATTGCAAGCCAATAAATGGGCAGAGCCCAAATAAATTGATGCTTTGCATCCTTTATACAAGGGCAGAGCCCAAATAAAATTGATGCCTTGCATCATTCTTAAAAAAAAACAGAGCCCAAAACAGATTGATGCTCTGCATCCTTTCTGGGTAAAGCCTAAATAAAAATAAAAAGAAATGCAATGCAAAAGCAAATAAAATGTTGAACATTCTCTATTGGACTTAGCCCAATTTTGGCCATAAGTCCTTAAATTAAATTGACTGAGCAAAATTGCTCTACTAAATCAATTTACAATCGGTTCGAGGGTACATCTCCGAACTCCTTTGACATCCATCGTTGTAATTTCTCAACGACGTCAAAGAGGTGACGGGTCCCAACGACCATACATCAATATGGACTGCGGGGTCCTTAAACTCGTGGACCGAAATGTCCTTAAACTAATATCGGACCGAAACGTTCTTAAACTAATGTTGGACCGAAACATCCCTAAACTAATATCGGACCGAGACGTCCCTAAACTAATATCGGACCGAGACGTCCCTAAACTAATATTGGACCACTACGTCCCTAAACTGGAACAATAGAGCCTCCAAATGCTCTTTTGCCGGATCTAAACGATCCCGTTTAAGTTGATCTTAGCCCCCAAACACGGCTAACGTATCCTTAAACATTCAAACGGACTATAAAACTCTAAATCAACCTTGGTTCAAGGGTACATCTCTGAACTCCTCTGACATCTGCCGTTGTAATCCTTCAACGACGTTAGAGAGGTGACGAGTCCCGATGGCCAAATATTAAATGGACTATCACGTTAAGTTGATCTTAGTCTCAAACAGGACTATCGTATCCTTAACGAACGTTTAAGTTGATCTTAGCCGCAACGCGACTAATGCATCCTTAAACTAAAAACACTAAACCCAAATCTAAGTAAATACGGATTTGGACTAATCCACGTCCTACGGGCGACGGCATTACTCAGTCTCCGTATACAATCCACGGGCAACCACAAACAAAACAAACACCCACGACACGAAGTGAAATTCTGGAGAAGGAGAAAGTTGTTACCGCGAAGCGGTAGCGTAATTAACTGCAGGGGCTTGCGCCTGCAGGGAAGAGCGTCCCCACAATCAAAAACCCCTCTAGCGAGGGGGAATCTGACAAAGTCTGCTACATCGGCCGCATCCGTCTAAAGATTCGATACACGGTGCCATAAATCAACTTGGCATCTTCGGAGAGGTGGACGGATAAAACCAAATAGGATCTGCCCCGAATCTCAGCGTCAGGCCATCGCGGTCCTGTGCGCCGCCTTTCGGAGGGGAACAACTACAATAGGGGGTTGTCCCTACGGATAATGAAATTTGTAGGGGCAGATTTATTTTGGCCCTACGGACTAATCCGTAGGGCCCGACGGTTGCCCCTATGGTTCCAGACGTTTTAATTTAAAAATATTAAATCATAATTTATTGTTTGCCCCTACGGAGCCGCAAACCAATGACCTACGGACTAATCCGTAGGGGCATCTAAATGGGAGTTTAATTAAAAAGGCACAGAAATGCCCTACGCTGATCATCTCTCTCGCGCGCGCGTTAACTCCCAAAATCCCAAAATCTCTCATTCGCGTCGCCGTTCTCGTCACCGTTCTCATCGTCGCCACCGCCCTACGTTTCGTCGTCGCCACCGCCCTCGTTCTTCCTCGTCGCCGATTGCGCGCATTGTCGACCACCGATCGAGCGTCTCCGTTGTCTCCTCTACCGCCTATAGGTTAGTAAATCTTCAATTAAACATAATTTTGATGATTTTAGGGCTAGGGTTCAGGGTTTGGGTATCGATGAGGGTTAGGGTTAGGCATCGGTTGGGGTTAGGGTTAGGGTTGGGGCTGGGGCTGGGGTTGCGGTTGGGGTTGGGGTTCGGCTGGGGTTGCGGTTGGGGTTGGGGTTGGGGTTGAGGTTTGGCTGGGGCTGGGGCTGGGGCTGGAGCTGGGGTTAGGGTTAGGGTTGGGGTTGGGTTTCGGCTGGGGCTAGGGCTGGGGCTAAGGTTATGGTTGGGTTGTGATTTTTAGGAAAATTTAACTCGATAAAGCCAAAATTACCATTTTTGGTATCAGATACGGAACGGAATAGGTGTTATCATTTTCATATACGGATATGGATGGTCGTCAAAAATGAAAATCACTATTTGTATATGATGCAAATCAAACACGGATACGGAGTTAGCTCGAATTATTCGTATTCATATACATTCTAACAGCTAAGTATGGTAAAGTCAGGTTAGACTCAACCCTAACCCGTCCAATAAATTAGGGGTGTTTTCGTCTGTTTAAACCTGCCTGATCTTGTTTGGGTAGGTTTAGATTTCATAAAAGGAAAAAAAATTGGGTTGGAAGGTCCTTGAAAAAATATTGGGTTGGCCTCTCACATAAGCCTGTGGGTTCCAGGAGTCTAAATATAAGGATAAATTCCACCAATCGATTTCAAATGAGATAAATACTGTTAGTTTAGTGATTTGCATTTTAACCTAGAGTACTGTCATGATCCATGCCCATTACTGCTACCTATTTATGTTATTTTATACATTCATGTTAGTGCTTTATACCCGTTGTTTCATGCTTCACTATTTACCGTCGTCGGTTTAGAACTATACGAAGGTTGTTAAATATCGAACGGTATAGCTCGATACTAACAACCGTCGTATAGTCTATGTGACGAGAAGATTCAATCGTATGATAACCGATAGAAGCCTTATCCCCGACAGCCGAAACACACACATACAACAAGAATACACAACAAACGTATCATTAGAGAGTGATTCAAGATGTTCAAGTTAAAACCAATATATGATACTCGATGATAATATGAAACTTTCATATTCTCATCGATACTCATATATGAAACTCAAAGCGCCACTTAGTCCCCGTCTATCAGTTAACATACGTTCGATGTTCGTCGTGACATAGAACTATACGAAGGTTGTTAAATATCGTACGGTATAGCTCGATACTAACAACCGTCGTATAGTCTATGTGACGAGAAGATTCAATCGTATGATAACCGATAGATTTGTCCCGTCTGGACAAGTTAGGAATGTATAAAGCAAACACCTTCATTCACTTGTGTTTTCATCCGTTTCGAGATATTTCGTCGGTACCTTTCCGCTGGTTCTCCGTGTACAAAGATAAATTAGATGTTCATTTCAACGTTGTTTCATTGCTCTGAAATGATTATCTATTCTATTACAGTGTACTCGGAGAACAGCGGGGACATACTGCCGAAATTTACTCGAAACGGTTGAAAACACAAGTGAATGGGTGTTCGCTCTATACATTCTTAATGGGATAGAAGCCTTACCCCCGACAGCCGAAACACACACATACAACAAGAATACACAACAAACGCATCATTAGAGAGTAATTCAAGATGTTCAATTTAAAACCAGTATATGATATTCGATGATAATATGAAACTTTCATATTCTCATCGATACTCATATATGAAACTCAAAGCGCCACTTAGTCCCCGTCTATCGGTTAACATACGTTCGATATTCGTCGTAACATAGAACTATACGAAAGTTGTTAAATATCGGATGGTATAGCTCGATACTGACAACCGTCGTATAGTCTATATGACGAGAAGATTCAATCGTATGATAACCGATAGATTTGTCCAGTGTGGACAAGTTAGGAATGTATAAAGCAAACACCTTCATTCACTTGTGTTTTCATCCGTTTCGAGATATTTCGTCGGTACCTTTCCGCTGGTTCTCCGTGTATAAAAATAGATTAGATGTTCATTTCAACGTTGTTTCATAGCTTTGAAATGATTATCTATTCTATTACAGTGTACTCGGAGAACAGCGGGGAGGTGCTGCCGAAATTTACTCGAAACGGTTGAAAGCACAAGCGAATGGGTGTTCGCTCTATACATTCTTAATGGGATAGAAGCCTTACCCCCGACAGCCGAAACACACACATACAACAAGAATACACAACAAACGCATCATTAGAGAGTGATTCAAGATGTTCAAGTTAAAACCAATATATGATACTAGATGATAATATGAAGCTTTCATATTCTCATCGATACTCATATATGAAACTCAAAGCGCCACTTAGTCCCCGTCTATCGGTTAACATACGTTCGATGTTCGTCGTGACATAGAACTATACGAAGGTTGTTAAATATCGAACGGTATAGCTCGATACTAACAACCGTCGTATAGTCTATGTGACGAGAAGATTCAATCGTATGATAACCGATAGATTTGTCCCGTGTGGACAAGTTAGGAATGTATAAAGCAAACACCTTCATTCACTTGTATTTTCATCCGTTTTGAGATATTTCGTCGGTACCTTTCCGCTGGTTCTCCGTGTACAAAGATAGATTTGATGTTCATTTCAACGTTGTTTCACAGCTTTGAAATGATTATCTATTCTATTACAGTGTACTCGGAGAACAGCGGGGAGGTGCTGCCGAAATTTACTCGAAACGGTTGAAAGCACAAGCGAATGGGTGTTCGCTCTATACATTCTTAATGGGATAGAAGCCTTACCCCCGACAGCCGAAACACACGTATACAACAAGAATACACAACAAACGTATCATTAGAGAGTGATTCAAGATGTTCAAGTTAAAACCAACATATGATACTCGATAATAATATGAAACTTTCATATTCTCATCGATACTCATATATGAAACTCAAAGCGCCACTTAGTCCCCGTCTATCGGTTAACATACGTTCGATATTCGTCGTAACATAGAACTATACGAAGGTTGTTAAATATCGGACGGTATAGCTCGATACTAACAACCGTCGAGACGACATTTGGGAGTTGGACTCTAGTTCTCGATATTGAACCCCTCCTTTCACTTATGCATAAACTAACTGCCCTGTCGGACTCTACCTGTCTGACCTCTATTCGCCTCCTCTCGCTGATAGGAAAGGAGAGAAAAACAAAGCAATGCCAAGAGCGTAGTCTGTGATACATGAGTATCCTCAAATCTAACTTTGATTATCGATAATTTATTCTTTTCAACAACAAACGCACACACAAAGCATATACACGGATTTTCTCCTTTGTCAGTAACCATCCCGTTCTTAGATTTCTCAATATAGTCATCATAATCTACAATTTATATGTTATACAGTCTAACATGGCCCATGAATATGTCAGAGTTAAGGACTGGATGTATGTGGATTAGCAACAGCGTATGCAACCTAAGTTTGTCGCAGGAGTTGCTGCTTTTATTGAATTTGCACGCGCACATAATAAGATCGTGATAGAGAAGATTCTCTGCCCGTGCGATAGATGTGGGAATATGTACTGGCAGAAGGTAGAATTGGCAGAGCTTCATATCGTAAAATATGGTTTTACTAGACTTTATACAACTTGGAAATATCACCGGGAAGGAGAAGAACACAGTAATGCGATAGAAGAAGAAGAAGAACACGATAATGCGGCAGGAGAAGAAGGAGAAGACGGTAATGCGGCAGAAGAAGAAGACGGTAATTTCTTTCCATCAGAAGAAATGGAGGATATGGTAGAGGCTGCCCTAGGTGAATCTATTAGTACCGAAGATGACGTTCCTTCCGGTCAAGGACCGCGTGCGGATAAATATGAAAATTTCATGATAATGCTAGAAAACCAATTTATGAGAATGCAAAGTATTCCACCCTCTCATGGTTCGTCTAACTTTTCCAGATTAAGTGACTAAATGGATGGAGCAACAAGTCATTCACAATGCTTCTTTGGTTCTTGAAAGATTCTATGCCCCGGGAAATAACGTGCCCGACAGCTGGTACGGAGCTCAGAAGATGATGTCTGATTTGGGTCTGAAGTGTGAGAAGATTCAAGCATGTCCTAAAAATTGCGTGTTGTATCGGAAAGAGAATTCAGATTTGAAAGAGTGTCCAACTTGCGGAGAGGCCAGGTATAAGCCGAATGTTCTGATAAGAAACCTGATATACCTGTCAAGATAACATGATACTTTCCCATAACACAGAGGCTGCAGAGGCTATTCAGGTGCAAGAAAACAGCCGAGGCAATGATTTGGCATCACCGTGCTCCTCCAAGTGAAGATGGAAAAATGAGCCATCCAAGAGATTCACCGGCATGGAAGGATTTCGATAGGAGGCACGCAATATTCAGTAGCGATCCTCGCAATGTCAGGCTCGAACTGGTGATTGAATGATTTTCCGTTGTGTGTTGGTTTTTAGAAAAATTGTATTTAGAAATCACAACCAAAAATATTTTGGCCGCAATCAATAACGGTATCGGATGTAGCGCGTTAGTAAGTGCGGATCGTCCACAGGGAAAGTGAGATCTGTTCAATTTCCGAATTAGATGAGTTGAAAATTTAAGGAAAAGAAACGAAAACAATTCATGATTTGTAAATTTGCATTTCAAGAAAGAGAAAAATCTAGATCTAAGAAAGCATTAAAAATCAAGAAGTGATAATTTGGGATGATTTCCAACCAACAATCAAAATTCAAAGTGAGGCTCGTAGGAGTAGATCGGATCTATAGATGTGATGAGATCTAATGATTACTCATTCTTATCCATTAACGAATTGATACTAGATCGATGCAAATTCATCGAGGTTTAAGGATCTTGCGAGGAAATTAGGGATTTCGCAACTCATCCTTTGTCCTTTCGATGGATCGCATTCAAATTCTAGCTTCTAGTTAATCAAATGGTCAATAGTTGTTCCCTAGTTTCGAGTGAACACGATCAAGAAAACATCATCTCGAAACTAGGTCATTAATCATTTGATTCACTAGAATTTCCAAACATTATAGGATTTAAGAATTGTAAAAATATCTAAATCATCATCATCTAAAGATCGTCACAACTCCTACACGAGCGGAGATTACTCAAACATCATGATCACAAACACAATCACAAATTGAGATCTAATCATTATGCTTGAATTAAAAGATAAGCAAGAATATAGAAAATTCACCTTTATTTATCGACAAATTTCGTTACAACTCTCTTGAATTTACAAAAGGAAGAAACTAGATCGTCGATTTCGGCTTCGCTCGGCTCCTTGAGTTGCGGATCGGCGTGGATCTCTTGCTCCGTTGAAATCCGGCGTCGCTTCTAAAGGTTGAAGGCTTTCTTACTTAAATTGCTCTCGGGATCTTGATCTGGAGGTTGAATTGGGATTGGGGTTAGGATTTGAGGCACAAGTTGTGTCACTCAACTTGTGGGTTGAAGATGGATGATTCTTGAACAACCTCAACCCTTGATCTAGGCTCCTTTTTATAGAACTCCAAACCCTAGATCTAGGATTTCAAATTTGAATTTTCCCTCCACAAGTTTGTTAGCAAAAAATTTGAATTTCCCTCCAAAAGTTTGTTAAGAGAGCCTTCTAGAAATAGTTTGTTAAGCCGAGCTTCTAGATGCGCCACGTAGAGCTTCTGGGGTCCTCTGGAAGCTTTGGCCGTTAGAGGTAACACGTGGAAGAAATCTGGGGTCCTTATGACATCATACCACCGCGGATCCGCGGCTCCAAGGGGGTTTGGGCCGCGGATCCGCGGTCCTTTAAGGGCCTTGGTGCTTTATTTTTAAATGGTAATTCTTGTTCTTCGTTATGGACCTTTATACAATATGTGAAATCTCATTTGGCCTTCTGTATCACTGCCAGATCTTACATCTTTGAGTTGGCGTATCTTTTATCAGCTCTTTTCCCAATTTTGGGCTTTGCTTCTGGAATTTCCTGCATTAGACCCCAAGACAAGAGTTGCGCAATACAACGATGATGCGATGCCATGAAACACAGTTAATTTCCCTTAAAGTGCCGGTTTAAAAGTCTAACACATGCAATCTGGTATTTCAAAGATGATTTGGTAATATGTGCAATTATGAATACCGAACACTTCTATATGAGTTCAAATGGTAGGGAAATTGCCGTGTTAAAAATGCAGAATTTTCAACTGATCAAATTCCCCCAAACTTATTTTCGATCGTATCGATCGAACTGTTTTATTAAAAAGAGAAGGAGAAAATAAAGAAAGAGAAAAGCACACTTTCGTACGCAACACGATTGCACTGAGCACGTGCAACAAGCCTTTAAACCTCTAGGTGTCCCTAGTAGGAGGAATGTTGTCTCCTGAGGGTTTTCAGCGGATTGCAGCCACAAAATCCAATAATAAAAGGAAAATCATGAATATTACATTTAAAGACAAGAATTGTAAAAGAAAAGCCTTGAAAATTAGGGTTTCCAACTAAGCTAGTTTTTCGGTTGTCATGAGCCCTATCTTAATGGTCATGAAAAGATGTCAGAAATCACGTCCTCCCTCAATAAAACATCGTCTTATTTTTCATTCCTATCTTTCTTCCAAACATCGATCATATAACCCTGCGTGTGTGTAAAGGACATCCCTACACCCGGAGAATTCAATTCAAGCTATCATACTCTTGCCCATCAGCCTCAGTACTTTTTAATTAATGAATTATTAGGATTGCTCACACACTTTCATGCGACCGTTAATACTTCTTGAGGTACTAACCGATCGATTACTCATGTGCTTGCTTATTTGGTGTATTTTCCTCGTCTTGCACCACCGCAGGCATAGCAGTGACTCCCAGACCAGTTGGCCTTAGGGCACTAGGTGAAGAGGCACCCTCGCTATATATTTTTTTATTGCCCTTGGCGATAACAAAACCAGTGTACATTTTTCTCACCACTTTATATTTTCTTCATTTTTTTTATTTCCTTCATACTTCGGCTTTTAGACAAGAGCATTTCAAGGCATTCTCTACTATCCCAGGCTTCAAGACGTGTGTAAGTGCAAATAGCAGGGTATCAACGTTCAAAATGTTTGGCTTCTAGAATAGAAACTATTTTTCAGACTTATTTTTATTCTCAGATTAGTGACTTCCTTCATCTTACTAACCCTTGGAACAACGGCTCATAACTACTTATTATTAGTTCGTATAAGAAAACTTCTAATTTTCTTAGTTTTCTTAAATTTTTCTAATCTCATTGATGTAATTGTTCACTATCTAATTTTTTATTATCTTAAATATTAAATATTTTTATATTTTTGAATTTTTTTTAAATTTTTATGAGTTTTGAAAATTTCTGAATTTTTATGGATTTTGAAAATTTTTAAATTTTTATAGGTTTTAATGGGTTTTGAAAAATTATTTACAAAAAATGATGAGCCAAAAAAAATATTTACACAAAATTTTTATGGGTTTTGAAAAATTTTAAATTTTTGTAATTTTTTAAAATTTTTAAATTTTTATGGGTTTTTAAAGAAATGTTTTGTGCTTATGAAAATGATATGCAAATGATGCAAAACTAAGCACAAACCTCCCCCAAACTTGTTTTCAACAGTGTCCTCACTGTTGCCAACCACTATATCTACAAAACCTGTAAGCCTGGGAGGAATTTATTAGTGAGGGCAAAATATATAAGTGAAGACCCTCCCCCAAACTTATTCTTGGCTCTCTTAAATTTTTTCTTTCCAAGAGCCAGAAAAAAAATTGTCCCCCCCAAACTTGAGTTATGCAATGTTAAGCTTTGAAAATCACATGAGGGGGTCAAGAATCATTGGTCGATACCAAGCTTTGCAAAGACCGAATGTCAACACCAACCATTCGAAAATTTTATCAATGCAGTGCTCTGGTTGGTGGAAGAAGAAGTGGGGAAAGGTTAAGTGGTGGAACAGAATGTGTGTGCGTCTCATTTTGGAGAGACGATGCAGTGAATGTGATGGATTACTCGCATTCTTTTCATAATTCAGAAGAAGGGGTGGAGTTCAATTTCAATGTTTGGGACATGATTCATCTCAACACTCGTGTTATTCAGAAATGCGAGTTCATCAATACCCCGAAGAATAATGTCATCACAAAATGCGGGGTGATCTTCAGACTCTAAAAGCAGTTCATAATCGGTGTTAGTTGTTGACCCGGATATCTCGGTGGAAGAGTCCGTATGTGTATGATACATAGTTGGGTCAAACAACAACATATAAAACGAGTCAAGATCGGTATCAGGAGGATCATCAAATTCGCTGCTATCGATATCCATTAAGTCGACAGAACAGACCTGAGCAGTAGGTTCGGAGGGTACACTTCCCAACTTGTAAATGTTCATCTCAATTGTCCTCTTCCCGAAGGATAGGGTCATAGAACCATTACGACAGTTGATTATTGCATTGGAAGTGGCCAAAAAAGGGCGACCTAAAATCACCGGAATTTGATTCTGTGAGTTCGCTACAGGCTGTGTATCAATTACAATAAAGTTCACAGGGAATATAAATTCCCCGATTTTTATTAACACATCCTCCAGTTCACCCCTAGGTTTGGTGATTGATCGGTCAGCCATCTGGAGAGTGCAAGGAGATGGTTTCAACTCTCCGATCCCTAACTGCTCATAGACTGGGAAAGGAAGCAGATTAACACTTGCCCCAAGGTCTAGTAGAGCACGGTTGATGTGTTTCTCCCCAATAGAGATGGAAATCGTAGGATAGTCAGGATCCTTACGTTTCGTCGGTAATTGCTGGGGGAAAACCGTGTCTACAGTCTTTGCTATGAATATCTTCTTGGGCATTTGTTTCTTCCTCTTTCTAGTGCACAAGTCTTTAAGAACTTTCGCATACGCGGGGACTTGTTGGATAGCATCTAGAAGAGGGATGTTGATGTTAACCTGTTTAAACATTTCAGTGATCTTCTCCATTTGTGGACTCAGTGTGTTTCCCCTTAACCGATTTGGGTAAAGAGCTTGAGCAATAAGATCAGGGTCCAATACTGGAGAAGATCGTGTGGGTGGAAACGATCTAAGAATAGGAGTGGGGATCGTTTTTGGTGGACTAGAAGAGCTGTGCTGAGGTGGCGAGCCTTGTGAGAAACGAAGAATAGGCTCGCTAGAAGGTGGTGGGGTAGAAGAACTAGGGTCAGAATTAGAAGTAGAAGTGGAAGGAAAGGTCTCAGCCGGGGTATCATCGATAGATTTTTCAGTGTCATCAATCTCTTCCCCAACATGATTGTCAAGCACTCTCCCAGATCTCAACGTGGTGATTGCATTCACATGATGTGAATAGCCAGGATTGGGTAAAGGTTGAGCTGGGAGTATCCCTTTTTCTCTCGCACTCATTTCGGCCTTAAGTCGTGCAATTTCAGCTTCCATCGTTCTGATACTCTCAGCTTGGGACGCTGAGTTTTTCTTTATCTCACCGACAGAAGACCTAACCTCAGCCGATACTTCCATGAAATTTGACAGGAGTGATTTCATGGTTTGAGCGAATTGAGAGAATTCGTCAGAACAGGTCGACTGCATAGGATTAGACGGTGCAGGAGTGTTGACGTGGTTTTGGAAATTTTGTTACTGGTAGGGGTGCTGGGTGAGTTGAAGTGGTTGCTGTTGTGGAGGAAGGACCCTTTGGAATTGATTTGGATTTGGAACCGTGTTTTGGGATTGGTTCCAAGCAAAATTCGGGTGATTCCTCCAACCCTGATTGTATGTGGAAGAAAAAGGTCGTTTCTAGGTCTTTGAAATGCCGCATTGGTATGCTCGAGACCTTGAAACTGAGAGTTTAATGGACATTCTTCCGTTAAGTGAGAAGGATCAGAACAGCACCCACAAACAGTTTTGGGGAGCGACATTGGGTTTAGGGAGGCTGCTAAGAATTTGTGTTCCATAGCATCGAGCTTCTTTTGCATTGCTGCCATCTCAGCTCGAACACCTATGGACACGTCTATTTGGTGTACGCCACCCCTACTCGATGGCAGGGTTCCACTCTCCCACTGTAGTGACTTTTCAGCGAACTCTTCTAAAAATTTCCATGCTTCCCCATCATCCTTGGTCATAAAGGTGCCTTGACACATGTTTTCAAGGTTTTGTTTAGTGGTAGGGGTAATGCCCTCATATATGATTCGGCAAAGGTCCCATCTCGGGATGCTGTGATGTGGGCATTGAACCAAAAGATCCTTGAATCGTTCAAAACATTTTGAGAATGGTTCAGCCGGAAGCTGGGAGAATTGATATAGTTCGCTACGGATTCTAGCTGTCTTTTGCATAGGGTAGAATTTCTTAAGGAATGCCGCAACGAATACTTCCCAATTCGTGATGGAATGTGCGGTGGTGTTATACAGCCACTTCTCGGCTATATCGCACAAAGTAAATGGAAGAAGTCGTAGACGCATGGCATCCACAGAAAGTTGTGACGTACCCATCATCGCGCATACGTTTTCAAATTTGGTGATAAAAATGTATGCGTCTTCAGTCTCGAGACCGTGGAATTTGGGTAGAAGGTTGATGTACTGGGGTTTAATCTTAAAGTTATCCCCATTGGCTACTGGAATGGATAAGCAGGATGAGAGAGGACCTCGCAAAAGATAGCACCTCTTTTGGAGAGAGATGCGGGGAGGATTCTGCGCACCAACGGACGGCGGCAGAGGAGCGGTAAAGAGGTTCGATGGAGACGGATCCATCGGTGTGGGTGTGGTGGTGGGTAAAAGAAAGGTAAATGGAGAAATACCGACTTCGGAGTCGATCGAGGGGACGCGGACAAGTCGGGCACTAGAATCCCGTGTCCAGCCTATCTTGCACTAAAAGGGGTTAGTACAAGTGGCAGCGTGATTTATAATTAGGGGAATGAATGAATGCGGTGTTTGTTTAGGAAAATGATACGGATTTTGAAAATATGATGCGATCACAACAAATGCAACAAGCAACCCTAAAATCTATGGTCACCTAGGTCAAAGCTCTAGACCGCTCCTAACTTCCAAAAGACAAGTCGCAGGATAAAATCCTCCACTGCCTCTTTGTTTCTCCTGTGGCCAGGTAAGTGGGAGGTTCTCCACTACGTAAGTAGTGGGCCTAATTAAGTAACCACTAGCCTTCGACACACTTGCCTTAGACACCACAAAAAGAAACGCGGATAAGCAATGAATTACCCATGGCCTTCTCTTGTCCTAAGTGAGCGCGACGGTCCTTAGAGTCATCTCTAGATATTTTTTAGTTAATGAGGGTAATGCAGATGCAAGTTTGTGATTTTTGGGGCCTAGGAAGGGTAATGAACTCCCCACCTAATATGGATTTGGTCGTGCCCTTTAATGTCCGTATTAATTATGCAAACAACCACAAAATCAAAAACAAGCACAATTTATTTTGCTTTTTGCGGCGCTGCGATTTTTTTTTTTTTTTTGCAAAGAAGCCTGCAATAAATTGTTAATTGGAGCAGATGAGGAAGGAGATAAGAAAGTTAGAAAGTACCTGAAAATTTTTTATGCAGCGAAGCCCTGAAGATGCCGCGGAACCGCCGCAATGAGGCCCTTATGCCGCGGAAACGCGGTGCTACAGTGGGATCTCTGCACTAAATTTTTCCAGAGCACTTCTGATCACTTCCCTAGCTCTCTGGAAATCTCCAAATATTTTTCCAATTACACAGCAAGCTCCAGATTTCCTTGCAATTAACCACAACAACTCGTTTGGTATTTTGCGCGAGTTTTGATCTAAAAAAAAAATATTGATGGAATAAACTTTTCAACTCAAATTTCAAAAAATGAACAAATAGCACACGATCCCCGGCAACGGCGCCATTTTGATTGATGATTTTTGTTGTGTTTATCAAATGATCCCCGGCAACGGCGCCATTTTGATTGAATGATTTTCCGTTGTGTGTTGGTTTATAGAAAAATTGTATTTAGAAATCACAACCAAAAATATTTTGACCGCAATCAATAACGGTGTCGGATATAGCACGTTAGTAAGTGCGGATCGTCCACAGGGAAAGTGAGATCCGTTCAATTTCTGAATTAGATGAGTTGAAAATTTAAGGAAAAGAAAAGAAAACAATTCATGATTTGTAAATTTGCATTTCAAGAAAGAGAAAAATCTAGATTTAAGAAAGCATTAAAAATCAAGAAGTGATAATTTGGGATGATTTCCAACCAACAATCAAGATTCGAAGTGAGGCTCGTAGGAGTAGATCGGATCTATAGATGTGATGAGATCTAATGATTACTCATTCTTATCCATTAACGAATTGATACTAGATCGATGCAAATTCATCGAGGTTTAAGGATCTTGTGAGGAAATTAGGGATTTCGCAACTCATCCTTTGTCCTTTCGATGGATCGCATTCAAATTCTAGCTTCTAGTTAATCAAATGGTCAATAGTTGTTCCCTAGTTTCGAGTGAACACGATCAAGAAAACATCATCTCGAAACTAGGTCATTAATCATTTGATTCACTAGAATTTCCAAACATTATAGGATTTAAGAATTGTAAAGATATCTAAATCATCATCATCTAAAAATCGTCACAACTCCTACACGAGCGGAGATTACTCAAACATCATGATCACAAACACAATCACAAATTGAGATCTAATCATTATGCTTGAATTAAAAGATAAGCAAGAATATAGAAAATTCACCTTTATTTATCGACAAATTTCGTTACAACTCTCTTGAATTTACAAAAGGAAGAAACTAGATCGTCGATTTCGGCTTCGCTCGGCTCCTTGAGTCGTGGATCGGCGTGGATCTCTTGCTCCGTTGAAATCCGGCGTCGCTTCTAAAGGTTGAAGGCTTTCTTGTTTGAATTGCTCTCGGGATCTTGATCTTGAGGTTGAATTGGGATTGGGGTTAGGATTTGAGGCACAAGTTGTGTCACTCAACTTGTGGGTTGAAGATGGATGATTCTTGAACAACCTCAACCCTTGATCTAGGCTCCTTTTTATAGAACTCCAAACCCTAGATCTAGGATTTCAAATTTGAATTTTCCCTCCACAAGTTTGTTAGCAAAAGATTTGAATTTCCCTCCAAAAGTTTGTTAAAAGAGCCTTCTAGAAATAGTTTGTTAAGCCTAGCCTTCTAGATGCGCCACGTGGAGCTTCTGGGGTCTTCTAGAAGCTTTGGCCATTAGAGGTAACACGTGGAAGAAATCTGGGGTCCTGATGACATCATACCACCGCGGATCCACGGCGCCAAGGGGGTTTGGGCCGCAGATCCGCGGTCCTTTAAGGGCCTTGGTGCTTTATTTTTAAATGGTAATTCTTGTTCTTCCTTATGGGCCTTTATACAATATATGAAATCTCATTTGGCCTTCTGTATCACTGCCAGATCTTACATCTTTGAGTTGGCGTATCTTTTATCAGCTCTTTTCCCAATTTTGGGCTTTGCTTCTGGAATTTCCTGCATTAGACCCCAAGACAAGAGTTGCGCAATACAAGGATGATGCGATGCCATGAAACACAGTTAATTTCCCTTAAAGTGCCGGTTTAAAAGTCTAACACATGCAATCTGGTATTTCAGAGATGATTTGGTAATATGTGCAATTATGAATACCGAACACTTCTATATGAGTTCAAATGGTAGGGAAATTGCCGTGTTAAAAATGCAGAATTTTCGACTATTCAACTGGCTAGTGATGGCTTCTGCCCATTCAACTATATGGCTGGAAGTCACAGCACATGGCCCGTTGTAATGATAATTTATAATCTGTCGCCTTGGTTGGCTATGGACCAATCATACTTTATGATGTCTCTTCTTATCGACGAACCAAACTCACCGGGAAATAATATCGATGTCTATCTCCGACCACTGATCGAGGAGTTAAAATCTTTGTTCATTGATAGTGTAGAGACTTACGATGCAAACACAAATACAACCTTCATACTGCGTGCGGCTTTAATGTGGACAACTAATGACTTTCCTGCGTATGGAATGCTATCAGGTTAGTCCGTACATGGTCACAAAGCATGTCCTCATTGCCATCAACACACAACATCGAAATTCTTTAATTTTAGCAGGAAGGTTTGTTATTGCGGCCATCGACGTTTCCTGCCTCGAGACCACCCCTACAGGTTAGACGCTGTTCACTTTGATGGTCATCAGGAGCTTCTTGGACCTTCAGCCCCATTGTCCGGAGAGGACGTGACTGCTCAGTAGGATGGTTACAATAATGTGACCTTCGGGATGGATCTAAAAAAATAGGTCAAACCACCATTTTGGAACAAGTTAAGCATTTTCTTCGAGCTTCCGTACTGGTCAACAAATTTAGTGCGTCATTGTCTGGACGTCATGCATATAGAGAAGGGAGTATCAGAGCACATACTCAACTTGCTTCTTTGTAAAGACGGAAAATCGAAAGACAACCTGAATGCTCGGAGGGATCTACAGAAGTGGGAAATAAGAAGTGAATTGCACAGTAGACCGGTAGCGGGTAAACCAGGAAAGTTTGTACTTCCCAATGCCGCTTATCATATGTCACAACCGGAGAAGAAAAGACTCCTGCAGGTGTTGCATGATTTGAAAATTCCCACAGGTTTCTCAGGATCATTCAGCAAGAAGATAAAAATTGTGAAAGGCAAGATCGATGGGCTAAAAAGTCATGATCACCATGTTATCGTGGAGCACCTTCTTCCATTAGCCCTCAGGATTTCTCTCCCTGAATCGGTTGGTCTAATAATCAACGACCTATGTTGTTTTTTCAGAGAATTGTGTGCTAAAACACTGGATGTTGTGACGCTGGATAAACTAGAAAATTCTATTGCATTGATACTTTGCAAGTTTGAGCGTATTTTCCCACCGTCATTCTTCGATATCATAATACACCTGACGGTTCATCTTGCAACTGAGGCTAAGTTAGCCGGACCAGTACAATATCGATGGATGTATCGCGTCGAGAGGTACGCGGAATTTTTTGTTTCGCGCAATTTTTAAAATTATTGTTGTCCTGTATGCCCGTATTTATTTATTCAACATATTTTCTGTAGGTACCTCTACACTCTTAAAAAGTATATACGCGATAGAAATCGACCAGAGGGTTCTATCATGCAAGGTTATCTTCTTGATGAAGCAGCCACATTTTTTTCCCACTATCTGGATGAGAACATTGAGACGAGACTTAACCGGCCTCGAAGAATTCAAGACGGACCATATGGTAAAGCCGATTATAAGAGGGTAGGCACTATGTTTATCAACAAGATATACCGGTTTATCTTGCTTAATTGCGCATGTTTTGAAAAAATTAGAGAGTAAGTTTTTTTGGATTAATTGTTATATTTGTGTTTGTGTGTGTATGAAATGATATAATATTAATGTCATAATTTATTATCGAAAACAAAATTCATTTTAACGAGGTACGTGAGGGGCATCCTGATTGGAATGATGAACGATTGGAAAAATATCATCAGGATAATTTTTGCGATTGAGTTGCAGATCATGTAAGTTATTCGAATAACATGTTATTGCTATCAGTTTTAATCTAAACTTATATCGTTGTGTATTTGTCGTAAAATTTGTTTTGTTAGATCCACGATCCGAACTTGACTGCATCATTTGAGAGTGATTCAAGATGTTTAGCTCAATTTCCTAGTATGGAGGTTGCATATTATAAAGGATTCGGTGTCCTTGGATACAAATTCGAAGTTAAGGACATAGAAATATCTAAAACCACAGAATAGTGGGATTGCGACGGTAGGATCGAACGGTGTGATTTAATATGGATACTTAATTGTATACTCGGTATCCAATAACCCGGACGATCAGAACCCTTTTATATATTCCAGTGTACTTGGTACGATACGCGAACCGATACGGATAAGTGGAGAAGCAATATTGGGACTTGGAAAGATGAATATGGATTGACCAGTGTGAACACACTTCGATTTTACGGTCAGGAAGATCAGTTTATCTTTCCGAACCAAGCGTTCTAAGTATACTACTCACAGTGTTTGAAGCATCCGGGATGGAGTGTCGTATGCCGTTGGAAACCCAGGGATGTTTACGATGTCCCAGAATTCAAGGACAGCGATGAGGATGAAGAAAAGAGAAGCCTTAGAGTGCTCCGACCGTCTGTTTCAAAAGACAGGTTGTCTTCGGCTGATCATGAAGTTACGTGGGTTAGAAATGATATCGATGATGAAATCCAAGTAGATATGTCTAATGCGCCCACGAAACGAAAAAGGTTATCAGTAATGTTATATTATTACTTCACATTTTACGATCTATACATATATAGTCAATACTTGTAATGATTGTCTAATGCGTCCACGAACTGTTTATCTAGATTTGATGACGATGACGGGACCAGCGAGGGGCGGCAGGAGCTCCAGCCGCGGCACCGGCAGAGGCAGAGGCAGAGCGGTTCTGCCGCTCGGAGAGCTGCGTAGGGAGCTTCAGAGGGCCGGTCTTGCACCCCGATCGGAGACCCCTTCGGATGCCTCCTTCCGTGTAGACTTTGCCACACCTCCAGGTATATTGCACGCATATTCATTTTGAATGTAATATTATAGATATGCATGCATGTTCATGTCAAAATTACTTATATTGTTAATGTTTGATTGTCTAGCTGTTGGTGATGCGTCCACATCAGGGACAGAGGCCACTCCCGCACCTCCAGGTATGTTTATATATCATATAGTACATGTATATTGATTTAGAATGCTATATCATAAATATACATACATTATTTTTGCTCTTACGTACTTACATCAGGGACAGAGGCCACTCCCGCACCTCCAGGTATGTTTATATATCATATACCTGCGGGTATGTTTATATATCCTATAGTGTATACATGTTGATTTAGAATGTTATATTATTGATATACACATTCTTTTTACAATTACTTATATAGCTGATACTTGATTGTCTAATTATAGGTGGTGCGTCCTCGTCTGTGCAGAGGCCACTCCCGTCACTTCCATTCCCTCCGCTCAGTCTGCAGATTTGTATGAATAAATATAAAATATTTATTCATTTTACATATCCTTTAAGAATAAACATGAACTCCATGTAATTTTATCGATGTTTATTTTCTAGTTGGAGATGCATCCACGTCCGAGTCACGTGTTGTTCCTCACCGGAGGAACTATCGTCCCGCTCGTGCTGCTGCCCGGGCCCAGGCTCGTGCTTTAGTCACCGGAGGTATATATCACACTTCAATTTTCGTTAAATCTTGATTTCTTAATACAACTTTGTCTTAATATTGATTGTCTTGATATTTCTTGCAGACGCAGGGCCTCCCCATCCTGAGAGGGGGACTCGAGGCCCGAATCAGTCCCACAGGCTGAGGCCCGACAGAGCTAGGGGGAGGCAGCATTCCCCCTCTTTTTTACCCCTGATTATCGCTATACCGGCGATCATGCTGAGAGGTTCGGCCGGTATATGGGGGATGAGAGCCGGCTCGTAAAGAACCATCCACTTCACGTTGAGTGGGACGACCAGCACCGGCGCTCATTCGCCCTCTTCTGGGATCAGGCTTGGGTATTAATATATATTTTCATTTGATTTATCCAATATATTTATTATTAACACTTGCAATCTAATAACAATGTTTTTTTTGTATTTTCAGTTGGATTACGATTTTGAGCCTGTACCCGACCCTGATCACCCTGGGAGGGTGCTCGATCTTCACGCTCTGTACAATGGCCTGATGAAGAACATGCAGATGAAGGTCCGATACAACAGGAATGAGCTGAAGACCGACTGCTATTCCCTGTGGATGGCGACCCCCGAGGTAGAGAGAGCAGCCCTCCTATCTACTCCGGCCTTTGCGAGAGTCGACGTAGATACATGGTCTCTATTGTGCAAATATTTCGACTCTCATCGCAAATAAGTATGTATTTTAAATGTAATTCATTGTTTAGTATATAATTTATTTTTTTGTATTGCTTAATTAGAAAACTAAATATGAATGTGTTGTGCAGAAACAGGACGATCAAAATAAAGAGAATAGGAAGTCGGCGAAGAGGGGTCGCCCCACTTATACAGGTGGCTTGAGGAATATTACTCGTGCCATGGAGTTATCGGTAAATTACAATAGACCGGCCTTTGTGATATAATGTAATATTAAGAGTTATTTTCTAATATATCTACTATTAAGAGTTATTTTCTAATATTGCAGAGAGCTCAGACCCTGGCGTAGGTGGTACACCGAGCGTGATGTCCGCATATCTTGTCGTCCACGGCACCTCGACAGATCCCGCCACGGGCGAGCTTCGATACCCCAACGCCGCTACCCAGGAGTATTGCGTAAGTGTTAATATTTATTCAACCCCTATTTGAAATTTTAGTTTTGAAAGGTTCAAATTTAAATGATATACTTATATTCTACTTGTTGATGTGGGTGTAGGAGTGGGTGGTTGAGCAGGCCGAGGCATCGGGGATCGATTTTACTGGACAGAACGATCCGATGCTGCTGACCCCAATCCTGGACGCCGCACACGGAGGGCACCACGGAGGTTGGGAGAGAGGCCGGGGACTGGGCCCTAGTAGGGCCCATATGAGGTTGGACTCCACTCCGGTGGTTACTTCCTCCGTTTCCAGTAAGCGACGTTTCCAGCAAGAACTGGAGAGCTTGAAGGCCACCGTTCAAGAGTTGAAGGAGATGTTGGTATGTATACTACTTAATAGTAAAATATTATGTCATATTATAGATAGCAACATATCCAATATTAGTACGTAGCCTGAGCTTATTTGTTTGTAGACTTAGCTTTGATTAATCATACATACATATCTAATTAAAATAAACTACGGTTTTCCAAACTAGATATCCAAACGAGGCCTAAGTCCCTAAGTATACATAGATTGGGGTTTCGAAATAACTTGATAATGATACGAATTCGACTAATACACAGTTCTTACTCGTTTATTACACACGTAGGTCTAGACGCGACAGGGTACATCGGCCGAGCCTCCACATGCATCTCTTTCGGCTGCGGCTCCGCAAGCTACTACATCGGCTGCGGTTCCAAAGACAGCTCCTATAGCTCCACTGCCCGCTCAGACTCCCGCAGCTACGGCTCCGCAAGCCACTACCTCGGCGGCGGTTGCGCAGACCACTCGTACAGCTCCACAGCCCGCTCAGACCCCCGCACACTCCGCATTGCATAATTTATTGACTCAAGGTATATCCGAGGAGCAAGCGTGCCAGATTATGGCGTTTATCAGAGGTGGAGCTGGACCGAGCTAGGGTAGCTTTTTTATTCTTATATTTTAAACATGTATTTATTTATATGATAGATATTGTACTATATTTTGAACGATATTGATATTGGTGATGTTTGCGTGTTTATATTGATATCATATTCTGCTTGTTGATTTCTTTTGTATATTATGCATGAGATGTGATTATGAATACTGCGATATATGTTCTGCATGTTGATTAATTTTATATATGATGTATATATTATTGTGCACATGGCAAGAAAAAAATAGGTAGCCCTTTTTTAAAAAAACCTGATAATATGTACCTACGGATTAATCCGTAGGGCCCAACATTGCCCCTACGGATTAATCCGTAGGGACCTTTTTTGCCCCTACAGATTTATCCGTAGGGGCAAAATATCAGGATACCTGATATTTTTCCCCTATGATCTCAATAATAGAGGTTATACTTGTCCCTACGGATATATCCGTAGGGGCAAACAAATGCCCCTACACAGGTATCCGTAGGGACAAAATATCAGGATACCTGATATTTTGTCCCTACACATCCGGACCTACGCACTTATCTGTAGGGGAAACTATTTGGCCCTACGGATAAGTCCGTAGGGACACCTAATTTATTTTATAAATCGATAAATTAAATAAATTTTTTATCCCTACAGCCTAATCCGTAAGGACAACCGGACTTACACATTACTCCGTAAGGGCAAGTTTTTGACCGTAGGGGCATGTTCAAGGCTAAGACTTACACCTACGGCATTTGCACCTATAGGGTAATTTATTGCTCCTATGGATATATCCGTAGGGGCAGTGGTTTGCTCCTACGGATAAATCGGTAGGGGCAACCCCTATTTGTAGTAGTGCATTATTTAACGAGCCTGATCCAATCAACTTTTGATTCAGAAAAATGTTCATAACATTATCCTGTACTACAAAATTATATCCTTCTTTACTTAATAAAGAAACTGATATAAGATTGCATATCAGGTTCGGTATATAATAGCATTCGTTCAGAATCAATGTATTACCATTTGGTAATATAAGGTGATATTCGCCAACTGCTTTGGCTGCACCATTCCCTACTTTACAGAATGATCATCCATTCCCAGTTCTCTACCCTTCCTTAGCCCATGCAACATATTACATATGTGGAATCCCTATCCGGTAACTAATACCCAGGACGTAAAGTGTACTGAGAAACAGTTCTCGGTAACTAACACACCCAAAGAAGATGCATCAACATGCTTATTCTTCGTTTGGGTGGCGTGGGAATCCGGATATTCCCCTATTTCCTGTTCAGTCTTATAACAATTATAAGAAAGAATGGAACAAACGTTTTCCTGCTCAGTATAACAAGCGGGTTCAGTCAATATATCCATATTATTATCATGATTAAGACCTGACATGGTTGCTACCTGGAGAGAGAGAGAGAAGAAAACACTTAGCGTATGCTCTTGCAAGATTAGATTGGTTATTATCTTATCTAATCAGGATGGCTCCCACTGTTTTTATCAAATCTTCCTTCAACCCTAAAAGGTAAGACTAGCCGGGATTATTTACAACTTACATGTTCGCCAATCTTTCAGCCAGGCTAGTGTCGGTACTTTGAGGGAGGTTCCCCGTGCTCTCGTACGTACCTAATTAAAATAAACCTCGTTTTCCTAGGGGCGTGATCCCGTTAACACCTTTCTAGACACCTACTTGATCGGCTAATTGTGATGTGTAAAACTCTCCCAGGAGTAACTCTTACTCACAGTGGGTATCAGGATCCAACTATCTCATAGAAGGTATGCAATCTCATTGCAAATTTCAATACTTGAAATTTCCGATAATATTCTGCCCCAAGCGATCTATGACCTTGACAAGGTTAACAAACCATAAATCGCAAGTCAAGTTCAACCCGTACATTTCATGATTGAATTAAACCCACCCGCATGACCCTTGACAAGGTCAACAAGGCCGCACGACTACTCTAATCCAATCGCATCTCATGCTGTAGCAGATAAGTAATAATTAGCTACCGTACACTACGTCTTGACAAGGTCAACAAACGTAGTATGAATACTGAATAGTCCTTATCTGAAATGACGGAGGGCTACGACAAGTTTTTAGAAAAACCTTTTGCGTAATGAACTTGATATCGTTGTAGAATCGAGTGATTTTGAAAAGGAGTGTTTTTTAGGCTTTTACTAGTTTCTCTAAAGTGATCACTCCTGATAAAGGTATCTCGGCTCTTTCCTTATCGAATAAGGTGCGGGATATTTCAAAAATACCACTATGCAAAGCAAGAACTAGAGAAGCAATCAAAAGACAAAATCGAGTGGGTTGTAGCATCTGCTAGCTTTTGCTAAAGAGGTCACTCCCGGTGAAGGGATCTCGGCTCTTTCCTTATCGAATAAAGTGCTGGATATTCTACAAGGAATACCGCTATGAAAAGCAAAAACCAGAGCTACCATTTTGAAAATTTGATTCTACAACATCTTTAGGATTCTTTTCTTTCATTAATCTCATTAATGAAGTCCCATCATTTATGCTTCCTAAGTATCACAGAAGAAACAAAAATACAACGTACGCTTATGTCATCCGCATTCGCCACAGTGTCCTATTATGTACCGTTAGGTTACTTAACTAACGGCATAGCGGGACGGGACTAGCGTGGGTGCAAAACATAAGCAACGTTTATTATATATCATATATATAATAATAAAGCATTCGTCTCACGCATATAAAGTGATCACATCACAGAATATCAGCAGCAGAAGATAACATATGAAATATTAGATATACTAGGAATTCCGTGTTTTAAATTAAGCCAATATAAAACACAGATTCCACGGTCTTGATGAATAACCAAACTCACATCCCTAAACCCCTACGAGAGAAGAAAGCAACACTACCAATTCTAGAGTTATGAGACCCGGTCTCGACTTCTCGAGATAGTCTCCCACTGGACTCTAGAACCCGGTTACTTGTGCTCCCCACCTTAGGTTTATCCTAATGCGGAAAAGTAAATAATATACATCGATGGTGACATCATCCTCATCCCGGAAGTGCCCCAATAAAAGAATATTACATACAAGTTTTTACATGAATGAAAATGAAAAAACTCTCATCTCACATAAAAAAAACCCGGCTATTCAAAACACGACGATCCAGTATAACATATCCCAGCAATACATAACATCATATGTCATCAACGTAAGTAAATATGCTTATCCCAATTGCCATTGCCATATAGCAACAAAACCGGTGATACACCATATATTACACTTACGGTCGCAGAAAAGAAAATGTCAAACTACAACATTTGGAATCCACAATTACCTTAGACATCATAAACCCGAAATATCACATACTTCGGATTTCATGCCTAACCAAATGAATTCCAAATATCGTATCACATTCCACAAATAGCTAGACGATGTTAAACATTCCGATCGAATCAACGAACACCCAAAATTTCCCAAAGAGCTCAACACTTAAGCACAATTTAAAAATACTCAGAACATGCCACAGTTCCTATGGACCAACCGTAGAAGGGCTAACCCTTGCCTCACCTATGGCGCCGTGGAACTACCGCAAACCCTTCTGTTTGGCGGTGGTTCTGACGGTCATAGAATCGAGTTAGGGTTTCGTTCTTCCAGAGGGTCCACAAAATTACTTGCAAGATTTTTGAATGTTTTTTAACTTGGGAAAATCCAACTTTTGGAAAATTTCCAGCGAGGGAGAAAATTGGGTATTTGATATTCGTTCGAACTTTTTAATGCCATCTAAATAACCCAAAATAATTTTATAATTACAACTACGAAACACTCCGAATTGCCTTTACAGAAAGTTAACATCTCATGCAATTTCAGCAAAAATAAGCAACACCTGAAACACCAAATCCCATAGACCAGAACACCGAACGAAAACGAACCCAAAAAGACTATAAGGGGTCGGCCAGGCTAGATTTTTGGTGTATGTTGCTGGGTCAAATCCGGCGAAATGGGTTCATATTCGTCTGGTGTTCATATTACATCTCATGTAACATTCTGCGGTTGCTTAAAAAAAATTTGAGTCCTTTTAAAAATCGATAGAAACTAGGTTTTTGTTTCGAGTGTTTCAGAGTTGTTTCGGTTTCGTAATTCTATAAATATTGTCTAATTCTCTAGTTTGGCTCTGATACCACTGTAGGGATTCCTAGCACGACAGCAAGGTTTCGGGAGATATCGTCTATGCCGTTTTCAAAAAATTACCATGCTAAACAACCCTAACCCTAGAATCTTAATTAGAGATTTAGACGAAACAACATGTAAACAACTTTACATCTAAGTGAATATAGAATACAACCTTTGTAGACCGGTCCTTCTGTAACAATCCTAAATTTCCTATACAAATTTTTTTTTTCAAAATCCATAAAGGGGTATGTTAGCCTGAGCACAAGATATAAGTAATTATTTTGCTTTTTAATTACAAGTTAAAAGAATGTAACAACTCCATTTTTAGTGTACAAAATTTGCTCAAAAATTAATGTATACTTGGGGTATTTACATTTACTGTTATTACTTTAAGTAATTAATTAGCTCCATAATTACAAGAAAGAGCTTGTAGCTCATTGGTAATACTTTGCACTGCTGAACCAAGCCACGAGAGTTCAAATTCCATACCCCACATTATTTTAAATATTGTTTTTATTTTGAACCTTTAGAATACCAAGAGTTTACACGTGCATATCTCACAAAAACCCCACTACACCCAAAAATGTAATATTGCCAGAGGATAGATGAACCGTCGGGGGGATTCCGACCGCCGGACTCGGCCGGAAATCGGCCAACTCGGCCGACTCCGTCCTCCGACCGAGTCACGGCCGAGTCATCCCCGAGTCGGCCGATTCCGGCGACGACCCCAACATGAAAATTGTGTCTTTTCATATTCCCTATGCACCTGCGAAATTTTAGCCTCAGACCATTTCCAGAGCTTTTTTAAAACCCCAATTACTCCACTTTTAATACATTTTATCACATTTTTCATTTTAACATTTTACCTACCCTAACCCTAGCCTAACCTTATAAATGCCATCCCTACCCTCTACCCTGTCACCGCAAAGTTTGAGCCAACTCTCTAAAATTCTCAAGAACTCTTATGTGCAATCGAATTGAGCGAAAGGCGAAGCTCCGGCGAATTCTTTGGCGGAATTTCCGGCAACGACCGTAGGAACTCCCGGAGACGAAACGACGCACCAGCGACTCCTCCAGATCCACCTTCCTCTTATCTTTGATCGAAACCCGTAAGTCCCCAAATTCTACCTCTCTTTTCTTTTCTAAAATACGGATTTACAAACCCGACGGAATCGGAACAAATCCGATTTTCGATTCGGTTTTCTTATAAAACTTCACTTCTCGTTAATACAATTATGCTTAAACTCTCTCATGTTGACTATTATACACTAATCAACCAAATTGATCAAGTTTTATTTTATAAAATGATGGCTATTTCACTTTATCGTATTTTTCATTTAAATACCACATTTTTTCAATTATACATTTAACTTCATTAAACTTGCTATACTTTTAAGTAGACCACGGGGTAATGACCTACCTCCTCACACACTCATATGCAACATAACACGATACTCTCGAGAACTTAGAATACGGGAAAACAAACATTTTCATTTAAATACCCTTTACTTAATAAAACCATTTCTAAAAGATTTAGTATTGATATATCTTTACAAATAAATAACCTTTGAGCTAATAATAAAAATATCTAGACTCAGCCAATTAAGGACTGTCGCACCCATTAGGACAGAGGAAGGTTGTGGGCATTCAGTCGTTTATCTAAACCTGACTTTGTGGTGCCTAAGCTAGAAAAGTGAGAAAGGTAACTTTAAAAGGCCCGTCTCACGGTGATTCGTGAGCGGATCCCTCCTTTCTTCACTCGTACTTACCTGGCCACAATTGGCGGTGAAGAGGCGATTTGAGGGATATCTCACAACTTGTCGTTTTGGACCAGTTAGGAGCAGTCTAGTTGACTTAGGAGTGCCTAGAACATAGAATACGGGAAATCGACATCTTTACAAATAAATACCATTTACTTAATAATACCGTTTTCTAAAGGATTTAGTATTTATACAAATCATTGCAAAGCGCCGCTACAAGCCATTTTGGGGAACCCGTTTAGGATGGTGCGGATTATCGCACATCCTCGGGCTTAGTAGTGCGAGATTCAGACCTCCGCAAGGAGCATTCGGTCTCGAAAGATTTAAAATACGACATCTTAAGAAAATGAGATTTTTAGAATATAAAATATATATTAAAATTATTTTTGTATAAATATATGTATATTTATCATTAAAATACCTATTTTGTTATGATATAAATATTCCACCTTTTTCTAAAAATCACAAGAATTAATTTTACACTAAAATACCATGAATTCCATACAATACCAATATTACAAATAAATACCATTTATTATGAAATTAGGATATTTCCACTAGAAATATCATAATATAAAATCTACATTCATTACAACTCTAAAGACGATTAATAAATACTTTGGGTGTATTTTGAAAAGTATATAAAAATATTTTTACATAAACCCCCCTCAAGTTCTATAAATTACCCTAAAGACCCTAGTAAATATAAGTTTAAGCGGGACCAATCTCTTGAGCCTCAGGGAGCCGTAGAAGTGGGTGCTTGCCTATCTAAGGTAGACAACTTAACAATGGTGTTATCAAAAAGGTAATCGTCTTTGAAAAAGACACAAATCCAGCCGCCCATGTGCAGCGGTTACCGATAACATGAAAACAATCAGGATTTCAATTTACTTTGAGTTTCATTATAATCTGACTTGAATATGATTCAAGTACAATCTAAAATCTACAATATATAATCTACAATTTACAATCTACAATATTCTGATTCAACATGAATCCCTATATTTAATCTATTCAATACATTCAATTTATATTGATTGAACCGAACCATGGATATACATCCATTTACATGATTCTCCAGATATTCCATTTACATGATTATACAGTTACATCCGTTTACTGATATCATGGTTTTGGTCAGTCATTCAACTATACAATCTATCCAACATAATACAACAATACAATCAAAACACTACGGGGTTTAAGGGGTAGATTGGTACGGAAGGTTTTAGAGGTGGCACGAGACTGCAACCATAAGACACCTAACCTATATTCCGTTGCTGTTGTACCGTGGCATAACGGTTCCTTGAGTTCCTGATACCTTAGTCTCCGGGGCAAGTGAGACTCCTCTCGTAGACACTGGCATCCTTCTGTACCAAGCTACAAACAACAGCGTTAACACTAAATACAACAATATAACAATATAATACAACTGTAAAAGCCACTCTCTCTCTCTTTATCTTACTCTCTGTATATTCTATTTCTCCTCTTATCTTTGGGACTTACCGAGCGATCTGTTCGCTGACGACATTCTATTTCTTTCTTCTTTGAATGTCGTCAGGTGATTTGGACCCGTCAGAGATCGAGCCTACTACTGAAGACTTGGACCAGTTCAGTGAAGACCCCGAGCTCTAGTCATTGTACACTTTCCATTCAGTACTTTCATTTCTGTTATGCCATTGTTTAGGCATTGCTTTTTATTCAGTTGTATTTACTTTTCATGCATTGTACAAAAGAATGTGAATAAATAAAGTTACTATTATCTTATATCTTGTCTCTTGTGATTTTACTTTTATATTGCTTAGATACGCTTAGCGTATTTACTTCAGAGTAAATACGTAGCGGACCAGTCGCGTCCCCTTCGTCGTATACTGGGAAGCGGGGCGTAACACTTTCACTTCAATAGCTTCGTGTAGTAGTCCACTCTCTCCAAGTAGTGATCTTCCAGACTCTAGAATGGCTCCACAAGATGAAAGGAATAAGCTTGCACGAAGTCTTAGAGGCCGAATATGATCTACGTCGAGAAGACACTAACCCAAACTACCTCTTCACTAATTAGGGATTAGTGAAGCTAACACCCTAAACTAAATGGCTAATCTAGTAGAGGATGATGAAGTAGGAATTTTCCTCACTTTAGAAATATTTTTCTCACTAATTTTCCTCACTAATTTTCCTCAAAAGCTAGAGAGCTCACTCTTGATGAAGATGAAGATGAAGATGAAGAGAATGAATGAATGAATGAGAAAGGAAACTATGGGTGAGATAATATCTATAACTCATGTAAAGACTTAACTATGGCTAATGAGAATGGTTGGGTTAATAAATATCTTAAGTAAAACAAAATTAGTGGACTAAGTCAATGGATCTACAAGCTTCCACAAGCTTCATGTCATGTGACTAATTTCTAACTAATTTGGATTTACTTTAAATAAATAAACCTTGCATTATCATGATCATAGTGTGAGTCTCATACACCCATGTTGCATGTATAATCAAGCATGACACAAAAAGAAACACAATTAATATATATCATATATATATATTAAGTGTGCACATGTGAGAAAAAGAAATGCACAAGTGAGCTAATATTAGTTAATGTAAATATATCAAATATATAATTATACATTAAATTATCAAATCAACACTTGATTCAATAATCCGGCTATATCACATATAACCGAATAATACCATATGTATCATCTTATCGAATCAACACTTGATTCGATAACCTGGCTATATCACATATAACCAACCGATATCATATATCACGAGAATAGAATACGGTATCACATGCACGTATTAATCTCGGTCCTATACATATCTCATATGTGCTCCTCCTTCGTTTTTCTTGAGCCAGTAAACCTCTGTGTAGAACTCTAAAGACTCATCAATACGCCGGCAGTAGGTGATGATCATATCAGTCACCCACAAGCCTCAGCGGTACTAGCTGGACGTAACGGCTACCCGGGTATTGAGCGATCAGAAGATCAACAAGCAAGCATGCTCATACTCCTGTAAAGCCTGTCAGTAACACTACCGTACAGTCAGGTCTCTTCGTCTGATATGTCGCATATCTAGTCTAAGGGTGGTAAACGTCAGACCCCAATAACCGATAAGTCGTGCCGATGTGAGGCTCATAACGGGTCGAGAAACTACTGATAACCCATACCAGTAGATCTCCGTATCAGCCCTGCCCAGGAACTTCCTGTTATGGCCAATCGAGCACAGCACAACATCAACCCCCAATACCGGGAGAGACGAATCCCCTCCTATCGCTCATTGCCTCCATGTGATTCGGGACTGTACCCAAAAGCCACCGTTTTGAACTTTCTCTTGAACGTGGTAAGGTGGAAATCAAAGCACGGTGGGAATCACACAAGACTCTATGACGATCTCGGGTCTACAGACTAAACTGTACCAGCGTCACCAGAGAACTGCTGTCTGACGCTAAGTATAATACCATCTAGGAGTTCTCGGCGAGTCCGTTCAGTGTACCCAGTCTCCACTGAGCACCCGTATACCATCTTTGATGTCAAACACCAATGGATGTGGGATCATCTATCGCCCATCATATAGGTCAAGAAGTGTATACGCTAGTCTACTCTGGAATATCGATACCCTGTCTCGATACACCCTCGACTAGGAACAATTAAAGGATGTACTTGTGGACTGCCTTGGCCCCACTAGTATGGTCTCCATTATAGTCCTAGTAGTCAAGTACACATCCTAAGGGCTTTATCAACATGTGAGAGAAAGACAGTATCACAATACAGGTCTACATGTTAAGACAAAGAGCAACCAAATAGCATACTATCATGTCGAGCAAGAAAGTCCTCTCTATATATGTCTAAGCATCCACTATAATATACATCATATGTATAATAATGGCCTCCAGGGCATACATATAACTAACAGGTCTTTTGTTCCTGACGCTGTTCGACTGCTTGATCCGGACTTTCTTTCTGTCCAGTAAGTGCTGTCATTTTGGTCAGCATTTCCTAGAGCTTTTTTGTTGCTCTTGAGCCTTCATCAGCGACCGAGTTTGCGATCAGTGACTCACCGAAGCACGACTTTCTTCTTTCCCGGAAGCCATGTAGATCGTATGTACGATCATGCCCCCAGACTTAGGGCGTTTGAGTCCATCGCCTTTGAAATTTGCCGCAGGAGGTAGGATTTTCTCCAGCCTCGTCCGTTTGTGGGAGGTTGAAGTTGAAGGAGCTGTTATAATAGGCACCCGTGTAGAAGAAGTCCCCCGCTGTATGACGGAGGAGTGGTCTTTTTCTTGCCGAACCTTCAATTTCTTCGGTCAACGAGAGTAGTTCTGGTCAATCACGGAGTCCTGGACTTTTCGTCAGACCCTATGAATTTGCGAGGAGAGACGCTGATGGGGGCACTCCAGTTCTGCCTAAACAGCGACCTCTACTAGCAGAGATGATTTCTTCAACACCGCCGTCGATGAGTTCTTATGTACCCTCCTGAGCAGATCAAAGATGTTCCCGGTTAGAAACAACAGCGTCAATTTCAACCACTAAAGCTGGTGGGGTAAGTCCAGAGGGGGGGTTGCCCCTATCTTTTATCACTCGGTGTTAGTGGCAACGTCGAGCATGCCTTCCAAAAGGGACCGCCTCAGTTTTGGAAGCGGCTTTTTCATGCCCCCCGCTTTGCTGAGGGGCTTCAATCGGCGTCAGCCTGTTGAAGACCGACGTCCTTGGCAGAGTTTGAGGAGGGCCGGCCAATCTTTCAAAGACCGACTTTTTGATGGGGAAGCCCTTTTGATGGCTTCGCCCGTAGCAGGAGTTAGGAAAGCTATCCATTTTGGGGTAGCCCCTTCAGATATCATGAGCCTATTTGTGAGCCCGTTCGAGTTCCTGCCCAGCCTTTTGAAGACTGAGACGTCAGATTTGGACGGCCCGTTGAGAGGGGCCGTTGTCGTCGCTACTCGATCGAAGACCGACCTCTTGGGAGCTTCCTCTTGCGGTGCTGAGTCACCGAAACTCACTGGTAGGAGCATGGTCCCAAAAAACAATCCAGTAGTAGTTTGTGTAACTTGCCTCACTGGCATTGAAAAGATAGAGGCCGCGTTGGGTCCGTAGGTCACTCCTCCAGTTGAAGTGGAGTAAGAGTTGCCGTTGCAAGAGGTGCAGTTGGAAGCCATCGATTTCTTCTCTGCACATGAGTAAGACACCAAATTTTAGTATCTTGAATCCATAGGCAACCATAGCGAACCATGATTTTGTTCATGAAACACGACACACGAAGTGTGGAATGAAAAGAGGAAAACTTTCACGCCCCCGTTTCCCAGTGTACGGAGAAGGAGACGTTACGGGCACACTATGTATTTACTCAGAAGTAAATACGTTAAGCGTAAATAAGCAATATATATAAAATGCATAAGAAATGACAAGAGATATAAAATGAACAACTACTTTTATTAACATTCATCTTTACAATACATTGCTTTGAAAAGGAAAGTACAAGGATATAAAGCAATGCCTAAACATTGGCATATAAATGAAAAGTAAGTATAAGAAAAAGCTATGGCTGCTCTGTGAACTGGTCCAACTCGTCCTGACTGGGCTCGATCTCCTAAGGGTCCAGTCCTCCTGACGAACATTCCGAAGAAAGAAAGAAACAGGAATGTTATCAGCGAACTAGCGCTCGGTAAGTCCCAGAAGTAAGAATGGAATAGAACAAGTAAAGAGAAAGAACCGGTAATTTATACAGGTATATGTTTGTAATATTAACGTAGTTGTTTGTAGCTTGGTACAGAAGGTATCAGTGTATACGAGAGGGTCCAACTATCCCGTAGACTATGGTAACATATAAGCACAAGGCCCCGTCAAAACCCACGGGATAACAGCATGAGAGTTCATGTAGGCGTCTTTTAGTGTCCGTCATCGTGCCACTTTTAATACATTCCGTACCAATCTACCCCGTTAAACCCCGTAATGTATTGTATTGAATTATAGTTATCAGACTTGCCGAAACCATAGATACAAGTTGTTTATGTAATCAGGTTCAGGATGTAAACAAGTAGTCATGTAATCAAGTCAAGTTATAGCCATGGTTCGGTCGTCATGTCATGTTTGCATGTTGATATTGTTCTGTTATTCAGGTTCAGGTTCAAGTATACATGTTAGAGTTTGGATTCATGTTTGAATTAGATTCTGAATTGGATTAGACTCAGATTGATTTAGACTCAGACTTGAGTTAGACACTTATAACTGATTTGGATCCTGAATTAAATTCGGGAGTTATCGGTAACTACTGCACATGGACGGCAGGATTTGTGTTTTTTTCCAAGACAATTACCATTGATAACACCGTTAAGTTTTTCTACCTTAAATAGGCAAGCACTCACTTTCTCCGGCTCTTTGAGGCTCAAGAGAATTGATTCCGCTTAAACCTATATTTACTAAAGTCCTTAACAGTGTTTTATATAACTCGAGGGGGTTTTATGTAAAATATTTTTATATAAAATTCAAAATAACCTCGAGAAATTATTTATATTATTTAGGGTTTTTATGGATGTAAATTTTAAGATTTGAGGTATTTTAGTGATAATTACCTTAACTTGAATAGTTCATGGTATTTTATTGTAAAGCTTGACTTTTGAATAACATGGGGGTATTTTGGTGAAACTTGTCATTCTTTTATCTTTTTAGAAAATATGGAATTTTATTATATCTTGAAAATATGTGGTTTGATAATATTTATATAATTATGGAAAATTAATTTTATAATTAAGTAGAAAATTTCGTTTTTCTTAAAAATCGTATTAAAAATCTTTCGAGACCGAATGCTTCGTGAGGAAGTCTGCATCTCGCTCTACTAGCCCGAGAATGTGCAATAATCCGCACCATCGAATAGCGGGTTTCCCAAATGGGTTGTAAAGGCATAATCGCAAAGAATTGTGAAATACAATTCAAAAGAAAACCGGGTTTTTATATTAAATGGTATTTTGATGAAATATTGTAACTGTAACTAAAAGTATGCTCAAAGGGTATCGTGCAATAGAAACATATATGTATGTGAGGGATATGTCATTACCCCGTGAAGTTTTCTAAAGGTATAATTATCAAAAGTACTAAAAGATGAATATATGAAGTTCATGGTATTTTAGCGTAAAAGTTAACTTAAGATTATGTTTCATGATATTTTAGATTACAATTTATTCTAAACATTTATATTAGTATTACAAAGATTGTGTGAAAGTTGGATGAACAATATGTAAGTAAAAAGGTGGGTATTTAGGATTTAGAAGATTGACATCGGTATTAACTCCATTTACCGATGTTTGTTTTGAAAAAAGATTTCAAAGAGAAAAAAAGAGATTGGGAGGGACTTACAAGTGATTTAGGGTAAAGAAACGTTGAAGAAACTAGATTGGTGGTCGTGGTGTTGCGGGGTCGCTGGAATATTCTCGATTCCTCGCCGAAAGTTGGTCGTTGGCTAACTCCACTTGTACTTTTCTTGTACTTAAGAAAATGTGATAGTTTTGGCTAGAATTTTCAGAACGAGGAAGGGCTAGGGTATGGGGCTAGTATTTATAGTATGGAATTAGGGTTTTGGAATTTAAAGAATGAATTAAAATGCATTAAAAAGTGATTAATTAGAGAATGAGGGGTCTCTATTTGATTACAGAGCAATCAAAAAGTGTAGGGGTAATGGAGGTAGGCCAAAGGACTTGTGTGCAAAACCCGGGCTTCATTACCTACCCACCTGTCGGCGCCGACCTATTTGTCAATCTCGCTGGTCGTTCTGTAGGTTAGGGCCGGTGGATCTTTGCCATGTGTCGCTCTCTGTATTTATACTCTTTTGCACATGTTTATTTATTCATACTTTTCATTTTTGTGCATTGCACGTGTAAACTTTTGGGCTTTCAAAAAGTTTAAAATAAAAATCAGAAAAATATAATGTGCCTGATAAGATTTGAACACAGGGGCTACGTCACAGCAGTGCAAGGATTTACCAATGTGCTACAAGTTATTTCTTGCTATTCTTAAACAAAAATAACTTATAAAGCATACTCAGGCTTGTAAACTCCTTTCTGTACATTGAATTGAAAATTTTTGTACAGTAAATTTAGAGTCGTTACAAAAAGGTCCCACCAGGAATACTAGAATCTGTTCACCGCCGAAAGACAGAGACGAATAAGGATAGATCGTCTTGCCTAAATTTGGGGGCATATTTTATTTGGACTTCTCCATCCACCTCTCCGAAAATACCAAGTTGATTTATGGCACCATATATCGGAGGTTTGGACAAATATGACCATTGTAGCAGACTTCATCAGATTCCCTCATTTGTGAGGGGTTTTTGATTGTAAGGTCGCTCTTCCCTACAGGTGCAAGCCCCTGCAGTTAATTACGTTATCGCATTGCGATAACCATTTTCTCCTGCTCCAGCAGTTCACTTCGTGTCGTGTGTGTTTTTGTTTGTTTTGGTTGCCCGTGGATTGTATACAGAGACTAGTTTATGTCGTCGCCCGTAGGGTGCAGATTAGTTCAAATCCGTATATTTTAAATTTGGGTTTGGGTCAAGGATTTGCTTGACGAGGTTTTGAACTTAGGTTGTATATTCCTACAGTTCAGAAATATTTTTGTTTTATTTAAGGACTGTTAATCAAGTTTGAGATTAAGATCAACTTAAATCTATAAGTGAGCATTTTGGCTCAGTTTGTTTTTGCTAATGATGCATTAGTCTTATTTGAGACTAAAATCAACTTAACAACATTTTAGGATCATTTTTACTTAAGATCCAGCAAAAAAGCATTTGGGCTCAGCTGCAAGAAAACTTCAGAGACTTAGCCAATTTAGGCTTAGTATACTTAGTCTTTTCTTTTATTTATTCAAAAGTTCTAAGCACATATTTGGGCTCTATTTGTTTAGCCATTTTCTTTTTATATAAAAGTGCTAAGCACTTATTTAAGCTCTGATACTCATATGTATGTCGTGTGAAGCATTCGGTCATAGGCGCTGCCCAATAAGTATTGGATGCTTTAGCCGTTTTGACTAAATGTGAAGTACTAAGGACTTCTTATGGCGTCCACGTGAGGTGCACGTGCGGCGCTGCCCAATTAGTGCAAAGCACTCGGTCGTTCTTTCTACATATGAAGTGTTAAGCACTTTTATATGGCGCCCATATAAGGGGCACGTGCGGCGCTGGGCGTTGCCCAATCAATACTAAGCACTCAGCCGTTTTGGCTGTATATGAAGTGCTAAGCACTTTTTGTGTGGCACCCACGTGAGGAGCATTTGAGGCACTGGGCGCTGCCCAATCGGTGCTAAACATTTAGCTGTCTTCAGCTATATATGGAGTGCTAAGCTCTTTTATTCAGCGCTCACGTGTGTTTCACGTGAGGTACTGGCCTTCTGTTTTGGGCGCCCACATGTTTTTCACGTGGCGCTGGGCGCTGTTAAAAGGGCGCCCACGTGGGAAGCACATGAGGCGCTAGTCTTTTTTCCTTTTTTAGAGATTAAATCTCTGTTAATGGAATTTTGACCATTAATGATCACCAAGATCTTTGTTTTTGAAGATCTGGGATCAGGTTTTTCTTTAAGAACTAAGTTCTTTTATAGGTTCTTTTTCGTTTTGTTTTTCTTTTGGACCTAGTTCTTTTCTGAATCTTTAATTCTCAAGAACAAGATCTTCCCGATGAGAATTAAATTTTCAACTTGTGCGAGACTTGTCTTGTGGATCTCTAATCCAGAGAAAGAACTAAGATTTTTTAGAAGGGTTAAACTCTTAAAATAGGTAAAAAGAGATATTTTGATCTCTATGTTTTTTCTACCTAGGTTTCTTTTGAAAGGGAAGTCTTCCTCTTTGGGAATTAAATTCTCTGTTGTTTTGAAACCTTTCTGTATTTTTTAGAAGCTTATGGGGGTTCCTCTCTATGAGACTTGAAGTCTCGGCTCCTTTATATAGTGGAGGCAAGTTTGTTAATTAATTTTGAGAAAATCTCTTATTGAGAGATTCCAATTGTTGGATGTAGTGCCCTCAAAATCAATTATTGGATCACAGGTACGTGATTGCAATGATCGAGGGAGGACCTATACCGGTAGGACGGTCTTACTCAAGATGATAGTATGCTATCTGGTTTGCCTTTATCAGTCGTGTACAGCTTTAGGTGACATCATCACTATTACACGTTGATAGAGCCCTTAGGATCCTGCTTGGCTACCAACAGTATGATGGTGATCATATACGTGAGAGTTGGATAGTCTATAAGCACATCCTTAAAAGTGGTCCCTAGTCGTGGGAGTTTCGAGACAGGGCATCGATACTCCGGAGTAGACTAGTGTATACAGTCGAGACCCCGACGAGGGGCAGTGGCCGGTCTCACAAGCCATTGGTGTCAGTTGGATCACCTAAAATGTACACAGGTGCTCATTCGGTTATGAGTGCACTGGACAGGACTCGCCGGGAACCTGCTAGTTGGTATTTATACCTAGCGTCAGATAGCAGTTCCCTGGTGACATCTGTACAGGTTAGTTCATCGACCTGAGATCGTCATTTGTCTCGTGTGAGTTCCCACTGTGCTTTGATTACTACCCTACCATGGCTCAAAGGAGTCGTGCAAACAGGTTTTAGTTGGGTACAGTCCCGAGCCACATGGAGGCAAGTGAGCGAATCGGCAGGGGATTCGTCTCTCCCGGTATTCGGGATGAGATCGCGCTGTGTCTAGGAGAGCCATTACACCAAGTCCTTGGCCAAGGAAGGTGAGAATTACTGGTAGGTATTCCAGTAGTTTCTCAGGGTGTTCAGGGCTACCCTCCGACACGACTTATACCGCTATTGGGGGTCTGACGTTACCAGCCCTCTCGGCCCGATATGCGATGCTCATAGACGAACGGACCGGACTGTACGTATATTGTCACTGATAGGCTCAGTAGGGTTCCAGGATGAGTTCGCTTATCGGCTTCCCTTTCGGTCTGTACAAGGGCAGCCGTTATGCACAGCTAGTGCCGCTGACGTGCTTGTGGTTAAACCCACTGCCAGGGTACTGATGAGTCTTTAGAGTCCCCCACAGATAGTTTCCTAAGTTCGGACGAAACGTTGTAGAGGCCGTATGGTTTTATGGCAGGGTTCGAAAATTCACGTGCACTTGTGCACGTGTCATATTTCGGACAGATAATACTGGTGGGCTTTAGTTTAAGCCGGATCCAAGTATTATATTGAGTCGGAATATTTTAGTCTCTCGTATTCGTATTCGGTCGGAATACGGATACAGGTATGTATATACAAGTAAGGGGTATTCTCGTAATCCGTTACGAGAATATTTTAGAAAATGCATTTCTTTTTGGTTAATCATTTTAGTTTAAATGATTAAATGTAGCATTCTGAAATTTTAGAAATAAATAAAATTAATTAAATAAATAATAAAGTGTTGAATTAAAAAGTTATTAAAACCAAATTAGATAATTTCATAAGATGTTTGTAAAACAAATTAAATTAAAATTTTAGTATGCAACATAAATAAATTATAAGGGTTTTAGTGAAAATTTTAGCTTCATTTTAATAAAATGAGTGTTTTATAATAACATAAGTTGTGAAGGATTTCTAGGTAAAGTTTAAGTTTCTTGTGAAAATGGAAATTTGTTAAGGGTATAAATGAAAAAGGAGTAGAAAACCAATTAGTTCAGAATTTTATTGCTAATTGAAATAAAAATTTAAGAGATAATGTATGACACCTCTTCCTTGCATATACACACACACACCAACACCTCCTCCTTACACGAAGAAGGCACATCTAATTCATTGACACCTCCTACTACAATCTCTTTCTTCCCTTCACCATATATAAACCTTGTTCAGATCAGATAGTAATTTAAATTCTGAAAAATTTAAAGAAAGAAAAAGAAAAACAAGAACAAACATAGAAGAACAAAGGAAAGAAGAAGAACTAGGCAAAGATTTCATCATCAAGCAAGGACAAGGGGCTTAGCATCTTGGAGAGTGTTATTCCAACAAATTATTGTAGGTAAATCCTTAAACACGGTAGGAATTAATTCTGTTAGTAGTGTAACTTTGAAATCAAAAGTTGTCTCAAATATCGTATTTTAGATACAACTAGGCTCTGTTTGAATCTGCTTTAGTTTAGATAAAAATAAACTTAACAAAACAGTGTTAAAATGATGTATGTTGAACCTAGAGCTAACCATAGGAACACGAAACCAGGGGATCGAAATTGGGCCGGCGACTCATAGTGAAATTCCGGCGTCGCCGGATTTGTAGGAGGCTAGGTGGTTTTGGCTTGTTGGGTAGGTTTCTGTGTATAATTGTGATCATTTTGGTGTTATTTAAATAAGTTATTTTAACTGTATATAAAATCTGGAAGCTTATATCAGAAAAGATATCTAAGAAACCAAAACACGACATGGTTAGGCGTATCGCAATCTGTTTTCTGTCGCGATGCAGAATAGGGTTAAAATCTAGTAAGGTTAGGTGTTAAATAGCTCGATATAGTCATTTGCAATATAACTAGTACGTGGGAACGGGTGTTTTTCATTTCCGTCATGTTGGAGTAGCCGTTTCCTTATATAAGTTAAATTGTGATGATAGATTCAAATACGAGATTTTCGGAGGCAGAAAGAAAAGGAAAAGGATTGGCAATTCCTGAGTAGATGCGACGTTTTCCGGTGAGTAGACTAAATATCTACCGGGGAATTTTGTAAAGATGGCGTGTTACGCCCGTAGTTTTATTAAATACATGCATTACTTGGTATGCTAAATTGATAATATGCACTCATAATTCAAATATACTTTGCTTAGTTGCTAGAACACTGCACAAGTATCGACGAGTTATGCCACGTGCACATCTTACATGTTACACACACCTCGTCGATATTACCATGTCACTTTTACACTTAGTAAAATTCTTGTTAAAAACGATTCATATCATATCTTGAACACCAATAACAGTAGTAAATTGCATCAATTACATTATGATTCATTATTGGAGTATTCTAGGTTGATATAAGAGGTAATTGTATTATTGAGGATTTATGGTTTTGAGTTTTTGGATACTATTATATAAATCCAGTGATTTTCATGATTGATGTGACATGTCCACCCTGAGATGTTTTATGATTTGGTCTTATTCCGAACCGAGTCGGTGGGTATACGGTTATGGATTTATAGTTTTAGTCCGAACCGAGTCGGTGGGTATACGGTTACGGATTTACAGTTTTATCCAGACTGAGTCGGTGGGGATACAGTTGGATACATGGTGGACCTTGTTGATTACAGGATCGTTCGAGAAATGATGCCTGGGAGAAATGGAAGTTTTGTGTCGATGATGGACATGGAAATATGAAATTGTTGATAATAAATGATGAGATTTCAGTTTTGGTTATTGGAATTGTAGTACAGATTCATATTTTTCATATATTATTGTATATCCTACTTGCTCTCATCTCAGTTAGTTGTGATCGTCATATTTACATTATTTACCGTTATATGTTAGTTATATTCACTGAGTTGGCAACTCACCCCTGTTGTGCCACGATTCCTTGTAGGGGTAGAGTGGACGGTCAGTAGCAGTGCAGTCCCACTTTTTGCAGCTTTTTCACATCTTTTGATAGGTGGGTTATATATGTAGTAACCTTCTCTTTTGGTATTGTATTTTATATCTAGAAAATCTCCATCAGACCTGTATATGACTTAGAGTGAGAGATGGTTATATGTATATTATTTGACAGGGGAGATAGTATAGTTCTTTAAATTGTTATTTCTTCTACTTATTTGAAAAAATTTATTGATGTCGTATACTCTTGGATACTTGTCTCCACTATTGATATTGTTGATTCCAACTAAGGATGCAACCAAACATAACACTTTATACTTGTTTAATAATTTAATTACACAAAAACTGTGATTTTTACTTAAAAAATAAATTTCTATATATAGAATTCCGCAAAAAGGATTTTGATCTTGGTTTTCGGCTTACTTGGACTGTGTGCATATCTTTAGATATTATACAATCTAAGTGCCGGTCACATCCAAACTTTGGGTCATGACAAAGTTGGTATCATAGCTTAGAATTAATCTTACGGAATCGAGTAGTGAGTTAAGATAAGTTGATGTGAGTCAGTGATTTAGGGTGACCTTTGGTTTGATGGAGTAGGTGAATTGGGATGCGTGCTGTACCGTACGTATGTTCCGCGGCATATTTACGTTACCACACTCAGTCTAATTAACCTTAGGATGTATGTCTTGAATTGTCCTTCCTTTGATTCTCCGTTATTGATTGTTCCTATTCATAAGCCTTATCAACTCTCGTTCTTGATTCCAGTTGCTATGGCTACACGAGCTAGGCGAGCCGCAGCCAGAGATGCAGCTAGGGCGAATCCGCCTGTGACGGCGACTGAGACACCGGACGTTCCGACGGTGCATGAGCATGTTGATCCTCCTCCTCCAGATCGCATGACTAGGATAGAGGAGGGCATGTTAGGATTGCAGCGAGTGGTAGGCCAGTTAGCTGAGGCCACTCGAGTACTGAGACAGGATCCGACACCGACCGTGGCAGAGTCCGAGGTACAGCCTATGCAGAAGGTAGCACTTGTAGATACGAGAGTGATGGAGGTATCACTTGCGGAGTTTATGAGGTTGAGACCTCTGGTATTTACAGGGACCGATATAGCGGAGGATCCTCAATCCTTTCTTGATAGGATGGCAAAGATTGGTAGATCATTGCGATGTTCTGATGCGAGGTCAGTGGAGCTGACTAGTTTTCGTTTGGAGGGACTTGCACAGGAGTGGTGTGAGTCAATAGAGAGAGGGCGAGCTACGGGTCTTCCTCCGATGTTGTGGGCTGAGTTTTCCGAGGTCTTTCTTACCAGATTTCTTCCACAGAGTGTGAGGGACGCTAAAGCTAGCAGTTTTGAAGTATTGCGAAAATCGGCGAGTATGTCAGTGACAGATTATGATTTACGATTCACCCAGTTGTCGCGCTATGCTCCATACTTAGTACCTACGGAGGAACTTCGGGTGAAGAGCTTCCTAAGGAGTCTGGACACACAGTTGTATTTAGCTATAGGCTCCCAGCATTTTGATACGCATGCGCAGGCCATGGATGCAGCAATACGAGTAGAGGAGCGGTTGAGAAAGGCAGTGGTTGTTCCAGAGCCAAAGAGGAGTAGGCCGACCGGGCCAATGGCTAAACAGTTTGGCGGAGGTAGAGGAAGATATACTCCAGGCCGCAGTTTCGGACGAGGTTGGACTCAGGGCCAGATGTTCAGTTCATACCCCGATGATCAGGGGACCCCACTTACATGTTATAATTGCGGGCTTCCAGGGCATACGGTTAGAGGGTGTACATGTTATAGCGGAACTGTTACTCCACAAGTTGCTTTACCCCCTCCACCTCCTACGTCGATAGCTTTACTTCCTCCCCCAGTTGGCCCTACACGCCAGACGGTTGCACTACGAGGTCGAGACTTTGCAGGACGATCTCAGAGAGGTCGAGGAGATAGAGGTAGAGGACGACAGGATGTGGGCAAGGGCCAGGCACGGGTTTTTGCGCTGACTCCACAGGATGCCCAGGCATCAAATGCAGTTGTGACAGGTACTCTTGCAGTATGTTCACTAGATGCACATATTTTATTTGACCCGGTTCTACACATTCTTATGTATCTTCACGCTTTGCACTTTCTTTGGGGAAAGAGTCGTCATTTTTAGATCTACCGTTGGTAGTGATTACTCCGGTGGGAGATTCTTTTATAGCTCGACACGTATTCAGATCATGTTCTGTGCGTATTGGTGATAGAGATTCGCTAGTTGATTTGATTTTTCTGGATATGCTAGATTTTGATATACTTCTCGGTATGGATTGGTTGGCCGCTTGTCATGCCTATGTAGATTGTCGTGGGAAAGCGGTTAGATTTTGTTTTCCAGGTGAACCGATGTTTGTTGTGCAGGAGGATTGTAAAATAACTCTTGCCAACATGATTTCTACTCTTTGTGCGGGACGACTCTTGAAGAAAGGTTGTCTTGGGTTCTTGGCATTTGTTCAGGACTTAGAAGTCGCTGAGATTCCATTGGATCAGGTTCCGGTCGCACGAGAATTTCCGGAGTTGTTTCCTACTGAGTTACCAGGATTACCGCCTGATCGCGATATTGAATTTTGCATTGACCTGATTCCGGGTGCGGGGCCTATTTCTATACCACCCTATCGTATGGCACCAACGGAGTTGAAGGAACTTAAAAGTCAGTTGCAAGAGTTGTTAGATAGAGGACTTGTGCGTTCTAGTGTATCGCCGTGGGGAGCTCCTGTCTTATTTGTAAAGAAGAAGAACGGTAGTATGAGACCGTGCATCGACTACCGACAGCTGAATCGCGTCACTGTGCGAAACAGGTATCCACTCCCACGTATAGATGATATGTTCGATCAGTTGCAGGGAGCTGGCTACTTTTCGAAGATTGATTTGCGGTCAGGGTATCACCAGTTGAAGGTTTGGAAGGACGACATTCCGAAGACGTTGTTTCGCACAAGATATGGGCACTATGAATTTCTGGTGATGTCGTTCGGACTCACCAACGCCCCAGCAGCTTTTATGGATATGATGAACCGTATCTTCAGACCCTTCATTGATCAGTTTATTATCGTGTTCATAGATGATATTCTTGTTTATTCTCGGAGTCGGGAGGAGCACGAGCAACATTTGTGTATTACGTTGCAGACCTTGAAGGAGCATCAGCCGTTTGCAAAATTCTCGAAGTGTGCGTTTTGGCTGGATAGTGTGGAATTCTTGGGACATGTAGTTACTAGAGCTGGGATATGCGTGGACCCAAAGAAGATTGAAGCGGTACAGCACTGGCCTAGACCTGTATCAGTTACAGTGGTCCGGAGTTTCTTAGGTCTGGCAGGTTATTACCGACGCTTCATGCAGGATTTTTCACGGATAGCTGCACCTTTGACCGGATTGACTAGGAAGGAGGTTCCCTTTTTTTGGACAGATGCATGTGAGCAGAGTTTCCAGCAGTTGAAGACTTACTTGACGACTGCACCTGTATTATCATTACCTTCTGGGTCAGGTGGCTTTGTTGTGTATTGTGATGCCTCTAGAGTGGGTTTAGGCTGTATATTGATGCAGCACGGCAGGGTTGTAGCTTATGCTTTTCGACAGTTGAAGAGGCACGAACAGAACTACCCCACTCATGATCTAGAGATGGCTGCTGTGATATTCGCATTGAAGATTTGGAGACATTACTTGTATGGAGAGTCGTGTCAAATCTTCACAAATCATAAGAGTTTGAAGTATATTTTTCAGCAGAGAGATCTGAACCTAAGGCAGCGTAGATGGATGGAACTGGTGAAAGATTATGATTGTGAGATTTTGTATCATCCAGGCAAAGCAAATGTCGTAGCAGATGCTTTGAGTCGGAGACCTGGAGGTAGCTTATCTCATTTGCGCACCTTGCAGAGACAGTCTTTTACCGACTGGCAGATTTTATGTGATAGTCGTATACAGTTTGAGTTAACCCCGATAGGAGGACAGCTAGCACATGTTCGCACCCGACCTCAATTATTGGATCGTATTCGAGAGACACAGCCCGCGGATACTCGTATATTGGAGCTTATGGATCAGGTTAGGCAGGGTAGGGAGATGGAGTTTGTGATTGATGATCATGGAGTATTACGCTTTAGGACTCGTCTCTGTGTACCAGATTCAGATGGGTTGAGGCGTGAGATCTTAGAGGAGGCTTATAGATCAGCATACAGTATTCATCCTGGTTCCACCAAGATGTATCATGATTTGAAGGATGTTTATTGGTGGGAAGGAATGAAGAGGGATGTTGCGGAATACGTTTCGAGATGCTTGACTTGTCAGCAAGTCAAGGCAGAACACCAGAGGCCAGCCGGAGAGTTGCAGCCCTTGCCCATTCCAGAGTGGAAATGGAAACAGATTTCCATGGATTTTGTGGTGGGTCTACCCAGGACTAACAGAGGGTATGATTCCATTTGGGTGATTGTAGATAGATTAACAAAGGCAGCTCATTTTCTTCCAGTGAAGACGACGTATGGTTTTGCACAGTATGCTCAGATTTATATCGATAAGATTGTACGTCTGCATGGAGTTTCGACGTGCATAGTTTCATATAGGGGTACCCAGTTTACTAGCAGGCTATGGCAGAAACTTCAAGAAGCTCTTGGCACACGATTGAGCTTTAGTACGGCTTTTCACCCACAAACAGATGGTCAGTCGGAGCGGACCATTCAGATACTAGAGGATATGCTTCGCGCTTGTAGTCTTGATTTTGGTGGTAGTTGGGACCGTCACCTACCTTTGATAGAATTCTCATACAATAACAGTTTTTAGGAGACGGTCCAAATGGCACCCTTTGAAGCTTTGTATTGGAGGAAATGTCGATCACCTGTTTGCTGGACGGAACTGAGCGAGAGTAGCATTTTGGGACCGCAGATAGTACAGGAGATGACAGAGAAGATTCAATTGATACGGGACAGAATGAGGGCGGCCCAATGCAGACAGAAATCATATGCAGATCGACGACGTCGTAGACTCGAGTTTGGAGTGGGAGATCATGTGTTCTTTCGAGTGTCTCCGATAAAAGGTGTGATGCGTTTCGGGAAGAAGGGGAAGCTCAGCCCCAGGTATGTCGGACCTTACGAGATTCTGGAGAGAGTGGGTGCTGTAGCTTATCGTTTAGCACTTCCACCGAGTTTTCCCGATGTGCATCCGGTGTTTCACGTTTCAATGCTTCGCAAGTATCTTCACGATCCTTCTCATGCGATCCAGCATCAGACCTTACAGATTGAGCCGGACTTATCCTACACAGTGCAGCCAGTCACTATTCTAGACAGACAGGCAAAGAAACTAAGATCGAGGGTACTTCCGTCTATAAAGGTTCTTTGGCAAGGAAAGGACCGTGAGGAAATTACTTGGGAGACCAAGGATGCGATGCGAAAGAAATTTCCACATCTTTTTGAAGGTAAGCCTAGTTAATTTTAAATTCGGGGACCGAATTTTCTTAAGGGGGAATATTGTAGCATTCTGAAATTTTAGAAATAAATAAAATTAATTAAATAAATAATAAAGTGTTAAATTAAAAAGTTATTAAAACCAAATTAGATAATTTCATAAGATATTTGTAAAACAAATTAAATTAAAATTTTAGTATGCAACATAAATAAATTATAAGGGTTTCAGTGAGAATTTTAGCTTCATTTTAATAAAATGAGTGTTTTATAATAACATAAATTATGAAGGGTTTCTAGGTAGAGTTTAAGTTTCTTGTGAAAATGGAAATTTGTTAAGGGTATAAATGAAAAGGGGGTAGAAAACCAATTAGTTCAGAATTTTATTGCTAATTGAAATAAAAATTTAAGAGATAATATATGACACATCTTCCTTGCATGCACACACACACACCAACAGCTCCTCCTTGCATGAAAAGGGCACATCTAATTCATTGACACCTCCTACTACAATCTCTTTCTTCCCTTCACCATATATAAACCTTGTTCAGATCAAATAGTAATTTAAATTCAGAAAAATTTAAAGAAAGAAAAAGAAAAACAAGAACAAACATAGAAGAAAAAAGGAAAGAAGAAGAACTAGGCAAAGATTTCATCATCACCAAGCAAGGACAAGGGGCTTAGCATCTTGGAGGGTGTTATTCCAACAAATTATTGTAGGTAAATCCTTAATCACAGTAGGATTTAATTCTGTTAGTAGTGTAACTTTGAAATCAAAAGTTGTCTCAAATATCGTATTTTAGATACAACTAGGCTCTGTTTGAATCTGCTTTAGTTTAAATAAAAATAAACTTAACAAAACAGTACTAAAATGATGTATGTTGAACCTAGAGCTAACCATAGGAACACGAAACCAGGGGATCGGAATTGGGCCGGCGACTCATGGTGAAATTCCGGCGTCGCCGGATTTGTAGGAGGCTAGGTGATTTTGGCTTGTTGGGTAGGTTTCTGTGTATAATTATGATCATTTTGGTGTTATTTAAATAAGTTATTTTAACTGTATATAAAATCTGGAAGCTTATATCGGAAAAGATATCTAAAAAACCAAAACACGACATGGTTAGGCGTATCGCAATCTGTTTTCTGTCGCGATGCAGAATAGGGTTAAAATCCAGTAAGGTTAGGTGTTAAATAGCTCGATATAGTCGTTTGCAATATAACTAGTGCGTGGGAACGGGTGTTTTTCATTTCCGTCGTGTCGGAGTAGCCGTTTCCTTATATAAGTTAAATTGTGATGATAGATTCAAATACGAGATTTTCGGAGGCAGCGAGAAAAGGAAAAGGATTGGCAATTCCTGAGTAGATACGACGTTTTCCGGTGAGTAGACTAAATATCTACCGGGGAATTTTGTAAAGATGGCGTGTTACGCCCGTAGTTTTATTTAAATAAATGCTTTACTTGGTATGCTAAATTGATAATATGCACTCATAATTCAAATATACTTTGCTTAGTTGCTAGAACACTGCACAAGTATCGACGAGTTATGCCACGTGCACATCTTACATGTTACACACACCTCGTCGATATTACCATGTCACTTTTACACTTAGTAAAATTCTTGTTAAAAACGATTCATATCATATCTTGAACACCAATAACAGTAGTAAATTGCATCAATTACATCATGATTCATTATTGGAGTATTCTAGGTTGATATAAGAGGTAATTGTATTATTGAGGATTTATGGTTTTGAGTTTTTGGATACTATTATATAAATCCAGTGATTTTCATGATTGATGTGACATGTCTACCCTGAGATGTTTTATGATTTGGTCTTATTCCGAACCGAGTCGGTGGGTATACGGTTATGGATTTATAGTTTTATTCCGAACTGAGTCGGTGGGTATACGGTTACGGATTTACATTTTTATCCAGACTGAGTCGGTAGGGATACAGTTGGATACATGATGGACTTTGTTGATTACAGGATCGTTCGAGAAATGATGCCTGGGAGAAATGGAAGTTTTGTGTCGATGATGGACATGGAAATATGAAATTGTTGATAATAAATGATGAGATTTCAGTTTTGGGTATTGGAATTGTAGTACAGATTCATATTTTTCATATATTATTGTACATCCTACTTGCTCTCATCTCAGTTAGTTGTGATCGTCATATTTACATTATTTACCGTTATATGTTAGTTATATTCACCGAGTTGGCAACTCACCCCTGTTGTGCCACAATTCCTTGCAGGGGTAGAGTGGACGGTCAGTAGCAGTGCAGCCCCACTTTTTGCAGCTTTTTCACATCTTTTGATAGGTGGGTTACATATGTAGTAACCTTCTCTTTTGGTATTGTATTTTATATCTAGAAAATCTCCATCAGACCTGTACATGACTTAGAGTGAGAGATGGTTATATGTATATTATTTGACAGGGGAGATGGTTTAGTTCTTTAAATTGTTATTTCTTCTACTTATTTGAAAAAATTTATTAATGTCGTAGACTCTTGGATACTTGTCTCCACTATTGATATTGTTGATCCCAACTAGGGATGCAACCAAACATAACACTTTATACTTGTTTAATAATTTAATTACACAAAAACTGTGATTTTTACTTAAAAATTAAATTTCTATATATAGAATTCCGCAAAAAGGATTTTGATCTTGGTTTTCGGCTTACTTGGACTGTGTGTGTATCTTTAGATATTATACAATCTAAGTGCCGTTCACATCCAAACTTTAGGTCGTGACATTAAATGGATTTGGAAAGTGTGACTCATGTAATGAGTCATTATTCTAGCATGTTCACTAATGACTCGTGGTAATGAGTCATGTAGTGAGTCATGGTTGAGTTAATGACTTTTGTTTTGGGTAGGATATTTTAGGGTTTTGTGTGGGATATTTTTGTAAGATATTTACTTAGTTTTTCCAACACAAAACCTTATAAATACCACACCCAAAACAAGTGGACAGCAAAGGGTTATTTTTTAGCTTGGTTTTCTTTTGCTCACTAGAGTATCTTGAGTTCACAATTTCCAATCGTTAGCATCTTCTTCAACCTCCACTCTTACCCTCTCATGTGATGAGAACTGAAGAGTGTATTGAGACAAAGTATTCTACTCATTCTCTACTTCATCTTGGTCATCTCTTTTAGAAGACTTGATGTCCGAGTTGCCTCTGTATAGAGGCGGGAGCCCGTTTAAAGATCCGTTGACGTGGTTCCACTTCGATGAGGAGACAAGAGATCGGAGTTGCCGCGAGGAGCGTGGGATGATGGCTAAAGACCGAAGGACTCGGATCGATCGGTATAGCCTTTCTACCTCTTTACAGTTTGTTAGTTTAGCGTTAATGGCAAGATCCGGGTTATAGTATGCGATAGCGCCAGTTATAAAAGTTTTTGTTCCGCGTTTGGCGTCAAATGACGGCCGGGACGCTACCGTAGACTTAAACCAATTAATTATTTGGTCTCAAAATTGAATTGGGGAATTTTACCTACCGTTGGATCTTTTGATCCAAGGACTTCTGTTTTACAGAATATGTTTTCTTGTTTTTAATAAGATTGGGAAAATATTTTTCCATATACAGTATTTATTCTGTAAAATGGTGATTTTTTAATCACCGTTGGATTTTTAATCCAAGGGTTCTCTGTTTTACAGAGAGTAATCTCTTTTTGTTCAGAAAGATTGAGAGAATATATTTCCAAAATAGAATTTTATTCTATTATTAGATCATTGATCCAACCGAGAGTATCTTTCTTATTTAGAAAGATTTGGGAGATATTTTCTTCTAATAGAATTCAATTCTATATTTTGATGATTTATCATCTCCATTGGATTTTTGATCTAACGGCTCTGCTTAACAGAGAGTATCCCAAATTCTTATATAGAATTTAATTCTATTGATCTTGACTTGGGCACTGGCGCTCACGTGTTGTGCACGTAGGCGCCGCTTAAGAATTTAATTCTTATGATGGGTACTCCTATGCTTTGCACATTGGCGCCCATGTGATGAGCACATGCGGCGCCATATAAGAATTTAATTCTTACTCAGAAAGTGTTTCTGTGCTTTGCACATTGGCGTCCGCGTGATGAGCACGTGTGGCGCCATATAAGAATTTAATTCTTATTCAGAAAGCGTTTCTATGCTTTGCACATTGACGCCGGCATGAGGAGCACCTGCGGCGCCACCATAAAATCGGTGCTGGCGCTGGTGCCCTCGTGAGAAGCACATGAGGCGCTGCCCCATTAAATTTCAACAGAGCTTTACTCTTTTAATATGTTTAAATATTGGGGGAACAATTGGATTAATATATGCTTGTTGTAACTAGTGCAAAAGCAATATCTGGTGTTGTACATGACATTGCATGATTGACTCAATTGCTTAAGCAAATGATATGTCATTCATGCCAGTCCCTCTCTTCATCGGTCCAAAAGACATCCTTTTTAGAGAGGGTAACTTCATCACATGAGGGTACACCACCACGCCAAGAGTCGTTCATTCTAAAATACCTTTAGAATGCTGTCCAAGTATCCAATTGGGAAACTTTCTAAATCTAGATCTAGTCACCAGAATTCCTGATATACTATCCATATCCAACGTGGAGAAAATACTATGTGACCACCAAAGTTTGACCGATTGTAGTACAGGAACATCTATTTCTATCTGGAGTATGTCATCCAAATCTCAGGACACTACTCCCTACATCCTTCTTACTAGGTCCATCTTTTTTTTTGATGAAGTCAATCATCTTGACTATCACATCAAAACAGATGATCTATCTCCGCTATCCATGCTTCAGTCTACGAATAGACATAAGCAATTTGCATACCTTCGCTGCTCCCACCTACTACGATAACCCCTGACAGAGTCATATACACATGCACTTCTAAAATCTCATTTGGAAAGACATTATAGTTACCCACATGCTAGATATCATTGCCATGATCTGCATCAGTACCAAATCATATCCATATGGACTTCAGCATAGACACTGAAGTAAAAGTCACATCACAATCCACAACGGGTATTTGATGAAAAACTCTTTACAACAAATCTAGCCTTATTAGGTAAGTATCTTTCCACCTGCACAGATCTCGAAAGATCTACTTGATCCTAATGGGTTTTACCCCTTCAGGAGCATCCAGCACAGTCCAAAATCCATGACTTGCTAAAGTGCGTGGAGTCCGTCTCGGGTATGAAATACCTGGTCACCTGGAAGTTACCACTTTTTATGACCTACTGATAACAAGTAAGGGGAATAGCAGTGTCAAGTCATATCCGTACGGACTTCAGCATAGACACTAAAATAAAAGTCTCATCACAATCTACAACGGGTATTTGATGAAAACTCTTTACAACAAGTCCAGCCTTATTAGTTCGGTACCTTTCCACCTGCACAGATATCGAAAGATCTACTTCATGATGGGTCTTACCCCTTCAGAAACACCCAGCAAACTCTAGAATCCATAATTTTGTTGAATTGCGTGGAGCCCATCTTGTATATAAGCATCTATTCACCTGGAAGTTACCACTTCTGTTGACCTACTGATAACTAGTAGGGTCATCATCACTATGATGCTGACTCTTGTCACCGTCTACGAGAAAACCGAAGTATCTCTCGGATGTCTGAGGTCGCCTACTAAAATCTGTGGAGTGGCTAACGGTTTGTCAAGTCTAACTGAATCCTTAGGTTCTACCAAATTTTCGGTAACCATTTGTGGTTTTGGAATCACTTCCAATTCTACAATACTCCCACTAGTTTCTTTTGCAAAAATATCCTTTTATAAAATGGTGGCGAGCCAAGAACAATGTAACTATTGATCTTGAAAATGGTAGAAACAAAATCCTAACAAATGCTTAGGATAATCCACAAACAACTATTACCAAAACGTGCCTCGAGTTTGTCCGGATTCTACTTTTAAACAGAAACCAGATAACTCCATATCTTAACAACCTCAAGATATGTAACCATTCTATATTCATATAGAATCAAGGCATTAATTTAGATGGAACCAGATTCAAAATGTCATAAAGCAATTTCCAGTGCATATTACCTAATTGGAAAAGCCCAATACAGCATTACTTATCATGGAGCGCATTCACGGATGAGTAACCTGTGAGAGAATCAAGTTCTCGATATTACTATGATGGAATACCTAACATAAGTGTCTACATCTTTGATCACCTCGAAGAATCCCGATACTTCCAACGTATGGTTCTCTAATTTATTTTTATACCTACAAACTTCTCAAAATCTATGGACCTTGCATTACAACGAATGCGTGTCTAAAACCAGAGAACTCATAAGTAAATCTGAATGAAGTAAGAGTACCAACCCCTTGTCCTGAAGGACACTGGACAGCATACATTTCCATGTATAAGTCCCGAGAGTATACCAACTCAAATTTTGTGTTTTGTAAATTGAAAACTGTATCTTGGTTAAGAATGTCTTATACCGTTATTCAATGCACCTTACATTATCCTCAACCGATAAAGGTAAATGTTTACAACACAATTTTAAAAATATATATCTCACTTTATATAAAATAAAGGTACAGATATTTCATTTTAAAATCCGGCGCATAACAACGGTTATTCGAAACCAAATATTTGCTATCAAGTAAAAACCAGGCGATCTAATACAATATCGCTAATTACAACGAATTCCGATATTAAGGATCAAATCACCCATTTCCCAATATTCTACTCCCACTCATCATCTGTAACACCGTACAGATATGAGATCCAAATCTGGTAAATACATACCCTGGAGTCAAAATTGATTGGGAAAACAGTTCTCTTTTATAAGTACACAGAAATATTGAAACATGAAAATGTTTTATAGAGGATAGTCATGTATTCCTAGTAATCCCTTTTCCATTATCCATATTCATGACAGTAGTCGCAATTTCTTTTGCTCTCACTTCAGTCTCTTTATATGTCTTTACTTCTTATCTTCGACACACCGTCCTTAGGCTAATTGGTTTTCTTCCTTCCCTACCTTTTGGCACCAACATGAGGTTTGGAAGAAGACTATCCAATAAACGTAATGGGTGGACTCTCCTATTGCAAGGAGCTCTCGCAACCTGAAAGAAGGTAAAGGGAAGAGACAACCGAATAATCCTATTCAATTTCTTCAGAACCTGTGGCCATCCTCGACTGAAGTAACTTCTTCGAGTTCGTATGTAACTATATGATAGCCGTTCCAAACAATATGGATCATCGTAGTGATACGATGTATTCTGAATAGATGCAAAGGGTAGAGTAGGAGTGGCAGGGATATATGTGACTATGTCGCGAATCAAGACAAGCCAAAACCAAGGGTGTAAAAAGGTTCGGTCAAATTGGTTCATGAGTTTTTTAAGGTAAGTCATGGGTCGTTGTACCAGAGAGAGAGAAAAGAAACACTCAGCGTGCACCCTATCAAGATTAGAGTGGTTTTTACTTTATCTAATCAGGATGACTCCCACTGTTTTCTCAAATTCTCCTTCAAACCCTTAAAAGGAGAACTAGTCAGGATCATTTATACTTTACAAGTTTGCTAACCGTTCAGCCAGGCCAGTGTTGGTACTCCGAGGGAGGTCCCCCGTACTTTCGCACGGACCCAATTAATAACCCCGTTTCCGCAGAGGCGTGACCTCGTTAATACTTTCTAGACACCTAATAGGTTAGCTAATTGTGAAGTGGAAAAATCTCCGAGAAGTAATATATACTCATCAGTGGGAATCGGGACCCAACTATCATCATATGACAACCTGACGGAATCCATTTAAGTCACCACACTTCAGAAGGTATGCGCATGCCTAGAAAGTTTCATGTATATTTGAAACTCCCGATATGGTTTTTGCCCCTAGGACCCAAGTGACCATGACTGAGCCAACATATCAAAGGGTCCTAGTCAAGTTCAACCCGTCATTATCTTGGTTGCATTAAACCCACCCGTACGAGTCTTTGACTGAGCCAAAATGACCGTACGACTATCCTAACCAATCCGCATATCCTTGCGACAGAAAGGTATTACAGAGCTACCGAACACTACGCATCGGCTGAGCACGACATACATAGCACGAATATTAAGCAATACTAATCTGAAATGACGAAGGGTTGCGGCTGGTTTTTAGCGAAAAACCTTTAACGTAATGAACTTGATATCGTTGAAGGAACTCGAGTGGCTTTGAAATGGAGTGGTTTAAGCTCCGCTTTTTAAAACTAGTAACATAAACCTTTGCTTAAGAGCGAACTCCAAATGAAGGGATCAAGGCTCTTCCCTCATAGAATGAGGTGCAGGATATTCTTAACCGAATATCTCTATGCAAAGCAAAAGAATACGATCATGAGTTTTGAAGAAAACCGAGTAGTTTTAAAATTGGTTCTGACAACATCATTTAGGTTTATTTTCCTTGCATTATCCAGATAATGCGTTCCCATCATTTTAAGTTTCCAAGCCATAAAAGAAACAACCAAAATAACATGCTATTTATATGCCATCCGCATTCGCCACGGGGCCTCGTCATGCACCGTTAGGTTACTTAACTACCAGCAGAGCGGAGGCAGGACTAGCGCTAATGCAAAACATATAGAAGTATCTACTAAATATATATATATATATATCAATATCGCAGGCAGATAATAGTCATTACAGGCATGCGAACAACAATATGGAATAGCGGATAAATTAGGAACCCCGCATTTCATTTGAGCCGTAAATTAAACGCGGCGTACCCTAGTTGTGTGGATAGCCCGTACGAAGTCGATCCTAGACCCCTACGAGTGCGGCAAGCCACCTACCAATTCTAGAAACTGGGTAACACGCCCTCAACAAAGTGAGTCGGTCATCCGCCGCTTTCTGGAATCCGGTGACATATGCACCCCTCCGCGGGTCAATCCTATACCCCTACGAGTGCGGCGAATAGCCCGACGATTCTAGAGTAAGGCCCCTCAGTCTCAACGTCATGAGATGCGGGCCCGTTGTCCTCTAAAATCCGGCTATTGGAGCACTCCTCCACGGGGTAATCCTAGTACATAAATGAAATATATGTACAAGGGTGACAACGACCGCAACCTGGTCGAGCCCCAATAAAAGAATATACATAACGACAGAAACGGCTGTCCATATGTCGGACGCTCGCCCCGTAACAATGAATATACAAACTGAATCAAAACTGTACAATCAATATCGTACTAAGGGCTATCCCACACAACAATCTGCATAAACCATAACCAGATATATATATAACCGCAGAAGCAAGCAACAGCAGAATGTGTGTAACCCCGTCTAAATGAGCATATAGCAATTAGACAACGTTTAGCAACACATTTATAACATCACAGATATCGACGATTCAAAAGTTTCGAGTTTTTAAAACTCCCGAGTTGTCCCAAAGCTAAGATGACACAAAGTGAAATTTGGGACAAATCAAACAACATCAAAAATACCAATTTACAAAACCCAAGACAGCATGAAAATGAGATCCAAATGTGAATAGTAAAAAGGTGAGGCCGGGAAAAATCCCAGTTCTACCGGTCCAAACATGATGGAATATGGTAGTTTTAATAGTGTGTCTCTATCTAGTCTAGAGTAAGATTCTTCACTTGTTTAAAAAAATTTTAGAGACCAAAAAGTTTTCTGGACAGAAACTGGGATTCGAAATCGGAGTTTTTGGTTTTGAAACTAAAGTATCGTCTAACACTAATTTGGGGTGTTTGGCTGGCCTTGATACCATGTTGGAGTCCGGCGTCCGCGCTGCGGAGGTCGCGGACGAGGCGGAAGTGAAAACAAAAACTTTTTGCAGGCACCGGATGCGCACACCAGATTATTCGATCCAAACATCCTAAACTAGAAATCTAAAACATGCAAGGGTTGAAAAAATACAACGTTTATCGCGTGTCCACCTAATTATGGAAGACCCCTCCAAGCTCATAGCCGCCGGGATAGCACTTGAGAATCGACCACCCTTTCCAAAGACGATCCACCCGAGGAAATCCTGAGGAGTCTCTAACCGACGATCCAGACTTGCTAGGTTTGGATGGTCGGTGATGTAGGAATATTTCACTAAATTTTTCTCTCTAAAATGTATTCTCAAATGGAGAGCAAGAAGAAGGAGGTGAAGGAGGTGAGAATGAAGCATCCATGGCGCATGAAGCTTATTTTTTTGGAATGAAAAAAAACTCATCATCCAAACTCCCATCATGATAAATGAAAATGGCTACATGTATATACTTTTACAACCATGCATCAAAATAGTGCACACAATAAATGCAAGCAATTCCTCATCACCATGTTCATGCCACCTCATTTCCAATTTGTTTTTCTAAAAAGAAAAACAAATATAAGGTGTTTTTCTTCTAGAAGCATTCCCGTATAAATACGGAATACTTCACCTTGTATATGTATCGCTACATATACGCATATCCGTATAAAAGTACGGATAGCACCAAAGAGTGAAAATAAATAGTGAACAATAATATTAAAATATATGTATCAAAATACATATATAAATTATTAAATCAAAACCTGATTTAATAATCCGGCTTAATCCTAAGTAGGCCAGTATTATCAACCGTCCGATTAAAGTCCGTGTATTGCATACACGTATTTAATTGGACCCCTACACGTATCTACGTATGACTTCTACATCTATCGCCTGAACCGGGAAAACTCCTTGTGTGGGACTCTAAAGACTCGACAATACACTGGCAGTGGGTTTAACCACAAGCACGTCAGCGGCACTAGCTGTACGTAACAGCTACCCAGGTACTTGTCGAAAGGGGGGTCGACAATTAAGTGCGTTCTTACCCTACTAAGCCTGAATGTGACAATCTCCATACAGTCTGGTCTCTTCATCAAACAGTATCGCATATCGGATCTAGGGGTTTATAGCGTCAGACCCTTACTAACCCGATAAGTCGTGTCTGGGTCAAGCTCATCACCAATAGAGATACTACTAATCAACTATTAGTAATTATCATCCATGGTGGCCATGAATTTATGGTGATAGTCAACTGAACACAGCGCGACATTGACTCCCAATACCAAGAGAGACGAATCCCTGACTGTCGACCACTGCCTCCATGTGGATCGGGACTGTACCCAACTAAAACCTATTTGCACGACTCCTTTGAGCCATGGTAGGGTAGTAATCAAAGTACAGTGGGAACTCACACGAGACAACTGACGACTTCAGGTCAAAGCACTAACCTGTACTCATTCCACCTGATAACTTCTATCTGATGATGGATATAATACCATCTAGAAATTCTCGGTGAATCCTTCTAGTGTACTCACCTCCAGTGAGCACCTGTATACTATCTTAGGTGACACAACACCAATGGCTTGTGAGACCGGCCACCGCCCCTTGTCGGAGTCTAGAAGCGTATACACTAGTCTACTCCGGAATATCGATGTCCAGTCTCGATACTCCCATGTCTAAGGACATTTAAGGATGTGCTTATGGACAACCCAGCTCCCATATATATGATCGCCATCATAATGCTGGTTGTCAAGCAACAATCCTACGAGCTTCATTAATGATGAAGACAAACCAGATAGTATATTATCATCTCGAGTAAAATTGTTATACCTGTATAGGTCCGCCCTCAATTATCATAATCGTCTACTTGCGATCATAATAATTGCCTTGAGGGCACTATATCCAACACCATGTCCTGCAACCAACACTAGCGTATCTCATCATTAATGAGCATATCACGCCATTAATGGGCGTATACCGCCATCAACGCGAATGTGACGCACAGGCAAAATAGACGGCGATAATCTCACTTCGGCCCGCTCCAATGCGACCCCTATATAAACTCCTCCTCCAGACGATTCAGGTAACTCGAACTCAATCCAATACGCCGCTACTCTGGCCATCTATTCCTTGGTACTTACTTAATCGTCAAGGGGTCCTACGGTGGTTTCCCACCCTGGGACTTCCTTTGCAAGTAGCTCGGCGTCAACAACTACCAACAACCCATTGAGATCCACATGCTCAACCCTCATCTCAAATCTCAACCGTTCAGCGCCGCTGGTCGCAAGATTGACGGAGGACAACATCTGAAGGAAATTTCGACATCCATCAGACTAAAAATTGAGTTTAAATGGCGTTGCTTCTACCTAAAAAATTTAGAAATGGATTGATGCATGCTGCTCATAAGTTAGACTCGAAGCAGTAGTTTTCGATGTCTATGCCTAACTGACCTACCTGTAAAGCCGAGCTGGGAATTCCAATGTAGATATCTTAGGCGAGTGGATAAAGAATGAGGTTGGAAAAATGAGTGTTGTGAATTGGACCAGAGTCGAACATTTTCATTTGAATGGGGTGGAGAATGGAATGTTAATTCAATTTCCAATGGTCTAAGATAAATAGGTGTTGTTTGATCATCTTAAGATTACCTGTCTTTGCACATCCTTTTCCCCTTCCTATCTCCTCTCCCGCTCTACTATTCCATCTTCTTAAGATTTCTCTTACTAGATAGTTGTGTAGTTTGATCTATAAGGGCATTGTCATGTCCCGCTTCCAAATAGACGGAAACGGTGACGTAGCAAACCCGCGACATATTTATCTAGAGAAGATCATTCCCTAAATAAATATACTAAGAGTATTGAAACAATAATACATGATGCAAGAATAAATTGAAACTGTAAAATTTTTCAACAAGTATCTTTATTTATATTCAACTTCCAATATTTACAAATACAAGAGTTTATACTGGAAAGTAAATACAATAAGAAAAATGCCTAAATAAGTGGCGTACATAAACTGAAGAAAAAATGAAGCTGAGCTAGCCCTGAGTAGCTATCTGGTCATAGTCCTCCTCTGTAGCTTCAATTTCCTCCATCTCGATAGTATCTAACGAACATTCCAAGAGAAGAAAGTGGATGGAATGCCCGTCAGCGAACTAGCGCTCGGTAAGTCCCAAAGAAGGATAAGAGTAAAGAAAATGACATGTGTAGAATATATATATGATGAGTAAGAGTATATACTATAGGTCTCTAGATGGTCACTATGTTAATGTAACGACTCTGAAATCTTAGTACGGAAATTCTTCTGTTAAAATAAATAATAGAGTTTCACAGCCTGAGTACAAGTTATAAGTTAATTTTGTTTAAGAACGGCAAGAAATAACTTGTAGCTCACTGGTAAAGCCTTGCACTGCTGTGATGCAGCCCCTGTGTTCAAAACCCATCAGACGCATTATATTTTTCTGATTTTTTATTTTTAACTTTTAGAAAACCCAAAAGTTTACACGTGCAATACACATAAAAACGAAAAGGCAGAAAAATCAAACATATGCAAAAGGGTGTTAACACTGGCGTGAACACATAGCACAAATCCGACGGCCTCATTAAATTCAACAGAGTTTTGCTCTTTTATTAGGTTAAATATATTGGGGAAATAAATGCCCCCCACCATTGCTCTCACGTGGCTTACATGTGGGTGCAACGGTGTCACCTTTTCTACCGTTCGATCTCCTGGGGAGTTGAACCGTCCCTTCATGTCTTATAAATAGGGCCCTTGGCCCTTGAGATGACTGCCGTTTCATCATCCTCTTGAGTCTTCTTCTTCCTTGAGAATTTAATTCTCTTTTCAGAACTTAGATCTCTATTCCCAAAACTTTCTCAGAGTCAAAATCTGTCGAAATTTGGTAAGAATCATGACCATGATTTAACTCTTAAAAAACTCTTAAAAGAACATCTTCTTGTTTTGGGTTTTTAACCCATTAACAGAGCTTTGCTCTTCTCTTGGAATGATCTCTTAGAGATCTAAAAAAACTTTTACTTGGGTAGACCATGGGTCTTAGAGATCTTTAGGGTTTTACCCTGTTAATGACTTTGATTTTCAATGGTTGTTTGGAATTTAATTCCATTTCCTTAGCGGAATTCTGGGATTTTATCCCATTATTAGAGGAATTTAATTCCGGGTTGTTCTATAGAGTTTAGCTCTGAGAAAATTTCTATTTTAAGAAATTCTTTTAGGAATTTTATTCCCCTTTTCCTATTTTCTTTTTAGGGTTCTTCTCATAGATTTGAATCTGCTGCAGAACACAGTTTTCGAGGGAGTTTAACTCCACAGTTCAATGAGATTTTTCATTAAATGAGAATCCTTTTGGATTCTTACAATGAGTGCATTCCTCATCATTGATGGAGGCGTTACCATTGTAATTTCTTTCTAGATCGTAAAAATTTTGATATTTCGATTGCTAAACCCCTTACTGGTTTTTCTCTGCAGATACTACGGTGTTCGTCTTTATGATCTTGAAGAGATTATCTCTTATTAAGACATTCGCATCCAAAGCTGCTGTCAAGGCCAAGAATTTACTGATGCCCAATATGCCAAGGTGATGCGTCGTTTTGATGACTACAATAGTCGATTACTCCCCTGTCGTTCTGCTCTTTTGAAAATTATCGTTGGGTCGATTTAGGAAGCAATCCCTGAGCTTGACGAGGCTATGCCGCTCAAGGCGCTTGATGATGCTAAAGACAAGGTGCATTTAGTATATCTGATGAGCATGATCTCAAAGAAGCGGAGAGATGATCTTGTCGATGTTTTGCATCGCGTCTTCCAACAGAAGGCGATAATATCCGTGTACCAGAAGAAGGACGGCATTAACGGGGATCCCGACGCTTGCATTCGTGAGAAAATGCATAAGAAAATAGCCAAAGAAGCCAGAAACACTTTGCTTAAACTTGCTTCTAAATTCATGAATTCATGTCCGGAATTCAGCGTCTTTCCATTGTAAACATTTTGATGATGTTTTTTATCACCAATGTATAAATTTCTTCAAAGTATGAATGACAAAACTCCCCTTCCCTTTATAACAATTCTCATATGTGCCTCATGTGAAGTGTTGTTATATATATATATATATATATATATATATATATATATATATATATATAAAATATTGTCGGCGCTCACGTGTCATGCGCGTAAAGCGCTGCTGAGGATTTTAATCCTGAACTAGCGTCGACGCTCACACGTGAGGCACCGCTACAGGTTCTAAACCTGCAAAGAATCGACGCTGGCGCTCACGTGTCATGCACGTGAAGCGCTGCTGAGGGGATCGTTTCACCTTCTTTGATTGCTATGAGTCAACCTTTTTTTCCATGCCCTTTTTGTCAAGACTTGTGTAACACCCTAATTCATTTATACCAGTTCTGTTAGTGTATATGCCCTAGAGGCCATTACTGTATCATACTAGTTTGTATATTACTTAATGGAAGCTTGGGATATTCACCTTGTATAAACAATCTTGCTCAATATAGTAGTATGCTACTTGGTTTGTTTCTACTTCAATGTGTACATGTGTTTATTTTGCGATATCACCTATACGCATTAATGGAGCCCTTAGGATCTTTGCTTGATTACCAGCGTTGTGATGGCAGTCACACTAGTGGGGGCTGGGTAATCTATAAGCACATCCTTATACAGGTCCCTAGTCGCAGGACTTTCGAGACAGGGCATCGATACTCCGGAGTAGACTAGCGTATGTGCTTCTCATCCCAGTATAGGAGATGGTTTGTCCCACAGCCATCAGTACGTCGTACTGAAGATAGTATACGGGTGCTCGTTAGGTTACGAGTACACTGGACAGGACTCGTCGGGAACTGACAGGTTGGTATTATACCTATCGTCAGTTATCAGTTCCCAGGTGACATGAGTACAGCTTAGTCCGCTGACTTGACACTGGCACTTCGCCTCAAGTGTGTTCCCACTGCACTTTGATCACTACCCTACCACGGCTCAAAGGAGTCGTGCAAACAGGTAGTGGTTGGGTGCAGTCCCGAAGCACTTGGAGGCAGTGACGGTTAGACAGGATTCGTCTCTCCCGGTATTGGGGGTTGACATCGCGCTGTGTCTAGGAGAGCCATTACACAAGTAGTCCCTGGCCAGGGCAAGCGAGATATACTGGTAGGCTTCCAGTGTTATCTCAGGGTGTTTTGGGCTTCACTCCGACACGACTTGTACCGCTATTGGGGGACTGACGTTTTACCGCCCCCTAGGCCCGACATGCGATGTATCAGACGAACAGACCGAACTGTACGGAGAATGTCACATTCAGACTCAGTAGGAGTTCAGATGTGTTTCACCTCGTCAGCCTTCTTGTCGGCATCTACCTGGGGACCGTTACGCACAGCTAGTGCCGCTTGCGGTCTGTGGTTAAACCCACTGCCAGCGTAGTGTCAAGTCTTTAGAGTCCCACACAGAGGGTATTCGTCTCTGGGCAAAACTGAGTAGAGGTCGCATGGTTTTGCGGCAGGGTTCGTTCTCATCCGCGCACTTGTGCACGTTTGGAGACCGGACAGATTATACTGGCGGGCTCTGGTTTGAGCCAGATACTGGTATATGTTTTGGGGTTGCTTTTATATCTTGGTATTCTTGTTCCTCGGAACGAGAATGCAGGTGTGTATGCACAGTTGCTTGAGGCGGAGGATGAGGTATTTCATTAGGGTTTCGGAACGGGTGCGTATGCACAGTTGACAGTCGTCATTTTCCAAACCCTAATAGATTTATGAAATATCAATTAATAATTGTAATTAAATGGAATTTTGTTATGGTTGATTTTGTTGACTTGTTGACCATGGTTGACTTGTTGACCATGGTTGAATGTTGACCACCATCATGCTTTGAAAGGATACTCCTTGATTCATGCTTACACTCATTTATTGAAAGTATGATAGTGGTCATTCCAAAATAACCATCAACTATTCTCATTTCAATTATTATTATTAATTAGATAATTCCTTTTCTTTTAGTTATGGTTGCAAAAGAAAAGAGCTCATTCTATCATAATCATTCTCTCTCCTCACTTCATCTTCTTCTTCCTCTAGCCAAAGGAGAATCCTTCTCATGTGTTGAGAATCCCTCTCCTTAAAAGAAAAGCACCCCTTAGACACTCTCTACTCACTCTAGGATCAAGGGTTTAGCAAGCCGGAGATTCTAGTTCACTCAAAGTTCGAGAAAGAGCCCGAAGGTTGAACCCTCAGGTGGATCCATCTTCGACGGAAGAAGGCGACGAGAAGAGAACCATCAACCTCTACAAAGTTTGAAGAAGAAGGAGTTCAAGTTTAGGTATAACCATCTTTCCGAGTAGCTAACTCCTTTTAGCAAGTTTGCTAGTTTTAGTTTAGGAAAAGATCCCGACTTTGTTAGTCCATGTTGCCCCTTGCGCTAAAAATTTGATTTTTATACCGTTTCCGCCTCCCCGTAAGAACCGGGGGTCGCAACGTGGACTTACAGTGGTATCAGAGACTAACTAAACTTAAACTAGCTTGGTAGTGAAGTGTAACGAAGTTCGGAACCGGAAAAATCCAAAAACCAAACTTTTACAAAACCCTAGTTTCTGTTAAATTTTTTCTGGTCAAAACAAGATTTGTTATACACCTAAATTCGGCTCAGGGTTTTGTGTGAACACCCAAGAAAAACGATCCCCTAATTCGTTCAAACCGCCGCGGATCCGCGGCCTCACCTATTCTTCGAGCCGCGGATCCGCCGCCGTTTAGTGTCTTCTGGTGATCGTGTTTCGTGCAGTGTGTCTCTGTGTTGGTTTTGGGATTTTTAAAATATGTTATATGTGCCCAGATTTTCCAGAGCAGAAATTTACTTTTGGGGTCCTATAATTCCGTATTTTTTTCCGAACTTCATTGCACTTTGACTATGATGGTTATATCTGTGTTGTTTGCATGTATTGAACGTCGGCTAATCGCTATAAGTCGATTAGTCGGGGTTATACATCTCAGTTATCTGTGTTTGATATTGGAATGTGTTTATGAATGTGTTGGACTGTCGCGGGTGAATAGCCGGGGTGGATGTGAGATGAGCTTTTGTTTTTCTTTCATTCATTTGTAAATGTAAATTGATGTAATAATATTATTTGTATGGCCGCACAACCGGGTCGGGGTTGTAGCCGTCATTGTATAATTCTTTTTACTGTTTTTGCTCCTAGGATAGACCCATGGAGGGGTGCACAAACTACCGGGTTCTTGGCGGGTAGTTTGCCGCACCCGTAGGGGTCTTGGGTGGGGTATTTGCTATTCACCGCGACCGTGTAATCCGCTTTTCGTTGCAGGCTCGAACGGATTGCGGATTGCTAGTATATCCAATGTATTCATCTGTGATCTGTAATGTCTATCATTGCTTTATATTTAGGCGTTGCTTATGTTTTACAGCCGCGCTAGCCCAGCCCCCGCTCTGTCGTTAGTTAAGTAACCTAACGAGTGATGACGGGACCCCGTGGCGAATGCGAATGGCATAAGCGTACGTCATATTTTGGTTGTTTTCTGCAATGGTAGGATTAAATGATGGGACGCATTAAAAGAACTAATGCAAGAATATCACGCATTAAAAGAACTAATGCAAGATAATAAACCAAGCTAAAGTCGTTGGAACACTTTCGAAAAAACCACTCGGTTCTTTTCAAAACTAACTTTTAAATGCGGAGCTTGAGCCACTCCTTCTAAAAGCTATCTCGTTCCATCGATTATATCAAGTTCACTACGTTCACGGTTTTACCAAAACCATTCGTAGCCCTCCGTCGTTTCGCATGAATAGGCAATAGTATTCAAGCTGTGTATTTTGGCCAAAGTCAAGGCATAGTGATTGGTAGCTATTGGGTGTTCATGTGTAGCATAGATAGATGCGTTGATTTGGGACAGTCGTGCTGCCATTTTGGCCAAAGTCAAGGGTATGTACGGATGGATCCAAATTAACCTGGAAAGTGACGGGTAGAACTTGACATGTGACTTATGATATTTTGGCCAAAGTCAAGGTCATAAGAGCATGGGGCAAAAATCCACATCGGGAGTTTCATAAGTACTGAAACTTGCTAGATTTGCATACCATTTGGAGTGTGATGATTATGGTAGGATTCCTTCATTTTCGTCACGCGATGATATTTGGATCCCGATCCTACTGTGAGTATATGCTACTCCTCGGGAAATTTCTCACTAAACGATCAATGCTATAAACCTAGTAGGTGCCTAGAAAGGTGTTAGCGGGGCTACGCCCCCAGGAAAAAGAGGTTCTTAAATTAAGGAACTTCGCGAAAGCGTTGGAAAACCTCCCTCGAAGTACCGACACTGGCCTGGCTGAACGGTTAAGCAAGTATTGTGCGGTGGGATTGATCCCGGCTAATTCTTCCTTTGTGGTTTGAGGAGGGATTCGAGAGACAGTGGGAGCCATCCTGTTTAGATAAATTAAAAACCATTCTAAACTTGCAAGAGCATCGTGCTAAGTGTTTCTTCTCTCCCCCTGCAGCGACCAAATCGAAATGACTGGACTTAAGTTACTTCTAGATAAAAACATACTGACAGGGCCAAACTACAAAGATTGGCTCAGGAATGTCAAATTGGCAATCGCTTACGACAAGCTGGGGTATCTTCTTACCACCAAAGCTCCCCCCGTCCCAGGTCCCACCTCCAGCGTCGCGGATAAGGAAATCCGTAAGACTTGGGAGATTGATTGCGCGAAGGCCAGGTGCCTCGTGCTTGCCTCTATGGACAACGAACATCAGAGGAGGCATGAGAATATGGACCTTGAGTCCATATTTCTCCATACAAAAGAACTGTATGGAGAGCAGTCTCGTATCGCAAGATACGAAGTGTCGAAGAAGTTATTTTCGACAAAGTTGGCCGTCGGATCATCGGTAGCGGACCACGTGCTTAAGATGATTGGCTACACTGAGGAGCTCGCGGAACTTGGGACCACGTTGGATAGTGAACTCTATACGGATTTAATTCTCCAGTCCCTTCCATCCACTTACGCCCAGTTTATACTGAACTTCAACTTACAAGAAAAGGAAGTTGAACTTTCAGAACTCCTCAACCTGCTGAGGAGCGCAGAGGGCACCCTACAGAAGGGTAGGGAAACACCCGCTTTGTTTGTAGGAGGATCTTCTTCCTCTAGGTCCAAGGCGAAAGCCAAGGGAAAGAGGAAGAAAGCCCCCGCCAAACCAAGAGGCGGTGTTAGTAAAGTGGGTGTGAAGGGAAAGGAAAAGGCAACAAAGATTGCGGGGAAGCTTGTTGGAAAGGAAGAATGATTCTATTGTCATAAGAGTAGACACTGGAAGAAAGATTGCAGGGCTTGGAAAGCCAGGACACAGGAACTGAAGCAGGTTGCGGCTTCAGCTTCAGGTGTGTATGTTATTGAAAACTGTCTTTCTATAAACTCTACGTCCTGGGTATTGGATACCGGATCAGGATCTCATATCTGTAATTCTTTGCAGGCGTTGAGAAACCGTAGGGTTTTGAAGGCAGGTGACATGACCCTCAGAGTTGCGAACGGAGCTAGCATGGATGCTAAAGCCGTGGGGGACTATCACCTGGGAATGTCAGAAGGGCATGTTTTGGTTTTGCGTAATTGTTTTTTTGTACCCAACGCAACTTGTAATATCATTTCTGTATCTTTGGTTTCTAAAGAAGGTTATGAATTTGCGTTTGTAAGTAATGTTGTAAACATTCACCTTAATCAAGTTCTGATTGGGTCAGGTACACTGAGCAATGGTATATACGTATTAAACCAACCACAGATTTTCAATGTCCAGAATACACACAAAAGAAAGTCTCCAGATATCAATCAGACTTTCTTATGGCATTGTAGACTGGGTCACATCAATGAGAGAAGATTGACTAAGTTACATACAGAAGGATATTTGGATCCGTTCGAATATCAATCGTATGCCACTTGTCAATCCTGTCTCAAAGGAAAGATGACAAAGACTCCGTTCACTGGACACGGAGTAAGAGCGAGCGAGCTCTTGGGACTCGTACACAGCGACGTGTGCGGTCCAATGTCTACACATGCGCGAAGCGGTTATTCTACTTCATTACTTTTACGGATGATTTTTCAAGATACGGTTATGTCTTCTTAATGAAACATAAGTCCGAAGCTTTTGAAAAGTTCCAGGAATATAAGAATGAAGTGGAAAAACAGACCGGCAAAAGTATCAAGATTCTAAGATCGGATCGAGGTGGAGAATACTTAAGTGCCGAGTTCCTGAATTACTTAAAAGAGAATGAAATTCTCTCTCAGCTTACTCCTCCATACACTCCGCAACACAACGGTGTATCGGAGAGACGGAACCGAACCCTATTGGATATGGTACGGTCCATGATGAGTAACGCTGAGTTACCGCGATCATTCTGGGGGTATGCGCTAGAATCAGCTGCGTACCTTTTGAACCGAGTTCCTACTAAGACTGTGCCTACTACACCATATGAGATGTGGTATGGGAAGAGGCCCCATCTCAGTCACATTAAGACTTAGGGAAGTCCAGCTTTTGTTAAAAAGCAGCATGCGGACAAGCTCGAGGCGCGCTCAGTACTGTGTAAGTTTGTGGGATATCCAAAGAATTCCAAGGGATATCTCTTCTACTACGAAGAGGAACAAAAAGTTCTTGTTTCTCGTCATGCCCACTTTCTAGAACACCAGTTCTTAGAAAAAGAATCAAGTGGGAGCACAGTAGAACTGGAAGAAATTCCAGAACCACAGACTATTACTGAAAGCTTAGTGGAACGAGAGGGTTCAAATGAACAGGACATTCCTACGCCGCTCCGCAGGAGTAGTAGGCAGTCTCATCCGCCCGAGAGATACTACGGTTTTCTCATAGACGGGGATAGAGAGGATTGCATCATAGATTATGATGAGCCTACTAGCTTCCAGCAGGCCGTTCAGAGCGTTGACTCGGTAAAATGGCTGGATGCAATGCGGACCGAAATGGAGTCCATGTACACCAACAAAGTATGGACGTTGGACATTGCTCCAGACGGGGTAAAACCCGTAGGATGCAAGTGGATCTTCAAAAGGAAGATTGGTGTAGATGGACAGGTTGAGACCTATAAAGCTAGACTTGTAGCAAAGGGTTTCCGTCAAAGACCTGGTTTGGACTATGACGAAACCTTTTCTCCAGTGGCTATGCTGAAATTCATTCGGATCCTTCTTGCCATTGCTGCCTTCCACGATTATGAGATTTGGCAGATGGACGTAAAAACCGCTTTTCTAAATGGAAATTTAGAGGAGTGTGTCTATATGGATCAGCCAGAGGGTTTCATTCAGAGTGGGAGCAGCGGAAAGGTGTGCAAGTTGCTTAAGTCCATCTATGGACTAAAGCAGGCATCGCGGAGTTGGAACATCTGTTTTGATGAGACGGTCAAGGAATTTGGCTTTATCAAAAATCCAGATGAACCATGCATCTATAGTAGATTTGTAGCGAGAACTGTAGTATTCCTCGTTTTATACGTGGATGACATTCTCTTAATAGGAAATGACATTCCTATGCTACAATCTGTCAAGGGTTTCTTGTCACACAGGTTCTCCATGAAAGACCTGGGTGATGCCTCTTACATCCTGGGGATCCGGATCCATCGTGATAGATCCAAGAGGATATTAGGACTCTCGCAGTCCAGGTACATCGACACCGTACTGAAAAGATTCAGTATGGAAGATTCCAAGCGCGGTAACCTACCGGCTTGTCACGGAATCACCCTCTCTAAAGAGATGTCCCCCAAGACTGATTTGGAGAGGGATCGCATGTCTATTATACCCTACGCTTCTGCGGTAGGCTCTATAATGTATGCGATGTTGTGTACCAGACCGGATGTAGCTTATGCACTGAGTGTAGTAAGCCGGTATCAGTCAAACCCTGGGGAGAAACACTGGATAGCAGTAAAGAACATTCTCAAGTACCTGAGAAGGACTAAGGAGATGTTCTTGGTGTATGGCGGAAAAGACCTCCAGATCGAGGCCTTTGCTGACTCCAGCTTCCAGGGTGACAAGGATGATTCCAAGTCCATGTCGGGTTTTGTCTTTACCCTCAATGGAGGGGCGGTGTGTTGGAAGAGTTCCAAACAGGAAACCGTTGCAGACTCGACTATGGAAGCGGAATACATCGCTGCATCTGATGCCGCAAAAGAAGCTGTCTGGATAAGGAAGTTCTTGAAAGAACTTCAGGTGGTTCCGTCCATTGTTGACCCAATACCTCTGTATTGCGACAACAACGGGGCTATAGCTTTAGCGAAGGAACCCAGGTCCCATCAGAGATCCAGGCACATCTTGAGGCGGTATCACCTGATCAGGGAGATCGTGGATCGCAAGGAAATCGAGGTTCGGAGGGTTGCTTCAGAAGAAAACACTGCAGATCCATTCACCAAGGCCCTACCCCAGACTCAGTTCGAGCGGCTGATCGAGATGATAGGTCTTCGATACGCCAGTACATGGCCTTAGTGCAAGTGGGAGATTGTTAGTGTATATGCCCTAGAGGCCATTACTGTATCATACTAGTTTGTATATTACTTAATGGAAGCTTGGGATATTCACCTTGAATAAACAATCTTGCTCAATATAGTAGTATGCTACTTGGTTTGTTTCTACTTCAATGTGTACATGTGTTTATTTTGCGATATCACCTATACGCATTAGTGGAGCCCTTAGGATCTTTGCTTGATTACCAGCGTTGTGATGGCAGTCACACTAGTGGGGGCTGGGTAATCTATAAGCACATCCTTATACAGGTCCCTAGTCGCAGGACTATCGAGACAGGGCATCGATACTCCGGAGTAGACTAGCGTATGCGCTTCTCATCCTAGTGTGGGAGATGGTCTGTCCCACAGCCATCAGTACGTCGTACTGGAGATAGTATACGGGTGCTCGTTAGGTTACGAGTACACTGGACAGGACTCGTCGGGAACTGACAGGTTGGTATTATACCTATCGTCAGTTATCAGTTCCCAGGTGACATGAGTACAGCTTAGTCCGCTGACTTGACACTGGCACTTCGCCTCAAGTGTGTTCCCACTGCACTTTGATCACTACCCTACCACGGCTCAAAGGAGTCGTGCAAACAGGTAGTGGTTGGGTGCAGTCCCGAAGCACTTGGAGGCAGTGACGGTTAGACAGGATTCGTCTCTCCCGGTATTGGGGGTTGACATCGCGCTGTGTCTAGGAGAGCCATTACACAAGTAGTCCCTGACCAGGGCAAGCGAGATATACTGGTAGGCTTCCAGTGTTATCTCAGGGTGTTTTGGGCTTCACTCCGACACGACTTGTACCGCTATTGGGGGACTGACGTTTTACCGCCCCCTAGGCCCGACATGCGATGTATCAGACGAACAGACCGGACTGTACGGAGAATGTCACATTCAGACTCAGTAGGAGTTCAGATGGGTTTCACCTCGTCAGCCTTCTTGTCGGCATCTACCTGGGGACCGTTACGCACAGCTAGTGCCGCTTGCGGTCTGTGGTTAAACCCACTGCCAGCGTAGTGTCGAGTCTTTAGAGTCCCACACAGAGGGTATTCGCCTCTGGGCAAAACTGAGTAGAGGTCGCATGGTTTTGCGGCAGGGTTCGTTCTCATCCGCGCTCTTGTGCACGTTTGGAGTCCGGACGGATTATATTGGCGGGCTCTGGTTTGAGCCAGATACTGGTATATGTTTTGGGGTTGCTTTTATATCTTGGTATTCTTGTTCCTCGGAACGAGAATGCAGGTGTGTATGCACAGTTGCTTGAGGCGGAGGATAAGGCATTTCATTAGGGTTTCGGAACGGGTGCGTATGCACAGTTGACAGTCATCATTTTCCAAACCCTAATAGATTTATGAAATATCAATTAATAATTGTAATTAAATGGAATTTTGTTATGGTTGATTTTGTTGACTTGTTGACCATGGTTGACTTGTTGACCATGGTTGAATGTTGACCACCATCATGCTTTGAAAGGATACTCCTTGATTCATGCTTACACTCATTTATTGAAAGTATGATAGTGGTCATTCCAAAATAACCATCAACTATTCTCATTTCAATTATTATTATTAATTAGATAATTCCTTTTCTTTTAGTTATGGTTGCAAAAGAAAAGAGCTCATTCTATCATAATCATTCTCTCTCCTCACTTCATCTTCTTCTTCCTCTAGCCAAAGGAGAATCCTTCTCATGTGTTGAGAATCCCTCTCCTTAAAAGAAAAGCACCCCTTAGACACTCTCTACTCACTCTAGGATCAAGGGTTTAGCAAGCCGGAGATTCTAGTTCACTCAAAGTTCGAGAAAGAGCCCGAAGGTTGAACCCTCAAGTGGATCCATCTTCGACGGAAGAAGGCGACGAGAAGAGAACCATCAACCTCTACAAAGTTTGAAGAAGGAGTTCAAGTTTAGGTATAACCATCTTTCCGAGTAGCTAACTCCTTTTAGCAAGTTTGCTAGTTTTAGTTTAGGAAAAGATCCCGACTTTGTTAGTCCATGTTGCCCCTTGCGCTAAAAATTTGATTTTTATACCGTTTCCGCCTCCCCGTAAGAACCGGGGGTCGCAACGTGGACTTACAAGTTCTAGTCAAGTATTTCTTTATTTATGGTAGTTTCTTGGTTTACTGTGTTTTGAGTGGGAATAGTATTTTGACATCTGTATTTGCATCCGACCCGACCCACATGCTTGAAATCTATCTTGATTCATGTTTATGATTTATCCTGACTTGATACGTGGACTCGTGCACTTTCATTTGCATACAAGCATTTTACCTGGCATCTGCATTTTAATATAACATTTAAGTCACATAAAATAGTTTAAAAATATATTGCATGGCCTGCATGATACCCCTGACCCTATGGTAGCATCCGCGCATTTTTTTCTCGTCCCGTTCAGTGAAACAGACTTGTTTGGATGGCTATGCGCACGTACGTACATCCGTTCTTGGGGGTATGGATTTTCGTTACCCGGATATCCAATTTTAATTTTGGTCGACATGTATATTTTTCGTATTTTAAAACTGAATTTTTAGACCCGACCCGGGCGTGTTTTGGACTATGTTTGTATTTACCAGAATATCAAATTTTATTTATATAATATTAATTTTATAAACTGATACAAATTAAAATTTAGTTAACTAATAAAAGATTTTTTAAATTTAAATCTAAACTAATTTCCTAACAAACTAGAAACCCCTTTCTCTCTCTTCTCTCTTTTTTTGTCTCTCTCTCTCTCCCTTTCTCTCTCCTCTCGAGCCTTCTCTCTCTCCTCTCGCGGTTACTGTAGCCTTCTCGAGTCGCGTCACCGCCCCCTCTCCTTACAATCACTTCCCTTCTATTCCTCCTCTTCTTCTTCTATTTTAACCCGAGCCCCCACGAAAAACCCACTGCAAAACTCAAACCCTAACCCTAAACCTAGCTCCTCTGCCCTCAAAACTCAACCACCTCCATCCTCATCATCTCCTCCTACTTCTCGTCATCATCTTCTTCCTCTTCTTCCTCATCCGAGAGCCTGTACACACCAACCCTAACCTACAGAACCCATCACCCAACCTGCACACCCAAACCCTAGCCTCGCCATCACCACCCCCATTCTCCTCTCCTCCTCATCTTCCTTCTCTTCTCTTCCTTCTTTTCTTTTCTTCATCCTTCTTAAACCCTACACCAACAGAGCCCCAGCCTGCACTATCACCCGAGCACCCTGCACCCTCGCCGGAGCTCCGTTAACCCCGACACCATCACCTCGTCTCCCCTGACCCCTGTGCACGAAACCCCAATGAGCACCAACCCCTCTTCTCTTTCTTCTTCTTCCTCTTCTTCTTTTTCTTTGTCTTTCTCTTTTTCTTGAAATCTTGTTTTTTCCAGCAATCGTCGGAGTCGCGTCGCCGCTGCCGATCCAGATGATCCAGCGAACGTACCTTGCCTGCGTGATCACCCTCTTGTCTTGCCTGGACCCGTCCCGCGTGTCGTGTGTGCGTTGCGACGATTTACCGACGTCGGACGTGCCGTGCGTAACCGTCGTGTGATCCGATCAAGGCAAGTTGATCTTGCTACATACTATGATATATTTTACAACCATATTAAAAATCATATTACATGTTTAGTGTATTGTACATCCCCTGTTATCATTTTACTGTTTTACGACGTCCATTTGCATCCGTACAATTTATTTACATATCTAGTCGCATGCTAATTCATCTTGCTACATGCTAGTTATAATATTACGCATCCATATGAGTAAAATATTACCCGTTTATCACATTATACATCCATATTAAAGTTTTACCGTTTTTGGATACCCGTTTGCATCCATATCATTTAAAATATATATAACTGCATCTATAAATCATATTAATTCATGTTATTATTGTGGTAACACCACATGCTTAATAATGTGCATCCCACTTAGACGTGGAGCTATAAATGTAACCTCTGATCGATATTTATGCATCCATACCATTAATTATGTACCTAGTTGCAGGCCATAGTACATTCACTCATATTATTATTACATTAGTACCCCATGCTTGATAACGTGCATCCTACATAGTCATGATGTAACCCCTGATAGATATTTGTGCATGCATGCTTTATCGTACATCCGTACTTTTACCCTGATTCAATACTTGCTACATTGTACTGTTGGGCACCCATTTGATTCACTGTGCACTGCTTGACATGTTACCTGATCATGTTTCTAATGCCGACAATCCTGACATGTTGTCCCGATGGACATATCTTGTTGTCTGTATAGACAAAACTGTTTCTGCTTGATCCTGTGTTGGCATTAGCTTCAGATTTATCAATACCTGACTTGAACACATAACTTAGGGGTATGGGGAAATCAATGATGAAACCTGACTTGTAACTCGACGGTTCGATGCTTATACTGATCAGTTTTACGGGCTAGGCCAGCCCTGGGATGATGATGCTGACATCATTCGTCTGTACATGTTACCTATTTACTGCCTAGCGGCACGTCTCGGATTCAGCCCGAGAGTCTTGACCGTGGTCCCGGGCATGCACGGGATTCTATTGAGTTACATCGACGATTTATTAAATCGATTTCACAGACTTGTGAGTAGTTAACCTAGTAGCACAGTTTGGTTTTATCGCTGCACTTCACCTATACTGTTACACTTCACTGTTCGATATCCCTGTTTACTTATTACATTCATATTACTATTTTATAGTTCATGCCTGCACATCTTGTTACCCACTGATTATATTATTGTTGATATTGTGACGCGCTGACGTCTGGGTTTTGCATGGCCCAGATCCGCTACCCTTGTCGCAGGCCGAGCAGGAGCACTTCAGCCGACAGGCCGAGCAGTGAGGACCTGTTAGTATTCTAGTTTAGTTTTCTTTCATCATTTTATTTCCTGATGTGAGCCCGTATTTGGGACGTACCTTCTAGATTGTTATTGTTACTTGGATTTATTGCTTCCGCATATTATTTCTTGACTCGTTTATTCTGGCATATGGACATGTACTAGATAGTTTATTTTACTTTACTGTTCTTGATATCTCTAGACAGCCGTAATGTGACTGTGGAGGGATATTTCCTAACCACAGGTAGCATGGTTAGCTCTGTCACGTGCCGATCTTAGCGCACTCTGGGAAGTGGGGCGTGACAACTTGGAAATAGCTCCACCATGCACAACATTTTATGTGCCTAGACTTGAATGCTTCTCTTTATAATCTGAAGCTCTGTTTTCCTCTTCTTTCAAAAGGAGAGAACCATTTTTAACCAACCAAGAATATCCATTTTTAACAAACCAAGAGTAATGACTTGCAATCGTCCACATGCTCATCGGCAACCGTGGGAGGTACCTATCGAGGGAACTGTCCCTCGTTCTGCTGCGCGTTTAGTGGATCCCATCCTTACATATGACCAATGTGACGCTGTGATGTATGAGCTTCTGGCTCGTAGGGGCCCTCCTCTTCCTATCGGCTCTATTTGGCTTTGGACGATCTTCTCGTCTGTACTTGCTGACATCCCTCCTCCAGCGAAGATGACTCTGGTGATGCTCGACTCGGCGAAGGATAAGATCGAGTGCTTTCATGAGGCTTGTTTGATTACCCAGCCTGAGGGATTGTTCGGTTCAGCTGCTAAGCCAGATACGGGCTCAGCGGGCCATCATGTCTTCCTTTGCTGATGAGCACGGCGCTGACCGGTGGGCAGCGAGTCCTCGCTAAGATCGCCGCTTCGACATGTGGAGTAGGCGGAGAGGGAATTAGAGAATCTCGTTTATTTTTTTGTTAATCCTTGTATCTCTGATCCCATATTTGGCGATCTTTTCTCTGCGGAATGAATAATAATAAAAAATTGTCGACCATTGAATGTTTCTTCCCCAGCGCATATACATATGGCTATCCTGTTTCTGCACATATACTTTGTATTTAACCTTAGAAGTTTCTGATACATGCATCTAGACATAGGTGAACATTGGACTGATATGAACAAATACTTCGCCCTACTACTTTGCTCATGGTGGTACACCCGTAATTGTTATGAGCCCTAAGGCCTAAGAGTTGCGCCCTTTCTGTTTCTTGATGTCTTAATTTTAGTGCCTATTAGCTTATTTACTCGTTTTGGAGCTTGTAGTTTATTCACTCATTTCGGAGTTTCTAGTTTATGTACTCATTTCAGAGTTTATAGTTTATTCAATCATTTCGGAGTTTCTAGTTTATGTACTCGTTTCGGGGTTTGTAGTTTATTCACTCGTTTCGGAGTTTCTAGTTTATGTACTCGTTTCGGAGTTTATTTAGTTTGCCTTCCTTGGGTTTACAGGCAAACTTGTCCTAACGTTGTATATAGATAACCCTCATTCTTTACGACGGAGGTCCCTTAGGTTTGTGGTACTAGGGTTTTAGTCCGTGGTGCCGTCACGTTGGCTGATGTATTCCCCGATATGCAGTCTTTAAGTTGTTGTTCGAGTAGCCCCGCGACTGTCGTGTCTCTGATCCCTTCGGGGGCTGGACAAGACGTCTTCAAGTAATCTCCTTAAGCTATATTACCGCCGGAAGAGCAAACGTTAGGAATTTGCTATGACGCTTTTTACTTGAGGTTAGGCTTGGTTTGGATCCCCGATGAGTCATAACCACTCCGCACTAGTGTGGGATGATCTCCGATAGTCTTTTAAGCTTTATATGAGTTTCCGTCAAGACCCGAAGCTGGGAATATGTCGTCGCTTCATTTTTTTGTTTTGACGATGCCGTTCCATTTTTTTGCTGAAGTAGGGCAGACATCTGTAAGACCTCTATGCTGTATATATTTCAGTTGAAGCCCGGTGCTAGGAATATGCCATTGCTCCAATTTCATTTGATAGTTACGTTCGTATCCTGCTGAAATGAGGGGGGAACGCCGAGATAATCTCTAGGTTGTATACGGGCCGTCGAGATTTGGAGCTAGGATTTTGCCATTACTCTATTTTTGGTTTCGACCCTTGGGTCTTTTGTTGACGTTATGTCCGCACCGAGAAGGAACGTCGAGCTGGAACTGGGATTTTGCCGTTACTCCTTTTTAATTTAACTCCTTGGAGCCTTTGTTGACGTTGCATCTACACCAAGAAGGAATATCGAGCTGGAGCTGGAATTTTGCCGTTACTCCTTTTTAATTTGGCTCTTTGGAGCTTTGCTGTCATTACGTCTGCACCTTGTTGGAATGAGAAGAGCGTCGAGCTGATCTTTAGGCTGTAGATGTTGCCATCAAGATCTAGTTCTCCCTTTGACGGAGCCTGGTAGGAAAATATGGTTCCCTTTCTTTCATTTGTGCCCATGGATCGTATACAAGAGTCAATATGGACATACTTGCAGGGCAGAAAAGTTTCATTTTCAATTTTTTTTATTTCTTTCCGCGATGCTCTATCTTTTCAGCTTTTATGTCGTGAAAGTCGAGATTGCCCAATCATGTCGGCTATTTATCACGGTGCCCAATCATTTCGGCTATATCATTTTTTTTACTCGCTATTTTTTATTACGAGTTGCCCAAACATTTCGGCTATTTCATATGCATATATTTTTTCTTGCTGATTTTTATTGCGAGTTGCCCCATCATTTCGGCTATTTCATATGCATTTTTTTGACTTGCCGAGTTTTATTACGAGTTAGGGACTTGAGATCTGATTCCAATCTTGGCATCAGTATCGCTGCAACTGGAATATTGCCAGGAGCAAATCATCATTTGCCCTTGTCGATTTGAACAAAGGTGGCTTAGCAAACAGGGTTAGGATCCTGTCGATTAAGACTTTATGACTTTATGAGCCGTAAGGGTCTCATAAAGGTTTTTCTCCCCATGGGTCGTGAGGATCTCATAGGTGTATTTTTTCCTTAAGAATCGTGAGGACTCCAAAGTGTGTTCTCTCTTATAAGTCGTAAGGATCTTACAAGAGTAATTTCTCCTTATAAGTCGAGAGGATTTATAAGTGTCGTTCACCATATGAGGACATTTCTCATCATTGGTGGAACTTGGTCGGAGAATATTTATTTATGCCCTTGGATTATATACAAGGGTCAATATTGGACCGCCTGTAGGGCAATATTAGGGGAATATGACGGCTTAAGAACAGGTTTAGATCCCTGTAGGTTAAGACTTTTGAATCTTATGAGCCATGAGGGTCTCATAGGGGGAATTCTCCTTATGAGTCATGAAGATCTCATAAGTGTATATTTTTTTATATATATATTTTTACAAGATTGCGCTTTATTCGGGTTTTCACAAACTCGCCGGCAGTCCTGCTGTTTTTACTTACGGCACTCTCTTAGATTTTTATCCATGTCGATTTTGCTTGTAGATATACCCTTTTTTTAACAAGATTGTGGCATTCCGGGTTTTCATAAGCTCACCGGTAGTCCTACTGTTTTTACTCACGGGCCCTTTCGGGTTTTCTCCCGTGTCCATTTCGCTTGTGGACATACCCTTTTTTTTTGCGAAACTCTCGAAAGTAGCTTCGTTGCAGGTGACCCATCTATTTGCCGGTGGGATTTGGGGGTGGTTTCATCGCTGGAGTAGCTGTGTAGTCGGTAGGACTTGAGTTGCAATTTTCGCCGTTGAGACTTCGATTGCCATATAGATCTCAAGAGAGCATATCACCATATTTAGGGGTGATGTGCTAGTTTATGGACATTTCGGTCCATTATCGCCATGTTTGAGGCGAAATTTTAGTTTAGGGACACCTCGGTCCGTTGTCACTATTTTTGAGGCGACGCGCTAGTTTAGGGACATTCCGGTCCATTGTTAATTTAGGGATATCTTAGTCCGTTGTTAGTTTATGGACATCTCGGTCCGTACTGCCATATTTGAGGCGATTAATTAGTTTAAGGACTTCTCGGTCCTATATTGCCATATTTGAGGCGATGTTCTAGTTTAGGGACATCTCGGTCCGTTATCGCCATGTTTTAGGCGAGGTTCTAGTTTAGGGACATCTCGGTCCGGTATCACGCTTTTGAGACGAAGTTTTAGTTTAAGGACATCTCGTTCCGTTGTTAGTTTAGGGACTTCTCGGTCCGTTGTTAGTTTAGGGACATCTCGGTCCATACTGCTATGTTTGAAGCAAATAATTAGTTTATGGACTTCTCGGTCCTGTATTGCCATATTTGAGACAAGATTCTAGTTTAGGGACGTCTCGGTCCGTTATCGCCATGTTTAAGGCGAATTTCTAATTTAAGGACTTCTTGGTCCGGTATCGCCATTTTTTAGGCGAAGTTTTAGTTTAAGGACATCTCAGTCTGTTGTTAGTTTAGGGACTTCTCGATCCATTATCGCCATGTTTGCGGCAAATTTCTAGTTTAAGGACATCTCGGTCCTTCATCGCCATGTTTGAGGCGACGGAGTTTCTTTACATACTACTCTCAGAGTTTTTGACTCAGGAAGATAGCGAGCGGACACGAGCGTCGTCATCTATCATTGACCTTGGTCATGACTCATTAGGCATAGTATTTTTTGAGGAATCGACCGTTTATTGGCTAGAAGGGTCTTTCGCCATGCATATCCATGAGCAGGTAGGCTCCACCTTGGTAGACTTTGTCTATGATGTACGGGCCTTCATAGTTCGGCTTGAATTTCCCCCGTTTTGCATGATTGGGGATCATCGGTCTTTTGACGACTAGCACGAGCTCATTTTGGCGGAATGTTAGTAAGTCTTTCGTATGACCGTGTCATCCTTGCCTTATAAGCCTTCAGGTTTTGTTGTGCTATAAGGCGAGTTTCGTTGAGGGCATCGAGCTCCTCAAGCTGAAGTTGAGCTTTTTCTTCATCTGTCAGCTCGTATCGAACCGCTACTCATAGAGAAGGGAGTTCTATTTCTAGAGGAAGCACCACTTCCGTGCCGCAAACCAACGCGTATGGTGTTGTATTCATGGTTATTTGGAACGTTGTTCGGTACACCCAGAGAGCTTCATGCAGCCTTTCGTGCCAGTCTCTTTTGTTTCTGGACATCGTTTTCTTTATAATCTTTGTCAAGGTCTTGTTGAAAATTTCAACTAGACCGTTGGCACGAAGATTATAGACTAAAAAGTATCTCCAATCTATCTTATGCTATTTTGCGAAGCGGCTGATTTTATGGCTCCTGTAGGCTAGCCCATTATCCGAGATAATTCATCGCGGAGTGCCGAACCGGTAGATGACATGTGTCTTGAAGAAATGGAGGATATGCTCCGTCTTCACCTCCCTTAGTGGTACCGCTTCTCCCTACATAGAAAATTAGTCGGTCATTGCCAATATGAACTGATGTCCTTTGGACTATGCTGGTTCAATGGGGCCAATTATATCGGTTCCCCACATTACTAACAGCCAGCTAGCTGCTGTTGGGTGTAGCGGATTTGGATGCTGGTGGATGAAGTCCCTGTGAATTTGGCACGAGTGACACTGCTTCACATATTCGAGGTAGTCTTGAATCATTGTAGGCCAATAATAACACATTCTTTTGATTTTCAGCTTCATTTTTAGCCCAGCTTGGTGAGAACCGCAGAGTCCGTCGTGAGTTTCTTGGACGACTTTCTTTGCTACTTCCGGCCCCAGGCATCTTAGCCACAGACAGTTGAACGATCTCTTATATAGAGTATCATTAACCAAGGCAAAGGACAGAGCTCGTTTTATAAGCTGATGTCTAGACGATGCATTTTTGGGCGTTCGTTGGGATTTGAAGTAGTCTGTAAAGACTTCCCTCCAATCGTTGACCTTTTTCTCGTCCCTTATTTGAAGAGGCACTTATTCGGTCGTTTCTTTTCCTTCGAATGGCTCTGTTAAGTCTCCCGAAGATATTTCTGTCGACGCGAGGATCCCACGACTTTGCACGATGATCTTTACGTCATCGAGGTCTTCGTCAGCTAATTCCTTAGCCAATTTGTCCAACGCATCCGCCTTGCTGTTTTCTGCACGCGGTATAATCTCCAGGATGTAGGAGGGGATTTGTGTCAACGGTTGTTGTACTCTTTCGCTATACTTTATCAGCTCCAGCTTGCATGTCTGATAGTCACCATTTACTTGGCTAACGATCAGCTGGGAGTCTCCATATATGAGGATGTCTTTGATTCCCATGTCGACAGCGATCTCGAGACCTTCTATCAAAGCTTTATATTCAACTTCATTATTAGTCCTCGTCTCTGTTAAGAAAAGGGCGTGATGCATTATCCCTCCTTGTGGAGTCATGAAGATGAGGCCCACCCCGGCTTTGATTATGGGGTGTTTTGCTTTCGCCTCTTCATGGAAGATGCTCCAACGAAGTAGAGTTCCCATTGGGAATCATTTTCTTCCTTCTCTCCTTCGATTGTGTCGAACACATGTTCATTCGGCAACTCGCAATTTAAGGGGGAGTCGGCTGGTATCGGATGCTCGGCGAGAAAGTCGGCGATGGCTTAGCCTTTCACTGCTTTGAGAGATCGATAGGTTATGGAGAACTCCATTAGGAGGAGGGTCCATTTGGCAAGCCTTCCTGTTAATATAGCTCTTGACATCAGATATTTGAGAGGATCCACCTTTGATATGAGATGGACCTCATGTGCTAAGGTGTAATGTCTGAGCTTCGTTATCGCAAAGATCAGTGCCAGGCAATGTTATTCAATGGGGGTGTAGTTTTTTTTGTCCCCAGGAGAACTAGACTCAAATAGTACAAAGCTCTCTCTTTTTCTTGATCATTCTCTTGTGCCCATAGCGTGCCTAGAGAACCTTCAAAGGATGTTGTATATAGGATGAGGGGTTTTCCCTTAACCAGAGCGGTCAATACCGGTGGATTTTGCAGATATTACTTGATTTCTTCTAGTGCATTTTGGCACTTTTGATCCCAGACGAACGGGGTCCCCTTCTTCATTAGATGATTGTAAGGACGGCATTTTCCAGAAAGGTTGGCTATGAACCGCCGAATATACGCGAGCTTTCCTTAAAGAGATCGCAACTGTTTGAGAGTTCTTGGCATAGGCATTTCCATAATCGTCTTGATCTTTGAGGAATCAATTTCGATACCCCGGTGCAGTATGATGAATTCTAGGAATTTGCCTAAGGAAACTCCAAATACGCATTTTAGAGGATTCATCTTCAGATTATACTTCCGAAGACGTTGGAATACTTTGTTTAGATGTTCCCAATGTTCTTCGTAAGACTTGCTCTTCACCATAAGGTCGTCGATGTAGCATTCGACAATCTCATGGATGAGGTCATCGAGGATCTTTGTCATGGCCCTCTGGTAGGTAGCGCCAGTGTTCTTTAAACCGAAAGGCATCACCTTATAGAAGAATATGCCCAGCGGAGTCCAGAAGGCGGTATGTTTTTGTTCTTCAGGATGCATTTTTATTTGGTTGTATCCTGAAGATCCATCCATGAAGGAGAAGACCTCATGGGTAGATGTGTTATCGATCATCGGCTCGGTAACAGGTACTGGGAAATCATCCTTCGGGCAAGCTTTATTGAGGTCCCGAAAGTCCATGCAGATGCGCACCGTCCCATTTTTCTTCATCGCCGGAATGATGTTAGCGATCCAGTCGGGATATTGAACTTCTTGGATGAAGCCGGAATCGATTAGTTTCTTGACCTCGGCATTTATACTCATCCCAAGTTCGAGCCGCATTCTTCTTGGCGCCTGTTTGACTGGCTTTATGTCCGGAGATATGGCCAGTTTATATACTGCCACATTTGGATCTACACCTGGCATTTCGGAATATTTCCATGCGAAGCAGTATTTATATTTCATGAGCACGTCTTTTAACATGGCTACCTGTTTTTTAGGTAGCAGCTCACTGACGAACGTTGGCCTCGGGTCATTTTCCGTCCCTAAGTCAATTTTTCTTAGGTTGTCCGCCGTAGTGTGTATCCCGTCTTCCAGCTCTTTTGGCGCTGGTGGAAACTCTGAGATCACCTCGTCCTCATCTTCATTTATGAAGCACCTGAAGGGTTCATCTATAGTCTCATGCCCTCCCTCCTTTGAGAGTGTTATCACATGGCAGGTACGGGTTCGCTTCCATCCTTGATGTTGAAATGGTCCTATCCTCACGGTATAGGTTCTCCTTGGCTCATGCTTTTGCGGTAGGGTTACCCTCCAGCTGTCGGATAAAGCGAACCTGCCTTGTTGATACTGGTCTTCGACCCAGTCTTTGAAGGTGAAGCAATCCTCAAGAGGGTGACCTATGGCTCGGTGGTAGGAGCAATAATCCGGGTGATGGACCTCGTTTATTTTTTCGGGGTGCCGAGACTCCGGGAGCGTCACCATGTGATGCTTTATGACAAGGTTGAATGTTTTCCTTGTCTTGTCTTAAGGGAAAGAGTACTCCCGACCCATCTTCTTTATAAAGAACGAGTTCCAATCAACTTTTCCTCGATTGCACGGCTTCTTGGATCCGTTTCATTGTTTTCGAACGTTGTTTGCGACTTTGCCCTGTTTTGTCCTCTATTTCGGAATTTTCCCCTTTTGCGAGGACATACAGCGGGCTGGGGATGAAGGGCATTATACTCTTCCTTTTCTGCAGACTGCTGATCGACGCGTTGCGTCCTAGATTTTTCATAGATAGCCATTTCGCGGCTGCGGTTGTCTCGACTCCTTTAATAAGCCTCTTCTATTAGCTTATCTATTTGTTCTTCGAGCGACAGACTTAACGTTCTTAGAGTGGGATTTTGCTATGTTTCAACGTCACGGCCATTTGGAAGAGCATTTTCCTCTTCTCTGGAGTTGTTTATGACGCGGCAGTTGTGGAACTGCTCCCGTTTCCTGGACCGAACGTATCCGAGCCCGGTTGTCTCCATCTTCCTATTAGGCATCTTTCGCTGGGTCCTAAATTGGGCTTGCCGAACAGTTTGTTCGAGTGGTACACCTTGGCATCTTAACAGCCTTTTCAATCCTTCCACGTAGTATCTTGGCAGACAGATTGGTTGAAGTCTATCAAGTGCAAAGTCGGTACCGTGCCAGACTTCTTTCTCTACTCTGGTCTCGGTATATTGGTAGAAGAAGATCGCATTTTCACCTCTTCGTCTGGGAGGCACGTAGAAAATCTGTAGTTCATGTATGCTGCATGTACCGAGCGCATCAAGTTCCTTGTAGTGCCGAGACGGAGCCATTGTGATTTGCAGGCTCTGATCTTCTCTGGCGAGGGTTTACACTGATAGGCAAATGGAGAACATTGCGTTGGCCTCGTCCTCAGAGTCACTGCCAAAGACCAAAATAGGAGTAGATGGTACGGGCCTGTTGTCTTGGGGTTACCCCGAATAGACTATTTCTTCATCTTCCTCGGTATCGCTCCCAAAGATCGTGATGGTGGCGATGGACTTCTGTTTATCCTCCGGCTTATGACACATTTCCGTATCTTCGAAGTCTGGTAGGAAGTACTTTGCGTCTTCATATTTCCGGACTTCGTTTACCGAGAACGGGTTTAGTTCCCCTGTAACGGTGTATTCCAAGCCATCTTTGAAATACTTCATACACTGATGTTGTGTAGAAAGGACAACATTGTATTCGTGTAACCAAGGCCTGTCGAGCAGAGCGTTATAGCAATTTTTGGCGTCAATGACATGAAATTTGATATCAGTGACGAGCAGCCCGAAGCATAACGTCAAAATTACGGACCCAAGTGTCCGTGATGACTGTGAGTCGAACCCGGAGATGATAATTTTATCTCGGGCCAAGTGTTGAATGTTCATGCAAATCTCCTTCAGCACTTTCATGTTAAAAAGGTTGACGGAGGATCCGTTGTCAACAAGGATTTTCCCTTTCTTGATGTCGTGGCAGTACCCGGTGACGTATAACGGGTGATTATATTCACACGTATCGAGGAGGAGGTCTTCATCGCTGAATGTAATGTCAGCTGTGTGAACCTCTGCCAGCTCATTCTTCATCTTCTCTTCTGCGAGGAAAACTTAGAACTGATAAGGCTCTTGTAATGCCTTGATCAGAGAATCTCGTACCTCTTTGGACAAGAGGAGAGCATCCAATATGCTCAGTTGTGAGGGTATTTTTCTCAGATGTGCTAGGACATTATAATCCACCGTGTTTTTCTTAGGCGGCTCCCTGGCTGGGAGTTCTTTAACAACTCCATCGTCGAGGGCAATTTCCTCAAGGATTTTTTCTTTCCCTTTCTCCTTTTTGCTCGAACCTTTGTTTGTAGATCCGAGATTCTTCTCAGGCAGTGTGCGGTTACGCAGCTGAATGTTCTCACAGTTCTTCTCCTCCTCTTCTTTTTTGAAGGTGGAGTCTTTAAAGAGAGTGCAAAGGGGTATTTCGTACTCAGAATCGCTCTCGAAGGTAAGAACTTTGGGTTTTTTCTTTTCCGGACTGGTATCAACCAAATGACAGTTGCTAGTCATTTTTTCATGCGCATCTGTCACACCTTTTGTCACACCCCGCTTCCCAAAATACGGAATACGAGGAGTTGACAAGGCCAGCCATGCTCCTACGGTCAAGGAAACATCCTGCCGTAGTCACACTTCGGCTTCTAGCTTTACATGGTAATCAGTAAATAATGCACAGGCAATGAGAAATGCAGTAACTGAAACGAAACAATATAAAGAACTGACCTGATGGAAACAAAAGAGTATAACTCTGGATAGCTAATCAAGGTGTCCGTGATGTGCGTCTGGTCCTGGTCCTGGCCAAATCCTTTCCTCACACTGAGCATGCATACTCAGGTCGTCAGAGCGACACAATAGCAATATAATATATATATCCAAGTGACAACTCTAACAGTGATAATAAATATATATAACAGTAAATCAATGACGGTATAGGTATGAACATGCAGTAACCAAAGAAGTGTCTAATAGAGCAGGTGAACAGTAAAGCAGTAAAATAATATGCCAGGTATGTCAACACAGTAAGTAATGTATATCAATATCATTATCCCTATCATTCTCTAAGTCTCACTGTATAAGTCACTAAGCCTATCGTCAGTCCAAGTGTGAGAGTCAACCACTCGCAAGTGTCCTCCACCTAAGGGTAGAACCCAAGGGCAAGGGACCACGGGCCCAACATGTAACTCACGGTAATAATCATGTACCCTGTAAATCTCCATATATCTCCATATATATAAGCCGGCATGGGACTCCCGAGATTATGTTGAACTCACACTCAAACTACCCCATACCCCATGGTCTACATCAAATGCTAACCATAACCTCAAATACCAATCGGTCTGTGACAAGTCTGCGCGAGAACTGAAGGCAGGACCTCCATCAAGCACGTCCCGACTAATACATAAGATAAATGGCAGTGTCTGGTGCCTTATCTGTGACACCCATGCAAGAGCTTCCATAAGTGTCCCATACCACTTATAGTCACACGTACACGCGTTCCACAGACGTCGACAATGCAATAGAATAATAAGGTTCACTGATTGTGTACAAGTACGTGTCACTTTCACTTATCCACTCATGCACGAACACTAACGTACTTGCCACAATCATCACTAATACCTAACACTGGGTAATGCACATGATCTCTAGATTATCAGAGCAGTCACGTATGTATGATAAGATGAGGAAACAGTATGTAATGCATGATTAAGATGGCATAAATCAGTATTCTACCACTTGCACAATTTATCCTAAATCAGACATGTACAGTTTAGCGAAACAATAAATGGGGAATAAATAGTATGATTGATTATCTAACCAGCTAATTTGGTTTCACGGCAATCGGGTTTCCGGATCACTAGTTATGGCCATTTCATTTTAAGCGTTCACGGCTGAAAATCCGGTTTCAGAATCGGAAGTCCGTTTCGTAACGCATTTTAATCCCAGTTGAGATCAGAATTTAGCGACACTACAGTTGAATGAAATCTAGGGTTTTCAGTAATGTTTTCAAAGCAATAGGCGTATTCTCAATCGCGTCTGTACGTCAGGAGATATACACTGATCAATACTAGTATGTCAATTCTGATTCTGTTGGGACTGTTATACGTCCCCATCTTTTAAATTACAGATTAAATAACAAACGATGACGAAACAGAATGAAACCACTTGTGTTATCTAGCTAACAGATTCACCTTTAATAAACAGCGGAGTTCCACAACCTATGAGTTAAGGAAACAGGTGGTACCCATTACGGGACAGTAAACAACGACTAGAGTCGCTCTGGACTGCAGTCCAGAGTCGCATTCCGATCCAAATATCGTCACAACTAAAGTATAGAAATCATTAGAAACTTACGTAGGGTTATATTTCGTCGAGTCGGTTTCGATTTAAGCCCTCGAACGCATCATTCTAGTATATATATAATTTATGGGGATTTTAACGGTTTTCAGATACAAGAAATTTCCAGTTTTACGGGTATATTTGGGGTAGTCGTTTTTGTCGCTAATAGTCGTATTATCCAGTGAAATTTATACACAATATTCAAGATCACATGGGCCAGCAATTTCCCTCTTGTTCCGTCAATTTAAATAAGGATTTCCATTGAGATCAAGCATCGAACAGTTGCGCCATATATTTTATCGAGAGTTGTAAATTTGTAAACTATACGATCTAAGATTGAAATACGAATATATTAGCATGTAGCAAGTAAAATACTTGCCTGGGAACGTTTTGGGCGATGTACGGCAGCGGCAACGTCACGATGCGCGCGACGAACGACGCGGTTTGGTTTCACGGCCTCGGCTCGCGACAACTAGACTCAAGCTCGACTACGATGGGGAGGCATTGATGGTAGCGGGGCAGCGGAGAGGAGCTTGGGCTCGGCATCTCAACTGCGGCGATCCAGATGGTAACAGCTAGGAGCTCCGACGGTGTGCAGGGGTGACATCGGCTTGGGGGTAGAGGCAAGGAGAGGGGTGGTGAGCTAGTGGAGGTTATGGGTAGAGGAAGGTGGCGTAGTTGAGGTAGAGAGAGATGGGGATAGAGATTGAGAGAGAGAAAGTATAACAGAGAGGGGGGGAAGTGAGAAGTTGCAGAGAGAATGAGAGAGAGAGGTTGTAGTGGGGGACAGAGAGAGTTTGGGAGGGATATGCAGAGGCTCGGGGGTGGATGTTTTGGAGGCGTTGGTGATGATGTTGATGACGAGGAGGGTGCAGGGATGTCGACAATGAGACGAGAAGCTCACCGGCGTCGAGGCAGGTGATGGTCGAGCTCAGGTGCAGGGGAGTTTGAGCTTGGCTGTGGGTTGGGTATGCCGACGAGGGGTGGAGTAGTGGGTGAAGAAGAGAGAGATGTGAGGGAGGACGACGAGGAGATTATGGGTGGTCGTCACCGTCGTCGGGGTGCAGTGGGTTGTGAGAGGGCGCGGCTGAGAGTTGGGAGCGATGGAGAGAAGGAAGGAGAAAGTGATGAGGGTTAGAGGGAGCAGTGAGGTTGGGACGAGGAGTCGTGGTTGAGGTCACGGGGGCATGGTCAACGGCGCTGCGAGCGTGGCGCGAGCGTGGGCGGAGGAGTCGGCGGAGAACACGGATCGCAAGAGGGGGAAACGGAAGTAGCCGTTGGGGAAGATGGGTGTGAAGCGGGTCGGGTCGGGTGAAGGCTGGGGGAGTTGGGCGTAGGCTTGGATGAGGTGGGCTGGGCCGGCGGTTTTAATAAAAGAATTCATTTTAAATTTTGTGTGTGGGCTGAGTGAACGGGCCGGGAAAAATAATTTAAAATAAATTCCATTTTTCAATTAGTTTGGGCTGAGGAGCTGGGCCGCTGGGAAATTAATAAAAGGGAAAAAGATAACGAAGGGTCGGGCTGGGAAATGGAGAAGAAGTGAAGGAGTGGGCTTGGTCTTTGGGGAAAAGAAAATAAGTTTATTTTAAAAAAGAAATGGGCTGCTGGGGGAAAAATGAGAAACAGGCCGGGTGTAATTTTAATGAATAGAAAAATGGGTTGAAGGGAAAATAGGGTTTTGGGTTTAAATAAAAATATGAAAAGAGATGGACCGGAATAGAGGTTTATATAAATGGGAAAAGAAAATGAAGAATTGGAATTTAGGGTTTGAGAAGGGAGAGGGGGAGATAAAATGGATTGGGAGATTCAAAATATTTAATATAGTTTACAGATGTAAATAAATGAATTTTAAGGGTAACAAAAAAGCAATACGGATATTGGTATAAAAAGGGCTGGGTGTTACCTCATACCACCCTTACAAAAATTTCGTCCTCGAAATTTAAAAGAACGACAAGCTATAAATAAATAAGTGAAAAGTTACTACATCGAACACTAGTGGTTTACTTAAAACAGGTGGATAAAATTTTGAAGGTATATATATATGTAAGAACAACATACAAAAGATAGGTCTAAATAGGTATAAGACAGGAACAACTATAAGGGCAACTACATGTATACGAGAATTTAGATAACAATAGCGAATAATAATAATCAAGGCGTGTTCGATAAAATCGAACCCAAATATGTGCACATATAAGTATATCAAAAGTAGTACAGCAGAAATAAAAGTATAAGACACGACCATTTATAATAGTAACCATAGGCGCAATACCCGAAATAAAGTAATGACAATAAAGTGGTGAAAGATTTGTCGGTAGGTTAAAACATTTTAGGATAATGTATCGATCAAATAGTTTTAAAATAACTTAGAAAACTCACATAGTGAAATAAGAATCATGGAACGAAAATATGCGCGATATAAGGTTGCGCTACCGAAAATAATGGGAAAGCTAGTAGTGGAGTACTGGAAATGCGTAAAACGGGGATAGTCGATAAAACACACCCTTCGATAAACACAAAATAGTGAAAACCAAATTTTCGAATAATAATGTCCCTAGATATATTTAGGGTAATAGGAAAAACACAAAAATGTATAGGGCTGGCTAAGGTAAGGATTACAAGGAAGTATGGCTCATTCAGAAGGTCGGAGTGTGGCGGCTTTAGGCTGAAGGTCAAAGAGATTGGGTAAGGGTGAGCAGCAAGGACTACAAGGGGAAACTGTATGGGGAGGATAATGGTCGATACATCATGTGAATCAAAAATCCGAAAGGTCAGTTAACTTGGAAATTATCAATTTCCCCTCTCAGAAGGATCTCAAACGAGGCATAGACGAAGGATGAAGGGTGGCCCATTCCAAAGATCGGGGTATGGTACTGGTTAATCTGAGTGAGGGTCGAATCAGCACAAGGTATAGGTGTGGACAGTAAGGGATCTCAGGAGGAAAAATCAAAGCATCGAGTGAACCAGTAAACAAAAGATTTGCGAACTCAGAAGATTTATTTCATTCAAGAAAATTCGAAACAAAGCACCCTCCAAAAGTAACAGATGGCCCTAACTATACACAGATTTATCTAGCCAGAGCAGACAACATCTAAAAATCCCGTCAGTCGCGGTTGTGGAGATTCAGCAGGTTGCGGTAGGCTCGCGCGCTCAGGTAGGGGCGTCCATTCCCATATCGCCTCGCAGGGATCGCCATTGGGAGTTCTTCCACAGCAGGGTCTTGATCTTCTGGTCCTTCTTTCTCGGCTGGAGCTTCTTCATCGAGGTCTGATTCCATGTGATTCTCTTCTTCTGGATTCCCTTCCATGGGATTTTCCTCCATGGGATTTTCCTCCACTGGATTTTCTTCTATCGGGTCTTCCTCAGGATCTTCCTCTATCGGGTTCTCTTCAGGATATCCTTCCTTTTTGTCGGAATCGCCTATCATGTCAAACTCTGGGGCGGCTGCTCCTTCGTCCTCTGAATCGCTGTTTCTAAAAATGACCTGGGGACCGTTGAGCTCATCGTCAGAACTCATCAGCGTGCGGTCTAAGGAAACGCATGACTGTGCATCCTCATCCAGATGCGGCGCTGCTCCAGGGTGGGCCATGGCCTGAAAGGAAAGAGTCATGATTAGACTGTGGAACACATCAAGAAAATAGCTAAGGGTACGGAGTATAGGAAAATATGCGGTGGCCAAGAACTGAAAAACCAGGATTAAAAATGCTGTGATAATGAATAGTATGAATAAGGGGAAAGACAAGAGAATGATACATATATTACGATTCAAGTTTTTATTGCATTCAACTAAAAGTTCGACGGGTACAAGATTTCAAACGGAAAGAAATATTTATAAGAGGATGACAACATTACTACTGAAATTAGAAAACATGAAAATTCATCTTGCACTAGACCGCTGCATTCTCGTCACGCGAGTTGAATCCTGCGCTGGGTCCGCCTTATCCTTGAGGTTCGAACTACGCAATAATCATCACTTGGCAGAAGTGGAGAGTGTGGACGAGTCTCCTCCTTGTAGCTCCTTCCTTTTTGGGCAACCGTTGATAAGATGTTCGCTGGATCCGCAAATCAGACATTTCCTTTGGGCGCGGCGACAATCCCTCTGAAGATGTCCTGGCCTCTTACAGTACCCACAATATTGGGTCTTCTGCTGCTTCTGTCGCAGGGAAACAAATTGGCGCTTCATCTTCTTCTCTTTTCCTCGCCTAACAGGGATCCCTTTACAATTTGAGACTCCCGCTGGTGCCTGATTCACCTGCCTTCTCAGTCCTTCAGCTAACAAGTCGTTCGTTAGCTCCTGGGCTTCCTTCAGACCTTGCAGTACACTCAGAATCTCAACGGTCTGATTCTGGGGAGTGGAGATAGAGAAAGAGTCGTTGGACGTCATGATCCTGGAACAATAATTTTGAGAACGATATAAGGCACAAGCTATAAGAATTAAAATATAATATGGATTAGGCAAGGAATCAAGAATATCTGGTGTGATGGAATTCATTAAAAGTAGGAATTCAACTGTAGGATTCTAAGTCACTTAAACGGAGTACGATAGTATAACTATGATGTAGTTCATAATTACAACCACGTAACTTTGCCAAGTCACCCGAAACCCTAGCGAATGGATAGCAGAACACATAATGTGAATATGGATCAATAGTAACAAGTTTACAACCTAGACCGAGGGATGTCTTAGATTGTCAAGCTATACACGGAAAACTGCAATCCCAATCGAAGCAAAACCTAGCTCTGATACCAACTAAACCATGTCACGCCCCGCTTCCCAAAATACGGAATATGAGGGGTTGACAAGGCCAGCCATGCTCCTACGGTCAAGGAAACATCCTGCCATAGTCACACTTCGGCTTCTAGCTTTACATGGTAATCAGTAAATAATGCACAAGCAATGAGAAATGCAGTAACTGAAACGAAACAATATAAAGAACTGACCTGATGGAAACAAAAGAGTAGAACTCTGGATAGCTAATCAAGGTGTCTGTGATGTGCGTCTGGTCCTGGTCCCGGCCAAATCCTTTCCTCACACTGAGCATGCATACTCAGGTCGTCAGAGCGACACAATAGAAATATAATATATATATCCAAGTGACAACTCTAATAGTGATAATAAATATATATAACAGTAAATCAATGACGGTATAGGTATGAACATGCAGTAACCAAAGAAGTGTCTAATAGAGCAGGTGAACAGTAAAGCAGTAAAATAATATGCCAGGTATGTCAACACAGTAAGTAATGTATATCAATATCATTATCCCTATCAGTTTCTAAGTCTCACTGTACAAGTCACTAAGCCTATCGTCAGTCCAAGTGTGAGAGTCAACCACTCGCGAGTGTCCTCCACCCAAGGGTAGAACCCAAGGGCAAGGGACCACGGGCCCAACATGTAACTCGCGGTAATAATCATGTACCCTGTAAATCTCCATATATCTCCATATATATAAGCCGACATGGGACTCCCGAGATTATGTTGAACTCACACTCAAACTACCCCACACCCCGTGGTCTACATCAAACGCTAACCATAACCTCAAATACCAATCGGTCTGTGACAAGTCTGCGCGAGAACTGAAGGCAGGACCTCCATCAAGCACGTCCCGACTAATACATAAGATAAATGGCAGTGTCTGGTGCCTTATCTGTGACACCTATGCAAGAGCTTCCATAAGTGTCCCATACCACTTATAGTCACACGTACACGCGTTCCACAGACGTCGACAATGCAATAGAATAATAAGGTTCACTGATTGTGTATAAGTACGTGTCACTTTCACTTATCCACTCATGCACGAACACTAACGTACTTGCCATAATCATCACTAATACCTAACAATGGGTAATGCACATGATCTCTGGATTATCAAAGCAGTCACGTATGTATGATAAGATGAGGAAACAGTATGTAATGCATGATTAAGATGGCATAAATCAGTATTCTACCACTTGCACAATTTATCCTAAATCAGACATGTACAGTTTAGCAAAATGATAAATTTGGAATAAATAGTATGATTGATTATCTAACCAGATAATTTGGTTTCACGGCAATCGGGTTTCCGGATCACTAGTTATGGCCATTTCATTTTAAGCGTTCACGGCTGAAAATCCGGTTTCAGAATCGGAAGTCCGTTTCGGAACGCATTTTAATCCCAGTTGAGATCAGAATTTAGTGATGCTACAGTTGAATGAAATCTAGGGTTTTCAGTAATGTTTTCAACTCAATAGACGGATTCTCAATCGCGTCTGTACGTCAGGAGATATACACTGATCAATACTAGTATGTCAATTCTGATTCTGTTGGGACTGTTATACGTCCCCATCTTTTAAATTACAGATTAAATAACAAACGATGACGAAACAGAATGAAACCACTTGTGTTATCTAGCTAACAGATTCACCTTTAATAAACAGCAGAGTTCCACAACCTACGAGTTAAGAAAACAGGGTGGTACCCATTACGGGACAGTAAACAACGACTAGAGTCGCTCTGGACTGCAGTCCAGAGTCGCACTCCGATCCAAATATCATCACAATTAAAGTACAGAAATCATTAGAACCTTATGTAGGGTTATAGTTCGTCGAGTCGGCTTCGATTTAAGCCCTCGAACGCATCATTCCAGTATATATATAATTTATGGGGATTTTAACGGTTTTCAGATACAAGAAATTTCCAGTTTTACGGGTATATTTGGGGTAGTCGTTTTTGTCGCTAATAGTCGTATTATCCAGTGAAATTTATACACAATATTCAAGATCACATGGGCCAGCAATTTCCCTCTTGTTCCGTCAATTTAAATAAGGATTTCCATTGAGATCAAGCATCGAACAGTTGCGCCATATATTTTATCGAGAGTTGTAAATTTGTAAACTATACGATCTAAGATTGATATACGAATATATTAGCATGTAGCAAGTAAAATACTTGCCTGGGAACGTTTTGGGCTATGTACGACAGCGGCAACGTCACGAGCGCGCGACGAACGACGCGGTTTGGTTTCACGGCCTCGGCTCGCGACGACTAGACTCAAGCTCGACTGCGATGGGGAGGCGTTGATGGTAGCGGGGCAGCGGAGAGGAGCTTGGGCTCGGCATCTCAACTGCGGCGATCCAGATGGTAACAGCTAGGAGCTCCGGCGGTGTACAGGGGTGACATCGGCTTGGGGGTAGAGGCAAGGAGAGGGGTGGTGAGCTAGTGGAGGTTGTGGGTAGAGGAAGGTGGCGTAGTTGAGGTAGAGAGAGAGATGGGGATAGAGATTGAGAGAGAGAAAGTATAACAGAGAGAGAGGGGGAAGTGAGAAGTTGCAGAGAGAATGAGAGAGAGAGGTTGTAGTGGGGGACAGAGAGAGTTTGGGAGGGATATGCAGAGGCTCGGGGGTGGATGTTTTGGAGGCGTTGGTGATGATGTTGATGACGGGGAGGGTGCAGGGGTGTCGACAGTGAGACGAGAAGCTCACCGGCGTCGGGGCAGGTGATGGTCGAGCTCGGGTGCAGGGGAGTTTGAGCTTGGCTGTGGGTTGGGTATGCCGACGAGGGGTGGAGTAGTGGGTTAAGAGGAGAGAGATGTGAGGGAGGACGACGAGGAGATTATGGGTGGTCGTCGCCGTCGTCGGGGTGCAGTGGGTTGTGAGAGGGCGCGGCTGAGTGTTGGGAGCGATGGAGAGAAGGAAGGAGAAAGTGATGAGGGTTAGAGGGAGCAGTGAGGTTGGGACGAGGAGTCGTGGTTGAGGTCGCGGGGGCGTGGGCAACGGCGCTGCGAGCGTGGCGCGAGCGTGGGCGGAGGAGTCGGCGGAGAACACGGATCGCGAGAGGGGGAAACGGAAGTAGCCGTTGGGGAAGATGGGTGCGAAGAGGGTCGGGTCGGGTGAAGGCTGGGGGAGTTGGGCATGGGCTTGGATGAGGTGGGCTGGGCCGGCGGTTTTAATAAAAGAATTCATTTTAAATTTTGTGTGTGGGCTGAGTGAACGGGCCGGGAAAAATAATTTAAAATAAATTCCATTTTTCAATTAGTTTGGGCTGAGGAGCTGGGCCGCTGGGAAATTAATAAAAGGGAAAAAGATAACGAAGGGTCGGGCTGGGAAATGGAGAAGAAGTGAAGGAGTGGGCTTGGTCTTTGGGGAAAAGAAAATAAGTTTATTTTAAAAAAGAAATGGGCTGCTGGGGGAAAAATGAGAAACAGGCCGGGTTTAATTTTAATGAATAGAAAAATGGGTTGAAGGGAAAATAGGGTTTTGGGTTTAAATAAAAATATGAAAAGAGATGGACCGGAGTAGAGATTTATATAAATGGGAAAAGAAAATGAGGAATTGGAATTTAGGGTTTGAGAAGGGAGAGGGGGAGATAAAATGAATTGGGAGATTCAAAATATTTAACATAGTTTACAGATGTAAATAAATGAATTTTAAGGGTAACAAAAAAGTAATACGGATATTGGTATAAAAAGGGCTGGGTATTACACCTTTTTGCCGTCGACGAGCCTCGCGCTTCATCCTCTTAAAGTGTTTTTGATGGGCAACATATCCTTGCCGCCACTTCTTGAAGGTATTGCATTCCTCGGTGTGGTGGGTAATCCTCCGATGATATAGGCAGTAGTTTGGATGTGAATCCTCTCCATCGAGGCATATGACCCCAAGAGTGTTTCTTACGAGAGGTGGCAGCTTCATTCCCATGGACTGGGCTTTGGCGAACTGCTTCTCTGTCTTGATCCTGCTTTTATTTGTGACAGGTGTGCTTTGGTTTGGTTAGAGTACTTTAAGACTCATCCTCTCCGCGGCTGCTTCATCCTGACGTTGATGCTTAGCTTTTTCGTATATGGTTATTTCGCGTTCTCGGTCAGTTTTGCTTTTTTGAAAGGCTTCGTTTAACAGTCTATCGATTGGGTCTTCTGGCGATTCCGGGAATTTTAACGTCGATCCTACCCCCAGTCCCTCTACGATGTTTTCTAACGCTGAGGGAGCTTCTTCGCTATTTAACGACGAATGGGAGACCATATGCCAACTTGCTACATAGTCTTCGGTTTCTTCCGATGAGTCATTTTCCTCATCGTTGTCACTATCTTCATTCTCAAGAATATGCTTAAGGAACTCTTCAAGGGTGACCGGTGTCCACGTCTTTTAGTTGTACTCCTCTAACGCGTCGATGTACTTTTGTAGGTTTGTGCATTTGTCGTCATACTCGGCAGGCTGCACAGGCTTCTTGTTCTTCTTCTTTTTCTTTGAAGACTTCGAAGGCTCGACTTGGGGATTTTGCCCTTTGTCGACAACTTTCGATATGGGACGCGGTTTCAGCATCTCTTCGATGATTTCGGGTTCAAGTGGGCTTTTCCACCTAACTGCTGGACATATCTGTAGATCCTTTAGCATTCTTTTGGTTTTAGCTGAAAGAACGACTTCCCATGGAGTTTCTTCCACGAGCGAGCATGATGCCCTTGGTGCATCCACCTTTTTAGGAGTGTGCTTTTGTGCCGGGTTCACCCTCCAGTTCTCAGACGGCGCGAACTTCCCCTGTTGATACTGGTCCTCGACCCAGTTCTTGAAGCCGTAGCAATTCTTAATTGGGTGGCTCACCATTCTGTGATAGGAGCAGTGGTTGGAGTTGATGACGTCACCGGGTTGCGATGGACGTCGTGGATATGGCAACGTAATGAGTTTGTTACGCATTTCTAACTCAAATAGTCTCCTCGTCTTATCGCAGAGAAACGAGTAAGCACGTCCTAGCCTTTCTTCCAGGGATAGGCGTGAACGTACGTTGTTTTGGAAAACAGTCGGTTTTGGGCCACTCGGTTGTTGTTGAGTGTTGGCGACGAAGGCCGCTTTCCCTTTACCTTTGGCGTTTCGAGGGTCCTTGTTTGAGGAGGAAGGCCCATGGCCCATCTTGTCCATTTGGGCCAGTTTATCGACCAAAGCCTGGAAGGTAGTTGGTTTGAAGAATGTCATGAACTGGGACACAGTCGTTTGAGGATCTAGGGTCCCGATGAACATGCCTACAGTGGGGGATTCTTCAATGCACTGTTCGCACTTAGACCATAGGTTCCGCCATCGGATCGCGTATTGGACCCAGATTTCTCACAGCCTTACCCTGGCATTAATTAATGTTGTGATCGAGGTGCGCTTGCTTGCACTGGCGAACCGCTGTGTGAACAGCAGTTCCATTTCTGCGAACGTTTTTACGGAGTCATTTGGGAGCTCCGAGTACCATTCAAAAGTCGTTTCTGATAGGCTGCCAACGAACTGGCGAAGCAACAGTTTGTCATCGCCTCCAGTGTTACTACACAGAGCTCTAAATTACGCAACATGCTGATGTGGATTGCTTGTCCCCTTGTACACATGGAACTTGGGGATCGTATACCCGGCGAGTATTTAATTTGGTCATACCAGCCCGAGTACAGTCGCCCAATTCTGATGATTTGGCCAACAGCTTCACCAGCTTGATGAGCTCGTATTTGTTGAGCAATATAATCATCAAGAGCAGTCTTGGAGATCGTTTCCTACTTGGCCACTGATAAGGCCGGAAGAGGGTTTGATATTTTCCCTCTGTCGTCCTCGATGATTATCGACGGATCTTCGGCTGGGGTTCTAGCTAGATCATCATTCCAACCATGTCTTAGAACAAAAGTGTCATCTGCTTTATGTTAGCCACTTATTCTGACACCTCCTTGTCTTCTCTTTCAATCACCCTTCGCAGGAACTCTGTATCGGTCTCCTGCTCTTGGCGCTGTTCGGTTGTAGTGTCTGGGCTTTCTTTCTGCCCGGTAAGTGCTTCCATTTTGGTCAGCATTTTCTGGAGCTTTTGTTGTTGCTCCTGAGCTTTTTTCAGCAACCGAGTTTGCGGTCGATGACCTACCAAAGCATGGCTTTTCTCTTTCCCGAAATCCATGGACCGTGTGTACGATCATGCCCCCAGACTTAGGGCATTTGGGTCCAGCGCCTTTGGAATTTGCTGCAGGCGGTGGGATTTTCTCTGGCCTCCTCCTTTTGTGGGAGGTCGAAATTGAAGGAACCGTTGTAACAGGCACCCGTATATAAGAAGCCCTTTGCTGTATGACGGGGGAGTAGTCTTCCTCTTGCCGAGCTTTCGATTTCTTTGGTCAACGAGAGTAGCCTTTGTCGATCACAGAGTCTTGGACTTTCCGCCAGACTCTATGAATTTGGGAGGAGAGCCGTTGATGGGGACGCTCCGGCTTTGCCTGCACTGTGGTTTCTGCAGGCAGGGGCAATTTCTTTAGCACCGCCTTTGAAGAGTTCTTGCAGACCTTCCTGAGCAGCTCAAAGTTGTTCCCGGTTGGAACAGCAGCGTCAACTTCCACCATTGGAGCTGGTGGGGTAAGTCCAGAGGGGGAGTTGCCCCCGGTTTTTCTCACACGGCGCCAGTGGCGACGTCGAGCTTGTCTTGCAGACGGGACTGCCTCAGTTTTGGAAGCGGCTTCTTCATGCCCTCAGCTTTGCTGAGGGGCTGTTGTTGGTGTTAGCCTGTTGAAGACTGACGTCCTTGGCAAATTTTGAGGAGGATCGGCCAATCTTTCGAAGACCGACTTTCTGATAGGGGAAGCGCCTTTGACGACTTCGCCCATAGCAGGAGTTGGGGGGCTATCCGTTTTGGGACAGCCCCTTCAGGTATCACGAGCCTCTTTGCGGGGCCGTTCGAGTTCTTGCCCAACCTGTTGAAGATTGAGACGTCTGAGCTTCGGCTCAGCCTGGTGAAGACTGAGACATCGGATTTGGAAAACCCGTTGAGATGGGCCATTGTAGTCACCAGTCAATCGAAGGCCGACCTCTTGGGAGCTTCTTCCTGCGGCGCTGAGGCACCGACACCCACTGGTGGGAACATGGTCCCGAAGAATAGTCCAGTAGTGGCTTGCGTAACTTTCCCCACCGGCATTGAAAAGATAGAGGCTGCATTGGGTCCGTAAGTCACTCCTCCAGTTGGGGCGGAGCGGGAGTTGCTGTTGCAAGTTGTGCAGTTGGATGTCATCAATTCTCTCTTCTGCATAGGAGCAAGACACCAAATCTTAGTACCTTAAATCCAAGGGCAACCATAGTGAACCGCGATTTTGTTTGCGAAACATGACACACGAAGTATGGAGTAGAAAGAGGAAAAGGTCCCACCGGGCGTGCCAGAATCTGTTCACCGCCGAAAGACAGGGACCGATACGTTGGGACGTCTGGCTTGAATTTGGGGACAGATGCTATTTGGATTTATCCGTCCACATCTCTGAAGATACCAAGTTAATTTATGGCACCATATATCGGAGGTTTGGATGGATGCGGCCGTTGTAGCAGACTTTATCAGATTCCCCCTCGTTTGTGAAGGGTTTTTGATTGTGGAGACGCTCTTCCCTGGGGGCGTGAGCCCCTACAGTTAATTACGTTACCGTATTGTGATAACAACTTTCTCTTGCTCCGGAAGTTCACTTCGTGTCATGTGTGTTTTTGTTTGTTTAGGTTGCCCGTGGATTGTATACGGAGACTAGTTTATGTCGTCGCTCGTAGGGTGCTGATTAGTCCAAATCTGTATATTTTAGATTTGGGTTTGATTTATTTAAGGACCGTTAATCGGATTTGAGATTAAGATCAGCTTAAATATATACGAGAATTTAGGGATCGGTTTTTTAATTTAAGGACATCACGGTCCATTATTGTCATGTTTGGGTCAGATATTAGTTTAAGGACATTTCGGTCCAACATTTCCGTTTTAGGGACGAATGTTAGTTTATGGACATTTCTGTCCATTATCGCCATGTTTTAAGTGGGTATTTTGAGGTGTGCCGGCCAATTTGGAAGTGCATCGATGTATGACGAGAAGAGTTGGTGGTGATCGGGACCTGCCACCTCTATGAAGATGTTGAGGAATTACAACGACATATATCAGTGGTGTGGAAAGATGTACCCTCGAACCAAATCCCGTATTTGAGGAAAAATGGGTTGTGGTGGATCTAAGAATCGTTAGACATATTTGAGACTAAGATTACCTTAGGAGATATGAGATGAATATCATTTTGGATATCATCAATGAGAGATCATTAATCATTTTTGAGACTAAGATCGTCTCAATAATGTTTTAAAGGATCATTTTTACTTAAGATCCATCAAAAGAGCATTTGGGCTCAGCTGCAAGAAACTTCAGAGACTTAGCCAATTTGGGCTTAGTCTGCCTATTCTTTTCTTTTTTATTCAAAAAGTGCTAAGCACTCATTTGGGCTCTATCTGTTCAGCCCTTTTCTTTTTATGAAAAAGTGCTAAGCACTTATTTGACACTCTGACACTTACATGGGTGTCATGTGAAGCATTTGATTATGGGCGCCGCCCAATGAGCGCTGAGCACTCTGCTACTTTGGTTGTTTATGGAGTGCTGGGCACTTTTCTTTCTTCTTTTCTTTTTTGATGGCGCCTATGTGAGGAGCACGTGAGGTGCTACCCAATCAGTGCTAAGCACTCAGCCATTTTGGCTGTATGTGAAGTGCTAAGCAATTTTTATGTGGCGCCCGCGTGAGGAGCACGTGAGGCGCTGGGCGCTGCCCAATCAGTGCTAAGCACTTAGCCGTTTTGGTTGTATGTGAAGTGCTAAACACTTTTTATGTGGCTCCCGTATGAGGAGCACGTGAGGCGCTGGGCACTGTTAAAGAAGGGCGCCCACGTGGGAAGCACGTGGGGCGCTAGTTTCTTTTATATGGAGATTTAATCTCTGTTGATATTTTTTTAGAGAACTTAAATCTTTGTTAATGGTATTTTGACCATTAACGATCACCAAGATCACTATTTTGAGGATCTGGGATCATGTTCTTTTAAGAACTAAGTTCTTGATTCGAAGAAATTGAGTTCCTGGAGTATTATGGACTCCATATTCTTTCTCTTTTAAATTTGTTCTTCCCTTAATCTTTGATTCTTAAGAACAAGATCTTCCCGATGAGAATTAAATTCTCAACTTGTAGGAGACTTGTCTTGTAGATTTCAGATCCAGAGAAAGTACTAAATTCTTTTGGAAGGGCTCAACCCTTAGATATGTTAGGTAAAGAAGATGTTTTGATCTCGATATTTTCTTTAGGTAGGGTTTTGAGAGTAGAGCTCTTCTTCTTTGAGAATTGAATTCTCTGTTCTTTCTATCTGTGGTCTCTCTATGTTGTTCTCTCTCTGTTCTCTATGGTTATCTGTATGTTTGTGAGACTTGAAGTCTCAGGTCCTTTATATAGGTAAGGCAAATTATTGATTAGTTTTGAGAAAATCTCTCATTGAGAAATTCCAACTGATTTAATTGGTCTCAAAATTGATTTGGGGAATTTACCCACCATTGGATCTTTGATCCAAAGACTTCTGTTTTTACAGAATATGATTTTTGGTTTTTAACGAGATTGGGAAAATATTTTCCCTATACAAAATTTATTCTGTAAAATGGTAATTTTTACCATTGGATTTTTTAATCCAATGGTTCTCTGCTTTACAGAGAGCAGTCCTTCTTATTTAGAAAGATTGAGGGAATATATTCTAGAATAGAATTTTATTCTACAATTAGATTTTTGATCCAACCGAGAGTACCTTTCTTATTTCAGAAAGATTTGGGAAATGTTTTCTCCCAAAGAATTTAATTCTGTATTTTGATGATTTATCGTCTCCGTTGGATCTTTGATCCAACGGCTCTGTTTAACAGAGAGTATTGTAGAATTTAATTCTACCTGGACGTTGGCGCTCACGTGTTATTCACGTGGGCGCTACTTAAGAATTTAATTCTTAAGATGGGTATTCCTGTGCTTCACACACTGGCGCCCATATGAGGTGCACGTGCGGCGCTATCTAAGAGTTTAACTCTTATTTAATAGATTCTTTTATGCTTTGCACATTGATGCCCGCGTGAGGAGCACGTGCGGCACCATCTAAGAGTTGTACTCTTCTGTGCTTTGCACATTGGCGCCCGCGTGAGGAACACATAAGGCGCCACCATAGGATTTAATCCTATAAGATTAGCTCTGGCACTGACACCCTCATGGAGAGCACGTGAGGCACGGCCTCATTAAATTCAACAGAGTTTTGCTATTTTATTAGGTTAAATATATTGGGAAAACAATTGCTCTGCAATCAAATAGAAACCCTTCAATTCCCCGTTTATCCTCATTGTAATGCATTTTAATTCATCATTTCAATTCCAAAACCCTAATTTCCACACTATAAATACTACCACATGCCCTAACCCTTCATCATTCTGAAAATTCTAGCCAAAATTCTCAAAATTTCTCATGTACAAGTGGAGTAGAAGAGGGTTTAGCAAGCGATCAAGTTCCGGCGAGGATCGAAGCCAATTCCGGCGATTCCGCAACGCCACGATGACAGCACCCTCTCCTTCTACCTTCTCTTAACCTAACTGAATGGTAAGTCCCTTCCAATCTTCTTCCCTCTTCTTTAAAAATTCTATTTAAAACGAATATCGATAAGTGGGGTTAATACCGATATTAATCTTCTAAACCCTAAAAACTCACCTTTTTTCTTACATATTGTCCATACAAATTTTACACAATACTTATGATCTTAATCATAATATTTAGGATAAAATTTTAATCAAGAATATCATGCAAAATAGCTTTAACTTAATATTTACACTAAAATACCTTAAACTTCACATATCCCTCCTTTAGAATTTTTGTTAATTATACCTTTGGAAAACTTCATAGGGTAATGACCTACCCCTCACAAACACATATGGTTCCATAGCACGATAACTCTTTCATGTAGATTTGTGTTTCGAGAAAATATTACATTAAAATACCCTTTACTATAAAAACCGGATTTCTTTTAAATTGTATTTTAATTTCCTTTACAAATATGCCTCTACAACCCTTTTTAGGGGACCCGCTATTGGATGGTACAGATTATCGCACATCCTTGGGCTAGTAGAGTGAGATGCAGACCTCCTCACGGAGCATTCGATCTCGAAAGGTTTTAATTGCGGTTTTTAAGAAAAACGAATTTTCTAATTTAATAAAATTTAATTTTTAATAATTATATAAATATTACAAATCCATTTATTTTCAAATATAAAAAAACTTACATTTTTCTAAAAGATGAAAGTTCACAAGTTTCATCAAAATACCATCAAGATATCAATACAAGACAAGCTTTACAATAAAATACCATGAACTATTAAAGCTAAGTTAATATCACTAAAATACCTCAAGTCCTTAAAATTCACATCCATTAAAACCCTAAATAATATAAATAACTTCTCGAGATTTATTTTGAAATTATATAAAAAAAATATTTTTCATAAAACCCCTCGAGTTATATAAAACAATATTAAGGACTTTAGTAAATATAGGTTAAAGCGGGATCAATTCTCTTGAGCCTCAGGAAGCCGGAGAAAGTGAGTGCTTGCCTATTTAAGGTAGAAAACTTAACGGTGTTATCAATGGTAATTGTCTTGGAAAAATACACAAATCCTGTCGTCCATGTGCAGCAGTTACCGATAACTCCCGAACCTAATTCAGGATCCAAATCAGTTACAAGTGTCTGACTCAAGTCAGAGTCTAAATCAAACCTGAATCCAAACTTAAATCAGAATACAACTCAATCAGAATCCAAACTCTAACATGCATACTTGAACATGAACCTGAATACCTGAATTCAAACACAAATATCAACCTGAATACATGACTTGACTTGACTCGAACCATAAATACAACTTGACATGAATATAAGAATACTTAACATGAATACTCGATATCGACATGAACTCAATCTTGTCACTTGATGTATTCATGGATTCGAGCAAGGCCTGTAAATTAATCAGTAATGTAGAGTACACGGGGTGCTGGGGTAGTTCATGCGTGAATCCAATGAAATCTCAGGAGTCCCATTAGATCATGAATTCATGTCTACTAACACAAGTAAGCCATCATGAGGGCCTGTGTTTCTTTATTCCTGGATTACAGCTTGTTGAGTTTGGAATACTTCAACACTAGGTTGAATCCCGTTACTAACACTTGATTCGGGCCTTTGGTTCTTTACCTCTGGATTACAGCCAGTTGGGTTCAAGAACACTCTTGAGATTGGTTGACATTCACTTTTGAACTTACGTTAAATTAGTGTACCCAAGTAGAAACATGTTAAGACCCTTACATTCACTGCATGTTCACTATACTTACACTACACGGCCATGTTACATTTGTTTGCCATTCTCATGCTATGTTGTCATGCTTATCTACTTATCATATATTACCATACTTGTTCACATATTACAATTTCCATTTATACTGTATTACATGTCATCTTGCATGACATTGCTGAGACACCATAGCTCATAATCAATTGTTCATGATATACACTTTCTTTATCGTTACACTTTATACTTCACTTCATTTTTTCTTGGGGACTTACCGAGCGAAAGTTCACTGACGGGCATTCCACCCATCTTTGTTTTCGTGGAATGTTTGTCGGATATTGTGGAGACTGAGGAGGCAGACATCTCAGAGTAGGAGCACGATCAGATCACGACCTAGGCTTAGACCAGTTATCTTCTTCTCAGTTTATGTATGCCACCTGTTTAGGTATTTCTATTCTTGTATTTTCCTTTCAATTGTTATCATGTATTTTCCTTTCTATTCCTGTTTAGGTATTTCTATTCTTGTATTTTCCTTTCAATTGTTATCATGTATTGTAAATGAATCAAGTTGAATGTAAATAAAGTTGTTGAATTTTAAATTTCATATTAATTCTCTTGTCATTTTATATTGCTTATTTTACGCTTAGCGTATTTATTCCGGGAAATAACCTTCTCAAAATAAATATATCGCGGGCTTGCCACGTCATCGTTTCCGTCTACTGGGAAGTGGGGCGTGACAGTTAACGTTAAATTCCATGTGTGAATGTCAACACAACCGTAGAACTATTCATGAGCACAAGAGTGGGGCCCCAGGAGCAAGGAAACACGGGCTCATTTCATGTGTTAGCATCGGGGCTCTAGACTGTGGATGAGTCAACCCGACTGATATTCGAGTAAAACAAAAAAAGAGGTTAATACAGAACTCCTGAAGCTCCGTTGGATTCACACATGAAACTATCCCAAACACTCGGTGTATAATATATTATAACTGGTTAATAAACTTAATTGATTCGATTGATTGATTGATTGACATGTCTTGATCGAAACCTTAGATTGCAAAAGGTGTAGATTGTATTCGAGTGAGTTGAGTAATGTGCGAGTCATGACAATTGCAATCTAGATTTGAGTCAAGTTGGTTCGAGTAGATTGGATTCGAGTGCATATTCGAGTTAGGTTAGGGGTTCGAGTTTGTGTTCGAGTCTAGATTCGATATTAGATCTGAGTTTGGATTTGAGTTCATATCTTTTCATGTGAATTGATGTAAATTGTTAAACTCTTATGTTCGAGAGAAATCGACAACTGCTGCACATGGACGGCAGGATTTGTGTCTTTATTCAAGACAATTACCATTGATAACTCCGTTAAGTTATCTAACCTGAATAGGCAAGCACTCACTTTCTCCGGCTCCCTGGGGCTCAAGAGAATTGATCCCGTTTAAACCTATATTAATCTAGAGTCCTTAGATATTGTTTGTATATCTCAAGGGAGTTTTATGAAAAATATATTTTAATATCGTTTAAAAATAAACCTCGAGGGTAATTTATAACATTTAGGGTTTTTATGAACATATAGTTTAATTATTGTGGTGTTTTAATGATAAAACCTAGCTTTTTTAAAGTTTGTGGTATTTTTATGAAAACCACCACTTTTGGAAACTTGGTGGTATTTTATTTACAATTTTAATCTTTATTTTAAAAAATATAGTTTCTTAATATACTTTTATTGAAAATACGAATTTATAATTTTTATATAATTTTCCCAAAAATTAGTTTTTATTAGAAAAGGTCGCGTTTCTTAAAAAACCGTATTTTTATTTCTTTCGAGACTGAATACTCTGTGAAGAGTTATGTATCTCACTCTACTGTTCCAAGGATGTGCGATAATCCGCACCATTCATTAGTGGATCCCCTGACGAGGGTTGTAGAGCCGTAATTGCCAAGAATTTCGAAATACTGATTTTTAAAAACCCGTTTTGAAACGGTGTGGTATTTTAATGAAAAGGTTCTTTTACTTTGAATTACCCATATGCTTAGAATACCATGTTATGAAACCATACTGTGCGTGTGGGGTAGGTCATTACCCCATGAAGGTTTTAGGGTTTGGGTATACTAGATATCGAAAAAAGGTTACACTAAAGTTCATGGTATTTTAATGAAAAAGCTTGTTATATGTTGGTTTCATATGAATTTTGTTAAATCTAAAAACTAAATGATGTGAAATTATGTTAAGATTAAGGTAGCATGTTAGTTTGTTTTAATTTACTTAATACATACCTTACAAATGTAAAAAGAATATGATATCGGAGATAACTTCTCTTTTGTCGAGTTGTTTTAAAAAAAACGAATTGAGATGAAAGAAAATGAAAGAAGATGGACTTACAGTTTTTAGAAGGTTAAGAAGAGATTGAAGAAGCATTCGGGGGTCGTGGTTTCGTTGAAGATGCTCCTATCGTCGAGTTTGGCTCGCTACTCCACTTGAGGGGCTTAACTTCACTTGGCACTTAGAGAGTTTTGAGAGAATTCTTGCTATAATTTCAGAATGGTGAAGAGCTAAACCATGGGGTGGTATTTATAGTGAAAAATTAGGATTTAGAAATTAAAAATATGGATTAAAATACATTAAAAGGTGTTAAATGGTGAATTGAAGGGTCAATGTTTGATTGCAGGAAAATCAAGCAATGCATCGGAGTTAAGGGAAGTCGAAGGGGTGTGTGTGCAAAGCACGGAGCCAATTGGGCTCATCTTGACCGTCGGCGCCAGCCGAAACGAGGGAATGGGCGGTCGGGATTGAGGCAATCACCTTGAGATTCGTGCCACGTGGGTTTTTGGGTGTGTACACCTCATTGCGCCTGTTTGATTTTTCTGAAACTTTTCATTTCCCCGTAAATTGCATGTGCAATCATCTTGACCGTCGGCGCCGGCCAAAATGAGGGAATGGGCGGTCAGGATTTAGGCAATCGCCTCGAGATTTGTACCGCGTGGGTTTTCTGATGTGTACACCTCATTGCATCTGTTTGATTTTTCTGAAATTTTTCATTTCCCCGTGTATTGCACTTGCAACTCTTGGGCTTCCAAAAAATTAAAAAGAAAAATCTGAAAAAATAATTGTGTCTGATGGGAATCGAACACACAGGTTATGTCACAACAGTGCAGGGGCTTTACCAGTGAGTTACAAGTTGTTTCTGTCACGACCCGAAAGTACGGAACATGACCGGCACTTAAACTACGAACGTCTCGAGGCGTACGTAATCTAAGTAAACCGAAAACCCAGAAATCCAAACCAAGAAGAGTAGTAGAGAGTAGGAAAAACCAATTTAAATCAAGTAGTTTTAATAGCATAAGCCGAATTATGCGGGTTTCTAAAAACATCAAAAATTTACTGAAAATTTCGGCAGAGTCTCCTTTGTAAATACTGGCTCCCAAACGGGATACAACATGAATAGTATACGAAATCAATAAAAGGCATCCCCAAGCGGGATCTAGCTCTTCGTCAATCGACGGTCACAACCACACAAGCAATATAATATACAACGCCAACGGCGAGGATCAAAAACTCAAAAGGGAACTCAAAACCACCAGAAATATAACGAGCGACTCTAAGGTCGAAAGAATAAACAACACTGGTCTCTATCTCAATAGATACATGTTTGGTTGATGGAATTTACTAGATACAACTGAATAATATTATACAAGGTAATATGATGGGTACGATACAAGAAAAACCCACCTACTAGCAAGTCATCCGAATGAAACTGAGCCCGCAAAGCCGTAATGAAACCTGTACTGCAAAACCTGCAAGAAACTGGGGCACAACGGGGGTGAGTTGCCAACTCGTGAATAGAAAAACATCTACGCTCAGAAATCGCATAAATAACGCAACCTAGGTCAATGATCATAATATATCCTCAAATATAAGTATAACAGGCAGCCTATAACAATGGCTAGGGTAATATCTAACCCGAGTATAATTTCATGTACCCCTGTTAGTGCCTCAGGTAGCAATATATCATATGAATGAGGTATGAATGCATGAAACAGAATACATGTAAATGAAGAACTGTTTTCATAAATTAGTGAGATTTCCTTTGTATTTTTAAACTGAGGTATCATAAATGAAATCAGTATCAACAGTGTCTAGCATCGACACAAAACATAAATCTCACTGTCTCGAAATATCAATGTCTCAATCTCAATATCTAGGGCGCCGTCAGTCCAGACCGGCCCCTACCATCCATCTCAAGACCACGACGGTATCCTCCGGATATCCGACGCGTCGGGTAATATCACCGGTAGGTAGTGCTCCCCAGCCAGGCTCAACGTTAACACCACATTCCTCTTGCCCCGGGGTACCATACCGGGCCCACCATGTACCCGTGACGGTTCCTCCACTCCTCGACACGGATCTCCAAAACCACAGCAAACTCATGGTGGACGACACTTTACATCACTAGAAAACCGCAACATTTTATATTTTAAAAGATCATAAGTTGTAAATTTTGCGGCTTTCCCCGAAATCCAGAAATATCATAAATCTTAAGAAATCATCACAAGTGCATATGTCAATGATAATGAACTAGGCATGAACAACTGAATAACAGTATGCATGAAGTGGTAGGTAATAACTATAATGTCTAATATGACATATAAGGGAAGTACACTAATATCATGTCAACACTACTAGCTAACAATCTAAGTCAAGCAATTATATTCTCTAAAGTGTACGTGACATGGCAATTACCGATGAAGATGTGTGTGAGCCGGCAAGTAGGTGTACGTGGTACATACGCATCATCGGTAATGGTGCTGGTGTCCTAACAGCATGATATCAATAATGGAATATGCAGCAAAATAAATATGCAAGGCAGAGCGAACAACAATAATGTGCGGGAGCTGAATACTAGACACAACGATAACTAATCTGCAATAATCTAATATAAGTCCTACAAATGGTGCCTTTTGAAATAACACGAATCATGGGGTTTTGAAAATAGGGGCTACGGTGTTTTTATGAAAAGATACGTCGTTTTTGAAATATCCGTAGATTCCCTTGAGCTGTCTTTAAAAATGCCCACGATTCGTTAGTTTTTGAAATAGGTAAGAAGTCTAATCTAATCTAACAACTATACTAAACTATACGGCTGAACTAACAAGCTGAACTACAGGTAAGGAAACCGCCTATCATCTGAGTCGATACATATACATACCTGTATATGTATAGTCGGTGATCCCGCCTCAATAATATCATATCCGATACCATATCTATAATCAGGCATCCCAAGTCAAGAGTGCGGATCAATCATCCATATAGCTCGTACGTAAATCCGTCGTACGGCATCCCAATCTGGGTACGGTTCAATATCACATTCATCATACTATTCACCTGGTATCCTCTTTATCAAATATCATGATCGGGGTACTGATCTACGTCTAGTACCATACTGATACCGCCTACGTATGCATGGACGTGTGTGAAACACTACGTCAAAGACCCGCTACAACGTCATGTCGTATCTAAGATATGAACCCTGCTATATCACCGATCTCACGGCCTCAAATCAAATCTCATCGACTCAGCTCAATCCCAAGTATCATCCTCAATCCGTATGTGAACACATAGTCCCATACCCATGTGAACACATAACTATAAAGAATCCCATGAGCACATATCAATAGGAATGTATGCAAGTATGTATGTGTGTATGTGTGTGTGTAACACTACTCTAGGGTTCGCAACACTAAAGTAATCCAACACACCAATATCCATCCTAAGCATCGTTATTAATCCCAAATAACATATAATAATTGTTGGTGTGTATACGCATCCGTATACACCACCACGGACTGCGGGGGTGCTATACGCCATCCACCCGACTTCTCCCCGTAGATATAAATCTACTCACCTGGTCCTCGCTAGCCGGTGCCGACGTCGCCACGCGCTTGCTTGTCGTCTCGAAGTCCACGTGGGGGTACCTACATATCATAACGCACCGTATCGCATTAAAATCCGACTCATGACCAAATCGACACACGAATCTCACATAGGTCAAAACCTATGGTTTGCTTTCACAAATCAACCCAAAAACCCTCGACATCGGCGTACAAACGCCGATTGATCGAGAAAAACACCAAACGTACCAAATCATGGTTTTACAATTCACTAAAATATATAAAATACGATGCAATTCATCAAAACCAATAAATTGATTAAATCGATTTATTACAAGAAACCCTAGTAAGCATCAATTAGCCGTTTCACTTTAAAACTCGATGTTTAAACGAAACTAATGGCCACAATATCCACCAATTATCATAACCAAGTTATAGAAACCATATCAATAATTTATTCTCATCAACTTGTATAAATTCCAAAATTCTAGTTTTGCAAAAATATCCAATTTAACACTTTTTAACGCAAAATTTCACAATTTAACAATTTATCTTGGCTTTGCATATTTTAAATGGTTAAACCACTCATGGAAACCTTAATGATATGCTAAAAACCCTAACTAGATTTTAATCCCACATTTTAATAAAATTTCTAAAACCTAGTTAGCAAATTAGCATAATTATCACAATTTGGGCAAATTAAATATAACAATATGCAAATTAGCTACAAGATTTGGTTTTGCATAACTTAAGATGCTAAAATACATCACACTACCATGAACAAATTAACACAACCATAACTTTAATTTAACCCTTCTCTTGAATTTAAACTTGCAATTTAAAACCTAAATTAAACACCTAATTAAGTTGATTTAAAGTATCTAACATAAATTAAGCAAAAGGGTTAGAGTTATACCTTCACAAACCATGAGATCAAATATGGAACTTGACCTCCAAATTGAGATCTTTGCATCAAGATCCATGCTATAAGGGCTAAGGAAAAATGGGTAGGGAATGGATTTGGGATTTGTGAGGTTTTGTGTTGATTTGTGAGGCAATTTTGATGAGTTTTTTGAAGAGAAATGTGATGAGAAAAGAGGAGGGGCTGTTGTGTGCAGGAAATGGGGAGGGTCGGCCACTAGTGGGTGATTGGAGAGAGAGTGAGGTGAGGAAAGTAGCAAGTAAAGAAGTCCAAGTCAACACAAGGTCAAAATCCAACACAATTATCCATTTTCTTTTCTTTTCTTTCATTTCCTTTCCTTTGAAAATTCAAGTGGGAAAAATATGGTGGCTGCTGAATTCAGCCATGGGGAGGGGTAAGTGGGGGGGTGTGGGTGTGGGTACGGGTGTGGGGTGATGAAAAATCATAAATACAATACCCCAAACATCCATTTACGCTAAAAAAAGTCTTTTTTTCAATAATTTCTAAACCGTTTTGGCAAATGATTTCGTTCCAAAAACCACATGATAAATTTTTATTTAATGTTTTATGATGCACAAAATTTGTTTCAACTCATTCCAATTTGTAATTTTCCCTAATTAAATGTATTAGTGACGGCTTAAATAATAATAAAATAATATTTTTTTCAGAAAATTTGAAATTTCACCAGCGGCTCAATAAACACCAAATAATAGCAATTACATAGCTAGAATATGTATATTTAATTTTTATAATAAGATATTTGTATTTTGACTTTTTACAGAAAACCCCCTCATTTTACCGATTTTCCGAAATTTCACCGAAACGATTTTCAAAATGCTACAATCTTCCCCCCTTAAAGAAATTCGGTCCCCGAATTTAAATTTAAACTCCCCCAAATACTAAAACATCTAAGAAAAACCATCAAGTCGTCGGGGCTCCGAAATTGTAAATACATAAAACAAATCGTAGCGCAGCGCATGCGCTTGAAAAATGAGTATATAACTCAAATCAAAACTCCGTCAAGCATCCCGCAATCATCGGAGTCATGGAGAAGACATCAATGCCAAATCCAAATCAAAACCAATATGATATAACTCGAAACTATACATGTAAATATCGAATCTATATCTGTAAGTATCTGAAGGAAATGCATGCCAAACCTCTTTAAGTCGCTGTGCAACGCGTATAACACTGCACGGTGGCGGACGTCTATCATAAGAAAATAACTATATACATATATACCTTTGTTTGAAATGTACGTTCCGCCGTTTTGGAAACAATTTAGAAGGGTCTTCTTATTTTAAATATTTCGTGTCATATCAGACACGTAGGTAAATACTGAGGCTATAGCTCGCTTTTTGGAAATCCCTTCCATAACTATCAATGCATGCAAAATATATTCAGGTACTGTCCTCTGACTAGTCCCGCTCAGTACGAAAACACATAGCAATATCATAAAAACGTACTGCTCTATAAGAAATCAATCCCAAAATATGCACATGAATACTACGTGCGTCTGGTGCACACGGAAATCAAAATCCATGAATGTGCCATACATGCGCACAGAAACAACATCTAAGTGCATCGGGTGTGCACGAAACATCTGTTGTAGGCAACATGTGTGCCTGACAGCAAAATCAGGTGCATCTGACATGCACGAAAAAAATCTCGATTTAGTGCATCTGGTGCGCACCAAAATCACCCTTCAAAACATGCGCCCAACATGCGCGAAAATCCAAATCAGGTGCATCCATCGTGCACGAAATCATGAAATCCAATATCAAGCGTCGAACATGCGCAAAATCCAATCAGGTGCATAAAGTGCACAAAACAAATATCGAGTATCGCAATCGAAATCGAAGTCCATTACATCTAAGTGCACAAAAGGCGTATCACTGCACTGCAAGCATATAATAACTATACAGAGTGCAGGAACCAAATCGTGTGCATGCATACGCACAAAACCAACTCAACTGTTTAAAACCGTAAAATCACAAACATGTGAAACTAAAGCACGAAAACGATATCAAGTGCAACACTGTGCAAAGATCGTAAATCCTCAATCATCAAAATCAAATCATACGAATAAATCACCCAAAACATCGTAATCAATAATGGCGGAACAGTACTGCTCAAGCGCATCCTCTAAGAATCTCGGCCAACTGTCACGGTCACTAGTGGGACGTCTCGTCGATGATCATGAATTCTGGCCTGCTGGTGTGCGTAACAATGACCACTCCTGGGTCAAGGTCTTCACTGTGAATTACCAATCTTTCGGTCCATCGGCTCATCGGCCTGTCAGGTGTGCTAACGGGGACGATTCCGTTCTGGCACTTCTCTGGTCATCTCTTGGTCAATCATCGCGACCACTCGTAAGACAGCGTATTACTGGCGTCGGCCTCTGGCTCTCTGAATGTACGTGACACATCTGATCCTGGGTGCAAGTATCATTGCAGCAGTGTCCTGGAAGAAATCCTGCTCACGGTCTCTTCCATGTCTCGTCTCTGCCAACTGTCCGGAAGTCATTGTCCTTTCCTATATCTGCATCTTGCTCTGGAACGACTGCATACTCATCGCGACTCCTTCTGGAAGGTATATCCAGTATTCTGCCTCGGCATGCGCATCGCATCTCTGATGTCGGCGGAGGGGAACGTCATCACATCTAGATCTGGTACGAACCTCTTACTTCATTTTTCTCTAATGTCGTCTGCTTTGGACTCGTCTCGTCGCGGCTGCATGGACTGAGCTCCAACAGCTATCCTCGTATCGGGAGTCTCCTAAGAAATGCATCTCACCACCTAGCATCCGAATTAAGTCGAGCCATCCGATCGAGTCGTCAAAACCTCATAATCCCCCAAGAGCTCAACATCTTGGGCACAATTTAATAGTATCGAGTACATACCACAGCATCGGTGGTCCAGCCGTAGAAGGGCAAACCCAAGCCTCACTAATGGCGCCGTGGAACTGCCGCAAACCCGAAGGTTCAAAGGCTTTCACACGGTCATTAAGTCGAGTTAGGGTTTCATTCTTCTAGAGGGACCATAGAATTGCCTGCATGTCTTTCCGACTACTTTAAACTTGGATAAATAGGTTTCTGACATTCGATCGTCTCTGTCGACTCCCAACGTCTCCGCGTGAAGTCGTCTCTAGCTGGAATCAATCTATCTGATGACCTAGCATCGGGGTAAGCGAACGAACCACCTGTCCTAGTCATTCATCATCGGGTGACTAGCAACCTTCTATCATCTATTCGTACAACTCGCCCTGCCATAGTTCCAACATATGGGGCGATATCTCGTCGCTCGCAGCAACAACTGGCTCGCTCGTCTGCACGCTGAACAGTGCCTCAATCATCAGGAGTAAGCAACACACCAACGGTCATCAAAATCTGGCTGGCCTCTGTCAGTGGCTCAATCCTCTAGTGTCGATCAGCACATCCGAGTAACCTCATAAAGGCGATCCGCCAAACGCTCGTGGCGCGGAAACACAGTAAAAAGACACATCTCTGCAATCGTGTGTCGCCGGAATTTCGCCCTGGTCAGTCCTCGTTCGTGATGAGCTTGTGCTGACCGCAACTCTAGCCGTAGCTCTCCCTGCCTGTAACCGTAGCAGCAAAACCAAACTGGTACCGACGAGGCTAGATCAGGAAGGAATATAATACTGAACAAGGAAATGTACATCCTAAGGCTTCATAAGTGGAGTGGCGTGTCGTAAATATGCCGCGGAACATACCAACGGTACGTCACTCTACTTTAGTCACCTATTCCATCAACCAAGGGTCATCCTACGCTCCGAAGGTTAAAACCTAACGCTCTGATACCAACTTTGTCACGACCCGAAAGTACGGAACATGACCGGCACTTAAACTACGAACGTCTCGAGGCGTACGTAATCTAAGTAAACCGAAAACCCAGAAATCCAAACCAAGAAGAGTAGTAGAGAGTAGGAAAAACCAATTTAAATCAAGTAGTTTTAATAGCATAAGCCGAATTATGCGGGTTTCTAAAAACATCAAAATTTACTGAAAATTTCGGCAGAGTCTCCTTTGTAAATACTGGCTCCCAAACGGGATACAACATGAATAGTATACGAAATCAATAAAAGGCATCCCCAAGCGGGAGCTAGCTCTTCGTCAATCGACGGTCACAACCACACAAGCAATATAATATACAACGCCAACGGCGAGGATCAAAAACTCAAAAGGGAACTCAAAACCACCAGAAATATAACGAGCGACTCTAAGGTCGAAAGAATAAACAACACTGGTCTCTATCTCAATAGATACATGTTTGGTTGATGGAATTTACTAGATACAACTGAATAATATTATACAAGGTAATATGATGGGTACGATACAAGAAAAACCCACCTACTAGCAAGTCACCCGAATGAAACTGAGCCCGCAAAGCCGTAATGAAACCTGTACTGCAAAACCTGCAAGAAACTGGGGCACAACGGGGGTGAGTTGCCAACTCGTGAATAGAAAAACATCTACGCACAGAAATCGCATAAATAACGCAACCTAGGTCAATGATCATAATATATCCTCAAATATAAGTATAACAGGCAGCCTATAACAATGGCTAGGGTAATATCTAACCCGAGTATAATTTCATGTACCCGTGTTAGTGCCTCAGGTAGCAATATATCATATGAATGAGGTATGAATGCATGAAACAGAATACATGTAAATGAAGAACTGTTTTCATAAATTAGTGAGATTTCCTTTGTATTTTTAAACTGAGGTATCATAAATGAAATCAGTATCAACAGTGTCTAGCATCGACACAAAACATAAATCTCACTGTCTCGAAATATCAATGTCTCAATCTCAATATCTAGGGCGCCGTCAGTCCAGACCGGCCCCTACCATCCATCTCAAGACCACGACGGTATCCTCCGGATATCCGACGCGTCGGGTAATATCACCGGTAGGTAGTGCTCCCCAGCCAGGCTCAACGTCAACACCACATTCCTCTTGCCCCGGGGTACCATACCGGGCCCACCATGTACCCGTGACGGTTCCTCCACTCCTCGACACGGATCTCCAAAACCACAGCAAACTCATGGTGGACGACACTTTAAATCACTAGAAAACCGCAACATTTTATATTTTAAAAGATCATAAGTTGTAAATTTTGCGGCTTTCCCCGAAATCCAGAAATATCATAAATCTCAAGAAATCATCACAAGTGCATATGTCAATGATAATGAACTAGGCATGAACAACTGAATAACAGTATGCATGAAGTGGTAGGTAATAACTACAATGTCTAATATGACATATAAGGGAAGTACACTAATATCATGTCAACACTACTAGCTAACAATCTAAGTCAAGCAATTATATTCTCTAAAGTGTACGTGACATGGCAATTACCGATGAAGATGTGTGTGAGCCGGCAAGTAGGTGTACGTGGTACATACGCATCATCGGTAATGGTGCTGGTGTCCTAACAGCATGATATCAATAATGGAATATGCAGCAAAATAAATATGCGAGGCAGAGCGAACAACAATAATGTGCGGGAGCTGAATACTAGACACAACGATAACTAATCTGCAATAATCTAATATAAGTCCTACAAATGGTGCCTTTTGAAATAACACGAATCATGGGGTTTTGAAAATAGGGGCTACGGTGTTTTTATGAAAAGATACGTCGTTTTTGAAATATCCGTAGATTCCCTTGAGCTGTCTTTAAAAATGCCCACGATTCGTTAGTTTTTGAAATAGGTAAGAAGTCTAATCTAATCTAACAACTACACTAAACTATACGGCTGAACTAACAAGCTGAACTACAGGTAAGGAAACCGCCTATCATCTGAGTCGATACATATACATACCTGTATATGTATAGTCGGTGATCCCGCCTCAATAATATCATATCCGATACCATATCTATAATCAGGCATCCCAAGTCAAGAGTGCGGATCAATCATCCATATAGCTCGTACGTAAATCCGTCGTACGGCATCCCAATCTGGGTACGGTTCAATATCACATTCATCATACTATTCACCTGGTATCCTCTTTATCAAATATCATGATCGGGGTACTGATCTACGTCTAGTACCATACTGATACCGCCTACGTATGCATGGACGTGTGTGAAACACTACGTCAAAGACCCGCTACAACGTCATGTCGTATCTAAGATATGAACCCTGCTATATCACCGATCTCACGGCCTCAAATCAAATCTCATCGACTCAGCTCAATCCCAAGTATCATCCTCAATCCGTATGTGAACACATAGTCCCATACCCATGTGAACACATAACTATAAAGAATCCCATGAGCACATATCAATAGGAATGTATGCAAGTATGTATGTGTGTATGTGTGTGTGTAACACTACTCTAGGGTTCGCAACACTAAAGTAATCCAACACACCAATATCCATCCTAAGCATCGTTATTAATCCCAAATAACATATAATAATTTTTGGTGTGTATACGCATCCGTATACACCACCACGGACTGCGGGGGTGCTATACGCCATCCACCCGACTTCTCCCCGTAGATATAAATCTACTCACCTGGTCCTCGCTAGCCGGTGCCGACGTCGCCACGCGCTTGCTTGTCGTCTCGAAGTCCACGTGGGGGTACCTACATATCATAACGCACCGTATCGCATTAAAATCCGACTCATGACCAAATCGACACACGAATCTCACATAGGTCAAAACCTATGGTTTGCTTTCACAAATCAACCCAAAAACCCTCGACATCGGCGTACAAACGCCGATTGATCGAGAAAAACACCAAACGTACCAAATCATGGTTTTACAATTCACTAAAATATATAAAATACGATGCAATTCATCAAAACCAATAAATTGATTAAATCGATTTATTACAAGAAACCCTAGTAAGCATCAATTAGCCGTTTCACTTTAAAACTCGATGTTTAAACGAAACTAATGGCCACAATATCCACCAATTATCATAACCAAGTTATAGAAATCATATCAATAATTTATTCTCATCAACTTGTATAAATTCCAAAATTCTAGTTTTGCAAAAATATCCAATTTAACACTTTTTAACGCAAAATTTCACAATTTCACAATTTATCTTGGCTTTGCATATTTTAAATGGTTAAACCACTCATGGAAACCTTAATGATATGCTAAAAACCCTAACTAGATTTTAATCCCACATTTTAATAAAATTTCTAAAACCTAGTTAGCAAATTAGCATAATTATCACAATTTGGGCAAATTAAATATAACAATATGCAAATTAGCTACAAGATTTGGTTTTGCATAACTTAAGATGCTAAAATACATCACACTACCATGAACAAATTAACACAACCATAACTTTAATTTAACCCTTCTCTTGAATTTAAACTTGCAATTTAAAACCTAAATTAAACACCTAATTAAGTTGATTTAAAGTATCTAACATAAATTAAGCAAAAGGGTTAGAGTTATACCTTCACAAACCATGAGATCAAATATGGAACTTGACCTCCAAATTGAGATCTTTGCATCAAGATCCATGCTATAAGGGCTAAGGAAAAATGGGTAGGGAATGGATTTGGGATTTGTGAGGTTTTGTGTTGATTTGTGAGGCAATTTTGATGAGTTTTTTGAAGAGAAATGTGATGAGAAAAGAGGAGGGGCTGTTGTGTGCAGGAAATGGGGAGGGTCGGCCACTAGTGGGTGATTGGAGAGAGAGTGAGGTGAGGAAAGTAGCAAGTAAAGAAGTCCAAGTCAACACAAGGTCAAAATCCAACACAATTATCCATTTTCTTTTCTTTTCTTTCATTTCCTTTCCTTTGAAAATTCAAGTGGGAAAAATATGGTGGCTGCTGAATTCAGCCATGGGGAGGGGTAAGTGGGGGGGTGTGGGTGTGGGTACGGGTGTGGGGTGATGAAAAATCATAAATACAATACCCCAAACATCCATTTACGCTAAAAAAAGCCTTTTTTCAATAATTTCTAAACCGTTTTGGCAAATGATTTCGTTCCAAAAACCACATGATAAATTTTTATTTAATGTTTTATGATGCACAAAATTTGTTTCAACTCATTCCAATTTGTAATTTTTCCTAATTAAATGTATTAGTGACGGCTTAAATAATAATAAAATAATATTTTTTTCAGAAAATTTGAAATTTCACCAGCGGCTCAATAAACACCAAATAATAGCAATTACATAGCTAGAATATGTATATTTAATTTTTATAATAAGATATTTGTATTTTGACTTTTTACAGAAAACCCCCTCATTTTACCGATTTTCCGAAATTTCACCGAAACGATTTTCAAAATGCTACAGTTTCTTACTTTTGTTTAACAAAAATAACTTTTAACTCTTACACAGGCTGTAATACCCCTTTCTGTACAATAATAAAAAAATTCTAAACAGTGATTTCAAAGTCGTTACAGGCATTAACGAAAGCCATAAACTTTCTCATAGAAGCAACTCACATATGAATGAATGAAGGGATGCTTGGATTTTATTGAAGACGGTTCCTACTTCTATAAATATTAGGATGATATGATATCATATATATTGTAAGGATTATGTATCTATGGACAGAGAAAATCCAAGGCCTTTCTTTTAGGGTAGAATGAAAATAACTATCCGACGGATACCAAATCACACGAAAGAAACACCAACAACAACACACAAGATTTACCCAGGTTCGGTGCAACTAACAACTAATCCTAATCCTGCAACCCGCAACAAAAGCTTCCACTATGAGAAAAAAATTATAAGAGATTACACCGACTTCTCACCCCTCCGTTACAAAGAAATACTCTCTCTTACAAAACATCTCTTTATTCGTGACAGTGCTCGGCCGCTCTCTCCCACTCTAATCAAAGCCTAAGCTATTAGAGAAATATAGATTCATACAAAAGCCCAGAGAAAACCTTATATTTATAGGGTAAATAAATACTAGGAGATAAATCCATATTTAAATTATTGATAAATATGAATTTAATCTAGAGATCAGATTTAAATCTAAACTAAAGAGATTAGATTTAAATCATAATTAATTCCTAACTAATCCGGATTTAAATCAAATTTCAACAATCTCCACCTTGATTTAAATTCACCGTAATCTCTTCACTTTTTCAACACCTTGAAACTATGTTCTTGTCGCCTTGTGTCCGAAGGCACCTCAACAATCAACTAGGCACAACTTGAACTTGGACCGGAACCATTTCAGAAATGTGTCTGCTGGATCCTCTAGGATACCAATTTTCGTAAGAGATATTACCTTCTTCTCGGCCTCCAAGAAAAACGCCCTCACCTTCTGTGGAACACCCAAATCCAACAATCTACGCATATAGATGGTCTCCCTAACTGCCTGCATAACGGCTATCAACCTTGCCTATACTGTTAAAACGGCGATACCGAACTGAAGCATTGATCTCCCTGTCACTGCATCCGTGCCCAACATGTAACCTGTTGTCGGCCTCCATCTTCCCCTCTCACCATAGCTTGTCATGATGCACCCATTTACACTATCTCCACTGAATAACGAGTCGAACCCTTCACCATCTCTCATGTATCTCAGGATCCACTCCACATCCTACCAATGCTCTCCGCTCGGAATAGCCCAGCATCTACTGACTACTCCAACTACCTGTGCAATACTCAGTCGCGTGCATCTCACACCAACCTCTTCGCTCGCATATGACACCAAAGACACGTGATATCTGCATGCATCTGACCTGGTGATAACATCACTGAAAGCCTGAAGTGCATCTCTAAGTGAGAAGACACGGGTCGAATCTCCTCCATCCCATACTTAGATAGAACCTACTCAATACACTGATGTAGCTGACGCAACTCCTTATCCATGATACTCTCCATGTCACGAATCAAACATGCAGACTTTCTGTCGAACTCGCGATCCTCTTGCCTTAAAGACTCATTCCTAGCCACTTCTATGCGTCGAATTTCCCTAACCTCTGCACCACTGGCTCTACTGGACTATCCACTTGAATTGAAGTACCGACCACCTCGTCTTTCATAACATGGACTGGGATTTCGAACTCCACCTCGCTTGGAAACATACCTATTCTCCTTCCACCATTTGACCGAGTCTGTCTCCTTCAGAGTATCGCAGATTCAATGAATGTCACTTGGCTCATTACTCCACTCTGGGTTCTACGATACCACAATCTGTACCCTCTTACTCTACCTCCTAAGACGACAAGAGAACGTCTCTTAATCCTTGGCTCCTCGGTGCACCCAACAAGAAGAATCCCTGAGTAATTTCCAGCCCCTCTAGTCCATAACTCTTCGGGAATTCTCATACTTACCGCCGTCGATGGTGACCGATCGATAAGATACTCGAAAGTAGATAAGGCTCCAGCCCGACAATCTCTCAGAAAACCAGCCGTAAGACGTAAAGTTCTGTTCTTCCCAACTGTTCGAACCATCTTCCATGCAATGTCATCTGACCGAGTATCTCCTAATGTAGTGTACTTATGCACGATCCTCTCCGGCTTGCACAATCCTGCGAACTCCTGTGAAGAGAACCCTCCACCTAATCCGAATCGAAGAACCTTTACGTGCTTCCCGGATTGTTTTAGATAGAATCAGTTAGTAAGAGATTTATTCATGTAAAATGATTCCAACTTGTTCCACAATCCTACCGCTGTCATCATTTGCACCACTTTGCAAAGAATTTTATCGGCCATTGAAAGCTGGATTGTCACGCCCCGCTTCCCGATGTACGGGAAGAGAACGTGGCGAGGTCCGCTACGTATTTACTCTGAAGTAAACACGCTAAGCGTATCTAAGCGATATAAAGTAAATGTACACAAGAAAATGACAATAGATGTAATTGAACAGCAACTTTATTTATTAAACATTCTTTTACAAGTACAACTGGAAATGTAAATACATGGATAGAAAGCAATGCCTAAACAATGGCATGAACTAAAATGAAAATATGTACAAGTGATTATAGCTCGGGGTCTTCAGTGTACTGCTCCACGCCTTCAGTGCTGGTCTCGATCTCTAGTGCGTCCGATCCACCTGACAACATTCCAAAGAAAGAAGAAAATGAATGTCGTCAGCGAACAATCGCTCGGTAAGTCCCAAAGAAGGAGAGAAGTAGAATAAACAGAAAAGAGAGTATAACTAATATAATATTTGATTGTTAGGTTAACGTAGCGTTTGTAGCTTGGTACAGAAGATGCTAGTTTTCATGTATATGGTATTTTAATGAAATATTTGGATTTGTATTGAATTTGGATGGTAGTGTCACGTAATGGTGATTCCTTTGATTTAGAAAAACTTGGATAATTTGTATAATATATTAAAATAGGTCTTTTGATATTATTCATATATATATTTATATATTTAATAAAACTAAATTTTATTTATTTTCTAGAAATTTCATTTTCTTAAAAGTAGCATTAAAAATTCCATCGAGATCGAATGCTCCTTGCAGAAAACTGCATCTCGCTCTACTAGGCCCGAGGATGTGCGATAACCCGCACCATCCCGATCGGGATTCCCCAAAATGGGTTGTAGAGACGTAATTGCAAGGAATTAGATAATACTTTTCTTAAAGAAAACGGTTTTATAATAGTTTAGGGTATTTTATTGTAATTCGTGATATTCCCAAAAATATTGCCCAAAAGGAAATCGTGTTATGTCTAATATGTGTGTTATGATGAGGTAGGTCCTTACCTCGTGAGTTTTCTAAAGGTAATACAAGTATTATGTTGATTTGTGTCGAAAAATAAAGTATATGGTATTTTACCATAAAAATACGAAAAAGTTGCAACATGAATTATTTGTAGATGAAACTTGTTCTAATATGATTATTTATGTTTATTACACATTATATGAGAATATGATATTTATTGTTTAAGAAAAATAACCTTTTTAAAGAAAAACCGAATCGGAAGTCGGATCAACTCCATTTCCGTCGGGTTTTAAAAATGAAAGTTTTTAGAATAGAACAAGAGAGGGGAAGAAGGAACTTACTGGATATAAGTTTAGAGAGGAAAAGGTAGAAGTTAGGGAAGGTGTCGGGGCGTCGTTTCGTCGCCGGAATCTCTTCGGAACTTTGTCGGAACTTCGCCCTTTGCTAACTCCACTTGCACAACTAGGACTTGAGAATTTTTGAGAGTTTTGACAGGTAATTTCTGAGTGAGAATGTGTGAAATGGAGTGTGGTATTTATAGGAAAAATTATGGTTTAGAGGGTTAAAGAATGTATTAAAAATTTGCATTAAAATTGAATTAAATGGTGTTTTATTGTTCTCTGGAAAATGTGCAGCGAAAATAAACAATATAGGAGTAGTAGGGGAGTCCAAAGGGCTAGGGTTAGCAAATGAAGCATCACTTACGGATGGGGGGCCGGCGACGCCGGGCCGAGGATGGATCCGCCGGTCCATTCCCGGTAAGGAGTGCTTGGATCGTCGCCATGTGTCCCTCTCGCTTCATATACCCCAGTGCACGTGTTTGTTTATTCTGTGTCTTTTCATTTTACGTGTAGTGCACGTGTAAACCCTTGGGTTTCTAAAAGTTTAAAAGAAAATGCAATAAAAATATATAGGGCTGGGAGGATTCGAACACAGAGGCTATGTCACAGCAGTGTAAGGCTTTACCAATGAGCTACAAGTGCTTTCTTGCTGTTCAAAAGCAAATTTAATTTATAATTTATGCTCAGGCTCAGGTGCTCCTTTCTGTATTTTGGAAAAATTTGTACAGAAAATTTAGGGTTGTTACATGGATCGAACTGTGAGTTTTGTCTTCCGTCTCTACACTTTCCGCTACCGTGGTCATCGCCAGAATCCTGTCTTTTACAAAGACAATCTTATTGTCACGACCCGCAGGGTACGGAACGTGACTGGCACTTAAGTTACGAAACGTCTCAAGGCGTCCGTAAAATAAGTAAGCCAAAGCCCAGAAATCAAAACCCGATTTAGAAATAGAATGAAGGAAAAACCAATTTAATGAAAGCGATTAAATCCATTAGGTCACATCAAGCTTTTAAAAGCAACATCCCTTTTTCCAAAAATTCCGGCAGAGTCTCCTTTGTAGAAACAGGCCCCTAAACGGGTACAAAACAGGAGTATAAAGGAATAATCATGAAATATGGCATCCCCAAGCGGGAGCTAGCTCTTCGCCTCAAGGCGGTCACAAATCCCACGTAATGTAAAACGGCAATGTGCATAAATAAGCATAAGAAGCACAAGAAAAATAACATGTCGACTCAAGTGAGCTCGACCCCAAAATACAGCATAAAATACACAAATCTCACAGTCTCGCCTCTAGGTCAATATACAATAATACAAATAACAGGTGCAGCTGATACAGTAGATAGAGTACTCTAGATACAATGAATATACAAGGTGGTACAAAATGATAACACAACCCACCTACAAGCAAAAGCCTCGAGTTCAGACAAAAGAGGCAAAAGAAGCTAATGCGTCCGCCGCTACTGTGCTGACCGCCGCTACTGTGCTGACGGAGCGGACATGCAAAAAAGCTGTGGCACAACGGGGGTGAGTTGCCAACTCGTGAGTAATAAATAACATCTATAGAGGCTGTCGCATGCAGGCACGCAAGTATCTTAGCATCTATAATACAATCATGGCAGGATATACTAGCAGGTATGTATGCAACAGGAATGTACTAACAGGTATGTATGCAACATGAATCAACTCGTGATCTGGATATGTAAGTATAAGAAATTATTCTTTTCTTTTTTTTTGAAACTCTTTTTAAATATCAGCATAATATCAATAGGATCAACCAGAATCCGTGTCCAGCAACGACACCTCAAGACTGTCTCAAATCTCATATATCCATATCATAGTATCTCTGGCCTCAGCCGTCCGGCTGACCCATCTCAAATATCAATATCTCATCATCTGTGGCCACGGTCGGTATCCTCTGGATATTCGCCGTGCCAAAAAGTCACCGGTAGGTAGTCCATCCCCTGCTAGGCTCAACGCCATCATCTGCGACCTTCTCGTCCCGGGGTACCTTACCGGGCCCACCATGTACCCGAGACGGTTCATCCAACTCCTCGAAACGGGTCTCGAAAACCACAGCAAACTCATGGTGGACGACACTTACATCATTAGAAAACCGCAACTTTGCTTATTTTAAAAAGTACTAAGTTTAGAAATTCTTGCGGCTTCCCCCGAAATCCAGAAATATCATAAATCTCAAGAAATCATCATGAGTGCATATGTCAATGATAATGAATGCATATGGTATCAATAATCAAGTTGCAATGTATGATTAATAGCCTAGGCATGAGCAAATGATGTAATGAGATACATGCACATGAATAGCAATTCTACAATTTCATTTTAAGGATTTAATGCAAAAGCACAGTTTTAAGCATCAATATGGTGACAATGTTCTAGATTATAAGTTATCTAGTGTTGTGGCATGGCAATTACCAAGGCGTGTGTGTACGCATGAATAGTGCTCGTGCTGCATATAAAAACCCTGGTAATGGTGCATGTGTCATATAGAATGAGTTCGCATATGTATGTCAGTATAGAGCATGACTGTAGCAAATAATATACAAGTGTTATAATTCTAATTACTAACATCACAGGGTATCTTTTAAATTACTAAAACTATCGAGAGACTTGCGCCATCCAAACGATTATCCCCCGTAGATGTTACACCTACTCACCCATGATCTCGCGCTAAGTGTGTCCGACCACCTGCTTTCCTTTCTCCGCGGCGCTCGAAGTTCCTGCCTGCGAACCTAGAATTTACACAAGGCAACACATAAGCTAAAATACTGCAAAAACACGATAATTAAAACCAAACGAAAACTCGCGTCGCGAACTAAACGCGCGCGCATACGTAACGTGTGTGCATATGCCAAAACTAACGCGACACGCTGCGGCACACAGCAAACCAACTCAACACGCATCGTACGTGTCGCGCAAGTCCCGCTACGCTAAATATAGGTAACAGGTCCCAGATTTTACCTGGAGCAAAAACAAGGAAAATAAATAAGACCAAACCCCTCACCAAAGCTACAGACAACTACCTAACAAAACCCAAATCACTTCACCAAAATTTGGCCGGCGGCAAGGGGGGATACCGGCCAAAACCCGGTGGAGTGTGCCCAGGTCTCTACCCTAACACCGTTCACAGCCTAGTGTATAAGTTTGCTTACTAAGAAAACTACCCTAGATACAGCAGATTCTACGTATCCTAAAGTTTTATTTTTAAAACGCCTTAAAGCACTAAGTTTGCAACAATAGGGCGTTTTGTGAAATTAGGTGAAATTACAAGAGTCAAGTGATACCAACAGCAAATATTAGAGCTACTCTAACCTAGAAACCCTAATCTACCATATTCTCCAACTAAACCATCAAAATACCGTCAAAAGTCCACAAAACACAAAAAGTTAACCAACTCCCCCAGATTTCACCAACAGTAAAAAAACCCAAAACCCAAACAATACCACACACAGCCAAAAACCTACCTGCACCACTCAGCACAGCACCATTCCTCACCTCACCAGGGGGCCGGCGACGCCGGAAATGAGGAGGATGTCGCGCGGGTCTCGGGGAGGAAGAAGAGCACTAAAACCTACACACTACTCTAAAAAATCCTGCACACCATTCTGTAGGTGTTTGCTAAACTATAAAATGATCAAGGTTGTAGCAGATCTCGGATATCCTAAAAGTCTATATGAAATGCTAAGTTACACCAAATGGCAATGATCTGGTATACTAAAGAAATCTGGGGTAGATCTTAGGTTAAGTGGCCTTAACAGCACCTAGTCAAGCTATAATATCAACAAAACCAACACTTGGCCAAATCTCACTCAAATCACCCAAAACTAGCACTAAACCACATAATCAACACTAATCTAAACTAAATAACCATAACCTAGCAAGAAAGAAGTCAAGTTAAGAGATTATACCTCTAGGGATTCTAGGATGTAGGAGAAGAGAAGAAGAAGAAGGTGTTGATGCTGCTGCTGCTGAGCTGCTATGCTGCTGCTACTGCTGAACTGTTGCTGTTGCTGTTGCTGATGCTATTGTTGCTGATGCTGCTACCACTGCTGATGTTGCTGATGCTGTTGCTGTGCTGATGCTTGCTGGTGCTAATGTTGCTGTGTTGCTGCTACTGCTGTGTTGTTGTTGGTGTTGTTGTGCTGCTTGCTGCTGCTGTGCTGGTGTTGCTGTGCTGCTGCTGCTGCTATGGTGTTGTTGTTGTTGCTGCTACCACTTCTGCTGCTGCTGCTTCTGTTGTTGTTTTTGTAGCTGTTGTTGCAGCTGCTGCTGTTCTTTTTGGGTATGTGTGTGAGAGTGAGAGGGAGAGATGTGAGTGAGAGAAAGCAATTGATTTGAAACAAACAATGAGAGTCAACCCCTCTCTCTCTCTTCATTAAATGCCAAGCATGGCACATCCATCATGCCCTCTCTCTCCTCTACACAAGTCAACCCCTAACTAATTTCAAATTTTAAAAACTCAAATCCCCTAATTAAAACAATTTAGCTTAACATATGGGTTAACCCACCATGCTCATCTAAACATGGTTTAACCCTAGACTTAACCCAAGTTAACATGCACAAGTGTGTGCAGTCCAGATAAAATTCTAATAAAATATTCATAAAATCAAATAATTTATTTGAAAACCGTTTTGGTAAACTTTTTACCAAAACCCCACATTAAAACACGATTACCACTAATCGCATTCTAAGGTGTTACACTTATGCACATCTTGTTCTTTCAGCAGCGCCATCTTTAATCTCCATAGACCGAAATTATTGCGCCCACCGACTTTTTCGATCTCGTAATTTGTAGATGTCATCTCCCCACTCAACTCCAAAACATGAACTTGATGCTCTGATACCACTTGTTGTAAGGATTACGTATCTATGTGCAGCAGAAATCCAAGACCTTTGTTTACACAAAAAAATACACCAACAATAACACACAGGTTTTACCCAGGTTCGACGCAACTAACACATAATCTTGCAACCTGCAATGAGAACGTCCACTATGAAAAAGAATTACAAGAGATTACACCGACTTCTTAAACCCCCTCCCCCCTCCCTCCCTTTATAAAGAAATACCCTCTCTTACAAAATCTCTCTTTATCTTCAACCACGTTTGACCACTCTCTCCCACTCTAATCGGACCTTAGGTTATTAGAGAATTATGGATTTATATAAAACCCTAGAAAAAGCCTCAAACTTATAGGGTAAATAAATGGTAGGAGATAAATCCATATTTAAATTATAGATAAATATGAATTTAATTTAGAAATTAGATTTAAATCTAAACTAAAAAAATTAGATTTAAATCCTGACTAATCCCAATTTAAATCAAATTTCAACAGTACGTATAGTGCATGAAATCCATCCATTTCATGAACATTTGATCCATTATCTAAAATATTCCGATTCATCCGGGCTCTTGCGCAAGCAAGAGTTTCGAAATATAAAACAATCTAATCAAAACCTGAGGTCTCCAAATAACACTCGATAGGTTTATATTTGGTGTTAGTTGGCTGCTTCTCTCTCGGGTCAAAAAGTCACTCACGAGAGTAGACATTAAATTGATGTTGTGGGCTTGATCTAAATAATGTATAATCTGCAAGCCTTGATCAATTAATCACATTTAGCCCCCATGAACTCCTATTGTGGGTTTTAAATTATTTTAAGGGTAAATTCAAGCTTGGGTAAAAATCCCTGGGCCTTTTGCTCTTGTTAAAAACCCTCGGGCTTATTTAAAACCACTGTTGTACTGGTTGTCTATAATATCTAAAAAGGTTTCATGTGATATCTAAGCAATTGAAAAGAATAAAAGCTTAAATGAAATGCGGCCCAGGGATTTTTTTCACAAAGATTTTGAATAATAGGTCATTCCCAATAATTTTGATAATATTAAGGGCAGCTCCCGGCGGGCCGGGCCTTTTTGACAAATGTTTGACATGATAAAATGCCAACCAATAATCATTCAGTTATAATGTAGCTAGTTATTATAGTCTCGATGGATATGTTATGGTAAGCGCGCGTCATATTTGAGTAGACAAAAAAAAATCATTAGTCCTTTAGTGTATGGACTTTAATAAAGGATCAAATTAGCTTTTCTTTATTCTTTAATATATGGTTGAGATTGAGCATCGAAGTGGGACACCACGGCAATTGGTTAGCCGTAGGGACGATCGTTTTTTGAGACTATTTTCTTTTGCGAAGTATTGAAAATTTGATAGGACATGAAAATTGTGACAAAGGTTTTCGAGTTTAAGATACACAGCTAAACAATATGTAAAATATTTAAGACGAGAGGAAGGGAAGCGAAAACATCTATTTTTATAAAAGAAAATGTAAAACAATTTTAAAAATCTGATTAAAATCAATTTTGACGGCCATCCCATATCAACTTTTATCGGTTTACATCCTATAAATTGTAAAGGTAAAAGAGAAAACAGTTTATCATTTTCTTTCATGATTATATTTTTGTTAAACGATTCTCACACCCAATCATTTCAAAACTTAAAATAAATTTTGTTCGATTGGCATATACTTCAGAATATCCAATAAGAAAGTGTAGGAATAAATTCATTTCACATTCTTTTACAAGAAACAACTTAATTAATCTCACCTAGATGCTGCCTACTTTATTTAAGGGGAAAAGGATGGGAAAAAAGGAAATTAAATATTGGAAAAAAAATGCTTATTCTTATAATCTTTTCCAATTATACCACAAACCTACTATTATAAATATCGATCCATAAATTCTGTGGTCCTCTCTTCAAGCTTATCAGCAAGGAAGCCTCACAACAAGGCATCCACGAATTTACTCAGCTTAAATTGTGGTCACTTCCACCATCGGGGATCAAACCCTCATGCTATCCACGGAGAGAAAAATGCTATACCAGCTGCGCTATTGTTCATTGGGTTATTTGTTGTTTGGCTACATGGTTATCTAAAGTCTAATATGTTGTTGCAGAGTTGTCTAAACTTCTAAATGAGTATTTTCTTTACAAATTTTGGAGTTCAGAAAATTTTGATTCTATAGGAATTTTGTAAACTCCAACTACACTTAATCTAGACAGCCATTGTTTTCCAAACCCCAAGATCCATTCCCAAACAGGTTTTCTAAACTTTAGGTAGTTTTATAAAATATCTTGTTTGGGAACGGAGTTAAGTATTCTAAACGGGGGTTTCATGAAGTTAGCAAACCTTAACTCCAAAATTTAGCAATTCTATCTTGTTTGATATTCATTTTAGAGTTGAGATAATTGTAGTCATCTAAACTCTAATCTGATCGATCTTAATTTTTTAAAGTCAATTTTTTCCAACACATCTCTATTTCTACTATCATAACTCAAACTCATGGGGGTAACAAAAAAAAATCTCATTTTGCATTAAAAAAATGCAAAAAAGGAGAAAAATTCATATGAGAATTCTAGAGTAAGAGCATGTCATGTCATTATCTCATATACATGTAATTACCTTTATACATTTAACAATTTTCAATACAAAATATCTTCTCTTTGGGAAATGAACAAACTTAGAAAAAAAGTTCTTGGCCTAATGACCATCAAAAAAGCATATAAAAATCACGACACATGATGATTTTTCCCCATGACACATGTGCATGTTACAAGTTATTATAACTACAACCCAAGAAGTGACATTGCGGGCATTTTGTCGTTTTTGAAGAAAATACTCAATTTTTAAAAAAAAAATTCTACATTTATTTCTGAATTCTTGATTTTCGGTCACCAAAAAATAAAACACCCAATCATCTTGGAACTGGAGGGAAAAAAACTGCACGTCACCTCTATATTTATTAATTCATGCATATTCATTCTTACTGGTGTGTACTCTTTGATCTTTCACACATAAAATCTAGTGTGTGGAACCCACATGTATTTTGATCCAGTCATTCCTCAACTGCCACGTGGCACTCTCAAGGTGTGTGGAAGAAGTTGAGATATGTTACAAATCTAAGGTCAAATTGTGATCCGAGTTGGAAAACAAAGTTAAGATTGACTTATTTGACTAAACACTAAATTAATAAGGGTACCTTGTCAAAACCTCAAGCATCCCTGTCTAAAAATATTAGTCAAAACTTACTAAACAAGTCTGTAGATATCAAAAAAAACCTTACGCCAGCGGTTGCTCACTATATCTAGTTTCTTGCGAAATCTAAACAGGGACCAACGATTTCTAAACGGTTGCCTGTGATGTCTAAACCGTTTTCTGCGATCTCTAAATAGTTTGTATGAATTGGTTAAATAAACCAGGCCACTACGTAGATATTAGAGGAAAAATTTCTAGGGGTTTTTGGCTATCAATTCGAGATCAGGGGTTTTGAACATAGGAAAATATTTCTTGGGTTTCTTGACAATTTACCTAATAAATAAACAAATAGTTGTTATTCAATCTTCCACTTCTCTTCTGCTTCCTCCTCTTTCCTCTTTCTTCAATGCGCTCTTGCTTGCGACTCTTTAGAGAGTAGAGAGAGAGAGAGAGAGAGAGAGAGAGAGAGTCTCAAAGTCTTGGGGGATGGGGAATTGCTTGGGTTCACAAGTGAAGTCTATGAGCCCAGCAAACACAAGGCCAAGCAGTCCAGGTACTTGTTTGCTCCTCTTTTTTCCCTTCATTTTTTGTAATATCTTGGTTTGTAGGTCATTCAGTAATTTGCAAGCTTAATCCTGAAGAAAAGCTATCAGAAGGTGAATTTCTAAGATTTCTCATATGGGTCTTTTCAAAATTCAATCCTAATGCTATAATTTTGAAGAAAAGTTCAAACTTTGTGATTGAAATCAAAGTGACATATTTCAAATTTGTTCTTTTGTGATGTTTAGTATGCTGTTTTGAGAGAAGATTTTTTTCCTTTCAAATTCAGTCCAAATTGGTTTTTACTGAGATAACAAATGATGAATTTTCGAGAACCCAATTCAAAATCGTTTCATTTTTATTAAAGATTCACTCCTCTTAGTGGAATAAATCTTGGAAATTTATGGTAGTATTTGTTTGATCCTATTGTTTCCAAGGTCAAAGCTTTGAGGTTTATGAATCCTTTGATCTGGGGTTTTGGATCACCAAAAGGGTTTATGATTTTTCAACGTCTTATTTACCTGTAGATTTCCTCCTGCTGCATATAATGTTTTGTAGTATATTGATTGGATTAAATTTTGGAATGCAATAATGATATTTGATTCTGCCCTGTTTTCCTAGTAAAATTCAGGGTTGATTGCACAAAACCTCCTGTAGTGTACCCCGTGTAGTACTTGTACCCCCCAAGTGATTAATTAGCGCAAACGCCCCCTTTTCTCATTGACCAAACCCTTACGAACACTCAAATTCATATCTAAATAACTGGAACGATTGCTTAATTTAACTTTAGAACTTGTTTGTGTTGTCTATAGTAGAATATGAGTGGTTTTTTTTTTATGGTTTTGGTTGATGAACAGACTGGGTGTTTGCGCTAATAAATATTTTATTAGAGCAAACAAGTGATTTACGCCCCCTCAACCTCAAATGATTTATTAGCACAAATACGCAAACTGCTCATTGACCAAAGCTTGAAACAAACACTAAAACTCAACTGAAGAAATCGAATGATTGCGTAATTTAACTCTGTAACTTGTTTGGCTAGTGTTTGAGTGTCTTTGAGGGTATTGGTCGATGTAAAGACGAGGTGTTTGCACCAAAAAAAAAAAAAATCACTTGAGTTTGCGCAGTTAACCCTTCGTAAAATCCTATAAGCTCTGATCCCTTTCTGCGTTATCTCATTGTGGTCTTTCAATTTGATTTTTTTTATACATAGGACCATCTACATCAAAGACTAGCAGTAGCACTACCATGACCGGTAAGCTATCAAACATAAGCAGCAGCACAGTTGGGCAATCTACGGGCAGCAGTGTAAGCATTGACGATGTTAGCCCCGAGAGTGGTCGAATTCTTGAATCCCGGAACCTCCGGGTATTCACCTTTACGGAATTGAGGAGTGCTACCAAAAATTTTAAGCCCGAAACAGTTCTTGGAGAAGGAGGATTTGGGATAGTATTTAAGGGATGGGTAGAGGAGAAAACTCTGAATCCTGCAAAGAGCGGTCTCGGAATGGTCATTGCTGTGAAGAAACTGAATCCTGAGAGCGTGCAAGGGTTGGAAGAGTGGCAGGTGATTGCTTGAATTCATTGGACTTGAGAGGTCCATGTTAGCTATATTTTTGGGGACATCAAAAGGAACTTTTGGGAACCTACTCCTATAGATAATGTAACTTAGATGTAAATTCCCGAAACCAACCCTAAACAGGCTAAATTTTTTGGAACAAGAGAATTCTTTCCATTCTGAAATCCTTCTATGAGGGTAACATAAAACTTTTGAAGAAGAGCCGCGCTCTTCCTTATCAAGTAATTTAAAATGAAGGGAGTATTTGGTTCTATTTGTTGGTTCTTATTCACATTATGGTATTTTGAGTCCTTGCATGAGTTAGTATGCCAATTAACATATGCAATAATTTTAATCTTTGGCATTGCAGTCAGAAGTTAATTTTCTAGGGAGGCTCTCGCATCCAAATCTAGTCAGGCTCTTGGGTTATTGTTGGGAGGACAAGGAGTTGCTCCTCGTATACGAGTTTATGGCAAAGGGGAGCTTAGAGAACCACCTCTTTAGGAGTGAGTATCTCAATGCTTACTGTTTAACCACTAATATTTCATTTCTCAGGCTATTCATAATGCAATATGACTTTGATCAAGCAATTGGCGTAAGAAACAGTTATAATAGGTGTAATATGGTGTGTGCATGCGCGCGCTCTCGTGCATGAGAATTCATAACATATAGATTTAACAGGAGAGTCCCATATTTTTCTCCTCTCCATCATTATCTGCTATGTTTCTTTTTGCTTGTATAATTTTTTGCATACCATATGAATCACTATTGTAAAAAAGACCTATAAAGTACCACTAGAGCTTAGCAGAAAGCGGCCATGACCTGTATCGCTTTTGCATAAAAACAGTAACATGAAGGCCTTGTGCTGCTTTGGAGGCTTGAAGCTCTGTTTACTTCCACAGTTCCACTTTATGCGCTCCAAGCCCAGTCTTAGCTCCACGTTTAAACGAATGAAAACAGGATAAAGCCCTTATTCTATTAAGAAAAAGAAAACAAATTATCATGTTAAATGATAGAAAGATTGAATCAAATTTTTGTCTAAAATTTACAAAATAATCTTTTTGGGCCTTGTAAATGACCTATGAAGAACAAATACTTATAGATGCTTGACGAATCGTCCCTAGTAGCGAATCGGAGTCCGAAACTCTCTGAAACTCTCGGATTCTTTCGTTTTCGCTCGGACTTGTAAATGTCTCACCAAACTTCTCTCATCTTTCTATTTAAAATTAAGGCACTAAAAAATTTGAAAGTACATTGAATATCTAACACAATGCCATTATCTATTAATATTATTATATGTTTATATATACATCTTAATATATATTCATATTTATTTAATTAAAAACCGGTATAAAACGTAACCCGTATCCTAGGTTTTTGAAAATTGCGAATACGTATCGTATCGTATCCCGTACCTGTGCTACATAAACTATGACCATACAGTCCATAAATAATTATCATCACCTATATACTTTTTCGAAATCATAAAAGAAAGACATCTCTATTAATTTAAAAAAAATTGTTTCTAAATATTTATATTCATCTTATATATCCATCATTATATATTTATTTATTCTATAGAAAAAAGTATTTGTGCTTTTTGCCGCTAAAGCTTAAACCCTATCCTTCTGCTTCGTTACGCTTTTCGCTTTTTACAATATTGATAGGAATGATCTAATTTTACATGTCGAATTTAAGGAAAATATCTCAAACAGACATTACTAGGTGATTAGTGGATTATCTGACCAGTGGATTATCTAAACAACAATATCTTCCACAGCGAAAAGCGGCAAAACGAAAAGCAAATGAGATATATTGATACGAGTTTGTGGATATACACTGAACTTTAAGAAATAATGCATTCACGTAGCTTTAGCTAAGGGAGAACATCAAATATGGTTTGGGCACATAGCAACAAAGACATCATGTAGGACTTATAAAACTGTAATTTAATGAAGGAGATGACACTTAACGAATTCGACCAAGAAAAGGATTCATGAAATCGACCATATATGTGTTGGAATATTAGTTTAGATTTAAATTGTTGGTTATTATGGATAGAATAAGAAAATATATTTATTTAATTATGAAGAGGATGTAAATTTAAATAAGGATAAGTCCTATTACTTATGGTAAAGAGCCTTATTTATTAAAGGAAAAATAGTCCTGATTTACTCTAGAGATGGCATCCTTATCAAATTTGAAGAAGGCTTGTTCTATGCTATAAATAAAAAGGGGCTTTCATCATAGAAGCTTGGTCTAAGCTAAGGCTAAGAAAAAGAGATGTAGTCTCTAATGTAATGAGGGTTGTAAATCACCTCTCTTGAGCTGGGATCATGAGATGGGGTATAAGTGATTGAAGGAGATTGGGTGATGTAACTTTGTCATGTTCATGATAAAGGAATCCTCATGTTTGCCCCATAGATTAGGCGGAGTTTGATCGGACCATGTTAAACCCCGGTGTTCCTTTTTTTGGGTTGTTGTTTTGCATGCGTGAGGGTGGGATTTTCCTCCACAAGTGGTACCATAGCTTGATGCCTTCGAGGGAAAAATTCCTAACAAGTGGTATTAGAGCCAATAGAGTTCAATTGGAGTTACAAGTTCGCAAGATGGCGGTGGGTGTAGGTTCAAGTCGGCACTGGGGGCATCATAAAAGAAGATGATTAGATCCCACGGAAAGTCGAACTTGCAATTGTCGTAGTTAAATCGATCAAGGTGAAACCAGCTGAGGCCCCTGGAGACTGGACCTTGTGTTAGACAGTAGGCATGCTTGAATCTTGACGGGTTTGAGTATATTGGCTCGTGGGCAGCGAGTAATGTTGCAGAGCAACAAAATACAGAAGCAATGTAGTTGCGCCGAAAGCTTGTGGCGTTTACATCGGAGGCGCATCCATGAGCATGCGGGTGGAGCACACAAGAGCATGCATATGAGATTTTACAGGCGCAAGTTAAAGGTTCGTGCACAGGCCCACGCAGGGAGTGAGCAGGAAGCAAGGGAGTTTACCGATAGTCGGCGATGAGTAAGATCTGAAAGGACATCGAGTTCTCTTTATTGGCAGAGCGTGGGTCGCTGCTAGGCAAAAAAATTAGCTTGTTAAGTTTTGCTTTTGCTAGCCATGTGTGATGCATGCGGGGGAGGGAAAAAAAAGGAGAAGAGAGGGGTTGTCTTCGTTCTTGGAGCAAAAAGGAGAAGAGAGGCGTTGTCTTCGTTCTTGGAGCAAAATGGTTACGTGGTTTTTGATGGATCAGCTATTAACAGCTAACAACACACATGAAAATTGATGTGTTTAAAGTTGCCATCGACGACTAATATTGATCGGAGCATAGATCGGTGACTTGGTGGCAGATTCAGACGATCCAATTATGTAAACCTATGTTTTTATGCCTTCTGGATGCAATGGTGAAGTCAGATGAGGCAAATTCTGCTGTATGTATATTGAATATTGTTTTTTTTATGAGAATCGATTGTTACTACGTTTGTATCAACAATTCATGTCTATTTATAATGGATTTCCTGTTCTAGAAGATCCACTTCTTTCTAATTTCTTCTGTTCTTCGATTCTTTTTTATGTCGGCAACATCTTCCTGACTATTTTGTCTACAGGAGGAGCGGAACCACTCTCATGGAGCTTAAGGCTGAAGATAGCCATTGGAGCAGCTCGAGGCCTTGCGTTCTTGCACGCATCGGACAAGCAAATTATATATCGTGATTTTAAGGCCTCCAACATCCTTCTTGATTCAGTACCCTTCATAGTTTACCAACACTTGTTAAGAAATGATTAAGTGATTTGATTATGCCCATCTAATATTGTTGTTTTCGCTCGCAGAATTATAATGCGAAGCTTTCTGACTTTGGTTTGGCAAAGAATGGACCGACAGGTGAAAATTCGCATGTCACTACCAGAGTAATGGGCACTTATGGTTACACAGCACCCGAGTATGCAGCTACAGGTATGTAGCAAACAGGACCCTTGCCTTATATTTTTCCGCTAGTTCTCTGGCACATATGCGCCTTGCTCTTGCAACGAAAAACACTTCGGATAATAACTTTTGGAACATTGAAATTTCAAGCTTATAAAATCATTATAACTTTTTTATTGTTCTAAATGATTTATATGGAAAAGAGGATAAATTTATAGAAATAATTTTCTACTTGTATACCTTCTTATTGCAAACTTGTAAATTTTGAAGATTTTAAATCCTAAGAGAGACGTGTATCTAAATGGATGACCATTTAGGATTCAAAGTAGATACATGCGAAACAAATTAAAATTCAAAACAGCGCATTCGCTCTTTCTTCGCGCACGCGCACAATAGTGCATATTTGAGCAAGTGGGATGGATTGAAAGGTTAAGTAAATTTGCTCGACAAAAAAAATCAGCAGTGCTTTCATAGATCGGGAATTTGATGGACCACCCAAATCGATGATTGTAGTTTGTGGAGAGGACCACAATGCCCTTCCCCGTCCCATCTTCTTAGTGGTTCATCACGAACATTGGTCAAATGATGACGTACTGTTCTTTGATGGGCGGGGCACAATTGCAAATTCTAGATCACTCATTTCTTTGTTGATCCATATATCGCATTGCAAGGTTTTTTCTCCTGCTGGGAAAATTAATGCCCGTTGCCAAGGGTGATCCACGTTTTGCAAGTCCAATGTGTAGCAAATACCAGATGCGGCGAAAACTCTTCACGAGATATTTTGTTGTGTCTGTAATACACAGTTAATAAACCACTAATTACTTAGACATGCATGTTAGTTGTTCCTCTTGTTCATTGCTTATTTTTATTTTGTTTCCTGAGAAAAGCTTGCATTAGTTATTTTCCTATTTGTATTGGTTTAATAAGTCACCAAAAATATATATTATTGCACGCATATTGGTTAAATGAAATACATTCATGCACAGATGTTTACACCGGTGGTTAAATACCAGAAGAAAATTTATCTTGCTTGTATCAGGGAATATATTTTTATACAGATTTTTTTTCTGTTTCCTAAATATGAATACCATTATCAATACCGCAAAGAATTAACAAGCTGAAATGAAGAGAGCAGAAGTTAAGGTCAATCTGCAATGAAAAGACGACGATGAAGATAATGAAATCGTTGCAACCTTTTCTTTTTCACCAAAATCATTCAAGTTATCATTTGTCCTTATAAATGACATGATTTCTAGGTCATTTATACGTGAAGAGCGACGTATACGGATTTGGGGTGGTGCTACTCGAGATGCTTTCTGGACAGCGGGCCCTCGATACAAACCGTCCAAGCGGGCAGCACAACTTGGTTGACTGGGCTAAGCCGCTCCTAGCAGACCGCAAAAAGCTAACTCGCCTAATGGATCCTCGGCTTGAGGCTCAGTATCCATCTAAAGGAGCTCTTCAGGCAGCGCAGCTAACTCTTAGATGCCTCGTCCGTGAGCCCAAGAACCGGCCTTCAATGAAAGAAGTCGTAGAGACCTTAGAACAAATCGAAGCCATGAAAACCCGATCTAGGCAACCTCGAGAGGCAATGAATCAGAACTCAAGTAGCAGCCGTGGGTCACAGCGGTCTCCACGACCGTTCACTACTCTCCGAAAGTGAGATGAGTTTATGATGCTTTTTACGTTCTCTATGGCCGAACCCCAATTTTGTTGTATGCATGTATTTTTTAATTTTTTTTTAAAAACAATATAGGGTGTTTGGAAGACATGGTGATTGTTTGTATTTATATATGCTGAAGTGAAGGGTGTAATCTGATTGCTGTGAGATGGAATTTCTGCTGTTAAACTTTAGAAGTTCCTTGTAGAGATATTTAGTTCTATATTTTGTTGTTGGCCTCTGAAGGTAAATATTTAACTGTAATCCATTTTCTGAAACAGTTGAGATATAGTAAATGTCGCTACAGTTATGTTGTGCCATCACGTTGCATGGCTAAATATTCAGTGTAGAACTTATCCTATATATTGTTCTTACACTGTTCAGATATAACAAGAAATTAGTCTTCCTTCTGTTAATTTTCTTTAGGTGGTGTTTGGTATACTGAACGGAGGGAGGATTACCGGGAATTCACATATTTCTAGGAATATGATTCTCCGGAATATGATTTTAGGAAATATTGGTATATTTTGATCAATTTCAACAATATTTGTGTGTAAATAGTGTCAGTTGTGATTGTAGATGGACGACAAAAAAGATGTCAGCCGAGGACTGCGGGTGATAGCCGCTGGACGGCGACCAACGTCAAGCGGACGATGGCTGGTGGTGGGTGGGCCTTGCGTGGCAGGCGGTGAGGCGACGGTGGGCACCGAACGGTCGAGACAGAGGGCGACAGCTGACGACAGCGAAGAGTGGAGGTCGGCACCGTAGAGCAACAACGGTGGCTAAAGACGGGACGGTGCCGGTAGCAGGAATCGAGTTTCGACAAACAAAATCCTGCGATAATGGCTGGCGATGGCTGGCTGCCGACCGATGGATGGACAGTCCGAGGTGGAAGGTGGCTACCATCCACTAGTCATAACACTAGCTGTGTTAAGTAAAAATATTTAAGGGTAACATGAGGATAAACACTTTTGAGTGGAGATAGCATTCCCATTATTTGAGATAATATGGTCTCTTGGAAAATCATAAATTCCCAGAAATATTATTTATGTCAAAATAAACATGGATATGGTGTGGAAATCCAGGATTACCCGTAAATTATCACTAAATTATACCACGTACCAAGCGCCTCTTAAGATCAATACTTTAGATTATGATAAAAAAAGATGGGCGCGGGTGGTTTCAAAATTTGTTTGAAATGTAGATAAAATAAGCTGAAAGTCATGGTACTTTTAATGAATAAAAATTGAAAAAACTTCATTTCTTTTAAAAAAATGTACACAGAAATTAGCTTTGTAAGTTGTTATAGAAGAAGTCTAGAGATATATAGGTAACTTCGTGAAATTTTTTGAACTTTCGCTATTTTAATAACTTCCAAAATAATGATATTTTATTGCCTCTTCTCATCTCAATTGAGATCTCATTTAAGTGTAATAAATTTACTGTTGTTCACTACAAGAATTTTGGAAGAGCTCGAACAATTTTTTTTGGGTTAAATGTCAAATCTTTTATTTATAAGTTCTAATCATCGTTTTCTTCTATTCTTAAATACAAAATTTGAATAAAACCCATTATAAGCTTTAAAACATAACATAACAAATGAAAATTAATATTTCACAACAATTAAAGACTTTAAAATATATAAATTATAAAGTAATACCATGTAATTGGCAAATTGCATATGATTTACATAAACTTTGAACATGTATCATTTTCCATTTTTGTTTTATCAATTTATGAAGAAAACCGAAACAACTTTTATCCCACCTTAGCGTGTGGGGTTCAGGCTAGTTCATAAATAAATGCTGCCTCATTCTTTCCTCCAATCAAGATTACGATATGATGGAGAACTATCCACATATAATACAATCTAAGAACCAATATCATCTTTCATATCATATTACATACAAAACGAGAAAAAGAATGCTCTGATTTCCTACCACCAATGAACCATCCTCCCAATAAAACCTCTTTGCATCCATCTTTCTCATAGATTTCGAAGAGTATGCACTCTATCGATAGCATGTAAAGCCTTAACCCTATCAATGTCGAAATCGATAAAGGGCCCCACCGCGGGTCGTTGGCTCAATCGAAGGCAACTCTTTCACCATACTCTCGGTCACCAGAGAATGGCTGCTGCTCTTACTCAGCTTGATATTTTTATTCATCCGTGCCCTGCCTGTGTCGAACTCCTGGCTCTTGCTTATGCCCGGGGTGTGTTTCCAGTTGCTTACATCCCGTAGCATCTCTTGCTCTTCTTTCGGGAGCCTCAACGATCGAGGGCTCGGATCGGAGACTTGATTGGAGATCGTGTAGGTCTGCTACTGGCCCGAGAATGGCTCATGAGGTGGTGAAGCCACACTACTAAGTCGAGTATAAAACCCTCGGTCTTGTCCTTGTCGGCATGGTATAGCGTCTCTAATCAGATTAAAGTCAGGCCCGGTTTGAGTTCGGTTTAACTCGGTCCTGAAAGTAAGAAAAGCTACAAGGTAAACGATGGCAGTCTATAGACTCGATGGATTGCTCAAGTCTTTTGGTAATTTTGTGAAATAATATCATATATCAAGCTTGTCCAAAAACTCAACGCTCCCACTCACCAGGACCTTTGGGAAATATAGAAAGGCCTCCAGCAAAAACTCTCGCTTTTAAAGGGAGAAAAGATAAAGTAGATCAATATAATTAAACCGATGGTTTAGGTTTGAACCTTAGACATGCTGAAAGCGAAAGCGCTCTGATACCATGGCAACTATGATTTGGATAAAGTGAGTAGTAATGCCATATTCCCCTTGTTTCCTTGTCTCGAGAATTTGAAGGACACAACCGGTTACCAAGGATTATGGAAAGCCCTTCTTTATCAATTTGGCACTAATTAAGCGAAGGTTGACATCAGGTTGGTTGATTAATATATGCTAAACTTTGTCAAATCTCACATGGAACCTCGCTCCCTAATGTCATTTTGATTAAAAACTACAAGAAAAGGCTTTGATAATAAAAACGAGGAGGGTCATTCAGAGGAGTAAGAAATGTAGATTTTCTTTAAAGGAAAAAAACCCAATGGTTGTACAAACCCCCTGCAGTACACTGGTACCGCTCAAAAACCTTAGAGAGATTTATTAGTGCATGCACACCCCCTTTGCACAACCAAAATCCTAGAAAACACTCAAATTCTACCCTCAACGAACAAAAACATGTTGTAGAGTTAAATTGGGCAGCATTTCTTCATAGCTTGGATCAGGGAATCAAATATAATATACCGGCAAATATATCGTTTTGGGACTCCTACTGATACGATAAAACTGATATAATATAGCCCAATATATATCGGCCGATATGACAATATCTCCCGACAATATCCGCTATATGAAGCATACGTTTCTGATATCCGGTATTTAAAACCTTGGCCTGGATTGCTCGGAGAGATTCTATCGAACGTGCGCTACAGCAAGTCTTAAGAGGGTGTTTGCCCCTAGTAAGGCCCTTGAGGTATTATAAGAGCTATAAGTGGTATACACTACTGTGGGGTTTTATGTAATTAACCCAAAAAACTAAACCTTGCATAAATGAATGACCATTTTATTCTTACAACCAACCATAGTAAAATAAGAAATAAGAAATAGAAACTAACCGTGTTTGCCCACTCCCCAATCCAACCAAAGCCATGATGTGCCCTGACAAAAGAAACGGTAATTGATAAAAACATAGGAAGTAAAAGAATTTTGAAGACGAGAAACACTCCGATCGATATAGACGGATTACTTGGTGGTGTTATTTGCGATAGGAACAAGCCATTGCAGTGTGTTCTCCATTTCAGCTTTGATTTGAGGTATGGTTATCTGCGTGTTCGTAGCAAATAAAGAAAATGTAAATCATGTATATAATGCGAGTACTTGTGAATGTGATTTTTTTCTTTATCATTTTCTCATCCTCATCTCATCCTAGAGAAAAATAGGCGGAAATCTGTGTTACCTCTTCCTTGACGTGAAACGACTGCAACTTGGATCTTAAAGAAGCTTTAATCTTGGAGGCAACCCTTGATACAATGAGTCGCTCATGTTTGTAGGCACAGAAATTGATTGAGATACCTACATTTCATAAATAAACCATTACGGGTAGGCACTATAATATGATGGCAAACCCTATTGCATTGAGCATGAGATCAGAAATTTGAAGCCCACTTGCATTAGGTTGCGGCTTATTATAAAAAAAAATTCTACAGAAAGAAACTCTTAAAAGGGAAGCCTTCTTCTCTAGGACAGGTCTATCTTTGATTGAGCAAGCGAGATTCAAATACGGAAAGCATTGTTGAAAGTTATTTTTAATACGCATGTGAATAAGAAATATAGTAGTTGACAACCTTAGGCATTAGATGAATTCCCATAAACAAATACAATCCCATCAATCTCCATACCGAAACTTCCGCTTCTGCTCAAAGTAGTATATTATATAGGAATTATCGTCGACGTGTGCTCAAACTGTGAATAGAAATCACAAACTATTAACTACAGTAAAAGAGCATAACTTGCACGTGGAAGAAGCCTTCATGCTTGGAGTATTATTCAAGTCCACAATAAGTTCTAATTTACAAAGCATGATATAGCAGGCTTCTAAATGCGTAGAGTCAATATATTAAGTGATTTCCTTGTACACAATGCCAACATATTAGATATATTACATCAAAAGATCATACAAGCAGAATAATAAAAGGCTAATTGGGGGAAACCCCCATCACCCTCCCTCTATTTTGAAAAGTTGCAGTCTACTAATATTGCCCACTCATTTAATGGTAGTCAGTATTCCCCGCGTTCTGCGACTTCTCACTCCAAAATTCTCTTTAATTTTGTTTTAAAAAAATGTTTTAGTATTTTCGCTAATATATATATATATATATATATATATATATATATATATATATATATACATACTAGCATTGTACCCGCGCTACGCGTGGGGATAGCATGAATCAAAGAAAAATGAGATGACGAAGTAGTTTTCAAGTAAAAATTTAAATTCTATTTAGTTTCTCGTATTCTCAACTTATCTTGGTTATACTCAATAATTAATAGATACTTAAGAGACTATAAGTTATATTTTTTATTTTAAATTACAATTAAGAATGTGTTTCTTTGTTTCTCTAAATTGAAAAGACATGCAAGGCATTAATGGATGATAGCATAATAAGGTACATGATATTTATTTAACCTAAACATATAAAATGTGAAAGCATAAAAATATTTTAAGGAAATGCACATTATTAGTCATCCATTTCATTGAAATAGACATATAATATAAGCAAAAATTCATGTCCTAAGTATTCATAAAGTACATCACTATATCCGTATTACATAAAAAAAATAAAACAACACTAAATAACAAACTGAAAAAAAACTTACAATCTCACAGCGGCCTAATATAATGGAATACTTGGAAAATGAATAAAATGACCTTATATAGGAGAGTAAGAGTTCAAAAAGTAATAGCAAAATAAAATATTAATAAATATATCATTTTAGTTTGTTAATAATGTGTTACTTTTTGAACTCTTACTCTTATCATAATTCATTCTGTATTTGAACGGTTTTCAATAAAGTAGATTTGACAAAACATAACTTGACTGATTTGATAGCATTGTAACTTGAGTAAATTAAATAAAAATATTTGAAAAAGATAATATTTGATGTTGTTTAGTGATGAAGAACACAACAAAAAATGAATGGCGCCAATATTTCCGATTTCAATGTTTTCTGCTGAGACTATTATCATTCAACAGCAAACTAAAACCGGTTACGATATGAAAATTATATTTAGCAACAAAAGGAGATCCTGGTTTCTTACTTACAAAAACGAACCATTGCAAAGTGATCACAGATTTCAATATCCTACCCAGCAAAAATGACACATACTTCTGAAACCTAAAAATTGGAGAGAAAAAAAACATCGAAAACACAATCAGTTAAGAGATGGTAGCAATGTTTCCATTGGCATTAATTTCCAAAGAATTTATAGTACTCGTCCATCCATCGGCAAAACTGACCGCAAAATGCCCTCGGAAGTAGATCATTATCAACCCAGTAGCCATCACTTTTTGCCTTCACAACCCTTCCACACAGCTTATCCTTGCAGGGAGATCTCGGTTCCATCTTCAACATCATCCTCGTCCAACTTTTATTCGTAATCTGCAAAGTATCTCTTCTGCATCTGTCTATTATCGGATTGCCCGATCTCATGCACTCTTTAACTTCATGATCAGCGTATAAAAGATCGCCGCAAGAAAGCTTGTTCAGAATTTCCATGGCATGTGCCCGTCTATATGCATCAAAAAACAGTATGATCCTGACCACATATGCCGCTGCAAAGTGGCCACCAGTCATCGCTGTCTTGAGATGCTCCATACCCAAAGTCATCCTTCCTAAATTGTATATCTCTTCCTATAGGTTTAAAGAAAAACCCAACATCGATGAATTAGACAATATATATATATATATATATATATATATATATATATATATGAAGATATGTATTAAATCAAATTATTTACCAGTCCAAGAATAAAGTTGGCATCAAGATTGCCGCTATTTGCACAGTTTCGAAGCAAAATTAGACATGCATCTTTTTCCCACCAATACATCCTCAAGTACTCCTTAATCACCAAGATTGAACGCCCAACCATTTTATCTTTGGAGGCACGGTAAAAACTCTTACATCTAACATGCATACAAAACGATATTAGATAATTTATATGTTGGTTCTGAAATTATAAAAAGTAATAAATGCTTACGTTGCACATAGGTTTTTAATATCATCGAGAGGAGACGAGGACTTAGAGACGACTTGCATGGCAATTTCGATGAGCATATCTTGTGGGAGAGAGGTCACGGTCGACGTCTTACTTTTTTTATGGCCTTTCTTCATTACCGATCACGGACTAAGATTAAGCTTCATCATGGACAACTTGAGTATTTGAAATAGTCAAACACAAGTGTTTGTGAGAAAATGCATGATCATGGTTTATATATACACACACACCAAGTCAGTTTGAAATTTAAAATTAGCAAGTAGCGAATGCAAATATGGTGAATTGGAAATGTATAGCTGCATGTGGTCTTATCATGTATTTTTTTTCATTTTGATGTCATATCATATATAAATATGCATGAAGAAAATACACATGATTGGATGGATGAAATATATGCATTTATAGCTCATATCATAATTACACTATGCATGTGAAAAATTCTCAATAAAACATATTCTGATAAAATATAATTTGACTGGTTTGATAGCATCGTAAGTTGAGTAAAATAAAAATATTTGGAAAAGACATTACTTTATGTTGTCTGGTGACAGAAAAGACAACAAAAAGTGCTTCAGCCGCGAAAAAAGGGAATGCAATTAGGGTGAACTGGAAATGCTGGCTTCATGTGTCCAATCATGCATTTTTCTTCATTTTGATGTCGTGTCATATATATATATAGGGATGAGAAAAACGCATGATTGGACGGATGAAGTATATGTATTTATAGATCATATCATAATTGCACTATACATGCGAAAGATTCTCAATAAAGTATATTCTGGTAAATGTATAATTTGACTGATTTGATAGCATCGTAACTTGAGTAAATCAAATAAAAATATTTGGAAAAGATAATACTTGATGTTGTCTAATAGTAGAGAAGACAATCAAATGCGTTTCAACCGCAAAAATAGGGAATGCAATTATCGTGAATTAGAAATGCTGGATTCATCTATCCCATCATTCATTTTTCTTCATATATCTATATATGATATTGTACAAACAATCATCTGTCCAATCAATGTTATACTTTCTATTCAGTATATAACTTAATATTTAGAATAAATGAATATATATTGTTTGGCTTATTGATTTTTATTTTCTTTTAGACTTATTATTTTTAATTTCTTATTAACAACAAATATTATATAGCAAGTAAGGTATCATAAGTATAATGATTGCAAGAATTTATAAAATATTCATATAACTAAAGTTTACATAATTGTATAAAAATAACTTATAACTGACATGATCAAAAATGAAAGATAAATATCACTTAAACTCTGCGATATTACATCTTGATTTTAGAATTTCATTATACATAGCAAAATACTTTTACATTAAGGGTAATCTCCACGCATTAAAGAAACGACAGTTATTGCATGCTCGAACACTTCATAAGACGGAGTGATAAATGTGCAATGATGGTCATTCTTACGAACATCACTTTCACGATATATTCGGACCGGACAGGTTCCTTAATAGCAATAAAACATGCAGAAGATATCAAGATCCGATCGTAAAGAAACATAACTATGATTTTCAGACAACTGATAATATATCCCACCTAAACTAAATCCAACTGGATGGTATCCATTGGTTATGAAATCACGAAACATAAAGCATAATATACTAAAATTGACAATATCAACTTTCGCTGTCCATTTAGCAGTATATTTTTCTGTAATGCACAATTCCAATTGCATTCTGAGTACATCCTTATGCCCATCCTGAAATTAAAAATTTGAAGTTATATATAGTTAAGATTTTTTTTGTTATTAATTTTTTTTCTTTCTAATAGAAATTTTAATATAATAAAGTTGAGCTTAACATATTTCATGATTTTTATAAAAATAGTATTAGAAAATTATAGAATAATACAGAAATTGTTAATTATACTCTACCGTTATACAATTCTATATATGGAAGAGAACTTACATTTCCGGTTGATGGAGATGACATTTCAGGGAGCCCAATGGTTAGATCCATTCAATGCAATACTAATCGTTTATCTGAATCCATATCATTATATTAATATTCTATTAAACTAATTTTAGATACTGCTATGTAGTTGAATATATATATATATATATATATATATAGTATTGATTTATTATTGTTCTTCGTTTCAGCAAGTATACTCAACTAAGTAAATATTGTTACCTCAAAGAAATAAAAATGAGTTGTATAGGCAAATAACAAAAAAATATCAAAATGGATATTACTTCAAAGAAATTAAATGAACGATATAAATAAATAACATAAAGTACCATATATGAACTTAAATAAAAACATTTAAATAAGCATAATGTTTTTATAATATCAAAATTGAACTCTAGAAGAAAAAAACTATGCATCCAAAGTCAGTGAGATATTTTTTTATGAAACTTAAGAGAATTTTAAACTCTTCATTTCAAACTCTAGCATAGAGACATAATCGATTAAGAAGGCAGTCGAGTAAAAAATAAAAAAAACTTTAAATTTTATTCAAGTATAATAAAAATTGACTTACAATAATATCCGTTAAGTTGTTGAATTTTGAAGTGGCAATAACTAAAATTACCTCCCATATATATAGATAGAAGTATAACTATAGCACAGAAAGAGTTGGTTGTATTTGTTAATAGGAATCTTCGAAAAAGTAGAGTTATTTTAAAATGACTTTTTAGGTAACTCATAAAAGTTATATCAACTTATAATATTACGATACCCAGTTTATGATTTATATGAACTATCTAACATGTAATACTTTTGTCTTATATCTTATAAATCGAAAAATCAAGTATGGATAGTCTCAACAACTTTTTATCCAACACTTATGTGTTTTCTCTATACATTAGTTGTTTTTGCTCTACTTATGATAACCTCTCTATGTTGAAAACGGTTTTCAATAAAATATAAATAGACGTCAAGAATTAATGCATTCTCCGTTAAAAAGAGAAAAGAAAATCGAAATATGCTATAGTCTAAACGACTATTTTCGATGTCATATCATGTATAAATAGGCATAAAGAAAAAATGCTTGATTAGACGGATGAAATATATGCATTCAACTCATATCATTAATACACTCTGTATATAAACGGTTTTCAATAAAATATATTTTGACAAATGTATGATTTGTCTGATTTGATAGTATCGTAATTTGAGTAAATTAAATAAAAATATTTAAAAAAGATAATCCTTGATATTGCATAATGATAAAGAAGAGAACCAAACGTGCTTCAACCGTGAAATCAGGGAATGCAATTATGGTGAATTGGAAATGCATAGTTTTATCTGTCCCATCATGCATTTTCTTCATATTTCTATTTATGATATTATACAAACAATTATCTGTCCAATCATGCATTATCTATCCAATCGTTGTCTCCAACATCGCTTTCACAATCTATTCGAAATTGGACAGATTTCTCAATAGTAATAAAATATGCAGTATACATCAAAATCTGATTCCAGAAAAGCAAGTATTATTTGTCATAGTAACCAAATGGTGAATTTTGCAACAAAGTTCTTTTGAATACATGAGGTAATAAGGGAATAAAGGGATAAAAACAATTAATGCATTCTCTGTTAAAAAGAAAAATTAAAGTCGAGTTATATTTTAGTCTAAATGACTATTTCGATGTCATATCATGTATAAACATGAATGAAGAAAAAATACATGATTGGACAGATGAAATATATACATTTACAGCTCATATCATTATTGCACTCTGCATATAAACAGTTTTCACTAAGGTATATTTTGACAAATGTATGATTTAACTGATTTAATAGCATCGTAATTTGAGTAAATTAAATAAAAAATATTTGGAAAAGATAATCCTTGATATTGTCTAGTGAAAAAGAAGACAACCAAACATGCTTCAACCGTGAAAACAGAAAATGCAATTATGGTGCATTGGAAATACATAGCTCCATCTATCTTATCATACATTTTTCTTCATATTTGTATATATGATATTATACAAACAATCATCTGATCAATCACACATCATCATAACTATATCACAGAAAGAGTTGATTGTATTTGCTAATAGGAATCTTCGAAAAAATAGAGTTATTTTAAAATGACTTTCTAGGTAACTCATAAAAGTTACATCAAGTTATAATATTACTATACCCAGTTTATGATTTATATGAACTTTCTAACATGTAATACTTTTATCTTATATCTTATAAATCGAAAAATCAAGTATGGATAGTCCCGACAACTTTTTATCCAACACTTATGTGTTTTCTCTATGCATTAGTTGTTTTCGCTCTACTTATGATAACCTCTCTATATTGAGGACGGTTTTCAATAAAATATAAATAGGCATCAAGAATTAATGCATTCTCCGTTAAAAAGAGAAAAGAAAATCGAAATATGCTCTAGTCTAAACGACTATTTTCGATGTCATATCATGTATAAATAGGCATAAAGAAAAAATGCTTGATTAGACGGATGAAATTTATGCATTCAACTCATATCATTAATACACTCTGTATATAAACGGTTTTCAATAAAATATATTTTGACAAATGTATGATTTGTCTGATTTGATAGTATCATAATTTGAGTAAATTAAATAAAAATATTTAGAAAAGATAATCCTTGATATTGCCTATTGATAAAGAAAAGAACCAAGTGTGCTTCTACCGTGAAATCGGGAAATGCAATTATGGTGAATTGGAAATGCATAGCTTTATCTGTCCCATCATGCATTTTTCTTCATATTTCTATTTATGATATTATACAAACAATTATCTGTCCAATCATGCATTATCTATCCAATCGTTGTTTTCAACGTCGCTTTCACAATCTATTCGAAATTGGACAGATTTCTCGATAGTAATAAAATATGCAGTATACATCAAAATCTGATTCCAGAAAAGCAAGTATTATTTGTCATAGCAACCAAGTGGTGAATTTTGCAACAAAGTTTTTTTGAATACATGAGGTAATAAGGGAATAAAGAGATAAAAACAATTAATGCATTCTCTGTTAAAAAGAAAAATTAAAGTCGAGTTATGCTTTAGTCTAAATGACTATTTCGATGTCATATCATGTATAAACAGGAATGAAGAAAAATACATGATTGGACAGATGAAATATATACATTTACAGCTCATATCATTATTGCACTCTGCATATAAACAGTTTTCAATAAGGTGTTGTTCCCGCCAAAAATTTCTGCGCAAAAGAGCCCAAGGTATCAAATGGCAGTGATACGCTTAAGAAAATGGGAACCAGTATCTTCCGGGCTGTTTTTTGACAAACTCCCGAATGAGAAACAGATAAATTCTGATGGTATCGAAAGCGGCTCGAAAAACCCTTCGATTTGATATATTACGGGCCTCGTAATTCATCCGGGATCAAAAGTTATGAGGAATTACGTGTCCACACGTGATAGGCTTTTAAGAACCCGCTGGAGGAGTTAAAAAATATAATAAAAACTCAGAAAAGACCCCAATGGGGCATCACGTGCTCACACGTAACCATGGGTCACGTGCAGACACGTGATGGGCTTTTAAAGCCTCTAAAATAATGAATGGAATTTAATTCTAAAAGTCAGAAAATACCTCAACGAGGTATCACGTGCTTACACGTGACCAATGGTCACGTGTTGACACGTGATGGTTAAAACTGAAACATAAATAAGCGGCTGAGAAAGGAACCCAATTGGAGGTCACGTGCCAGCACGTGACTGGCTTTAAAAGCCTTATAATTCAATAGAATTAAATTCTAAAAGTTCTGAATCTTTCCAAATGGAAAAGGGTCATGGGGAACCGTTGGATTAAAGATCCAAGGGTGATTAAAAATCACCAATTTATGGAAAAATCTTAAATAAGGAAAGATTCCCCCTAAATCTAACCGAGATAACAAATAGAATATCTTTTGGATTTAAAATCCACGGTGAATAAAATTCACTGAATGATCTAAAGGCCCAGAATTAATGATAAATATAAATCAAATCTCTCAACAATCAAATCAAATCTTTCAATGAGAGATTTGCTAAACAAATTGATTCTTTTCCTTCTCCTATAAATAGGAGCCAAGAAGAGAAGAGAAGGGATCTACTTTTTTTTGAGAGAGAAACAGAGGGAGAAGAATTTAATTCTCAAGACAAAAAAAAAAGAGAGGAGAATTTAATTCTCATCAAAGAAAAACCCTAGGTAAGAAAAGAGAGGATTCAAAAGAGAATTTAATTCTCAAAAGAGTTTAACTCTTATATAAAGAAAAGAACTTAGTTCTTCTTCTGGTTGAAGATCTGCACAGAGCACATCTCCCCATAAGTTGAGAATTTAATTCTCATCGGGTCGAGATCCTGCCATGCAGATCCTAAAGTTAGAAGGGGAATTGAGTTCTGAGAATTTAATTCTCCTAAAACAAAACTAGGGTTTTACCCTAAATAAGAATTTAATTCTTTCAAAATAGGAATTTAATTCCTCCAGAATAAAAAATTAGGGTTTTACCCTAAATAAGAATTTAATTCTTAAAGATAAAGAGACTTAAAAGATCTCTGTGCATGAAAAAGACTAAGGTCACGTGCCCCACGTGACCCCTGAACAGATCCCCCAAAAATGAGAAGAGGAAAGTTTTGAGGCAATGCCTCACGTGTTCCCACGTGACCCTCATTATATATAGAACAAAAGCAAAGGCAGAAACAATTCTGGGCGCTCTCACGTGTTAGCACGTGACCCCTAATAAGTGTTCTAATAAATCAGGGCATGATTATACATCACGTGCCCACACGTGATGGTTATGAAAATTAAAAGTGTTTAACACTTGTTTGCAGAACAAAATAAAGAGGATCTGGCCCCACTTTTTGATGCCATCACGTGCTCTCACGTAACTCCCAAAACACAGAAAGAAAGATCAATGGAAATGAAGGCTTTGGGCGTTCTCACGTGTTTATCACGTGACCCCTTAGCAAACGTTTTAACAGTCAGCGCATAAATCCCCATCACGTGTCAACACGTGATGCTCGAAATAAAGATGAAAAGTGTTTAACACTTATTCGCAGATTTGAAGATAAAACAAAGGAGATCTGGCTTCACATTTAGGGCGCCCTCACGTGTCCCCACGTGACCCCTAACGAATCCCTTTAATATCGAATGGATGGATGCCTATCACGTGCCCACACGTGATGGCTAGGAAATTAAAGGTGTTAAATACTTACCTGCTGAATAAAATAAGGGAAATCAGGGCGCTCTCACGTGTTCGCACGTGACCCCTCCCTCCTTAGTGTTTAACACTAATTGGAAAACACTATTTGCAGTGCTTAACACTGATTATCTTTTAGTGTTTAACACTAACTTGTTAATCTTATTCCCAGTGTTCAACACTGTTGGTCTTTAGTGTTTAACACTAGCTTTAGCCCAGTTGGCTAAATTTCTAGAGGCAAAGCCTCTCCTTCAATGGACCAACAGAGGGCCAATATTTCAAACATAATTGGACTTAGCCCAAACTGGCCATAAGTCCTCAAATCATCTTGAACTGAACACATCTGCTCTTTCAACCAACTCATTGGTTCAAGGGTACATCTCGGAACTCCTCTGATATTTGTCGTTGTAATCCTTCAACGTCTTCAGAGAGGTGACGGGTCCCGACAACCACACATCAACACGGACTGTGGGGTCCTTAAACTCATGGACTTATGCGTCTCTAAACCAAGATACGGACTGTGGGGTCCTTAAACCCGCGGACTTATGCGTCCTTAAACTAATGGACTAATGCGTCCTTAAACACACCCATATGGACTGTGGGGTCCTTAAACCCATGGACTTATGCGTCCTTAAACTACCAATGGACCACCATGTCCCTAAACTGGCGATGGACCACCATGTCCCTAAACTGGCAATGGACCACCACGTCCCTAAACTGAAACTTGGACCACCATGTCCCTAAACTGGTAATGGACCACCACGTCCCTAAACTGGAACATGGACCATCCTGTCCCTAAACTGGAGGTGGACCCCCATGTCCCTAAACTGGCAATGGACCCCTATGTCCCTAAACTGGAACAATAGAACCAATTGCTCTTTTGTCGGATCTAAACGATCCCGTTAAGTCGATCTTAGTCCCAAACTGGAATAACGTATCCTTAACAACCGTTTAAGTTGATTTTAGCCTCAAAAATGGCTAATGTATCCTTAAACTTTCAAATAGACTCTAGTCCCAAATCGGACTATAAACCCCCTAATCAACTCTGGCTCAAGGGTACATCTCTGAACTCCTCTGACATCTGTCGTTGTAATCCTTCAACGTCGTCAGAAAGGTGATGGGTCCCGACGGCCATATATTTAATGGACCACTAGGTCCCTAAACTGGAACATTAGAGCCAATTGCTCTTTTGTCGGATCTAAACGATCCCGTTAAGTTGATCTTAGTCTCAAACCGGACTAACGTATCCTTAACAAACGTTTGAGTTGATCTTAGCCTCAAGTAGGGCTGACGTATCCTCAAACCAAACCCCTAAATCCAAATCTAAGATAATACGGATTTGGACTAGTCCACGCCCTACGGGCGACGACATAACTCAGTCTCCGTAAACAATCCACGGGCAACAAAACAAACACCCACGACACGAAGTGACCATCTGGAGAAGGAGAAAGTTGTTACCGCAATCCGGTAGCGTAATTAACTGCAGGGGCTTGCGCCTGCAGGGAAGAGCGTCCCCACAATCAAAAAACCCCTCAAATGAGGGGGAATCTGACGAAGTCTGCTACATCGGACGCATCCGTCTAAACCTTCGATACATGGTGCCATAAATCAACTTGGCATCTTCGGAGAGGTGGACGGATAGCACCAATTAGCATCTGCCCCGAATCTCAGGCGAGACGCCATGTCTCGGCCGCCGTTCGGAGGGGAACAGGTATATTTTGACAAATGTATGATTTGACTGATTTAATAACATCATAATTTGAGTAAATATAAATAAAAAATATTTGGAAAAGACAATCCTTGATATTGTCTAGTGAAAAAGAAGACAACCAAACATGCTTCAACCGTGAAAACAGAAAATGCAATTATGGTGTGGAAATACATAGCTTCATCTATCCCATCATACATTATTCTTCATATTTCTATATATGATATTATACAAATAATCATCTGATCAATCATGCATCATCATAACTATATCACAGAAAGAGTTGGTTGTATTTGTTAATAGGAATCTTTGAAAAATTAGAGTTATTTTAAATGACTTTTTAAGTAACTCATAAAATTTACATCAAGTTATAATATTACGATACCCAGTTTATGATTTATATGAACTTTCTAACATGTAATACTTTTATCTTATATCTTATAAATCGAAAAATCAAGTATGGATAGTCCCGACAACTTTTTATCCAACACTTATGTGTTTCCTCTATGCATTAGTTATTTTTGCTCTACTAATGATAACCTCTTTATGTTAGGACGGTTTTCAATAAAATATAAATAGGCGTCAAGAACTAATGCATTCTCCGTTAAAAAGAGAAAAGAAAACCGAAATATGCTCTAGTCTAAACGACTATTTTCGATGTCATATCATGTATAAATAGGCATAAAGAAAAAATGCATGATTAGACGGATGAAGTATATGCATTCAACTCATATCATTAATACACTCTGTATATAAATGGTTTTCAATAAAATATATTTTGACAAATGTATGATTTGACTGATTTGATAGTATCGTAATTTGAGCAAATTAAATAAAAATATTTAGAAAAGATAATCCTTGATATTGCCTAGTAATAAAGAAGAGAACCAAACGTGTTTCAACCGTGAAATCAGGAAATGCAATTATGGTGAATTAGAAATGCATAGCTTTATTTGTCCCATCATGTATTTTTCTTCATATTTCTATTTATGATATTATACAAACAATTATCTGTCCAATCATGCATTATCTATCCAATCGTTGTCTCCAACATCACTTTCACAATCTATTCAAAGTTTGACAGATTTCTCGATAGTAATAAAATATGCAGTATACATCAAAATCTGATTCCAGAAAAGCAAGTATTATTTGTCATAGCAACCAAGTGGTGAATTTTGCAATAAAGTTCTTTTGACTACATGAGGTAATAAGGGAATAAAGAGATAAAAACAATTAATGCATTCTCTGTTAAAAAGAAAAATTAAAGTCGAGTTATGTTTTAGTCTAAATGACTATTTCGATGTCATATCATGTATAAACAGGAATGAAGAAAAAATACATGATTGGACAGATGAAATATATACATTTACAGCTCATATCATTATTGCACTCTGCATATAAACAGTTTTCAATAAGGTATATTTTGACAAATGTATGATTTGACTGATTTTATAGTATCATAATTTGAGTAAATTAAATAAAAAATATTTTGAAAAGACAATCCTTGATATTGTCTAGTGAAAAAGAAGACAACCAAACGTGCTTCAACCGTGCAAACAGGAAATGCAATTATGGTGCATTGGAAATACATAGCTCCATCTATCCCATCATACAATTTTCTTCATATTTCTTTATATGATATTATACAGACAATCATCTGATCAATCACGCATCATCTATCCAATCGTTGTCCTGAACAGCGCTTTCACAATCTATTCGGAGTTGGACAAATTCCTCGATAACAATAAAATATGCAGTATACATTAAGATCTGACTGCAGAGATGCACAAGTATGACCCTTTCCAGATAGCTGATAACATAACCCATCTAAAGTAAACACAACAGAATGGTACCCATTGGTTATGAAGGCATGAAACTGCAAAATATGTTGAATCTTTTAAGTCAATATCTCTTTTGGAAAAATGATTTAGCGAGAACGCATTAAGTAAAGCTAGCTAGTGATAAATCTAAAATTTGTTTAAAGGTGTAAAGTTCGATTAAGAGTTTTCAAGATGATCTTGAAATTTTGGAATCTAAATTTTTTGAGTAAACAAATAAATTTGGCGAGAGGGGGTTCTCATGGAAATAGAATTCTAAATCATATATTTCTATAGATTTTTACTTAGTAACTAAAAAGATCCTCTATATGCATAGACAATGTGTAATATAAACCAATTTAAAATTAATCCGAGGCATGCTAATAATTTGTTTCATTCAGCAATTAAGAATTATTGTTTTCCTAGAAGAAGACATGCACAAAAATCTAGTAAAACACAATTTAAACATGAATCTACAACTGGTTTGCCAAAACCCTAAATTTAAATGCAAACGGCATTTAGAACTCCACTGTTCTTAGTTAAGAACCATAAAAATTCGTTCATATGCTAATGCCATACCAAAACTTTAGCCTTTCAACTATACCAAATATTCGATCATCTAACAAAACCATAATCTAAATTAATGCAATCCACATCATCACTTATATATTGAAGATTTTTATATATTTCAACTAAGACACATTTACATAAGAAAACCCCAATCTAAATTACTGTATATTCTACTTTGTAGCCTATATATAGATTGATCACCTCATAACCCTTACCATCTTCACTCTCATATCTGGTAGCCAAATGGAAGATCATCTCTCACAAATGCAACTTCCCAACCAAAACCAACCACAGAGAAGAACAACCCGAGGCTCCACCGGATACTTAGGCGTCCGCAAACGTAATTGGGGACGATATTCAGCAGAAATCCGAAACCCACACTCCAAAAAAGGCACTGATTAGGCACATTCGATACGGCTGAGCATGCCGCTATAGGTTACGATCTCTATTCGATATCGTTCAGTGGGCCTGAATGGGCAAGGACCAATTTTGTTCATTACTCGGGTTTTTCCAATTCTCATGCTTCTTATTCCCCGCCTCCTCCGCCACCGCCGCCATCGGAGGAGTTGATCGTGAATGACAGTCTCTCTTCGATATCGTTCAATGGATCTGAAGGGGCGAGAAACAATTTTCATTATCGGGGTTTTTTCAATGACCGTGTTTCTTATTCACCACATCCTCCACCACCACCGTCGCCAGAGTCAATGGAGATTTATGGAGGTTTAGATGAGAAGAAAGATGATGAATCTATGACCATTGCGGCTATCTTGCAGACGTTTGGACAATCAAAATATATTTCTTCTTTTTATATATGAAGAACTTAATGATTATTGTTTGACAACTTTGTATTGGAGAACTTACACCACTCAATGATTGAGTGTTCTGGTTGTTGGTGGTGTTGCTGATATCTTATCTATAATATGAATTTTCTTTCCATCTCATATTATTTTTTTTGGGATATTGTAACCATAAGTTTTTAAGTATATTTTATGCGTGGAACATATTTTCAGATCCATTTATCATAAGTACATGATTTGTTTTAAAATGTTATGATGAATTAGCTTTATTTTAGCGATTACTTAATGGAATCCTAAGTATAAGATAGTTATGCTATTAATGATAATGTATTTTGATGAATTGAGGGGTTCAAGCTAGTAAACTAAGATTCTAATTTGAACTATAGAATTTTTTTTCAAAAAGTATATTGATAAATACCGAGAAGTTTCCTTCACGGACAAAAGAGGACAACGATCGTTTGGAGATAAGGTAACTTTTAAGGCACAAAAACACACGATATCAAAAATATTGTTTAATGGATTTGTTACAAATTTTTTCAAATGGAAAATTTAACAGAACAAACACAATCTCAAAATATTTCATGGTTTTCATTAAAAAAAATGTGTTAGAAGATTTTAGAATAATAAACGAACTATTAACCATATTTTGTTGTCATACAATTTTATATATTTTTGATTGGAAAAAATGAAATTCTAGAAATACCAATACTTAGGTCTATTTATTGTATTTATGTTTTTTCAGCGTTTGTTATCTTTACTCTACTTGTAATGATTTCTCTGTGCTGATCATTGCTTGTAAAATTCTGTTACCTTTTCTTTCCTTATTTGGATGGACTATTGAAACTTTCTAGGCTTATAATAATGTAACGCTTATTAGTTGTGTATAACAACCATTTGGAGATAAGACAACTCTGAAGACACAAAAATACACGACTTCAAAGATATTGTTTAAGTGGAGATATGGAGTTATGAATTAATTCTAGTTTGCATACGCCATTAGATATCTATTATAACTAATTGTTTAATTGAGGGTTTTGGAATATGATATTGTGTAATTATATTCTCCCATAATACAGAGTTTTAAATGCATTCTGATAGAACTTTATGCTCATCCTGAAATTAAAAACTCAGAGTCGCATGCTATTATTGATTAAAAAGTATATTATAAATTAACATCACCCTATATGCCCGCAATATGAATAAAAGCAAGTATAATTTTGCCCAGACCGCACCATTATACTTCGCTTGCATTTAGAATATATATAACATAGTTTATCGAGAAACATGTAAGAAACTGTAGCATTAACTATAAAATCTAGAACCGATATAGAATTATAAAGTTTTTAGTCTTAATTAGTTTCCTCTTCACTTTCTTGGCATTTTTTTAACGAAACTGGGAAAGCCCGGTTATTTTATTAAAAAATAATAGATTTTGTGGGCCAGGCCCAATACATCAACACCTAAATATGGGTTATACATACATATGAAGAGAGTTAGGGTTTATTAAATAGATCGAGAGAGGCGGAAGAGAGAGAAAAATATCCGCTCTCTCTCTATTTCTCACTTTTTCTCTTAAATGAAAAAATAACCCAATATCTCAATTTTCTTCTCCTTTCCACCATTTTATTTGTAAATCATTGCAATCTTCACTTTCTTGCCATTAAAAAGGTTTTAATCAAAATTTTGATAAATAAAGAAGCTCTTTTTTTCTCAAACGGTCTTCCAATTTATATTTTTTTAAAATTAAATCGGGAGTAGACCCAGCTGAATTTTATTAAGAAAAATATTAAGTGGGCTTTAGCCCATACACCATGACCTTTAAAAGGGATATATATATATATATCGCAGGAATTAGGGTTCCGTAGAAAAACCTAGAGGCAGAAAATATTTTCATCTATCTTTTTCTTCATGATTTTCGTCCCATTCCAACTCCAAACTTTACAAATTTCCACCGGTCTTCAAAAATCTTTTTAGTAGATTTGATCTCTCTACACCGATATCACTCATCTCTCCTTTCCTTCATCCGTTTCGCCTCACCCCAACTTCAGATCTTAAAATTTTTCATTATTTTTCAAGAGTATTTTGAGACATCTGAGCTTTTCAATCTTGGGAACTATATAGGTAAGCATAAAATGGGCAAAAACACTTGGCTTGCTAAACTTTTTTTCGTCTCTAGTATTGTGATTATCAGATCCAGTCTCTACTCTTAACGGTCTCTCTTCTAAGCAACCAAATTACAAATTTCCACCCGTCTTCAAAAATCTTTTTAGTAGATCCGATCTCTCCACACCGATATCATTCATCTCTCCTTTTCTTCGTCCGTTTCGCCTCACCCCAACCTCAGATCTTAAAATTTTCCATTATTTTTCAAGAGTATTTTTAGAGATCTGAGCTTTTCAACCTTGGGAACTATATAGGTAAGCATAAAATGAGCAAAAATACTTGACTTGCTAAATTTTTTTCGTCTCTAGAATTGTGATTATCAGATCCACTCTCTACTCTTAACGATCTTTCTTCTAAGCAACCAAATGTCCAACCTTGAGCCTTTTTGTGATTTCTCCTGCTTTATAAATCATTAGATCTGTACTTTTTCTCAACAATTTTTTGACGCTAAAATCAAAAATGCAAACTTAAACTTCAGAATTTCAGAATCCGCAAAGAAAATCCTCAAAGCTGACATTTTTAACTCTAAGAACTAATTTTTATTCTCCTCGGCTTAATAAAACTTGATTTTTGATTTTTCCAGCATTCTTCGTGCTACCCAGTTTCCTAATCAAACAAAAAAAGAAACTCTTTGTTTCATTCTTCTCAATCTCGGCAGGTGAGATAAATCCAACTTTATAAATATTTTTATCTCCTCTAGAAAAGGTAAGTAATTATTTAGAATTTTCAAATCATGTCTACTTAGTTTTTTTGATTCTTCATTGTTTGTCCCTTTCTTTTATTGTTGGGATACTGATGATACTTGTTTTTGGATTAATCTTTCTTTGGATTACTCGTAATGATGGTAAGCGTAGTGATGCTTATCGCAAGGATAGTAAAAAAAAGTTAATAATTATTATTTGCTTGCTAGATGAGAGGATGTGGTTTTGATTTCTCACAATTCTTTGATCCAACTTTTTAGAGAATCGAACTTGAATTCGGTCATGGGCAAGATAATCGCATGGGTTTCCAAATTATTTCGGCAATCTGTATTTATATATTTTTCAATGTTTATTGTCTTTGCTCTACTTGTAATAATTTCTATGTGTTGAGAATTGCTTGTAAATTTCTGTTACTCTTACTTTTTTTATTGGGATATACCATTGGAACTTTCTAAGCTTATAATAATGCAACGGCCGCTAAATGTGATTGATGACAAAATGTTTCTCATAAACACCCTTATAATAACCACAACTCCACACATAATTATACAATATCATACTGAAATACCGGAAGCAATAATACTTAATTAAACATCATTATATAAATACCATAATCTTAGTACTAATCTTCACCATTATCTTCTCCAGTTGGCTCCAAAGCTGGGGCTTTATAAAATTGGCGGACAACCTTTCCAGACTATTGACGGTAAATCCTCCACTTTGGATAAATTTATGATTATTATTAGTCACTCTTATCTTTATCTTATATGCAATAGATGCACACTTATCAAGATGTTTCTCATAGTCATACGAATCTTTACTCTGCATCAACGAAAAAAGAATTGTTAGACATACATTGATTATTATGTTGCATTTGAAATTATTTTAACAATCCATGTCATACCGATGAATAAAGTTGCATCATATCATCCAATGGATAATGGAGAAGTGTCTGAGCATGCTGATCAAAAACTACAATATTTGTTTCATCAGTTTTGTCCTCAATTCTTGCTTTAATTCGGTACCTACAATATGTATATATTGATCAAATAATATGTATTAATTTTATTCAGCAACCTATAAGGTTTTCTTTAAAAAATACATTTTCTTAGAATCCGACCCCATATGTCCGCAATCCGAATAAATGCAAGTATAATTTTGCCTAGACTAAACCTTTACACTTCGCTTGCATTGAGAACATACATCATAGCATGGTTCATCGGGAAAGATGTAAATAATTGTGGCATTAACTATAAAATCCAGAACCTATATAGAAAAATAGAGATAAACAAACCCTTTTAATAAAACAAAAATATAAAAATATAACTTACTTTAGATTATATGCTAAATACATGTTAATATTAAATTATATATCATATATATTACATATAAATTATCATTTCATACCGTATTAGGTGGAGGACAAATTCTTGTTTCATTGATTAGATGTTCAATGGTACACGTTTCTACCATTTGATTTGCATTATTGCTGCTGCTTCCTACTTGTCTCGAATACCCAATTTGTTTTGTTGGCAGATCAAATCGAACCTTAAAAGCATGACACTCTTATCAACATTGCCTTTAACAAATGTAAAAATTTAAACTCGAAATATAATAAATATATGATATACTACCATCTCATCAGCCGTTCTGCTTCGGGGATACCATCGGCTTTAAATCTCATTTTCGTAAAGTCTGTTGTTTCTAACATGTAACTTCCTATAATTGTATCATTTGCCATATTAATAGTGCTACACTTGTAAAAACTTAATAACTATTGATAACCGCTAAACTTTAATTTTATTTTTAAAATAACAAAAATTATATGGGTGCAAGTAAAAAATTTACCTCTGAATTCTTTTGCACGCACACCTATCGCGGCAATTAAGAAACTATCAGTGTATCCTTCCCTAAAAATACTCATGTGCTTCGTCAGAAAATTCTCCCAGATCGTTAAAGTGACCGGTTTCTTATAACAACCATCATCAATGGTGATACTTCAACTAATTTACTTGTACCTCCAGACTTTAAAGAGATTATGCGTTCATGGCTCACATCAATGACATATCCTACTATATCTGCAATTCACATAATGAATATAAAAGGTCATGAATATATAAATGTTGTAATGACTTATAGTAAAAATTAAAAAGCTTAACGGTTATGAGTACACATTATCTTACCATAAACACATTCAGGCCTACGCACAAGATCGCGTATTTTGCACAACTTTTTAAAATGGTAAGTACGGCCAGCCGATATTTCTTTCACAGAAACTTCATCAACCTCTGATTGTCTTGTCAATGATAATTGCCATTTGTTTTCCAAAACTTTAATAGATTTACCGGTTATCAAAGTCACAACATTTTTTATCACGTATACTTTATCAACGAATATCATGTTTTTCCATTTGTCAGCATATAGATCATCAACTAACACCTCTCGTTCAGCGCCCTGCATAAAGTCGTAAAATTAATATTTAAATAATAAATTTTACGTTGAAAAGATAACTGCTGTTGTAAACAACAACTCACTTGTTCATCTCTAGCCACAAATGTAAGCGAGTTTGATGACTTTGCATACAATCGACCATACCACAATCGCGTGATACGTACCTTAATATTATACAATTTATCTCGTTCTACAATTTTTTCAAAAGCGGTGATCTCTAAAGGTGTAGGTAGCATTTTCTTCTTATTTTCTGGATAAGATTCGTCAGAAATCAAAGTCGATAGATTCTTCTCTTTCTTTCTTTTGTTTTCATGTTGGCAACTGGTTTCTTCGTCTTTTAGTATAAAAAAATTCGTTAGTAAAATTAGAACGAAGTTTTTTTTACAATAAATAAAACAAATAATCGATATACACATACCATTTTTATAATCCTTCTTTAAAGGAGTCACAGGTGCAATTTCTTTTTTACTACTTTCACTTTGTCTCCATGATCCGTTTGCTCTCTTACTTGTAAATTTTCCTTTGTTTTCACCTGCACAATGAGCTTGAATATTACCAATATCACAGTCGTCACGATCCTCCAAATCTGAAACCGACATGCACAATAAAATATAAGTAATTTATTAAAATCCAAATATAATAAAATATAAAATTTGAAATAATATTGTAGGAGCTCATACCTTTTTTTGACTTATGAACCGGTTTAATTTTTTTTCCTACGTTTATTCAATGTTTTCTCTCCTTTTAAAACGCCATGCTCTCTTTTCCGAGATTTCTTATCATTGATACATTTATTTCTTATTTCTCCAATGGTAAGATTAACACCATCACTGTCATCCCCACCTTCATTACTACTGTATTGATAATTGACCTCATCTTCAAAATTTTCAAAAAGAACAGACTCTTCATTTAAGAATATATTTCCATCACAATCATTTGAATTATTCTTTTCCATCCTACACAGAAAATAGAAAAAATAAATCAATAACAATAAACATCATGATATAAAAAAAATCTGACAAAAATGAATAGATCAAGTGAATGCATATATTATATAAAATTTAATATAAGAACTACATATATACAACAAATGAAATCGAGTATTAATTCAATATTGGAAAGCAACACTCTGATTTAAAAATAAATTTTCTGTAAAAGTATTTTTAAATCAAAGCGATACTTTCCAATATTGGGATTAATACTCGATTTCATTTGTTGTGTATATAGTTCTTATGTATCTTTGCCTTTGTGAGAACGCTCTGTAGAACTTCTTTATAGACAACATTTTGTGTATAATTTTTTGGAATGTCAATTTGTTCTTCTAGAAAAACTTTGAAGGATGAAGCGAATCTAGCTCTTGAGAATGCAACATACAATTGCCCATGACAAAAAACTGGTGTACGTAGATATAGTCCAACTTTTCCCAAGGTTTGTCCTTGACTTTTGTTTATAGTCATAGCATAAGCAACACGAACAGGAAATTGACGCCGTTTAAGAACGAAAGGGAGATCTTCATTATCACTTGACATAATTATTTTTGGGATTGCCACACATTTTCCAATATTTGTACCAGTCATGATTTCTGCTTTTATGACCCTTTTACCTAACTGTTTAATGATAAGACGTGTGCCATTACATAAACCAATACTTTGATCTAAATTATGAAGTAGCATAATCGGTGCATTTACTTTAAGCTCAAGCGAATGAGGAGGCAATCCAGAGCATATCAATGAATTAAAAAATTCCGTTGTATGTAAAAAATCATTGCAAGCAGAATCATCAGCAACAGAAACCTTCGTGTCTGCACTCAAGTAAATCTGACTTTCTTCTCTAATTTGAGATATGACTTTCCTATTAATTTCATCAACTTCTTCATTTCTACATGCAAGTATTGCTCTTGATTCCAAATACCGTGGATTTTGATAATTATCATTTAAATCTGTATATATTTCATTTATTAATCCACTAATACCAAGTCTGTGATTAGATAACATTGAATCCGGAATTTCTATCCAATTATCATCACAATCGTTGCCCATTTGAATTCCTTTAACATCACCATTACCAATATCGATTAGCCATTTTGCAAAATTTTCGCTGTATTCTTCTGACCTCGTATTCGTATGAACACGTATATTTTTTGTCAGTATAAACATCTCACATTGATCCCATAGATATGATTTATGTAATGTAGCGGACACAATTTGTTGTCTCCTACCTTTACGGACGACTGGTAAAATCTGTCGAAAATCACCACCAAGAACAACAGTCTTTCCACCAAATGGTTTATTCTCAAGTTGTGGATTAATATTTGATAGAATATCTTTGAAAGTTCGATCTACGGCTTTAAATGCAAAGCGATTTATCATCGGAGCTTCATCCCAAATAATCAGTGTTGCTTCTTTGATTAGAGAAGAAAGATTAGATTGACAAGATATTGCGCAAGATGAAAACTTATGAAGATCGATAGGAATTTTGAATCTTGAATGTGCTGTACGTCCTCCCGGTAGTAACACAGAAACAATGCCAGAAGATGCAACTGCAACAACGATTTGTTTCTTACTACGCAACTTCGCTAAGATTGCATTCCATAAGTATGTTTTGCCAGTTCCACCACCTCCATACACAAAAAATAGCCTTCCAATATTTTTTTCGCACGAATTTATAACCACATCAAAGAATTTTCTTTGTTCATCATTTAAACCACATTCCAATTCAATAGATTTTTTCGACGACTCAAAAGTATCATAATTTAGCTCCTCAAATATCAATCTATTGTTCTTGTTTAAATTGCTAGGAGAGGGTATCGGCATAAATGGAAAATCTCTCAAGCTTTTATTATTATATGACAAAATCACATCTATATCATGAAGCGCAAAATCTCTTAATTGTTCGTTACCGAGTACAATTTTTAAATCAGGATGCAAATTTTCCAAACGTCTTTCATAATCATCACTCATGGCCTCCCAATGTAAATCCCATAGTTCTCGAGGATTCATAACTTCGTTAAAAAGTAACATCGTGCAAAACATGCGACGAAGTTGATTAGCCGTAGCCCACTTAGACGCTTCTTGGAGTGCTAAGTTCCATTCATTATCATCATCAAGAAATCCAAGTGCTATACATGCTGCCTTATAAGTTTCATGTTCAACATCATCAATTGTTTTCATATCAATAAAATTAATCCTTCCTTTCACTATTGTCAACAACATCCTGAAATAATATCTTTCACTAGTGGCAGGATGTGCATAAGGTAATCTACCTATCGCTTTCCTTCTTTTTCGTTGCTTCTAACATAAGTTTTTTTTTGTTCCAAACAAAATGATTTGGAAACTCAACATAAGTATAGTTTCTTGAATGAGGAAATTTAAGATTCATGGTAAACCATTCAGTTAACATTGTTTTATTAGCTCGCTCAGACTCCATTATTTCTTGAACGCTTCCATCTTCTCTAAAAAAACCATTTGTTCACCAAAAAGATGATACTGGAACCGTTCAACGGCAGGATGACGTTTATTTATTTTAAATTCAAAAAGCCTCCATGAAGCTTCAGATGCTGCAATATATCTAGAATCTAAATATAATTTGACCACGTCATATCTTTCGACCACATTTTGATGAATGATAGCTGTTGCAAAATCAGATCCTTTATGCACATATTTAAATAAATATTTTATTGCTCGTCTATGATTGCATATTTCAACATTAATATGTAATTGATATTTCAGTAGCAGATTTGCATTGTAAGGCACAACCCAACTGTTGTCAATATTCTTTCCATCTACCGTGTAGGATCTTGATTTGCGTCTCCGGTAAATTGCATATCCCTTTTCATCAATAATAGTATGGTCATTGAACATTTTAGGGAATTTTTTTGAGCATTTATTATTTTTCATGCAAATACATTTTGGATTATGTGTACCACATGGTCCATGAATCATATGGGTAACTACCAAATCATAAAGTAAAGGTTCCATTTTAATGTCAGGAAGCTCAGTTCTAATTAAATTATCAATATCCTTTGCGAGTTTTATTTTTTTTGAACTTTCCAATGTAATAAGGATATGAGAATGTGGTAATCCTCGTTTTTGAAATTCTACCACAGATAGATCTACAAATGGAAAAATTAAACTTTTAAATAGAAACATATAACAATATACAAAACATATATCAACAAATAATGACAATAACCTACCAGAAATTACTCGTCCAAAATATTTATGTTTAATCAAATCATCAAGAAGCTGCATAAGTTTTAAGTGAAAAACTCTGGCAACAATATCAGGCCTATCAGATGCACTTTGACCACCATCAATCAATAAAAAATCATGTATTTTTTTCCAATTAGGATTGCATGTAAAAGTAATGAATAAATCCGGAGGTCCGGCCCATGCACAAATTGCCATAGCATCTTGATAGTTTTGAATCATGTATCGTGGACCTCCAGTAAAGGATGAAGGCAAAATGATTTTTTTACCAATTGTGTGAGCATCATTATCACCATCGTCAACAGCATCCTGCAAGCCTTGATATAACTCACATCGTAAAGTTTTTTGATTATTACGAATCCATCCAAGACGATTCTCTTCAACAGACGCATAAGCATCAACTATATATTGCTGTAATAATTTTCCACCTCTCAACAACATTGTTCCTTCATGACAACGCTGTTGTAACCTAAATGCTTAGAAGTCCTTCATTGAAACTTTATTCCTTTTTCTCTTCGTATTGTTACCTTCAATATAATTATGCCAACTATCTTCTCCATATGGGAATAATAAGGGATATTGCAATGGCATGTATGCTGGATGAATCTCACTAATTCTTTGATATCCTTTTTTTCGGTCGTTGACAATAACATCTTGAGTAGATGAAGGAAAAAATTCATCATCAATCATCAGAGCAGCTATTTCTGTTGAATTTGGTTTATTATATTGTTGACCCTTATGATTTCTATCCTCAAGAATGCGCAAACTAAACTCTTTATCCTTATTGTTCTCATACCAATCACGTACGCATCGAAATTTCTTAACATATTTGTTGTATTTATCCAACATTTCCTTTAAACTTTTCACAGTTTCTGAATCATATTCCGTAGCATTACAATTATCTCCAATAGATGCAATTCGATTTTCAATTTCATGCTCGGTATCATATATATAAAGCTGTGCATATTTAGGTCGACTTCCGATAGCCGGTAGCAATGAACCTATTCTATGATAGTTTTGTCCATGAATTCGAAATGTATATGGCCCCCTTCCTTTCAAAATTTGATAATCTATCTTTACACCAATAGATGTAAAAGCAAACATAGAGTTGAACGAACGAATTTTTTCCCGAAATTGTTTAGCTTGTTCAGAAACATTTTGATAGTTCAATAAAGAGTCCAGCATTTCAAGTGTCTTCTCAAGAAGAGGCAGAGAAACTTTTCCACTCTTGCAACAAAGTGAATAATTTATTTTTTTCTTATCATTAGTTCTAACCCTTTCTTCTTTCCATACAATTGCATCACATCTAGAACATTTTTCAGTAGGAGGTCCCAAATAATGGAAACAACTACGCCAATCTGTTAAATAATTATCGTTAAAACTTTCTTATCATGTATCATTATAAGACATACATTAGAATTTAATCAGCAATAAGAAAATGTAATATATTATATTATTATATTTATAGAGGGTTTTATTTAAAATAATCTTATATCTTTTGAAACATGTAAAATATTTGTAAATCAAAAAAATTAAAAAAATTAAAGATTTTTAAGTAATATGTTCTTTAAATATAATTAATACCAAACATAAATTAGATAAAACTTTGTGTTTTATAAGAATATATAATGAAGATGAAGCGTGCTCTTATTATCATTATCGTTTTTTTGACTGCATGACAAATCTTGATGAATATCTTTATTAACTATATGGTGATCATCCAAAAAGCCCACTTCCATAGAATGATACAAAACGGTATCATCATCCCATCAAAGATGTGTTGCATTCAACATTGGTAGAAAGATTAGGAATTTGTTCTAACGGTCTTTTGAAGTGTGGGATACCAAAATCAAATGCCTTTCGCTTTCGCTTGAAAGAAAATTCATCATTTTTAGTATTAGTGTTGGATGACTATTTTTTTTAATATCTTATTCTTTCACGTTCACGTTTACGTTGTTTTTGTGCTTCTGATAACGGTTTGCGAATGTGTTTTGATTTATTCCCATGCATAGCTAAATAAAAGACAAAAGATAATATCATAATAGAAACAATTATAGAAATCAACATAAATGATTAACTAATAACAATAAACATGTCACATCATTTATTAATAATTTAAATGGTAAACTGTACAGATACCAATAGGAATTTAAATTTAGAGAACAAATAATTTACTTCTACATATAAGCATAAATAAATAAAAATCTTAAATATTGAATTTTTCGAATAATAGATTTTTTGTTACCTTAGTTTTTACTCCAATTTTATTGTTGACCAAATCAAACGAACATTTTCCTGCAAATGGAAAAAAATATCAATTCAAGTCAAGTATTGCATTAATAATGACAACTTTTAAAAATATTCCCATTAGTTAAAAAAATACTAAATGAAGAATGAAAAATAATATATTGAAAAAGAAAAGTTTAGTTATGGAAAAAAAGTTTAGAGCAAACCATCCTGATTCATGATCATATATGTTGAAGAAGAAAACTAAGAAAGACATAAAAATATTTACTGAAGATATGGTGCTTTGAAACGATTCAAGCCAAGGATTTAAGTTTCAAAAGTGTTGGAAAATCCAGAATTTGGTAAGAATGGGATCTCTCTCTCTCTCTCTCTCTCTCTCTCTTTTCTCTTTTTTCAATATTTTCCCTTTTTTCTTCAAGTGAGAAAGAAGATGAAAAACGCTGGATTAAATAGGGGAAAGAGATGATGAGACATGACGTCAATAGGAGGTGGAGACAAAAACAAATTCAATTCATTTTTATATTTTTTAAATTTCTGATAAAATATTTTGGTTTTATTATATGAATTTATTTTATTTACTATGTCTCATCACTAGTAACGTTTTTATTTTTCTACCGTCCTTTTACATCTGATAACGTGTCTCCCTTCTTCATTACATCAGCACTATTTTTCTACAGTCGATCGTGACTGATTTCTTTTTCTGTCAAATCACGGTCAATATTAACGTCACTGTTGTTCTGCAGTCCGATGTCCTTTTTCTGTAAAATCACGGCCAATATTAACGTCACTGTTGATCTGCAGCCCGTCATGACTGATGTCCTTTTTCTATCAAATCATAAATAACGTTGACATCACTATTGTTCTGCAGTCCGTCATGACTGATGTCTCTTTCCCGTCAAATCATGAATAACGTTAACGTTACTGTTGTTATACAGTCCGTCATGACTAATGTCATTTTTCTGTCAAATCGTTACCAATGTTCAGATTACTATTTTTCTACAGTCCGTCATGATTATTGTCCTTTTTCTGTCGTCAACACTATTTTTCTACAGTCCATCATGACTAATGTACCTTTTCTGTCAAATCACGGTATCAAATCATGAATAACGTTAACGTCACTGTTGTTCTGCAGTCCATTATGGCTACTGTCCTTTTTCTGTCAAATCATGAATAACGTTGACGTCACTGTTATTCTACAGTCCGTCATGACTAATGACCTTTTTTGTCAAAATCATTACCAATGTTCAGGTGACTATTTTTCTACAGCCCGTCATGACTATTGTCCTTTTTCTGTCGTCAACACTATTTATCTACAGTCCATCATGACTAATGTACTTTTTCTATCAAATCACGTCAAATGTCAACATCACTATTTTTCTACAGTTCGTCATGACTATTGTCCTTTTTCTGTCATCAGCACTATTTTTCTACAGTCGATCGTGACTGATGTCCTTTTTCTGTCAAATCATTACCAATGTTCAGGTGACTATTTTTCTACAGTCCGTCATGACTATTGTCCTTTTTCTGTCATCAGCACTATTTTTCTACAGTCCATCATGACTGATATCCTTTTTCTGTCAAATCACGGTCAAAATTAACGTCACTGTTGTTCTGCAGTCCTTCATGACTGATGTCCTTTTTCTGTCAAATCACGGTCAAAATTAACGTCACTGTTGTTCTGCAGTCCTTGACGACTGATGTCATTTTTCTGTCAAATCATGAATAACGTTAACGCCACTATTATTCTGCAGTCCGTCATGACTACTGTCTCTTTTCTGTCAAATCATGAATAACGTTAACGTCACTGTTGTTCTACAATCCGTCATGACTACTGTCATTTTTCTGTCAAATCACTACCAATATTCAGGTCACTATTTTTCTACAGTCCGTCATTACTAATGTCCTTTTTCTGTCGTTACCTTTTTATGTTAAATCACTATCAATGTTAACGTCACTATTTTCTACAGTCTATCATGACCAATGTTCTTTTTCTGTCAAATCAAGACTAATGTTAAGGTCACTATTTTCCTATCGTTAACACTATTTTTCTTCCATCGTAACCAGTGTCCATTTTCTGTCCTGTTTGTACCTGATAACGTTTTTCCTCATATACGTACTCAACTGGATGTACTTGCACGCGAGCCTTTTTCCTTTATCAATTTATGCGCTAGTATTATGCCTCATTGATGCACGTCACGTTTAGTTCAACCCGAAAATTCCGAAGTTGGTTTTATGCCTTATTTTTAGCAGTTTTTCTATTTTTAGCAGTTCTTCTTTTATTAGAAAATTAGTTGTGATTTATATTTTGCAATTATAAGAGGTAAATTTTAATTAAATAAAACCCTAGTTTGGTGAAATTGCCATTGTCATCTTTCTATTCTTTCAATTTCTCTTAAATCTGTTTAGAAGGGCTGCATCCCAAAGCAGAGCTGCACCACTTACCAATTAAAAAAGAGTATCATGACTAATGTGTTTTTCTGTTTAATAATACTTAATTATGATTGTTACGAATTATGATTATAACATGCATGTTTTCCAACCAAAGAAGTATCCGTTGAAACCAATTGGTAATATCATTATTCCTTTTTATTTGAGTTTTTCTATACCTGGACGCTGTCACCTTCTCAATTTTTTTGTCTTTTTCTGTCCTTTGTCAAAATTGATTGCAAAAATACGACCGAATTAGAAAATTAAGTGATTTATACTATATATCCAAATACATCATTGTTCCCGCCAAAAATTTCTGCTTAAAAGAGTCCAAGGTATCAAATGGCAGCGATACGCTTAAGGAAATGCGAACCAGTATCTTCCGGCCTGTATTTTGATAAACTCCCGAAAGATAAACAGCTAAATTCTGATGGTATTGGAAGCATCTCGAAAAACCCTTCGATTTGATATATTATGGGCCTTATAATTCATCCGGGATCAAAAGTTATATGCTATGCACTGTTCCCTGATTAAAAATCAGGAATTACCTCAATGAGGTATCACGTGCTCTCACGTGACCAATGGTCACGTGTTGACACGTGACAATCGAAACAGAAATGAAATAACAAACGGCTGAAGGAAATACCTCAATGAGGTATCACGTGCTCACACAATGGTCACGTGTTGACACGTGATGGTTAAAACAACAACATAAACAAGCGGCTGTTAAAGAACCAATTTGGGGGTCACGTGCTCACACGTGATCAAGGGTCACGTGCCAGCACGTGACAGGCTTTGAAAGCCTTATAGTTTAATAGAATTAAAATTCTAAATTTCTCTAAAATCTTTCGAAATAGAATTAAGATTATAAAAGCTTCTAAATCTTTCCAAATGGAAAAGGATTATGGGGACCGTTGGATTAAAGATCCAAGGGTGATTAAAAATCACCAATTTATGGAAAAATCTTGGATAAGGAAAGATTTCCCCTAAATCTCACCGAAAATAACAAACAGAATATCTTTGGATTTAAAATCCAACGGTGAATAAAATTCACTGAACGATCTAAAGGCTCATATTAAATATGAAAACAAATCAAATCTTTCAATGAAAGATTTATTAAACAAATTGATTCTTTTCCTTCTCCTATAAATAGGAGCCAAGAAAAGAAGAGAAGGGATCTAACTTTTTGGAGAGAAGAACAGAGAGAGGAGAATTTAATTCTCAAGAGGGAAGAAAAGAAAAGAGAATTTAATTCTCAACAAAGAAAACCCTAGGTAAGAAAAGAAAGGGAATCAAAACTTCAAACAGAGAATTTAATTCTCAAAATCCAAGAGTTTAACTCTTATACAAAAAAGAACTTAGTTCTTCTTCGGGTTGAAGATTTGCACAGAGCACATCTCCCCATAAGTTGAGAATTTAATTCTCATCGGGTTGAGATCCTACCATGCAGATCCAAAACTTAGAGGAGGAATTGAGTTTAGAGAATTTAATTCTCCCAAAACAGAACTAGGGTCTAACCCTAATTGAGAATTTAATTCTCTCAAATCCACAGGAATTTAATTCCTCCTAAAATGAAACTAGGGTTTAACCCTATATAAGAATTTTATTCTTTTACATATTTGGGAATTTAATTCCTTTAAAAAGAAATTAGGGTTTTACCCTAAATAAGAATTTAATTCTTAATCTTGCGGAGAATTAAATTCTCAAAATAAAATGAAGAGACTTAAAAGATCTCCATGCATGCAAAAGACTAAGGTCACGTGTCCACACGTGACCCCTGAAGAGATCCCCAGAAATGAGAAGGAGAAAAGCTTTGAGGCAATGCCTCACGTGCTCCCACGTAACCTACAAAACACAGAAAGAAAAAGCAAAGGAAATATGAGCTTTGGGCGCTCTTACGTGTCCCCACGTGACCCCTTAGCGAGTGCTTTAATGATCAGTGCATAAATCTCCATCACGTGTCAACACGTGATGCTCAAAAGATGAAGAAGTGTTTAACACTTAATTGCAGAACGAAGAAAAGGGATCTGGTCCCACTTTTGGGCGCTCTCACGTGTCCACACGTGACCCTTCTTTCTTTAGTGTTTATCACTAATTTGGGGACTATATATTTTCAGTGTTTAACACTGATTGTTTCTAGTGTTTAACACTAAATTGAAGATTATATTTCCAGTGTCTAACACTGATTGTCTTTTAGTGTTTAACACTAATTTGAGAGTTCTATCTCCAGTGTTTAACACTGTTGTTCTTTAGTGTTTAACACTACTTCTAACCAAATTGGCTAATTTTCCAGAGGAAAAAGTCCCTCCTCCAAATGAATCTCAAAATTGAGGAAATCAAAGACAAAATGATTGTCAGAACCCCCAAACCTCTGTTTAGCACTGCTGAATGATGAGGGGCTGAACCTAGACAAATGTCTAATGGCCCAAAGGGCCAATATTTCAAACATAATTGGACTTAGCCCAAACTGGCCATAAGTCCTCAAATCATCTTGAACTGAGCTCATCTGCTCTTTCAACCAACTCATTGGTTCACGGGTACATCTCTGAGCTCCTTTGATATTTGTCGTTGTAATCCTTCAACGTCTTCAGAGAGATGATGGGTCCCGACAGCCATACATTTTATTGGACCACCATGTCCCTAAACTGGTAATGGACCACCATGTCCCTAAACTGGCAATGGACCACCATGTCCCTAAACTAGAACAATAGAGCCCCCAAATGCTCTTTTGTCGGATCTAAACGATCCTGTTAAGCTGATCTTAGTCCCAAATTAGACTAACGTATCTTTAACAAACGTTTAAGTTGATCTTAGCCTCAAATATGGCTAACGCATCCTTAAACCTTCAAACAGACTTTAGTCCCAAATTGGACTCTAGATCTCCCAATCAACTTTGGCTCAAGGGTACATCTCTGAACTCCTCTGACTTCTGTCGTTGTAATCCTTCAACATCGTCAGAGAGGTGATGGGTCCCGACGGCCATATATGTAATGGACCCCTATGTCCCTAAACTGGAACAATAGAGCCAATTGCTCTTTTGTCGGATCTAAACAATCCCGTTAAGTTGATCTTAGTCTCAAATTGGACTATTGTATCCTTAACAAACGTTTAAGTTGATCTTAGCCTCAAATATGGCTAACGTATCCTTAAACCAAAACCCCAAACCCAGATCTAAGAAAGTACGGATTTGGACTAATCCACGTCCTACGGGCGACGACATAAATTGGTCTCCGTATACAATCCACGGGCAACCACAAACAAAACAAACACTCACGACACGAAGTGAAATTCTGGAGAAGGAGAAAGTTGTTACCGCGAAGCGGTAGCGTAATTAACTGCAGGGGCTGCGCCTGCAGGGAAGAGCGTCCCCACAATCAAAAACCCCTCAAGCGAGGGGGAATCTGACGAAGTCTGCTACATCGGTCGCATCCTTCTAAACCTCCGATACACGGTGCCATAAATCAACTTGGCATCTTCGGAAAGGTGGACGGATAAAACCAAATAGCATATGTCCCGAATCTCAGGCAAGACGTCCATGTCTTGCGCCGTCTTTCGAAGGGGAACAGATTCTGGCACCCCCGGTGGGACTTTTTCCTCTTTCCACTCCACACTTCGTGGGTCGTGTTTTTCCCGCGATCAAATAATCGCGGTGTATATGTTTTTGGTTGCCCTTAGGGGAGTGGATATTGAAGCCGGCATTTCGTCTCTATGAAGAATGGCATTTGCTCCCACCCCAGCAACTTAGGCTCTGTCATATCCGACGGAGTCAAGTATGGGTCACTTGCAGCCTTAAATCTCTGCAATCCGTCTCTTCAAGAAATCAACGGGATTCTTTTTGGGTTGATACTCCCACCTCCCACCCTCGGTGCCTCAACGCCGATGGAGGAAGCCCATACGATGTCTGTCAAGCAGCAGCCTTGCCGACGGAATCGGTCCTCAAACAACTGGCACATGCCAAAGGCCAAGGTCAACGCAGGGGGCAGAATATTCAAGCTCTTCAAGAAATCAACAGGCTTCGAACTGCACTAACTGCAACAGCAACTCTCGCTCTGTCCCATCTGAAGGAGTAACCTACGGGCCCCAAGCGGCCTCCCTTTTCACTATACCAGTGGAGCAGGCAACTCAAGCCACCACTAGGTTATTCTTCGGGACCATGCTCCCGCCAACGAGCTTCAGCGCTCCTGTGCCATCGCAAGAAGCTCCCAAGAAGTCGTTTTTCAGCGCTCCTGTGCTTATTTACGCCTTACTCTGCACACACAAAAATTGTGATAAGAAAAGAGTAAAAAGTGAAAAATTATATTTAAAAGATAAGAATAGTTTAAGAAAAACAAGAAAGTTAGATGTTTTCTTAAATGAAACTAGTAATAAGTAGCTATGAGCTGTTGTCCCAAGAGTTAGTAAGATGAAGGAAATTACTAATCTGAGGATAAAAATGAGCCTGAAAAATAGTTCCTATTCTGGAAACCGAACATTTGAAAGTTGATATCCTACTATACGCACTTACACACATCTTGAAACTCGGGATAGTAGAGGATACCTTGAAATACTCTTGTCCAAAAGCCAAAGTATGAAGGAAGTAATAAATGAAAAAGAAAAGATAAAATGGTGAAAAGAAAAATGAACACTGGTTTTATTATCACCGAGGCAGCAATAAAAAAAATATAGCGAGGGTGCTTTATCACCTAGTGCCTTAGACCAACTGGTTTGGGAGCCACTGCTAAGCCTTAGGTGTTGCAAGACGAGGAAAAACATCTAATTAGCAAGCACATGAGTAATCGGTCGATTAGTACCTCAAGAAGTATTAACGGTCGTATGAAGAATGTGTGAGCAAATTCCGTCTAAATATCTATTAAAAAGTACTAAGGTAGATGGACAAGAGTATGATTGCTTGAATTGAATTCTCTGAGTGTAGGGATGTCCAGTTCACACACGTAGGGGTATATGATCAATGTTTGGAAGAAAGATAGGAATGAAAACTAAAGGCGATGTTTTATTGAGGGATAATGTGATTTCTAACATTTTTTCTTGACCATTAAGATAGGGCTCATAGCAACTGAAAAGCTGGTATAATTGAAAAACTCTTATTTTCAAGTTCTTTCTTTTATAGTTCTTATCTTCATATAACTTTCACCATCTCTCTTTTATTATATGATTTTGTGGGTGTGATCCGCTGAAAACCCTCAGGAGACAACACTCCTCCTACTGGGGATATGCCACTGGCGCCAAGTAAGGAAGGTTGGGGGCAATTCTCCTTCTGGACTGATTCCGCCGACTACAACCGCCCTCGAAGGTTCCTTAGGCGCATTATGGGCACAAGAGAACGACCAAGGGAAAGAAAGAGCTCTCTATTGCTTAAGTCGAGTTCTCCTGGGGGCAGAAAGCAATTATTCTCTCACCCAAAAGCATTGTCTAGCGTTGATCTTCGTGATAACAAAGCTCAGGCACTATGCGTTGGCGCATGAAGTCCGTCTCATATCGAAGGCAGCGAAAGGCTAGGCCATCGCCGATTTCCTCGTTGAACATCCCTTGAATTGCGAACTTCCAGACGAACAGGTGTTTGACACGATCGACGGAAGTGGTACCCGATGGAAGCTTTTTCGATGAAACGTCCTCTATGAAGAAGTGCAAACAAAGCACGCCGATAATCAAATCGGGAGTGGGCTTTATCTTCGTAACCCCGCAAGGAGGGATAATGCGATTCGCCTTCTCCTTAACAGAGCCGAGGGCGAACAAGGAGGCCGAATACGAAGCTTTGATAGCAAGCCTCTAGATCGCCATCGACATGGGAATTGAAAACATCCTCATATACGAAGACTCCCAACTGGTCGTTAGTCAAGTTAATGGCGACTACCAACAGGGCAAGTTCGCGCTGTCCGAAAACTGGAAGGTGAGCCCGCCACAATCACATGCTCCGAAAAAAATGGACATGCCGGGGGTATCATGCTCAGTCATAGAGAAAGCCACATGGACCGAAAAGTCCGTAAACTAGAAATTCGCCTCAAATACGGCAACGGTGGACCGCAATGTCCTAAAACTTGCAAATGACCGAAACGTCGTTAAACTACTCCCAACCCGCGGCACCTTCAAGCTGACGTAAAAAAAACGGTACATCCACAAGCGAGATGGGCACGGATGAAAACCCGAAAGGGCGCCGTGAGTAAAAACAGCAGGACTACCGGCGATGTTTTTGAAAACCCGAAAGGGCGCAACCTCGTTCAAAAAAAAACGGTAGGTCCATAAGCAAAATGGGCACGGATGAAAACCCGAAAGGGCTCCGTGAGTAAAAACAGCAGGACTACCGGCGAGTGTTTGTGAAAACCCGAAAGGGCGCAACCTCGTTAAAAGACACTTACAGGGTCCTCTCGACCTTGTAAGGAGAAACCACCCGCGTGAGATCCTTACGACTCACAAGGGAGCAACACACTTAGGGATCCTCACGATTCCTAAGGAGAAATTACACTTGCGAGATCCTCACGACTCGTAAGGAGAACTCTCTTATGGGACCCTCACGGCTCATAAGATTTGAAAGTCTTAAGTTACAAAGACCTGAACATGTTCTTAAGCAACCCCCACAACCTTCGATATGGCCCTACAAGCGGCTCAATACTGACCCTTGTATACAATCCACGGGCGCGAATAAACATTTCCCTAACCAAGTCTTACCCGTGACTTGGGATATGTCCATACGGTAAACAACCCTTGTAAGTCCTCTCGACCTATAAGGAGAAAACCCTTTTATAAGATCCTTACGACTTACAGGGGGACATACACTTAGGAATCCTCACGATCCCTAAGGAGAAAACACACCTACGAGATCCTCACGACTTGTAGGGAGAAATACCTTTGTGAGACCCTTACGGCTCATGAAGTCAAAAGCCTTAGTCGATGGGATCCTAACCTTGTTTGCTAAGCCACCTTTGTTCGACATCGACATAGGCAAATGATGATTCGCTCCTGGCAATATCCCAGTTGTAGCGATCCTGATGCCTAAATCGGTATCAAATTCCAAGTCCTTTCATGGCAAATGATGATTCGCTCATGGCAATATTCCAGTCGCAGCGATGCTGATGCTAAGATTGGTATCAGATTCCAAATCCCCTACTCGCAAAAAAAAAATCAGCGAGCCAAAAAAAATGCATATGAAATAGCCGAAATGATGGGGCAACTTGCAGAAAAAAAATCAGCAAGTAAAAATGTATGCATACAAAAACAGCCGAAATGATTGGGCAACTCGCAATAAAAAGCAGCGAGTAAAAAGAAAATAAATAGCCGAAATGATTGGGCACCGCGAAAAACAACCGAAATGATTGGGCAATCGCGATTTTCACGATATAAAAAGCTGAAATGATAGAACATCGCGAAAAAAAAAGAATGAAATGAAAGAATGAAACTTTTTGCCCTGCAGGTGAGATCACATCGATCCCTGTATACAATCCAGGGGCACAAACAAAGAGGAAACCATACCTTCCCAACAGGCTCCATCAGAAAGCGAAGCCAAATCTCGACGGTTCATAGACAACCTAGAGACAATCTCAACATTTGTCGCAATATTGCAGACACAATGTCAACAAACGAAGCAAAAGAAGATCCCTAGCTTCAGGGTCTCGACGTCGATATCGACAACTTAGAGATCACCAACGGCGTTTCTCCTCATTCCAACCAGATGCAGACATGACGTCAGCAACCGACCTCAGGGTCGCAACGAAACAGAGCCATGGCAAAGTCCCTAGTTCCAAATCTCAATGGCCATATCTACAGCCTGGAGACCAGCAACGGTGTGCCTCCTCATTCCAGTAGGACATAGATGCTACACCATCAAACGGTGCCACGGCATAGTCCTTAGTTCCAAATCTCGACGGTTCACAGACAACCTAGAGACCATCTCAGCATTCGTCTCATTACAGCAGACGAGATGTCAACGATGGTGTTCCTCCGCAGTCCAGCAGGATGCAGATACAACGTCAACAAAAGACCTCACGGTCGAAACAAAGCGAAGTAACGGCAAAATCCCAACTCCACCTTAGCATTCGTCTCATTACAGCAGACGCAATATCAACAACGGCGTTCCTCAGCAGTACAGCAGGATGTGGACGCAACATCAACAAAAGACCTCACGGTCGAAACAAAGCGGAGCGACGGCAAAATCCCAGCTCCACCTCAGCATTCGTCTCGATACAGCAGACGAGATGTCAACAATGGCGTTCCTTCGCAGTCCAACAGGATGCAGATACAACGTCAACAAAAGACCTCATGGTCGGAACAAAGCGGAGTGACGGCAAAATCCCAGCTCCACCTCAGCATTCGTCTCGTTACACCAGACGCAATGTCAACAATGGCGTTCCCTCGCAGTCCAGCAGGATGTAGATGCAATGTCAACAAAAGACCCCATGGTCAGTAAAGCGGAGTGACGGCAAAATCCTAGCTCCACCTCAGCATTCGTCTCGATACAGCAGACGCAATGTCAACAACAGTGTCCTTCCTTCGACAGGATTCGGACACGCCAAAGCCAACCAAGCGAAGGCCAAATTCCTAGCTTCAACGTCTTGACGGTAACTCATATAAAACCGGAAAGACAATCAGAGATCATCTCACACCAGCATGGAGTGATCACCGCCTCGACGTTCGTCTCAATACACCAGACGAAATGTCACCCCAGCGTTCTTCCCCCAGCAGGATTCGGACGTGCTAAAGCAAATGAAGCAAAAGGCCAAATTCTAGCTTCAGGGTCTTGACGGTAACTCATATAAAACCCGAAAGACTACTGGAGATCATCCCATGTGGAGTGGTCACCATCATGACGTTCGCCTCGATACAGCAGACGAGATGTCGCTACAGCGTCCTTCCTCCAAAAGGATTTGGACACACCAAAGCAAACGAAGCGAAGGACAAATTCCTAGCTTCAGGGTCTTGATGGTAACTCATATAAAACTTGAAAGACAATCGGAGATCATCCCACATCAGCGCGGAGTGGTCACAACCGCGACAATCGTCTCGATACAGCAGACGCAATGCCAACGAACGAAGCGAAGGCCAAATTCCTAGCTTCAGGGTCTTGACGGTAACTCATATAAAACCTGAAGGACTACCGGAGATCATCCCACATGGAGTGGTCACCACCTCGGCATTCGGCTCGATACAGCAGACGAGATGTTACTACAGCGTCCTTCCTCCAACAGGATTTGGACACGCCAAAGCAAACGAAGCGAAGGCCAAATTCCTAGCTTCAGGGTCTTGAAGGTAACTCATATAAAACTTGAAAGACAATTGGAGATCATCCCACACTAACGCGGAGTGGTCACCACCTCGACGTTCGTCTCGATACAGCAGACGAGATGTCACCCCAACGTTCTTCCTCCTGCAGGGTTCAGACACGACAATCAAACAACGGAGCCATGGCAAAATTCCTAGTTCCAAACCTCGACGGTTCACTAGCAACCTAGAGACAACCACGACATTCGTCTCGATACAGCAGACGCAATGTCGCCAAACGAAGCAAAGGCCAAATTCCTAGCTTCAGGGTCTTAACGACAAGTCATATAAAGCCTGAAAGACAATTGGAGATCATCTCGCCACAGTGCAGAGCGGTCACCACCTCGACGTTCGTCTCGACACAGCAGACGCAACATCACCAAACGGAGCCACGGCAAAATCCCTAGTTCCAAACCTCGACGGTTCACCAGCAACCTAGAGACAACCGCGACATTCGTCTCGATACAGCAGATACAATGTTAACAAATGAAATGAAGGCCAAATTCCTAGCTTCAGGGTCTTGACGGCAAGTCATATAAAGCCTGAAAGACAATCGGAGATCATCTCGCACCAGCGCGGAGCGATCACAACCGCGACATTCGTCTCGATACAGCAGACGCGATGCCAGCAAATGAAGCGAAGGCCAAATTCCTAGCTTCAGGGTCTTAACGGCAAGTCATATAAAGCCTGAAAGACAATCGGAGATTATCTCGCACCAGTGCGGAGTGGTCACCACCTCAACGTTCGTCTCGACACAGCAGACGCAACATCACCAAAAGGAGTCACGGCAAAATCCCAGGTTCTAAACCTCGACGGTTCACCAGCAACCTAGAGACAACCGCGACATTCGTCTCGATACAGCAGACGCGATGCCAGCAAACGAAGTAAAGGCTAAATTCCTAGCTTCAGGGTCTTAACGGCAAGTCATATAAAGCCTGAAAGACTATCGGAGATCATCCCACACCAGCACGAAGTGGTTATGACTCATCGGGGCTCTCCAAAATGAGCATAACCTCAAGTAAAAAGCGGCATGGCAAATTCCTAACGCTTGCTCTTCCGACGGTCAAACTGCCTAGGAGGATTGCTTGAAGACGTCTTGTCCAGCCCCCGAAGGGATCAGAGGCACGGCAGTCGCAGGGCTACTCGAACAGCACGATTGCCTATCGAGGGATACATCAGCCAATGCGACAGTACGACGGGCAAAACCCTAGTACCACAGACCCTAACGGACCTCTGTCGTAAAGAGCAGAGGTTAACTGTGACGTTAGGATATTCTTGCGAGATCTGCTCGATCCATTTCGACTCGTGAGGAAATTGATGTCTTTGCGAGAACTTCTCGATTCGTCTCGACGCGTGAGATAAAGCCTTAGGCAATGGGGATAAAAACCTGTTTCCTAAGCACTAAGGCCCTGCAAGTTGGTCCAAAACGGACTCTTGCATACTATTCACGGACCTCACTCTCCAAAGTCGAATCTCGACAAGGAGGGAAACAACCACTTACGAGTCCTCTCGACTTGTAAGCGGGAAAAATTCTCTTGTGAGATCCTTACGACTCTCAAGAGAAAATACACGCTTAGAAGTCCTCACGACTCCTAGGGAGAAAATACACCTACGGGATCCTCTCGACTCGTAGGGAGAAAAGTCTTTATGAGACCCCCACGGCTCATAAAGTTGAAAAGTCTTAGGTGGCAGATCCTAACCCTGTCTCCTAAGCCATCACTGCCCTGCAAAGAGGTCAAGACGGACCATCTATGAGCCGCACTTGCCAAAACTACATGCCACTGAAATGGAGAAGTTACTCATGAGCGTATAAACTACTTCACGCCAGAGTAAGACATAAAGAAATAGAAGGGTGCGGCTCATGGAGTTGAGAGTTTGGAACTATATCTCTTAAGAGTCGAGATTTGAGTCAATGATAAATGACGATGCTTGTGTCCGCTCCTTATCTTCTCAGATTAAGATTCTGAAAGTTATATACCAACCCGAAACTGGTCATACGCTATGCATTACTCTGCACTACTTCACCTACGTATATACTTACGTGGGCAAAGTAATGGGGGCATTTGTTCCCGCCAAAAATTTCTGCGCAAAAGAGTCCAAGGTATCAAATGGCAGCGATACGCTTAAGGAAATGCGAACCAGTATCTTCCGGCCTGTATTTTGATAAACTCCCGAAAGATAAACAGCTAAATTCTGATGAAATTGGAAGCATCTCGAAAAACCCTTCGATTTGATATATTATGAGCCTCATAATTCATCCGGGATCAAAAGTTATATGCTATGCACTGTTCCCTGATTAAAAATCAGGAATTACCTCAATGAGGTATCACGTGCTCTCACGTGACCAATGGTCACGTGTTGACACGTGACAATCGAAACAGAAATGAAATAACAAACGGCTGAAGGAAATACCTCAATGAGGTATCACGTGCTCACACGTGACCAATGGTCACGTGTTGACACGTGATGGTTAAAACAACAACATAAACAAGCGGCTGTTAAAGGAACCAATTTGGGGGTCACATGCTCACACGTGACCAAGGGTCACGTGCCAGCACGTGACAGGCTTTGAAAGCCTTACGGTTTAATAGAATTAAAATTCTAAATTTCTCTAAAATCTTTCGAAATAGAATTAAGATTCTAAATGCTTCTAAATCTTTCCAAATGGAAAAGGATTATGGGGACCGTTGGATTAAAGATCCAAGGGTGATTAAAAATCACCAATTTATGGAAAAATCTTGGACAAGGAAAGATTTCCCCTAAATCTCACCAAAAATAACAAACAGAATATCTTTAGATATAAAATCCAACGGTGAATAAAATTCACTGAATGATCTAAAGGCTCATATTAAATATGAAAACAAATCAAATCTTTCAATGAAAGATTTATTAAACAAATTGATTCTTTTCCTTCTCCTAAAAATAGAAGCCAAGAAAAGAAGAGAAGGGATCTACCTTTTTGGAGAGAAGAACAGAGAGAGGAGAATTTAATTCTGAAGAGGGAAGAAAAGAAAGAAGAATTTAATTCTCAATAAAGAAAACCCTAGGTAAGAAAAGAAAGGGAATCAAAACTTCAAACAGAGAATTTAATTCTCAAAATCCAAGAGTTTAACTCTTATACAAAAAAGAAATGAGTTCTTCTTCGGGTTGAAGATCTGCACAGAGCACATCTCCCCATAAGTTGAGAATTTAATTCTCATCGGGTTGAGATCCTGCCATGCAGATCCAAAACTTAGAGGGGGAATTGAGTTTAGAGAATTTAATTCTCCCAAAACAGAACTAGGGTCTAACCCTAATTGAGAATTTAATTCTCTCAAATCCACAGGAATTTAATTCCTCCTAAAATGAAACTAGGGTTTAACCCTATATAAGAATTTAATTCTTTTACATATTTGGGAATTTAATTCCTTTAAAAAGAAATTAAGTTTTTACCCCAAATAAGAATTTAATTCTTAATCTTGCAGAGAATTAAATTCTCAAAATAAAATGAAGAGACTTAAAAGATCTCCATGCATGCAAAAGACTAAGGTCACGTGTCCACACGTGACCCCTGAAGAGATCCCCAGAAATGAGAAGGAGAAAAGCTTTGAGGCAATGCCTCACGTGCTCCCACGTGACCTACAAAACACAGAAAGAAAAAGCAAAGGAAATATGAGCTTTGGGCGCTCTCACGTGTCCCCACGTGACCCCTTAGCGAGTGCTTTAATGATCAGTGCATAAATCTCCATCACGTGTCAACACGTGATGCTCAAAAGATGAAGAAGTGTTTAACACTTAATTGCAGAACGAAGAAAAGGGATCTGGTCCCACCTTTGGGCGCTCTCACGTGTTCACACGTGACCCCTCTTTCTTTAGTGTTTAACACTAATTTGGGGACTATATTTCCAGTGTTTAACACTGATTGTTTCTAGTGTTTAACACTAAATTGAAGATTATATTTCCAGTGTCTAACACTGATTGTCTTTTAGTGTTTAACACTAATTTGAGAGTTCTATCTCCAGTGTTTAACACTGTTGTTCTTTAGTGTTTAACACTACTTCTAGCCAAATTGGCTAATTTTCCAGAGGCAAAAGTCCCTCTTCCAAATGAATCTCAAAATTGAGGAAATCAAAGACAAAATGATTGTCAGAACCCCCAAACCTCTGTTTAGCACTGCTGAATGATGAGGGGCTGAACCTAGACAAATGTCTAATGGCCCAAAGGGCCAATATTTCAAACATAATTGGACTTAGCCCAAACTGGCCATAAGTCCTCAAATCATCTTGAACTGAGCACATCTGCTCTTTCAACCAACTCATTGGTTCAGGGGTACATCTCTGAGCTCCTCTGATATTTGTCGTTGTAATCCTTCAATGTCTTCAGAGAGGTGATGGGTCCCGACAGCCATACATTTTATTGGACCACCATGTCCTTAAACTGGCAATGGACCACCATATCCCTAAACTGGCAATGGACCACCATGTCCCTAAACTAGAACAATAGAGCCCCCAAATGCTCTTTTGTCGGATCTAAACGATCCTGTTAAGCTGATCTTAGTCCCAAATTAGACTAACGTATCTTAACAAACGTTTAAGTTAATCTTAGCCTCAAATATGGCTAACGCATTCTTGAACCTTCAAACAGACTTTAGTCCCAAATTGGACTCTAGATCTCCCAATCAACTTTGGCTCAAGGGTACATCTCTGAACTCCTCTGACTTCTGTCGTTGCCATCCTTCAACGTCGTCAGAGAGGTGATGGGTCCCGACGGCCATATATGTAATGGACCCCTATGTCCCTAAACTGGAACAATAGAGCCAATTTCTCTTTTGTCGGATCTAAACGATCCCGTTAAGTTGATCTTAGTCTCAAATTGGACTAACGTATCCTTAACAAACGTTTAAGTTGATCTTAGCCTCAAATATGGATAACGTATCCTTAAACCAAAACCCCAAACCCAGATCTAAGAAAGTACGAATTTGGACTAATCCACGTCCTACGGGCGACGACATAAATTGGTCTCCGTATACAATCCACGGGCAACCATAAACAAAACAAACACCCATGACACGAAGTGAAATTCTGGAGAAGGAGAAAGTTGTTACCGCGAAACGGTAGCGTAATTAACTGCAGGGGCTTGCGCCTGCAGGGAAGAGCGTCCCCACAATCAAAAACCCCTCAAGCGAGGGGGAATCTGACGAAGTCTGCTACATCGGTCGCATCCGTTTAAACCTCCGATACACGGTGCCATAAATCAACTTGGCATCTTCGGAGAGGTGGACGGATAAAACCAAATAGCATCTGCCCCGAATCTCAGGCAAGACGTCCATGTCTTGCGCCGTCTTTCGGAGGGGAACAATCATATGATCATCATATTAAATATATTAAACCATTGAAAATATTTGAAAACACAATCAGAACTTGTGAACATTGTTCATTCCTTCTTCGAAACTTACATACCAAAATAACAGAAATAACAGAAGGTTGACCAACAAAGAAAAACTAAAATTAACATCCTAATCTATTTTACATGGGTTCTCATATCGACATAGCGGACATGAGTTATTGTTAAACAACCAAGGAACAATGCAATTCATATGGAATGCATGGTCACAACACAACTGCACTCCTTCGAACAAATCACCACTGCTATTCTTCTCAATTTCTTCGAAGCACACCGCACAAACAATATCGTTAATCCCGTCCTTCAACTCTTCTTTCTTTCGCTTACGTGATCTTGTAATTGTCACAGTCCTATCAACGCTAGTATAAACATATATCTTGATATGAAATTTAGCATTTGCTACCTCCACAGCTTCATGGACGAATTTGCTGATCTCTGTTTTAAGATACATGCGATGCTGATCTTGGATGGGGCATTTACGATGCACCACCCAGCCGGCGAAACTACGACAGTTCTCAGGCGAACGTAATTTAGAGGCTACATATTTGTGATGCTTAAAAGATGGCATTTCGTCCAAAATACACTTTGTACCATCACGAGGGCCAGCGGGAGAGGGAATGATCACTTGGGCGGAGTCTTCAATGTACCCGTGGGTCCAAACGGAAGGATCAACACCGTCGGCATCCGACGACATGGGCGTCAGTTTTGCATGGAGTAGGAGAAACAACGGCGGTTTGTTATACTCTTTGACCATTGAGAGAGGTAATGGCTGTCCTGCATCAAGATTTTGTGCCATTAAGAGATGCAAAATATTTCTGGCTTACCCTTTTTTTTACCCTTTCTCTTTTGTATGGATCAAAAATGAAGTGCCTTGGTTTAAATAGAGTAGAGGTGGGGATAGGTGCCAATAAGAGATGGGACATGTGGCAATAGAAGGTGGACATGACCAATGTCCTTTTTCTGTCAAATCATGACCAATGCTAACGTCATTTTTTTCTACAGTCCGTCATGACTAATGTCCTTTTTCTGTCAAACGATAGCCAATACCAACGTCACTATTTTTCTACAGTCCATCATGAGCAATGTCTTTTTCTGTCAAATTATGCCTAATGTTTTTTTTCTGGCCGTCATGACTAATGTCTTTTTCTGTCAAATTATGACTAATATTAACGTCACTATTTTGCGACCGCATGCACTTGCACGTGGGCATTTGTACCTTCTCAGTATATGCGCTGGTATTATGCCTTATTGATGCAACCCTAGCCTACTTGGAGTTGCTCGACCGATCCAAAACACGTCGGGTCTAGTTCAACCCGAGAATCCCAAACTGTCAAATCTTGTCCGATTCGCACGTTCCACTAGCCAAATCGAAGATCTCGCAAAATCGTCTGGGTCAATAAATTGCCATAGGCCCCGAAATTGCGAAAATCCATCATTTAAGACCCCGAAATCGCGGTCAAAAATTTGCTCCGAACTTTGACTTTTGAATTAGGAGTGAAATTAGCACCCGAATCAGTTAAGATTCGACAGGAAGTATCTGGAATCAATTTGGGACGCAATCAAATAATTAGTTTTTCGTTCTAACTTTTTTTTATTTTTAGCAGTTTTCTAATTGTAGCAGTTTTTCCTTTGATCTATTCCGTCCGACTTGTCATTTCTGTCCTATTTCTATTTGATAACGTCCCTATTTTTTTACAGTCTTTTTGGAAATGGTAACGTCTTTCTCTTTTTTCATGACTACTGTCTTTTTCGATTTAATAATTCTTACTTATGCTTGTTACGAATTATGATCATAAACCTGTTGTTCCTAACAAAGAAGTACCCATTAAAACCAATTGGCAATCTCATTGTTTTTTTTCATTTGAGTTTTTTCTACACTTGCATGCTGGCATCTTCTCAATTTTTTTCTTCTTTTCCGTTATTTGCCAAATTTAATTGCAAAAACACGACCAAGTTAGAAAATTAAATGATTTATACCATATATCCATAAAATGTATCATTTGATCAGCGTATTAACCATATTAAACCAATTAAAAATATTAGAAAACACAATCAGAACTTGTTAACATTGTTTATTCTTCTTCGAATTTTACATGTCAAAATAACAGAAACAACAGACGATCGATCAATAAAGAAAAACTAACAGTGATATCTTAAGTTATTTAACGTGGCTTCTCACATCGACATAGTGAGCATGGGTTTTTCTTGAACAACCAAGAAACAATACACTTCATGTGGAATGTATGATCACAACACAACTGCACTCGTTCGACTAAATCACCGTTGCTATCCATCTCAATTTCTTCAAAACACACGGCACAAATATTGCCATTCTCGTCCTTCAACCCTGAATGCAAGATAGGAAATGAAGATCGGTAGAGTTTTAAAGGTCTTTCTCTCTCCACTCTCTCAACTTTTTTTTATTTTTGGTTTTTCTCTTTTGAGTAGAGAATAAGGATGAAGTGCTCCATCTTAAATAGAGCAGGAGGTGGGCAAGGACGCTAATAGGAGATGGGACATGTGGCAATAGGAAGTGGAAATACCAAAATTTGTGAGGGCAAAATTGACATTTTGAAAAGGAGATCGGACAGACGGCAGTAAAAAGTGGAAATACCAAAATTTATGAGGGCAAAATTGACATTTTGAAAATTCTGCCATCTCTCTATACCTTTACATTATGTATATAGGATATATATATATATATATAGAGAGAGAGAGAGAGAGAGAGCAAACACTGAATACTGTCTTATTGGGGTATTTTGGGCATAAAAGCATTGAAAACGGGAAAAATCAATGCCTGCCAATTGAGAGAGCAGTTTTTCATAATAGAAGTAGGTATCCTCATACAGGGGCAAAGGTTAGGAATGTATCCTGCAATTTAGCTGAAATAAAATAGAAAACGAATATTATAGTTGTGAGAAAAGAGGCAAAAACTTACAAGAGTATCAATTTGACTGATGATATTTGCATAGTGCAAGCCGAGACCAGCGGGACCTAATCTTTGATGCAAGTTCGTAGATTTTTCCACATGATTCTCTCCACAGTTCACTCCAAATATAATTAATAAATATTAAAAGGGGTAATGTTATAAATGGGCAAAGAAAGGAAAATGAAGTGAATAATTTGAAAGACTATAAAGTTGCTACAATGGGATTACACTAATAAAACCATAATTGTAATTGTCAAATTGATAACATGAGGCAAGCCTTATGAATCCGGCCAATACTCATTTATATCATAAATGAGTAATATAGAACTGCACCACAACTGTTTCAAATACTCTCATATTCTCATCTATGTGACCTTAAAAATTTCCTTTTTTCTAACACCTAACATAATAAAATTCAAATGCCTCTGCTTGTCCCTGACCTGTGGCCTCCTCAACACAAAGTCGTAAATGCTCGTACAACTACAATACTTCATTTTTTCTCTTTTGATTAGTGTTTTTTTTAAAAGCTTTTTGTCTGGAGTGTGTATTTGCTTGCAACGTGCCTTAATTAAAGGCATTGATCATTACTAAAGAACTTGAAAATGTTCTCTGATGTCAAAAAGTTTTTTTAAGTTTAGTGAGAATATGAAAGCTGGGAGATTTCAAGAAAGCATTTATTACGATTTGAGTTCAGTTATGAATTATCTTTTAAATATATTGGTTATTTGAATTTTAGTAGAAGGACTTATTATCTTTAATATCTGCAAATAAGGCAGAGTCTAACCAAAGATTTCGAAATTGATTTTAATACTGTTCCAAGGCATGCAACCATCAAAGCAAAAGGAGACTCCATCTATTTATTTAGGGCTTTTGCATGGGGCCAAACTCCATTTCTCAGTTATTCCTTCTCTAGTGTCTCCTTCATTTCCCCTTATCTTCCTCAAACAAATTCATGCGTCTTTTATATGACAAATCTCACTCAAATCACCTTGCTACTTGACAAGTGAAATTGTGATCAATGTGTTTTGTTATCATGTTTCTCGACTCTTCCATAGGAAATGTCTACAAAAATGAGTGATGAAAAGCAATTCAGCTAAGACAACAAGAACTTTCAAAGCTGTTTTTCTACCCAGCCAGACAACAAGAACTTTCAACTCACCAATCGTATTCTACAGGCTTGGCCTACCACAATGCAAGATATAAGTATCATACACTAAACTACAAATTTTCAATCCTTTTCTTCTTTTGGCCCAGAAAAAAGCAATGTTGGTCCTCTACCAAGTGTCTTGAATAACCATGCCACATAAATATGCAAGTGATATAGGGACGTAGATTGTAAATTTAAGTTAACCGCCAGATCTTACTTTGTAAGCCGCAATTCTAAACATTAATGGAATTTGTATTAAAATGGAATTTGAAACTCAAGAGGTCGTGTTTATCTCAGTTTCCTAATTATGATTTTGCAAGCTACCTAAAGATATGGGCAGAGTTTAATAACAACTTTATTACGATCATAACATATCATAAAAACGGCTTACTCGAGTTAAAAAAAAGAGAGGAAATGTTTGTACAAACATAGCAGAAGTTCCAAATGCACCATGAGTCTCCAAATGTAAGAAGTGAACGATATCTACAAGCTTCTCCATGACCTATAACAAAGGTGAATCAGTTTCGATGGAGGTCCTTTTCGGGTCTCCGTCAGATTTTGTCTTCCGTCGATCTTCCGGTGGATCTTGAAAGTGATCTCCTGTTGCGTGTGGGTCTCAATGGGTTTTGAGGAGATTGGTGGTTTTGAGGAATTTGCGTCGAGTACCTGCAAGGAAGTCCCAGTGTGGTTTGGTACCACCGAGGACGCTCCGACGATCAAGTTAGCACAAGATCCGAGCAGAGTAATGGCTAAGTAAGGTCAAAAAAGCTTACTTGACCCCTCTGTGATGGGGGTTTATATAGTGGCGGCAGCACACAGTAGTAGGCGCGAGAATCTCGCCGGCAATTACGCTCCCGACGTCACGCCCGCGTAATAAGCGGATCGTCCGTTAATGGGGATCGTGATGGCGTGGAACGTGGGATGTTACCGGCGGAGAATCCGCGCATGGCGAGATTTGCGGAGCGGCGGTTACGCCTGTGAGTGGTGGAGTCGGTCGGTCGGAGGGACCGAGAAAGATGGCCTGGGCGGGAGAGCTCGGGAACGAGCGGGAGGGTCAAGGCATCTTGGTCCTGTGGTAGCTCGGGGAGAGCTGAGAGGCCGAGGAGGCCAATTTGCAGGGGGCTCTGAGGTGAGCCAGCTTGTACTTACAGGTCGGGTACAAGGGTGGCCTGGTCGGCCCATGTGGGTCTTTTCTTATGAGTTCTGGGACACGTCATCTGCCACGTGTCTTGATCTGGGAGATCGCCAATATAGAGCATCATCATTAGCCCCCCACTCTTATCCCGACCAGCTGACGGGTCGGATCAAGAGTGGACTGCCGGGCCGCCCAGGGTGAGCTCCCTCCTAAGATTTCGCCAGGACGCGTCCCCAGGCTGTCAGCTGTCTTTTCTGGCAGCGAATCAGGGCGAGATCTCTGCATTTAAGGAAGGTGCGCCGGTTCATGCATTCTGTCACCGAAGCGACGGTCCACGTGTCAAGCGTCGATTGGCCGATGCGACGTGTGCAGACCTGTGGCGTCTGATGGGATGCGGCACAATGTGGGAGCGACAAGTGGAGTGATCGGGGCCGTTGGACGCGAGGAGGCGTTTTGGCGGAGAATGAAGGGCGCCGTTGGATAAGGGCGATTGCAGTGATAAATAGGGATGGGGCCCACTCCAGGGCCCCTACTCCTTCATATTTCCTCGCTCTAAGTCCTGGTTGTTCGGCGCTCATCTTCTTTCTTCTGCTTTTGTTTCCCGAGGATCCCTCTTCTCCAGGTTAGATGTCTTCTTTCGTAAAATCTGTAGATGTCATAGGAGTAGGTTCTAGGGACCCTCCAGTCGAGCCTGAGTCTTTCCGGGGAGCAGAGATCGGATCCTCTTCCCTGGATCGTGCGGCGGGGGCAGACCCCAGGGAGGAGGCGGTAGACGCTGCCCCCGGTGCGTCGTGTTGGGTGAGGCATGAGGACGAGCTTGCCAATGCTCGGGCTCGCTTCTACATCCCCTCACGTTATACGCTTCGTCTGGCTAAGGAGAGAGAGAGGGCAGACCATGTACAGGGTAAGGAGATCGCTCTGTACTTGGAAGCCTTTTGGGGTGGAATGTGCCTGCCCTTCTCTCCCGAGGTCGTCGAAGTGCTGAACTTCTTCGGGTTAGCCCCTGGCCAGTTAGTGCCAAACTCATGGAGGATTCTCCTCGGGTTCCTAATCGGCCTGAAGCTACAGGCGGTTCCCTTCAGCCTCTCCATCCTTGATTCTTCCCTTGTTTTCAAAAATCATCCTGGGGGTCGAGCGGGCGACCCGAGGTGGGTCTACCTCTCTTTTAGAAAGCGACAGGGGACGCCGCCAGGACAGGGGTTGTAGCCCTGCCTTCTTCCATTCACGACTGGAAGAAGAGTTTTTCTTCGTCGCGCCGCCCGAGGGCGAGGACTGGCCCGTGCCCACCAAGTAGTCGAGGGAAAAGTTCTTGTCGGGGAACCAGTCCAATGACCCCGCCGCGGTGAGAGTGGCGTCGTGGGAGCCCATCCCCCGATTTGACGTGCTGCTATTTGAGAGGGTCCTGAGTTGGGCCGGGCTCAGCCCCGTCGAGTTCGTCGGTAAGTTAGGCTTGCTTTTTGGCTTTTATATTATATGTGTCGCTGACTTCTTTGCATATGGTTTTGTGCAGGACCCATGGACATGAACGAGATCCGAGCCTCCATGCGCCAGCCGAAGAAGGTCACGAAGGCTGGAGGCGCCAGCTCTTCCCGTTCAAAGCCTGCCCCGGCTCCTTCGGCCTCCGTCCCAGTACCTCCGGTGGCCGCGTCCCTAGAGCGTTCGGGGGTGGATCTCGCCCAGGGCCTAGCAGAGTGCCGGGCCGGAAGCGGGCTCGAATTCTGGAGGACCCGGTCTCGGAGGAGGAGACCAGCTCTCCATCAGAGCCACTCAAGAGGGGTCCCCGGAGGTTTCCTCGGGGCCCGCCCTCGCCGATCATGGTGGAGGAGGGCGGCCTCCGGTTCGCGGTGCCCTCGGGGCTATCTGTCGCGGATAGCCTGCTGCACGAAATAGAGAAGTCGGCAGGGGGCAGGGTCCCCGGGGGACCTTCAGGGCCCAGATGCGTCCATCGCCCAGGAGTCCGTGCAGGTAAGTGCTCGGTTGTTTGTGAGATTTGGTGCTTCCTTCGTCTTCCTGACCTCTTTCTTATTTTTTCAGGTCCTCCAGCACGTCGCCCTTGCCTTACGCATGGAGGCCGAGGTGATAGCCCCGGCGATGAAGGCCGCGGACCAGCTTACCTCGCTGGAAGAGAGCTCCAAGCGGGAGCTGTAGGCGGCGATGGCGAGGGTTGCCGCCCTGGAGGGTGAGGTGGAGGCCAGGAAACGGGAGGTTTCCCGGCACCGCGAGGCCGCCGTGGCTGCCGAGGCCAAGCTTAAGGACGCTCAGGCGCACGCCAGCAACATGAAAAAGACGGTGAGGACCCTCCGGAAGGAGCTGGGGGTGGCGGTCAAGGCGGTGGAGCGGGCCGACCTCTCGGCGACGAAGGCAATGGAGGGCTACAAGAAATCGAAGGACTTCTACAATGACTTAGCCGTGGCCACCACCCGCATCTGGCTCGAGGCCTTCGATGTCGTTAAGGTCCGGATGCCAGAGTTCGCTGATGAAGAGCTCCGGGCCAAATACCCCCTCGCGGACGCCGATGAGCAGGGGGAAGAGATTCCCGACGAGGAGGTGGCCGAGGACCCTGCTCAACTCGTGGTAGATATCGAGGAACCCGAGGTCGTGCCTGGCCCTGAGGCCTAAAGCCCCCATCATCCTCCTTCTTTTATTTTGCCGCTTCTGGAATTTTTGTATGCCTCCGGGCAGTCTGTAAAGCTGGGGAGCCCAAAATACCCTTTGTAAAGACTTCGCTTTTGGTAGTAGAACTTTTTGTTTCATTAGCTTGCACTTTGTCTTCAGTTTGTGAAGAATGCTCGTAAAACATCCTTGCTTGCACTGTTGGGTTTCTATGTCAGGTCGGCTATCTGTCTAGCGATCGTTCGTCGAGTTGATTTCGATCACTTGCCGAGTGTGCCAAGCGCTGCTGAGAAGGAGGCGTCTTCATGGCCCCGAAGTCGAGGGGGGATCACTCAGACTTGGATAGACCTGATGTCTCTTATTGGGGTTTCGGATCCGCTGCATGTGATGGGCAGAGGGATGTCCGCCGTAGTTGTGCCGAGCGTAAAGAGGCTCACTAGCCTTGTTATGAGGGCTACAAACCCGCAGCGTCTGTTGGGCAGGAGGATGCTCGCTGGGGATGACCGAGCCGGGAAGCTGCTCGGTTGATCTTGGCGAGGGCTTTGATCCCTGTCGGTTGTGGTAGGAAGCTACAAACCGGGGATATCCGAGCAAGGGTCGGGCTCGACTGCCTCTGGGAGGACTTTGATCCTTAGCGTTTGAGGGGCCGTAGGAGGCCTGCTAAGGATAGCCGGGCAGTGAAGCTGCGCGGTTGCCTTTTGGCGAGGGCTTTGATCCCCGGCGTTGCGTGTAGGGAAGCTACCGGCCAGGGATAGCCGAGCATGGTAGATGCTTGGCCGATTCTTCATGAGGTTTCGCCCGACCATTCCGTTACAGGTATGGGGAACATGAACGGTCACGGCAAACGTGCGCGTAGCATGCGCATTGAATGTGTGGGGAGGCGAAGCGCCAGAGTTGCGTCGTTTCGATTCCGCCAGAGAAGGCTCAATGACCGCCGCGTGGCGGCAACTTTGTGGGCGAAAACGGGCGACTGTTGGGTTCCGTTGGGGCGCGGCGAGCTATATAAAGCTAAGGGAGCGCTGGTCTTTCCTTTCTTCACAAATAGATTGTTGAGAATGGAAGACTTCCCCTTTACCATCCCCGAAATCATCCACTTCGAAGACGTATACCTCTATGACCAGAACTGCACCGAGGACACGGTGCAGCTAGTCTATAGGAGCATCGAAGACCACTTCAGCCGGCTGCTCCCCCGGCGCTTCCCTCTGCTGCAGCTGCTGATGTACTCCATTTGGAGGGTGTCGCCGGGGCTTTACAACCCCCTGTCCGAACAGCTCTACGACGAGGCCGTGGCAAGCGGCGATTTCTGAGGCGCTTCGGCCTGATCTCCGCGGGTCGGCTGGCTCGCTCGGTGGCACTCGTCCGTGAGTGCTACGAACTGAGGCTCGAGGTTAACGCGCGCGGGGGGAATCGAGGGCAGAGGATGGATCTCGCGAGGCATCGGCTGGCGGAGATCTTTACTGAGTACCATGAGCAGTGCTCTCTGCACCCCTTTCCCCCGCTGCTGTCATTTTCTTTTTATTTTTATTTTTGTATGTATGGCTGAGGAGCCTACAATACCTTTTTGAATAAATAAGACCTTTCCTTATTTTTCGCAATGTTCCATTGATCTTTTATTAAATTAACAACAGACCCTAGGAAGAGTTTACATTTCCCTTAAAAAAAGTACATGCTAATAGATGACCTTATTAGCGTGGCCCGAGCTCCCCGGAGGCTTGTTGGTCTCCGTGCTTGGCACCGGGTACGGGGCTCCCTGGACGCTGGACCGGTCATCTGCCGAAACGAGCATGATCTGGCCGATGGTCAGCTCGGCGGGAGGGGGACACTGCTCTTGCCCGCGGTTGGCCTGCCGCTTATCCCTCGAGTAGGCGGCGAGGTGCCCTGATCGGATGAACTCCTCGACGTAGTCCCGGAGTTGCTTACAATCCTCTGTGGCGTGGCCCAGCGTCTGATGGAAGGCACGGTAGGGGCCCCGGGTTCGCTTCGAGGCCTGACGCGGGATTGGAGGGAGCTTGAAGAACCCCTCGCCCTGGGCCTCCTCTAGCAACACTGCGAGGGAAACGTTGAGCGGGGTGTACTCCTGAAACTTCGGGTGATAGGGCTGCTGACGCTCCGGCCTCTCTTCCCGAGCCCTCTTCTTCTGGTCGGACCGTTCTGCTCGAGGGAGGTTCGCGTTCACCTCGAACTCGAGCTGGACCTCGCGCTCGGTCCACGCCTTGACCTTGGCCATGGTGTTAGTTATATATATGCCCTAGAGGCCATTGTTGTACATATGATATATATTATAGTAGATGCTTAGATATATATAGAGAGGACTTTCTTGCTCGGCATGATAGTATGCTATTTGGTTTCACTTTGTCTTAACATGTTGACTTGTATTGGTTTACTGTCTTACTCTCACATGTTGATAAAGCCCTTAGGATATGTACTTGACTACTGGGACTATGATGAGATCATACTAGTAGGGCCAGGGTAGTCAACGAGTACATCCTATAACTGTTCCTAGTCGAGGGTGTATCGAGACAGGGCTTCGATACACCAGAGTAGACTAGCGTATACGCATCTTGACCCATATGATGGGCGATGGATGATCCCATATCCATCGGTGTTTGACATCAAAGATGGTGTACGGGTGCTCAGTGGAGACTGGGTAAATTGAACGGACTCGCCGAGAACTCCTAGATGGTATTATACCTATCGTCAGATAGCAGTTCTCCGGTGACACTGGTACAGGTTAGTCTGTAGACCCGAGATCGTCATAGAATCTTGTGTGATTCCCACTGTGCTTTAATTTCCACCTTACCACGTCCAAGAGGGCGTGCAAAACGGTGGTTTTTGGGTACAGTCCTGAATCACATGGAGGCAATGAGCGATAGAAGGGGTTTCGTCTCTCCCGATATAGGGGGTTGATGTTGTGCTGTGTTCGATTGGCTATAACTGGAAGTCCCTGGCCAGGGCTGATATGGAGTGCTGCTGGTAAGAGTTATCAGTAGTTTCTCGACCTGTTATGAGCCTCACATCGACAAGACTTATCGGTTACTGGGGTCTGACGTTTACCACCCCTAGACTGGATATGCAACATATCAGACGAAGAGACCGGACTGTACGGTAGTGTTACTGATTGGATTCACAGGAGAATGTACAGGCTTCCTTGTTGATCTTCTGATCTCTCAATACCTGGGTGGCTGTTACGTTTAGCTGACCGCTTCCAGCTTGTGGGTGTTTGATATGATCATCACCTACTGCCGGCGTATTGACGATTCATGAGAGTCCTATACAGAGGTTTCCTAGCTCAGGCAAAACGGAGTAGGAGCACATATGTAATATGTGCGGGACCGAGAATATTATGATATGAGATACCGTATTCTATTCTCGCGATATATGATATCGGCCGGGTATATGTGATATAGCCGGTCATCAGATCAAGTGTTGATTCGATGAATCGGTACATGTTATATTAGTCGGTTATATGCTATATAGCCGGATTGTCGGATCAAGTGTTGATTCGATAATTTAATGTATAATTATATATGTGATATATTACATTACGTTAACTAATATAAGCTCGCTTTATTGATTCATTTTCTCACCGGATAATACATTGATATATATGCCATATATGTTAATTGTATTATTTTCTTTTGTTACAAAAATATATTATATATATGTGATATATAATATAGTAACAAGTTAGGGTTACAAATGCAACATGTTTTGTGGAGTTTAAACAAGTTAGGGTTTGGATTTGGGTTAGCTTTTGGGTTAGCATTTTCATGAAGCTTCATGAAGCTTTCTTTTGTCTTTAACTTGATATTTTATGTAGATATTTGTTAACCCAACCCAAACCCTTTACCTATGGTTTATTCTCTACATGAGTTAAGCCCTTCATTCTTAACTCATGATTGTAATTGTAACCAAAACAATAATTCATTATTCATCACAAAAGCTTTCTTCTTCTTCCTCCTCCTTGAAAAAGCTTGCTAGCTTTTTGCATATGATGAATTAGTGTGAGAAATTGAAAACAAAAGAGAGCTAAATTCCTACTTCATCATCCTTATCTATTCTAGCCACTTAGATTAGGGTGTTCACTTCTCTAATAGGTTGTTTAGTAAAATGTAACCTTGGGTTTGAGATTCTTCAAGGTAGATCATCTTGGATCAAGAAGATTTCAAGCAAGATGCGTCATTCACCTCTTGGAGCCTCACGAGAGTCGGAGTTCTTGATGATCGCAGCGAAGGGACCTCAACACGGAGCTTATGAAGCGAAGGAACAGACTACAAAGGTTGTAATCCCTATCTCTTTTCTTCTTTGTATGTGATACAATTTTTGTTACCCTAGAAATTCTAGCAAAATTCATGGTTAGTTAGCTTTGCACCTCTCTAAATTTTAAATTGGCATGAGTGATGCTACCAAACCCTAGACTGGGTGCAAAGGCAACCCAACAGTGGTATCAGAGCCAAACTAGAATTCTAGATACGGTATTATAACAATTACGAAAACGAAATCCACTCCGAAATACAGTATTTAGAAACCCTATTCTTGCTCTCTGGAAATTTTGCAAAAAGTCCCCTAAAATTTTTCAAACGACTGCAGAATGTTATTTGGACCAATATAAGAACATGGATGAAACACGGGGAGTGGGGCTCGGATTTTGGCCGAGCCCCTAGCTTGAAATTCCGGCCATGCCGACCCCCCTGCCGCCTCTGCCCTCCGTGCTTCATCTGTGCTCTTTTGGGTTCATTTTGGGCTTCCTAGTATTGTTTATTTAGCCCAATTTTCATGTGATGATCTGTTTAACTTGGAGCTAATTCGTAGTGCTTCGTAGTCGTATAATTTAACACTATATTGGTAACCTTGACTATTTTTAGCAGTTCGATCGAATTTCGCACACCGCATTTTGTACCCTGCTGAAATTTCCAAGTATTGTAATTTTCCGAAGTTGATTATATTCGTTAAATCGTGCAAGTACCCCTATGGACCCCCTAGAAGACATAATAACCTTAACTCGATTCTATGCCCACGGAACCGCGAACGAACCTTCGGGTTTGCCATAGTTCCGTGGTGTCATAGGTGAGGCATTGGTTAACTCCTACGGCCGGTCCATGGACACTGTGGCACGGTTTTTGAGTGTTTCGATTTTGCTCAAGTGTTGAGCTCACGGGGGTAATTTGTGAGTGTATGTTGATTCGATCGAAATGTTAAATATCGTCTTGAAATTCTGTGATTGTGATACAATATGTGGAATTCATATAGTTAGGCATGAAATCCGTAATCTGTGATATTTCGGGTTTACGATGTCTAAGGAGATTATAGATTCCAAATATTGTAGTTTTTTCACTTTCTTTTCTTCGACTGTAAGTGTAGTATGTGGGGTATTTCCGGCTTCGTTGCTATACATCAACGACAATCGGGATACGCATACTTGCTTACGTTGATGATATGAGATATTATGTGTTGCTGTGATATGTTATATTGGATCGTCGTGTTCTGAATAGCCGGGGGTTTTATGTGAGATGATGGTTTTTATTTTCATTCATGTAAAATTCATTGTATGTAATATTCTTTTATTGGGGCACTTCCGGGTTGAGGATGATGTCACCATTGTATATTATTTACTTTTTCGCATTAGGATAGACCCAAGAAGGGGAGCACAAGTAACCGGGTTCTAGGGTCCAGTGGGAGGCCATCTCGAGGAGTCGAGACCGGGTCTCCTAACCCTAGAATTGGCAGTGTTACTTGCCGCTCTCGTAGGGGTCTAGGGATGTAGGTTTGGCTATTCATCGCGACCGTGGAATCCGTGTTTTATCAGGCTCGAAATAAAACACAGACCTCCTAGTATATCCAATATTTCATATGTTTCTTCTGCTGCTGATATACTGTGATGTGATCATATTATATGCGTGAGACAAATGCTTTATTATTGTATATATGATATATAATAAACGTTGTTTATGTTTTACACTCGCGCTAGTCCCGTCCCGGTATGCCGTTAGTTAAATAACCTGACGGTACATAACGGAATATTGTGGCGAATGCGGATGGCATAAACTTACGTTGTATTTTCGTGTCTTCTGTGATGCTTAGGAAGTATAAATGATGGGATTTATTAATGAGATTAATAAAAGAAAAGAAACCTAAAAGATATTGTAGAATCAAATTTTCAAAAAGAGTAGCTACAAATTTTGCTTTGCATAGTGGTATATATGATATACCCTGCACCTTATTCGATGATGAAAGAGCCGAGATCCCTTCACCGGGAGTGACCTCTTTAGCAAAACTGGCAGATGCTACGAACTCACGGTTTAGTTTTTGATTGCTTCTATAGTTCTTGCTTTGCATAGTGGTGTATGTGATATACCCTGCACCTTATTCGATGAGGAAAGAGCCGAGATCCCTTCACCGGGAGTGACCTCTTTAGCGAAACTAGAAAAGCCTCAAAAACACTCCTTTTCAAAATCACTTGTTTCTACAATGATATCAAGTTCATTACGCAATAGGTTTTCAGAAAAACCTGTCGTAGCCCTCCATCATTTCAGATAAGTCCTACTTAGTATTCGTGCTACGTTTGTTAACCTCCGTCAAGACGTAGTGTGCGGTAGCTAACTAGTATTTATCTGTTTATGCATATGATGCAGATTGGATTAGGGTAGTCGTACGGCCTTATTGACCTCCGTCAAGGGTCGTGCGGGTGAGTTTGATTCAATCAAGAAATGACGGGTTGAATTTGACTAGCACCCTATGATTTGTTGACCTCCGTCAAGGTCATGAGATGCTTAGGGCAAAATATTATCGGGAATTTCAAGTGTTGAAATTTGCAATGAAATTGCATGCTTTCTATGAGATAGATGGATCCTGATACCCACTGCGAGTAAGAGTTACTCCTGCGAGAATTTTACACAGGACAATTAGCCGATCAAGTAGGTGTCTAGAAAGGTGTGAACGGGGTTATGCCTCTGGGAAAACGAGGTTTATTTTAATTAGGTCCGTACGAAAGCACGGGGAACCTCCCTCAAAGTACCAACACTGGCCTGGCTGAAAGATTGGCGAACTTGTAAAGTGTAATTAATCCCGGCTAGTCTTTCCTTTTAGGGTTTGAAGGAAGATTTGATGAAAACAGTGGGAGCCATCCTGATTAGGTAAGATAATAACCAATCTAATCTTGCAAGAGCATACGCTAAAGTGTTTTCTTCTCTCTCTCTCCAGATAGCGACCCTGTCAGGCCTTAATCAAGATAATAATATGGATGTATTGACTGAACCTGCTTAGTATACTGAGTAGGGAAACGTTGGTGCCGCTCCCACTTATAATAGTTATAAGTCCGAGCAGGAATTAGGAGAATATCCAGATTCTCACGCCACCCAAACAAAGAATAAATATGTTGATGCATCATCTTCGGGTATGTTAGTTATCAAGAACTGTTTCTCAGTTCACACTACGTCCTGGGTATTAGATACCGGATCGGGATCCCATATATGTAATATGTTACACGGGCTACGAAAAGGTAGGGAACTGGGAGAGGGTGATCATGCCGTAAGAGTTGGGAATGGTGCAAATGTTGTAGCCAAAGCAGTTGGCGAATATCACCTTGTGTTACCAAATGGTAATACATTGGTTCTGAACGAATGCTATTACATTCCGACCCTAATATGCAATCTTATATCAGTTTCTTTATTAAGCAAAGAAGGATATAATTTTGTAGTACAGGATGATATTATGAACATATTCCTAAATCAAAAGTTGATTGGATTAGGCTCGTTAAATAACGGCATATACGTTCTCAAGCAAACTACAGTACTAAATATTCAAAACACACACAAGAGGAAGAGTTCAGAAATGAACGAATCCTACTTGTGGCATTGTAGACTAGGTCATATCAATGCAACACGGCTAGCTAAGTTGCATAAGGATGGATATTTGAATCCGTTCGAATTTTCATCTTATGACACTTGCCAGTCATGTCTCAAAGGCAAGATGACCAAAACTCCGTTTAGTGGACACGGAGAAAGAGTTACAGAACTCTTAGGACTGATACATAGTGATGTATGCGGTCCCATGTCTACACATGCCAGGGATGGTTCTTCGTACTTCATTACGTTCACTGACGATCTCTTAAGATTCGGATATGTGTTCCTGATGAAACACAAATCAGAAGCTTTTGAGAAATTCAGAGAATATAAAAAGGAAGTAGAGAACCAAACGGGCAAATGTATTAAAATCCTTCGATCTGATCGAGGAGGAGAATACTTGAGCAATGAGTTCCTGGATTATCTAAAAGAGAATGGGATTCTCTCTCAGCTTACTCCTCCTTATACACCACAGCACAACGGTGTATCGGAGCAGAGGAATCACACCCTATTAGATATGGTGCGCTCTATGATGAGCAATGCTGAGTTGCCTGTTTCCTTATGGGGGTATGCGCTTGAGACAGCCATAGACCTATTGAATAGGGTTCCCACCAAATCTGTGCTAACCACTCCATATGAGATATGGAAAGGAAAGAGACCACATCTTAATTACATTAAGATATGGGTTTGTCCGGTATATGTGAAAACATAAAATCCGGACAAGCTCGAGGCAAGGTCAGTTCTGTGCAAGTTTATTGGATATCCCAAGCATTCGCAAAGGTATATCTTCTACCACTCCGAGGAACAAAAAGTGTTTGTTTCTCGACATACCACCTTCTTAGAAAAGGGTTTTCTTATGAAACAAGATAGTGGTAATGAGGTAGAACTGTCCGTGGTGAACGCGAGCCTCCCCCGGGCAGAACGGTCCGACCAGAAGAAGAGGGCTTGGGAGGACAGATCGGAGCGTCAGCAGCCCTATCACCCGAACTTCCAGAAGTACACCCCGCTCAACGTATCCCGCAGTGTTACTGGAGGAGGCCCAAGGCGAAGGGTTCTTCAAGTTCCCTCCAATCCTGCGTCAGGCCTCAAAGCGGACCCGGGGCCCTTACTGCGCCTTCCACCGGACGCTGGGCCACGCCACCGAGGATTGCAAGCAACTCCGGGATTACATCGAGGAGCTCATCCGATCGGGGCACCTCGCCGCTTACTTAAGGGATAAACGGCAGGCCGACCGTTAACTGGAGCAGCGTCCACCTCCTGCCAAGCTGACCATCAGCCAGATCATGCTTGTCTCCTCAGACGACCAGTCCGGCACCCGGGTAGCCCCGTACCCAGTGCCAAGCACGGAGACCAGCAAGCTGCCCGGAAGCTCGGGCCACGCTGATAGGGTCATCTATTAGAATGTACTTTTCTTTTGAGGCAATGTAGACTCTCCCTAGGGCCTATTGTCAATTTAATAAAGATCAGCAGAACCTTGCGAAGAAAGTAGAAAAGATCTTGTTTATTCAAAAAAAAAGAGGGGGGATTATGGGCTCCTCAGCCGTACATGCAAAAAGAAAAAAAGGAAAAAAAATTAAAAAAATAATTACAACAGCGGGGGAAGGGGGTGCAGAGAGCACTGCTCATGATACTCGGTGAAGATCTCCGCCAGCCGAGGCCTCGCAAGGTCCAACCTCTCCCCTCAGTTCCCCCCACGCGCGTTGATCCCGAGCCTCAGCTCATAGCACTCGCGGACGAGCGCCTCCGAGCGAGACAGCCGGTTCGCAGAGATGAGGCCGAAGCGCCTCAAAGACCGCAGCTTGCCCACGGCCTCGTTATAGAGCTGCTCGGACAGGGGGTTGTAGAGCCCCGGCGATGCCCTCCAGATGGAGTACATCAGCAGCTGCAGCAGGGAAGAACGTCGGGGGAGCAACCGGCCGAAGTAGTCCTCGATGCTCCTGTACACCAACTGCACCGTGTCCTCGGTACAGTTCTGGTCATCCAGGTACACATTTTCGAAATTGATGATGTCGGGGATGGTAAATGGGAAGTCCTGCATTCTCAACGCTCTGTTTGCAAGGGAAGGAAGATCTAGTGCTCCTTCAGCCTTATATAGCACGTTGTGCCCCGGAGGAACTCAACGGTCACCCACTCTCGTCCAAGGAGTTGCTTCCACGCGGCGATCACTAAGCCTCCTCCGACGGAACCGAAGCGACGCGGCCCTGGCGCTTCACCTCCCCCCGCATTCAATACGCATGCTAACCGTTCCAATTCCCCAGGTGTATGGTCGGGCGAAACCTCTTAAAGATTCGACTGAGCAGCTGCCCTTCTCGGTTATCTCTGGCGGGTAGCTCTCCTACCGCAACGCCAAGGATCCTAAAGCCTCACCAAGAGGCAACCCACAGCTGCCAGCAGCCGCCATGCTCGATTATCCCTGGCGGGTAGCTTCCCTACCGCAACGCCAGGGATCGGACTGTCCTCCCAGAGGCAACTTAGCAGCTGCCCTACTCGGTCATCCCCGGCGGGTAGCTCCCCTACCGCAACGCCGGGGATCAGAACCCTCGCCAAGAGGCAAGCCAGCAGCTGCCCTGCTCGTTCACCCCTGGCGGGTAGCTTCCCTGCCGCAACGCCAGGGACCAAAGCCCTCACCAAGAGGCAACCTAGCAGCTGCCCTGCTCGGTCACCCCAGGCGGGTAGCTCCCCTACCGCAACGCCAGGGATCGGAAAGTCCTCCCAGAGGCAGTCGAGCACAACCATCGCTCAGCTATCCCTGGCGGGTAGCCTCCCTACCTCAACGCCAAGGATCAGAAAGCCCTCCTAGAGACGGTCGAGCCTGAGGATCCCTCGATCGGCTATCCTTCAGGACAAAAGCCCTCACCAAGAGGCACCGAGCAGTAACCCTGCCCGGCCAAGGGTCCTTGGTAGGCTTCTACAGCCCCTCCCGCGCCAAGGACCAAAGTCTTCCCAGAGGCAGTCGAGTCCTTGCTCGGCTATCCCCGGCTGGTAGCTTCATACCACAACCGACAGGGATCAAAGTCCTCGCCAAGAGGCACTGGGCAGTAACCCTGCTCGGTCCCCGTCCTAAAGGATCAAAAGCCCTCACAAGAGGCAACCGGGCAACTACCCTACTCGGTCCGAATAAGGCGGGCAGCCCTCCGCCCACCACGCACGGACGGCCCGAGTTGCCAACCAAGGGCATCAGGTCTATCCAAGTCTCAAGCGATCTCCCCTCGGATTCGGGGCCATGGAGACGCCTTCTCCTCAGCAGCGCATGAATCAACTCGATGGACGATCGCTAAGCAGATAGCCGACCTGACACGGAGGCCCAACAGCGCAAGAAGAAAAATTTACAAGCGTTCTTCATCAACAAAAGACAAAAGCGCAAATCAAGAAAACCAAAGAAAGAAAAAGTTTTATTACTAAAAGGCGGTCTTTACAGAGGGTATTCTTGGCTCCCCAGCCTAACAAAATGCTCGGAGGCTTACAAAGATCTAGACGCAGCAAAATAAAAAAGAGGAGGAAGACGGGGCTTTAGGCCTCGGCGCCAGGAGCGACCTCAGGGCCCTCGACATCCACCACGAGGCGGGCTGGGTCCTCGGCGACTTCCTCATCATTAATCTCCTGCCCCTGCCCACTGGTGTCCGTGAGGGGGTACAAGGCCCGGAGCTCTTCATCGGTGAACCCCGGCACTCGGGCCTTAACAGCATCGAGGGCCTCATGCCAGATGAGGGTCGTGGCGACGGCCAAGTCATCATAGAAGTCTTTCGACTTCTTGTAGCCCTCCACCGCCTTCGCCGCCGAGAGGTCGGCCAACTTGGCCGCCCTCAGGTCGACCGACTTCGCCCACTCGGCCGCCGCCCCCTGCTCCTTCCGGAGGGATTTTACTGTCTACTTCAGATTGCCGGTCAGCACCTGAGCGTTCTCACGCTTGGCCTCAGCGACCGCGGCGGCCTCGCGGTGCCGGGCAACCTCCCGCTTCCTGATTCGTATGGAAATTTTAAGATCAAAAATATATGTTAACCGCAATCAAGAACGGCGTCGCTTGGTAGCTAGCCGGTGAGTACGGGTCGGTCCACAGGGATTTTGTGAATTTCCTAATTGCTCTAACGAGTTAATTCCAAACGTTGTGAATGGATTATCTCTAAAACCTAAATTGATTTATACTAAGACTAGAATCTTGCTAGGGTTAGGTTTAGGGTAAGTTGGGAAATTGAATGTTTCCTCACCGCTTTCAATGTCCTATTTTAGATCTATTAGGTGTTATGGTAATAATTAATAAAGGGGATTAGTACCATCGGGAAGAAACGATATTTCTTCCTCTAGGTTCTTGTCCTTCCTTTCTCAATTATTACCCTAAGCTCCATGGAAAACATACACAACCGGTCCTTTATACTACGGTATCACCGTTACCTCGAGGGGTAAGGTGCCGCAGGGAACGGTGTGTGTATGTATGCATGGAGTCCTAATTATTATGTGTGATGGGGTAAGAAAGGGGTGAGAGAGTTCATCTCTCAAGCCTTTCCCTAAAGCTAACCCTAACAAGCGAGGAGACTACTCGCTCATTAGGGAATTGAATGACATTCTAAATTAAAAGTAAACTAAGGCAATGAAATAGAAAACTTACTAATTTTATTGATGGCTCTCTCCAAATATCAACACAGGAATTACAGATCTGAATTTATGAAATGAAAAGAGGCATGACCTCAAAAAAGGTTTTTAGGGTTCTATTTATAGATTCATAGAAACCCTAGGTTACAATCGCGTCATATCTGCTATTACAAAAATACCCCCTAAGAAAAAGACCTAGTCAACGCCCGCCAGCGCACCGACACGTTTTCCACCGACACGGGTATTAGACGGCCGCGGAACCGCGGCCATAAGGCCTGTTTGGCCGCGGTTCCGCGGCCAAGTGGGAGGCTCATGGGCTGAATTTCCTTGGGTTTGTTATGTTGCACTTTTACTTCTTGTTTCTACAGTTGTTTCTTCTGAATGTCTTTTGGTTCTCTTCCAGATCTCCACAGTGAGTAATTGTAGTGGACTTTTACCATTGCTTCGTGACGAAGTCTTGGACCTTGCGCTGCTTTTGTTCTTTGTGAACTTGTTAATTGATCTTCAATGTTCCTCAAGATGTGGGCACGGTCAAGATTTCACCATTTATCATTCGTAGTCTCACTTTGTATCATCTTTTTCATCAATTTCACCGTTTTTATTCCGAGAACCTGTAACCTGCAACTATGTAGCAGACATGGATCAAAAGCACCTGTTTATTTGTAAAAAGCATAAGAATGGGGTTTATAAGAATGCAAAATTATGGTATGAACAAATACCCCCAAACTTATCTTTTGCTCGTCCTCGAGCAAACCTAGTTTTATTCTCAGCAAAATCCTAACCTCACTTTCGCAGGGAAACGCGATTGCACTGAGCTCGTGCAACAAGCCGTTAAACCTCTAGGTGTCCCTAGTAGGAGGAGTGTTGTCTCCTGAGGGTTTTTAGCGGATACTACCCATAAAATCCTATCAATTCGGTCTATTAACTTTTATTCTCCAATTAGGTTTTCCAACAAGGAATTCTATTATCTTTGACTCGTAAATTATCCACCCGTATTTTTCACGCTCTCTTATCATTTAACTTAAGATTATATATATTCTTGTGAATTTACTTAGCTTTTGGTATCTTTTAAGTTTTCCTTCTAGGGTTCCATCTCAACTTAGGAATTTTTATCATCTCTATTAAAGATATAAGTCCTATTCTTCATTCCTATCTCATATCTAAACCCAATCATATACCCCTACGTGTGTGTATAAATCACCCCTACACTTGGAAATTCAAATCAAGCAATCATACTCTTGTCCGTCATCCAAAGCACTTCTTAATTGGTGAATTTTAGATGAAGTTTGCTCACACATCTTTCATGCGACCGTTAATACTTCTTGAGGTACCAACGACCGATTACAAAATGTGTTTGCACATTAAAACGTAATTCCTAGTCTTGTAACACCTAAGGCTTTAGCAGTGACTCCCAAACCAGTTGGTCTAAGGCACTAGGTGATGAAGCACCCTCGCTAAATATTTTTATATTTTTGCAGCCTTAAGTAATTACAAAAACCAGTGTTCATTTTTTTATTATCTCTTTATTCGCACTTGTATTTTTTCATTTTATTTTCTTCGTACTAAGGACTTTAGACAAGTGCATTTCAAGGTCTCTTCTACTATTCCAAGTTTCAAGGTTCGTGTCTGTGCAAATTGCAGGGTATACATTTTCAGAATTTAGACTTAAGCTAGGAATTATTTTTCAAACTTATACTTTAATAAAAATATCAATACTCTTCCTTTGTTTTAACTTAGCCCAAGAATTCAACTCGAAATTTACCTATTTCTAAATAAACTACAAAGACATATACTTTCTACTGTTAAACTTTAAGAAAAGTTATTCTTAGGGTTTTTAATTTACTAAGTCTAGGATCTAGTTGTTCCTAGTTAGTTAACCTTTTTGTCAAACTCAAGTCAAATATGGCCAAAATTGAATACTTTAATTTTTGTAATTTTTAAAATTTTTCAATTTTTATGGGTTTTAAAATAAGTATGCAAATGCAAAAATATACACATGAATGCGAAGGAAGAAAACTTACCGAGCATACCCTCAAACTTAAACTTGACAGTGTCCTCACTGTCATGCTACACTAAGAGGGTCAAAATGGCCGGTACTCTCCTGTTTATTTATTTATAATTTTTTTTATTGTTAAAAGAAAAACAAAAATATATATACATATATACAACAAGGTCCTCCCCAAACTAAACAAGGCCTTACACAGACCAAAGGTTAGCACCAACCATTCAAAAATTATATCGTGATAATGGTAGGGTTGGTGGAAGAATGGAGTGTAGAGGAAGGAGTGGAGAAACACACGAGACCGTATGGGAAGAAGAGTGGAATATGGTCTCGGTGGAGGAGAAGAATGGCGGAAAAGAGAAAGAAGTGTAGTACGATCTTGAGGGTGTAAATCGAGTGAATAAATTAGCGCAATTTGTGATAACCGATGTGTTAAAAGCGATTGTGCTAATCTATCAATCCGTCGAGAAATGGGGTCAAATCCCTCAATATTCGCAAGAAAACATGGGTACGTCGAAGTTGGTAAACCCTCCATTGAAAATGGAAACGTGACGGAGTCTTGCGTGGTCGAAACGATAGGAATGACGAAAGGGAGTGAATTAGGGATAGTCTTATTCTCACCGTAGTAAACTGTCTCGAACTTGAAAGATTCCATTAATGGTTCAAAATGATTGTAAGCAACCGAGTCTGATGGTTCATCTGAAAATTCAAAGGATTCAAACTCGAGCAGTGAGTCTTCAAAATCGTACGAAAAAGTGAAACACTCATAATCATTATCGTCTGTGAGAACTGTGTTCGATTCAAAGAGAAATTTTTCAAGCTCACGGTCTTCAAGCGTGATCTTTTGCGTGGTCGGAACGATGGAAAGGAGGAAGGGTGAATTAGGAAGGATAACAATTAAAGGGTTCGGAGGATAAATAGGAAAATCCGACACATCAAACAAAAATGGTTCATCCTCAATATTATCCTCAATACTCTCCTCAATACTATCCTCATAATTCTCCTCAAAATTTAGCTTATCCATGCCATTATCATCAAAATCATGACGCACATGAAGTTTGGGAGAAACATTTAATGACTCGGGATGATGAATTAGGGATAAAATTTCAATCAAATCTACGGGTTCATCATCCAAAATATTCCCGGCGTCAATATCCTCAATCAAGTGAAAATCTATTTTTTCAGACACCTCATCAAAAGCATGGATATTTAACAATTCAGGTTCTAGATTGGAGGTGTAGAGATCAAAAGGATTAGGTGTGGTTTCACTCAAAAGGGGCTCTTCACAATCAGGTAAATCAAACACTACAAAGTCGCACAACTCATTTTTATTTTTAGCTGGTGAATCATTTGGGACACTTGATTGAAAACCGGAGTTATAGGATTCTATTGGTAATGGGTAGGTTTGATTTGGAAGGGTGCACAGCTCACTCTCTCCTCTCAAATTCTCACTCTGTCCAACCGCCTCCTCATACATTGGAAGATTTGGAGCTAGTTGGAAACTAGCTACCGGTTCTGTTAGTGTATATGCCCTAGAGGCCATTACTGTATCATACTAGTATGTATATTACTTGATGGAAGCTTGGGATATTCACAGTTGTACAGACAATCTTGCTCAATATAGTAGTATGCTACTTGGTTTGTCTCTGCTTTAATGTGTACATGTGTGTTTATTTATTATATCACCTATACGCATTAGTAGAGCCCTTAGGATCTTTGCTTGATTACCGGCGTTGTGATGGCGATCACACTCGTGGGGGCTGGGTAATCTACAAGCACATCCTTATACACGTCCCTGGTCGTGGGAGTATCGAGATAGGGCATCGATGCTCCGGAGTAGACTAGCGTATGCGCTTCTCATCCCAGCACGGGAGACGGTCTGTCCCACAGCCGTCAGTACGTCGTACTTGAGATAGTATGCGGGTGCTCGTTGGGTTACGAGTACACTGGACAGGACTCGTCGGGAACTGATGGTTGGTATTATACCTATCGTCAGTTATCAGTTCCCAGGTGACATGAGTACAGCTTAGTCCGCTGACTTGACACTGTCACTTCGCCTCGAGTGTGTTCCCACTGTTCTTTGATTACTACCCTACCACGGCTCTACTGAGTCGTGCAAACAGGTAGTAGTTGGGAGCGGTCCCGAAGCACTTGGAGGCAGTGACGGTTAGACAGGATTCGTCTCTCCCGGTATTGGGGGTTGACATCGCGCTGTGTCTAGGAGAGCCATTACACAAGTAGTCCCTGGCCAGGGCAAGCGAGATGTACTGGTAGGTTCCAGTGTTATCTCAGGGTGTATTGGGCTTCACTCCGACACGACTTGTACCGCTATTGGGGGACTGACGTTTTACCGCCCCCTAGGCCCGCCATGCGATGTATCAGACGAACAGACCGGACTGTACGGAGAATGTCACATTCAGACTCAGTAGGAGTTCAGATGGGGTTTCACCTCGTCAGCCTTCTTGTCGGCATCTACCTGGGGACCGTTACGCACAGCTAGTGCCGCTTGCGGTCTGTGGTTAAACCCACTGCCAGCGTAGTGTCGAGTCTTTAGAGTCCCACACAGAGGGCATTCGCCTCTGGGCAAAACAGAGTAGAGGTCGCATGGTTTTGCGACAGGGTTCGTTCTCATCCGCGCACTTGTGCTCGTTTGGAGTCCGGACGGATTATACTGGCAGGCTCTGGTTTGAGCCAGATACTGGTATATATATTTGGGGTTGCTTTTATATCTTGGTATTCTTGTTCCTCGGAACGAGAATGCAGGTGTGTATGCACAGTTGCTTGAGGCGGAGGATGAGGTATTTCATTAGGGTTTCGGAACGGGTGCGTATGCACAGTTGACAGTTATCATTTTCCAAACCCTAATGGATTTATGAATTATCTATTAATAATAGTAATTAAATGAGAATTATGTTATGGTTGTTTTTGTTGACTTGTTGATCATGGTTGACTTGTTGACCATGGTTGAATGTTGACCACCATCATGCTTTAAAAAGTCCTCCTTGATTCATGCTTACATGAAGCATGGTTGTGGTCATTCCAAATTGCCATCAACTATTCTCATTTTGAATTATTATTATTTAGATAATTGTTTTTCTTTTGGCATTATGGTTGCAAGAAAGAAAAAGATAGCTCATTCTATCATAACCTCTCTCTCTCCTCATTTCATCTTCTTCTTCCTCTAGAAAAGAGAAACCTTCTCATGTGTTGAGAATCATTCTCTCTAAAAGGAAAAGCAAACCCTAATCACTCTCTACTCATTCTAGGATGAAGGTTTAGCAAGCCGGAAACCCTAGTTCACTCAAAGATCGAGGAAGAGCCCAAAGTCGAACCTTCGAGGTGGATCTATCTTCGGCAAGAAGAAGGCGACGAGAAGAGAACCATTCAAGCTTCTACAAAGAACAAGAAAGAAGAACAACAACAAGAAGCAACAACAAGAAGAGAAGGAGTTCAAGTTTAGGTATAACCATCAACATAGTAGCTAACTCTCTTTAGCTAGAATACTAGTTTTAGTTTAGCAAAGATCCGGCTTTTACGGTCCATGTTACAAAGTTTAGAAAAAATTTTGATTTACCATTTCCGCAACCCCGAAAGTACCGGGAGAGGTAACGTGGACCTAACAGTGGTATCAGAGCCTAACTAAACTTAAACTAGCTTGGTAGAAAAGTGTAACGAAGTTCGGAACCGAAAAATCACAAAACCGGAAAAACAAAACCCTAAGTTTCTGTTGAAATTTTTTCTGCTCTAAATGAAAAACTTTATACTTGTAAATTCGGCTCAGGGTTTTGTTTGAAGACACAAGAAATTCGATGCCCTAATTTGTTTAAACCGCCGCGCTTCCGCGGCATGAGGTATGCATGGCGCCGCGGAAGCGCCGCAGTTTATTTCCCTTTCTGTATCGATTTTCGTGCAGTGTTCTTCTGGTGGGATTTTGTGATTTTTCAGATGTATTATATATACCCAGATTTTCCAGAACTGAAATTTGCTTTTGGGGTCCTATAATTCCGTTTTTTTTTTTCCGAACTTCACTGCATTTTGGCTATGTTGGTTATATCTGTGTTGCTTGCATGTATTGAACGTCGGCTAATCGCTATAAGTCGATTAGTCGGGGTTATACATGATCTGTAATGTGCTGGAATGTGTATATGAATGTGTTGGACTGTCGCGGGTGAATAGCCGGGGTGGATGTGAGATGAGCTTTTGTTTTTCTTTCATTCATTGTAAATGTAAATTGATGTAATAATATTTTTGTTTGGCCGCACAACCGGGTCGGGGTTGTAGCCGTCATTGTATAATTCTTTTTACTGTTTTTGCTCCTAGGATAGACCCATGGAGGGGTGCACAAACTACCGGGTAGCTCGAAGTGCCGAGTGGCCTGCTCATGGCATTGAGGGAGGTTGCTTCGCTTCGGGTACTTGGCGGGTGGTTTGCCGCACCCGTAGGGGTCTTGGGTGGGGTTTTGGCTATTCACCGCGACCGTGTTATCCGCTTTTCGTTCCAGGCTCGAAAGGATTGCGGATTGCTAGTATATCCAATGTATTCATCTGTGATCTGTAATGTCTTTCATTGCTTTACTATTTAGGCGTTGCTTATGTTTTACAGCCGCGCTAGCCCAGCCCCCGCTCTGTCGTTAGTTAAGTAACCTAACGAGTGATGACGGGACCCCGTGGCGAATGCGAATGGCATAAGCGTACGTCATATTTTGGTTGTTTTCTGCAATGGTAGGATTAAATGATGGGACGCATTAAAAGAACTAATGCAAGAATATCACGCATTAAAAGAACTAATGCAAGAAAATAAACCTAAAAGACGTTGTTGGAACAAGTTTTTCAAAAACCTGTTATTACAAGGACGTTCATTTTTGTTTTGCATCGCGGTATTCGGTTATGAATACCCAGCACCTCAGTCGACGAGGCAAGGGCCGAGATCCCTTCACCGGGAGTGACCCCTTGGACAAAAGTTTGCGTCAGGGTAATAACTTCACTATAGTCGATTATTCTTGCTTTGCATCGAGGTATTCATCTTACGAATGCCCAGCACCTCACTCGACGAGGAAAGAGCCGAGATCCCTTCACAGGGAGTGACCTCTTTAGCAAAAAGTTTTCGCCACTATTTTTTTCAAAAAGAATACCAGGTTCCTTCAACTATATCAAGTTCATTACGTTAACGGGTTTTTCGCCAAAAACCCAGCCGTAGCCCTCCGTCATTTCTTACAAGTAACACTTAGTATTCGTGCTGCGTTTGTTGACTCCGTCAAGGCGTAGTGTACGGTAGCTAAGTGCTGCTTGTTTGTATCGGTATATGGGATTGATTAGGACAGTCGTATAACCTTGTTGACTCCGTCAAGGGTTATGCGGGTGGGTTTAATGCAATCCAGATAATGACAGGTTGAACTTGACTAGGACTTTTTGATTTGTTGACTCCGTCAAGGTCACTTAAGTCCTAGGGGCAAAAACCACATCGGGAGTTTCAAAAGAACTGAAACTTGCAGATTTAGCATACCTTCTGGAGTGTGGTGACTAGAGTGGATTCCATCTAGGTTATCACACAATGACAGTTGGATCCCGATCCCACTGATGAGTTGGTTTACTCTCGGGAGATTATTTCACTTAACGATCAATGCTATAAACCTAGTAGGTGTCTAGAAAGGTGTTAGCGGGGTTACGCCCACAGGGAAAAGAGGTTCTTTAATTAAGGAACTTCGCGAAAGCGTTGGAAAACCTCCCTCGAAGTACCGACACTAGCCTGGCTGAAAGGTTAAGCAAGTATTGTAACGTGAATTAAAACCCGGCTAGTTCTTCTTTTAAAAAGGTTTTAAGAAGGATTTGAGGAAACAGTGGGAGACACCCTGGTTAGATAAATTAATAAACCAATCTAATCTTGCACGAGCATACGCTGAGTGTTTCTTTTCTCTCTCTCCAGGCAGCAACCTTTTCACGCCCTAATCAAGATAATAAAATGTATCGCTTGACCGAACCGAATTCTTATTCGGGACTGGGGAAAGTTGGTTCAGCTCTAACTTATGACAACCGTCATGAGTATGAGAATGGGAAAGAGGAAAGTATGGATTTCCAGGATACCCAGTTGAAGAAGAAGCATGGTTTTGCATCTACTTCAGGTGTTCTTGTAATTGAGAACTGTTTTACGGTCAGCCCTACCTCCTGGGTACTTGATACCGGATCAGGATCTCATATTTGTAATTTATTGCAAGGACTGAGAAAAAGTAGGAAAGTTGCACCGGGTGATATGTCGCTCAGAGTAGCGAACGGAGCACAAGTTTATGCGGCAGCCGTCGGTGAATATCACCTAGTATTGCCAAATGGCAAGACTATGATTTTGAACGATTGTTACTATGTACCCTCTATGGTTTGCAACATCATATCAGTTTCTTTACTCGATAAAGATAGATATAAGTTTGTTCTTGAAAAGAATATCATGAACATTTACCTTGATAAGGTACTGGTTGCAGAGGGTACACTGTTTAATGGTATCTACGTTCTAAATCAGAATACAGTTCTCAATATACAAAACACACGCAAGAGGAAGAATTCAGATACAAATGAATCCTACTTGTGGCATTGTAGACTTGGTCATGTCGGAGAGAAAAGACTGAGTAAGTTGCATAAAGATGGACTCTTGGATGCGTTCGAGTTTTCATCTTATGAAACTTGTCAATCTTGTCTCAAAGGTAAGATGATCAAATCTCCGTTCACCGGACATGGAGAAAGAGCAGCAGAGCTCTTGGGACTCATACATAGTGATGTATGTGGTCCGATGTCTATACATGCAAGGGGTGGATTCTCGTACTTCATCACATTCACTGACGATCTCTCTAGGTTCGGATATGTGTATCTGATGAAACACAAATCTGAAGCTTTTGAGAAATTCAAGGAATACAGAAAGGAAGTAGAGAACCAGACAGGCAAAAGTATCAAGATCCTCCGGTCTGACAGGGGAGGGGAGTACTTAAGCACGGAATTCCTAGATTACTTAAAAGAGAATGGTATTCTCTCTCAGCTTACTCCTCCTTATACACCACAGCACAACGGTGTTTCAGAGCGGAGGAATCGTACCCTATTGGATATGGTTCGCTCCATGATGAGTAGTGCTGAGTTGCCTCTTTCATTTTGGGGACATGCGCTTCAGACAGCGGCGTACCTATTGAACTATGTTCCATCCAAATCAGTGCCTAAGACTCCATATGAAATATGGAGTGGAAGGAATCCGTATCTTAAGCGATTTAAGATATGGGGTTGTCCAGCCTATGTGAAAACACAGAAACCGGACAAGTTAGAGGCACGGTCAGTTCTCTGTAAATTTGTGGGATATCCTAAAGACTCACTAGGATATCTGTTCTACCACACTGAGGAACAGAAGGTGTTTGTATCTCGCCACGCTACCTTTTTGGAAAGGGAGTTTCTTGCAAAAGAAACTAGTGGGAGTTCGGTAGAACTGGAAGAAATTCAGCGACCACAAAATGTAACTGAAAATTTGGAGGAACCGCTAGATTCAATAACCCCAAACGAACCTCAGCCACTCCGCAGATCTGGTAGGATTTCTCATCCGCCCGAGAGATACTACGGTTTTCTCATAGACGGGGATCGAGAGGATTGCATCTTGGAAGAAGATGACCCTACCAGTTTCAGGCAGGCCATTATCAGTAGGGACTCTGATAAGTGGCAGGAAGCAATGCAATCTGAAATGGAGTCCATGTACGCCAATAAAGTGTGGACCATGGATATTGCTCCACCTGGGGTAAAACCCGTTGGATGCAAATGGATCTACAAAAGGAAACTTGGTGTAGATGGGCAGGTGGAAACCTATAAAGCTAGACTCGTTGCAAAAGGTTTTCGTCAAAGACCTGGTTTGGACTATGACGAGACTTTTTCTCCAGTGGCTATGCTCAAATCCATTCGGATCCTACTTGCCATTGCTGCCTTCCATGACTATGAAATCTGGCAGATGGATGTTAAGACGGCTTTCCTAAACGGTTGTTTGGAAGAGTGCGTTTACATGGATCAACCAGAAGGTTTCGTAGACAGTGGGAGCAGCGGAAAGGTGTGCAAGTTGCTTAAATCCATTTATGGATTAAAGCAGGCATCGCGGAGCTGGAACATCTGTTTTGATGAGGCAATCAAGGAATTTGATTTCATCAAGAACGAAGATGAACCCTGTGTATATAAGAAGATTGTAGGACGAACTGTCGTGTTCCTAGTCTTGTACGTGGACGACATTCTTTTGATAGGAAATGATGTTCCTATGCTACAATCGGTCAAGCTGTTTTTGTCACAAAGGTTCTCCATGAAGGACCTGGGTGATGCCTCGTACATTCTGGGGATCAAGATCTATAGAGATAGATCCAAGAAACTATTGGGACTTTCGCAGTCCAGGTACATAGAGACCGTACTAAAGAGATTTAGTATGGAGGGTTCCAAGCGCGGTAACATACCCGCATTGCACGGAATTACCCTCTCCAAGAAGATGTCTCCTAAGACTGACGAGGAGAGGGTTCGCATGAGCACTATACCCTACGCTTCGGCGGTAGGATCTATAATGTATGCGATGCTATGTACAAGACCAGATGTAGCTTACGCGTTGAGCACGGTAAGCCGGTATCAGTCAGACCCAGGGGAGGACCACTGGATAGCAGTGAAGAACATTCTCAAGTACCTGAGAAGGACTAAGGAGATGTTCCTGGTTTACGGTAATGGAGACCTCAGGGTCGAGTCCTTTACCGATTCAAGCTTCCAGAGTGACAAAGATGACAGCAAGTCTGTCTCGGGTTTTGTGTTTACCCTCAACGGAGGGGCGGTATGTTGGAGGAGTTCCAAGCAGGATACCGTCGCAGACTCGACGATGGAGGCTGAATACATTGCTGCAAGCGATGCCACAAAAGAGGCGGTCTGGATTAAGAAGTTCATTAGTGAACTTCAAGTGGTTCCGTCCATTGTTGACCCAATACCTTTGTATTGCGATAACAATGGGGCTATAGCTTTAGCGAAGGAACCAAGGTCCCATCAGAAATCCAGGCACATCTTAAGGCGGTATCACCTGATCAGGGAGATCATTGATCGACAGGAGATCCAGGTGCGGAGAGTGGATACAAAGGACAACACTGCGGACCCATTCACAAAGGCTTTACCCCAGACTCAGTTCGAGCGGCTGATCGAGATGATAGGTCTTCGATACGCCAGTACATGGCCTTAGTGCAAGTGGGAGATTGTTAGTGTATATGCCCTAGAGGCCATTACTGTATCATACTAGTATGTATATTACTTGATGGAAGCTTGGGATATTCACAGTTGTACAGACAATCTTGCTCAATATAGTAGTATGCTACTTGGTTTGTCTCTGCTTTAATGTGTACATGTGTGTTTATTTATTATATCACCTATACGCATTAGTAGAGCCCTTAGGATCTTTGCTTGATTACCGGCGTTGTGATGGCGATCACACTCGTGGGGGCTGGGTAATCTACAAGCACATCCTTATACACGTCCCTGGTCGTGGGAGTATCGAGATAGGGCATCGATGCTCCGGAGTAGACTAGCGTATGCGCTTCTCATCCCAGCACGGGAGACGGTCTGTCCCACAGCCGTCAGTACGTCGTACTTGAGATAGTATGCGGGTGCTCGTTGGGTTACGAGTACACTGGACAGGACTCGTCGGGAACTGATGGTTGGTATTATACCTATCGTCAGTTATCAGTTCCCAGGTGACATGAGTACAGCTTAGTCCGCTGACTTGACACTGTCACTTCGCCTCGAGTGTGTTCCCACTGTTCTTTGATTACTACCCTACCACGGCTCTACTGAGTCGTGCAAACAGGTAGTAGTTGGGAGCGGTCCCGAAGCACTTGGAGGCAGTGACGGTTAGACAGGATTCGTCTCTCCCGGTATTGGGGGTTGACATCGCGCTGTGTCTAGGAGAGCCATTACACAAGTAGTCCCTGGCCAGGGCAAGCGAGATGTACTGGTAGGTTCCAGTGTTATCTCAGGGTGTATTGGGCTTCACTCCGACACGACTTGTACCGCTATTGGGGGACTGACGTTTTACCGCCCCCTAGGCCCGCCATGCGATGTATCAGACGAACAGACCGGACTGTACGGAGAATGTCACATTCAGACTCAGTAGGAGTTCAGATGGGGTTTCACCTCGTCAGCCTTCTTGTCGGCATCTACCTGGGGACCGTTACGCACAGCTAGTGCCGCTTGCGGTCTGTGGTTAAACCCACTGCCAGCGTAGTGTCGAGTCTTTAGAGTCCCACACAGAGGGCATTCGCCTCTGGGCAAAACAGAGTAGAGGTCGCATGGTTTTGCGACAGGGTTCGTTCTCATCCGCGCACTTGTGCTCGTTTGGAGTCCGGACGGATTATACTGGCAGGCTCTGGTTTGAGCCAGATACTGGTATATATATTTGGGGTTGCTTTTATATCTTGGTATTCTTGTTCCTCGGAACGAGAATGCAGGTGTGTATGCACAGTTGCTTGAGGCGGAGGATGAGGTATTTCATTAGGGTTTCGGAACGGGTGCGTATGCACAGTTGACAGTTATCATTTTCCAAACCCTAATGGATTTATGAATTATCTATTAATAATAGTAATTAAATGAGAATTATGTTATGGTTGTTTTTGTTGACTTGTTGACCATGGTTGACTTGTTGACCATGGTTGAATGTTGACCACCATCATGCTTTAAAAAGTCCTCCTTGATTCATGCTTACATGAAGCATGGTTGTGGTCATTCCAAATTGCCATCAACTATTCTCATTTTGAATTATTATTATTTAGATAATTGTTTTTCTTTTGGCATTATGGTTGCAAGAAAGAAAAAGATAGCTCATTCTATCATAACCTCTCTCTCTCCTCATTTCATCTTCTTCTTCCTCTAGAAAAGAGAAACCTTCTCATGTGTTGAGAATCATTCTCTCTAAAAGGAAAAGCAAACCCTAATCACTCTCTACTCATTCTAGGATGAAGGTTTAGCAAGCCGGAAACCCTAGTTCACTCAAAGATCGAGGAAGAGCCCAAAGTCGAACCTTCGAGGTGGATCTATCTTCGGCAAGAAGAAGGCGACGAGAAGAGAACCATTCAAGCTTCTACAAAGAACAAGAAAGAAGAACAACAACAAGAAGCAACAACAAGAAGAGAAGGAGTTCAAGTTTAGGTATAACCATCAACATAGTAGCTAACTCTCTTTAGCTAGAATACTAGTTTTAGTTTAGCAAAGATCCGGCTTTTACGGTCCATGTTACAAAGTTTAGAAAAAATTTTGATTTACCATTTCCGCAACCCCGAAAGTACCGGGAGAGGTAACGTGGACCTAACAGGTTCATTAGGTTGCATAAGGGCGACAATGGACGCATCCACATTCCTAATCATTCGGTTTGTCTCTACCATATAAGCCTCCAACGACTGTTCTAGACAAGACATGGGTTGTGAAGGGGTTTCGGTAAAAGATTCAAAATTGTTTGGATACGTGAAACTCCCAAATAGTTGTGTCGAAGCAATGTCTAGGGAAGGTGGGAAAGTCAGGTAGGACTGGTAGGAATTGGATGGTTGGACAGGAGTAGGATCAACATTTTGATAAAAAGGTGAATGGACTTGTTGATCCCAAGAACTGGATGTGTTGAGAGGAGTGAAAGATCGGCTACGAGATAGTTCAATGTGTTCAGCAATAGACATGGGTTTCGGAGTTACATTCGGACTCGAGAAAGTGGTATCAACGTAAGAAGGTGGTGAAGGTTGAAAAGGTTGATACAAAGTGGATTGCGGAGTCCAACTGTTTTTCCTAGACGCTTCTATTCGATCTTTCAAAGAAATTTTGGGCATGGAGGGGTCGTCCGTAATTCGACCAAAACAATTCGCGTAGGAAGCAATGTTTGGTTCAGAGTACCAAAGTTCGGCAAGAGATATGTGAGGTAGGGTACCCATGATGGAAGAAGGGAGAAAAGAAAGAAGGTGGGTGGTGCAAGGAGTTCTTAGCGACAAAATTTGCAAGTCTTTTTTGTAAAAAAAATTTCCTTTTTTTTATGTGGTGCTCTTTGCAAAAAGATTTTCGATAAAAGGCTTTGACACAAATGCAATCAACCACAAATGCACAATCAGGCCTAGATCTAGGGTCACCTAAGTCAGCTAGACAGCTCCTAACTGTTCCAAAGGGCTAGAAATAGGACCTCAAACCGCCTCTTCACCGCCAATTGCGGCCAGGTAAGTGCCAGGTGAGTGGGAGGCTCTCCACTACAAGTAGTGGCCCTAATTAAGTAACTACTCGCCTTAGACACACTTGCCTAGACACCGCAAAGTCAGGTTAGGATTAACGGCCGATGCCTACAACTAGTTCTCTGTCCTATTGAGTGCAACGTCCTTAGGGCCGAGTCTAGTATTTTTTAATTAAATAATGGTCAATGCAAATGCCTTATGTGATTTCTGGGGTCCTGGAAAGGGTGATGAAATCCCCACCCAATCTGATTGGTTTCAAGCCCCTTAAAGTCCGATTAAAAATATGCAAAGCAGTAAAAATCACTTGCAATCAAAAATAAAAAATAAAAATTTTAGCGCGGCGCAAAGAATCCTGCACAAGATCAATTATTGGAAGGGGGAGAGATTTTTTAGCGCAAAGAATCCTGCAGGAGATTTGACAGAGGAGATATTGGGATTTGCAGAGGAGAGAGAAAGGAAGCTCACAGAAAAATTTGCACGTGCTGACTCGACCCAGGCCCGGCGGTTCCGCGGCAATAGGTAGGCTCGCGCGGCGGTTCAGCGGTGGAAGAGGAGGATCAGCCCTCCAAATTTTGCTGACGTCATTGAAGCACCGCACTTCCGCGGCGGGAGCAAGCAGTTGCGGCGGTTCCGCGGTCTGTTGTTCTGTTCGGATCCCGAGATTTTTTTAGTTCCTCTGTTTTGATTTTCCTATATTTTTCAGATATTCGGTTTTCTGTTTTGATCTCTGGAGATTTCCAGATCCGAACTTGTTCTGCGGTCCTGCAAAATTCACACGAAAAATACCCTTCACAAAATAAAAGATGATAAATTTTTATAATTTTTTTTTCTTTTTCAGTTTTTATGATTTTTTAATTTTATATTAACCCGAAATTGCAAAAAGAAAATAACACGCCATCCCTGGCAACGGCGCCATTTGATTCGTATGGAAATTTTAAGATCAAAAATATATGTTAACCGCAATCAAGAACGGCGTTGCTTGGTAGCTAGCCGGTGAGTACGGGTCGGTCCACAGGGATTTTGTGAATTTCCTAATTGCTCTAACGAGTTAATTCCAAACGTTGTGAATGGATTATCTCTAAAACCTAAATTGATTTATACTAAGACTTGAATCTTGCTAGGGTTAGGTTTAGGGTAAGTTGGGAAATTGAATGTTTCCTCACCACTTTCAATACCCTATTTTAGATCTATTAGGTGTTATGGTAATAATTAATAAAGGGGATTAGTACCATCGGGAAGAAACGATGTTTCTTTCTCTAGGTTCTTGTCCTTCCTTTCTCAATTATTACCCTAACCTCCATAGAAAACATACATAACCGGTCCTTTATACTACGGTATCACCGTTACCTCGAGGGGTAAGGTGCCGCAGGGGACGGTGTGTGTATGTATGCATGAAGTCCTAATTATTATGTGTGATGGGGCAAGAAAAGGGTGAGAGAGTTCATCTCTCAAGCCTTTCCTTAAAGCTAACCCTAACAAGCGAAGAGACTACTCGCTCATTAGGGAATTGAATGACATTCTAAATTAAAAGTAAACTAAGGCAATGAAATAGAAAACTTACTAATTTTATTGATGGCTCTCTCCAAACATCAACACAGGAATTACAGATCTGAATTTATGAAATGAAAAAAGGCATGACCTCAAAAAAGGTTTTTAAGGTTCTATTTATAGATTCATAGAAACCCTAGGTTACAATCGCGTCATATCTGCTATTACAAAAATACCCCATAAGAAAAAGACCTAGTCAACGCCCGCCAGCGCACCGACACGTTTTCCACCGACACGGGTATTAGACGGCCGCGGAACCGCGGCCATAGGACCTGTTTGGCCGCGGTTCCGCGGCCAAGTGGGAGGCTCATGGGCTGAATTTCCTTGGGTTTGTTCTGTTGCACTTTTACTTCTTATTTCTACAGTTGTTTCTTCTGAATGTCTTTTGGTTCTCTTCCAGATCTCCACAGTGAGTAATTGTAGTGGACTTTTACCGCTGCTTCGTGACGAAGTTTTGAACCTTGCGCTGCTTTTGTTCTTTGTGAACTTGTTAATTGATCTTCAATGTTCTTCAAGATGTGGGCACGATCAAGATTTCACCATTTATCATTTGTAGTCTCACTTTGTATCATCTTTTTCATCAATTTCACCGTTTTTATTCCGAGAACCTGTAACCTGCAACTATGTAGCAGACATGGGTCAAAAGCACCTGTTTATTTGTAAAAAGCATAAGAATGGGGTTTATAAGAATGCAAAATTATGGTATGAACAAATACCCCCAAACTTATCTTTTGCTCGTCCTCGAGCAAACCTAGTTTTATTCTCAGCAAAATCCTAACCTCACTTTCGCAGGGAAACGCGATTGCACTGAGCTCGTGCAACAAGCCGTTAAACCTCTAGGTGTCCCTAGTAGGAGGAGTGTTGTCTCCTGAGGGTTTTCAGCGGATACTACCCACAAAATCCTATCAATTCGGCTTATTAACTTTTATTCTCCAATTAGGTTTTCCAACAAGGAATTCTATTATCTTTGACTCATAAATTATCCACCCGTATTTTTCACGCTTTCTTATCATTTAACTTAAGATTATATATATTCTTGTGAATTTACTTAGCTTTTGGCATCTTTTAAGTTTTCCTTCTAGGGTTCCATCTCAACTTAAGAATTTTTATCATCTCTATTAAAGATATAAGTCCTATTCTTCATTCCTATCTCATATCTAAACCCAATCATATACCCCTACGTGTGTGTATAAATCACCCCTACACTTGGAAATTCAAATCAAGTAATCATACTCTTGTCCGTCGTCCAAAGCACTTCTTAATTGGTGAATTTTTAGATGAAGTTTGCTCACACGTCCTTCATGCGACCGTTAATACTTCTTGAGGTACCAACGACCGATTACAAAATGTGTTTGCACATTAAAGCGTAATTCCTAGTCTTGTAACACCTAAGGTTTTAGCAGTGACTCCCAAACCAATTGGTCTAAGGCACTAGGTGATGAAGCACCCTCGCTAAATATTTTTCTATTTTTGCAGCCTTAAGTAATCACAAAAACCAGTGTTCATTTTTTTATTCTCTCTCTCCTCTCTCTCCCTCTGTCTCTCTCATCTTCCTCGCTCGCTCTCGATCTCACAGTCTCTCGCTTGTGCAGATTTAGTTGGAAATTCACGGACGGACAACTGTCTTCATCCTCGTCATCATCATCACCATTGTGAGCATCTCGAAAGTCAGCTAAACCCTAATTTTATTTTTAAATAATAAAAAAAATGGTTAAAATTTGGTATTGGTAAGCAATTCAAACAAATTGGATATATATTAGGGGTTTCCCCAGATTTTACTTATAACGGATCAATGAATAGGATACAAGTTCTTACAACTTGTTACATGCTATAAATATGGATTTTATTGTAATGTTATGTAATTAGTTGAGTATAATCGTGAATATAAATAAGTAGGTTATTTGATGAGAACTCTTAAAATGTGTCAATATTTTAGCAGGTGAAAAAATGACGGATAATTACATCCATCTAGTTTGCTATTTCGGTGGCCAATAAACCATTGGAAAAAATAATATTCTTGAATATATCAGTGGAAAAACTAAGATGACTGGAGTTAAGAAGTCAAGCACATACAACGAGCTATGCCAAGTAGCGTATAAAGCTACCAAAATCAATCCGTTAGACTTCAATATCTTCTTAATATGCAAATAGCCGACTGAGCATGAATATACCGCTATTGAAGTATCCGATGATAAGGATACACAAGTCATGCTTGCCTCGGAATTGAAATCGATCGAGCTGTTTGTGAAAAAAGAGATATTGACGTCCACTCAACTGCCCGAACCTTATTCTGCCTGATCTTTCTTTTCGAGCTTCCGAGCAATACCCGTAAGGAGAAATGACACGCATGCTCAATATGAATGTTGATTCTACCGGATTTATGTCTCCCACCAATGATGAACAATATATAGATCAAAATTACGTAAGTGAAGGCACATCAAGCGGGATGCCAGTGAATTGGCAGTTTACAAAGTAAGTATTACCTTGCATATCTTTATACCGCATATACATTTAGCGGATCACTATTTATTGATAGTAGGGGTATGCTATAGGTACTAAGTATTCATAAATTTGTGTGCGGTTCTTATGTACCATCGTCCGGATATAATTGCATGTTACCGTCAAGCTTCGGTTTTAATTGCATGTCAGCGCCAAGCTTCGACTTCAATATTATGCCCCAAAATACCGAGCACATGCAGTCATACAATATAGAATACAAAACGGGATGGACGCCGTTTGTAGACGATAGGCCGGGATTTTATCGGTATGAAACCGGAACATCAAGTACCATGCAAGTCCCCAATGTTGGTTCCGTACATCCAACCAATATACCTGCTACGGATCCAGCGGTGTTGGAATATAATGGAGATGAAAGTGATGATGATGATGCTAGTGATGAGAATGAGATTCAAGCACAAGATAGCATGCAAATTGCACATGTCCTTACTGATGAGAATGATAGGCCGGATTACTAATTCATGTGTTAACAATGAATTCGTTGAGTTTGAAGATCCACTTCGATAACACGACAGATGCTCACATGTTATCTACATCGGTAATGGAGAATACCAACTTCATGCGGATAGATTTTCGGCAGTCGATATTGAAAGTGGGTTGAAGGTCGACGATTTGTTCGAGAATAAGGAGAAATCAATTCAGGCAGTCAAGACTAACAAGACTAAGTACACCGTCATTTGTAAAACAGACGCGAACTGCTCTTGGAGGCTTCATGCATATATCTCAAAGAAATCACCGAAAGGATTCTGGCAGATAAAAAAGTATGCGGGTAATCATACTTGTGTGAATTCTGTAGTGAATTCAAATCATAAACAGGCCACTTCTACATTCATATGTAACAAGATATTGCCTTTTGTGAATGCGGATGTCGATTTGACCCCCAAAATGATTTAAGTGCTTATAAAAGATACATTATTCATTGAAATAAATTATATGAAGACATGAAATGCGTTGAATAAAGCATTATCTAAAATATACGGAGATTGGGAAGATTCGTATGAACATTTGCCACGATATCTTGCCGCCATCAAATCTACTAATCTCAGGACTGTTTTCAAGATAACCGACGTTTCAATGTCAGAAAGAATGGGATATTTTACCGGTGCATTTTGGGCATTCGGACCGGCCATTGATGGTTTCGCTTATTGTCGTCCTGTCATGCCCCGCTTCCCAGAGTACGCTAAGATGAGCACGTGACATAGCCAACCATGCTACTTGTGGGTAGGAAATATCCATTCACAGTCACATTATGGCTGTAGAGATATCAAGAACAGGAAAGTAAACTAACTATCTAGTACATGTCCATAAGCCAGAGTAAAAGAGTCAAGAAAAACAATATGCGGAAGCCAAAAGATACAATAAATGAAACACCTGGAAGTGAAACTACATACCGACAGGAACTTCACCGCTCGTCGAATAGCGGCAATACTCCTGATCAGTCAGCAACAAGGTAGAAGAATCTGGGCCATGCAAAACCCAGACGTCAGCGCGTCATGTCATCAAGCAATAAAATGTAAACAGGGTAACAGGCAATGCAAATATAATCATGAATGAAAAGCAGATGTAACAGTAATGTAAATCAGGCAGTACAGTGTATTGTGCAGTGGGTAAACTAAACTGGTCTACTGGGTTATCTACTCTAAAGTCTTTGAAATCAAATTGATGAATCATCGATGTAACTCAATAGTATCCCGTGCATACCCGGGACCACGGTCCAGATTCTCGGGCTGAATCCGAGACATGCCGCTAGGCACTAAAACAGGAAATATATACAGATGAATGATGTCAGCAGCATCATCCCAAGGCTGGCCTGGCCTCTAAAACTGATCAGAACAAGTATGGAACTGTTGAGTTACAAGTCAGGTTTCACCATTGATTTCCCCATACCCCCAAGTTATATGTGTATGTCAAGTCAGGTATTCAGTAATCAAGAACTAATGCCAATACAGGATCAGGTAAGAGCAGGTCTGTCTGGATAGACGGCAGGAACGGTCCGTGAGGACTACATGTCAGGTTTGTTGGCATTAGACACGAGATCAAGTAACGGGTCAAGCCATGGTACATCAGGTCGAGTCAAGTAGTGTACGGTACCATGTCGGGTCAGGTAATGTATAAGGTGTCATGTCATGTCAGGAGTGTACAAGATATCATGTGAGTACTCAAAATCAACTAGCATATACATGGCATACAGAACAAGCATGTGTACTAATAGAATCAACAAGCTGGAATTTATAACGTGAAATGCAATCAGGTATAGATTAAAGTATGTAGGTGCACAGTTATCAGTTTGTATTTAATAGATGGTTTCAACCTTACTTGAATACAGCAAAACACATATGAATATTACAATCATGCTAATACGTACTAAATACTCTAGAGATGCAATGATATCTAAAATACGTTCAATTGATGCCACTGGGTATTCGGGGTAGAAACTATTTCAAGGTGCTAGGAGTTATGCAGTTAATTAGTGAGCAATTTAAACACGGATGTGGGTATACAATATGGTGCTCTAACATGCAACGAATTATAATTTAAGATCTAAGTCTACCATGATATATTCTGACATCGAAATGCAATAATGAAGATTAACAGCCTTAGATTCCATTTACAGTCTTAAACATGAAATAAATATGTATAGATGTTATAGTAGCATGTAGCAAGATTAACTTGCCTGGACGGATCAAGAACGGAAATACGGAACGTCTCACATCGGCGGAAAACGTCGCGATGCGCGCACGGTACACGGAATGAACCCAAACGACGAACGATGGAAACACGCGGGTCGGGTACGCTCGCTGGGTCGTCGGGATCGTCGATGGCACGACCGTATTCCGGCGATCGCTGGAAAACAGATTCTACAAAGTAAAGAAAGAACAAGAAAAGAAGAAGAGGAAGAAGAAGGGAGAGGGATTAGCTCACTGGTTTGTGCACGGGAGCCACCATGGGTGTCAGGGAGACGAGGTGTTGGCGCTGTCAAGGTCGTCGGAGGTGGGCTGCCGGCGAGGTTGCAGGGGTGCAAGGTAGGGTTCTTGCGTAGGTGGTTTAAGGAAAGAAGAGAAGAGAGAGAGGAGAAGGGAATAAAGAAGAAGAGAAGAGGATAGTGGGTGGTGACGGCGAGGTTGAGGGATTGCCGGCGACAAGGTGTGCCGGGTGATGGGTTCTTGTCGCGGTGGGTGCCGGAGGTCGGGTGTGCAGGGGGTTCGATGATGGGAGAGAAGAGAGAGAGGATGAGGAGAAGAGGAGAAAAAAGAGATGAGGGAGATGAGGAGAGCAGGAGGTGTTGGCGACGGCGATGTGATCGGCGGCGATGGAGGTGGGTATGGTAATGGGTTCTGGCTACAGGCTCGGGAAAGGAAGAGTGAGAGAGAGATGACGAGGAGGGAGAGATGAGAAGAGGAGAGAAAGGTGGAGGGGATGGTGGTCGCGGGTGTGAGGCGACGAAGCTAGGGTTAGGGTGTAGACGCAGGCATGGGTTAACGTGGGCTCGGGGTTACAAGAAGAGAAGAAGAAAGAAATGCAAGAGGGAGGTGACGCGACGCAGGAGCCGTGAGGGGAATCGAGAAGAGCACAGTGCTCGCGATAGCTGAGAGAAAGAGTGCGAGAGGAGAGAGAAAAGGGGAGAGAGAAAGAGAAAGGGAATATAGAGGAGAGAGAGAGAGGCGGTGGGGCCCGGTAAACAGAGAGGAGCTCTGATTGGCTGATGGCCAAGGAAAAGGGTTGGCAAGGATTTTAAAAGGATTTAAAGAATATTTCTATTGGTTGAGAGGAAGAGAGAGAATGGAGAGAGAGAATGAAAAGATAGAGAGACGTGGGCCCAGCGCAATAAGATGGAGGTTTCTGATTGGGTGCAGAGGAAAAATAAAGGAAGAAGGAAAATCTTGCAGTTAAAGAAATTGTGAAAGATTCATAATTAGTTTTAGGGAAAAATATCCTATGCACTGAGTAAACATTTAGAAGTAAAGATTTAAAAATTTAAATAATTGAATTTGGCGGGATACAAAATAATTCAGAAATGCGTCCGGGTCGGGTCCTAATATTTGGATTCGAAATATGAAATTTATTAGCAAGTTCCAAAATTTACAATGAAGGATTTTGCAACAGAAATGCATACCCCAAGAACGGGCGCACGCACGTGCGCGTAGCCGTCCGAACACGTCCATTTCACTGAACGGGACGAGAGCACGATGCAAGGACGCTACCACAGGGTTAGGGGTGTCAAGCAGGCCATGTCAAGTATTTTTAATTTATTTTAGATGATAACTTGTTACATGCAAAAGATGCGATACAAGACAATTACCAGTATATACTAAATTATGAAATGCACTAGTCCATGCAACAAGTCGAGGCACTCTATAATAAGAGTCAAACAGGTTCAAGCAAGCGGGTCGGGTCGAATGCCCAGTAACATGTAAAGTACTATTCGCACCCAAACACGCTAAATCAGGAAAGGACCACGATTGAATAAATGTGGAACTGGAATTGGTACAAATGGACACGGGTGTTACATTATACCCAACTACAAAAGGATTTCGTCCTCGAAATTCCAAGGACAGGAAGGGATAAACAATTAAGAAACTACAAGGATAGATGTGGAAACTTCTGCCGGATTTCATCTTCTCATTCCCAAGTTGGTTCTCCATGCAAGCGATTACCCCAAGAACAAGCACAATGGGGATAACTTTGTTCATAAGAATCTTTTCTCTTCGATCCACAATTTACATCGGTCGCTCCTCAAAGGTTGAATCTTCACGTACAATCTGCTCTGAAAGATCCAGTACATGTATTTTAGCTCGAGCATACCCACGGGGGTTGAGATACAAGAAACACGTCACGAACATTCTCCAATGATTGCGGTAACACCAAACGATAGACCACTCTTCTAATCATGCTCCAAAATCTCGAAAGGTCCAACAAATCGAGGACTAAACTTTCCTCGACTTCCGAAACGAATCACCACTCCAGTCGGTGATACCTTCAAGAACACCAAACCACCAATGGCGAACTCTAGAGGTCTTCTCGACGTGTCTGCCCAATTCTTCTGTCTGTCTTGAGCTGCTTTCATATGATTCCGAATAGCTTTAACTTTCTCAACTGTCTGCACAACCAAATCTGGTCCCAACAATCTTCGCTTTCTGACATTGTCCCAACAAACAGGTGAACGACATTGCGACCATACAAAGCTTCAAATGGAGCCATCTGAATAGTTGCCTGGAAACTACTGTTGCAAGAAAACTTCACCGATTGTAGATGATCCTCCCATGAATCCTTGAAATATAACCCGCAAGTTCTCAACCTGTCCTCAAGGGTTTGGTTTGTTTTCTCCGACTGGCCATCTGTCTGAGGATGATAAGTTGTACTAACTTCAAACTAGTTCCCAAACCTCCCTGTAAGTTCCTCCGAAAGTGTGATATAAGCGGTTGTCACGGTCGGTCACGATACTCACTGGTACTCCGTGCAATCTTACTATCCCCTGTATGCACCGTTCTGCCAGAACTTCTGTTGATCGATCATCTTGAAAAGAGGTGAAATGAGCTGCCTTGGTTAATCCATCACAATCATCCAGACTGTATTGTTGCCTTTTGGACTCCGCGGTAGAGCAGTCACGAAATCTATGGCTATATGTTCCCACTTCCACTGAGAGATCGGAAGTGGTTGCAATAAACCAGTAACCCTTTGATGTCAGCCTTAACTTGCTGACACACCAAGCACTTTGCCACAAAGCGAGCAATCTCCCGTTTCAAACCTTCCCACCAGATATGCTGTCGTATGTCTCGGTACATCTTCGTGCCTCCTGGAGGTCCGGAATAAGCTGAACCGTGTGCCTCCTCCATAAGCTCTTCGCGAATATCTCCCTTTGGCACACACAAACGGCTACCGAATCTCAACGAACCATCTTCGTGGATTAGTAAATCTGTTCGTAGTCCGGCTTCATCCTGTTCTCGAAATTTCTGCAATCTTAGGTCCTGCAATTTTCACTGCTTCAATATCCTCGATCAACAATGACTGTACTTGCAATTGCATCATCTATCCCAAAGAACGCGGTAGTACGACTTCCAAATCGAATCTCCGAAAGTCTTCACTAAGTTTCCTCTGTATAGTCAACATCTGAACTGCTGGCAAACAACTAAGTGCATCCGGTACAACACTAACCTTTCCCGAATGGTACTTAAGATCGAAATCGTAGTCAGCCGTCGGCATCCACCATCTTCGCTGTCTCACAGTTAGCTCCTTCTGAGCGAACACGTACTTTAAGCTTTTATGATCAGTGAATATTTCGACCCCTTTCGTCCAATGAGTGGTGTCTCCAAATCTTCAAAGCAAAAATCCCAGTTGCTAACTCCAAGTCATGAGTTGGGTAATTCTTCTCATGGGTCTTCAACTGTCTCGATGCGTAAGTTGTAACCTTCCCATGCTGCGCCAAAACACATCCCAAATCTTTCCCAGATGCGTCGCTGTGAATCACCAATCCTCCGGAACCGTCTGGTACGGTCAAAACAAAAGCGGTCATCAACCTTGCTCCAACGCCTCAAAGGCTGACGCACACTTATTCGTCCACAAAATGGTATTTTCTTGTGCGTAAGCTTGGTCAGAGGCTCAGCCGAACGAGCAGATCCTTCACGTACCTTCTATAGTATCCTGCAAGTCCAAGAAACTTCTGATCTTTACATCGTTCTTCGGAATCGGCCGGTCTTGGACTGCTGCAATCTTCCCTGGGTAAACGGCGATTCCAACTCCAGCTACGATACGTCCCAAAACTTTACTTCTTCAAGTCGAAACTTGCACTTGTTCATCTTCGCATATAATCTTTCTTGCCTCGATGTCTGCAATGCGATCTTCAAGAGCTCTGTATGCTCTTCAATGCTCCTCGAGTAGACCAGAATATCTTCAATGACCATTACTAAGACTGGTCCAAGAATGGTGAACAGATTCAGTTCATCGAATCCATAAATATTGCCGGTGTATTCGTTACTCCGAAGGGCACACTAATACTCGAAATGTCCATACTGAGTTCGGACCGCAGTCTTGCAAATATCTTCGGATTTAACTCGGACCTGATGATATCCGAACCAAAATCCAGCTTCGAGAATACCCTCGCGCCACCCAGCTGTTCAAACACTTCGTCAATGCGAGGGATCGGGTACTAGTTCATAATGATCACTCGGTTTAATTCTCGATAATCAATGCACGCCTTCCCAGTGTCATCTTTTTCTTTCTTCTTTACTAGAATGACTGGAGCTTCCCCAGTTAAGTTGCTGCGGCGAAACCAACCCTTCTCAACTAATTCAGCATCCTACATCCTGACTTCTTCCAACTCCACTGGTGCCATCGGGTAATATGCCCTTTGAAGTTGGCGTTGCACCAGGAACAAGTTCAAGTGCGAACTCCACGTTTCGCCTCGGCGGTAAACCTGATATGTCCTCACACTTCCATGAAACTCTCAAATATATCCAGCGCTTCTTCCTTATCCACTGCCATTGACGAAAGAACCCTGTTTGTCGGCCTAGCCCTAACTCGACTGGCCTGACAGAACTGCTTCCTCCAGCAAAACAACTTCCGAATGTCCGGGAATCTGGAGAATCACTTTCCTTCCGTACAATCAATATGAGCACGGAAAGTGCCGCGAAAATCCATTCCCAAGACAACAACAAACAAGGAAACGCACTAGGATTGAATAGTCCTAATACGGGGAAAACAGGAAAAAGTAAGATATCGAGATGACTTCATCCGAAGTCAAGATACTGAAGAGGGTTAAACACGGTAAACATGATTCAAGCTGGCAATGAAACAATAACTGGTAAGCAATGGAACCGAAAGGAGCAAGGTAGTATAGCGATCATGGAATATGGAAGTGGAACAAGACCAGGACTCCAAGTTACTTAAATAGAGTACCGCATTGTAACCATGCTGCAGTTCATGAGCCCAATTACATAACTCCACCCAAGTCGCCCAAATCCTAGTATCAGAATCAAGAAACAGGGAGAAACAATAGAGAACCAAAAAGATTTCAGGTCGAAATGCAAAGTTGTTTGCATATCGCCCAAACAAAGGATCAAGAGAAGGATATGATTCAACAATCACGATAATCAAGGTGGCAGGACATGTTCCTAATCACGAGTATTCTGATTCGTGTATTGGGTCCAATACCCAACTACAAAAGAATCAAACCCGATTAACCTATATCCTATGGCTCTGATACCAAAAGAACCATGTCACGCTCCGCTTCCCAGAGTACGCTAAGATAGGCACGTGACATAGCCAACCATGCTACATGTGGGTAGGAAATATCCATTCACAGTCACATTACGGCTGTAGAGATATCAAGAACAGGAAAGTAAACTAACTATCTAGTACATGTCCATAAGCCAGAGTAAAAGAGTCAAGAAAAACAATATGCGGAAGCCAAAAGATACAATAAATGAAACACTTGGAAGTGAAACTACATACCGACAGGAACTTCACCACTCGTCGAACAGCGGCAATACTCCTGATCAGTCAGCAACAAGGTAGAAGAATCTGGGCCATGCAAAACCCAGACGTCAGCGCGTCATGTCATCAAGCAATAAAATGTAAACAGGGTAACAGGCAATGCAAATATAATCATGAATGAAAAGCAGATGTAACAGTAATGTAAATCAGGCAGTACAGTGTATTGTGCAGTGGGTAAACTAAACTGGTCTACTGGGCTATCTACTCTAAAGTCTTTGAAATCAAATTGATGAATCATCGATGTAACTCAATAGTATCCCGTGCATACCCAGGACCACGGTCCAAATTCTCGGGCTGAATCCGAGACATGCCGCTAGGCACTAATTAAAACAGGAAATATATACAGATGAATGATGTCAGCAGCATCATCCCAAGGCTGGCCTGGCCTCTAAAACTGATCAGAACAAGTATCGAACTGTTGAGTTACAAGTCAGGTTTCACAATTGATTTCCCCATACCCCCAAGTTATATGTGTATGTCAAGTCAGGTATTCAGTAATCAAGGACTAATGCCAACACAGGATCAGGTAAGAGCAGGTCTGTCTGGATAGACAGTAGGAACGGTCCGTAAGGACTACATGTTAGGTTTGTTGGCATTAGACACGAGATCAAGTAACGGGTCAAGCCATGGTACATCAGGTCGAGTCAAGTAGTGTACGGTACCATGTCGGGTCAGGTAATGTATAAGGTGTCATGTCATGTCAGGAGTGCACAAGATATCATGTGGGTACTCAAAATCAACTAGCATAATCATGGCATACAGAACAAGCATGTACTAATATAATCAACAAGCTGGAATTTATAACGTGAAATGCAATCAGGTATAGATTAAAGTATGTAGGTGCACAGTTATCAGTTTGTATTTAATAGATGGTTTCAACCTTACTTGAATACAGCAAAACACATATGAATATTACAATCATGCTAATCCGTACTAAATACTCTAGAGATGCAATGATATCTAAAATACGTTCAATTGATGCCACTGGGTATTCGGGGTAGAAACTATTTCAAGGTGCTAGGAGTTATGCAGTTAATTAGTGAGCAATTTAAACACGGATGTGGGTATACAATATGGTGCTCTAACATGCAACGAATTATAATTTAAGATCTGAGTCTACCATGATATATTCTGACATCGAAATGCAATAATGAAGATTAACAGCCTTAGATTCCATTTACAGTCTTAAACATGAAATAAATATGTATAGATGTTATAGTAGCATGTAGCAAGATTAACTTGCCTGGACGGATCAAGAACGGAAATACGGAACGTCTCACGTCGGCGGAAAACGTCGCGACGCGCGCACGGTACACGGAATGAACCCAAACGACGAACGATGGAAACACGCGGGTCGGGTACGCTCGCTGGGTCGTCGGGATCGTCGATGGCACGACCGTATTCCGGCGATCGCTGGAAAACAGATTCTATAAAGTAAAGAAAGAACAAGAAAAGAAGAAGAGGAAGAAGAAGGGAGAGGGATTAGCTCACTGGTTTGTGCACGGGAGCTACCATGGGTGTCAGGGAGACGAGGTGTTGGCGCTGTCGAGGTTGCCGGAGGTGGGCTGCCGGCGAGGTTGCAGGGGTGCAAGGTAGGGTTCTGGCGTAGGTGGTTTAAGGAAAGAAGAGAAGAGAGAGAGGAGAAGGGAATAAAGAAGAAGAGAAAAGGATAGTGGGTGGTGACGGCGAGGTTGAGGGATTGCCGGCGACGAGGTGTGCCGGGTGATGGGTTCTTGTCGCGGTGGGTGCCAGAGGTCGGGTGTGCAGGGGGTTCGATGATGGGAGAGAAGAGAGAGAGGATGAGGAGAAGAGGAGAAGAAAGAGATGAGGGAGACGAGGAGAGCAGGAGGTGTTGGCGACGGCGATGGAGGTGGGTATGGTGATGGGTTCTGGCTACAGGCTCGGGAAAGGAAGAGTGAGAAAGAGATGACGAGGAGGGAGAGATGAGAAGAGGAAAGAAAGGTGGAGGGGATGGTGGTCGCGGGTGTGAGGCGACGAGGCTAGGGTTAGGGTGTAGATGCAGGCATGGGTTAACGTGGGCTCGGGGTTATAAGAAGAGAAGAAGAAAGAAATGCAAGAGGGAGGTGACACAACACAGGAGCCGTGAGGGGAATCGAGAAGTGCACAGTGCTCGCGATAGCTGAGAGAAAGAGTGCGAGAGGAGAGAGAAAAGGAGAGAGAGAGAGAGAGAAAGAGAAAGGGAATAGTGGGAGAGAGAGAGAGGCGGTGGGGCCCGGTAAACAGAGAGGAGCTCTGATTGGCTGATGGCCAAGGAAAAGGGTTGGCAAGGATTTTAAAAGGATTTAAAGAATATTTCTATTGGTTGAGAGGAAGAGAGAGAATGGAGAGAGAGAATGAAAAGATAGAGAGACGTGGGCCCAGCGCAATAAGATGGAGGTTTCTGATTGGGTGCAAAGGAAAAATAAAGGAAGAAGGAAAATCTTGCAGTTAAAGAAATTGTGAAAGATTCATAATTAGTTTTAGGGAAAAATATCCTATGCACTGAGTAAACGTTTAGAAGTAAAGATTTAAAAATTTAAATAATTGAATTTGGCGGGATACAAAATAATTCAGAAATGCGCCCGGGACGGGTCCTAATATTTGGATTCGAAATATGAAATTTATTAGCAAGTTCCAAAATTTACAATGAAGGATTTTGCAACAGAAATGCATACCCCAAGAACGGGCGCACGCACGTGCGCGTAGCCGTCCGAACACGTCCGTTTCACTGAACGGGACGAGAGCACGATGCAAGGGCGCTACCACAGGGTTAGGGGTGTCAAGCAGGTCATGTCAAGTATTTTTAATTTATTTTAGATGACAACTTGTTACATGCAAAAGATGCAATACAAGACAATTACCAGTATATACTAAATTATGAAATGCACTAGTCCATGCAACAAGTCAAGGCACTCTATAATAAGAGTCAAACAGGTTCAAGCAAGCGGGTCGGGTCGAATGCCCAGTAACATGTAAAGTACTATTCGCACCCAAACACGCTAAATCAGGAAAGGACCACGGATGAATAAATGCGGAACTGGAATTGGTACAAATGGACACGGGTGTTACACGTCCTATTCTTAGTATTGATGGGACCCAATTATACTGCAAATACAAAGGGGCTTTGCTCATTACTACTGGGGCCGATGCAAATGATGGCCTTTATCCTTTGGCATATGCTGTAGTTGGAGGTGAAACCGCTGAAAATTGGAAGTGGTTCATTGCTTGCATTCATCATTACATTCCATCCGTACGGGGAAGGCACATTACCTTCATATCTGACCGGATGAAAGGGATTCCGACGGCGCTATGAAGATCATGGCCAGAACCTCATAGTCATCATTATTTTATGCGACATATCAGAGCCAACTTCTCAATCGTTGGATTTAGTGGCAAAACCTTGCAGAGTTTGTTCTCTCAAATTGCATGTGCACCAGATGACCTGACCTATACAAAGCTAAGAGAAGAACTTAAACGTATATGTCCAAGAGCAGATGCTTGGATTGAAAGTAGTCTAAAAAATGAAGAAAAAAGATGGGCTCTTTCAAAAGATGGTGGTAGACGATTTTGCATGATGACTACGAATGCTTCAGAAAGTTTTAACGAGGTCTTAAAAGGATCTCGATCTTTGCCTATTCAAGTCTTAGTAGGACGGACATTTTACAGGACGAACAAATACTTCTTTGCACGACGTCAGGAACGACAAGAGTGGATGGAAAAGTTATGTCCTAAGTTCGAACAATTAAAAACAAAAAAGGTTTACTGATGCCAGGCATGCTTGGATCGTGAGGTTCAGCCAGTCCAAATGGCAGGTGACTGACAAAGATGGAAAAAATTACGGCGTAGTCATCGACGGTAGGAACTACAGTTGAACGTTCAATATTCCTAAGTTGCAAAAGTTGCCTTGTTCACATGTAATTTCAGCATGCACATGAGCAGAGGGTGAGGGGAATATTGCACATCACGATCTTGTTTCGAAGTGGTATTTTGTTCCCAAATACAAAGCTGCTTATGCCCCGTTGTTCCATCCAATTCCCGATAACCGATATTGAGAGGTATACAGCGATCTAATAATATTACCGTCTATCGGTAGGAGACAAGCATGACGACCACGTTCTACTTGTATCAAAGGTGTTATGGATGATTCATGAGAAGGATGTAGGCAGAATAAATCCAGCATCTGCAATGAGTATGGTCATAACAAGGCACGATACAAAAATCCTCCAGCCCCGCGTCGCCATTGGTAATCTCTGATTATATTTTGAAATACACACACATGCATACACACACACGTCCAACCACAAAAAACAAACATACATCTACACACGCATACACGCACGCATACGTTCTTTGTTATATATGCTCATTTTTTCAAAGATAATATAACTCGACCTTTTATTGTGCAGATATACCTATGGATCCTGGACCTATAGATACGAGTGTTCTGTACTTGCAGGCTGACCACAGGTCGGCCAACGCCGCAGTAGTACAGGTAAAACTTTGTAATTTTATTTTTTTTACTTACATATGTTATTTATTTGTTACTAATACAAGTCCCATTTTTGTAATTGGAAGAGTGATCAGATGATTACATGCGTTGACAACTCAGTACAGAGCAGTCGGATCCCAGCTGGAGATGCCCGTGTGCAGGCTGAGCTGCAAGGGACGGGCTTCCATCTTCTATCCAGATTAAAGTATACACGTCTGGATAGAGGCTTGATTACGGTTTTGGTAGATAGATGGAGACCAGAGACTTGCACATTTCATTTTAGAGTTAGTGAGTTAACTATCACCCTTCAGGACGTCGCTGCGTTGCTTGGTCTGCCTATAGACGGAGAGGTGGTTACTGTGGAGTACAGCCACGATTGGTCAAACTTGTGTCCCAGCTTGTTGGGTAGGATTCCACCTGTTGGCCAGAGGAGAGACGGCAGTATCCACTTGAGTTGGCTGTGGGAGGCGTTTAGTGCCGAGCCTGCCTTGGATGCTACCTCGCGGCGATCGAGCAGCACACACGAGCCTACATTTTACATCAGATTGGGATTTGCTTGTTTCCGGAAAGGAGCAAGAGCAGAGTTAGTCTTGCCTGGCTGCCTCTTTTAGCTGATCTCGACCAGTATGCCACTTTATCGTGGGGAGTGCAGTTCTATCATTCCTCTACAGTAAGCTAAGGATGGCTGCATTGATGGAGCAGAAGAGTTTTGGAGGTTGTTTGATGCTTCTTCATGTATACAATACTTAAAACCGTATTCTACTAATTTTGCGTAATTAAATTGATATTCAACATAAAACGTAATTCTATTATATTGTATTTCAGATATGGTCATGGACATATCTCTCTATTGGTCGTCCGACCATTACGACACGGTTCGCTTTAGATGGCCAAAGGCCATATGGATGCCAGTAAGTATTTGAAACTATACGCATATTTCAAATTTCAAGCTTTTTTTGGAATATTAACTTGTGTGTAATCTCTATGCAGGTGGAATGTGCAAAAGTCATAGAATGTGACACCGGATCGCAGCTTCCGTTTCTACCATAATGAGTTCGATGCCATGGAAGAGGCAGCAGTTACGTGGACACCGTACACACATGACCTGATGGGCACTCTACATCCATTATGTTTGGCAGGCGCTGGCCTCTGGCTTGTGCGGACGCTGATCGTCTGCAACGATGTTATTCAGATGCACGTGCCAGATCGTGTGCTCCGCCAGTTCGGTTTGAGGTACCACATACCAGGCGCGGTGAAGTAGACACCACGACAGGATGGAGCGCTAGTTGGGGATGCTTGGCTCGTGGAGTATCAAATTTGGGTAGGTCGATGGTACGATCGGGTACACCACATAGCCGATGAGATACAACCAAGTATACCGATAGATCGGTACCTTTTCTGGTATTGTATGATTACCCGCAGATTAGTCATCATAGCGGCTCCTCCGCCCACCTTACATACGCCTCGAGGATCGATAAAAAGAGATTTGGTACGTTTATATCAAAAATTTTAAAACAAAAATTTTATTTTTATGAAATTCATTATTTTATTTACCATCAATATAGATCCATACCATTTACGCGTTGGAGGATATAGCTGATGAGAGTATTAGTGGCACCAGTGACTCAGCGAACTTCTTTATGAACATCAAGTCCCTGATCAGGAGTGTGATGACGAGGTTCAGATTCACACGTCCACCGGCCGTTCCTGTACCACCCGTGCCACCGCTACCCGTGCCTACACCACCGTGCCTCTACCAGCTGTGTCCGCACCTGCCATTCCTATCACATATGCATGACGTAGACGGAGACAGCCGGTGCCGTCTTAGCATCCTTATGAGTACGAGCATGGACCATCACAGCCAGAGCCGTCTCAGCCACTTGCCGCCGATGAAGCCGGACAGTCGGCCTCGACGTCCTGTAGCGAAAAGGAGGACACCTGGGATGGTGCGACGACTTCGTTAGATTGTCATGAGTGTTCGTATTGTATTGTATTGCGATGAATTCGTTATTTATTTTACATCGTTTAATGTTTTCGTCTTGTTGTTCTTCGCCGTTTGGGCGTCGTATATTGTGTGTGGATTGTGTCTCCGCCATTTGAGCGTTAAGTTAGATCCGTTTGTGGATGCTATTATTTTACTATGTTTGTACATGAATTTTATTCAAAATTTACAAAGGAGGTGCTCTACGATTTTTCCCGATTATTTCTTTACAAAATAACACTTTAATTCATTTTAATTTAAACGTCGATTCTCTCACACAAACACGTGTTCATACACGATATATTACATACACATGGTACATCCATCCACAACATACACGAGAATGACGCAAACAAAATAGATATAAAGAACAGTAACAACGGCATAATTCATTATTAAAATTTCAAAAATAAATCCTCTACGTTACTTAGCTCTGCAGCAATGGAATTAATCCGCTTTGTAATTGCATCAATGGCTTCATCACCTACCGCAGTATCTCGAGTGAGTTCGAGATGGTTCAAAATCCGACGGTGCATAAAGATACGGTAAAAAGAGCCTGCGAAGTACTCGATATTGCGACCTGAAAGAAGACCCATAAAATGAAAGAAATTGAGACGATAATTTGCTTCCTCATGATGGTCATGGGTTACTTTTTCAGGGGAAGACGGAAGTGCATCCAATATGGTTAAACGCAAGAGCCGCAGGATTTCACGATCGATCTTCATCGGCCAGTTTATACCCCCTTGTGATCGATAGAGAATGCCTTCATAACCAGAATAGTCTATCATCGTATATACAGATTTCACCATGGTGTAAGGGATGCACCTCTTAATTTCATCGATTGATGGCAATCCTACAGATGAAGATCCCGACATTGAGAGAGAGAGAGAGAGAGAGAGAGAGAGAGAGAGAGCAAGGCTAAGAACTGAGAGGGAGAAAGACAGAGAATGTGATGGCGATGAGATCTGAGAGAGTGAGAGAGAGCTCAGTACAGATAGTGAGATTTGAGATAAAGAGGAAGATATTGAACTCTTAATATAATGAACACAATCATTCACGAGTATGGGTTTTTTTGGGGTGCAGTTTGCAACTGCGCTCCAGAAAAATATATACCCATGAATGATTGTGTTCTTTTTGGGGTGCACCTTCAAACTGCACCATAGAAATGTACATAGACCCGTGGACGAGCATGTTTCTTTTTTTGGGCGCAGTTTCCATCTGCGCCCTAGAAAAAATCATACCCGTGAATGATTGCGTATCCTTTTGGGACGTACCTTCAAACCGCGTCATAGAAAAACACATCCGTGAATGATTATGTTTCCCAAAAAAAACAAAGTCCTTACAAAAACAATGATTCATATTATTTTGCATTTATTAATTGTATAGGGCGCAGTTTGGATCTGCGCCCATAACATTTGTTATGGATGCAATTTGTAACCGCGTCCATAATATTTTTATGGGCCGCAGTTTCAAAATGCGTCCCATACAAATGTAAAGGGCAAATGTATGGACGCAGTTTCGAAACTGTGCCCCATACAAATGCTATGGGCGCAATTTGAAATTACGCCCATTAAAAAAAATTATTCCATGCCAGTGCTGAGCTAGCGCTGACATGGCGCCTACGAGACAAAAAATGGTCTCTTTTTGTAATTATTTTTTAAAGTGGTTTTTTAAATTATTATTTAAATTTGGTTTACTACAAAAAAAATTGTCCGGGATAAAATAAAGCGGTTTGGTGCAATCAACCCCAAATAAGGACCCTAAAAAGAAACCCAAGGGAATTATCTGCACTTCAAAACCCCAGCTTCTACTACCCCGAAGCCTCTTCTAAATTGAAGATGTTAAATTTGGGGAGAGCTTTGACTCGAGATTTGGGAAGAAAGAGAAACCCTTTATTTATACAGCACATAAATATCCTTTAAACATTTAATTGATATGCCAAGCATGTAGTAGAAGACGTAAAAAGGTAAAACCCTAGAACTAATCTAGTATATAATTAGTTTTAGGGATGTGGTGATCACTAATACCGATGTGTAAATAGAACTTAAAGATGGGAAAAGTGGAATTGTTAGATACTTGCTCAATTTGGAAAGGTGGCGTTATTAGATTCATCTCAACCTCATAGTGATGGGATCTCCTAGAGCGATGATGATGATCCTTGCACTCATTTCATTGTAATTAAGAAACTGCTCTACATGAAACTAGAAAGATTATGAGTACGCTTGTACTTTCTTTTTAAAAGGAAAACATATTAAAAGAATCCTCAGCCATACTAAGACACAGCAAGCAAAGCATGCTACAAATATGACTCACGGAGCTGAACTGGTTTCGTAGTTTCTTGCATTGCCACTTATTTGACTGTGTTTTTTTCGATTTTAGCTTATTTGGGACCTCAGGGTTGAACATAATTCTTATAGAAAATCTATTGTGCTCTCCCTTCTTTTAAACTTCCGTTGGAAATATATAAGAATTTCAAGAATGTCAACTTGTAGCCAAAGAAGCATATCTCTGCAGCAATACTTTCCTCTCCCATGTGTGAGGTCGCCGGTATGATTCCTAAGTGGACATCAATTTCATGAAAAGGCCAAAAAGAAGAAGAGAAAATGAAAAGCAAAAAAAAATTGTCATTTAGGATCACGTCAAGCCTCTCTCACAAAAACCTTCATCAATCTTGCAAGGAACCTTGCTCATTGTCCACACCCCATGTAGATGGGAAATGGATATCATTAATAACCTCAATTTTGATAAATTTGCACAAGAGTCGATTCAGATATAATTCCAATAATGGGGTGACCCCATGAAAATGTTGATAATTGATTCAAAATTATAGGCCCAAGATTTGAAGCCTAGATCGAGTAGGAGTCGATGATTAAGATTTAAATCAATCCTTAATTTAAATCTTAAGCTTATCTCTTTGTAATACAAGTTTAAATTCAAGTCTTATCTTTAAATTGATGTAACCTAGGATTAGAAAATAAGATGGTTGCCAATATTCTCCACAATTAAAAGAGGCAATCATAAAACCACGAGAGGGAGATAAATGAGAGATTTTTGTGAGGGTTAGAGATCCTTTGTATTGGGCGGTGATCGATGAGGGCGTTCTCGTATAATCCTTTCTTAATAGTGGAAGTTCTCATTGTCAGATTGCAGGATTAGGTGCAGTTGCACCCAACCTGGGTAAAATCTTGTGTTTTGTGTTGTTTGGTGTGTGAAAATACCTTAGAGGGGGTAAATAAGGTTCGTAAGTATTATATGACAAATTAAAAAAGTAAATTACTTAATTGTGTTTTGATTAATAAGTTTCTGCGGAATAATCTAAATATGTTAAATAGTGAAACATATTGTAATAATCAAAACAACACAAAAAAGAAAAAATTAAAGTAAAGAGCAATGCAAACACGAGAGAATTGTTGACTAGGGTTCACCACTCCCAGTAGCTAGTCCTCGCATAAGACCACCTCTCAGGATTTTCATTATTTTCCAATATGAAGAACATAATCCTTCTTCACCAGAATCACCTTGGGAAGAACTCTTTTTTCCCACTCGAATTCGTGATTCCTTAGGAAAACTCTCTTTCCACTCAAATCCGCAATTCAAGCAATGAGAGACCCCTTCTTTCGTAGGAAAGAATATCGAACCTTCTTCAAGGAATTACAATCGTTTACAATGATCACAACTTGATCCTCACTCTCAATCCTATGATCTCAAAAGATTAATACCGGTTAGGCACGAAGATTGAATTCAGAGATTATGTCACGCCCCGCTTCCCAAAAGAAGGAGAAGGAAGACGTGGTAAGGTCCGCAACCTAACTGTATTGAAAGTGGTCTATTCAATACAGTTACGTTAAGCGTATAAATAATTAATATGCAGGATGTGTACCAAAACAAAAATAATAAAAGCGAAAGGCATTTTATTTCCATTAACCAAACTTTATTACATCCCAAAGGAAAAAGTAAAATAAACTAAGTAGTTTATTTACATCAAAGGAGAAACCAAAAAGCCCTAAACATGTAGGCAACAATAAAAAAATTAAAACTATCTAATCTTCCATTGTCCTGTCTACATAATCTTCATAAGTTGGCTTCACACCTTGATCTTCGCTGTAATACTCATTCTTATCTGACGGACATTCCAAGGATAGAGAAAGAAAAGGAAGGTCCGTCGGCGAGTTATACTCGGGTATGATTGCCTCATAAGATAGTAAGGGTATAGAAACAAACAAGTGTGTATAATGAATATGATGTACATGAGTATAAAGGTATGAGGTTAAGTACAAATTGGATATGGGATTATGAGTAGGTTATATATGTTGTAAGTTATATGTAGATGAAGGTAATAGTTTGTATTAGTTTGTTAAAAAAGGGTTCGGATACTCGAGATTATTCCGTTGTGGCCACGGAACAACAACTGGGGAAGTGAAATGTACCGTTTCACTTCCCGGGATCATGATCGAGTAGTAGGGGGAATCCGAGTTCCGAATTATCCTTGCCTAATCAAACTACCCATCCCCGTGGTTCAGTATAAAGGTTTGGACGGATTAGAGTTAGTGCGTATACTTCTAGGCATGGAATTTCCACATTGTATAATCGCCCACATTTGGACTGTTCACCCGGAATATCGGGATCTTCATATTTGTATAGTCGTCCACACTTTGTACTGTTCACCCTGCCTGCAGGGATCTTCATATTTGTATAGTCGCTCATATATTGGACTGTTCACCCTGCCTGCAGGGATCTTCATATTTATATAGTCGTCCATATATTGGACTGTTCACACTGCCTGCAGGGATCTTCATAAAGTATTCCATACCTAGGTCCGCGCATTCTAACCCTAACCGTATCATGTTTTGTATATGTCATGTTGTCATAAAATGGAATTTTTAGAAAGAGTATTTGATGTCATTTAATATGGCCTTCCACAACCACTCGTTTTATTTTCTAGAATTTGTAAAGTACTTCGTGTTCTTTAGAGAAAGCTTAGTTAAAATAATAAGGTTTAAATATCTTTTATTACTCCCAAGAAAAACCATGATATTTGGTGTAAGCCCGCGGCGGCGCCCCGGCCGTCGATCCGACGCCGGAAACGGGGAAACAAAAACTTTCAAAAAAACTATTGAACCGGCACCACCGCGCACTTTTCACCCGGATCAGGCCATTAACCTAGCTACTAGCAAAATAGAAAAGAGTAGAGAAGTTATACCAAGCGATCCGTGTCCTTCGGTCTTCGTCTCCACTCCGATCTCCCGCGGACACTTCGTCCGTCACCTCCTCGTCGAAACGGGCACCACGTAGCCGGAATCTTTTACGGGCTCCCACCTCTTGACCGAGGCAACTCGGGCGCGAAGTTGGCTAGCCGACGTGTCCAAGATTTGCTGTAGGCTAATGTAGAGTCTTTGTCTCTTTGGGGTTTAGAGGTTGCCATTGATGGAGGAACGAAGAACTTTGGAGAGGGTTTTTCTTTTGTTGCATGAATGAATAATGAGATAGCTAAGAAAAAATGAGAACCACAATAATCCCTCTCCCTCACCCTAGTGGGCCCCCCTCAAAAGAAATGGTGGAGAGAATCAAATTGAAACATGAAGGGAGGTGATGGTAGTAAAAGCAAATTGGTGACCACATCCAAAAGGCAATGATAACAAAATCAAATCAACTTCATCTCATTTCTAATCACAAAAAAGCAAGAAATGATGATAGAAAAGAATGGTATCAAAAGATGCTTTCATAATCTCCCATTTCACAAATAACACCTCCACAAAGAGTTATTTGCAAACTTGCAAATAACCCCCTCCATCGGAAAAGTCCGGCCGGGAAAGAACAAAGGAAAACTGGCCGGAACGGAATACAAACTGGCAACCTCAGAAAACTGATCCCGTAATAAATTACAGGAAAACCCCACTACTGCATATACATGCCCGCATTTGTATTCCCACTGAACACAAATGCAAAGAGACAAAACTACACTATCTAATACTAGGATCCGGCTTAAACCAAAGCCGGCTAGTAAAATCTGTCCGATCACGATCCGTGGAATACCGCACGTATCTGATCGAACCCTGCCATATCTCCATACGGCCTCTACAGCGTTTCGCCCGAAACTTTAGTAACTGAGTGTGTGGTGGACTCTAAAGACTTGTCAATACTATGGCTGTGGATTTAACCACTAGCACGTCAGAGGTATCAGCCATACGTGACGGGCCACCAGCAATTGATCAAAAGGGACGTCGATGAGCGAACTCATCCTGACACCCTACTGAGCCTGTCAGTGACAATATCCGTACAGTCCGGTCCGTTCGTCTATGAGCATCGCATGGCGGGCCTAGAGGGTTGGTAAAAGTCAGACCCCCAATAGCGGTACAAGTCGTGTCGGAGTGTAGCCCAGAACACCCTGAGATACTACTGGAATACCTACCAGCAAATCTCCTGCCTTGGCCAAGGACTTTTCATGTTCTGGCTCTCCTAGACACAGCGCGACCTCACCCCCAATACCGGGAGAGACGAACCCCTGCAGATCCGCTCACTGCCTCTATGTGGCTCGGGACTGTACCCAACTAAAACCTGTTTGCACGACTCCTTTGAGCCGTGGTAGGGTAGTAATCAAAGCACAGTGGGAACTCACACGAGACAAATGACGATCTCAGGTCGATGAACTAACCTGTACACATGTCACCAGGGAACTGCTATCTGACGTCTGGTATAATCCCAACTAGCAAGTTCCCGGCGAGTCCTGTCCGGTGTACTCATAACCCAATGAGCACCTGTATACATCTTAGGTGAACCAACTGACACCAGTGGCTTGTGAGACCGGCCACCGCCCCTCGTCGAGGTCTCGACTGTATACACTAGTCTACTCTGGAGAATCGATGCCCTGTCTCGAAACTCCCATGACTAGGGACCTTTTAAGGATGTGCTTATAGACTCCAGCTCCCACTTATATGATCGCCCTCATATTGCTGGTAGTCAAGCAAGAATCCTAGGGGCTCTATCAATGTGTAATAGCGACTCGCAAGGTCACCTAAAGCAGTACACGATGATAAAGATAAACCAGATATCATACTATCATCTCGAGTAAGACTGTCCTACTGGGATAGGTCCTCCCCTCAATCATTGCAATCACGTGCCTGTGATCCAATAATTGACTCTGAGGGCACTATCTCCAACATTTGGGATATTTATTATTTTGGAAAAGCATAATGTTTTACAGAAAATATCCTTTTGATAAAAGATTGTGGTGTTTATTTGAAAATCTTTTGCTAGGGGTTTTTATTTGAAAAATCTAGACTGCTCCTAATATTTCAAAAGGATAAGTTATGAGATCCTCAAATCGCCTCTTCACCGCCAATTGTGGTTAGGTAAGTACCAAGTAAGTGGGAAGGTACTCCACTACGTAAGTAGTGGGCCTAATTAATAACCACTAGCCTTAGACACACTTGTCTAGACAGCACAAAGTCTGATTTAGATAAACGATCGATGCCTACAACCTTTCCTTTATTTTAGATTGGTTTTAAAAAAATTACCTTTTAAAAGATACTAAATATTCCCTTTTGAAAAGATATCGTTATTTAAATTTAATATTTTCTTTCTTAAAAAGTTGAGGGGGTTTTAAAAATATTTGTAAGTAAAATATACGTATACTGTATCTAAAATATTTATTTTACATATCTTTATAATATTTAAACGAGGGTATCTTGTGGAAGTAACCTATTTCGAGATCATTTTTATAGTATGGGTATGTCAGAGGTGAAATGACAATTCATGTGTTACATCAAATTCCAGGTATTATGGATGTGCAATATAATTGTGTACAGATGAAATTCAAACATCGTTTTAAAAATATGGGTTAACATTATTATGATTAAGGGTACAAGGAAAAAGGGTATGCACAATTATAATAACAACATTTTAAATGTGGGTTGATGATTAGAAGTTGGAGTTTAGATAGAAGAAGGTGACAGGATAAGGAGAGAGAGGCGGATCCTACATTTTGTTTGAGTCGGAAAGCCGAAGAGTTGAAAACGTAGTCTCGTACTAAATCCTCAATAACTCCGTGTCCCGATTTTTCCTCTGCGATTGGATGGAGCCGTAGCGTCGGCGTCGTCGATACAAAGGCACCGGTATTTTTTTCAGATTTTTTGGAGTTCTGAGGTGTGAGAAATTGAGGTTTGAAGGTGCCTATTTATAGCGGTCAAAAATTACAAGAAAATCCTCAAAATCTGCGCTACAAATCATTCTGTAATGATTGCGCATCATTAGCCGCCGCCGCCCATGCTTCCTAACCGTTGGATCTGCATCCAACGGCCTGCAGCGCGCCGCCTTGTCGCCACGTGGCGCGACGCGATTGGCCCGTAGCCGCGGGTGCGGATCGCCACGTGGGCGCCGCCGCAGAGATCTGGGCCGTTGGATCTTGGATCCAACGGTCCAGGTTAAAAAGGTTTTAAAAATTTAAAATAAAAATCAATAAAAATAAATAAATAGCAGAATATTGATTTGGTTTTGAAAAATTTATTAAAAATAGTAAAAAATACGGGAAAATTATGGAAAAATTCCATAAAATATATTTTATTATTATCTTTAATATAAAAATAGTTTTGGGCTAGTATATTTATTTCTAAATTGTTAACTAGTTATAATTATATAATATCTAGTTAATCTTTAAAATATTTTTAATTACGAATTAATTATTTTTATTGATAATAAAATATGTAGATTATTTTAAGGTATTATAAAATCTTTCTAAAACATTTTAAGCCTATAAAAATAATAAATAGATTTTAGAAATTCCCTTTAATCGTTTTTACTGCTTTGAAAATTATTAACACTACTTTAAAAATTATTATTATATAAAATAAACACGTAAACAATTTTTTGGCAGTAGAAATATAAATAAAATATATTTTATTAGGTATTAGAAAATATGGTCGTTACAGATTACTGAAAGTTTGAGGCCCTTGAGAAAATAAAAAGAGTATGAAAGTTTAAAGCACAAGAAGAATAGGAATTTTTCTCAAAAGATTGATCAATGAATGTATGAGAGAAGTCTTTGATCTCATGGATATTTATAAGAATGGTAGGAGTTGCCATTGGGACAGAATCATAACTGCCAAAAACAGTTATTAACAGTTGGAAACGGGTTGGAAACAAAATGGCGTAACACCAATTCATTTGAAAATTCAAACAAAAAAATAACTGCCAGAAATGGCCATGGCAGACGTCTATACCGGACATCTGTAGGTCAAAAATTCCTTAAGGAGAAGTCTGTACCAAACGTCTCTTTTGAGAGATAAAAACTGATATATTGAAATTTCCTTTAGCAAACGTCTGTGCCAGACCCTGTAGTTCAAAATTGTATTCAAAAGACTACTGATACGTCTCTGAAATAGAAACAAAGAATGAATAATTGAAATTTCCTTCTACAGACGTTTGCGCCAGGTGTATTGGAGATTTAAATTTTCTTTAAAAACATATACTACAGACTTCTACAGTCTGACTTGTTTTGAATATCGGTTTTGAAAGTTTGAGCGGTTTGAATTTCAATGGATATGTTAGACATCTCTTGATTAAAGAGAAGACGTATGAAGAATAGAAATATGTTGAAAAATGGTTTATAACCTTGTGAGATTAACACTAGACTCAATGAAGAACTTAAAAGTATATTCCCTGACTTGGTTCTTCTTCGATCTTCATTTCCTTAAATTGTTACTTTAGGACGTCTTTATTTCTTGATAAATCTTGCATCACATCCTTTGCTTGCGTCAAGTTTTCATATCATATCAACGTTTTGAGTGTGAATCTTATTGAAGGCAATCACTGCTTGATGTTGAAATATTGTGCTAGCTATACTCAAGATTAAGAAATAGGAAACGTCGTTAGTAAACATATGAATTCATTAAATATAGTTTTATTCTAAATAATCAAAACAGAAGATCGTATAACACAAGTGTCAACAATCTCCCCCGTTTTGATATTTAGTAAAACTTATTTAAAGCATTCATGATATATATACAAATATAAATTAGAGTTAAATACTCCCCCTCAATTCATGCTCAGTTGAAAAAATCTTTAACCTTATATTAGTATCCCATACCACTAATATTATTTTTCAATGAGCACTCATGAAGATAAGTGTATAACTTAAATTTTATCAACATTGTATAAAATGCATGAATATTTTCTCCCCCCTTTTGGAAAATATCAAAAAGTTTAAAAACAATCAGAGCAAGGAGTAAAAATATACATGTTTAGATAATTTAATCTTGAACTATCGTTTGAACAAAAGTATAAACATAAATAAAGCGTAACAAATGAATAATTCAAGTATGAGAATTAAGTATAAAGAACCACTTCATAATAATAACTTAAAATAGCACAATGTTCAAAATGACATAATCATAGAAAACTAAATACTAACTAATACAAAACAAAATCGACAAACTCAAGACCAAACGTCTATGGAAACAATTTCCAGAGGTCAATTTTGAACTAAAGACGTCTGGTTCCAAGGACCGGACATCTCTGATGTCAATTTCCTGAGACATATTTGCACTGGAGACGTCTGACATTAACGTCTGTAGTACAAAAAGATTTTGGTTCAGACTTCTGCCACGGACGTCTGATGTACAAAAATTTGTTCCAGACGCCTGCCACAGACGTCTGTAGTTTATTCAGGAAGTTAATTTATGGTTTTAAACGAATTTTATACAGAAAATCAAAACATTTTCATTCATTAAAAACACACAATATTACAAGGTGAAAATTAAAACTACAGTACATAGCAAACATTCATACACACATTAAAAACAAGCTAAAATCTAAACTTATCCTAGTCTTCCTTCTTGAACTTTTCCACTACTTCGGTGCTCTGTTTCTTAATGATCATGTTATCTTCACGATCGAAGAAGATCACGGCGTCATCTGAAAAGATCTGCTTAAAGATCAAAACCAATCCAATCACAAGAGTACGGTGTGGTGGAGTTGGGTTTGGTGGTGGAATGGGAAAGAGTGGAACGGAATCCTCACTTGGATCCTCTATGAGATGAGAACTCGGAGGTTCGGATTTCACTTTATTCAAACTCATGCCACTCTCGAACTTTATATTTCTCTTAGTATTCTCCATGTCTTTAATAAAAAAAAGACAGAAATAGGGTATTTAATTCAGAAAGAAATTGAGTTCTATTTATAGAGCGAAGAGAAAAACCACCTAAGAAGTTTCTATAACAAAATTTAGTTTTTCTAACTCCTCTTTTATTTGAATTTGAATTTCCAAATTTGAATTTAAATATCAGTTTAATAATTACTTATTTAATTTTAATCTATTTATAGATTTATTATTTTTTGTTAATTATTCATATTTTTACTTAATTAATTATTAATATAAAAAATTAATTAGAAACAGTTATAGTAGACGTCAGTAAGAGATGCCTAGCTTCCGTTAACTTGACCAGACGTCTGTACCGGATGTCTGGTTCCTAAAATTTTCTTATGTTTGTATCTTTTAAGGTTGTTTTAAGGATTTAAGAAATAGTTAACTCAACCATATTAAATTCTCCTCTAATATGAGAAAACCTAGATTTATCTAGTGGCTTAATAAATATATCGGCAAGTTGACTATCAGTTGACACATATTCCAAAACGATATCTTCCTTGTGAAAATGATCTCTAAGAAAATATATTGTATGTCTATGTTTAGTCCTAGAATGTTGATCCGCATTTTTGGTCATGTGAACCGTACTTGTATTGTCACAAAGTATATGAATCTTTAAAATACTTTCACTATAATCTTCTAGTGTGTATTTCATCTATAAACTTTGGCACAACAAGCACCGATAGCAATATATTCTGCATCGGCGGTCCATAGAGCCTCTGAATTTTGTTTCTTGGAAATCCAAAAAACAAGAAATGTTCCTAAAAAGTGATATGTGCCACTAGTGCTCTTCCGATCTTTTAAGCTTCCGGTATAATCAACATCTGAATAACTAGTTAAGTGAAACAAGTTATTCTTTAGATTCCATAAACCAAAATTTATGGTTCTTTTGAGATATCAAAAGTTTCTTTTCACAGTGGTCAAGTGTGATTCTTTAGGATTAGCTTGAAACCTAGCACACAAACACACACTAAACATGATATCGATCTACTAGCTGTCAAATATAATAGACTTCTTATCATTCTACGATAAATTCTGTATCAACTTCTGGACCATCTTTATCGTCATTGAGTTTGGTATTAGTAGCCATTGGAGTTTCACAAGTATTTACATTTTCTAAGCCAAATTTTTTATTAATTCTGTAGTGTATTTGGCTTGATTAATGAAGATGCCATCATTCATTTGCTTTATTTGAAATCTGAGGTAGAAGTTAAGTTCTCCTATCATGCTCATTTCAAATTCATCTTGCATAGATTTGGCGAACTCTTCATAAATACTTTCATTTGTTGAACCAAAAATAATATCAACATATATTTGGACTAATAATATATCTTGTTTAAGTGTTTTAGTAAATAAAGTCTTATCTACTATACCCTTTATGAAACCTATATTTTCTAGAAACGTAATTAAACGTTCATTCCAAGTATGAGGAGCTTGCTTAAGGCCGTATAATGCTTTTCTTAATTTATAGATATGATCTGGAAATGCATGATTCTCGAAACCAGGGGCTGAGATATATATACTTTCTCATCTATTTGACCGTTTAAAAAATCACTTTTAACGTCCATTTGAAAAACTCTAAAGATTTTATAGCAAGCATATGTTAGTAAGATACATATGACTTCTAATCTAGCAATGAGTGCATAAGTTTCATCATAATTTATTCCTTCAATTTGATTATATTCTTGGGCTACTAAAGGGCTTTGTTTCTAACTAGTTTACCTAGTTCGTCAAGTTTATTTTTGAATACCCATTTAGTACCCCATTATTGGTCTATCGTCGGGTTTTGATAGTAGATACCATACTTTATTTCTTTCAAATTGATTTAGTTCCTCTTGCTCATCTTTTATTTGCTTCATTTATATTTTTGATCTCTATCATAGATATAAAGGTTAAATTTATATATGTGTTGAAAGTTGATCATGTTACAACTCCTTTATCAATGTCTCCTATGATAGAGTCCATAGGATGATCTCTATTGAATTGCTAATCCTTTGGAAGATCTTCCACAACTTGTGGAGTATCTTTTACATGTGGTTCTGCAATTCCTTTTTCTATTAATAGATTCTCTAAAGCATTTGAAATATTTGGCTCATCATCAATTTGTAAAGTTTTAAAGATTGAGTTATTTTCATCAAATTCAACGTGCATACTTCCTTGTATGACTTATGTTCTTCTATTATAAACACGATAGGTTTTGCCAGTCATAGAATAACCAACAAAAATACCTTCGTCGCATTTAGAGTCAAATTTACCTAGGTTGTCTAAGGTGTTTAAAATAAAACATTTACAACAAAAAACTTTAAAATATTTAATATTAGAGGTCCTATTATAAAATAATTTATATGGTGTCTTATTAAGGATTTTCTTAATGTTGATTCTATTAATGATACAGCAAGACGTATTTACGGCTTCAGCTGAAAAATATATAGATAAGTTGTTTTCATTTAACATGATTCGTGCCATTTCTTATAAGGAGCGATTCTTCCTTTCAACAACACCATTTTTTATGGTGTTCGGACACATGAGAACTTATGTTTATATCATTTCTTATTACAGTATTATTCGAATCGACTGTTTTCAAATTCTCCACCATAATCACTTCCAATCCTAGAAATTCTAAGATTCATTTCATTTTGAATACGTTTGGAGAAGAATTTGAAAATATTAAACGTTTCATTCTTAGTTTTAAGAAAGAATACCCAATCTAGAAAAGTTGTCTACTATAAGATAGGCATAGAGTTTTCTTCCTAGACTAGCATTCTTATTAGGACCAAATAAGTCTATTGTATCAACTGTAAAGGATTACTAGTGGATACTTCATTCTTAGATTTAAATAAAGATTTAATCTGTTTACCTTTTAATATACATCACATTGTTTATCTTTTCCGTATATTAATCTAGAGATTCTTTTAACTAAGTCATTCTGAGAAATTTTAGATAATGCATCCATAGATGCGTGGAGGTTCCTATGCCACAGCGGCGATTCATCATTCTTGTTTATGACTAAGCATTTTATATCTTTATTATTAAAGTCATGGGTGTAGATATTATAGATATTATTATATCATTTTCCGGTTAGAATTATTATGTTGTAGATAATTTTGCAAACATCTTTTTCAAATATTACGTTATGTCCCCTATCACAAAATTGACTAACATTAAATAGATTATGTTTTAGACTATCTACATACAACACATCATTTATAATAGTAGTATTTGAATCATTAATAAATGAAATGGTACCTTTACCGATTATTTTTGCCTTTTTATTATCTACAAACATAATGGTACCACTTTCTTCTCTTGATAGAGTTTGGAAGCAATTGATATTGCCAGTCATGTATCTCAAGCAATCGCTGTCAATGATCCACTTCTCACTACGTTGTTTGGGATTCTGCAAAACAAGAAGTTCGTGTGACCTTAAAAATCCATTTCATTTTCGATCCATTAGGGTTAGGAATGAAGTGAAATTTATAAGTTGAGTTTAATATTACAATATATAGAAATATGTTTATTACACGTAGCATTAGTGTATTTATTACCATATCTATGTATTTGAACTTTTAACAAATTTGTTAGGCTTTTCGTATTTTGAGTTGTCGTGAAAACCTAGACTATGATGTTTATAATGATTAATACACGTTCCTAACATTACGTCAAGATTGACCTTAGTTTTAGTAAATTTAAGAAGTATATTATCTTTAATTTCTAATTTCCATTTTAAATCAAAAATTTTATTTTTTAAAGTTTCTATTGAATTAAGCGTATTCAAATGTGATTCTTCTTTTAACTAATTTTTCCTTTAAGTTAATATTTTCTAACATTATTTTTTCACATTCAATTTTTATTATTTTTGTTATTACTATCTTTTATTCATTTATATTTAAAGTGAATCTTATCGTAATTTGATTCTAAGTAAAAACATAAATTAACTAAGTTTTGTTTAGATAAATTCTCAATATCAAGGATATTATCAATAACCTCATCATCATCTATAACCATGAAGCACATATTCGCGACTTCTTCCTTTTCTGACTCAGATTCATCACAAATGACTTGAAAGCGCGTCTTTCCGAACCCTTTTTCATTTGAATTTAGGGGTATTTAACAGAGATTCTCTCGTAGTTTGGGATAATATCCAGAAACCCTCCTGTAGTTCTCCTGTTAGATAAAAAACCTTGAAGTTTACAACTGTTACCCAGCAACCCCTCGACGGTTAAAACTCACTTTTAAGTGGCCATTCAACCTCACATGACCTATTAAATATTTTTTAAATCACCATTTTACCTTTCCTTTTCTTATAACTGTAGATTCTCTTTCAATCCCTCATCTCCCATGGCTTCTACATCAGCAGCAGCAAGGGCTCTTCGGCGAGTCCCACCTCATCTCCTCATCAAACAAATCCACGGCCGCCACCTCCAGCGAGCGAAGGCTCTCCGGTGAGTCCCACCTCATCGTCGCCCTCATCTCCGCCGCCGCCGGCCCTCGCTACGCCCTCGCCCTCCTCCACCACTTCCCCTTTCCTGCCACCGCGCCTATCTTCAACTCCGTCATCCGCCGCCTCTCTTAGACGTTGCACTCGCTCACTTCCGTCTCATGCACTGCTCTGGCTTCCTCGCCTTCCCCTTCGCCCTCCGCTGCCCTCAGAGATTCTCCAGTGACACCTTCCCTCCACACCGCCGCATTAAAGCCCGGCCTCGATCGTTGATGCTTATGTAAAGCTTGGATTTTTCGAACTCACTCTTAAATTGTTCGACGAAACTCCACAATGGCATAAAGATGCAAATTTGCTGCTATGGAATGTTTCAATCAAAGCTCGCTGTGAAGTTGGAGCTTTGGGTTCTGCTCACAAGTAGTTTGATGAAATGCCGGAGAGAAGAGTTTCGTCGTGGAACTGCTTGATGCATGGGTTCTTGAAAACAGGAGATCTGGATTTGGCATGAAATTGTTCGATGGAATACAAAAGGGTAACAAAATCTCAGTTTTTCCCAACAAAAAACCCTACCATTTCCTTCTCTTTGATAAACCTTGCGGCCTTTACTTTCAAAAAACAGAGAGCTTTTTTATTCTCTTTTTTGGGGAAAAAAACAAAACACTAGATCGCAAATGTGCATGTTCAATTCGTGTTTGTCAAATTTCAATGCCAACAATTAGGCGTTAACCAAGAGTAGGTTTTAGGTTCGTTGTTTGTTGTTTTCATTCAGGTAATTACACAAATATCCTATTTAATATAAACTGGTGTTGTTCATGGCAAATTTTTTACATTGACATTTACACAAAAATCTTATTCCAATGACATACTAATGCCGTGTGCATACACGATCAATTAGGTATTTACGCAAACACCTTCAAAAACTCCATCATTCAAGAAATTGGACAAAAATATTCAAAAGATGGTCATTTGGACATTTATACAAACATCTTACAAGCACAAATATTCAAACAATTGATCATTTGGACATTTACACAAACATCTTCCAAACACCATCCGTTTAGTTAATTGGGCAAAAATATTCCAAACACCATCATTCGGACATTTACACAAACGCCTTCTAAGCACCATCATTCATCAATATATACTTATCAAACAAAAAAAAACTTAATTGCATTCACACACTATCATTCACACATTTACACAAACACCTTCTAAGCACCATCTTTCATCAAGCTCTACCTTCACCTTACCAAATCTAGAACACTTGCTCCACCTTTTCCTTCAATATGCAAATCCAACGAACCATTTCTGGATGAATCGGGAAGGGTCATTGTTATGTGGGATCAGAAGGGGAATCCAAATGCTGGGATTTGCAGAGACCGGGTACAAGCAGAGCAAAGGGCGATCCCATCTTAATCGTCCAACATTCAGTGGCTTTGAAGGTTCTACATCTCCCCATTTTTCAATGCAGATGCCACAATCTCTCAATCTAAATCTCTGAGTAAGAATCTTCATCAATTTCTTCTCTTTTTCTTGGAGAACACCCCATCATTTTCTTGAAATTTCACTGACAAGATGCCGGAAGCGACTGGGTTCTGGATCCGGCGAGTGACGTCGCCGCCCGAGGTGGTGGTGCGGCCGAGGAGGCTGGTGAGGGCGGAGGATGACAAGAACTTTCCCGCGGCGGTCCCCGCGACGTGTTGGGGGAAACGGAGTGCGAGGAGGAGGGGGCAAGAAGAATGAAATTTATATGAGACATATTTATTGTAATTTGAAAAAGATAAGAAGGGTACTTTAGTCATTTCATATAAAATTTAACGGCAGGAGGATGCTGGGTAATAGTTGTAAACTTCAGGGTTTTTTTTATCTAACGGCGGAACTACATAGGGGTTTCTGGATATTACCCCAAAGTACGAGGGGGTTTCTGTTAAATAACCCTTGAATTTATCCTTTTTGCCTTTAAGGTTCGGATGATCTGTCTTTACGTGACATGTCACATTCAAAACATCGCAAGCTCTTCCTTGAAATCAACCGTTTCTTTAAAGAATTACTTTTAGTTTTAAGAAACCTCTTAAAGTGGCTTGCAATGTTTGCTATTTTTTCATCGTCACCCTCGTCGTCGCTTGATGGATGAGATTCTTTGATTTTGCTTGTTGATGCCTTTATAGCGATATTCGTGCGTTAATTGTCTTCTTTCAACTTGATGTCCCCAAGTTGCATCTTATAGGTTTTTAACTTACCGATGAAAGCATCAACGCCCATTGTACTCATATCTTTTACTTCTTCTATCGATGTGATCTTTGGCTGCTAAGACATTGTTAGTGATCGCGGAATTTTATAATTCTTTTCTTTTCCTACAAATTTCTTTCTTAAATTAAATAATTCAGTTACTATGTTATAAAACCTTGAGCGCATGGAATCAACCGTCTCATGTTCTTTCATAGAAAACATTTCATATTCATGCATGAGACGATTTATTTTACTTTCTTTTACTTGATTAGTTCTTTCATGTGCAGTTCAAGTGTATTCCAGATATCATGTGCCGTTTGGCACATAGATTTTCTATTGAATTCCTCTGGAACAAATGAGAAATGAAGGGTGTTCACGGCTTTTACGTTTAAAGCCATGTAACGTTTTCCTAAGTGTTATATGGCAAATTTAGAAAGTAAGTTACTTAATTGTGTTTTGATTAATAAGTTTCTGCAGAATAATCCAAACAAGTTAAATAATGAAACTTATTGCAATAATCAAAACAACACAGAAAAGAAAAAATTAGAGTAAAGAGCAATGCAAACACGAGAGAATTGTTGACCAGGGTTCACACTCTCAGTGGCTAATCCCCGCCTGAGACCACTTCTCAGGATTTTCACTATTTTCCAATATGAAGAACACAATCCTTTTTCACTAGGATTATCTTGGGAAAAACTCCTTTTTCCCACTCGAATCCGCGATTCCCTATGAAAAACTCTTTTTTCCACTCGAATCTGCGATTCCGTAGGAAAAACTCTTTTTCCACTCGAATCCACAATTCAAACAATGAGAGACCCCTTTTCTCGTAGGGAAGAATATCGAATCTTCTTTAAGGATTTACAATCATTTACAATGATCACAACTTGATCCTCACTGTCAATCCTATGATCTCAAAAGATTAATATTAGTTAGGCATAAGAATTGATTTGAGAGATTACTGAAAGTTTGAGACTCTTGAGAAAATAAAAAGAGTGAAAGTTTAAGGCCGAAGAACAAGAATTTTTCTCAAAAGATTGACCAATGAATGTGTGTGAGAAGTGTTTGATCTCATGGGTATTTATAGGAATGGTAGGGATTGCCATTGGGGCAGAATCATATCTGCCAAAAACAGTTATTAACAGTTGGAAACGGTTTGGAAACAAAATGGCATAAACACCCGTTCATTCGAAAATTCAAACAAAAAAATAACTGCCTCAAACTGCCATGGCAGACGTCTGGTACAGACGTCTGTAGGTCAAAAATTCCTTAAAGAGACGTCTGTACCAAACTTCTCTGGCGTCTCTTTTGAGAGATAAAAATTGATATATTGAAAATTTCCTTTAGCAGACGTCTACCAGACGTCTGCAGTTCAAAATTGTATTTAAGAGACGTCGGCTGATACGTCTCTGAAATTTCCTTCTACAGACGCCCGTGCCAGACGTCTGGTGATTCAAAATTTCTTAAGCAAACGTCTGGTACAGACGTCTGCATCCTGACTCTGCAGTCTGACTTGTTTTGAATATTAGTTTTGAAAGTTTGAGCAGTTTAAGTTCCAACGGATGTGTTAGATGTCTCTTGATTAAAAAGGAGACGTCTGAAGAATAGAAATGTGTCGGAAAATGGTTTCTAAACCTGTGAGATCAACACCAGACTCAATAAAGAACTTAAGATTATATTCTCTGACTTAGTTCTTCTTCGGTCTTCATTTTCTTGAATTGTTACTTTGAGACGTCTTTGTTACTTGATAAAGCTTACATTACGTCCTTTGCTTGCGTCAAGTCTTCATGCCATATCAACGTTTTGAGCGTGAATCTTATTGAAGGCAATCACTTCTTGATGTTGAAATATTGTACTGGCAATACTCAAGATTAAGAACTTGGAAACGTCATTAGTAACATATGAATTCTTTAAATATAGTTTCGTTCTAAACAATCAAAACAGAAGATCGTATGACAAATCATAACTTGCGGTATTTTGGTAGATTGTTCGGTTAGTCTTTTTCAAGGAGTTTGTTTGCACGCAATCCTGATAGATTTTCAGCTGCGATTCTTGGTGTGGTTTGTGATTTTTTTGAGGATCACGGATATAGAAATTACAAGTGGTATCAGAGCATCAGATTCGGTGTTTTTAGATTATTTAGGGAGATAGAATCTACGCATTACAAGGTGGCTAAGTTTGATGGACGGAACAACTTCGGCCTTTGGAGGTTGAAGATGACGGCTATTCTCAAGCAGCAGGGAGTTCATAAGACTGTCTTTACAAAAAACAATATTCCGAAAACGACCACGGAGGATAAGAAAGAAGAGATCGAGGACAAGGCCTTCAATTTGATACAACTTCACTTGACTGATTAAGTTCTTTGCTTGATCGAGAAAGAGACTACGGCAGCGGGGTTATGGAGTAGGTTGGAGTCCCTATATATGAAGAAATCGCTCACAAATCTTCTCTACCTCAAGCAACAATCGTACACGTTAATGATGAAGGAGAGGACATTCGTCAAAGACCACCTGGACGAACTCAACCAGATCGTGATGGACTTACGGAACGTGGAGGTGAAGATAAAGGATGAGGATCGGACGATGATTCTACTTTGTACGTTGACCTCAGAGTACATGCAGTTCGTCAAGTTGAGAGTGTATGGCCGAGATGAGCTTTTCTTAGAAGATGTCAAAGTGGGTCTACACAATGAGGTGTGAGAAAGGTGGTAGGTGACAAGACTAGTCAGGATGACGCGTTGTCCGTTAAATACCGGTAAGATGATGGCTTTAAGAGAAAATCGAGAAATCACAAGAATTACAAGTGCTTTATTTGCAAGGAGAGCGAGCATTGGAAGAGAGATTGTTCGAAGCGCAGGAAGAAAGGTAAGCAGATGTCTTCCGGTACTGCAGTTGCGGTGGAGGATTCGGATGAGGGCAGGGGTGGTTCGATTCTATCGGTATATGCGACTTTAAACGTCGCACATGGATCATGGATGTTGGATTCGGAATGTTCGTTCCATGTGACTCCGAATCGGAGTTGGTTTACTACGTATCGTTCAGTTGATAGAGGCTCGGTCTTTATTGGGAACGGTATGCTGAACAGAGTTGTTGGGATTGGTACAGTTCGGATCTGCATGCATGATGGGAGAGTAGACATTGGCAGATGTCATGCACGTGCCAAATCTAAGGAGGGGCTTGATTTCATTAGGTGCTTTAGGCGGGATCCGTTGCAAGTGTATGATCGATAGAAATTCCATGACGATTCATGGGAGGGGTGCTCGTATTGTCATGAAGGTGAAGAGAGTGAGGAACCTGTATTTTCTTCAAGGACGGACGGTCGTAGGAAATGTTCCTAGAGTTTCTACTAATTCAGGTGGTTCTGACTCTGTTGGTGTCGCGTTCACAATTGGGCCATGTTAGCGAGGCGAGTTTGGAGGGACCACATAAGGAGGAGTCGCTTGGAAGTGTAGAGATTGCCATGAGAGATTTTCGGGAGTGCTATGTTCAAGGGAAGAAGACGGACGATTCCGACACCAGATTGCCGGAATCAAGACATCAGGATTCCTTCATTAACGACTTCTCGAGTTGTGGGTGTACATTCTTAAGCCATAGATCAAGAATTTTGATATTTTTAGAAAAGCTGTTATGGAGAATAATGGGACGGTTTTTGAATTTTGACATTTTCAGGAAGTCTATTGACAAGTGTTCATAATGGGACGGTTTTTGGAAGAGAATCAATGGTAGGTGCATATTGCCATGGATAAAATTTGGAGGACATTAAGACAATAATTAAGCCCGTATGTAGATTAAATCAGTAAGGAATCGAGGTTGAGGGTTGAGACAGTTATAGATGGAGAATCAATGATGTATTGAAATAGATTCAAAATTTTGAAAGTGCTAATAATAAGGAAATAGATTCGGAAATTTGAAAGTTAAATTAAAAAATAGATTTAAGTCATCTTAAAGAACGAGACAAGTGAAAAGGCTTGAAATAGTTTTATAGTGCATTTAAAAATAGTGAAATTAAGGAAAGTATGTGTACAATTGAAAGAGTTCATGGATTGACATATACATGATGATCTAACAATGGAGAGGACTTGAACTTGAATGTCTTTCGATAAATGTCCATAGGACGACGGCTATAGGAACAGAATCAATGGATATAGAATGTGTACAATCGAAAAGTCATGGGTTGACAAAGTCACGTTGATCAAATAATGGAGAGGACTTGAGCTTGGATGTCTATTCATAAATGTCCACAGTAGGAACGTTTAGAGGTACGAAATTGATGGTAGTTGCATATTTTTCGGGACACGAGTGTCAAGACATTTTAAAACAACAATAATTAAACGCGTAGTCAATCTACACGTCGATCTAAAAATGGAGAAGACTTGAACTTGAATATCTTTCGATAAATGTTCATAGAAGGCTAGATGGAAAAAATCAGGGTATTCTGAATGATTGGTTGCGTGTAAAGTAAATTTGGCGGAAGCCACAATCACATATGTATTAATTGATAGAGCTCCGGGTAAACGTATTTAGGTCGTTCTAATAATGGAGAAGACATGAACATGAATGCATATTGACAGATGTATCTAATATGACAGTCAGGAAAATAATCAATTGTAGGTGCATATTAACGTGACAAAAGTTGGGCATTATGAAAAGACAATAATTAAGCCCGTAAGTAGATTAAATCAATAAGGAACCAGGGTTAAGACGGTTATAGAAGGAGAATCAGTGATAGGGCATATGGAAATCGATTTTAAAATTTGGAAGTGGTAATCTCTAGGTAAAAGATTCAGAAATTTAAAATTTAGATTAAAAAAATTAGATTCAAGTCCTTTTAAAGAACGAGACAAGTGAAAAACCTTGAAACATCTTTATAGCGTATTTAAAAATAGTGTGATTAAGGAAAAGATAATGAAATTTAAAATTTAAGAAAAGTAGCTTCAAATGCTTTACGTAATGAAACAAGTGAATTTATGATGCCTTTAAAAGTAGTGATGCTAAGAAAATAGATTTAGAAAATTAATTACAATTAAACTTTTTTCAAAATACAGCCTTTCTAGTAAGCAACAAAATGCTGAAATGCAAAATGGGGGTAAAGTCTTTGAAATACTGAGAAATTTGCTTTAAAATTTGGAGACAGTTTCGAATAATTTATAAATGAGATAAGTGAAATGTGATGTATCCAAAAATAGTAGATGAAAAAAAACAAGGTACTATGAATGACTGGGTACGCTTGCTAAGTAAATTTGGCGAAAGCCACAATCACATATGTGTACAATCGAAAGTGGTAATAATAAGGAAATCGATTCGGAAATTTGAAAGTTAGAGTAAAAAATAGATTCAAGTCCTTTTAAAGACTAGACGTGAAAATGCTTGAAATAATTTTATAGTACATTTAAAAATAGTGAAATTAAGGAAAATACGTGTACAATCGAAAGAGTCACGGACTGACATATACACGATGATCTAATAATGGAGAGGACTTGCCGGGAAAGGTGAGAAGAGCTGATCGAACCGCAACGGTGAGTTGTGCGGTAGCCTGGCTTAGGAAGGGGGCTAGTTTCCAGGCAAGCCATCCATATAATATGCTTGAATGCCTTTTGATAAATGTCCATAGGACGACGGTTATAGGGACAAAATCAGTGGATCATGAATATGTACAATCGAAAGGTCACAGGTTTACATAGTCACGTCAATGGTAGTTGCATAGTTTTTGTGGATACGAGTATCAAGACACTTTTAAACGACAATAATTAAGCTCGTAAGAGGATTAAATCATTAAGGAATCAGGCTTAGGATTGTTAAAGACATGAGAATCAATATTGGTGCATATGGAAATGGATTCAAAAACTTGGATGTCGAAATAATCAGGAAAATAGACTCCGAAATTTAAAATTTAGATAAAGAAAAGATATAAGTCCTTTTTAAGAACGAGACAAGTGAAAAAGCTTGAAAGATCTTTATAGTGCATTTAAAAATAGTGAAACCAAGGGGAAATATGTGTACAATCAAAAAAGTTATGTGTTGATATATACACGTCGATCTAAAAAATGGAGAGGATTTAAACTTGAATGTCTTTTGATAAATGTCCATATGACGACGGTTATAGGAACAGAACCAATAGATCATGAACGTGTACAATCGAAAAGTCACGAGCTTACAGTCATGTCGATCAAGTAAAGGAGAGGCCTTGAGCTTAGATGTCTATTCATAAATGTCCATAGGAGGAACGGTTTGAGATACGAAATCGATGGTAGTTGCATATTTTTTGCGAACATGAGTGTCAAGACATTTTAAAACATAATTAAGCTCGTAAGAGGTTTAAATCACTAAGAAATCAGAGTTGAGACTCTTAAAGACCGGAGAATCAATATTGGTGCAGATAGATATGGATTCAGAAACTTGGAAGTCATTATAATAAGGAAATAAACTTCGAAATGGGAAAACGGTTACATGAACAGAATCAACGGTAGGTGCAAATTGTTGTGGACACGAGTTGGGAGGATAATAGAAAAAGAAAATAATTAGGCACATAGGAAGATTAAATTGCTAAGAAATCAGGGTTAAGACAATTATAGTCAGGAGAATCAATGATAGGTGCATATGGAAATAGATTTAAAAATTTAAAAGTCGTAATGTTTAGAAAATAGATTCAGAAATTTAAATTTTAGATAAAAAATATTAGACTCAAGTCCTTTGAAAGAATGGGAGAAGTGAAAACCCGTGAAATAACTTTATGGCGCATTTAAAAATAATGCGATTTAAGGAAAAAGATTTAGAAATTTAAAATTTAAGAAAAGTAGCTTCAAATGCTTTAATGAAACAAGTGAAAATTTATGGTGCCTTTAAAGTAGTAATGTTAAGAAAATAGGTTTAGAAATTTAATACAATTGAATTTTTTTTCAAAATACGGCCGATCTAATAAATAACAAAATGCTGAAAAGCAAAATGGGGTGAAATATTTGAAATCCTGAGAAATTTGCTTTAAAAGTTGAAGATGGTTTCAAATATTTTATACACGAGACAAGTGAAATGTGATGTATCCCAAAAGGCTAGATGAAAAAAAATCATGGTCTTATGAATAATTGGTTACACGTGGAAAGTAAATTTAGTGAAAGCTACAGTCACGGATGTATTAATCGATAGAGCTCCAGGTTGACGTATTTAGATCAATCTAATAATGGAGAGGACATGAACTTGAATGCCTTTTGACAAATGTCTTTAATGGGATAGTTATAGGAAAATAATCAATTGTTGGTGCATATTAACGTGGACAAAATTTGGACATTATGAAAAGGCAATAATTAAGCCCGTAGGTAGATTAAATCGGTAAGGAATTAGGGTTAAGACGGTTATAGATGGAGAATCAATGATAGTGTGTATATGAAAATCGATTTAAAATTTTTGTAAGTGGTAATGTCTAGGAAATAGATTCAGAAATTTAAAATTTAGATAATAATAGACTCAAGTTCTATACAAGAACGAGACAAGTCAAAAACCTTGAAATAACTTTATAGCGCATGTAAAAACAGTGTGATTAAGGAAAAGATTATGAAATTAAAAATTTAAGAAAAGTAGCTTCAAATGCTTTACGTAATGAAACAAGTGAAAATTTATGATGCCTTTAAAAGTAGTAATGTTAAGAAAATATATTTAGAATTAATTACAATTGAAGTTTTTTCAAAGTACATGCTTTCTAGTAAGTAACAAAATGTTGAAATGCAAAATGGGGTAAAATCTTTGAAATCCTAAGAAATTTGCTTTAAAAGTTGGAGACGGTATAAAATAATTTATAAACGATACAGGTGAAATGAGATGTATCCAAAAAAGCCTAGATGAAAAGAAATTAAGGTATCATGAATAATTGGGTACGTGTGCAAAGTAAATTCGGTGAAAGCCACAATCACGTATGTGTACAATCGAAAGATCCCCAGGTTGACGTATTCAGGTAGATCTAATAACGGAAAGGATTTGAATCTAATGCCTATTGCAAATGTCCATAATGGGACGGTTTTAGGAAGAGAATCAATGGTACGTGCATATTGCAGTGGACAAAATTACGACATTATAAAAAGACAATAATTAAGTTCGTAAGTAGATTAAATCGGTAAGAAATCAGGGTTAAGACAGTTATACACGGATGATAGGCGCATATGGAAATGGATTCAAAAAATTCAAAGTGGTAATAATAAGGAAAAAGATTCGGAAATTTGAAAGTTAGATTAAAAAATTGATTAAAGTCCATTTAAAGGATGAGACAAATGAAAAGGCTCAAAATAATTTTATAATGCATTTAAAAGTAGTGAATTGAGGAAAGTAAATGTACAATCGAAAGAGTCGCAGCTCGCAGGTTGACATATACACGATGATCTAATAATGGAGAGGACTTTAACTTGAATGCCTTTTGATAAATGTCCATAAGACGACGGTTATAGGAACAGAATCAGTGGATCATGAATGTGTACAATAAAAAATTCATAGGTTGACATAGTCACGTCGACCAAAATAAAGTAGAGGACTTGAGCTTGGATGTCTATTCATAAATGTCCATAGGATGAACATTTAGAGGTACAGAATCGATGGTAGTTGCATATTTGTGGATCTGAGTGAGACATTTTAAAACGACAATAATTAAGCTCAGAGGATTAAATCACTAAGGAATCAGAATTAGGACCGTTAAAGACAAGAGAATCAATATTGGTGCATATGGAAATGGTTTCAGAAACTTGGAAGTCGTAATATTAAGGACTCTGAAAATTAAATTTTAGATAAAGAATAGATACAAGACCTTCTAAAGAACGAGGCAAGTGAAAAAGCTTGAAAGATCTTTATATTGCATTTAAAAATTGTGAAACTAAATGAAAATACGTGTAGAATCAAAAGAGCCATGGGTTGACATATACACGTCGATCTAAAACTTGAATTGCTTAGGATGACGGTTATAGGAACAAAACCAATTGATCATGAATGTGTACAATAAAAAAGTCATAAGTTTGACATATTAACGTAGATTAAATAATGGAGAAGACTTGAATTTGAATGTTTATTGATAAATGTCCATAGGAGGATGATTGTGGGAACAGAATCAATGATAGGTACATATTGTTGTGGACACGAGTTGGGACGACATTAGAAAAAGATAATAATTAAGCACGCAGAAAGAATAAATCACTAAGATATCAGGCTTAAGACGATTATAAACAAGAGAATCAATGATAGGCGCTTATGGAAATAGATTTAGAAATTTGAAAGTGGTAATATCTAAAAAAATATTAAGAAATTTAAAATTTAGATTAAAAAAATTAGATTCAAGTTCTTTTAAAGAATGAGACCAGTGAAAATCATTGAAATAACTTTATGGCGCATTTAAAAATAGTGTGATTAAAGAAAAAGATTTAGAAATTTAAAATTTAAGAAAAGTAGCTTCAAACGCTTTAACAAAACAAGTGAGAATTTATAGGGAAAATAGGTTTAGAAATTTAATACAATTGAAGTTTTTTCAAAATACGGCCATTCTAATAAATTACAAAATGTTGAAATGCAAAATGGGGTAAAGTCTTTGAAATCCTGAGAAATTTTCTTTAAAAGTTGGATACAGTTTCGAATGTTTTATAAACGAGACAAGTGAAATGCGACGTATCTAAAAAGGCCAGATAAGAAAATCATGGTATTAAGAAAGTTAGGGTATTATGCGTGTGCAAAGTATATTTGGCGAAAGTCACAATCACGGATGTATTAATCAAAAGAGCTCCGGGTTGACGTACTCAGGTTGATCTAATGATGGAGAGGACATGAATTTGAATGCCTATTGACAAATGTCTCTAATGGGACGGTTATAGGAAGGTAATCAATTGTAGGGACATATGAACTTGAACAAAAATTGAAGGACATTATGAAAAGACAATAATTAAGCTGGTAGGTAGATTAAATTGGTCAGAAATCAGGGTTAAGATGGTTATTGACGGAGAATCAATGATAGATGCATATGTAAATCAATTTAAAATTTTGGAAGCGGTTAATGTGTAGGAAATAGATTCAAAAATTCAAAATTTTGATTTAAAAAATTAGATTCAAGTCCTTTTAAAGAATGAGACGAGTGAAAAACCTTGAAATAACTTTATGACACATTTAAAAATAGTGTGATTAAGGAAAGGATTATGAAGTTTAAAATTTAAGAAAAGTAGCTTCAAATGCTTTAAGTAATGAAACAAGTGAAAATTCATGGTGCCTTTAAAAGTACTAATGTTACGAAAATAGATTTAGCAATTTAATAAAATTGAAGGTTTTTTATCAAAATATAGCCTTTCTACTAAGTAACAAAATGTTGAAATACAAAATGGGGTAAAGTCTTTGAAATCCTAAGAAATTTGCTTTAAAAGTTATAAACGAGATAAATGAAATGTGATGCATCCAAAAAGACTAGATGAAAAAAATCAAGGTATCATGAATGATTGGGTACGTGTGCAAAGTAAATTTGGTGAAAGACACAATCACGCATGTGTACAATCGAAAGATATGAATGATTGGGTACGTGTGCAAAGTAAATTTGGTGAAAGACACAATCATAGGTGTACAATTGAAAGATATTAAATATTCAGGTAGACCTAATAATGGAGAGGACTTGATTCTAATGCCTATTGACAAATGCCTATAATAGGACGGTTTTAGAAAGAGAATCGATGGTAAGTACATATTGCCGTGGACAAAATTTGGCGAACATTATAAAAATACAATAACTAAGCCCGTCGGTAGATTAAATCAGTAAGGAATCACAGTTATAAACGAAAAATCAATGATAATATGGAAATTGATTCTAAAATTTGTTAGTAATGATAAGGAAAGAGATTCAGAAAATTGGAAGTTAGATTAAAAAAATAGATTGTCCCTTTAAAGAACGAGCCTCGTGAAAAGAGTTGAAATAATTTTATAGTGCATTTAAAAATAGTGAAATTAAGGAAAATGCGTGTATAATCGAAAGAATTACACGATGATCTAATAATGAAAAGGACTTGAACTTGAATGCCTTTTGATAAATGCTCATAGGGCGATGGTTATGGGAACAAAATCAGCGGATCATGAATGTGTAAAATCGAAAAGTCATGGGTTTACATAGTTACATCGATCAAATAATGGAGAGGACTTGAGCATGAATATTTATTCATAAATGTCCATAGGAGGAGCGGTTTGAGGTACGGAATTGATGGTAGTGGCATACTTGTTGTGGACATGAGCCAAACATTTTAAAAAGACAACAATTAAGCTCGTAGGAGGATTAAATCACTAAAGAATCAGGATTAAGACCGTTAAAGACAGGAGAATCAATATTTGTGCATATGGAAATGGATTTAGAAACATGGAAGAAACTTGGTGTATATGGAAATGATAGTTTATACTATTAAATTGGTCTCTACGGCGTTAAATTGAATCCAAACCAAATTCAAGTCGATCTCTAAGTCGTTAAACAAAACGAAATCAAACCCAAATTCAAAATCAATGGTAGGTACACAAGGTTGTGGACACAAATTGGAGGATATTATGACATAACTGAAGAATTTCAAAACAATAATTGGTACATGATTTCGAAGTGATTAAATCTAATTAATAATTTCATGATTCGAAAGGATTTTTCTAAAAGGGTTGTTATGCATTATGGAGTAAATTTCTTTAAATCTTAAGAATTTTGGTTAAAATTTCCATTATGATTCAAACATGTTGCATACTTTTCTGAAGGGTCCTCTACTAATGGTAGGTTTTTCAAAAAAAGGGATAGATAAAAATCTTTAAAAGAACCTTTTCGTATTTCAAAACTAGGCTGTATAGAATCATTTATGAGTCCAATACAAGAAACCACTTTTTATAAGTACTTTATGATGCATTTGAAAATAGTAAAATTAGGAAAGCGTAGATTTAGAAATTTAAGTGATGAAAAATAGTTTCAGATCATATTAGCAAAGATCCAAGTAAAAGTGGATACACTAATATGATTGGATAATATTAAAGGCATAAAGCATTAGGATCTTTTAAAGAAAATTAGATAAAATCATGAATTACGATTTTGTCCAATCGAACTTGGGCGAGGGTTGATACTTCCAGGTTTAGACGACATCGGATAGAACAAAAACATAGAACCACTCGAATGATTTAAATCCATAACGGTGACTGATGGTAAAGGGTTGAAATTTAATAATACCATCCTGAATGAGAGCACTCGGATGTTCAGAAGGGGAAAGGTTGATAACTTAAGGTTTGGATGGTAATGAAGAGAACTTGAAATGAAATAAGGACGTATTAATAAATGCACCACCAAAAAAACAAAAGATAAAACCCCTAATAAAGTTGAGTTAACTAAATTAAGCCACTTTGGAGATTTGATCAGAACTAAATAATGGTTAGGACTATTATAGGTAAAAAGAAAAAAGAATATGGACACAAATTAGAGGATATTTTCTTCCAACATACAATGAGTAGAGAAGAGGGATACACAACAATTGAGACTCAAAATACGAATTGAAGACCATTCAGCAATAGAAAGAGATTTGTTAAATACCATGTTTAACATATATGAAAATATCGGTCATTAACAAAATGAAATGTTGAAATATAGTTACAAATATTTATAGGAAAGAGACCAGTAAAATGGGTTTTTGGAACTTGAAGGGAGGATGATGATTTAGAATCAATACTTCATGATGTTAGTTCGTCCGTCAAAGTAAATTTAACAAAACCATAATTGTCGGCGACCACAGATCCCCCGCGGTGACCGATTCTATGACCCGCTGGGCGCCACATGGCCCCACGCCGCGGTCCGTCAAAGAAGTCAGCATTGGCATGTTTAGGTCTGGTTGGTTATGAATAAGAATTGAAATGAAAGGCTTACTAACAAATGTTTACAAATAAACAAAACGGTAACGATTAAGCTGCCTGGAATATTAAATCAGAATGTATCATAGTTAAGATGGTTATAAGCAGAGGTCCGCGATAGGTAAGCAGAGAGTCCGCGATAGGTAAGCAGAGTTGTGGGCTCAATTTGCAGGTTACTTGGACAACTTCAGAATTATGAAATATTCAAGAGGCATACGATTTAATTCGATGTTTTTGTTCGAAGAATATTTGATAAAATCATGAATGCAGTCCTTTCCAATCGAACGTTCAAAATTTGAAAGTGTAGTAGGAAAGCAAGGCTGCTTCAAATCTTCCAACATAAACCTTCATTATTTAAAAATATAAGCTATAGATAATCCATGAGTAAAATGGGATAAAAATAAGAAGCAACTGGGAAAGGAAGGCTTAAAATTTTAAAAGTGAAAGTGTGGTTTCAAATCTTTCTTAGAAAAGAGGCAAGTAAAATGGGCTAAATCCATAAAGGTGGATAACGATAAAGAATTAAGGAACCATGAATCGTGATTCGGTTCAATCGAACGTATACAAGGATTGATATTTTGGACCAATGGAAACTTCAATCAAAATGAAATCATGGTTAATACTTTTAGGGGTAGAGAATCAAGGGTATGTAAGCAGGTTTTTGGACAAAAGTTGGAGAATTTTCTTACACGAATTTATAATTTTGATAAACATTCAATAGAATACGACTTCGAGGGGTTTAAATTCACATTGAGAATTCAAAGATTCAAATTAACTTTACAAATTTGTTAATAAATAAAAAGTGCAGGAATGCGAAATGGTGTACAATCTTTGAAATCTTGAGAAATTTTCTTAAAAAGCAAGTTATGATTCATGAACAGTTCGTAGCTTTCGAAGAGGTCCTTCATCAAAAAGAGGTTTTCCATGAAAGTAATTTCCACATGCTATAAAAAAATCTTTCGGAAAAACCTTTCAGTTCTCACAAAAACATGCTGAAAATTACTTTTTGATGCATTTAATATTAGCAACATAAGTAAATCAAATATCTAAAAATTAAGACATAGGTTCAAATCTTTAAATAAGTAAAATGCAATGTTGTATCCAAAATGGATGGATAACGGTAAAAAAAACAAAATCGAGGTAACATGAATTATTGGCAATGCATGCAACATAAATTTGAAGAAAGCAAAAATCACGAATGTGTACAGTCGAAAGAGCCAAGGGACATATTTAAGGTCAATCTAATAATGGAGAGGACTTAACCTTGAACACGTATTGACAGATGTCCATAGGACAGTTATAGGAAGAGAATAAATGGTAGGTGCATATGGTTCTAGACCAACATTGGAGATTATTATGAAAAGACAACTATTAAACTCGGTAGGAAGATTAAATCAGAAAGGAATCAGAGTTGAGACGGTTAGATGCAGAGAATCAATGGTTGCATATGGTTGTGGACACAAAATGGAGGATATTATGACACGGCTGAAAATTTTTGAAACAATAATTGGTACATGATTTCAATGCGATTAAATCTAATTAATAATTCCATGATTCGAAAGGATTTTCCAGAAACTAATATGCTTTATGCAGTAATTTCTTTAAATATTAAGTACTTTGCTTAATATTTACATTAAGATTCAAAATTGTTCCAAACTTTTCAGAAAGGTTCTCTCCTACTGGTATGTTTTTCATGGAAACAGAAGGAAAATACTGGTAAAAATCTTTAAAAGAAAACCTTTTTGTATTTAAAAACTAGGCTGTATAGAATCATTTACGAGGCCAATACAAGAAAACACTTTTGATAAGTGCTTTATGATGCCTTTGAAACTAGTAAAATTAGGGAAGCGCAGATTTAGAATATTTAGGGTTGAAAACTAGTTTCAGATCATATTAAAAGAGTCGACGAAAGCAGGGTAAATTTAAATGATTGGATTATGTTAAAGGCATAAAGCATGAAGATCGTTTAAAGAAAATTTAATAAAACCATGAATTGCGATTTTGTCCAATCAAACTTGCATAAGGGTTGATATTTCCAGGGTTAGATGATTTCCGATAGAACGCAAAGATAGGACCACTCGAATGAATTAAATCCATAATGGTGAATGATACTACAAGGTTGAAATGTACAGTGTTGAAATTTGATAATACCATGATTCCTGATTGCATGCACTCAGATGATCAAAAGGGGAAAGGGGGTTAGATGATTTCCGATAGAACGAAAAGATAGGACCACTCGAATGAATTAAATCCATAATGGTGAATGATACTACAAGGTTGAAATGTACAGTGTTGAAATTTGATAATACCATGATTCCTGATTGCATGCACTCAGATGATCAAAAGGGGAAAGGTTAATAGTTTAAGGTTTAGATGATAATGGATAGAACTTGAAATGAAAGAAAGAAGTAGTAATAAATGCACCACCAAAAAAGGAAAAGATAAAACCCCTTATAAAGTCAACTAAATTAAGCCATTTTGAAGATTTGATCAGAACTAAATTATGGTTAAGACTATTACATGTAAAGAAAGTTACGGAGGATATTCTGACACAACTCAATAATTTTGATACCATTTAATCATATACGACTTTGAAACTTTAAAATCTTTCTTAGAAACTCCAAGTTCAAGATAGTTTTCCACAGTTTTTAATAAATCAGAAAATGATTAAACACTTTATGGTGTAAAGTCCTTAAAAACATATAAAATTTGCCGAGAAGTTCGTTATGAGTCAAACGCTATGTAGCCTTCAACAAAGTCCTCTTATCAAAGGTATGTTTTCATGAAAATGCTGTCAAAATATTCTTGAAATTCTTACAAAATAAAGCCCTTCGGTTCTCAAAAAACATGTCATTAAAAATAATTTATGAGGCAAAATCGCCTCGTTGAACCACCTTGAGAAGTATTGTATGATGCGACTGATATGGGCAAGAAAGATGTGTTGTTGTCCAAAAAGGTGGATGATAATAAAAAATCAAGGTATTGTGCATGGTAAGATGTGTCCGAAATAAATTTGGCAAACCAACAATCGCGAATTTGTATAATCGAAGGAACGAAGGGTTGACACGTTTCTAGATTCCACGATCGCCAATTTGTATAATCGAAGGAGCCAACTGTTGACACAATCGGGTATTTGTATATCTCAAAATTACAAAATTTCTTAGATTGCCTAAATATCTTCAAGCTCTATAAAATTCCTAAATTCTCTAACTTGACATATTCCAAATTCTCAAAACATCCAAATTTCATTAGTTTCCCAAATTCTCTAAATTATCCTAAAATATCAAAAAAGGTTCTTAAATTCCAAATCAAATCCAAAATCGACATTTACGTCGTTAAACCGAAACCAAATCAAGTCGACCTCTAAGCAGTTAAACTGGAACCAAATCAAATCTAAATTCGATCTCTGCGACGTTAAACTGCAACCTAAATCCAATTCAAGCCAACCATAAAGTCGTTAAACTAGCACCGAATCAAACCCAAATTCGACCTCTACGTCGTTAAACAGGAAGCCAAATCAAGTTCAGGTTCGACCGCTTTAAACTGGAAGACAAATCAAGTTATGATTCGACCGCTGCATCGTTAAATTAGAACCAAATCAAACCGAACTCTAAGTCGTTAAATGGGATCCAAATTTTCCAAAACCACAAACTCTAAAAAATCTCCAAATTTTCAAAATATTCCAACATATTCATTTAAATTCCCTAAATATCGCTATGCTCCATAAAATTCATGAATTGTCCAAATATCTCGAATTGTCCAAATATCTCAAATTTCACAAATGCTAAAATTCACCAAACATATAAATTCCACAAGTTTTTAGATTCCTTAAATATCTCCATACTCCATAACTTAAATTCTCCAATTACATAAATTCCAAATTCTCATAACATCCTTATATACATTAATTAACCAAATTATCTACAATATCCAAGCAAGATTGCCAAAATCCAAACCGAATCCAAAATCACCAACTGTGGCGTTAAACTACATCCAAATCAAATCGGCCTCTAAGTTGTTAAAACAGGAACCACATGAAATCTGAATTCGATCTATATGCCATTAAACCGCATCCAAATCAAATTCAAGTCGATCTCTAAGTCGATAAACTAGAACCAAATGAAACACAAATTCGAACTCTGCGTAGCTAAACTGGTAGCCAAATAAAGTTCTTCAAGTTCGACTGCTATATCGTCAAATTAGAAGCAAATCCAACTGAACTCTAAGACATTAAACGGGAACCATATTTTCCAAAACCACTAGAGCTCTACAAAAATCTCCAAATTTCAAAATATTGCAACATATTCATTTAAATTCTCTAAATATCTCTATACTTCATAAAATTCTCAAATTGTCTAAATATCTTATATTTCACAAATGCTAAAATTCCCTAAATATATCAAACAAATCTATATGCTCCTTAAAATGTCTCAAAGCTCCATAAAATTCATAAATTCTCCAATTTCATAAATTCCAGATTCTCAAAATATCTTTATTTCGATTAATTTCCCAAATTCGCTAAAATATCCTCAACTTTCACAAAAAATCCCAAAATCTAAATCAAATCAAAAATCGACATCTATGACGTTAAACTGGAACCAAATCAAATCGACCTCTAAGTTGTTAAACTTAACCAAATCAAACCTAAATTCGATCTATACGCCGTTAAATTAGAACCCAAATGAAATTCAAGTCGGCCTCTAAGTCGTTAAACTAGAATCAAATCAAACCCAAATTCGAAATCTACGTCGTTAAACTGGAAACTGAATCAAGTTCAAGATCGACCGATGCATCGTTAAATTAGAACCAAAGCAACTCAAAACTCCAAGTCATTAAATTAGAATTCCAAATTTTCGAAAATCACTTGAACTCTACAAAAATGTCTAAATTTTCAAAATATTCAACCAAATTCTTTCAAATTCCTTAAATATCTCCGAGCTCCATAAAATTCCCAAATTGTCCAAATATCTTAAAATCCAAAAATTCTAAAATTCCCCAAATAAATTAATTTCCACAAATTCTTAGATTTCCTAGATATCTCCAAGCTCTATAAAAATCGTAAAATCTCAACTTCCATAAATTCCAAATTCTCAATACTTCTTTATTTCCACTAATTTGCCAAATTCCTCTACAATATCCTGAACTTTCACAAACATTCCCAAAATCCAAATCAAATTCAAAATCGGCATCTACATCGTTAAATTGTAATAAAATCAAATCGACCTCTAAGTTGTTAAAGTGGAACCAAAGCCAAACCAAAATTGGATCTCCTCGCCATTAAACTGAAAATCAAATCAAGTTCGAGTTCGACCGCTACATCATTAAACATGACCAAATCAAATCGACTAAGTCGTTAACCTGGAACCGAATTTTCCTGAACCCCTTAAACTCTACAAAAGTCTTTAAATTTTCAAAATAATCCACCAAATTCTTCCAAATTACCTAAATAACTCCGAGCTCCATAAAATTCTCAAATTGTCCAAATAACTAAAATTCTCCAAATATATCAATCTCCACAAATTATTAGATTCCCTAAATATCTCAAGCTCCAAAAAATTCCTAAATTCTCCAATTTCATAAATTCCAAATTCTCAAAACATATATTTCCATTAATTTTCCAAATTATCCTAAATTTTGCTAAAAATCCAAAAATTCAAATCAAACCGAATCCAAAATAAACATCTACATCGTTAACTGAAACTAAATCAAATCAACCTCTATGTTAAACTGGAACCAAACTAAATCAAATCAACCTCTATGTTAAACTGGAACCAAATCAAACCTAAATTCGATCTCCACGCCATTAAGTTAGAATCCAAATCAAGTTCAAGTTTGACTGCTACACCATTAAACTGGAACCAAATCAAACCTAAATTCGACCTTTACGTCGTTAAACTATAAACCAAATCAAGTTCCAGTTCGACTGCCATATCGTTCAACTAGAACCAAATCAAATCGAACTATAAGTCGTTACACGGGAACCGAATTTTCCAGAACTTTTTAATTTTACAATAAATTTCAAAGTTTAAAAATAATCCACTAAATTCTTTCAAATTCCATAAATATCTCCAAGCTCCAAAAAAAATCCTAAATTTTCCAAATATGTCTAATTTCACATTCTAAAATTGCTCAAAAAATTCCATAAATTCTTAGATTCTCTAAATATCTCCAAATTCCATAAAATACATAAATTCTTCAATTGCATAAGTTTCAAAATCTCAAAACATCCTTATTTCCATTAATATCCCAAATTCTCAAAATATCATTATTTCTATAAATTTTCCAAATTCTCTAAGGGGGCGTTGGTCCCAAATCATTTGAAAATACAATTCTGGAATTTGAAAATTCATGTTAATCCCAAGTCATTTAAAATTAAAATTTGTTTAATAGTGTTAGTCGAAACTAGCAATTTAAAATACGAGAATTTGGATTTTAGAATTCATCATTGAACTTATAGTACAAAAATGAAAAACCCAATCAATTTTCAAACCACCATGTACCTTTAGGTTTTCTAAAATGCCACAATATACATAATAAATCAAAATTTAGATAAACCGTCACACCAGGCATCGCCACCATCGGCCGCCCCTCGTCGCCGGCCGACCGTCTTCACCACCGACGTCAGCCGATCGCCGCCAACCACCGCCGTCCTCGTTCGTCGCCATCGCCGCCGCCCGCTGTCGTCCCCACCACCATCGTCCCCGATCGCTGCCACCATCACTGCCGCCACTGTTCTGTTCGTCGCCACTGACCGTTGCCGTCGGATTATAAAATTATTTAGGACTAACACCATCTAAAATTTAACTTTCACCAAATATCCCCAAAATTCAAATGAAATCCAAAATCGACATCTACGTGGTTAAACTAAAACCAAATCAATCTCTATGCAGTTAAACAGGAACCCAAATCCAATTCCAGGCGACCGCTATGTAGTCAAATTGGAACCAAATCAGACCTAGATTCGATCTCTACACCGTTAAACTATAACCCAAATCCAATTCAAGTCGACCGCAATTTCGTTAAACTACAATCAAATAAACCCAAATTCGACCTCTACGTCGTTAAACTGGAAGCCAAATAAAGTTTCAGTTCGACCGCTATATCGTTAAATTGGAACCAAATCAAATCGAACTCTAAGCCATTGCACTAGAACATAATTTTCAAAGACTTTTAAATTGTACAAATTTTTTTGAATTTTCAAAATATTCCATCAAACTATTTCAAATTTCCTACATATCACCAAGCTCCATAAAATTCCGAAATTGTCCAAATATCTCAAATTCTAAAAATTTCACAAATTCTTAGATTCCCTAAATATCTCTAAGATCTATAAAAATCTTAAATTCTCCAATTCCAAATTCTCAATCTTTACTTTCATTATGTCCTAAATTCTTTAAATTATCCTGTACTTTTGTTAAAAAATCCCAAAATCCAAATGAAATCCAACATCGACATCTACATCATTAAACTGGAACCAATTCAAATCGACATGTAAGTTGTTAAACTAGAACTAAATCAAACCTAAATTCGATCCCTATGCAGATAAACTGATAGATAAACTGAAACCCAAATCAAATGCAAGTCGACCTCTAAGTTGTTAAACTAGAACCAAACCCAAATTTGCCTCAATGTCGTTAAACTAGAACCAAATAAAATTCAAGTTCGACCGCTACATCATTATACTGGAACAAAATCAAATCAATCTCTAGTTATTAAACCGGAACCAAATTTTCCAAAATCTCTTAAACTCTATAAAAAAAATCTTCAAACTTTCAAAATATTCCACCAAATTCTTGCAAATTCCTTAAATATCTCCAAGCTCCAAAAAATTCCAGAATTGTCTAAATATGTCAAATTCCATAAACGTATCAAATTCCACAATTTCTTAAATTCTCTAAATCTCCCCGAGCTCCATAAAATTCCTAAATTTTCCAATTCTAACCAAATTCTCAAAATATCTTTATTTCCATTAATTTCCCAAATTCACAAAAATATCCTAAAATCCCAAAATCCAAATCAAATCCCAAATTGACATCAACGTCGTCAACCTAGAACCAAATCAAATCAACCTCTAAGTTGTCAAACTGGAACAAATCAAACCTAAATTCAATCTCTACGTCGTTAAACTGAAACTCAAATCAAATTCAAGTCGACCTCTAAATCGTTAATCTAAAACCCCATTAAACCTAAATTCAAAATCAATGGTAGGTGCATACGGTTGTGGAGACAAATTAGAGGATATTACGACACAACTAAAGAATTTTGAAACAAAAATTAATACATGATTTCAAAGGGATTAAATCTAATTAATAATTCCATGATTCGAAGGGATTTTCTGTAAGTGTTGATATGCATTATGGAGTAAATTTCTATAAATGTTAAAAACTTTGCTTAAAATTTCCATTATGATTTAAATATGTTCCATACTTCTCTGAAAGGTCCTCTACTAATGGTAGGTTTTTCATGGAAATGGATGGATAATACTGATAAAACCCTTTAAAAGAAAACCTTTATGTATTTCAAAACTCTACTATGAGGCCACTACAAGAAACCGCTTTTGATAAGTACTTTACGATGCATTTGAAAATAGTAAAATTAGGAAAGCGTGGATTTAGAAGTTGAAGTGATGAAAATAGTTTTAGATCATATTAGAAAATATTCAAATAAAAATGGATAACCTATGTGATTGGATAATATTATAGGCATAAAGCATCAAGACCATGTAAAGAAAATTTGATAAAATCATGAATTGCAATTTTGTCTAATCGAAGTTGCGCAAGGGTTGATATTTCCAGGTTTAGATGATATCAGATAGAACGAAAAGATAGAACCACTCAAACGATTTAAATCCATAATGGTGAATACCATGAATCCTGATTGCGTGCACTCAGATGTTCACAAGGGGAAAGGTTGATAGCAGGTTTAGATGGTAATGAATAGAACTTGAAATGAAAGAAATACATATTAATAAATGCACCACGAAAAACAAAAAGATAAAACCTCTTATAAAGTTAAGTTAACTAAACTAAGCCACTGTGGGGATTTTATCAGAACTAAATTAGGACTATTATAGGTATTAAAAATAGGTTATGGACACAAATCAGAGGATATTTCTTCCAATATACAATGGATAGGGAAGAGGGAAACGCAACAATTGAGACTTGAAATAGGAATTGAAGACTCGTCAGCGTTAGTGAAATGTTAACCACCATGTTTAACATACATGAAAATATCGGTCATTAACAGAGTATAAAGTTGAAATATAGTTGCAAATCTTTATAGGAATCAATACTTCATGATGTTAGGTCGTCCGTCAAAGTAAATTTAACAAAACCATAATTGTGATTGTGTCAACCGAAGAAGTCAGCATTGACATGTTTTGGTCTGGTTGGTTATGAATAAGACCTGAAACGAAAGGCTAGCTAAAAAAATGTTCACAAAGAAACAAAATGGTAAAGATTAAGCCGCTTGGAATATTAAATCAGAATGAAATCATAGTTAAGATGGTTATAAGCAGAGAGTCGATGATAGATAAGCAGTGTTGTGGGCTCAAATGGGATGTTACTTTGCCAACTTCAGAATTTTGAAATATTCAAGAGGTAAACAATTTAATTCGAGGAGGAACAGTGATAAGTCAATGGTTTCTTTCAAAGAATATTTGATAAAATCGTGAATTGCGATTATTTCTTATCGAACGTTCAATATTTGAAAGTGTAGTAGGAAAGCAAAGCTACTTCAAGTCTTTCAAAATAAATTTTCAATTTTTGAAAATATAAGCTACAGAGAATAATTCACAAGTGAAAAGGGATAAAAATAATAAGTAATAGGAAAGCAAGGCTTAAAATTTTAATGTTGAAAGTGTATTTATAAATCTTCTTACAAAAGAGGCCAGTAAAATGGGTTAAATCCATAAAGGTGGATAACGATAAAGAATTAAGGAACCATGAATAGTGATTAGGTTCAATCGAACGGGAACAAGGGTTGATATTTTCAACAAATGGAAGCTTCAATCAAAATGAAATGATGGTTTATACTGTTATGGGTAGAGAATCGGTGGTAGGTATGCAGATTGGTGGACAAAAGTTGTAGAATTTTCTTACACGGCTTCACAATTTTGATAAACATACACAGAATACAATTTCGAGGGGTTTGAATTCACTTTGAGAATTCCAAGATTCAAAATAACTTCACAAATTTGTTAATAAATAAAACATGTAGAAATATGAAATGTGTGTTGGGGTCAAAAATTACACCCCACAGCCAAAGTCAAAAGGTCAAAGTCAAGACCCAAAAAGTGGGCCCAGGACCAAGCCCGAATCCAAGTCAAGTGGGCCCAAACCCGAACCTAAGTCCAGGCAGGTGGGCCCAAGCACGAATCGGTCCAAGCTCAGGCATGGAGGCCGGCTCTATCTCAAGAAGAGAATAAATATGCAATAAATGTAAGAAAAATGTACTAAAAGCCAAATTATGTAAAACTCATGGCTTATGCGCAAAAGGAAATAAGCACAAAGGCATGAGAGAGGCAAAAGGCCAATTTTGTAAAGCTCAAAGTGGCTAAGTGTAAGTTGTAAGCCTATATACGGTAAACATATGAAGAAATGAAGGATAACTTATTTCCCCAAATTTTTCTAGGATTTGTGCCTCCCTCTTCTCTTTCCTCATGGTTCGTCTTCATCTTCTTCAATTAAATTAAGAGGAAAACCTCTTTTTCCAAAACAAAATAGATTTTAGCCATAGACCCATTGAGAAGAGAATGAATTCTCCATCAAATCCCAAAAATGAGAGATTTTTGTCTCCGTCCTTTCTCCTCAAGATCCAAAAAGGAAAGAGGAAGGAGACTCATCTCCAAAAACCTTATTGAGACAAGATCCAAAACTTAAGAGAGGGAAAAGAGATTCATTTTCACCATTTAAGACTTAAGATCCAAAGTTTTGAAGATTCAAGAGAACTTTTTTTTTTTGACAAAATAGGAGAAGTTTGGGGGTGACCCCATCAAAAGGAACATCTTTGGGCTTTTCCCTTGGGGAAATCCCTGGAGCTCAAGCTCCACGACCAGGAGCTTAAGCTTCACAAGTATGTGTGCCAGCGCCAACCTCATGGGTGAGCCCACGCCAACCCCTGCATGTGTGCAATCGCCATGCGCCGAAACCCTGTGCGCCGAGCACTATGTGCCAACCAATGTATGCGCCATGCACCACCCAATGTGTGGGCCAGCGCCATGCGCCACCTAATGTGTAGTCCAACGCTAGGAGGGACCTCATTGGAGGCGCTTGTGTGCACTTCCATATCTTTCCTCTTTTTCGGAGCTCCCCGACACGCTCAAAACATTTACCCTTCTACAAAAAATTTCTAACGGAGTGCTGCCCTACACCCCGTAAGGGGGCTGCTAGCCCCCTTAACCCCTAGCTCGCTAACTGGGTAGCGAGACCCCCTAAACTCTGCGAGGCTTCCAATATGCCTAAAGCACTCTCAAAATTGTTCTACTAAGCACAACATGCGCATATTGCGTATTGAGTTCGCATGATTTGTACGACTCGTTAATCGAAGGTTCTCTTGATTCGGAACTAGGGGTAATTAACGTCAGATTTGTCCGCCGCTACCGGAGATTAAAATCCCCACGATCAATAAACCCCTGCCTACCTTAGGTAGGAGAAATCTGTATATGCCTGACAAATGAGCGCATTCCTATCTCAATAGGATAACGAAAAACACTCTACAGATTCTGGTACGCCCGGTGGGATCCATCTCTCCTTCCATATCTTGGGTTAAACAATCATGCGAACTCATTCAACATAAAAATCGTCATCCGTACTGAACTCATGCTCTTTCATGCAGATCAACAACCAACATCGCTCAACGATGTCTCGGCAAACAAACTCCGCTTCCAACGTGACCACCGTCGCATACACGCTTAAGACAACCGCCAAAGTGATTCTTCCATCGAGTCTCGTGCACCAGTGGATGGAGCAACCACTCTCGTTCAGCTCCATTTCATTCACCTCAGCTAGCAGCGCTCCTGCACCCTATAAGCACCAGTGATGGATAAACCGGTCTCTAAAGGAGGAGGCCAAATGTTGTAATGGCGAAGGCGCCCGAGCTTAAACGCAAGTCAGTCTTCGAACAGTTCGTTGTCGCTTCGGCTGGGGGCAAAGCCACCAACGCCAAAGAATGACGAGGCGTCTCGGGCAAGCTCAGGCGGTGCCCATGACAACTGCACGATCGGGTGTCTTCTGGACTCCTGTTAGTCAGCCCACAACGACTTCAAGGAAAGCAGATGCCTGCCAAGCCCTCAAAATCGAGAAGCTAAGGCAGAAACGACTCAGATACAAAGCCAACAAAAGGGCTAGGTCTCCTGCTCACTTGGAGTTTGTGAGGTTCCAGAATAATGGTTACCAAGCGACGCAAGCCGGACCGGCCGTGAAGCTTGCCAACTCTTTTAAACCATTGAAACTGGTTCAGGAAAACACTATGACCGTGAAAATAAAGAAGCAGACGATCCAAAGAGTCCTGCAAAGAAGTGCATTTAAGCCCCAAAGTCAAAGTCACGATACAATCTTATCAAGGGTCTATCAAGCTCTCGTCGCCATGCAAAATCCAAAGAGAGAACTCAAGAAACGATAGTCAGCTCCGCCTAAAGCTCCATTTAAGCCGACCGTATTTAGTCGCTTGGCCTTCCCATGAAAAGATGGGTGGCCTTCTCACGAAGAGACGGGCTGCAGTGACGGTCTAAGAACTCAATGAACACCGTAGCCGACAATGAAGACTCAGGCGGGTACACAATTCACACTATCTATATGGCAAGCATACGCCCCAGTGATAACCTTCGCAGCAAGAGCAAATCTACCACTTCCCAGGCCCAATCAGGTTTGAATGTGGCTGCCACTTCTCAGGCCCAGCTTCCTCCGGAAGATAATGAAAACCTTTTTAACGAGATTGCTAGGCAAAAAGAGCCCCTAAATCAGGGGGAGTCGAGCTCGGAGAGCGATGAAGAGCCGATTTTCATCCCCAAGACCGCAGAACAGCTGCTCCAAGAACTTCGAAAGCAGCTTAAAAGCAAAGAGAAGGATATGAGCAAGCTCTACTCCAAAATCGATGATTTGACAAATGTCGTGTTGCAAATCACATCCAAATTCGTTCAAGGGCGGCCTAATTAAGTGTAGGGCTCCACCCATGAACCGAAAAGTGATGCCCTGAAGCAGCCAACGTCTATTCCCCGAAGTCCAAAGACAGGTGAGGCCCGTGAAAATCGCCCGCATTCCGCTTCGAGGATCATCTTGACTCTGGATGACGACGGCTCGCTAACGCAAGATCGGATCATGGACTTGGTCGCTGACAAAGTCAAGACATTGGTGGCCGAAGCCGAAGCGCAGAAAACCGTCGGCAGTAGTGGAAGACCATACCCTGCACAATATGATCTCGTGGAGTTTCACAGCGGCTACGTTCCTAAATTCGGAAGGTTCGACAGAACGGGAAATGTAAGCCAGCACATTGCTTACTTTAAATTGTCGTGCGGAAATACCGGGGGAAATGATGCGCTTCTCCTGAGGTAATTTGTTAACAGCTTGACCGATATTGCCTTCGACTGGTATGCAAATGTACCGAACGGCTCAGTCACAATATTCGCTCAAATAGAATCTTTGTTCAAGCAAAGATTCATGAGTGTCAGTGATAAAATCACCATTGTCGACCTCATGAGGACCAAACTAGAGAACGAAAGCAACACGGAATTTATTACCCAATGGCGTAATCCCGCCGTTAAGTGCAAACCGCCGTTAAAGCAGGACCAATCCGCCAACCTTCTGATAGGAAATCTCAGCAACTGGATGACTCCTTTTCTATGTACGGCGGGTCTCCTGACATTACAGGACCTAACCAAGAAGGTTCAGATGTTGGAACGCTCAAAACCCGAGTCCACCCCGGACCTCCAAATTAACGGATCCTGGAAGAACTGGAGGGACAACCGCAAAGGCGAAGCTCCAACAATATCGATTCTTTCAGCAAGCAAGGAACAAGCAGAGCAAAGACCGACCGGCCTCGAAAGCCGGTACTGGGAGGAAAAGGATCGACTCTAAAAGATAAAAGGGATAAGCTCTATTCCTTCAGAAGGGACAGTCCATAAAATATTCAAAGACGCCCTAAGAAACGGTCTGCAATTGCCAGAATCGAAAAAACCGCAAACTAATATGACTTACGACCCCAAATATTGCTCATATCACAGAGTGGTGAGTCATTCAAAGATTGGGTTGAGAAACAATACAAGACAAGAGAAATAGAACTGTCCAAAGGCGTGTTAGCTAACAATCAAGCTGCGACCGCCAACTTCATACAGACAGAAGTCGAAGTCTCCTGGGAACAAGTAGCTTAATCATCCACTTCAAGAAATGACTCGAGTCTACCACAGCCTTCATGGGACGTACCGAGGCTTTTTCAGGAAAGTCCTAGAATTAAATAAGAGGATCAAATAAGGTCTACTGTCTCGGCCACCGATCCGGCTCCATCAGATTCAAACTCCAAGCATCTCAAATAAACTTTGCTACAAGGCGCCAACAAAACCAAACAAAAAATAAGTGCAGCATTGACCCTTAAGTAGTTAAACTGGGAAATAAAAGAAAAGAAAAATAGAAAAATAGAAATAAAAGTAAAAGAAAAGGAAATAAAAGGCCATTCCACAAGCAAAATGGGCACGAATGAAAATATGAAAAGGCTTTGTTAGTAAAAACAGCGAGACTAACCGCGAGCCTATGAAAATCCGCAAGAGCGCAAACTCCAAAAAATCCTCCAAAGGCAAATGATAAGGCGCTTCTGGTACCATTCCAGTGTTAGCGATTCAGATGCCAACAAAAATTCGAATTCCCAAATTCCCTAATGGTAAATGATAGTTCGCTCTTGAAACCATACTTTGGTGTTAGCGATCCTGATGTCGGCCAAAATCCAAATCCTTTAACGGCGAATGATGAATCGCTCAAGGTACCATTCCAGTGTAGTGATGCAGACGCCAATCCAAATTCTATTTAAAACTTTCAAAGTACAATCAAAATACAACCAAAATTCTAACTCCTAAAGTCCGAACCTTTAAGTCCTAATTCAATTCCCAACAATGATGACCCCTAAGTCGTTAAACTGGAAATAAATAAAATTCTCCAAAGGCAAATGATGAGTCTCTCCTGGCACTATATTTCAGTGCTAGCGATACTGATACCAAACAAAATTCAATCACAAGCCCACTCGACAGTGCTTCTAAGCTTAAAAGTTCCGCTGGACAGATAGGAGACTCCCAAAACAAATTAAATCAACCAAATCAAGTATTGACCGTCCACGTCGCAAAAAAGGCAGTATTGACCGTCCACGTTGTAAAAATGGCAGTATAGACCGTCCACGTCGCAAAAATGACAGTATTGACCTCCGTGCCGAAAACAAATCACCGACCTTCGCACCGGAAACAAGTCAACCAAATACCTCCACGCCGAAAACAAGTCAACCTAAAAGACCTCCGCGTCAGAAACTAGTCAATCAATGACCTTCGCATCAGAATCAAGCTCCGCGTCGGAAACAAGCAACCAATAACCTTCACGTCGGAATCAAGCTCCGTTGGATACAAGTCAACTAAAAACCTCCGCGTCGGAAACAAGTCAACCCAAAAACCTCCGCGTCGGAAACAAGTCAACCAATGACCTCCCGTCGGAATCAAACTCTGCCTCGAAATCAAGTCAACCATCGACTGTTCACGTCGCAAAAAAGACAGTATCGACCTCTGCGTCGCTAAAAGAGAATCAAGTCAAGCATCGACCGTCCACGTTGCAAAAAGGGCAGTATCGACTATCTTAATACTAAAAAGGGCAGTGTCAGCCTCCTAAAAGCGGGAACCAAACCAAGTTGACTTCGCCACGAAAAAAGATCCATCAATTCCATGCACGCAATGTACATATGAGGCGTGCATTATTGATTGGGGGCATTTTGTTGGGGTCAAAAATTACACCTCAAAACCGAAGTTAAAAAGTTGAAGTCAATGCCCAAAAAGTGGGTCCGGGCTCAAGCCCGAATCCAAGTCAAGTGGGACCAAGCCCGAACCCAAGTCCATGTAAGTGGGCCCAAGCCCGAACCGGTCCAAGCTCAAGCATGGGGGTCAGCCTCATCTCAAGAAAAGAATTAATATGCAATAAATAAAAAATAAATGTAAGAAAAATGAGTAAAAAGCCAAATAATGTAAAACACATGGCTTATGTGCAAAAGAAAATGAGCACATACGTATAGGAGAGGCAAAAGGTCAATTTTATAAAGCCCGAAAGGCTAAGTGTAAGTTGTAAGTCTATATAAAGTAAACGTAAGAAGAAATGAAGGATAACTTATTTTCCCAAATTTTTCTAGGGTTTGTGCCTCCCTCTTCTCTTTCCTCAAGATGCTTCATCTTCTTCAATTAATCAAGAGGAAAATCTCACATTTTTCAAAACTAAATAGAGTTTAGCCACAGACCCATTGAAAAGAGAGTGAATCCTCCATTAAATCCTAAAAAGAAGAGATTTTTGTCTCCCCTTCCTCCTCAAGATCCAAAAAGAAAAGAGGAAGGAGACTTATCTCCAAAAACCCACATTAAGACAAAGATCCAAAGCTCAGGAGAGAGAAAAGAGACCCATTTTCACCATTCAAGACTCAAGATCCAAAGTTTTGAAGATTTAAGAGCACTTTTTTGGACCAAATAGGAGAAGTTTGGGGATGACCCCGTTAAAGGGAACGCCTTTGGGCTTTTCCCTTGGTGAAACCCTTTGGAACTCGAGCTCCAAGACCAGAAACTTAAGCACCATCCCGTAGGTGCGCCCGCGCCAACCCCTGCATGTGCGCCCGCGCTATGCGCCAAATCCCTGTGTGCCATGCACCAACCGATGTATGCGCCACCCAATGTGCGCCATGCGCCAAATTCATGTTCGCCAGCGCCAACACAAGCGGGGACCTCATTGGAGGCGCTTGTGTGCACTTGTTGGCTATAATGCCCACAAGGCAATTATTGTAATCGAAAGTAGGCAATTATGATAATTGAAGGATTTATACAGATAGAACAGTCTTGCTCGATATAATAGTATGCTATCTGATTTGTCTTTATCACTGATGTGTATACGTTATATTACGTGTCGCCAATACATAATGATAAAACCCGTAGGATCTTTTCTTGACTACCAGAGTTATGATGACGATCATATTTATGAGAGCTGGATAGTCCATGAGCACATCCTTAAACGTCTCTAGTCGTAGGAGTATCGAGACTGGACATCGATATTCCAGAGTAGACTAGTGTATACGTTTCTAGACCCCGACGAGGGGCGGTGGCAGGTCTCATAGACATTGGTGTGTTGCACCTAAAATTGTATACATGTGCTCACTGGAGGTGAGTACACCGGACGGACTCGCCGAGAACTTCTAGATGGTACTATACCTATCGTTAGATAGCAGTTCTTAGTTGACAAGAGTACATATAGTCTGTTGACCTGATATCGTCATTTGTCTCGTGTGAGTTCCCACTATCCACACGACCGGGGAATGTTGGTTTTCGTTTGCGGCTCAAATGAAAAACGGGGCTCCTAGTTTATCTGCTATTCCATCTTATTTGTTGTTTATTACTTACCGGTGATATATATATATATATATATATATATATATATAGATGCTTCTATATGTTTTGTATCCGCACTAGCCATGTCCCCGCTCTGCCGTAAGTTAAGTAACCTTACGGTGAAGACCCGGGACCCGTGGCGAACGCAGATGGCATATAAAAGTATGCTATTTTGGTTGTTTCTATTGTGGCTAGAAACATAGTTTGATGGGACCGCATTAAAGGTTTAATGCAAGAAAACAAAACTAATTGATGTTATCGGAACCAATTTTTAAAACTACTCTGTTTTCTTCAAAACCATCGGTCGGTTTTCTACAAAACTATCGGTTTTCTACAAATCCAATTTTTTTAAAAACGGACCCTAAACCACTCCTTTTCAAAGCCACTCGAGTTACTTCAACGATATCAAGTTCATTGCGTTAAAGATTTTCGCCAAAAACCAGCCGTAGCCCTCTGTCATTTCAGATAGGTAGCGCTTAGTATGCATACTATGTTTGTTGGCCTTTGTCAAGATATAATGTGTGATAGCTATGTGTTATTTTTCTGTAGCATAAAGATCCATTAATTTAGGACAGCCGTACAACCTTGTTAGCTTCCGTCAAGGACGAGTACGGATGGGTCTAAAGTAATCATGACATTGGTGGGTAGAACTTAAATTGCGACTTATGATTTGTTGGCCTCCGTCTAGAATATAAACCGCTTGGGACAAAAACCATATCCGGAGTTTCAATTATAAAGGAAACTTACCAAGTATGCGCATACCTTCTGGAGTGTGGTGATTTTGGTCGGCTTCCGTCAAGATTATCCCACAATGATAGTAGAGTCTCAATTCTCACTGATGAGTAGGTATTACTTCTCGGGAAATTTTCACTTCACAACTAGCTAATCCATTAGGTCTCTAGAAAAGTGTTAACGAGATTACGCCTCTGCGGAAACGGGGTTGTTTAATTAGGTCCGTATGAAAGCACGGGAAGCGTCCCTCAGATTACCAACACTGTCCTGACTGAACGGTTAGCGAACTTGTAAGGTGTAAATGATCACGACTAGTTCTCTTTTTAAAGTTTAAAGGAGAATTCGAGGAAACGGTTGGAGTCATCCTGATTAGAAAGTGATTAATAAATCTAATCATGATAGAATGCATGCTGAGTGTTTCTTCTCTCTTTGGCAGCGACCATGACTGACCTCAAACTCAAACTCGTAAACTAAGTTGACCGAATCTTTTTACAAACCTGGCTTTGATTTGTCATGATTCACGACTAAGACACATATATCCTTGCCGCTCCTTTACCCTTTACCTTCTCCAGAATACTCTATATCACTATGGATATTCATATTGTTTGGAATGACCATCTCGTATAGTTACATGTGAACTCGAAGAAATTTATTTCAGTCCGAGAATGGTCAAAGGTTGTGGAGAAATTTAATTATATAATTCGGTTGTCTCCCCTTCTTCACCTTCACTCAAGTTGAGAGCTCCTTTTAATATGAGAGTACACCTGTTACGCTTGATGAACAGTCTTCTTCCAAACCATAGGATGGTGCCGACAGATAGGGAAGAAAGAAAACCAACTAGCCCAAGTATGGTATACAGAAGGTAAGATGTTGAGTCATATAAAGGGATTAAAGTGAAGGCAAAGGAAATTGCAACTACTGTCGTAAATATGGGCAGCGGAAAAGGCATTACATGGAATACCCGGCCACCCGCTCGAAACATTTTAATGTTTCGGTATTCCTGTGCAGTAGCGACTGAAAACTGCTTTCCCAATCACATTCCGACTCCAGGGTATAAATACCGGTTGAGATTCTCACATTTGTATGGCGTTACAGATAATGAGTGAGAGCAGACTATTAGAAATTGGACGATTAGATCCTCAATATCAGAATCCTTTGCAATTGGTGATGTTTAAGGAAATCACTTACATTTGTTTAACGGCAAACATTTGGTTTTTTGAACCGTTATTGTGTACCAATTTTTAAAATGAAATATATGTATCTTTATTTTATAAAATGAGATATGAATTTTGAAAATGTCTTAGACATTTACCTCTATCAGTTGAGGAAAAGGTAAGGTACATTGAATAACGGTATGGTCGTTCTTGACCAAAATACAGTTTTCAACTAACGACACACAGCTTTTGAGTTAGTAAAACTCTTGGGACTTATACATTATAATGTATGTTGTCCAGTGTCCATTAGGACATAGGGATTGGTGCTCGTACTATATTCCGTTGACTTATGACTTCTCTGGTTTTAGACACATATTTCGTTGAAATGCAAGGTCCAAATTTTGAGAATCTATCGTCCAAATTTTAAGAAGTTATAAATATAAGAATAAAGTAGAGAACCATACGTTGGAAGTATCGGAATTCTTCGAGGTGATCAAAGATGTAGATACTTATGCTATGTATTCCGTCATAGTAATAATGAGAATAATATTTCTCTCATGTTACTCTTTGGTGGGTGCGTTCCTTGATGGGTAATGTTGTATGGGCTTCTTCCATTTGGTGATATGCACTGGAAATAGCTGCATAACTATATGAATCTGATTCCATCTAAATTAGTGCATTTGGTTCTATATGGATATATATTGGTTGCATATCTTATGGATGTTAAGATATGGAGTTATCCGGATTTTCTTTAAAAGCATAATCCGGACGAACTCAAGGCACGCTTCACTAATGACAGTTTGTAGGTTATCCCAAGCTTTCACAAGGGTTTAACTTCTACCATTTGCAAGATCAATAGTTGCATTGTTTTTTACACGCCACCTTTTTATAAAAGGACTTCTTTGCAAAAGAATTTAATGGTTGTATGGTAGATCTGGAAGTGATTCCAGAACCATAAACGATTACTGAAAATTTAATATAACCTAAGGATTCAATTGGATTCAACAAACCATAGCCACTCCGTGGATTTTAGTAGGTAACCTCAGCCACCCGAGAGGTACTTCGGTTTCCTCGTTAGACAGTTACAGGAAGGTTTGCATCATGGTTATAATGGCCCTACTGATTATCAGCTGGCCATTGTGAAATGGTGACATCCGGATGATGGTCAAATGCCAGATATCCAAGTTGGATTCCACGCACTTCAGCAAATTATGGAATTTGTTAGGTGCTCCTGAAGAGGTAAAACCCATTAGGAGTAAGTACATCTTTCGAGATCAGTGCAGGTGGAAAGGTAGTTACCTAATAAGGCTAGACTTGTAGTAAAGAGTTTTCATCACATACGAACTATGAATTGTGATGAAACTTTTTCTTCAATGTCTATGCTGAAGTCCATATATATATATTACTTGCCGTTGCTGTTATTCATGACTATGAGATCCGGCAGGTGGATGACTATAACGTCTTTCTAATGGGAATTTAGAAGTGCACGTATATACGACTCTGCAAGAGGGTTGCCGTAGTCAATAGGAGCAGCGGAAGGTTGCTTATGTCTATTTATAGACTAAAACGGACATTGCGGAGGTGGATCATCTATTTTGATGTGACAATCAAAGTGTTTGATTTCATAAAAATAATAGATGAACCTAGTAAGAAGAATGTAGGGAGTATTGTCCAGGTATTTGCATAACATACTCCTAATAGGAAGTGGTGTTCCTATACTGCAATCGATTAAACTGTGGTTGTCACAAAAGTTTCTCCATATAGGATCTGGAAAATATATCAGGGATTCTGGTAACTAGATTTATGTAGATAGATCTAAATTTGGAAAGTGTCTCAATTTGGGTATTTGGACACTATTCTAAAGGATTTTAAAATAGATGACTCCTGGCGTGGTGGTGAACTCGCAGGTGGAGTCACCCTCCCTAAAGAGATGTCTTCAAGACCGATGATGACATATCAATTGCATTGCCAATTGGGTCAATCATGCAATGTCAATTACCAGACCAGAAGTTGCTTTTGCACTTAGTGTAGTAAGCAGATATTAATCCTGGAGAAACAAAAGGATGCGGTGAAAACATATCAGGATGTTCTTAAGATATAATGGCTGCCTCCTACAAGAAGCGATTACCGGTTCTAATTTCCAAGATGACCTAGATGATAGAGTGGTTGTCAGAGTTATAAGTCTATTCTCTTCTGATGAGCATTATATTGGACAGAGTTCCAAGCAGAATACTGAGGTATACATGGCGTGGGTTGCTGATTCTGATCAGCGGGTGATACAGCCTAAGAAGTTTGTTGGACAAAGTTGTTCATTTATGAACTTGGTCCCATCAGGTATCCAGACAAATTCTAATGCAGGGTATCGCTTACTTCAGAAGATATTTGATCTCCGCGAAGTTAAGATATAGAGAGAGAAAGTTAGAAGCATTGTAGTGGGTTCACTCACCGAGACTATTTCTCAAATACACGAGCTGTTAGTAGAGAAGTTGGGTATTCGGTATTACACGAGCCATGGGTATGCGATACCGCAATAATTGGCCTTAAATGCAAGTGAGAGATTGTTGGTTATAGTGCCCTCAAAGCAATTATTGTAATCGAAAGTAGGCAATTATGATAATTGAAGTTAGACCTATACAGGTTGAATAATCTTGCTTGATATGGTAGTATACTATCTGATTTGTCTTTATCATTTATATGTATACGTTATATTACGTGCGCTAATACATAATGATAAAGCCCATAGGATCTTTGCTCGACTACCAGAGTTATGATGGCGATCATACTTGTAAGAGTTGGGTAATCCATAAGCACATCCTTAAATGTCTCTAGTCGTGGGAGTATCGAGACTGGGCATCAATATTCCATAGTAGACTAATGTATACGTTTCTAGACCCCGACGAAGAACGGTGGCAGGTCTCATAACCATTGGTGTGTTGCACCTAAGATTGTATACAGGTGCTCAATAGAGGTGAGTGCACCAGATAGACTCGTCGAGAACTTATAGATAGTACTATATCTATCGTCAGATAGATGTTCTCAGTTGACATGAGTACAGGTAGTCTGTTGACCTGAGATCGTCATTTGTCTTGTGTAAGTTCCCACTGTACTTAGATTACTTTCTTACCACGGCTCTACTGAGTCGCGCAAACAGGTTTTACTTGGGTACAGTCTCAACCCACATGGAGGCGGTGAGCGATCGTCAGGGATTTGTAAATCCCAATATAGGAAGTCGATGTCACGCTTTGTTCGGTTGGCCATCACCATAAGCGCATATCCAGGACGGATAAGATTTACTAATTGGAGATCGGTAATTTCTTGGTTTGGTAATGGGCTCGACACCGACACGACTTACAGGGTTATTAGGGGTCTGACGTTATCTACCCCCGTAGATCTAGAATGCAATACTCTTAGACGAAGAGACCGAACCGTACAAATATTTTTAGTTACAGGCTAAGTAGGGGTATGGATGAGTATGCTAGTCGACCTTCCTTTCGTTCAATACCTGGGTAGCCGTTACGTACAGCTAGTGCCGCTGACGTGCTTGTGGTTAAACCCACCGCCAGCGTATTGTCGAGTCTTTAGAGTCCGACACAGAGGGTTTCCCGGTTCAGGCGAAACGATGTAGTATGTGCGTATTTTGATACGCACTCAGGTTCGATTAAATACGTGTATTTAGTGCACGTATTTTAATCGGGCGTCTTGATAATACTGGTAGGTTTGAAAGATAACCGGATCATTATGAGCTAGTATTATATACTCTTATTATCTCTCTTTTGGGTATTCGTAGTTTTTATACGAATACGGGTATTTGTATTTTGATACGAATACGATATTTACTCGAATACGGGTATTCGTATACCGATACGAATACGGCATTCGTATTTTTATACGAATACGGATATATGTATTTATACATATACGGTTATATGTATGTATATGTGTGTTTGTGTGTGTATTGATACACACATCTTTTCTTCTCTACATGGAAGCTTTGGAAGTGTTTAGGCTCATGACTCATGTAGTGAGTCATGAGATGACTCATGCTTTGAGTTTACACTTTCCACTTGATAAGATCAAGAAAAAGAAAATGGATGAGGATGGATTTTCATTCTACACTCTTTATTTTTCTTCTTCTCTTCTTCTTTATGTTAAGCTTCCAACTTGAGAAAAGAATATGGCAAAGAAAAAACCTAAGAGATAATCTTCACTACATCAATCTTATCATTTAATTCCTAGCAAGGTGTGATCATGAGTTGCCTCACTAGATCATATGAAGTGAAGCTAGAGCTTGAATCCACGTTCTCTCGGGTGGATCATCTTCGATAAGGAATATCGGTGTGCAAGCTCGTTCTCGGCGACTTCAGAGCTAAGCTAGAGTCCTTGAAGTATCGTAGGGGTCTTCCGCGATTAGGCGGACACTCTACAAAGGTAGCTAACTCTCTAATCTTGCATATTAAGTTATCAAGTTTAGTGTTTGGAATCGATTCTAGGGTAAAGGTCAAATAGGGCTTGCTTTAAAATTTTTGTCGCCGCTTCCGCCTTCGCCGCGAGTTTTGCGACGCGAGCACTAAGGTTTTTACGGTGGTATCAGAGTCATGACAAAAACTTTAACTAGTTGTAGACGATACAATCGTTTCAAAACCGAAATTTTAACCGTTTTTTATCACAAAAACAAATTTCTGTAAATTTTTTCAACGTCGCCTGAAAAAAAATTAACTGCAGAGAACTATTTTTAAGCAAGAACATGGCTCAAAATTCGAGACATTTCTGCCCGTTTTAGACCACTCGTTTACCTGTCGGTTGAATTTTACCATTAGGTCCCTAGTTTTTTGCAGGTGCTTGTTTGTTTGGAAACTTGATTTGTGGTTACGTCTGTTTTTGCCCAGATTTCAGTTTGTTATCTTTGTATTCGGGCAAGTTCGGAAAACTTTTCGGCCGAAAATAAAACATCGTATATGCTTCGTATCTTTGTTTGTGTGTTTTATAACGTCATCTAATTGCTATATGTTCAATTACACGAGGTTGCACACGGGTTGCTTGTTATGTTGGTTTGCATATATAAATCTTCTGATGGTTTAACCAGATTGTCGTGATTGGATAGCCCCCGTGCAATTTGTATGTACAGTTTTGATATTCATGTATTTGTTTGTTCGGGACGAGCGGCCGAATTGTGGCCGTCATTATCGCTCGATGTATATTCATTTTGAGGCACGTCCAGGTTGTGAGCTTTGTCACCGTTGTATATTTCATTACGTGTACTAGGATACCCCGCGACGGAGTGCTCGGGTAGCCAAATTCGAGAATGCAACGAGTGACCATCTCGTGGAGTCGAGACCCAGCCACCACATTCTCAGATTGGCGGGTTGCTCGCCGCACTTATAAGGGGTGTAGATATGACCCAAGATGGAATGCTTAAGTTACCGAATTCTAGAAAGAGCCGGGTAGCCTACTCATGTTATTGAGGGAGGGGTATCCGGTTTCTAGGATTGACGGGTAGCTTGCCGTGCTCGTAGGGGTCTTGGTTCGAGTTTGCATGGGCTATCCACACTACCGGGAAACGTTGGTTTTCGTTTGCGGTTCAAACGAAACACGGGGCTCCTAAATTATGTGTTATTACATCTTGTATGTTGTTTATTACTTGCATGTGATATTGATATATATATTATTAGATGTTTCTATATGTTTTGCATCCATGCTAGCCCTGTCCACGCCCTGTTGTAAGTTAAGTAACCTTACGATGAAAATCCGGGACCCCGTGGCGAATGCGGATGACATATAAAAGCATGTTATTTTGGTTGTTTCTGTTATGGCTAGAAACATAGTTTGATGGGATCGCATTATAGATTTAATGCAAGGAAAACAAACCTAATTGATGTTGTCGGAACCAGTTTTTTAAAACTACTCGGTTTTCTTCAAACCCATCGGTTTTCTACAAAACCAATTGTTTTAAAAGCGGAGCCTACACCATTCCTTTTCAAAGCCACTCGAGTTCCTTCAACGATATCAAGTTCATTACGTTAAAGGTTTTCACCAAAAACCAGCCGTAGCCCTCCGTCATTTCAGATAGGTAGTACTTAGTATTCGTGCTATATTTGTTGGCCTCCGTCAAGATATAGTGTGCAGTGGCTATGTGTTACTTTTCTGTAGCATAGAGATGCATTAATCTATGACAGTAGTGCAGCCTTGTTGGCCTCCGTCAAGGACGAGTACGGGTGGGTCTAAATTAATCAGGAGAATAATGGGTAGGACTTGACTTGCGACGTATGATTTGTTAGCCTCCATCAAGATCACAAGCCGCTTGGGGCAAAACCATATCGGGAGTTTCAATTATAAAGAAAACTTGCTAAGTATGCGCATACCTTCTGGAAAATGGTGACTTTGGTCGGCTTCCGTCAAGTTTATCACACAATGATAGTTGGGTCCCGAATCCCACTGATGAGTAGCTATTACTCCTCGGGAGATTCACTTCACAACCAGCTAATCCATTAAGTGTCTAGAAAGGTGTTAATGAGTTTACGCCTCTGCGGAAACGGGGTTATTTAATTAGGTTCGTGCGAAAGCATGGAATGCCTCCCTCAGAGTACCAACACTGGTCTGGATGAACAATTAGCGAATTTGTAAGGTGTAAATGATCCTGACTAGTTCTTCTTTTAGGGTTTGAAGGAGAATTCGAGTAAACAGTGGGAGTCATCCTAATTAGATAAAATGATTAACCAATCTAATCTTGATAGAGTGCACGCTGAGTGTTTCTTTTCTTTCTTTGGCAGCAATCATGACTAGCCTTAAACTCAAACTCGTAAACCAAGTTGACCGAACCTTTTTACAAACACGGCTTTGGTTTGTCATGATTCACGATTAAATCGCATATATCATTGTCGCTCCTACTTTACCCTTTGCCTTCTCCAGAACACTCCGTATCACTATAGATATCTATATTGCTTAGAATGGCCATCTTGTATAGTTACATACGAATTCGAAGAAATTTATTTCAGTCCGAGAATGGTCACGGGTTCTGGAGAAATTGAATTGCATAATTCGGTTGTCTCCCCTTCTTCACCTTCACTCAAGTTGAGAGCTCCTTTTAATATGATAGTACACATGTTACGCTTGTTGAATAGTCATCTTCCAAACCTTAGGATGGTGCCGACAGTAGGTAAGGAAGAAAACCAACTAGCCTAAGTATGGGGTACAGAAAGGAAGATGCGGAGACATATAAAGGGATTGAAGTAAGGGCAAAAAATATTGCAACTACTATCGTAAATATGAACAGTGGAAAAGGTATTACAAGGAATACCCGACCATCCGCTCGAAACATTTTAATGTTTCGGTATTCCTGTGTAGTAGTGACTGAAAACTGCTTTTCCAATTACATTCCAACTCCAGGGTATATATACCAGTTGAGATTCTCACATCTATATGGCGTTACAGATGATGAGTGAGAGCAGACTATTGGGAATTAGGTGATTAGATCCTCAATATCAGAATCCTTTGTAATTGGTGATGTTTGAGGAAATCACCTAGGATTGCCTAACGGCAAACATTTAGATTTTTGAACAGCTGTTGTTATATACCAATTTTTAAAATGAAATCTGTATCTTTATTTTATAAAGTGATATATGAATTTTGAAAATATGTCTTGAACATTTAACTCTATCAGTTGAGGATGAGGCAAGGTACATTGAATAACAGTGTACTCGTTCTTGACCAAAATACAATTTTTAACTAACGACACGCAGATTTTGAGTTAGTAAACTCTTGGGACTTATACATTATAATGTATGTTGTCCAGTGTCTATTAGGACAAAAGGGTTGGTACCATACTATATTCCGTTGACTTATGACTTCTTTAGGTTTCGACATGTATTTCGTTGAAATAAAAGGTCCAAATTTTGAAAAGATATAGGTATAAGAATAAAGTAGAGAACCATACGTTGAAAGTATCAGGATTCTTTGAGGTGATCGAAGATGTCGATATTTATGCTAGTTATTCCATCATAGTAATAATGAGAATATTATTTCTCTCAGTTTACTCATCCGTGGGTGCGCTCTTTGATGAGTTTTAATTCTATATGGATATAGATTGGCTGCATATCTTATGGATGTTAAGATATGGAGTTATCTGGTTTTTGTTTAAAAGCAGAATCCGAACGAACTCAAAGCACGCATCAGTAATGACAGTTTGTGGATTAAGCTTTCGCAATGGATTAACTTTTACCATTTACAAGATCAATAGTTGCATTGTGCTTGACATGCCACCTTTTTATAAAAGGACTTTTTATGAAAGTGATTCCAGAACTACAAACGATTACTGAAAATTTAGTATAACCTAAGGATTTAATTAGATTCGAAAAATCATAGCCGCTCTACGGATTTTAGTAGGTAACATCAGCCACCCGAGATGTACTTCGGTTTCTTCGTAGACGGTTATAGGGAGATTTGCATCATGGTTATGATAGCCCTACTAGTTATCAGCTGGCCATTAGGAAGTGGTGACTTCCGGATGATGGCCAAATACCAGATATCCAAGTTGGACTCCACGCACTTCAGCAAATTATGAAATTTGTTAGGTGCTTTTGAAGGGGTAAAACCCATTAGGAGCAAATAGATATTTCGAGATCAGCGCAGGTGGAAAGGTAGTTACCTAATAAAGCTAGACTTGTAATAAAGAGTTTTCATCAAATATCAATTATGGATTGTGATGAAACTTTTTTCTTCCGTCTGTGCTGAAGTCCATACGAATATTACTTACCACTGCTAGTATTCATGACTATGAGATCTGGCAGGTGGATGACTATAACGTCACGTGTATATGACTCCGTCAGAAGGTTGTCGTAGTCAGTAGGAGCAGCGGAACGTGTGCAAGTTGTTTATGTCTATTTATAGACTAAAGCGGGCATTGGGGAGGTGAATCATCTGTTTTGATGTGACAGTCAAGATGTTTGATTTTATCAAAATAACAGATAAACCTTGTAAAAAGGATGTATGGAGTATTGTTCAGGTATTTGGATAATATACTCCTAATAGGAAGTGATGTTCCTATACTGCAATCGGTTAAACTGCGGTTGTCACAAAAGTTTCTCCATATAGGATCTGGATAATATATAAGGGATTCTGAAACTAGATCTATGTAGTTAGACCTAGATTTGGGAAGTGTCCCAATTTGGGTATTTGGACACCATTCTAAAAGATTTTAAATAGAATGGAGAACTCCTAGCATGGTGGTGAACCCGCAGGTGGAGTCACCCTCTCTAAAAAATGTCTTCGAGACTGATGAGGAGAGGGACTCGCATGAATGACATACCAATTGCTTTGCCAACTGGGTCAATCATGCAATGTCAATTACCAGACCAGAAGTTGCTTTTGCACTTAGTGTAGTAAACAGATATAAATCCTGGTGGAACAAAAAGATTGGGTGAAGAACATATCAGGATGTTCTTAAGATGTGGTAATGGCTGCCTCCTTCAGGAAGCGATTACCGGTTCTAGCTTTCAAGGTGACCTGAATGACCGAGTGGCCGTTACCGGTTCTCACTGCACTTAGATTACTTCCCTACCACGGCTCTACTGAGTTGTGCAAACATGTTTTAGTTGAGTACAGTCCCGAGCCACATGGAGGCAGTGAGCGATCGTCACGTATTCGTCTCTCCGAGTATAAAAAGTCGATGTCGCGCCACCATAAGTCCCTAGCCATGACGGATGAGATTTGTCGATTGGAGATCAGTAGTTTCTCGGTTTAGTAATGGGCTTGACACCGACACGACTTATCGGGTTATTAAGGGTCTGACGTTATCCACCCCCGTAGACCCAGAATGTGATATTCTAAGACGAAGAGACCGGACTGTATGAAAATTGTCACTTACAAGCTTAATAGGAATACGGATGAGTTTGCTCATCAACCTTCTTTTCGTTCAATACCTGGGTAACCGTTACATACAGCTAGTGGCGCTGACGTGCTTGTGGTTAAACCCACTGCCAGCGTATTGTCGAGATTTTAGAATCCCACACAGAGGTTTTCCCGGTTCAGGCGAAACGATATAGTATGTGCATATTTAGATACGCACTTAGGTTCGATTAAATACGTGTATAGTGCACGTACTTTAATCGGATGTCTTGATAATACTGATAGGTTTGAAAGATAGCCGGATCATTGTGAGTTAGTATTATATCTCATATCTCTCTTTTGGGTATTCGTATTTTTTATACGAATACGGGTATTCGTATTTTTTATACGAATAGAGTATTTGTATCAATACGGGTATTTGTATCTTAATACGAATATGGGTATTTTTATCCCGATACAAATACGGGTATTCGTATTTTTATACAAATATGGTATTCATATTTTGATAAAAATACGGGTATATGTATTTGTACATATACGGTTATATGTATGTATATGTGTATTGATCCACGTCTTTTCTCTACATGGAAGCTTTGGAAGTGTTTGGGCTCATAACTCATGTAGCGAGTCATAAGATGACTCATGCTGTTTACACTTTCCACTTGATAAGATCAAGAGAAAGAAAATGGACAAGGATGGATTTTCATTCTACACTCTTTATTTTTCTTCTCTTCTTCTTTATGTTAAGCTTCCAATTTAAGAAAAGAATATGGCAAAGAGAGAAACCAAGAGATAATCTTCACTACATCTTATCATTACTTCCTAGCAAGTTGTGATCATGAGTTGCTTCGCTGAATCATATTAAGTGAAACAAGAGTTTGAATTCGTGTTCTCTCGGGTGGATCTTCGATAAAGAAGATCGGCATGTAAGCTCATTTTCGGCGACTTCGGAGCCAAGCTCGAGTCCTTGAACCATCGTAGGGGTCTTCCGCGATTAGGTAGACACGCTACAAAGGTAGCTAACCCCCTAACCTTGCATGTTAAGTTATCTAGTTTAGTGTTTGGAATCGATTTTAGGATAAAGGTCAATAGTGCTTACTTTAAAATTTTCATTTTCGCTTCCGTCTTCACCGCAAGTCCTTGCAGCACTCTATCTTTTCCCCTTTTCGAAGCTCCCCGACACTCAAAACGCTTCCCTTTCTATAAAAAAATTCTAATGGGGCGCTGCCCCATACCCCGCAAGGGGCTGCTAGTCCTCTTCACCTCCAGCCCCGCTAACCGGATAGAGGGATCCCCATAAACTCTGAGGTTCTCGATATGTCCAAACCGTCCTCAAAATTGTTCTTCCAAACACAACACGTGAATATTGAACATTGAGTTCGCATGATTTGTAGACCCGTTAATCAGAGGTTCCCTCACTTCGGAACGAGTGGCAGTTTGTCCACGGCTGCCGAAGATTAGAATCTCCACGGTCAATAAACCCCTGCCTACCTTAGGCTGGGGGAGTATGTATATGCCTGACAAGCGAGAGTATTTCTATCTCAATAGAGTGACGAAAAACACTCTACAATGTGTCGAGTCTTTGAAATCTTGAGAAATCAACTTAAAAAGAAAGTAATGATTTATGACGATTTTGTAGCATTCTAAGATGTCCATCAAAAATAGGTTTTTGCATGAAAGTAATTTCCACTTACTATAAAAAATATCTTTCAGAAAAACCTTTCAATTCTCAATAAAATATGCTATGTAGATTTTTTTCTTCTACTCTGAAAATTATTGTATGATGCATTTAATATAGTAACGTCGGAAAATCAATGTTGTATCCAAAAAGGGTGGACACTGATAAAAAAAAATGAAATCAAGGTATCATGAATGATCCACCATGCGAGAAAAGTAAATTTTAAGAAAGCAACAATCACGAATGTGTACAATCGACAGTGTCGTTGACATATTTAAGGTCAATCTAATAATAGAGAGAACTTGACTTGAACGCCTAATGACAAATGTAGGACGGTTATTGGCATAGAATCAATGGTAGTGGTTCTTGATACATATTCGAGGCTATGAAAAGACAATCATTAAACCAGTAAGAATATTAAATAAAAACGGAATCAAGGTTAAGACGGTTATAGGCAGAGAATTAATGGTAGGTGCATATGGTTGTGAACACAAATTGAAGGATATTTTGACACTGCGGAAGAATTTTGAAACAATGATCAGTACATGATTTCGAAGAGATTGAATCTAATTAATAATTCCATGATTCGAAAGGAATTTCATAAAAGTGTTGATATGCTTTAAGGAGTAAATTTCTTTAAATTTGAAGAACTTTGCCTAAAATTTTCGTTATGGTTCAAATGTGTTGCATACTTTCTGAAAGGTCCTCTACCAATGATAGGTTTTTCATGGAAACAGAAAGATAATGCTGCTAAAAATCTTCAAAAGAAAACTTTTTTTATGTAGGAACTAGGCTGTATAGAATCATTTAAAAGGCCAATCAATACAAGAAACAACTTTTGATAAGAACTTTATGATGCATTTGAAAATAGTAAAATTAAGAAAATGCTGATTTAGAAATTGAAGTTTTGAAATATAGTTTCAGATCATATTAGCAAAGAATAAAGTAAAAATAGGTAAATCTATATGATTGGATGATGTTAAAGGCATAAAACATCAAGATCGTTTTAAGAAAATTTGATAAAATCATGAATTGCGAATTTATCCAATTGAACTTGCGCAAGGATTGATATTTCCAGGTTTAGATGATTTCGAATAGAACAAAAAGATAGGACCACTCGGATGATTTAAATCCATAATGGTGAATGATAATACATGGCTGGAAATTGATAATACCATGAATCCTGATTGCGTGCACAAAAAAAATCTACTAACAGATCATAGTTAAGATGGTTTAATAGTTTAAGGTTTAGATGGTAATAAACTGAACTTGAGATGAAAGAAAGACGTATTAATAAATGCAGCACCAAAAAACGAAAAGACAAAACCCTTTAAAAAGCATTTGTTTTGCTTTTTGGCACTGCCCCTTAAACCTTAAACCCTGCCCTTTATAAAGTTAAGTAAACTTAATTAAGCCACTTTGGAGATTTGATCAGAACTAAATCATGGTTAGGACTATTATGGTTAAAGAAGGTTATGCACACAAATCAGAGGACATTTTCTTCCAATAACAATGAGTAGGGAAGAGGAGAAAACACATCAACTGAGACTTGAAATAGGTATTGAAGACCCATCAGCAATAGAAAGAGATTTGTTAAGCACCATGTTTATATGAAAATATCAATCATTAACAAAGTGAAATGTTGAAATATAGTTACAAATATTTGTAGGAAAGGGACCAAGAAAATGGGTTTTTTAACTGAAAAAATGGATGATGATTAAGAATCAACACTTCATCATGTTTATAATTAAGATGTTTACAATTCATAGTTAAGATGGTTATAACCAGAGAATCGACGATACGTAAGCGGAGTTGTAGGCTGCGGAGTTGTAGGCTTAAATTGGAGATTACTTTATCTGAAGTCAATCTAGTAATGGAAAGGACGAGGTTGAACACCTATTGGCAAATGTCCATAGGGCAGTTGTAGGGATAGAATCGTGGTAGGTGCATATGGTTCTGGATACATTGGCGGAGAAAGACAACGATTAAACCTGTAGAAAGATAAAAATCAAATTGGATTCTCAAATTGTCCAAATATCTCAAATTCCAAAAATTCTAAAATTCCCCAAATATATCAAAATCCATAAATTCTTAGATTCCTTAAATATCTCCAAACTCCATAGAATTTCTAAATTCTCCAATTCAATAAATTCCAAATCCTCAAAACTCTTTACTTCCATTAATTTCCTAAATTCTCTACGATATCCTAAACTTAAACAAAAAAAATTCCAAAATCCAAAATCGACATCTACGTCGTCAAACCGGAACCAAATCAAATCGACCTCTATGTTATTAAATTAGAACCAAATCAAACCCGAATTCAATCTCTACGCCGTTAACTGGAACCCAAATCCAATTCAAGTCGACCTCTGAACCGATAAACTATAACCAAATCTAACCTAAATTCGACCACTGCATCGTTAAACTGGAAGCCATATCAAGTTCAAGTTTGACCGCTACATCATTAAATTGGAACCAAATCAAATCGAACTCTGCGAATTTACACTGGAACAAAATTTTCTAAAAACCTCTTGAACTCTACAAAAAATTTCAAATTTTCAAAATATTCCACCAAATTATTTAAAATTCCCTATATATCACCAAGCTTCATAAAGTTCCCTAATTGTCTAAATATTTCAAATTCCATAAATTCTAAAATTCCCCAAATATATCAAATTCCATGGCAACAAATTCTTAGATTCCCTAATTATCTCCAAGCTTTATAAAATTCATAAATTCTCTAATTCCGTAAATTCCAAATTCTTAAAACATCTTTATGTACATTAATTTCCCAAATTCTCTAAAATGTCCTAAACTTTCCCAAAAAATTTCCAAAATCCAAATCAAATTCAAAATCGACGTATATGTCATTAAACTGGAACCATATCAAATCGGCCTCTACGTTGATAAACTGGAACCAAATTAAACCTAAATTCGATAAATTTGATCTCTATGCCGTTAAACTGAAACCTACGCCGTTAAACTGAAACCCAAAACCAATTCAATTCGACCGCAATGTCAACAATCAAATCAAACCCAAATTCAATCTCTAAGTCGTTAAACTGGAGGCCAAATCAAGTTCCAGTTTGACTGCTATATCGTTAAACTGAAACCAAATCAAATCGAACTCTAAGTCGTTGCACCAGAACAAAATTTTATAAAAACCTCTTAAACTCTACAAAACTCTTCAAAATTTTAAAATATTCCACCAAATTATTTCAAATTCCCTAAATATCTTCAAGCTCCATAAAATCCCCGAATTGTCCAAATATCTCAAATTTCACAAATTCTAAAATTCCTCAAATATATCAAATTTTATAAGGTTTTAGATTCCCTAAATATCTCCAAGCTCTATAAAATTCATAAATGCTTCAATTCTGTAAATTCCAGATTCTCAAAACCTCTTTATTTCCATTAATTTCAAAAATATCCTAAACTTTTACAAAAGATTCCCAAAATCCAAATCAAATCCAAAATCAACATATAAGTCGTTAAACCGAAAACAAATTAAATCGCCCTCTAAGTTGTTAAACTGAAACCAAACCAAACATAAATTTGATCTCCACCCCTTAAACTGAAACCTAAATCAAATTCAAGCGGATGTGAACCAAATCAAACCTATATTCGACTTCTACGTCCTTAAACTTCAAGCCAAATCAAGTGCAAGTTCGACCACTACATCTTTAGACGGGAATTAAATCAAATCGAACTCTAAATCGTTAATTTGGAACCGAATTTTCCAAAAGCTCTAAAACTCTACAAAAATCTTTAAATTTTCAAAATATTCCATCAAATTCTTTCAAATTCCCTAAATATCTCTGAGCACCATAAAATTCCCAAATTGTCCAAATATGTTAAATTCCATAAATTCTAAAATTCCCCAAAAATATATCAAATTCAATAAATTCTTAGATTCCCTAAATATCTCCAACCTACATAAAATTTCTAAATTCACCAATTTTATAAATTCCAAAATCAAAATATCTTTATTTCCATTAATTTCCAATATTCTCTAAAATATCCTAAACTTTCACAAAAAATTCCCAAAATCCAAATCAAATCCAAAATCGACTTCTGCGTCATTAAACTGAAACCGAATCAAACCATATTTGATCTCTATGTCGTTAAACTGAAACTCAAACCGAACTCAAGTCGACCTCTAAGTCGTTAAACTAGACCAAATCAAACCCAAATTCAACTACGTTATTAAACTGAGAACCAAATCGACCACTACCCATCAACCTACTAGCAATGGGGGAGAAAACATAGCATGTCGCAACAAACGATTCGAGGCATCAGCAAAACACGACTGAAATGGGAAAGAAAGATGTGTTGTCCAAAAAGGTGGATGATGATAAAGAATCAAGGTATTGTGCATGGTAAGACATGCCCAAAGTAAATTTGGCAAATCCACAATCGTGAATTTGTAGAATCGAAGGAGACGGGTTGACAGATTCAGCTCATCTGGTAATGGACAGGACTTATGGTGAAAGGCCTAAGGACAAAGCGTTCGCAAACAAAGAGAAAAGATAAAGATTAATCCTGTTGGAAAATTAAATCAGAATGAAACGGCAGTTCAAGAAAGTTATCGGCAAAAAAAGGTAGGTAAGTGGAGTTGTTGGCACAAATTGGCCAAATTTATGATACAACTTCAAGTCAAAAAAAATTCAAGAAAGTGTACAATATATTTATCGAGGACATTCATTAAAACCATAAGATATTTCCTCATGATTCAACAACATTTTATATCTAGGAGGTCCTTTACTAATAGTACAGTTTTCATGGATACATAAAAATGATATTAAAAATCTTTGAAAGAAACCATTCAGATTTCAAGATTTCAAAATTAAAATTTGGAAACCACTTTTAAGACGTATTAAGATGCATTTGAAAGTAGTACAATAAGAAAAAGAAAACAAATTTTAAATTTATAAGTTGAAAAATAGCTTTGAACCTTTTAGACAAGGGTGGATGATCATAAAGACTCAAGCGTAAAGATCATTCAAAGAAAATTTGGAAAACCATGAATTGAGATATTGACAAATTGGCCATGTGAAACGTTTGATATTTTTTTATGAAATCTTAAAAAGTATGCTAAAAATTCGTTATAATTCATTAAAAAAAACTTTTTAACAGGTTCTCATCAAAGACAGGTTTTCCATGGAAAATGGTCTCAAAATATTGCTATTTTTCGAAATAAATTTTTTAAGTACTTAAAAACCATTTCGAGATGTACATCATGATGCATTTAATAGCAGTAACATTACGAAAGCATGGATTTAGAAATTTAAAATATGAAATTTAATTTCAAATCTTTCAAAAAAGAGGAATGTAAAATCGATTAATCCCTAATGGTTGTTAATAGTGAGACTTGATGTATCAAGAGTTAAGACCGTTCAAAGAAAATTTGATGAAATCATGAACAACGATTGTGTCCAACGGTTGATACTTCCGGTATAGATGGTTACAGATAGAACTTAACATGAAAGGCTATTACAACAAACATATCACAAAGAAAATAAAAGAAAAGAACACATGAAAATTGATAGTTAACAAGATTAGGACGATTGGAAGATCCAATCAGAACATACTGATGACTAAGACTCTAATAGGCCGAGAACAGATGGTAGGTAAGTAGAGTTGTGAACACAAATTGAAGGATGTTCCGACACAGAAACATAATTACAATAACATCCAATCATGTTTCAAATGTCTTAAATCTCTTTATGAATTGTAAGATTCAAGATAAACTCTTAATAAATAAAAAAGGTACACAATGCTTTCTGGTGTAAAGTCTTCAAGATCTAATGAAAGTTGCTAAAATGTTGCCAAAAATATTACCAAGCTATCTGAAAGATTGTTTATGAATGGTAGTTGTTTATGAAAGGTAGGTTTTTCCTGAAAACAGTTTCAAAATATTATTAAATATTTTCAAAATAAAACCTTTCAGTTCTTTAAAAAAAATCCATGATGAATCATTTATGAGCCATAAACATTTCAATAGAACAATTTGAGAAGTTCTCTGGGATGCATTGTAAAGTAGTAAATTAAAAGATCAAGTATTTAAAAAGAAATATTGAAACTATTTATGAAAAGGCAAGTAAAATGGGTTGTTATGACCATGAAGGCAGATGATTATAAACGAATCAAGGAATCAAGAACGTTAAGTCGTACATGTGTGATAGTATCATAATTGTGACTTTGTCCAATCAAAGGAGCCAAGAGTTGGCATGTTCAAGTCTCTGAAATTTTGATAAGATTTGAAACGAAATAGTATTAACAAATCTTCAAATAGAAGCAAAAGATAAATATTGAGCCGGTTGGAAGATCAAATCAGAACAGGGTCATGACCAAATCGGTTAATGACAAAATCTATGGTAGGTAGTGGAGTTATGAACACAAAATGTAGGATATTCCGGCACTTCGAAATTTTGATACATTCAATGCTATATGATTTCAAAGAACCTAAAATCCTATAACTTTTATGAATAAAAGTGAGAAAACTTCATGGAGTAAATTCTCTACTATTTCAAGATATTACCAAAAAAAAGTAAAACCTTTGTGTATAGCAAATAAGCTATCTACTTACAAATACGTGGGCCCTACAGAATCATCTTTCAGTTTTCATAACAAATAAGTTATCTACTAACAAATAAGAGGTTTCTACATGGTCGTTTATCAAAGTTAAGATTTTCATAGCCAAAATTTGAAACTACAAATACATATCTTTCAGTTGTCAAAAAAATGCTATGGAAAATCACTTAGAAGGCGGAAACAAGGCCTAAATTAGGAAAGCATTAGAAAATTCACAAGTTATAAATAGTTTCGATTTTTTTCTAGAAAGAAATAAGTATAATGGGTCGATAAATCCAATAAGGTTGGATGAAGAAAAAGAATCAAGGCATCAAGAACAGTTGGTTGTGTGTGGAAAGTAACTTGACAAAAACAAAAATTGCGATCATGTTCAATTGAAGGAACAAAGGCTGACGATGACAAACAGAGAACCGCTGGTAGGTGTGTAGAGTTGTGGACACAGATTGAAGTACCCGATATTCTCCCCCAAATATTTATTACCCTTTAATTTCGAAATTAATATGGGAGACATATTTAAATACTGCCCAGATCTTGATTTAAATCTGGGACAACTAAAAGGTTTTGTACCTGCAAATTCGAAATTTAATCAGATTAAAAACCGAAGGGTTATAAAATCGACCTTATAAAATCGGCCCAGCCCTATTTCCCTTTCCTTCTCCACCACATACAAAAAAAAATTTTAAAAAATAATTTAGGGGACAATAAAAAGGTTTTGTGACTGCAAATTCGAAATTTAATCAGATTATATATATACATATAAAAGGCAGAAAGAATTTTAAGGAGGAAAACCGAAGAACTGACCTGGTTGTTGCAACTCGCCATTTCTACAGCCCATCGAGTTCTTCTTTGATCTCGATCCTTCCTCAAGTTGTTTCCTTTTCTATGATAGAAGGAGGGAGAGAGGATTTAAATTTGGGGACAACAAAAATGTTTTGTACCTGCAAATTCAAATTCGAAATTTAATCAAATTAAAAACGTAAGGGTTATAAAATTGACCCAACCCTGTTTCACTTTCCTTCTCCAACAAAAAATAAATTAATTAAATTAAAGGGCATAAAGAACTTTAACGAGGAAAATCGAAGAACTGATCTGGTCGTCGCACCTCGCCATTTCTGCATCCCCATCCTCAAGTTGTTTCTTTTACTAAGATAGAGGGAGGGAGAGGAATCCTGAGGCGTCGTTGGATCGACTCTGATCTACCTTGGCGATGGCGGTGCCGCCATAGTTAGGGTTTTGATTTCTTTTCTATCCGAACGCGGAGGCAAAAAAGAACGCCATAGTTGGCGTTTTGAAGAAGAAGTTGCGGAACGCGGGGAAAAGAAGAGAGAAACGCCGATGTTTGGAGGAAATAGATTACGGTTTGGACCGGGTCGGGTTAATTCATATTAGACCCGACCCATCTATTTAGATTAGAATTGGATTCGGGTCGGGTTCATTCTTTCTATCCGAACCCAATCCGTTATATTGAGACTTGTTTGAGTGCGATCGCGGGTTGGATTCAAATCCGACCCGAACCCATAAAAACTCTGAGGTATTCTATATTTCCAATAAGGCCTCTGATAGTATTGTATTATGTTTCAATCCTTTATATGATTTTCTGCAAGCATTTATTACCCTGGCACATTACAATTAGGCCTATGACATAACTGTAATTCGTTTAGCCCTTACTGAAATTTTTGTAGGTAGTTTACAACACTGGAAATTTATATTTAGCCACCTGTAAATTATAAAATTTTGTTTTACCACTCTAGTGCTTGATTTAGTTATAGAAAAATCATAAAAAAATAATACTAATGGTGGTAGGCTTTTATAAAAGAGCTTTGGGGTCTTTTCTAAGTTTATAAAGATTTATAGTTTGATAGCATTAGTTATTTTTAGGCTCGGGCGAGGCTCAAGGTGATTGGCTTCCAAGTTTACAAATACAGTACTTATTTTCTTGCGAGGCTGTAAGTATAAGCTAATATAGAACCCCTTCATCACTTGAAGCTGAAACAATTTTAATAATTGTTCTAAAAGGTTCTTTACATGCAATTGTAAGTGGTTTTATTAGGGAATGCGGATCTAGAAGTATAAAATTTCAACAAAAAAGGTTCAAGTCTTTCAGAACGAGGAAAGTAACAATTGGTTAAGTCCAATGGTAGATGATTTTGATAACTGACGGATGTCGAGATCTCGTCAAGATGTTACCTTCCGTAGATCTGCTGCAAGCGACGATGGACGACTGAGATTAAGTTGGAGGTTGCCTCCTGAAGCGTGTGAATCCCAATGAGTTAGAGGTTGTTGCGGCCGAGCTACCTGCAAGGAAGTTCCGGGGTGGTTGTGCCACCTAGGACCTTCCGACGATCAAGTTAGACCGGATATTTGAGCAGAGTAACGGCCTAGTGAGGAAAGAATCACTTACTTGAGTCGTCTGAAAGAGGGGTTTATATACCCAGCAGCGAATGGCAGGCGGGCGCGAGAATCACGCCGGCCGTTACGCCCCCGGCGTCACGCCCGCGTGATAGGCGGGATCCCGCATTAATGACGAGACAAGCTCGTTAATGGGGGATCATGATGGCGTGGAACGTGGGACGCGGCCGGCGGATATCTCGCGCATGGCGAGATTCGCGGAGGCATGGCGGAGGTGCCTGCGACTGGTGCTGCTGGTCGGTCAATGTGACCGAGGAAGATGAGCTCGGCGGGTGGCTCGGAAACGAGTGGGAGGCCGAGGCATCTTGGTTCTGCGGTAGCCCGGAGACGAGCTGAGAGGGCCGAGGAGGTCAATTGTGTAGGGGGCTCGGAGGCAAGCCAACGGTTGTTTGTAAGGCGGGCATAGGAGTGGTGTGGACGGTCACAGGAGGTCGGCCACGTCCATGGGCCACTGACCCGGGGTATTCCACCGACGTACCGTTCCTGGTCCTTTCTTGCTAGCTTCAGGACACATCATCTGCCACGTGTCACGATCTGGGAAATCGACGATATCGAGCATCATCATTAGCCCCCCACTCTCATCCCGACCTGTTCACGGGTCGGGTCGAGAGTGGTCTGTCGGGTCCCCAAGGTGATCTCTTTTTCGAAGATATCGTAAGTGCGCATTCCCGGGCAATCAGCTGTATTTTCTTGACGACGTCAGCGGATCAGGGGCCAGATCTTGCATTAAAGAGGATGCGCTGGATCGTGTGTACGCTCGCCGAAACGACTGCCCACATGCCTTGCACTGCAGATTTCCCGTTTTCGACGAGGTGTGACCAATGCGTGCGCGACAGGTGGAGCGATGGGGGCCGTCGAATGCGATGCGTCATTTCGGCAGGAGATGACTGTCACCGTTGGATGTGGACGCCGGTGGCTATAAATAGAGGTGGGGTCTCCGTCAGGGCCCATACTTCTTCATAATTTCCTCGTCTTGAGTCTCGTTAGCTCGGCGCTCTCCTTCTTAGGTAGGGATATCTGTGTTTTGCTCTTCCGAGGATTCATCCCCTCCATCATGTTAGATGTCTTCCTGTGAAGAGTCCGTAAAAATAGATCGGATAGAGTCTAGGGAGCCCTCCATAGATTCTTCTTCTTCTGCTGCTTCTTCTTCCACTGAGTAGGAGTCATCCCGGGAAGTTAGGGTCAGATCCTCTTTTCAGGGTCGCGCGAAGGGGGCGGTTCCCAGAGCGGAGGTCGTGGATGTCCCTAGTGTGGCGTCCATGGTGAGGTATGAGGATGAGCTCGCCACCGTTCGGGCTCGTTTCCACATTCCTCCTGGCTATATGCTACGTTTGGCCGAAGAATGGGAGAGGGCAGATCAGGTACGGGATGAGGAGATTGCCCTGTACCTGGAAGCCTTTTAGGCCGGAATGCGCCTGCCTTTCTCCCCCAAGGTTGTTAGAGCACTGAATCATTTTGGGCTAGTCTCGAGTCAGCTAGTGCCGAACTCCTGGAGGATTCTCCTCGGGTTCCTAGTCCGTTTGAAGTTGCACATGATCCCCTTCAGGCTAAGTACCCTTACCTCTTCTCTCTGTTACAAAAGTCACCCCGCTACTCGCGCAGGCCAGCCGATGTGGGTATACATCTCCTTTAGGAAACAACGGGGAAGTGCTGCCGGGTCGGGGATCGTCGTGGTACCTTCTTCCATCCATGATTAGAAGAAGAAGTTTTTCTTTGTTGGGCCGCCCGAGGTTGGGGACTGGCCCATGCCCACCCAGTGGTCTTGGAATAGTTGCCGGCGGGAGAGTCGGTCGAACGATCCCGACGCAGCGAAAGTGGCGGAGTGGGAGCCCATTCCCCGGGTTGACGTGCTGCTTTCTGAGCAGGCCCTTAGTTAGGCTGGGCTCAGCCCCGCCCAGTTCATGGGTAAGTTAGGAGTTTACGGGCGATCTGTTAGACTTTCGTTTATTTTTATTTTTAATTGCATTGCTGACGCCATTGTACCTTATCTTGTGTAGAACCCATGGACGTGAGAAAATTCCAAGCGGCCATGCATGAGCAGAAGAAGGGATCGAGGGCTGGAGGTGCTGTTCCCTGATTAAAAAATCAGGAAAAGGCTTCAGAAGTGGCATCACGTGCTCATACGTGACCAGTGGTCACGTGTTGGCACGTGATGGTTAAGCAGCGGCAGAGAACAGAGCGCAAAAGAAGAGAAGCCCATTCCAGGGGTCACGTGGCCACACGTGACCAGGGGTCACGTGGCCACACGTGACCGGCTTTAAAAGCCTTATTCGTTAACAGAATTAAATTCTAAGGAGAGATCATTCAAATCTTTCTAAAAAGGAGAAGAATTATCTGAAACCGTTGGATCAAGAATCTGAAGGTGATTAAACATCACCAATTTATGGAAAAATCTTGGACATGGAAAGATTTCCCCCTAAAATCTCACCGAAATAACAAACAGAATATCTTTTGGATTTAAAATCCAACGGTGAATAAAATTCACTGAATGATCTAAATACTCATATTAAATATGAAAACAAATCAAATCTTTCAATGAAAGATTTGCAAAACAAATCGATTATTTTCTTTCTCCTATAAATAGGAGCCAAGAAGAGAAAAGAAGGATCGACCTTTTTGGAGAGAAACAGAGAGACGAGAGTTTAATTCTCAAGAGAAAAAAAGAAAAGAGATGAGAATTTAATTCTCAACAAAGAAAACCCTAGGTGAGAAAAGAAAGAGAATCAAAACTTCAAACAGAGAATTTAATTCTTAAAATCTAAGAGTTTAACTCTTTTGCAAAAGAACTTAGTTCTTCTTCTGGTTGAAGATCTGCAAAGAGCACATCTCCCCATAAGTTAAGAATTTAATTCTCATCGGGTCGAGATCCTGCCATGCAGATCCTAAACTTAGAAGGGGAATTGAGTTTTGAGAATTTAATTCTCCTAAAACAAAACTAGGGTTTAACCCTCTATGAGAATTTAATTCAATCAGATTTACAGGAATTTAATTCCTCCAAAATCATGATTAGGGTTTAACCCTACAGAGAATTTAATTCTTAAAGAAATAAAGAGACTTGAAAGATCTTCATGCACGTAAAGAACTTGATCACGTGGTAACACGTGACCCTTATTCTCAATGAGCAGAGAAGAAAAAACAAAACTTGATCACGTGGTAACACGTGACCCTTCCCCTCAATGATCAAAAAAGAATGAACAAGAATTAAGGTCACGTGTCCCCACGTGACCCCTGAAAAGACCCCCAGAAATGAGAAGGAAAAATCACTGAGGCAACGCCTCACGTGCTCCACGTGACTCCCGAAACACAGAGAGAAAAAGTAAAAGAAATAAAGGCCTTAGGCGCTCTCATGTGTTCCCACGTGACCTCTTGGCAGACGCTCTAACAATCAGTGCATGAATCCTCCTCACGTGTCAGCACGTGATGCTCCAAAGTAAAATATAAAAGTGTTTAACACTTAATTGCAGAACGAAGAAAAGGGATCTGGTCCCACTTTTAGGCGCTCTCACGTGTCCACACGTGACCCCTCTTTCTTTAGTGTTTAACACTAATTTGGGGATTATATTTTCAGTGTTTAACACTGATTGTTTCTAGTGTTTAATACTAAATCGAAGATTATATTTCCAGTGTTTAACACTGATTTTCTTTTAGTGTTTAACACTAATTTGAGAGTTCTATCTCCAGTGTTTAACACTGTTGTTCTCTAGTGTTTAACACTACTTTCAGCCAAATTGGCTAATTTTCCAGAGGCAAAAATCCCTCCTCCAAATGAATCTCAAAATTGAGGAAATCAAAGACAAAATGTTGTCAGAGCCCCCAAACCTCTGTTTAGCACTGCTGAATGATGAGGGGCTGAACCCAGACAAATGTCTAATGGCCCAAAGGGCCAATATTTCAAACATAATTGGACTTAGCCCAAACTGGCCATAAGTCCTCAAATCATCTTGAACTGAGCACATCTGCTCTTTCAACCAACTCATTGGTTCAAGGATACATCTCTAAACTCCTCTGATATCTGTCGTTGTAATCCTTCAACATCGTCAGAGAGGTGACGGGTCCCGACGGCCATACATTCAATGGACCACTATGTCCTTAAACTGGTATTGGACCACCATGTCCCTAAACTGGCGATGGACCACCATGTCCCTAAACTGGCGATGGACCACTATGTCCTTAAACTAGTATTGGACCACCATGTCCCTAAACTGGCGATGGACCACCATGTCCTTAAACTGGTATTGGACCACTATGTCCCTAAACTGGCGATGGACCACCATGTCCCTAAACTGGAACAATAGAGTCCAAATGCTCTGTTGTTGGATCTAAACGGTCCCGTTAAGTTGATCTTAGTCTCAAATTAGACTAACGTATCCTTAACAAACGTTTAAGTTGATCTTAGCCTCAAATATGGCTAACGTGTCCTTAAACCAAAACCTTCAAACAGACTTTAGTCCCAAATTGGACTATAGATCTCCCAATCAACTTTGGTTCAAGGGTACATCTCTGAACCTCTCTGACATCTGTCGTTGTAATCCTTCAACGTCGTCAGAGAGGTGATGGGTCCCGACGGCCATATGTTCAATGGACCACTATGTCCCTAAACTGAAACAATAGAGCCCAAATGCTCTCTTGTTGGATCTAAACGACCCCGTTAAGTTGATCTTAGTCTAAAACTAGACTAACGTATCCTTAACAAACGTTTAAGTTGATCTTAGTCTCAAATGGGGCTAACGTATCCTTAAACCAAAAACCCCAAATCCAAATCTAAGAAAATACGGATTTGGACTAATCCACGTCCTACGGGCGACGACATAAATTAGTCTCCGTATACAATCCACGGGCAACCACAAACAAAACAAACACCCACGACACGAAGTGAAATTCTGGAGAACGAGAAAGTGGTTACCGCGATGCGGTAGCGTAATTAACTGCAGGGGCTTGCGCCTGCAGGGAAGAGCGTCCCCACAATCCAAAACCCCCTCAAACGAGGGGGAATCTGACGAAGTCTGCTATATCGGCTGCATCCGTTTAAACCTCCGATACATGGTGCCATAAATCAACTTGGCATCTTCGGAGAGGTGGACGGATAGCACCAATTAGCATATGCCCCGAATTTCAGGCAAGACGTCTGTCTTGCGCGTTTTTCGGAGGGGAACAGGTGCCAGCTCCTCCCGTCCGACGTCGGCCCCGGCGGCCGCTCCACCTAGGCATTCGAGTGCGGCCCATGCCCCGAAGTCCAGCCAGGCGCTGAGCCGAAAGCGGGTTCGGGAATAAGAGGCCCGGGCTTCGGAGATAGAGACTGGCTCTCCGGCGTCGTCCCTTAAGAGGTTTCAGCGGACGGTTCCGCGCACCCCGGCCTCCCCGATCTTCATGGACGAGGAGGACTTCCGCTTTGAGGTGCCCTCGGGGCTCTCCGTTACTGACAGAGATGGAGAGGTCGGCCGGGTGCAAAATCCCTCGAGGGACTCTCATGACGCAAATGGCGGCCATCGCCCAAGAGGCCGTGCAGGTTAGTGCTCGCACCCCATTCAGGTTTTCATTCAGCGTCTTATTTATTCGTGAGATTGGGTGCCTCCCCTTCCTTTTTGACCCCCTTTTGATTTCTTCAGGTCCTCCAACACGTCGCCCTCGTCGTCCAAATGGAGGATGAGGAAATTGCCCTGGCGATGCGGGCCGCGGGTGAGTTCTCCTCGCTGGAGGAGAGCTCAAAGTTGGAGTTGGAGACGGCGATGGCGAGGATCCCCGTCCTTGAGGACGAGGTGGCGGCCGGGAAGCAGGAGGTTGCCAGGTGCCATGAGGCCGTCCGGGCCGCCGAGGCCAAGCTTCAGGAATCCAAGGTGCTCGTCGGCACCCTGAAGAAGTCGGCGAGCTCCCTCCAGAAGGAGTGCGAGGCTGCGATGGAGGGGATGAAGCGAGCCAAGCTTAGAGCGTCGAAGGCGGTGGAGAACTATAGACCATTTTTACACCGACCTAGTTGCAGCCTCTACCCTCATCTGGCACGATGCCTTCGACGCCGTCAAGGCTCGAATGCCGGAGTTCCTTGATGAAGAGCTCCGGGACGAATATCCTCGCGGGGATGACGCGCAGGGGAATGCCCCTAGAAGCGCGGCCGGGGAAGATGCCCCCGACGAGGGCGGCGCCGAGGCTCCTGTGATGGACGCAGATCCTCAAGACGAAGCCCCGATCGTGGTGGACACGGAGCTCCTCGGGGTTGCGCCCGGCCCTGAGGCCTGAAACCCTTCGTCTTCTTATATCTTTTTTTGTTGCTTCGGGAATCTTGTAAGCCTCCGGGCGTTTTTGTAAGGCCGGGGGGCCAATAATACCTTTGTAAAGACTTTTGAATGAAGCATTTTTTGCGGTGTCTAGCTTAGTTTTTCCTTTTGCTTGTTGTTAAATTTCTGTTTGCACGGTGTTGAGCTTAGAGAATTTCACTTGGCGACCGCACGTCGAGTTGAATTTAACCATTTTTCCAATTGCCTAAGTGTGCAAAGACCGGTACGAGTTCGGTGTCTCAGTGGCCTCGAAGTCGACGTGGAGGGTCGCGTAGTGAATATTCGTCAGGGTTATCCTCTAAGAATGGACCGAGCAGTGAAACTGCTCTGTTTCCTCTTGGCGAGGGCTTAGATATCTGGCTTCGTGGGGTAGTGAACGACCAGCCAGCATAACCGAGCAGGGTAGCTGCTCGGTTGCCTCTTGGTGAGGGCTTCGATCCTTACCGTGGGAGGGGCCGTAAGAGGCCTGCTAAGGATGGACCGAGCAGTGAAGCTACTCAGTTGCCTCTTGGCGAGGGCTTAGATCTCTGGCGATGTAAGGTAGGGAACTACCAGCCAGGGATAACCGAGCAAAGGCGAGCCCGGTTGTCTCTTAGTGAGGGCTTTGATCCTTAGCACGGGAGGGGCCGTAAAAGGCCTGCTAAGGACGGACCGAGCAGGGTTGCTATCCGGTTGCCTCTTGGCGAGGGCTTAGATCCTTAAGGAAGGGCCAAGCAGGATTACTACCCGGTGCCTCTTGGCGAGGGCTTTGATCCTTAGCGCGGGAGGGGCCGTAAGAGGCCTGCTAAGGACGGGCCGAGCAGGGTTGCTGCCCGGTGCCTCTTGGCGAGGGCTTGGATCCTTAAGGATGGGCCGAGCAGGGTTACTGTCGGGTGCCTCTTGGCGAGGGCTTCGATCCCTGGCGTTGCGGGGTAGGGAAGTACCAGCCAGGGATAACCGAGCAAGGGCGTGCCCGGTTGCCTCTTGGTGAGGGCTTGGATCCTTAGCGCGGGAGGGGCCGTAAGATGCCTGCTAAGGATGGACCGAGCAGGGTTGCTTCCCGGTTGCCTCTTGGCGAGGGCTTAGATCCCTGGCGTCGTGGGGCAGTGAACTACCAGCCAGGGATAGCCGAGCAGGGTGGTTGCTCGGCTGCCTCTTGGTGAGGGCTTCGATCCCTGGCGTTGCGGGGTAGGGAACTACCGGCCAGTGAAAACCGAGCAAGGGTGAGCCCGGTTGCCTCTTGGTGAGGGCTTGGATCCTTAGCGCGGGAGGGGCCGCAAGAAGCTTGCTAGGGATGGACCGAGCAGGGTTGCTGCCCAGTTGCCTCTTAGCGAAGGCTTAGATCCCTGGCGTCGTGGGGCAGTGAACTACCAGCCAGGGATAGCCGAGTAGGGTAGACGCTCGGCTGCCTCTTGGTGAGGGCTTCGATCCCTGGCGTTGCGGGGTAGGGAACTACCGGCCAGGGATAACCGAGCAAGGGCGAGCCCAGTTTCCCCTTGGTGAGGGCTTCGATCCCTGACGTTGTGGGGTAGTGAACTACCAGCCCGGGATAGCCAAGCAGGGTAGCTACTCGGTCGATTCGTGAGGTTCTTTCCGACCTTCCCGGTGTGAGTATGGGGAATAGGGATAGTCACGGGCGACACGTGTAATGAATGCGTGCGGGAGGTGAAGCACCGGAGCCATGTCGTTTCGATTTCGCCGAGAAAGGCTCGATGTCTTCAGCGTGGCGGTAAAGTTATGGGTGAAACGAGCGACTGTTGGACTCGTGGGGCGTCCAGCAGGTCATGGAATATGTTGCCCTAGGAGATTTGCGGCCGTGGGAGGCAGCGAGGCGGTGGTCGGCAGTGCCGACGTGAGCAGAGTCCTCTCTCCCTCTGTAGGGGTCCCGGTCCCGAGGTGGGGGAGCGACGACCTGGGGAGCTTACCCCGCCGTTTGGACACGGATGAGCGCATCCACGACGGATGCGAGTTGATCTATCCGGGTGGCTAGGGCGTTGATGGCGTTCGGGGGAGGAGATTCGTCCGCGCCTCCGTTGTGGGGAGGCGGCGGCTAGCGCTTGGATCGGCGCGGTGATCGCTTGCCATTGAGTTGAGATCGGAAGGTGAACTTTGTTCAGTGGAATCAAGATTTTCCCACAGACGGTGCCAGCTGACGGATGTCGAATCTCGTCAAGATGTTACCTTCCGTAGATCTGCAGCAAGCGACGATGGACGGCTGAGATTGAGTTGGAGGTTGCCTCCTGAAGCGTGTGGATCTCAATGGGTTTGAGGTTGTTGTGGCCGAGCTACCTGCAAGGAAGTCCTCGGGTGGTTGTGCTACCGAGGACCCTCCGACGATCAAGTTAGACCCGATATTTGAGCAGAGTAACGGCCTGGTGAGGAAAGAATCACTTACTTGAGTCGCCTGAAAGAGGGGTTTATATACCCAGCAGCGAATGGAAGGCGGGCGCGAGAATCATGCCAGCCGTTACGCCCCTGGCGTCACGCCCGCGTGATAGATGGGATCCCGCATTAATGACGAGACAGGCTCGTTAATGGGGGATCGTGATGGCATGGAACGTGGGACGTGGACGGCGGATATCTCACGCATGGCGAGATTCGCGGAGGCGTGGCAAAGGTGCCTACGACTGGTGCTGTTGGTCGGTCGATGGGACCGAGGAAGATGAGCTCGGCGGGTGGCTCTGGAACGAGCGGGTGGCTCTGGAACGAACGGGAGGCCAAGGCATCTTGGTTCTGCAGTAGCCCGGAGACGAGCTGAGAGGGCCGAGGAGGCCAATTGTGCAGGGGGTTCAGAGGCAAGCCAACGGTTGTTTGTAGGACGGGCATAGGAGTGGTGTGGATGGTCACAGGAGGTCGGCCACGTCCATGGGCTGCAGACCCGGGGTATTCCACCGACGTACCGTTGTTGGTCCTTTCTTGCTAGCTTCGGGACACGTCATCTGCCATGTGTCATGATCTAGGAAATCGACGATATCGAGCATCATCAATAACTAAAGGCATTAGGATCGTTCAAAGAAAATTTGGTAAAACTAGGAACATAGCGCAAATAAACGAACAGATCATGAGAACCCCTGGTGCCCAATCTAACCTGCTTGATTGTAGCTAATACATTGTAAACAGTGGTTGATTCTATTCATTTAATTCCTCTTAAAAATAATTCGATGTCTTACTTTAAGAAAGCTAGCTGATGGTGGTTGTGATCTCCTTCAGATGTTATTTTCCGTTGATCTGTAGCGAGCGTTGATGGAATGAGATTGAGTTTGAGGGTTGCCTCTTGATGCGTGCGGATCTCAGTGGGCTTGATTTGGGATGAAGCCGAGCTACCTGTAAGGAAGTCTTGGGGTGGTTATACCACCGTGAACCCTCCGACAATCAAGTTAGTCGAGATATTTTGGCAGAGTAGCAGCTTATTGGGTAAAATTGCCTTACCTGAGTCGTCTGAGAGGGGGGTTTATATAGTGGCAGCCGTAGGCTGGCGGGCGCGAGATCCACTCCGGCCGTTATGACCCGGGCGTTACGCCTGCGTGAAAGGCAGGATCCCCCATTAATGATGAGATACGCTCGTTAATGAGGGAACGCGATGGCGTGGAATGCGGGATCGTGGGCGGCGAATATCTCGCGTCTGGCGAGATTGGCGGAGACGCCTGTGATCTGTGATGTAGGTCGGTCGATGATACCGAGGAAGCTGAGCTCGGTAGGAGACTCGGAAACGAGCGGGAGGCCGAGCAAGCTTGGTTCTGTGATAGCTCAGAGGCAAGCTAGGTGGGCTGAAGAAGCTTTGTGTGTGGGAGGGATCGGAGGCGAGCCAACGGTTGTTTGTAAGACGAGCATAGAAGTGGTCTGGAAGGCCACCAAAGGTCGGGAACTTCCTCAGGAGGGAGACCCGGGGTATGCTTCCAATGTACCGTTCTTGCTCCTTTCTCATAAGCTTTGGAACACGTCATCTGCCACGTATCATGATCTGGGGAGTTGTTGGGGTCAAAATTTGCACCCCGGTTGACCGAGTCAAACTCAAGGTCAACCCCAAGCCAGGTAGGCCCAAGCCCAGGTCAAGCAGGCCCATGCCCAAGTCGAGCCCGCGGCCGGCCTCCTCCATGCCAAAATATAGACCGTGTAATAAAAAAAATTTATGTAATTTTTTATGCATGAATGTATGCAAAATGGGCATAAAGCCAAATTTTTGTAAAGCCCATGTCTTATGTGCAAAAATAAATGGCACATGAGCCATGGGATGGGCAAAATGCCATTTTTGTAAAGCCCAAGGGGCTATATGTAAAGTGTATAGCCTATAAAGGCAAAGATAATGAAATATCTCAACAACTTTTTCATTCCCCTCAAAAATCTAGGGTTTGTGCCTCTTTCCCCTTTCTGAAGGTTCTAAACCTTCTTCTTTCTTTTGAAATTAAATCAAGAGTTTTACTCTTCCTTTTCCAAAACTAAATAGTTTTTCACCACAAAACCTACAAAGGGGAGCTTAGATCTCCCATTAAATCTTAAAAAGAAGAGATTTTTAAAATCTCACATCTCTTGATCTTCAAGATCCTGCCAACAGAGGAGGAAGAAGGAGGCCCCTCTCCGAAAATCCTATTTTTGGGAAGACCCAGGGCTCCAAAGAAGAACCCCTTTCATCAACTCCAAAACATATTAGGAGTTTAACTCCACCCTAAATCCTCTTTTAGGATTTTAAATTATATTTCTGGGGCTAATCCCCTATTCCTCGTCGGCGCCCAAGCGCCCTGCGCCCCAAGCGCTCAAGCGCCCAGTGCCCACATGCCGGGCACATGGTGCGCCCAGCGCTCGAGCGCCCAGCGCTCAAGCATCCAGCGCCCACATGTCGGACACGTGGTGCGCTGGCGCTTAAGCGCACAGCGCTCGCGCGCTAGGCACGTGAGGCGCTGGCCCCACGCGTCCTTTAGGCGCTTTCCCCCTTTATATATATGTATACATGTATATATATAGATACTCACACACTCCACAACACCGTCCCTCTAAAAAAAATTTTGGGCCGGGGCGCTGCCCCGCACTCCGCAAGGGGGCTGCTATCCCCCTTGACCCCCAGCCCGCTATCCGGGTAGCGGGACCCCCGTAAAAACTCTGTGTGGCTATCGATATATCCAAGCCCCCTCCAAAACAAAACACACGTACACTGCATATTGAGTTCGCATGACCAGTTTAACCCGTCAATCGGAAGTTCCCTCGCTCCAAAAGCGAGGGGTAATTAACGGCAGCTTAGTCCGCGGCTGCCGGAGATTCGGATCCCCATAATCAATAAACCCCGGCCTACCTTAGGCAGGAGGAATCTGTACTGCGCCTGACAAGTGCGAGCGTATTCCTATCTCAATGGGGTGACGAAAAACACCCTACAGGAGTCTCCAGTACTGAGTATCATCATTAACCCCCCACTCTCGGACCAACATATTCATGGGTCGAGTCGTGAGTGGTCTGATCGGTCACCCGGGCTATGCTCTTATTTGAAGACATCGTCGGCGCGGATTCCCGGGTAATTAGTTGTATTTTCTTGATGACGTCAGTGGATCAGGGAAGAGATCTTGCATTAAAGAGGAAGCGCCGATTCGGGCGTACGTTCGCCGAAACGCCAGGCCACGTGTCCAGTGCTGGTTGGCTGACGTGACAGGCCGCCGGTGTTCTTCGTGCTTGACGGGATGCGCCCAATGCATGTACGACAGGTGGAACGTTGACGGCCATTGAATGCAAAGTGTTGTTTTGGCGGGAGACGATCGGCGTCGTAGGATGTGTTCACCGACTGCTATAAATAGTGGTGGGATCCCCCCTAGGTCCACACTTCACCATAATTTTCTCAGCCTTTCATGTGTTAGCTCAGCGATCTTCCCCTTAGGTCAGATTTCTTGCATTCTTTCCTCGGAGGACTCTTTCCTTTGCTCGAGTTAGATGTCTTCCTCTGGGGAGTCCGTAGAAATAGTTCGGGTAGAGTCTAGGGAGTCTTCTGCAGTTTCCTCTTCCTCACCCGAGTCGGAATCCTCCCGGGAAGTTAGGGTTAGTCATGCTTCCCGGGGCCGTGTGACGGGGACGGTCCCCAAAGCGCGTGTCAAGAGTGTACGTGACGCGCCTTCCCTCCCGAGGCATGTGGATGAGCTCGCCACAATCCGGGCTCGCTTCCACATTCCCCCCGGCTACTCGCTTCGCCTGGCCGGGGAAGGAGAGAGGGCAAACCAGGTACGAGGCAAGGAGATTGCCTTGTACTTGGAGGCCTTTTAGGCCGGAATGCGTCTTCCCTTCTCCCCCGAGGTGAGTGCGGTGTTGCATTGCTTTCAATTAGCCCCGGGCCAGTTAGTGCTGAACTCGTAGAGGATTCACCTAGGGTTTCTGGTCCGGTTGAGACTGCAGGAGATCCCTTTCAACCTGAACATTCTCCTTTCCTCCATCTGCTACAAAATTCACCCCGGCACTAATAGGAACGAGCCTAACTGGGTATACATTTCTTTTAAAAAACACAAAGGAGGGGCGGCCTGGTCGGGGTCGTAGCAGTACCTTCTTCCATTCATGATTGAAAGGGGAAGTTCTTGTTCGTCGGGCCACCTGAGGATGAAGATTGGCCTGTGCCCGTCCAGTGGCACAGGGCCAACTGCCCGCGGGTGAGATGGTCGAACGATCCCGATGCGGTGGCGGTGGCGGAGTGGGAGCCCATCCCTTGGGCCGATGTGTTGTTGTCTGAGCAGGCCCTTAGTTGGGCCGGGCTCAACCCCGCTCAGTTTGCGGGTAAGTTGGGATCGTAGGTGACCTGTTTAGACTTGTGTATTTTCTAGCGTAACAACCCCAAATTTACTACACAAATTTTTACAAATATTTTTTCAAAAAATTCATAAAGGGGTATTTATTGCCTGAGCACAAGATAAGTAATTAATTAGCTATTTAATTACAAGAAGGAGCTTGTAGCTCATTGGTAATACCTTGCATTGCTGAACCAAGCCACCAGAGTTCAAATCCCATACCCCGCATTATTTTTAATATTGTTTTATTTTAGATTTTTAGAATACCAACAGTTTACACGTGCATATCTCACAAAAACCCCACTACACATGAAAAGTTAAATATACCAGTGAGTACATGAACCAACATGGCACCCACCGACCATCGAACTCGGCCCGGATCGGCCAACTCGGCCTGCGGACCGGCCGACTCGGCCCGCCGCCACCAGCCGGAATTGCCGATTCGGCCGAGTCGTCAATAGGTGAATTGTGCATCTTGGCCTCCCCTACCCCCCTGCACACTTCATTTACCTAAATCGGTTCCATAGACCTCTTAATACCTCAATTACTCCACTTTTATTACATTTTAATATATTTTTTATACATTTTTTCAATTAAATTCTTCATCTACCCTAACCCTAGCCTAACCCTATAAATACCACCCCTAAACACTACCCCCTCACCCCAAAATTCTGAGCCAACTCTCAAGAAATTCCTAGAAAATCCTAGTGTGCAATCGAAGTGACAAAGAGGCGAAGCTTCGACGAACTTTCCGGCGACAATCCTAGGAACTCCCAACGACGAATCGACGCACCGGCGAAGCCTACGTCTCCTTCTTCCTCTCATTTAACCTTGAAACCCGTAAGTCCCCTTCCCTCTTCTCTAATCTTGTTCTAAAAATACGAAATTTTAAAACCCGACGGAATCGGAGTTAAACCGATTTCCGATTCGGTTCTTTCTAAAATCCAACCTTTCTTAAATACAATCACACAAAACTCTTACATGTTGACTATTAAACATTAACAAACATGTTGAACAAGTTTCATGACAATATATTTCATTTTGTAACTTTTACCGCTCTTTTTCATTAAAATACCATGTGGTTTCATTTTGACATTAAAATATCACAAACTTGCTATACCTTTAAGTAGATCACGTGGTAATGACCCACCTCCTCACAACACCATATGCAATATAGCACAATATCTTTTGGGAATATAGAATACAGGAAAACGAAACATTTTAAATAAATACCATGAATTAATAAAACCATTTTCTAAAAGATTAAGTATTTTATACAAATCTTTGCAATGCGCCGCTACAACCCATTTGGGGAACCCGACTGGGATGGTGTGGATTATCGCACATCCCTGGACTTAGTAGTGCGAGATGCAGACCTCCGCAAGGAGCATTCGGTCTCGAAAGATTTAAAATACGAAAATCTTAAGAAAATTAGATTTCTAGAATTATAATATATATTAAAATTTATTTTTATAAATAAATAAATATATGTAATATCAAAATACCTATTTTTGTTATAACATAAATATTCAAACTTTTCCAAATCGAAGAATCAGTTTACATTAAAATACCATGAATTCAATACAAGTTCAATATTACTATTTAATACCATATATTATGAAAATTAGGTTATTCTCATTAGAAATGTCACACGTATAAAATCTACCTTTATTACAACTCCAAAGACGATAAATAAATACTTGGGGTGTATTTTGAAAATTATACAAAAGTATTTTTACATAAAACCCTCTTAAGTTCTATAAATTACCCTAAAGACCCTCGTAAATATAGGTTTAAGCAGGACCAATCTCTTGAGCCTCAGGGAGCCGGAGAAGTGGGTGCTTGCCTATTTAAGGTAGACAACTTAACAACGGTGTTATCAACACGGTAATCGTCTTTGAAAAAAACATAAATCCTTCTGCCCATGTGCAGCGGTTACCGATAATATCAAAACAATCAGGACTTCAATTTCTTTTCTAATTGTCTGACTCAGACTGAGTCTCATTAATAAACTGATTTGAATATGATTCAAGTACAATATATAATTTACAATCTACAATATTACAATTCAACATGAATTCATGAATCCATGAATCCATTTATCAATATATACAACTTGACAGAACCGAACCATTGATATACTTCCATTTACATGATTCTCCAGTTACATCCATGGTTCTACAGTTACATCCATTTACTGATATCATGGTTTCGGCAAGTCATCTATACAATTCAATTTTCAAGACAATACAATACAATACAATATCATCAGTACAATCATTACTATCAGTACAGTAAATACACGGGGTATTGGGATAGCTCATTCGTGAATCCAACATAATCTCAAGAGTCCCCCTAAATCATGAATCCATGTCTACTAACACAAGAAAGCAATCATGAGGGCCCGTGTTTCCATACTCCTTGACTGTGGCCTGTTGAGTTTGGAATACTTCGACGACGGTCGAAGTCCCGCTACTAACATATCATTTGGGCCCGTGGTTCCCTACCCATGGACTGTGGCCTGTTGGGTTTGAGAACACTCTTGAGATTAGTTGACATTCACCCTTGAACTTACGATAACAACAGCATTAACACTATAACAATATAATACAACTTTAAAAGTTACACTCTCTCTTTCTTCTTTTCTACTTCTCTCTTATCTTTGGGACTTACCGAGCGATTTGTTCGCTGACGACATTCTCTTTCTTTCTTCTTTGAATGTCGTCAGGTGTTTCAGACCTTCTAGAGACAGAGCCCAGCATCGAGGACTTGGACCAGATTATTGAAGACCTAGAGCTCTACCTTCATTGTACACATTTCATTCCAGTACTTTTCCTTTTTTGTTATGCCGTTGTTTAGGCATTGTTTTCATTAGATGTATTTATTTTTTTCATGCATTGTACAGAAAGAATGTGAATAAATAAATTTGTTGTTTTATTACATCTTGTCTCTTGTGGATTTACTTTTATATTGCTTAGATACGCTTAGCGTATTTACTTCACAGTAAATACGTCGCGGCCTCATCACGTCCTCCGCCCGTATACTGGGAAGCGGGGTGTGACATCTGGTATTGCTAACGCCTTCTTTGTATTTTCACCTTTTTTGCAAAAACGATGGACCGATCCAAATTCCAGGCTGCGATGGCCGAGAAGAAAGGGAGGAAGGCTGGAGGCGCCGACCCGTCATGCCCTGCAGCGAGCCCGGTTCCGCCGGCGGCGGCTCCGGCTAGGCGTTCCAGCATACCCCGGGCCTCGGAGGCCGGCCGCGCGCAGAGCCGCAAACACGCTCGGGAGCAGGAACCCCAGGTTTTGGAGGTGGGAAACAGGGCCGATCCTCCCGTGCCCCTCCTCAAGAAGCACCATAAGACGGTGCCCCGTTGCCCGGCTTTCTCGATCTTCGTGAATGAAGGGGATCTTCGCTTCGAGGTGCCCTCTGGGCTTTCCGTTGCCGACAGCCTGCTCTCGAAAATGGAAAGGTCGGATGGAGGCAAAATCCCCCATGGAACCCTCAGGGCCCAAATGGGGGCCATAACCCAGGAGGCCGTGCAGGTCAGTGTCCGCTTCCTGCTCGGGTTTTTATTAAGTACTTTTTGTTCGTAGGATCGGGTGCCTTTTTTTAACCCCTCCTTTGTTTTCCTCAGGTCCTCCAGTACTGCGCCCTCATGTCAATATGGAGGACGAGGAAATTGCCCCGGTGATGCAGATCGCTGGCGAGTCTTCCTCCTGGGAGGAGGGCTTAAGCCGGAAGCCGCGTGAGGTGTAGGAGAGGATCGCCTCCCTTGAAGATCGGGTGGCAGCCGAGGGTCAGGTGAACGCCGGCTGCCGGGAGACCATTAGAGTTTTGATGGAGTTCAATAAGTCCGTTGAGGCCAAGTTGGAAGATGCCAGGGTCCTTGCCGCTACTCTGAAGAAGACGCGGGACACCCTCAAGAGAGAAAACGAGGCGATGAAGGAAGCGGTGAAGCCCACCGGCATTGCCGTGGAGAGCTATAGGACGTTGGATCAATTCTACGCTGACTTCGTCGATGCCTCAGCCCTCGTCTGGCATGATGCCCTCGATGCCGTCAAGGCGCTGATGCTGTAGTTTCCCGACGATAAGCTCCGACTCGAGTACCCCCTCGAGGGTAAGACGCAGGGGGATGCCGCCGGAAACGTCGCCGAGGGGAAGGCCCGTGGTAGGGGCGGCGGGGAGAAGGCGATTACCCCGTCTCCCAGCGCTGAAGCTCCTGCGGGGGGCGCCAACCCTCAAGCAGCCACCCCAGCTCCCGATGTGGCCACGGAGCATGTCGAGATCCTTCCGGGCCCTGAGTCCCGAGTCTCCCTGCCCTCTTTTTTTGTATATTTTTGTTTTCGTCTTAGGGATTTTGTAAGCCTTCGGGCGATTTTGTAATGCTGAGGAGCCCACAATACCATTGTAGAAACTTCCGAGTTGTAAATAAAGCCCTTTTTCAGGAATTTGTGTTGCAAATTTTTCATTTTGTGGCAATGTCTCATTTTGCTCGCCTGATGAACGTTAGGTCAGCGGCCGGTCCTTTAGTTGGTAATCGCGTGTTGAGTTAAATCCAGTTATTTGAAGTGTATAAAGGCCGGTGCAAGATCGGCGTCCTTATGGCCCCGAAGTCGAGGTGGCGATCGCTCACTGAAGATACGTCGAGTTGGACAGGCGACCACCGCTCTTAAGATTGTTTGGCATCGCCGAGGTTGAGGACTTCTGACCCTTAGCACAGATGGGTAGGGAGTTACCCACTAAGGATGGACCGAGCGGGAAGCTGCTCGGTGGCCTCTAGACGAGGGCTTCGATCTTTGGCGTCGGTGAGTAGTAACTACCAGCCATGGATAGACCGAGCAAGGCAGCTGCTCGGTTGCCTCTTGTCGAGGGCTTTGATCCTTAGCATAGATGGATAAGAATTTACTCGCTAAGGATAGACCGAGCAGGGCAGCTGCTCGGTTGCCTCTTGGCCAGGGCTTTGATCGTTAGCGTAGATGGGTAAGAATTTACCCGCTAAGGATGGACCGAGCAGGGCAGCTGCTCGGTTGCCTCTTGGTGAGGGCTTTGATCCTTAGCGTCGGTGGGTAGTGAACTACCAGCCATGGATGGACCGAGCAGGGTAGCTGCTCGGTTGCCTCTTGGCGAGGGCTTTGATCCTTAGCGTAGATTGGTAAGAATTTACCCGCTAAGGATGGACCGAGCAGGGAAGCTGCTCGGTTGCCTCTTGGCGAGGGCTTTGATCCTTAGCGTAGATGGGTAAGAAGTTACCCGCTAAGGATGGACCGAGCAGGGCAGCTGCTCGGTTGCCTCTTAGTGAGGGCTTTGATCCTTGGCGTCGGTGGGTAGTGAACTACCAGCCATGGATGGACTGAGCAGGGTAGCTGCTCGGTTGCCTCTTGGTGAGGGCTTTGATCCTTAGCGTAGATGGGTAAGAATTTACCCGCTAAGGATGGACCGAGCAGGGCAGCTGCTCGGTTTCCTCTTGGCGAGGGCTTTGATCCTTAGCGTCGGTGGGTAAGTATTTACCCGCTGAGGATGGACCGAGCATGGCAGCTGCTCGGTTGCCTCTTGGCGAGGGCTTTGATCCTTAGCGAAGATGGGTAAGAATTTACCCGCTAAGGATGGACCGAGCAGGGCAGTTGCTCGGTTGCCTCATGGTGAGGGCTTTGATCCTTGGCGTCGGTAGATAGTGAACTACCAGCCATGGATGGACCGAGCAGGGTAGCTGCTCGGTTGCCTCTTGGCGAGGGCTTTGATCCTTAGCGTAGATGGGTAAGAATTACTCGCTAAGGATGGACTGAGCAGGACAGCTGCTCGATTGCCTCTTGGCGAGGGCTTTGATCCTTAGCGTAGATGGGTAAGAAGTTACCTGATAAGGATAGACCGAGCAGGGCAGCTGCTCGGTTGCCTCTTGGTGAGGACTTTTATCCTTGGCGTCGGTAGGTAGTGAACTACCAGCTATGGATGGACCGAGCATGGTAGCTGCTCGGTTGCCTCTTGTCAAGAGCTTTGATCCTTAACATAGATGGGTAAGAATTTACCCGCTGAGGATGGACCGAGTAGTGAAAGCTGCTCTATTTTACGAGGCTCTGCCCGACCCACCGAGATGTGTGAATATCAGGAAGAGTTACCGTCGCGGGCGGCACGCGGCAGAAACGCATAGGGGAGGTGAAGCGTTCGAAGATCTGTGTCGCTCCGCCTTCGATTTGCCGAGAAATACGGGATACCCGACACGTGGTAGTACAGTATTGGAAGAATTGAGCGAATCCCTAGATTCGCGCCCATGCGCGCGCAAATTTGGACTCTTGGGGATTTTGTGGAGGCTATAAATAGAGAGGGTGTGTTGCTCATTCCTAGCTTTGCACCCCGAAACATAAGAATGGACGAATTCTCTTTCTCCATCCCTAATATCATTTCCTTTGAAGATGTATACTTGTACGACCAGCTGAGCTCCAAGGAGACGCTTCAGACAGTGGTTTGGCGTGTGGAGGACCATTTCTGCCGCCTGCTTCCCCGGCGATCACCCCTGCTCCAGCTGCTGATGTACTCGATTTGGAGGGCATCGTCGGAGCTGCACAACCCCTTGTCCGAGCAACTGAAGGACGAAGCGGTTGGCAAGCTGAGATTGCTATGTCGTTTCGGCCTGATCTCGAAGAGTCAGCGCGATCACTCGGTGGCCCTCGTCCTCGAATGTTACCAACTGAGGTATCTCGCCGATGGGTGCCCGACTGGAGAGTCCTCCGGCCCGTCCGTGGTGTCAAGAGTTCGCGGGCAGCATCAGAGGCAGAGGTCCGAGGCAGCAAGGGCTCGGCTGGCTGCAATTTCTTTGGAGTACCACGAACAATGCTTCCAGCACCCTTCCCCCGTTGTTGTAATTTTAACTTTTATGTAAGGCTGAGGAGCCCGCAATACCTTTTGATAAATAAATAAAGTTCTCCTTTTTGCAAAGTTCTACTGTTTCCTTCTGTCTTCTGGGTTCATTTGAGTATTTCAGCGAAACGGAATTCGTGAGCTTTGAACCGAGGAAGAGTGAAACATATAGGGGATGTTCCTTCTTTATATAAAAAAAACTTAGCAAAATTTACATCGCTTCGTAAAAGGAGAAACATGTATTCATAGATATGCTTTTTAAAGGTACAACTTTAGCTTCTCGGCATTGTAAGGCCGTGGAAATTTGCGACCTGTTGCATCTTATAAGCGATAAGCCCCGCCGGGCAAAATTTCGAAGACGAGGAAGGGGCCGTCCCATTTCAGAGAAAACTTATGCAATTTTCCCTGATCAATAAACTCGTTCCATCTCAGGACCAAGTCTTTGGTCTTGAAGGCACGATGCTTGACCCGAGCGTTGTAGTAGCGGGCGGTTTGTCGTTGGTAAGCGGCAGCTCTGATCTGTGTACGGTCCCGCTTCTCCAGCAAGACGTCCAAGTTAGTCCGGAGGGCCGAGGTGTTTGCTTCGTCGTCGAAGTGCTCGACCCTGTAACTGGGCAGCCCGATTTTTGCTGGGACCATCACCTCGGTGCCGTAGCAGAGGCTGAAGGGGGTCTCTCCAGTGGGGGTCTTCTTCGATGTGCGCAAGGCCCATAAGACCCGAGGTAATTTGTCGACCCAACTGCCCTGTCGTCCTTCCAGGCAAGCTCGATGTCCTCGAATAACGTCCCTGTTAGCGACCTCGGCTTGCCCGTTGCACTGGGGGTGCACGACTGCGACGAACTTCATCAGTATATGGTATTCGCTGCAGAATTCTTTAACTCTTTCATTTTCGAAATTCATCCCATGGTCGGTGATGATACACCTCGGGATCCCGAACCGGAATATCACATTGTTCTGTAGGAACTTGATGGTCGTGGTAGCGTTCGGTTTCTGACGGGGATGGCCTCGATCCATTTCGTAAAGTAGTCCACCGCGACGAGGATGTATTTGTGCCCGCCCGTACCTATAGGGAGTTGACCTATCATGTCCATTCCCTACTGGGAAAACGGCCATGGGGAGGTCAGGGTAATCAGCTCGGTAGCAGGAAGGCGGGGTGCGCTGCCGTGGAGTTGGCAAATTTTGCACCTTCTGACGAGCTTCTGAGCGTCATGATAGATAGTCGACCAATAGTACCCTTGGAGGAGCGTCTTCTGGACTAAGATGCGGGCCCCTTGATGTGCTCCACTGACCCCTTCATGGACCTCATAGAGGACATAGCCGACTTCGTGGGGGTCGACGCACCGAAGCAGGGGCTGAGTGAAGGATTTTTTTGTAGAGGTTCCCATTGCTCCAGACGAAATGGCGGGATTTGGCTCAGAGGCGACGAGCCTCCCCACGATCTCTGAAGAGCGTACCCTCCTTCAGGAATTCCACTATGGGCTTCCTCCAATCTTGATCCTCTTCTCGGGCTGTGTAAACTTGGAGCGATGTCGCTCTGTCTTCCACACTGGGCCGCGGCAGGACCTCGAAGAGGATATTCCCCTTATTGTTGACCATGTAGGAGGAAGCTAGCTTGCTTAGAGCGTCGGCCTGGGCGTTTAGGTGTCGGGGAATTTGCTCCACCTGAACTTCGTCAAAGTCCTTTCGCAACCTTTTTACCTCGGCTAAGTACTTCACCATCAGGGGCTCCTGTGCTTCAAAACGGCCGGTCACTTGGCCGACGACAAGGGCGGAGTAGCTATGGATTCGGATCGTCTTCAGCCCCACTCCGGAGGCGATCCACAGTCCAGCGAGCAAAGCCTCGTACTCTGCTGCGTTGTTTGAGGCTTTGAACCCGAGCTTCAAAGAATACTCCATTTCTGCCTCTTTCGGGCCCCGAAGGATGAGGCCGGCGTCACAGCCTTCCTCGGTTGATGACCCGTCGACATAAAGGACCCAATCGGGGACGGAGTCAGGCCTCTCATCGATCGAGGGTTGAGATCCGAGGACCGGCACGGGCACTGCCTCCTTGTTAGGGATAGTGCGACAAAATCGGTCAGGACTTGTACCTTGATGGCCTACCTCAGGCGGTACTTGATGTCGAATTGGGACAACTCCCACCTCCACTTCTCCAGACGACCAGAAGACTTGGGGGAGGCGAGAATAGCCCCTAAGGGGCGTTCGGTGAGGACGAAGATGGTGTGCGCTTATAAATAGTTCCGTAGTTTCCTCGAGGCCACGATGAATGCCAAGACAATCTTCTCTATGGTCGGGTACCTTGTTTCCGCGTCCTTGAAGATGTGGCTTACATAGTAGACCAGCTTTTGGACTCCCTCGACTTCTCGGATGAGCACCAAACCTGCAGATTGATCAGACATCGCCAGATACAGCGGTAGCTCATCCCCTTCAACTGGCCGGGTGAGTAGCGGGGGAGTCGCCAGGTGCACTTTCAATTGCTCGAAGGCAATCTAACACTCCTCTGACCATTCGAACCTTAGGATCTTTCTTAGAGCTTTGAAAAACGGGGGGCACTTTTCCCTGGATCTGGACATGAAATGACTCAGAGCGGCTACCCTCCCCGTGAGTCGCATGATTTCGACGTTGGTCTTGGGCGCTGCCATGTTAAGGATGGCGCTAATCTTCTCCGGGTTAGCCTCGATCCCTCGGTGGGTGACCATTAACTCGAGGAACTTTCCACTAGTGACCCCAAACACGCACTTGGCGGGGTTCAGTTTCATCTTATATTTGCGGAGGACGTCGAAAGCCTCGCTCAGATCTTTGGCGTGCTGATCTGACAAGATCGATTTGACGAGCATGTCGTTGACGTAAACCTCCATATTCCTGCCGATTTGAGGTTTAAACATCCTGTTGACCAAGCGTTGGTATGTAGCCCCGGCGTTTTTGAGGCCGAAGGGCATCACTTTATAGCAGTATACCCCCCGGTCCGTTGTGAATGCGGTGAACTCTTCGTCTGCCGGATTCATACAGATCTGGTTATAGCCAGAGAAGGCGTCCATGAAGTTGAGTAGCTCGTGGCCTGCCGAACTGTCGACGAGCTGATCTATCCGAGGGAGGGGATAGTTGTCTTTCGGGCAGGCCTTGTTGAGGTCAGTGAAGTCGACGCACATGCGCCACTTCCTGCTTGCCTTTTTAACCATGACCACATTTGCCAACCACTCCGAATAAGCCACGTTCCGAATGAAGTTGGCTGCGAGCAGCCTGTCGACCTTGTCCTCGATCGCTCTTTGCTTGATCGGGGGGAAGCTTCGTGTCTTCTTCCTGACGGGTCGGACCATCGGGTCGACTCCGAGTTTATGTGATATTAATTTGGGGTCGATCCAGGGCATGTCGGCGGGCACCCAAGCGAACACGTCTGAGTTTCCCCTGAGGAAGTGGACCAGGTCGTCACGCCAAGCCCCCGTTAAGAGTGACCCGATCTGGACGTTTTCATTCATTGTCCCCTTAGACTAGGGGGACCTCTGTTAGCAGCTCCACCGGGGCTCCTCGGATCTCTTTATGCTCGTCCCGAGTATCCAAAAATCCCCTGAATTCATCCATGTCTCAAGATCATCGTTTCTCTCCTCGGGTATCGATGTTACTGTGAAGCAAATCTTCGCGGTTTGTTGGTTCCCGTAAGCCCGACCTATCCCGTCTTGGTCGAGGGGAAACTTGATTTCTATATGGTAGGTCCATATCTGGGCCCGGAAGGAATTCAGCGTTGGGCGTTCCAGGAGGATATTGTAGGCCGATGGAATTCTGGCGACGATGAACTCCACAGGCACGGTACGCGTATGACCTGTCTCCTCGATGTTAAGCAGGAGGGTGACCACCCCTTCTGCCTGGATGGAGTGGTTGGTGAACCCCGATAGGATGTGGGCGGTCGGCCTTAGGTCTGACGGGATAAGTCGCATACACAGGAAGTAGTCGTAGAAGAGGATGTCTGCCGAGCTTCCCAAGTCGACCAATATTCTCTGCACTTCGTAATGGTGGACCCTTGCGGTGATTACCAGAGGGTCGTTGTGAGGCAGGGATATCCCATGGAGGTCCTTGTCGGTAAAGATGATGGGCTCAGCCGCTTTTACCCTCTTCCTGGGTTGGCGGCTATTCTCTTCGACCGGCAAAGGGCGCCGTGTCTCGTCGGCCCCAGGCACACCCCCTGCTGATACGACCATGATTTGGCTGATCGTCAACTCACCGGGAGAGGGTGGTGCTCTTGTTCTCGGTTAGCTTGTCGCTTGTCTCGCAAGTATCTTGCCATATGCCCCTAGCTGATTAACTCCTCGATGTAGTCTCGGAGTTGTTTGCAGTTCTCGGTGGGGTGTCCCTGTGACCTGTGGAAAGCGCAATAGGGGCCTCGTGTCCGTTTGGCCTCCTTATGGTTGACCGGGGGAAATTTGAAGAATCTCTCTTCCTGTGCCTCCTCCAACAGCTCTGTCTGTGAGATGTTGAGCGAGGTATACTCCTGGAACTTTGGGGAATAGGGCTTTGGTCGCACAATCTTCTTTTTATCCTCTCTTGCCCTCTTCTTCTGATCGGTCTGGTCTGTCCGAGGTAGGTTCGCATTCACCTCGGACTCGAGCTGGATCTCTCACTCGGTCCAGGCTTTTACCTCGGCTATGGTCTTAGGTTGCGCTAATGCAAAGGAGATGAACCACTCCTTGTGCCTAAGACCCGATCTAAGGGCAGTGATGACCGTCTCGTCTCGGTGCTCTAGAACCTTAAGGAGAGCGTTGTAGAAGCGGGTGACGTATCCTTTGAAAGATTCCTTGTCCCCTCTCTTTATAGTGAAAAGATGATCGACCGTCCACTTCTGCCGTCTATTCCCGACGAAGTGGCCGAGGAACTAGGTGGCCAGCTCATCGACGGTAGAGATGGAGCGTGGCGTAAGTCCTCGGAACCATTCTCGCCCAAAACAAATGAGAGTGGTGGGGAAGGCCCGGCATTGTGCGGCGTCGGAGTTGTCCTGGAAACTCATCCTTGCCGTGAACGCGTCCAAATGGTCTTTCGGTTCGGACTTCCCGTCGAAGAGGGAGACCTTTGGGGGCTTGTTCCTAGAGGAGACGTGGATAGCGAGCAGCTCTTCAGTGAAGGGCCTCGTGAGCGAGTCGGCGGCATATCTAGCCCCGTCGGTTGAAATACGACTCTCCCGATGTATACCCTCAATCTTCTTTTCGAGGGCATCGAGTCGGTCGTGGTATCCCGACGATTCGGCGTACTCGGATTTATGGCCTATGCTGCTGGCGACCTGTGCCTGGCTGCGGTTCCGATTCTGTTCTATGAGGTTCCGTAGGTCCTCGGGCGAGGTTGTCTTCAAGCTACCGTGGTGAGTCCCGTCCGCGTGAACCTGTCGAGGGAGAGGGCGTCGGCCATGCCTGGGAGCAGGCGAGCTGACCGACACCTTCTCGGGAGGGACAGGAGCGTGATGGGCCTCAAGGATAGGCGCTCTTTCATAATACCTCGGTGTCGAGCTGTGAGTGCCTACCGGGTCATCGAGTTGGTCGCTACGGGGTATCTGTGGCCGCCGGAGATAGCGAGACGGTGCCCGGATGTGCCGACGTGGGCAGTGTCTTCTCTCCCCATGTGTCGCTCCCGAGATGGGGGAGCGGCGACTTAGGGAGCTTGTCCTGCCGTTTGGACACGGACAAGAGCATCCACGACGAACGCGAGCCGATCTATCCGTGCAGACAGTGCATGAATGGCGTTCGGGGGAGGAGGGGATCTGCCCGCGTCTCCGTTGTGGGGAGGACGGCTGCTGGAGCTTAGATCGTCGCGATGATCACTCGCCATGAGTTCGAGATCGGAAGATCAACTTTCGTTGAGCGGAATTTTTCATTTCCCACAGACGGTGCCAACTGATGGAGGTTGTGATCTCCTTCAGATGTTATCTTCCGTTGATCTAAAGAGAGAGTTGATAAATGGCTGAGATTGAGTTTGAGGGTTGCTTCTTGATTCGTGTGGATCTCAGTGGGCTTGATTTGGGATGAAGCCGAACTACCTGTAAGGAAGTCCAGGGTTGGTTGTACCACCGTGGACCCTCCGACGATCAAGTTAGTCGAGGTATTTTGGCAGAGTAGCGGCTTATGGGTAAAATTGCCTTACCTGAGTCGTCTGAGAGGGGGCTTTATATAGTGGCAGTCGTGGGCTGGCGGGCGCGAGATTCACCCCGGCTGTTACGACTCGGACATTACGCCTGCGTGAAAGGCGGGATCCCCCATTAATGACGAGATACGCTCGTTAACGGGGGAACACGATGGCATGGAACGCATGATCGTGGACGGCGGATATCTCGTGTCTAGCGAGATTCATGGAGCCACGGCGGAGACGCCTGTGATCTATGTCGTAGGTCGGTCGGTAATACCGAGGAAGCTGAGCTCGGTGGGAGGCTCGAAAATGAGCGGGAGGCCAAGCAAGCTTGGTTCTGTGATAGCTCGGAGGAGAGCTAGGTGGGCTGAGGAAGCTCAGCGTACGGGAGGGCTCGAAGGCAAGCCAACGGTTGTTTGTAAGACGAGCATAAGAGTAATCTGGAAGGCCACCGAAGGTCGGGAACTTTCTCGGGAGGGAGGCCCGGGGTATGCTTCCAATGTACCGTTCTTGCTCCTTTCTCGTAAGCTTTAGGACACGTCATCTGTCACGTGTCATGATCTGGGAAGTCTCCAGTATTGAGTATCATCACTAGCGATGTGAATTTTATGGCCAAAATCTTGTGTTGTGTATGTTTGATTTCATAGAAGATTATACCATCAAGAAAATCAACAATCCTGATTTACTGATTTAGTTCATTAGCGTAAAAGAAAATAATTCTAAAGCTATGAAGATAAGAAGCAGCAAAAATTCAAAAAAGATAAAATATAAAAAATAAATAAGCACAAAGCTCTAGATCACAAGTTAAAAAAACTCACAACAACGATGCAATCGATCACATCAACGATCACCATCAAGCACCTCGCCAATCTTCTTCCTTAACCTCTCCTCCCCTTTTCGCCGCCTTCACATCGCTGGCGGCTCATCGATGTTGGCGTTACAAAGTCTAGTGTTAGGATTTTGAAGGGGAAAGATCGCCGCCTTAACATTGCCAACGGCCACGTCATCGCTAGTGTCTCATCACTCGCAGGGGTTAATGATATATCAGAGAGAGATCGAAGGATCCAAGATCGATATACCAACCGCAAACAACATTAATTTTGGTGATTTTTTTTTCCATATTTTACACTATTTAAATAAATAATTCCCAAAATAATACTCGTCTCAAATTAATTCAAAAATGAAAACGCTATTACCAATAACGTTTTTACTTTGCCATAGACAAAGATTGTTTTACATTTTGATTTTGATTTTGTTGAAATTGTAACAAAATTGACTGATAGTAAATGAAAAAATCTCATAGTTTTTTTTTAAAACAGAATAAATTTAGTTAGTATATAGATTTCTAACATGCTTTTTTCTATAGAAATCTATATTTGATTTGGAAAATAACTAGAAAAAAAACATAATAAAAATTTATATGCTAATTAAATTTATTCTATCATCAAAAAACCATGAGATTTTTTTCATTTACTCTCTGCCAATTTTGTTAAAATTTCAACAAAATCTAAATCTAAATCTAAAACAACCTTAACAAAATCAAAATCAATATCTTACTAGACTTGGTCTATATGGGAATATGGCAAAGTGAAAATGCTATTATCAATAGCGTTTTCATCAAGAAGAAAGCGCAATTGTCAATAGCGTTTTCTTCTTCCATATAACTGCTCGCGTCAGGACCAATCCTACATGGTTGTACGGAGGTCTATTCTCGGGATTATTTTTGGGGGGAAGTATTATTTTTGGAATTATTTTTTAAATTAGGGTTAATTTAGGACAAAACTCTTAGTTTTGAGGAAATGAAAAAGGAATCTTTATAGAATATTAAAAGACTCCTTGCAAGTTGTAACTTAGGCATTCGAAGTGGCTGCTATTTGAGGCATAAGAGCACCCATGCTATTTGATCCAACAATCCAAATTCATCCAAGATAGAAATGAACAGTCAAGATTTGTGTGAAACATGAGGCATTTGATATTGGTGTATCCTACGTGCTTTGCACGTAAGATGTGTGGTTGAGACTGCTTCAGAGCACCCATGCTATTATTTAGCACATAGCAGTCACTATTTCACTACTACAATAACGGGTTGCCCCTACGGCTTTATCCATAGGGGCAAAGCACTGCCCCTGCAGATATATTCATAGGTGCAAAAAAATACCCCATAAGTGCAAAGGCCGCAGGTGCAAGTCTTCGCCCTGAACATGCTCCTACGGAGTAATAATTGTCCCTACGCTTTACTCTGTAGGGACATATTTCCCTACGGCTTACTCCGTAGGGACAAAATATTTATTTAATTTATTGATTTATAAAATAGAATACTTGCCCCTACGGATTACCTCGTAGAGCCTGAACATGCCCCAACGGAGTTCTTCGTAGGCCTAGATAAAAACTCCTACGGATTTCTCCGTAGGTCCAACTAAAAGCCCCTACGGAGTTATCCGTAGGTCCATACAAGTGCCCCTACGGATACATTCGTAGGAGCAACTTTAATGCCTGTTACTGAGTCCATAAGGGCAAAATATCAGGTATCCTGATATTTTGTCCCTACGGCTAACTGTGTAGGGGTAAATGTTGCATATACGGACTAATTCGTAGGTGCAACAGATGGCCCTACGGATTAATTCGTAGGGACAAAATATCAGGTTTTTTTTAAATGGGCTTCCTGTTTTTTCCCCGCCCTGTGCACAATAATATATACTCATATAACCAAATACCGCAGTATTCATAATCAACATCTTACGCATAATATATAAAAGAAATAAACAAACAGAATATGATATCAATCTAAATGATCGTGAACAAGCAAACAACACCAATATCGTCCAAAATATATACAATATGTATCATATAAGTACATACATGCTTAAAATATAAAAAAAAAGCTACCCTAGCTCGGTCCAGCTTCTCCATCTCTGATAAATGCCGTAATCTGGAGCATCTGCTCCTCGGTGCGCCCTGAGTCGTCAAAAACTCGACCAATAAAGGAGCGGACTATGCAGGAGTCTGAGCGGGCTGTGGAGTTTCAGGAGTGGTCTGTGCAACCGCAGCCGAGGTGTGGCTTGCGGAGCCGCAGCCGAAGGAGATGCATGTGGAGCCACAGCCGAAGCAGCCTGCCGCATCTATTAAATTTTGTGTGTAATAAACGAGTAAGAACCGTGTATTAGATTTTAGTCGAATTCGTATCATTATCAGGTTATTGTGAAACCCCAATCTAAGAATACTTAGAGACTTATACATCGTTTGGATATCTAGTTTGGAAAACCATAGTTTATTTTATTTAGACAGTTTTATGTAAGTATGATTAATCAAAGCTAAGTCTATAACCAAATAAGCCCAGGCTACTAATATTGCATATGTTACTATCTATAATGTGATATAATATTTTACTATTAAGTAGTATACGTACCAACATATTCTTCAACTCTTTGACGGTGGTCTTCAAGGTGGCAACATCATGCTCTAGACGTCGTTCACGGGGGGTAAGGGAAGTAAACGCCGGAGTGGAGTCCAACCTCATATGGGCCCTGTTAAGACCCAGTCCCTGGCCTCTCTCCCAACCTCCATGGTGCCCTCCGTGTGCAGCGTCTAGGACTGGGGTTAGCAGCATCGGATCGATCTGTCCAGTAAAATCGATCCCCGATGCCTCCGCCTCTTCCACCACCTGCTCCTACACCCACATTAACCATTAAAATATAAGTATATCATTTAAATTAGAACTTTTCAAAACAAAAATTTCAAACCTGTTAGAATAAATATTAACACTTACGTAATACTCCTGGGTAGCGGTGTCGGAGAATCGAAGCTCGTCCGTGGCGAGATCTGTCGAGGTGCCGTGGACGGCAAGATACGCGGTCAGCACTCTCGGTGTACCACCCTGCACCAGGGTCTGAACTCTCTGCAATTCGCAAAAAATTTACATATATTATAAAATAACTCTTAATATTACATTATATCAAATTAGATCTATTGTAATTTACCGATGCCTCCATGGCACGAGTAATATTCCTTGAGCCACCTGTATAAGTGGGGCGACCCCTATTCGCCAATTTCCTATTCTCTTTATTTTGATCAGCCTGTTTCTGCACAACACATTCGGATTTAGTTTTATAATTAAGCAACAAAAAAAAATAAATTATATACTAAATAATGAATTACATTTAAATTACAAACATGTTTGCGCTGAAAGTAGAAATATTGGCAAAAGAGAAGCCGTGTATCTACGTCGACTATCGCAAAGGCCGGAGTATGTAGGAGAGCCGCTCTGTGTATCTGTATTCAGTTTATGATTTCGCTTAAATTTAGGGTTGTTAGTGTGTATGTGCTTTGTGTAGGGTTGAAAAGAATAAATCATCATTTTTTTGAAGAACTAAGTTCTTTATATAGGGTTAAACGTTTTGGAGGAATTAAATTCCCATATGTTCCTGAATTACTTTTTAAGTTAATTCTTTCCCCTAACTTTTGAATCTGCAGAATAAAATCTCCCCGATGAGAATTAAATTCTCAACTTGTGGGAAGATTTGCTTCTGTAAATCTCAACCAGATGAAAAACTAAGTTCTTATATGAAATGTTAAGTTTGCGTTAAAATTGTACGTTTACGTTATTATCGAGTATCCTACTGAAGGAACTAGTACACCCTAAACCCTAACCTTAATTTTTGGAGGAATTAAATTCCCATATGTCCATATTATTTCTTTTTAACTCGGTTCTTTTCTCCTAAGTTTTGATTCTGCAGAACATAATCTTCCCGATGAGAATTAAATTCTCAACTTGTGGGGAGATTTGCTTCTGCAAATCTCAACCAGAGAGAGAACTAAGTTCTTATATGAAAGGTTAAGTTTACGGTAAAGTTGTGCGTTTACGTTATCATCGAGTATCCTACTGAAAGAACTGGTGCACCTTAAACCCAAACCCTAATATTTGGAGGAATTAAATTCCTATATGTTCCTGTTTTTTTTTAATTTAGTTCTTTTCCCCTAAATTTTGAATCTGCAAAACAAAATCTCCTCGATGAGAATTAAATTCTCAATTTATGGGGAGATTTGCTTCTGCAAATCTCAACCAGAGGAAGAACTAAGTTCTTATATGAAGGGTTAACTTTACGGTAAAGTTATGCGTTTACGTTATCATCGAGTATCCTACTGAAGGAACTAGTGCACCCTAAACCTTAACCCTAATTTTTGGAGAAATTAAATTCCCATATGTTCCTGTTATTTCTTTTTAATTTAGTTCTTTTCCCTTAAGTTTTGAATCTACAGAACAAAATCTTTCCGATGAGAACTAAATTCTCAACACATGGGGAGATTTGCTTCTGCAAATCTCAACCAGAGAAAGAACTAAGTTCCTATATGAAGGATTAAGTTTACGGTAAAGTTGTGCGTTTACGTTATCATCGAGTATTCTACTGAAGAAACTAGTGCACCCTAAACCCTAACCCTAATTTTTGGAGGAAATAAATTTCCATATGTCCCTGCTATTTCTTTTTAACTTAGTTTTTGCCCCCTAAGTTTTGAACAAAATCTCCGCGATGAGAATTAAATTCTCAAATTGTGGGGAGATTTGCTTCTACAAATCTCAACCAAAGGAAGAACTAAGTTCTTATATGAAGAGTTAAGTTTACGGTAAAGCTGTGCGTTATTAAGGATTCGAAGTTTTTAGTTTAAGGTAAAATTTTCTTGCGTTTACGGTAAAATTGTACGTTTACGTTATCATCAAGTATTCTACTGAAGGAATTAGTGCACCCTAAACCCTAATCCTAATTAACCTAAATTAACCTAATTAACCCTAATTATCATCCTGACTCAAATTATCCCTAATTAACCCAAATTAAACCAAATTAACCCTAATCAACATCCTAACCCTTCAAATTATCATTAATTAACCCAATTAATCCAAATTAACCCTAATCAACACACTAACACAAATACACTCTATTTTACCTAATTAACCCAAATTAACCCTACCCCAAACCCAAACCCAAATTAACTTAACCCTAATCATCACCCAAACCCCAACACGAATTAACTCTAGCCCAAACCAAAATTAATCCTAATTAATCTAATTAACCCAAACCCTAGTCCTAATTAACCCAAACTAACCCTAACCCTACCTAATTAATCCAAACTAACCCTAACCCTAACCCCAACCCTAACCCTAAACCGAACCCTAACCCTACCTAATTAACCATAACCCTAGCGCAAACCCTAACCCTAAGCAATTGTAGCAACCCAAAAATCAACAATAACACAAATAAAAGTATAATTAGAAGTTAAAAATTGAAATTAACTCACCTTAGGCCGGCGATTCTACTGTCAACGAGGTGAAGACCGGAGATTCCACCGTCGACGACAGGAGTGGGAGATCGGTGACGAGGAAGTCGACAACTGCAGCGGGATCCAACTGTCGACGAGGAAGTCGATGATGAAGTCGGCGACGACGAGGTGCGCGCAGGTGTGGTGGCGAGGAGACACACGCGGGAGATTGGTGAGTGCGAGTTGGGAAATTTTGGGAACGAGAAAATTTCTGGGCTTTATTTTTTGATAAATAACCCATTTATGCCCCTATGGATTAATCCGTAGAGCCTTCTTTTGCGGTTCCGATGGGCTAAATAAAAAATTATGTTTTAATATTTTTAAATTAATCCGTAGGGTACCGTAGGGGCGACCATGGGGATCTACAGATTAATCCGTAGGGACAATAAAAATTTGCCCTACGGATTCCTGTAGCCATAGGGGCAACCCCTTATTGTAGTAGTGCTTTTCGGTAACTCGGGGGCGGTTTGTTTTGAGGTAAAAGAGGCGGAAAATTCATTCTTTGTGGGACCCCAGCTGCTGTGTCGTCAGGTTTTACAAGATTTGGTAATTTCTGGTGTTTGTTTTGATGATTTAGCATGTATGATTTTGCCCAAAAGTGCCCAAACACACCAGCAATTTGAGGAAACCAATTTCAGAGCATTACGTGCTAAATTGGGCTGAAAAGTGAAGAAAGAAATAATAAAAAATTAATTGAGTTGAAAACTCTTACTTTATCTCTCTACTCACAAGCTTATTTGAGTACATTTTTGCCATCTTACTTCATTCAAGACGAACAAAGAAAACAAAGTATTTCCTTTACATCACCAATTTCCTTTGTAAACAAACAAAAAATGTAGAAATGCTTTTCCTCTAATCTTGTTAGAGCATGAAATCGGTTTACTTCTAAACAAACAGGCCCTAGTCTTAGTTAAAGGCAACTATTTATAATCCAATACAGTGCATCTGTCGTGTGCTTGTATGTGGTGCGAGTGGGTCTGATTGTTTGTGTTGTGTCACGCCCCGCTTCCCAGTAGACAGAAATGGTGACGTGGCAGGCCGCAACGTATTTACTAAAAAATAAATACGTTAAGCGTAATTAAGTAATATATATAAATGTACAAGAATGACAAGAGATATAAAATAAAATAGCAACTTTATTTACATTCATCTTTATATATAACTGTTTTAAAAGAAAAAATACAATGAGTAAAGGACTGCCTAAACAATGGCATACAAAAATGAAAGTGCATGTGAACTAGTAGTCAGGCTGAGTGGTGAGCTGGTCCAAGTCCTCCTGGCTAGGCTCGATCTCCTGATAGTCCGGTCCTCCTGACGAATATTTCAAAGAAAGATATAGAAAAGAATGTCGTCAGCGAATTAGCGCTCGGTAAATCCCAAAAGAAAGAAAAAGAATATAACAAGTAATATGAAATGAACAGGTAAGTTGTGTATGATTGATTACTGGTATATGATAGTTATGATAACGTGGTTGTTTGTAACTTGATACAGAAGGTATTCATGTATACGAGAGAAGTCCATCTTACCCCGTGGATTATGGTAATATGTAGTACAATGCCCCGTCATAACCCACGGGACAACGGCACGAGAATTCATGTAGGTGTCTTTTAAGTGACCTCTCGTGCCACGATATACGTTCCATACCACTCTACACCTTTATCCCCGCGTAATATATTGTATAGATTATATTTACAAGTCTTACCAAAACCATGGATACAAAATGTTCAAGTATTCATGTTCAGGATGTAATCAAGTATTCAAGTAGTCAAGTCAAGTTATAATCATGGTTTGATAAAGTCAAGTCAAGTATACATGTTTGATATTGATGTTTGGAATTGAGTATTCATGTTCATGATTAAGTATTCATATTTGATTTTGGATTCAAGTTTGAGTTTGGACTCAGACTGAACCAGACACTTGTAAACAAATTTAGCTCTTGAATTAGGTTCAAGAGTTATCGGTAACTGCTGCACATGGACGACATGATTTGTGTCTTTTTTCAAGACAATTACCATTGATAACTCCGTTAAATTGTCTACCTTAAATAGACAAGCACTCACTTTCTCTGTCTCCCTGGGCTCAAGAGAATTGATCCCGCTTAAACCTATATTTACTAAAGTCCTTAAATATTGTTATATATATATATATATATATATATATATATATATATATATATATTGAGGGGGTTTTATGAAAAAAATATATTAATATAGATTAAAATAAACCTCGAGGGTGAGTAGTATTATTTAGGGTTTTCATGAGTATGGATTTTAAGTATTTGGGGTATTTTAGTGATATACACTTAACTTGGAAAGTTCATGGTATTTTATTTAAAAACTTGCCTTTTGGTATCTTGATGGTATTTTATTGGCAAACTTGTTAATCTTTCATTTTGAATTATAGGTTTATTATATTTGAAAATATGGCTTTATAATTTTTTATATAATTTTTTAAAAATTAATTTTATTTTATTTTAGAAAATTCGTATTTCTTAAAAACGTATTTAAATCCTTTCGAGATCGAATACGCCGTGAGGGGGTCTGCATCTCGCTCTACTAGTCCAAGAATGTGTGATAATCCGCACCATCCATTAGCGGATCCCCTAAAGAGGGTTGTAAATGCATAATCGCAAAGGAAATGAAATACCATTTTAAAACAAATCCGGTTTCAGAATTAAGTGGTATTTTATTGTAATACTATTCTTCGAAACGAAAATACATACAATGAGTATCGTGCTATGAAACTAAGTGTGCATGTGGGGTAGGTCGTTACCCCGTGAAGTTTTCCTAAAGGAGTTGTTTTAACAAATACTAAAAGAGGTGTTTATAAAGTTCAAGGTATTTTAATGAAAAAGTTCTACTATGGTTCTTTCACATGAGAATTTTGATGAAATTTGATTCTAAATATTAGGATCTAAGGTTACAAGTGATGTAGTAAAATTAGATTGATTAAATCATAAAGGAAAATGTTATATGTTTTAGAAAAGAAGATGTCAGTATTAACTCCACTTTTACCGATATAAAATTTGAAGAGTAATTTCAATAGAAAGGAGGAGATTTGGAAGGGACTTATGATTTAGAAACTTAGGAAGAGGGTGAGGAAAAGGATGAGGGTCTTTGTGGTGTCGCGGGAGCTCTGGAATTGCTTCGATCTTTACCGGAACCAACTTGCTCATTAACTCCACTTTTTTTTCACTTGCACTAGGAAATTTTTAGAGAGTTTTGGCTTCAATTTTCATAATGGTGCTGAGCCAAAGTGTGGGGTGGCATTTATAGTGGAGAATTAGGGTTTTGGAATTAAAATTGTGGATTAAAGAGCATTAAAATGGTGTTTAATTGTGAAATGAAAGGTCTCTGTTTGATTGCAGGGAAATCAAACAATGCAGAAGGGTTAGGGGTAGCTGAAGAGGTGTGTGTGCAAAGCCCGGGCTTCATTGTCCATGATCTAACCGTCGGCACCCGGCTTTATTGCCCTTTTGGCAGGCCAATCTCGAGGCAAATGTCTCGAGATTCGTGCCACTTGATCAACCCTCTGTTTAAACTATTTTTCACATGTTTGATTTTTCTGAACTTTTCATTTCCCCGTATATTGCACGTGCAATCTTTTGGGCTTCCAAAAAGTTAAAAAAATTCAAAACAAATAATTGTGTCTAATTGAAATCGAACATAGGGGCTACGTCACAGCAAAGCAAGGCTTTATCAGTGAGCTACAAGTTGTTTCTTGCTGTTATTTAACAAAATTGACTTATAACTCAAACTCAGGCTGTTAAACTCATTTCTTGTATATTAACAGTAAAATTTTCGTACAAGATTTTAGAGTCATTACATTCTACCCTCCTTATAAAAATTTCGTCCTCGAAATTTACATTTACATATGGACTAATTTTCAAATAGATAAGGGTATCTTGCACGCATGTCTTCTTCTCGTTCCTATGTTGATTCTCCTGGCGAATCCTTTCTCCACATCACTCGAACCAAGTTTACTTCCTTATTCCGCAGTGTCTTCACCTTTCGGTCCATGATCTCAACTGGTTGTTGCTCGCAAGTTAGGTCAGTCTGTACTGTGAGCTCTGAGTGATCAAGTATGTAGCTGGGGTCGCTCACATATCGTCGTAGCTGGGATATTTGGAACATGTTGTGTACTCCTTCCAATGAGGGTGATAGTGCTAAACGGTATGCCACTTCTCCAACTCGTTCGAGTATGTCGAACGGTCCTATGTATGTTGGACTTAGCTTACCCCTCTTGCCAAAGCGGATCACTCCTCGATTTGGGGATATCTTCAGAAAAACATGGTCTCCAGGTTGGAACTCCAGATGTCGACGCTTTGCATCTTCTCAATATTTCTGTCCGTCTTGGGCTATGCACATTCTTTCTTTGATCGTGTGAACTACGTCCACAGTTGCCATGATCATCTTTGGTCCAAGGAGTTCACGATCTTCGACATCGTCCCAACTAAGTGGTGAACGACACTTCCGTCCATAGAGTGCTACGAACGGTGCCATTCCAATGCGTGCCTGATATCTGTTGTTGTATGAAAACTCCACAAGGTGTAGGTAATCTTCCCACGAACCTCTGAAGTCTAACATACAAGCTCTTAGCATGTCTTCCAGAATCTGAATTGTTCACTAAGACTATCCGTCCATTTGTGGATGGTAAGCCGTGCTGAAGTTCAGACTCATTCTCAGGCTAGCTTGCAGACTCTGTCAAAATTGTGATCGGAATCTGGTATCACGATCGGAGACGATGCAAACCGGTACTCCATGTAATCTCACGATCACCTGCATGAGTTCATGGGTATCAAATATAGTACACTTTGAAGGTTTAAATCATACTTTAGATTTATGCTTTTGCTAACGTCTCGGTAAATTAGTCAACTCGAAATGGAATAAAGTAAGCCGACTTGGTGAGTCGATCCACAATATCACATACTGCGCAGTTACCTTTTATGCTGCAAGGAAGGGTAGTCACAAAGTCCATGGTAATGTGCTGCTATTTCCATTCTGGGATTAGTAACGGCTGAAGTAGACCAGTGGTTCTGTGATATTCAGCCTTCACTTGCTGACACATCAAACACTCGGCTACACTCCTTGCTACTTCGTGCTTCATTCCATACCACCAGTAGTGTTTTCGTAGATCTTTGTACATTTTCGTACCACCGGAGTGTACAGAATAAGGAGAGCTGTGAGATTCTTTCATCAACACTTCTTGAATTGGATACACACAATCGACTTCCATATCTCAAGGATCTGTCTTCGTGGATGATGAATTCAGTTCGAAGTCTACTTTCTACTTGTTCTCGGATCTTTGTAGCTTGGCATCATTTGCTTGAGCTGCCTTGATCTGATTGAAAAGAGTAGACTGGACTTGTAAGTTCATCAAATACGAAGCGTTACCTGGTATAACTACTTCGATCGCCAATCTGTGAAATTCCTGCTATATCGTCCACTGAGCGGTGAGATTCATTGCTAATGGCTGGCGACTAACTGCATCAGGAACTACATTCACCTTCCCTGAATGATACTGTAGGTTAATGTTAAAGTCCGCCATGAGTTCTAGACATCTTCTCTGCCGCATGTTTAATTCCTTATGAGTAAATACATACTTAAGACTCTTATGGTCAGTGTATATATCCACTCGTTCTCCCAGAAGATAGTGGCACCAAATCTTAAGTGTGAAGATAACGGCTGCCAACTCCAGATCATGTGTTGGATAGTTGCGCTCATGAACTTTTAGCTGTCTTGATGCAAAAGCTACAACCTTTCCATGCTGGTGTAGAACACATCCTAATCCCTTACCGGACGCATCGCAATGCACAGCAAATCCTCCAGATTGATCCGGTATTACGAGAATAGGAGCAGAAAATCTTGACTTGAGTTATACAAAAGCGTTTTCACATGCTTCTGACCACACGAATGCTTCATCTTTATGTGTGAGCTTGGTCAGGGGTGCTGCAATTTTCGAAAAGCCTTCAATGAATCGTCGGTAGTATCCTGCTAATCCGAAGAAACTTCGTATATCCTTCACCGTCTTTTGTGTTTTCCACTCACTGACAGTCGATAGCTTAGCTGGATCTACTGAGATTCCTTCGCTTGAAACTATATGCCCTAGAAATCCGACTTGATCTAACCAAAATTCACACTTGCTGTACTTGGCGTAGAGCTGATGTTGTCGCAATGTCTCCAGTGCAATCCGTAAATGTTTAGCGCGTTCTTTCCAATTCTTTGAATACACCAGGATGTCGTCGATGAAGATGACAACGAACCTGTCTAAGTACTCTCAGAAAACTTGGTTCATCAGATTCAAAAATATAGCAGGTGCATTGGTCACTCCAAATGGCATTACGAGATATTCATAATGACCATATCGAGCCCTGAATGCCGTCTTCAGAATATCGGACTCTTTGACCTTCACCTGATAATAACCCGAACGAAGATCTAGCTTCGAAAATACACAAGACCCACTTAGCTGATCGAAAATGTCATCGATGCGCTGCAGTGGATACTTGTTCTTGATCGTCACTTCGTTCAGAGCTCGGTAATCCATACACATCCTATATGAACCTTCTTTCTTCTTTACAAGTAATACTGGAGATCCCCAACTTGAAGTAATGGGACAAATCCAACCTTTCTTCGGGAGTTTGTCCAACTGAGTGCGGATCTCCTTCAATCCTTGTAGACTTAGCCGGTACAGAGCTTTGATTACAGGTTGCGCACTAGCTAGAAATTGATGTTGAATTCAAGAGCTCGATCAGGAGGCAAACCTGATATATCTTCTGGAAATACATTCTCGAAATCTCGAACTACCTCTGGCTTCGATTCTTTTGCTTGTAATGCTGCAGCCACCGCCTTCTTTGGTTTTTCTTTGTAGATGCTAGGTTCCAAGGTACGGTCTCCACTCCTAAAATAGAACACTGGATGATTTGGTATTTCGAACACTACCCTCCTTTGGTGACAGTCGATGGTAGCGAAGAAAGTTCCCAGCCAGTCCATTCCCAAGACTACATCGAAGTTCGGTATGTCCAGCACCTTGAAGTTCGCATAAAATTCTCTACTGCAGACGACCACTGGACACAGATCGTATCCCAGAGTTGCTTTTAGAACGCCATTTCCTAAACTGACATTCCAGCTGGATACGAGCGGTTTAACTCGAATCGCATGAGTTCAGACGAACCGTTGCAACATAAAGCAATACGATGCTCTAGAGTGTCAAAGAGAGCTAGAGCAGGAAGGGAGGCTACTAGTATAGTACCTAAGTTGTGTGAGATTGGGTTTAGATATAGGAAAAGTTATAGAGATGTACAAGGTTTAAAAAGATGAAAGGATTGGGAGTTACTGGTAATAACTTGGCCTGTGGCTTCGACCTCTTCGACCGTCATTGTAAAAGCCTAACGTCGGAATACATTCCTCCTTGCTGAAGGCACATTCCTCTGTCCTTGGGGCATATTTCTCTGCCTTTGAGGCATGTTCCTCTGTGCCTGATAGAACTGATGTTGAGGCTGTGCGGGAGGTCCATCTGGAGATAGTGCAGGTAGGGCTAGTCGAGGTGCAGGAGCCTGAATGGCTGGCCGCTGCGGAATGGTGATTGCTGGTCGGGGTGCTGGAGCTGTGTTAAAACGATATGGACATGCTCCAATAGAGTAAGCAGATGCGCCACAAACTAAACACATGCCATTTGCACGCCTACAGTCCTTCGCCAGGTGTCCCGTCCTTTTACAGTAAAAACAAAAGTCTGGACTGGGCCGGTTAAATGTTCCTCCCGGTCTCCTGGGTACAAATGTCGGCCTAGAAGAGGCTCCTCCTATCATCTGTCTGGCAGGGCGTTTCATATCGGCAGTTTGCGGTCTTCCCTTGTTCTTCACCACTACCTCATAGCGTCAGGCAGCCTTTAGAGCAAGCTCATGGGTTGGGAAATCCCCTGTAGTGAGCGCAGCTTGAATTTCTGAGTCCAACCCTTGATGAAATCGTCGTGCCCGGATCTCAGCAGTAGGAATCAGGTATGCAGCAAATCTGTTACAACCTTGTGTTAGCAGTACAATGAGTGAAATCAGGAATTTGAATTTTAGACAATATCTTACCTGCTAAGCATAGTAAACTCAGCATCTTATTCATCCACAGACTTGAACCACATCGAACCTTATTGTAGATGAATGAACTGTTGCTCCATGTCGAAACGGACAGTCTCAGGGAAGTACTTCGCATCGAACAGATCATGAAATGTCTTATACTCGATCGATTAGGTGAGACGGCTTCTTCAGCCTTCCATCAGGCTCTGGCATAGTCTGTTAATTGCAGCTTCACAACTCTCGCCAAGGCAATACCTGGCACTTGTGCTACTGCCAGATCATCTTTGATAGAATGAGCCCATTCTTTTGCCTCCAGTGGGCTCTCTTTCCTAGAGAAATGTTTTGGGTGCGGTGCCCGGAATTACTCGACTCCGGGTGCCTCGACTTCGGGGCGGTGCATGAGGATGACAGTCTGCTGATGCTGACCCTCCAACAGGCTCTTTATAGGCTCAAGCAGTACCGTTTACTCATTGATAGGAGCTGCAACGGTAGGTGGTGGTGGTAGAATGGGCGGTGGGGTGTTGCTATTGACATTGGTACTGGTGTTGTTGGGAGAATCCATGATCTTGATAGAAAAAGGAATGGTTAGGATAGATTCAATAAATTAGAAATGTAAGGAATGTATAGTTACCGATTCTTATAATTCTTATGATATATTGCTTAAGACTTCATGCAGAACTGATCTGCATGGGCCGCCAACAAAACTTGTCACGCCCCACTTCCCATTAAACGGAAATGGTGACGTGGCAGGCCGCAACGCATTTACTAAGAAATAAATACGTTAAGCGTAATTAAGTAATATATAAAAATGTACAATAATGACAAGAGATATAAAATAAAAGAACAACTTTATTTACATTCATTTTTACATACAACTATTTTAAAAGTAAAGATATAATGAGTAAAGCAGTGCCTAAACAATGGCATAAAAAAATGAAAGTGCAGGTGAACTGGTAGTCAGGCTGAGTAGTGAGCTGGTCCAAATCCTCCTGGCTAGGCTCGATCTCCTGAGAGTCCGGTCCTCCTGACGAACATTCCAATGAAAGAAATAGAAAGGAATGTCGTCAGCGAACTAACGCTCGGTAAGTTCCAAAAGAAACAAAGAGAATATAACAAGTAATATGAAATGAACAGGTAAGTTTTGTATGATTGATTACTGGTATATGATAGCTAAGATAACGTGGTTGTTTGTAGCTTGATGCAAAAGGTATCCATGTATACGAGAGGAGTCCATCTTACCCCGTGGATTTCGGTAACATGTTGTACAAAGCCCCGTCATAACCCACGGGACAACGGCATGAGAATTCATGTAGGTGTCTTTTAAGTGATCTCTCGTGCCCGATATACGTTCTGTACCATTCTACACCTTTATTCCCTCGTAATATATTGTATATATTATATTTACAAGTCTTACCAAAACCATGGATACAAAATGTTCAAGTATTCATGTTCAGGATGTAATCAAGTATTCAAGTAGTCATGTTAAGTTATAATCATGGTTCGGTCAAGTCAAGTCAAGTATATATGTTTGATATTGATGTTTGGATTCAAGTATTCATGTTTGATTTTGGATTCAAGCTTGAATTGGATTCAGGTTTGAGTTTGGACTCAGACTGAGCCAGACACTTGTAAACAGATTTAGCTCTTGAATTAGGTTCGGGAGTTATCGGTAACTGCTGCACATGGACGACAGGATTTGTGTCTTTTTCCAAGACTATTACATTGATAACTCTGTTAAGTTGTCTACCTTAAATAGGCAAGCACTCACTTTCTCTAGCTCTCTGGGGCTCAAGAAAATCGATCCCTCTTAAAACTGTATTTACTAAAGTCCTTAAATATTGTTTTATATATATCTCGAGGGGGTTTTATGAAAAAATATATTAATATAGATTAAAATAAATCTCGAGGGTGATTAGTATTACTTAGGCTTTTCATGAGTATGGATTTTAAGTATTTGGGGTATTTTAGTAATATACACTTAACTTAGAAAGTTCATGGTTTTTTATTTAAAAACTTGCCTTTTGGTATCTTGATGGTATTTTATTGGCAAACTTGTTAATCTTTCATTTAGAGAAAAATTATAGGTTTATTATATTTGAAAATATAGCTTTATAATTTTTTTATATAATTTTTTAAAAATTAATTTTATTTTATTTTAGAAAATCGTATTTCTTAAAAACGTATTTAAATCTTTTCGAGATCGAATGCTCTGTGAGGAGGTCTGCATCACGCTCTACTAGCCTAAGGATGTGCGATAATCTGCACCATCCATTAGCGGGTTCCGTAAAGAGGGTTCTAGATGCATAATCGCAAAAGAAATGAAATACCGCTTTAAAACAAATCCGATTTTAGAATTAAGTGCTATTTTATCGTAATACTATTCTTCGAAACGAAAATACATACAATGAGTATCGTGCTATGAAACTAAGTGTGCATGTGGGGTAGGTCATTACCTTTGAAGTTTTCCTAAAGGTATTGTTTTAAAAAATACTAAAAGAGGAGTTTATAAAGTTCAAGGTATTTTAATGAAAAAGTTCTACTATGGTTCTTTCACTTGAGAATTTTGATGAAATTTGATTCTAAACATTAGGGTTTAAGCTTACAAGTGATGTAGTAAAATTAGATTGATTAAATCGTAAAAGAAAATGGAGTTATATGTTTTAGAAAAGAAGATATCAGTATTAACTCCACTTTTACCGATATAAAATTTGAAGAGTAATTTCAATAGAAAGGAGGAGATTCCAACCTCCATCAGTTGGCGCTGTTTGTAGGGTTCTCTAACATGACTACAAGGTTTCAGAAGGCATCAACCATGCCAATTAAAAAAATTTAGTGTGCTAAATAATCCAAACCAAGGATCTAACTAGTGGAATTAGGGTAAGCATGCATGTAATCAAACATTACACTAAGTGAATGAGGAATACAACCTTTATAGACCGGTCCTTCACTTCAAAACCTCCGTGTAGTAGTCCCTTCGCTCCAAGTAGTGGTCTCCCGGACTCTCACTAGGCTTCACTAGGCAAAAGGAATAAGCTTGCTTAAAGTCTTTGAGGCCGAAGATGATCTACGTTGAGAAATCTCCAACTCAAGCTACCTCTTCTCTATTTGGGAATTAGTGAAGCAAACAAGATAAACTAAATGGCTAATCTAGTGTAGGTTGATGAAGTAGGATTTTTGCTCACTTTAGAATTCTTTTTCTCACTAATTTTCTTCATCTCCTGAAAACCTAGAGAGCACTTTGAGATGAAGAAGAAGATGAAGTGGAGAATCTTATGAGTGAGAATAGCAACCACGAGTGAGATAATATCCCATACTAACTCTTGTAGAGACTTAACCATGGCTAAAGATAATGGTTGGGTTAATAAATATCTTAAGTAAAACAAAATTAGTGGACTAAGTCAATGGTTCCACAAGCTTCCACAAGCTTCAACCATATGTTAATTTCCAACTAATTTTGATTTACCTTAAATAAATAAACACCCTTAATTATCCATGTCATGGTGTGAGTCTCATACACCCATGTAGCATGTAGTAACAAGCATGACACAATAATATATATCACATATATATTAAATGTGCACAAGTGAGAAAAAGAAATGCTTAAGTGAGCTAATATTAGTTAATGTATGTTAATATATCAAATATATATATATATATATATATATATATTTGTACATTAAATTATTAAATCAACACTTGATTTAATAATCCAGTTATATCACATATAACCGACTAATATCATTTCTATCAACTTATCGAATCAACACTTAATTCGATAACCCGGCTATATCACATATAACCGACCGATATCACATATCGTAAGAATAGAATACGGTATCACATACACGTATTAATCTCGGTCCCGTACATATCACATATGTGCTCCTACTTCGTTTCGCCTGAGCCAGAAAACCTCTATGTAGGACTCTAAAGACTCGTCAATACGCCGGCAGTAGGTGATGATCATATCAGTCACCCACAAGCCGTCAGCGGTATTAGCTGGACGTAACGGCTACCCGGATATTGAGCGATCAGAAGATCAACAAGCAAGCCTGCTCATACTCCAGTGAATCCAATAAGTAACACTACCGTACAGTCCGGTCTCTTCGTCTGATATGTTGCATATCTATTCTAAGGGTGGTAAATATTAGACCCCAGTAACTTGATAAGTTATGCCGATGTAAGGCTCATAATGGATTGAGAAACTACTGATAACACTTACCAGTAAATCTTCATATCATCCAAGGCCAGGGACTTCCTGTTATAGCCAATCGAGCACAATGCAACATCAACCCCCAATACCGGGAGAGACGAATCCCCTCCTATCGCTCATTGCCTCCAAGTGACTCGGGATTGCACCCAAAAACCACCATTTTGCACGTTCTCTTGAACGTGGTAAGGTGGAAATCAAAGCACAATGGGAATCATACAAGATTCTATGGCGATCTCGGGTCTACAGACTAACTTGTACCAGCGTCACCAGAGAACTGCTATCTGACGTGAGGAATAATACCATCTAGGAGTTCTCGGCGAGTCATGTTCAGTGTACCCAGTCTCCACTAAGCACCCGTATACCATCTTTGATATCAAACACCAATGGATGTGGGATTATCCATCGCCCATCATATGGGTCAAGAAGCATTACGCTAGTCTACTCTGGAATATCGATGCCCCGTATCGATACACCCATGACTAGGAACATATTAAATGATGAACTTGTGGACTATCCTGGCCCCACTAGTATGATCTGCATCATAATCCTGATAGTCAAGTATACATCCTAAGGGCTTTACCAACATGTGAGAGCAAGACAGTACCATAATACAAGTCTACATATTAAGATAAAGAGTAACCAGATAGCATACTATCATGTCGAGCAAGAAAGTCCTCTCTATATATGTCCAAGCATCCACTATAATATACATTCATGTACAATAATGGCCTCCAGGGCATATATATAACTAACAATCTCCCACTTGCACTAGGGCCAGTTGTTGTAGTATCTCATACCCAACATCCCGAAGAGTCTCTCAAATTGTATCTGGGGTATTGCCTTCGTGAGTGGATCCGCTGTGTTATTCTTCGTGTCAACTCTCCTGACCTTGATCTCCCGGCAATCAACTATCTCCCGGATCAGGTGATACCACATCAGAATATGCCTGGATCGCTGATGGAACATGGGTTCCTTGGATGCTCGATGGACGGAACCACACCAAGTTTGGTTATGAACTTCTTCATCCAGACAGCCTCTTTGGCGGCATCGTTGGCAGCTATGTATTCAGCCTCCATTGTCGAGTCTGCCACAGTTTCTTGCTTGGAACTCTTCCAACAAACTGCCCCTCCATTGAGGGTGAAGACAAAACCCGAGACCGACTTAGAGTCGTCCTTATCACTCTGGAAGCTTGAGTCGGTAAAGGACTCCACTTGGAGTTCACCGTTACCATACACCAAGAGCATTTCTTTAGTCCTTCTCAAGTACTTAAGATTGTTCTTCACAGCTGTCCAATGATTCTCTCCAGGATCTGGTTGATACCTGCTTACAACACCCAGTGCGTACGCTGCATCTGGTCGGGTACATAACATCACATACATGATAGACCCGACTGCCGAAGCATAGGGTATACCTTGCATGCGAGCCCTCTCCAAATCAGTCTTGGGGGACATCTCTTTGGAGAGAGTGATTCCTGAGATCGTGGGTAAATTCCTACACTTGGAATCCTCTATACTAAACCTCTTTAGTATGGTGTCAATATACCTGGATTGGGACAATTCCAGTATCCGTTTAGATCTATCTCTATCTCTATAGTTCTTAATCCCCAGGATGTATGAGGCATCACCCAAATCTTTCATGGAGAATCTTTGTGATAAGAAGAGCTTGACCGAGTGCAGCATAGGAACATCATTTCCTATCAAGAGTATGCCATCCACGTACGAGGAAGACGACCTTACTCTCTGCCACCTTCTTGTATATACAAGGTCCATCTACGTTTTTGACAAAGTCAAACTCTTTGACTGCCACATCAAAACAGATGTTCCAACTCAGCGATGCCTACTTTAACCTGTAGATTGATTTAAGCATCTTGCACACCTTTCTACTGCTCCCACTGTCCATGAAGCCCTCTGGCTGAGTCATGTACACGCTCCCTTCTAAATCACTATTTAGAAAAGCGGTCTTAACATCCATCTGCCAGATTTCATAGTCATGGTATGCAGCGATGACAAGTAGGATCCGGATGGACATAAGCATAGCCACTGGAGAAAAGGTTTCATCATAATCCACACCTGGTCGTTGACGAAAACCTTTTGCAACAAGTCTAGCTTTGAAAGTCTCAACTTTTCCATATACACTAAGTTTCTTCTTAAAGATTCATTTGCTCCCAATGGGTTTTACCCCTTCGGGAGCAACATCCAAAGTCCATACTTTGTTGGTGTACATGGATTCCATCTCAGATCGCATTGCATCCTGCATGCGGGGAATGATTCAATGACCCAATGGGTGCCGGACAGTTTGACACCCCGATCTCAGGGGAGACCAGGTCGTTGTTCCGACACCCACCGCGTTCTCTCACCCCCTGAGAAGGTGTCGATCAGTTCGCCTGGTACCAGGCACGACCGATGCCTCCACTCCCGTCGAGGCCGCGCAAATGTCGAACTTCGGGACTACTCAAGAAGGGCCTCGTCCGAGGATTTAAGAAATGTGATAGAGCGAAACCGAAGCCGCACCGTCGCGCAAGACCGGAGCAGAGATAGCTGACACCCCGACTATGGAGAATCCTCGGGATACCACCAACGGATCGAGGCCCTCGAAAAGAAGATTGAGGACATACGACAGGACGACCACATGGCCGATGAAGGAACGAAGTACTCCGCTGATTCACTCATAAGACCATTTACATAACGACTCCGAGCCGAGCGTGTCTCGTCCAGGAACAAACCGCCCAAAGTGCCTCTTTTTGACGGAAAGTCTGACCCGAAGGACCACTTGGACGCGTTCACGGCCGCCATGAGCTTCCAAGACAACTCGGATGCAGCTCAATGCAGGGATTTCTCCACCACCCTTTTCCGAGCTAGTCGGGATTGGTTCCGAGGGATTGCGCCATGCTCCATCTCAACCTTTGATGAGCTGGCTACCAAATTTCTCTGTCATTTTGTCGGTAACCGACGACAGAAAAAGACGATCGACTACCTGTTCACCGTCAAGAGCGGAGATAAGGAATCCTTCAAGGGGTATGTCACCCGCTTCTACAATGCCCTCCTGGAGGTTCCCGAGCACCGCGACGAAACAGTTATCACCGCGCTGAGGTCGGTTCTTAGGCACAAATAGTGGCTCCGCTCTTTTGCATTGGTACAACCTAAAACCATAGCCAAAGTGAAAGCATGGACCAAGCAAGAAATCCAACTCGAGTCAGAGGTGAAATCCAACCTGCCCAGAGGCGACCAAGCAGACCGGAAAAGACAGGACAGGGAAGAGAAAAAGAAAGTCATTCGTCCGAAACCTTATTCCCTAAGGTTCCAGGAGTACACTCCTCTGAACATTTCCCAGACCGAGCTGTTAGAGGAGGCTAAAGGCGAGAGATTCTTTAAGCTTCCGCCAGCTAAACAGAGGACGGGCAAGCAGCTTCATGGCCTGTACCACGCCTATCACAGGTCACAGGGTCACCCGACCGAGAGCTGCAAGCAACTCCATGACTATATCGAGGAATTGATCCGCTCTGGCCACCTGGCGAAATACCTGTGAGACAAGCGACAAACGGAGCGGGAACAAAAAGACCAAACCCCACCCGGGGAGTTAACAATCGGGAAAATCATGGTCAGTTCGACGGATCCAACTCTGGAAAGTAGGGGGAACCACCACCTCCTGCCAGTCGGGGGCGTAAGTGATCCACCCGATAAGAAATGCATGAAGGATGACCCGATCATCTTCACCGATGAAGACCTTCATGGCATATCACTTCCTCACAATGACCCTCTTATGATAACGGCCCGAGTTCACCGTTGCGAGGTCCAGAGAATATCGGTCGATTCAGGGAGCTTAGCGGATATCCTATTCTACGATTGTTTCCAGCGTATGGGATTGGATTCATCCGACCATCAGCCGACCTTCCACGTTCTCTCTGGGTTCACTAACCATTCCGTCCCGCCCGAGGGATCAGTCACCCTCCTCCTCAATATTGGGGAAGCAGGCAAGACACGAACCATACCGGTGAACTTCCTTGTTGCTAAGGTCCTGTCATCCTGTAACATTCTCCTGGGACGCCCTACCTTAAATTCCCTCCGGTTTCAGATCTCGACTTTCCACCTTGCGCTCAAATTCCCTTTAGATAATGGGGGAATAGGATGGTCCTATAGGGACCAACAAACCGCCAGGATCTACCTCACCTCAACGTCCTCCGCCGGAGAGCAAGGCGATGATTTTAAAGACGCACATGATCCTCAGGGGTCTTTAGATACACGCGACGACCGAAAGGAAGTTCGAGGCGCCCCGGTGGAAGCATTGGCAGAAGTTCCCCTAAAAGAGGGAGTCAACGGCTGGACAATCCGGGTCGGCTCTCTCTTGTCATGGGACATCCGTGAAGGCCTGATCCATTTCCTCCGAGACAACTCAGATATGTTCGCTTAGACACCAGCGGACATGCCCAAGATCAACCCCAAGACTATCTCCCACAAGCTCGGGGTCGACCCGAAAGCCAGGCCGATCCGACAAAAGAAGAGAAGTTTTGCGCCGATTAAATAGAAGGCAATAGAGGACGAGGTGGATCAATTGCTCGCTGCCAACTTCATTAGAAACCTGGATTACTCGGATTAGCTGGCGAACGTGGTCATGGTCAAGAAGGCAAACGGGAAATGGCGCATGTGCGTCAATTTCACTGACCTGAACAAGGCTTGCCCCAAAAACAACTACCCACTTCTTCGGATAGACCGGCTAATGGACAGCTCGGCCGGCCATAAACTACTTAGCTTCATGGACGCCTTCTTCGGATATAATTATATCTGAATGAATCTGGCCAACAAAGAGCTGACAGCCTTCACCACGGATCGGGGGTATACTGCTACAGGGCAATGCCTTTCGGACTCAAGAACACCAGGGCCACGTACTAGCGACTGGTCAACAAACTTTTCAAAACACAGATTGGGAAAAACATGGAAGTCTACGTCGACGACATGCTTGTAAAATCCGCCTCGTCGGCCGGACACGCTGCGGGCTTCGGCGAAGCGTTCGATGTCCTGAGAAAATACAAGATGAAGCTGAATCCAGCTAAATTCGCATTCAGCGTCACAAGCAGGAAATTACTCGGTTTCATAGTTACCCATCGAGGAATCGAGGCAAACCCAGAGAAAATCAGAGCCATCTTTAACATGACAATGCCCAAAAGCAATACCGATATCATGCGACTCAACGGGAGGGTGGCTGCATTGAGTCGCTTTATGTCCAGAGCTGGGGAAAATTGCCTCCCATCTTCAGAGCCCTTAGAAAAATTCCCAGGTTTGAATGGACCGAGGAATGGCAAAATGCTTTAGAACAACTTAAGGCCCACCTGGCGACCCCGCCTCTTCTCACCAGACTGGTCGAAGGCGACGAACTGTTACTATATTTAGTTATCTCCGACCAAGCCGCGAGCTCAGTGCTCGTCAGGGAATTCGAAGGGACGCAGAAGCCGATCTACTATGTGAGCCATGTTTTCAATGACGGGGAAACATGATACACGGCTATAGAAAAAATAGTCCCGGCATTCGTCTTCGCTTCCAGGAAGTTACGACACTATTTCCAGGTGCACACAATCCTCGTCCTCACTGAAAGACCTCTAGGAAATATTCTCGCCTCCTCCGAATCATTGGGCTTCCTAGAGAAATAGAGATGGGAACTGTCCCAATTCGATATCAAATACCGACCCAGACAGGCCATCAAAGCCCAGGCCCTAGCTGATTTCGTTGTCGAGTGCACCATTCCCGCAAGGGAAGGAACGACTGCTCAAAGCCCTGACTCACAACCTTTGGTCGAGGAAGTACCCGGCCTAATCTCGGATTGGATGCTCTATGTAGACGAATCCTCTATAGAAGAAGGAAGTGGGGCAGGCCTGATCATCCGAGGCCCGAACAACGCGGAAATGGAATATTCCCTAAAGCTTGGTTTTAAGGCATCGAACAATGCCGCGGAGTACGAGGTCTTATTGGCAGAACTACAAATCGCCTCTGGAGTGGGGTTGAAGACCATCCGGATACGTAGAGAATCTGCGCTAGTGGTCGGCCAAGTAACCGGTCGTTTCAAAGCACGAGAACCATTCATGATAAAATACCTGGCAGAGGTAAAAAGGCTTTGAAGAAACTTCGATGAAGTCCAAGTGGAGCAAATATCTAAAAGTAGGGGTTCATCCAAAGGACCGAGCCGAGGCCCGTCAGCTTCGAGCAAAAGCTCGCCATTTCGTATGGAGCAAATAAAACCTATACAAAAAGTCATACACTCAACCCCTGCTCCGGTATGTCGATCTACACAATGCAGACTACATCTTACGGGATATACACGAAGGGGTCGGAGGGGCGCATCAAGGGGCCCACAGCCTGGTCTAAAAGACACTGCTCTAAGGGTACTATTGGCCAGGAATACATCAAGAAGCCGAGAAACTAGTTAGAAGATGCAAAAGCTGCCAACTCTTTCGCAGCGTTCCTCGCCTCCCCGCCACCGAACTAACGCTGCTAAGTTCCCCTTGGCCATTTGCACAGTGGGGAATGGATATGGTGGGTCATTTCCCCACCGGCATGAGTAGACACAAGTACATTCTTATTGCGATAGACTACTTCATAAAGTGGATCGAAGCCGTGCCCATCAGGAAACCAGACGCCACCTCTACAATAAAGTTCCTATAGAACAATATAATCTTCCGGTTCGGAATCCCGAGTTGCATTGTCACCGACCATGGGACCAACTTCAAGAATGAAAAAGTCAAAGAGTTTTGCGGTGACTACCACATATTGATGAAGTTCGCCATGGTAGCACACCCCAATGCAACGAGCAAGACGAAGTAGCAAACCGAGACGTCATTCGCGGGCTTCGGGCTCGCCTGGAAGGGAGGCAAAGCAGCTGGGTCGAGGATCTTCCTCATGTGCTCTGGGCACTGCGGGCATCAAGGAAAATGCCAACGGAAGAAACCCCGTTCAGCCTCTGCTACGGTACCGAAGCAATGGTCCTTGTAGAAATTGGATTGCACGGTTATAGGGTCGAACACTTTGATGACGAAGCCAACACTTTGGAACTACGAAGCAACTTGGACATCTTGTTAGAAAAACGAGATCGAGCGCAAATCAGAGCAGTCGCCTATCAGCAGTAAACCGCCCGCTACTACAATTCCCGAGTTAAGTATCGAGCCTTTAAGACAAGAGACCTGGTCTTATGGATAAACGAGTTCGTAGACCAAGGGAGGCTATATAAGTTCTCCCCGAAGTAGGACGAACCATTTCTCGTAACGGAAGCGTTGCCCGGTGGAGCCTATCGCCTCCAGGACTCTGGAGGGCGTAATTTTCTCCGGCCATATAACGCCGAAAAGCTTAAGTTGTATAGATAAACATGTACCCTCTTTTAAATAATGCAATTCCTTTCCGCATTAATTAAGTTTTCCAAACTGAGTCCTCTCACAGAATAGACTATTGCACCGCCCCAGGGCTCCAGCCCTTCATTCCTTTCCTCGGCCCCGAGCTTGGGGGTTGGAGGAGGCACAAGTCAAAAAAAATGTATGGAAAGGAGGAAAGAGACAATACACCATAACCTTAACCAAATAAAAAAATATTTATTTAGAGGTATTATGGGCTCCGCAGCCTTACAACCATTATGTAACGACCGTGTTTTCTAATACCTAATAAAAAAAATATTTTATTTAAATTTCTAGTATCAAAAAATTATTTACTTGTTTCATTGTTAGAAATTTTTTTTTGTAATATTAATAATTTTCAGAGCAGTGAAATATAATTTAGGGAATTTTCTAAAATCTATTTATTATTTTCCAAGGCTTAAAATGTTTTAATAAAATTTTATAATGCCTGAAAATAATTTGCATATTTTAGTATCGATTAAAATAATTAATTCGTAATTTAAAATGTTTTAAAGGATAAACTAGATTTTAATAACTAGCTAAAACCATAGAAATTGATATATTATTTAGTTTTAGCCCAAAATTATTTTTATACTAAAGATAACAATAAAATATATTTTCTAAAATTTTTCCATAATTTTCCCGTATTTTAAAACTATTTTAAACAATTTTTAAAACCAAATTCAATTTTTTAAAAAATAAACAGATTATTATTTTATTTATAAAAAAAATATATTTAAATCCCCTTGATCCCGGACCGTTGGATACAAGATCCAACGGCCCAGAACCCACCGACGGCGCCCACGTGGTGGGGACCACGTGAAAACGCGTGATCCCCCCATGCGTGACGCGTGGCGCTCAATTGAGTGGGCGCGGCGCGATCCAGACCGTTGGATCTTGATCCAACGGCTGAGATGAAGGGCGGCAGCGGCTAATCATCAGCGGAATCATAGGCAATCATTGGCGGCATGGATTTTGGGATATATTAACTGAATTTTTGGATTTTATGGTTGGCAATAAAACCCTATAAATAGGCAGTTCAAACATTGATTTCTCACACATTAGAACTCCAAAAATTCTGAAAAAATACCAACGCCTTCGTATCGACGACGCCAACGCTACGGCTCCACCCAATCACCAAGGAAGAATCTGAGCATGGAGCTATTGAGGAGTTTGCACAAGCCTTCGTTTTGAACCCGTCTACATCCAACTCTAATCAAAGGTAGGATCCGCCTCTCTCCACTCTATCTGTCGCCTTCTTCTTCTTTTTTCCAATAACCTTAGTTTCGAATTCTAATCAACAACCCCCATTAAAATGATGTTATAATATTCTTGCATGCATATTCTTTTGTACCCTTAATGATGATAATCTTAACATATGATTAAAATGGTTTCCGTAATCACTCCTATATGCCAAAAAATGCTGCACTCTCATACAATATGGAATGTGATATGCTTAATGTTATAACCCATGTGGTATCACTTCACCCCTCACATACCCACACTTACTCATACTACCAATTTGATTTCGAAATAGGTTCTTCCACAAAAATACCCTCGTTTTGTTAAAAGGTTATATTTGTTTAAAAAAAATCCACATGAGATAAGATATTTGGAATAATTATTTTAGATACGATATAGATATATAATTTTACTTACACTTTTTCATCAACTACTTTAGTTTTGTTAAAAATCCCTTCACCTTTTGAAAGGAGATAATACTAAATTTAAATAACGGTATATGGTTTTTCCAACTTAGCCCCTTTCACTCGAAATGATATTTTTATATAAATTCTTCTTAAAATGTTAACTAAGGTTTAATGAGTTACCCTAAGAATAGGGTAATGTTTTACGCTAGTACCTCGTGGTTGATAGGCAATCGTCCTTGAAAATGACACAAATCCTGTCGTCCATGTGCAGCGGTTGCCAACACGAACGTATTTTCTAAAACATTACATCAAACTTAAAACACTATAATTTTATAAAACTATTATTCACAATAAAAAACCTCAATCCATCCTAAAAAGAGATAATTTCATTTAAATATCTTGACCTTTACTAAAAGGCTATTTTCAACAAAGACCATAACCCTTATAAATGATATTTTCCAAAAGGATATCTAAAACTTTATTAAAAGATAATTTTTCAAACAAATACCATAACTTTTTATTAAAAGGATATTCTCTCAGTAAAATATTATGGGTTTCCAAAACGATAAATATTCCAAACATCATGGTTTTTTTAATAAACAATAAAAATAATTAAACACTATTATCCTTTATTAACTAAATGTTTTATAAGATGATACGAAATACATTACAAACTTTAAAAGATAACAAGACAAAACGAGCGGTTGTGGAAGGCCATATTAAATGAGATCAAGTTCTTGATTACAAGTCTATGGCATATACAACACATGATACTGTTAGGGTTAGAATGCGCGGACCTAGGTATGGAATACTTATTGAGAAGATCCCGATATTCCGGGTGACCAGTCTGATGTACGGATGACTATACATATATGAAGATCCCTGCAGGCAGGGTGACCAGTCCAAAGTGTGGACGACCACTAACCCGATATTCGGACGAATACTAACCCTATTTGAGGGCGAATGATCCAAAATGTGGATAACATACAATGTGGAAATTCCATGCATAGAGGTATACGCACTAACTCTAAACCTTTATACTGAACCAGGGGATGGGTAGTTTGATTAGGCAAGGGGATTCGGAACTCGGATTCCCCTACTACTCGATCATGATCCCGGGAAGTGAAACGGAATATTTCACTTCCCCAGTTGTTGTTCCGTGGCCACAACGGAATAATCGCAAGTATTCGGACCCTTGTTTAACAAACTAAAACGTTTACAATACCTATTGATTTTCAACACTAAACTCGCATCATGTGCTATACCCACCGTTACCTTATCAACCTTTCTTCATGAGACATGAGTTATTCAGTATCTTGGATGCGGATATTTTACCAGTTTAGACTTGTTGTTTATTATGGAACTGAAGGGTGGTAATAACTGTGCACTTGAGTGATATTCACGCTAGACAAAGCTCCATCGTAGTTATGGGACACCTTTCGGGGATGTTCACGCTACCGCATTGATTGCCACCTCAGGCACGAGCACGAGCTCATATTGCTTCCAGCTAGTCATGGATACCTCAAGGATACAAGTATGTTCACCAGTCAATTCCATCAATACACACCTGGTTTAACCTGATCTAACTCTTAGACTGAATATTCGTTTGACTTGACTTGAACCTTTACCAAATATATACCTCACACAACCTACTCATATTCACATATAGCTCTTTCAACATATCTAATTTGCATACAACTTCATTCCTTTATACACATGTACATTATATTCATTATATTTATATACACCTGTTCGTTTCTATATCTTTACTTCCTTATGAGGCTATCCTACCCGAGTATAACTCGCTGACGGACCTTCCTTTTCTTCCTCTATCTTTGGAATGTCCGTCAGATGAGAATGAGTATTATGATAAAGATCAAGGAGTGGAGCCAACTAATGAAGAACATGCAGACTTGACGACGGAAGATTAGCTAGATTTGAATTTTTGTTGTTGCCCACATGTTTAGGGCTTTTGTTTCTTCTCGATGTAATTAAACTACTTAGTTTATTTTACTCTTTCTTTTGGGATGTAATAAAGTTTGGTTAATGGAAATAAATTCCTTTCGCTTTTATTACTTTGATTTTGGTACACACCCTGCATGTTAGATATTCATAAGCTTAACGTAACTGTATTGAATAGACTACCTTCAATACAGTTAGGTTGCGCCACGTCATCCTTCGCCTCCTTTTGGGAAGTGGGGCGTGACACATTACAGCAAAGGAGGAAGAGGATTAAGAAAATATCGGCGATAATACTCGGAAGAAAGCTCCTCCAGCTGAGCCTAGGCAGCCTCCGCCCGCTCCCTTTGATGGTACCCATGGACCCTAGAAGCCACGGACTCGTCAGGGTCCCCATCCACCGAACATGACGCAACAACCAACCTTTGCAGGAAACACTCAAGAAGAAGATCTATCGAGCGGTCCCGCCTGCTCTTCGAGATCAGGCCAAACTCGTGGACCGTATACATTTTATCAAACGCCTCATCCATTGAATGCAGAGATAAGGCGTTGTACATACCCGGGGAAGACCTCCATATCACGTAGATTAGCACTTGCAGGAGAGGAGATCGTCGGGGAATTATGCGTCCACAATAGCCCTCCAAGCGGCCTATCACGGCCTCGTACGTCTCTTCGGAACGATCGAGATTATAAAAATACACGTCGTCCCGAGATATGATCTCCATGATGGTGTATACACGACCGGTCATCTTCAAGAAACACACGACTAAGAGGAAACCAATATAAGAATTCGAAGGTGAGACCATACCTTCGATATTTATAGCCTCAACAACAATCTTCCAACGGCCGAGATCTTCTCGCGCAACAACGCAAATCATGGAATATTGCACTTTGCCGATAAGGTACTGCCACGTGTCATCCGTGACGGTCACTGTCACGCCCCGCTTCCCGGTGTACGGGGAGGGGACGCGGCGAGGCCTGCTACGTATTTACTCCGAAGTAAATACGCTAAGCGTATCTAAGCAATATAAAGTAAAAGGTACACAAGAGTCATGAATATAATGAACGACAACTTTATTTATTAAACATTCTTTTACAGGTACAACTGAAATGTAAATACATAAATAGAAAGCGATGCCTAAACAATGGCATAACTGAAATGAAATAAATATGTACAAGTATCTAAAACTCCGGGTCAAAAGCAAACTGCTCCAAATTCTCAGTACTGTGCTCGGTCTCTAGTGCGTTCGAATCACCTGACAACATTCCAAAGAAAGAAGAAAGGAATGTCGTCAGCGAAAATCGCTCGGTAAGTCCCAAAGATGAGTAGAAATAGAATAAACAGAAAGAGAATATGACTATTAATGTTTGATTATATTGTTAACGCGGTTGTTTGTAGCTTGGTACAGAATATGCCAATGTATACGAGAGGAGTCCCACCATTCCGGAGACTAAGGTATACGGAGCACAAGGACCCGTTTAGCCACGGTACAACAACAATAGATATTCAGGTTAGGTGTATTAAGGTTATAGTCTCGTGCCACATCTAACACATTCCGTACCAATCTACCCCTTATAAACCCCGCGATGTCTTTTGTATTTATTGTATTGTTTTGATATATAGCTGGATGATTTGCCGAAACCACGATATCAGTAAATGGAATGGATATAAACATAGAGTTATGTAGACGGAGTATATTCATGGTTCGGTTCGGTCAATATAGATTGAATAGACGGATTCATGGATTCATATTGTATTGTAGTTTTATACTTGAATCACATTCAAGTCAGATTGATTAGATTGAGACTCGGTCTGAGTCAGACACTTTGAAAAGAAATTGAAATCCTGAATTAGTTTTGATGTTATCGGTAACTGCTACACATGGACGGCGGGATTTGTGTCTTTTTCCAAGACAATTACTATGTTGATAACACCGTTTGATAGATTGTCTACCTTAGATAGGCAAGCACCACATTCTCCAGCTCCCTGAGGCTCAAGAGAATTGGTCCCGCTTAAACCTATATTTACTAGGGTTCTTATTGTAAATTAGTATAACTTGAGGGGGTTTTCTGTAAAAATAGTTTGATATAATTTCAAAATACACCTCAAGTATTTAATTATCGTCTTTAGGGTTTTCGTAGATGTATATTTTATAAAAGTGAAATTTCTAGTTAGTAGAACCTAGTTTTCATAGTATATGGTATTTTATTGAAATATCGGTATTTTGCATTGAATTGTAATGGTATTTTCATGTAATGGTGATTCCTTTGATTTAGAAAACTTGGAATATTTATATAATATAATTAAAATAGATATTTTGATAATAGTTATATATATATAAAAATAAATTTTATTTATTTTTTGTAGAAATCTCATTTTCGAAAGAAAAATGCATTAAAATCCCATCGAGATCGAATGCTCCTTTCGGAGGTCCGCATCTCGCTCTACTAGACCCAAGGATGTGCGATAATCCGTACCATCCTGAACGGAGTCCCCAGAAGTGGGTTGTAGAGGCGCAATTGCAAGGAATTGATTAACACACTTTTTAAAGAAATGGTTTTGCAAGTTTTGATGGTATTTATTTGTAATATCTTATTATCCCATAACTATATTCCCAAAATTTCATCGTGCTATATCAAAGATGTGTGTTGTGATGAGGTAGGTCATTTCCTTGTGAGTTATCTAAAGGTAATACAAGTATTATGTGAATTATGGTAAAATGTAAAGTATGTGGTATTTTACCGTAAAAATACAATAAAAATTGCATAAAAGATTATTTTGAGATGAAACTTATTTTAATGTGTTTGTTAATATTTGTTAAATATTATATGAGAGTATGGTATTTTATTGATTAAGAAAAATAGAATTTTAAAGAAAAACCGAATCGGAAGTCGGATTAACTCCGCTTCCGTCGGGTTTTAGAAATTAAAGTTTTTAGAATAGAAGATGAGAGGGGGAGAGGGAAATTAATGGCTAGGGAACAAGAGAAGAGAGAAGGGAAACTAAGTCGGGGCATCGTTTAGTCGCCGGAATCTCCTCGGAATTTCGCTGGAACTTTGCCCTTCGCTAACTCCATTTGCACACTATAAGGACTTGAGAATTTTGAGAGTTTTGGCAGAGAATTTCTTAGTGAGGATGTGTAAAATAGAGTGTGGTATTTATAGGAAAAATTAGGGTTTAGAGGGTTAAAGAATGCATTAAAATTTGCATTAAAAATTGGAATAAAGGGGCATTATATTGTTCTTTGTATGAATGCAGAGTATTCAAACAACATGGGAGAAGTGGGGTAGGCCAAGGGGTGCTCGGGCAAAACTATCCGAGCATTCCCTACGGTTTAGCCCGGCGGTGCCGGTCTAGGAGGCCCTCTCGCCGATTGTTCATATCAGATTTTTGCATTATTATATCACCCATTCTTAATCACATTGCATATAAGTAGGTACTTTTGATCCATGTCTGCTAAATAGTTGCAGGTTACAGGTTTTCAGCTCGTTACAGTGAAATTCATGAAAAATCGCTACAAATGTGAGACTACGACGAACAACAGATGAATCCGTATGATGCCGCCTACCAGTTCAAGGAACAAATGGAAAATCATTAGACAGTTCAATGCACAAAGCATAAGGGCAGCACAAGATCCAAGACTTCAACACGGAGCTTAAGGAAAAAGTCCACATCATTCTGCACTGTTGGAAATCTGGAAGGAGATTGAAGAGATTCTGAGAGACCAAGTGAAGAAAACAGAATATAAAAGCAACTTGAAGAAACCCTGAAAAAGTGGGCCCATGAACCCACCAAATGGCCGTGGAACCGCGGCCAAACAGGCACTTCTACCGCGGTTCCGTGGCCGTGCAGTGCACGTGTCGGTTGAAGTGTCGGTACTTTGACTCGGCTCTCTCGGGGTAGTTTTGTAATTTCATGTATGGATCAGAATGTAAACCTAGGATTTTTCTATCTATAAATAGGAGAGCTCAAAACCAAATTAAGTGTGCCTCTTTTAAGGTGCCTCTTTGGAGGATGCCTCTCTTTACTTTGATGCCTCTTTTGAATTCTTAGATCTAAATTTTAATTCCAATTGTAATGCATTGTTGAGAGGTCATCAATAGTGTAAGTTTTATTTTTTTATCTCGCATTCTTTTTATCTGAATTTTAATTCCTGCAATTTTTTATCTGTTCTTTTAGTATCTGCAATTTAGTTCATCTATTAAAATAAAAAAAAATTTATTGTTATCTTCCTAATGAGTGAGTAATTTCTCACTTGTTAGGGATAGGAGAGGGAAGGTTTGAGAGAAGGAAATCTCTCTCACTCCTTTCTTTGCCCAAATAATTTTAATTTAAGGACTCTCTTTAATTCAACCATAATCCGCTCACTACGGCAGCCTATCCTACATGATAGCGGTGATTCTCTAGTTAGACCGGTTGTGATTGAATTAACCGGAGTTAGGGCTAAGAGCCAAGAACGGACGGACAAGGACCAAAAGGAAGAAACTAAGTTTCTTCCCAGTCGTGCTAATCCCCGTTGTTGCCGATTACCCTGACACCTTTATTCACAACTAAGGCATTGAAAGAAGTGAGAAGATCTCTATTTCGAACTAACATAATCCTAACCCTAGCAAGCTTTTTATCAACTTAATCTCATTCATAGATCTTAAAACAAAACCCAACTTAATTGGACTTAACTCGTTAGAAAATAAAGAAAAGGATTCTTTCTTCCTGTGGATCGACTCGTACTCAACCGGCTAGCTACCAAGCGACACCGTCTTGATTGCGATAAATTTAAACACAGAAAATCTCTACCAATCAAATGGCGCCATTGCTAGGGAGACGGTAGTCTCTTTCTTTGTGTAATTTCGGGTTAATTAAAAAAAATTTTAAAAAAATTATAAAAATTGAAAAAAATTTAAAACAAAAAATAAAAATAAAAATAAAAATAAAAATCATCTTGCTATTTTTGAAAGGTTTTTATGCAAGTGTGCAGGCTTGGAGCAAACTCTGTTTCAGATCTGGAGCAAACACAGTGAACAAATCCAGAAATAGGAGATCTGAACAGGTAGAGGAAAACCAACTCAGCACAGAGACAAAGTCAGAAGATCCAAACTCACTGATCGCCGCGGAACCGCGGCAGAAGCAAGGGTTTGACCGTGGAACCGCGGTCAACTGGTGACGTCAACACCCAGTTTTCTCTGTAAGTATTTCTTTTCTCCTCTCCTCTCCTCTGCACTCCACTCAAAAAAATTTCATGCAGGTTTCTTTGCACAGATTCTCTTTCCTCTATCCAATAAATTGTTTTTGTGCAGGATTATTTGCACTGCCAAATAAAAAAAAATTTGCAAGTATTTTATATTTTTTGGTGTGTTAACTGCTTTGCATAATTAATACGGAATCTAAGGGGCTATAACACCAATCAAGATTGGGTGGGGATTTCATTACCCTTCCTAAGACCCCAAAAATCACTAAAAAGCATATGCATCACCCTTGAGCTAAATTAAAAAATACCTAGACTCAGCCAACTAAGGACTGTCGTGCTCATTAGGACAGAGAAAGGTTATGGGCATTCATTCGTTTATCTAAACCTGACTTTGTGGTGCCTAGGCTAGACAAGTGAGAAAGGTAATTTTAAAAGGCCCGTCTCACGGTGATTCGTGAGCGGAACCCTCCTTTCTTCATTTGTGCTTACCTGGCCATAATTGGCGGTGAAGAGGCGATTTGAGGGATATCTCACAACTTGTCACTTTGGAACAGTTAGGAGCAGTCTAGTGTTCTTAGAAGACCATAGCTCTAGATTTGATTGTACATGTTTTAACTGTGATTGTTTGAAATAAGTCCGTATACATTCTTTCAAAACTCTTTCAAAAATTTCTAAACTCCAAAAACAAACAATTTTTTTACAAAAAAAAAAAATCACATTCTTTTTCTTCTCCTTTCTCTTATCACATCATGGATACCCCACCTCGCAAAACTCTTGCCGAAGTTTGGTACCCACAACCAGACATTACTTCCTACGGTTCTTGTTTTGGTCGAATTTCGAACGACCCCTCCATGCCCAAAATTTCTTTGAAAGATCGGATAGACGCGTCTAGGACAACCAATTGGACTCCGCAATCCACCTTCTATCAACCATTTCAACCTTCACCACCTTCTTACATTGATACTCTTTTTTCGAGTCCTGTTGTAACTCCGAAACCCATGTCTATTGCTGAACATATTGAACAATCTCGTAACCGATCTTTCACTCCTTTCACCAATGCAAATTCTTTGGATCAACAATTCCATTCACCTTCTTATCCGTATTTTGATCCTAACCCTGTCCAACCATTCTATTCCTATCCATCCTACCCAACTTTTACCCCTTCCCTAGGCATTGCTTCTACACAGCCATTTGGGAGTTTTCAGTATCCAAACAAATTTGAATCTTTTACTGAAACTCCTTCACAACCCATGTGTAGTCTGGAACATGCGTTGGAAGACTTTAGGGTAGCGTCATGCCAACAGATAATGAATTTGAATGCGTTCATGGCCGCCCTCATACAACCTAGTGACCTGGTAGCTAGTTTCCAACTATCTCCACATTTCCCAATTTATGATGAGGCGGTTGGACAGATTGAGAATTTGAGTAGTGAGAATGAGCTGTACACCCTTCCAAATCAAACCTACCCATCCCCAATTGAATCCCACAACTCCGGTTTTGAATGTCTATCAAGTGTTCCAAATGATTCACCAGTTGAAGATAAAATGATTAATGAGTTGTGCGACTTTGTAGTGTTTGATTTACCTAATTGTGAAGGGTCCCTTTCGAGTGAAACCATCACCAATCCTTTTGACCTCTACACCTCCACTCTAGAACCTGAATTGATTAATATCCATGCTTTTGACGAGATGTCTAAGAAAATTGATTTTCACTTGATTGAGGATATCGACACTGGGAATATTTTGGATGATGAACCCAAAGATTTGACTGAATTTTTCTCTCCAATTCATCATCCCGAGTCATTAAATGTTTTTCCTGAACTTCATATGCGTCTTGATTTTGATGAGAATTGCATAGAGAGTATTGAGGAAATTATTGAGGATGAAGCAGTTTTACTTGAGGAGTCAGATTTTCCAATTCATTCTATCCCTTTCATTGACTACGCACACCCTCCTGAATCTTTAACCGATACCCTTCCTCAATCACTTCCCTCCATCCTCGTTCCGACCTTGCAAGAAACTGTTACACTTTCATTTTCAATGTTTGGTTTCCTAAGTTCGACGTATCCATGTTTTTTCAGGACTCTTGAGGGATTTGACCTCATTTCTCAGTGGGTTGATAGATTAGCACAATCGCTTTTTACACATCGGTCATTACAAATTGTGCTAATTTATACACTACGTTTCCACCCTCAAGTTCGTATTCCACTTCTTTCTCCCACTTTCTCTGGTTCTTCTTCTAAGCTTCCTTTAATGATAGCGAGTGTTAATGAATCACAATCCGATATTTTGAGTTCGATAATTCTAGAAAAACAACTTAATTTAAACTCTTTTGAGAATAAGGTAGATGAGCCTTACGAGTCTCCTACCACCATAATTTTTGAAAAATCAAGTGTGTTGAATTCTGGCGCAACACTTATTGACATTGAAACGTTCAATCGGACCATCGATGAAAGTTTCGAAGATGTTTTCGTCGACGAACTCGCATTCCAAAACGACACGGATTTTGTGATTAATCAACCTCCACCTGAAGAAGTCGAACCACCACCATTTCTTCTTATCCCATACGAGAATGTGACCATTCTTCGCATTCCTAATCATCCACATTCTCGTTTCCGTTCACCATTATTGTTTTGTCTCTACAAATCGAGACGTAAACCTTTTTCTTTTACACCACTTATCTCTTCCCCACTTCTTTCTGGCTCCATACAACATGTTCTTCCACCAACCGGTGCGTTTCACTGATAAATTCTTCGAATGGTTGTTGTTGACTTTTGGTCTTTGCAAAGCTTGGCATGACCGGTAACTTTGATCCCATTTTAAAAGCTTAGTATTATTTAACTTAAGTTTGGGAAGGGTATAATTTGGCTCTTGAAAATAATTTTTTTTAAAGTAAAAGTGGAGAGCCAAAAATAAGTTTGGGGGAGATTTTCACGATCATATTTCATGTCCCCGTTAATTAATTTTTCATCCCAAGTTTACAGGTTTATGAGATTTAAAAAAAATGGCAACAGTGGAAATACTGTTTCACTTAAATTTAGGGGAGGGGGCCTTTTTGTGTATATATATTTTGTTTTCTTTTTCTGATTATAATAATAAAAAAATAAATAATAAATAAACAAACAGGGGAGTACCGACAATTTTGACCCTCTTGGTGTAGCCTGACAGTGAGGGCACTGTCAAGTTTAAGTTTGGGGGTGTGCTCGGTAATCTTTCTTCCTTCGCATTCATGTGTATATTTTTTGCATTTGCATACTTATTTTAAAATCCATAAAAATAAAAAATTATAAAAATTGAAAAGTTCAATTTTGGTCATATTTGACTTAAGTTCAACATGACGGTTGACTAGTTAGGAAAAACTAGATTCTAAACTTAGTAAATTAAAAACCCTAAAAAATAACCTTTCTTAAAGTTTAACTGTAAAAAATATACGTCCTTGTAATTTATTTAGAAATAGGCAGATTTTGAGTTCAGTTCTTGGGCTAAGTCGAAATAAAGGAATAGTATTGAAAGCTTTATTTGAAGTATAAGTCTAAAAAATAATTCTGAACCTTAAGTCCAAATTCTGAAAATATATACCTTACTTTATGCACATACACGCACCTTAAAATTTGGGATTGTTTCCCCCAATCAGAGCAAAGCTCTGTTTTGAATTTCAAAATTCAAAAATTGAAGCAACGCTTCAGATTCTGCGCGCTGCGCGCCACGTGTCAAACGCAAACGTGCTAGCGCCACGTGCGCCGCGCCCTAGGCAGCGCACCCCCAATCAGAGCAAAGCTCTGTTTTAAAATTCAAAATTTAAAAGTTTAAGCAACGCTTCAGATCCAGCGCTCTGCGCTGCGCGCCACGTGTCAAACACGGGTGCGCTAACGCAGTTGCGCTGCGTCGCGCGCCACGTGTCAAACATGGGTGCGCTAGCGCAGTTGCGCTGCGCTCTGCGCTGCGCTCTGCGCTGCGCGCCACGTGTCGAACGTAGGTGCGCCAGCGCTGGAATTAAAAATTCTCCACCGTTAGATCAAAAGATCTACTAATAATAAATTATTAATTAATCAGAACTAAAATTCTGTTATGGAAATATTTTTCAATCTTATTGAAACAAGAAGATTATCTTCTGTAAAACAGAAGCCTTAGGATCAAAGATCCAACGGTGGGAAATATCCCCAAATCAAGCAGAGAAAGATCTCTTAAAACTGATTCAACGATCAATTGACCCTATATAAAGGCCCCTAGACTTCAAGTCTAATATATACAGAGAGATAGAGAAAACCCTCTGCAAACTTTGAGAAAATTCAAAGAGAAAGAAAGACAAGCCTTTAGAAAAAGAAGATCATTTCTTCATCTTCAAGGTAAAGAACTAGTTCTTGAACCACAGAGATGAAATCATCTCGTAAAAAGAAGAACCATCTTCTAAAAAGATCATAGATCTAAAAACGACCAAGGTCTTTAATAAGAAGAAAAAGATCAAAAGATCTAATCATAAAAAAATAAAAGAAGTATTTTACTTCATTCACAGATCTCTGATCTAAAAAGGCAGAGCCCTTTTATAAAAACAAGAACTTTTGTTCTTGGATCTTGAGACAAGGCCTCCTTTAAGAAGAACATAAATTTGTTCTTTGATCTTAAATCTGATCAAATGCGCTTTGGGCTATTAGAAAGTGCCTTCCACTCATGAATTGCGCTTTTGCGCTTCTTGGACCGGCGCTCAGCGCCAAAACATGCCACGTGTCAACCAAAGACACAATCTGCACTTTGCGCTTCTGAAACAGTGCACTGCGTTCATGGGCTGGCGCTCAGTGCCAAGTGAGCTACGTGTCACTCACTGGCGCGCCAACAGACTAGCGCAATGCGCTAATGAACTAGCACTTAGTGCTAAACGCGACACGTGTCCTCTTCATGTGCGCTACCTGATAGAAGCGCAATGCGTTCTTCAACTGGCGCAAAGCGCCTGGCGCGCCACGTGGCGCATTGTCAGAACACAATTTGTTCTGATGAAGACAAAAGATATCAGAACCCAATGCTTAGCATTATTAAAAGGGCCGAGCCCAAATAAAGGCTTAATAGCCAGAACAAAAAAAAATGTTAAACATTTTAATTGGACTTAGCCCAATTCTGGCCATAAGTCCTCAAATAATCTTGAACTGAGCACATCTGCTCTTTCAACCAACTCATCCTGGTTCAAGGGTACATCTCTTCACTCCTTTGATATTTGTCGTTGTAATTCCTCAACGTCTTCAAAGAGGTGACGGGTCCCGACAACCACACATTACACAGACTATGACGTCTTTAAACTGGACTGTGGGGTCCTTAAACTCATGGACTATGATGTCCTTAACCTCGACCGTGATATCTTTAAACTAATATCGGACTGTGGGGTCCTTAAACCCATGGACTATGATGTCCTTAACCTCGACCGTGATGTCTTTAAACTAACATCGGACTGTGGGGTCCTTAAACCCATGGACTATGATGTCCTTAACCTCGACCGTGATGTCTTTAAACTAACATTGGACTGTGGGGTCCTTAAACCCATGGACTATGATGTCCTTAACCTCGACCGTGATGTCTTTAAACTAACATTGGACTGTGGGGTCCTTAAACCCATGGACTATGATGTCCTCAACCTCGACCGTGATGTTTTTAAACTAACATTGGACCGAGATGTCCTTAAACTAACAATGGACCGTAATGTCCTTAAACTAATCGACCGCAATGTCACTAAACTAAACAATAGAGCCCAACTGTTCTCTTGTTGGATCTAAACGATCCCGTTGAGTCGATCTTAGTCTAAAATTAAACTAACGTATCCTTAACAAACGTTTAAGTTGATCTTAGTCTCAAATGAGACTAACGTATCCTTAAACCCAAACCAAAACCCAAATCTAAGAAAATACGGATTTGGACTAATCCACGCCCTACGGGCGACAACATAAATTAGTCTCCATATACAATCCACGGGCAACCACAAACAAAACAAACACCCACGACACAAAGTGACCATCTGGAGAAGGAGAAAGTTGTTAACGCGATGAGGTAGCGTAATTAACTGCAGGGGCTTGCACCTGCAGGGAAGAGCGTCCCCACAATCAAAAATCCTTCAAACGAGGGGGAATCTGACGAATTCTGCTACATCGGCCGCATCCGTTTAAACTTTCGATACATGGTGCCATAAATCAACTTGGCATCTTCGGAGAGGTGGACGGATAGCACTAATTAGCATCTGTCCCGAAATTCAGGCGAGACGTCCGCCGCATCTCCGTCGTTCGGAGGGGAACAGATTCTAGCATGCCCGGTGGGACCTTTTCCTCTTTAATAATGCTAGAATTGGGCTAAGTCCAATTAAAATGTTTGACATTTTTTTTGTTCTGGCTATTAAGCCTTTATTTGGGCTCGGCCTTTTTAATAATGCTAAGCATTGGGTTCTGACATCTTTTGTCTTCATCAGAACAAATTGTGTTCTGACAGGGATAATAGAGGATACCTTGAAATGCTCTTGTCTAAAATCCTTAGTATGAAAGAAAATAAAATAAAAGTATAAGTGGTGAAGAAAGAGATAAAAAAATGAACACTGGTGTTTTAATTGCTTAAGGCAGCATAAATAAAAAATATAGCGAGAGTGCTTTATCACCTAGTGCCTTAGACCAACTGGTTTGGAAGTCACTGCTAAGCCTTAGGTGTTGCAAGACGAGAAATTACGCCTAAACGCGCAAGCACATTTTGTAATCGGTCGTTTAGTACCTCAAGAAGTATTAACGGTTGCATGAAGGATGTGTGAGCAATTTCATCTAAAATTCACCAACTAAAAGTATTTTGGAAGATAGACAAGAGTATGATAGCTTGAATTGAATTTCCAAGTGTAGGGGTGATAATTACACACATGTAGGTGTATATAATTGGAGTTTGGAGGAGAGATAGGAATAAAAGATAGGGCTTATATCTTCAGTAGAGATGATAAAAATTCCTGAGTTAAGATTAAGCCTTAGAAGGAAAACTCAGGAGATGCTGAAAGCTTTATAAATTGACAAAACGTATATAATCTTAAATAAAATGAAAAGGAAGCATGAAAAATACGGGTTGCTGATTTCTAAGTTGAAAATAATAGAATTTCTTGCTAGAATACTGAATTGAAGAATTAGAGTCAATGGCCAAATTGATCAGATTTTATGGATAGTATCCGCTGAAAACCCTCAGGAGACAACACTCCTCCTACTAGGGACACCTAGAGGTTTAACGCCTTGTTGCACGAGCTCAGTGCAATCGCGTTCCTTGCGAAAGTGAGGTTAGGACTTTTTGAGAATAAAACTGGTTTTGCTCGGGACGAGCAAAAGATAAGTTTGGGGGTATTTGTTCATATCAGATTTTTGTATTATTATATCACCCATTCTTAATCACATTGCATATAAATAGGTACTATAAATCCATGTCTGCTAAATAGTTGCAGGTTACAGGTTCTCAGCTCGTTACAGTGAAATTCATGAAAAGTCGCTACAAATGTGAGACTACGACCAACAATAAATGAATCCGTATGATGTCGCCTACCAGTTCAAGGAAAAAATGGAAAATCATTAGACAGTTCAATGCACAAAGCATAAGGGCAGCACAAGATCCAAGACTTCAACACAGAGCTTAAGGTAAAAGTCCACATCATTCTGCACTGTTGGAAATCTGGAAGGAGATTGAAGAGATTCTGAGAGACCAAGTGAAGAAAACAGAAGAAAAAAGCAACTTGAAGAAACCCTGAAAAAGTGGGCCCATGAACCCACCAAATGGCCGCGGAACCGCGGCCAAACATGCACTTCTGCCGCGGTTCCGCGGCCGTGCAGCGCACATGTCGGTGGCAGTGTCGGTGCTTTGACTCGGCTCTCTTGGGGTAGTTTTGTAATTTCGTGTATGGATGAGAATGTAAACCTAAGATTTTCCTATCTATAAATAAGAGAGCTGAAAACCAAATTAAGTGTGCCTCTTTCAAGATGTCTCTTTGAGGGTGCCTTTCTTAGATGTCTCTCTTTAGTTTTTAGGTCTCTTTTTAAATTTCTAGATTTAAATTCCATTGTAATGCGTTGTTGAGAGGACATCAATAAAGTAAGTTTCATTTTATCTCGCATTCTTTTTTATCTGCAATTTATTACCTGCAGTCTTTTTATCTGTTCTTTTATTATCTGCAATTAGGTTATCAATAGAAATACAAACAAAAATGAATTTTATTATCACCTTCCTAATGAGTGAGTAATTCCTCACTTGTTAGGGATAGGATAGGGAAGGTTTGAGAGAAGAAAATATCTCTCACTCCTTTCTTTGCCCAAATAATTTATATTAAAGGACTCTCTTTAAGTCAACCATAATCCGCTCACTACGGCACCCTATCCTACAAGATAGCGGTGATTCCCTAGTTAGACCGGTTGTGGTTGAATTAACCAGAGGTTAGGGCTAAGAGCCAAGAACGGACGGACAAGAACCAAAAAGAAGAAGCTTAGTTTCTTCCTAGTCGTGTCAATCCCCATTGTTGACTATTACCCTAACACCTACATTCTTAACTAGGACATTGAAAGAAGTGAGAAGAATCCCGATCTCGAACTAACCTAATCCTAACCCTAGCAAGCCTTTAAATCAATTTATTCTCATTCTTTGATTTTAAAACAAAACCTACCAAAGATAGGAATTAACTCGTTAGAACATAAAGAAAAGGATTTCTTCTCTTTGTGGATCGACTCGTACTCAACCGGCTAGCTACCAAGCGACACCGTCTTGATTGCGGTAAATTTAAAACACAGAAAAGAAAATCTCTACCAATCACTGGTCCAAATCCGGTGGTTTGTGCTTGGATCGTCGCCACGTGTGCCCGTCACCTCATATACTTTCGTGCACATGTTTATTTATTCTATAACTTATCATATTACGTGTAGTGCACGTGCAAACTCTTGGGCTTCTAAAGGATTAAAAGAAAGATAAATAAAAAATACGAACAGACATACCACCATCTTTATAAAAAAATGTTTGTTTTTGGAGTTTTGAAATTGTTTGTTTTTGAAAGAATACGGAATTATGGGACTAACTTTTTACAAGCACAATCACAATCACAATATGCACAAACAATACCTAGAGCTAGGGTCTTCAAAGTCCAACTAGACTGCTCCTAGACTTCCAAGCGACAAGTTGCAGGATAACCTTTGAATCGCCTCTTCACTGCCAATCGTGGCCAGGTAAGCACAAATGAGGTAAGGAGGGTTCCGCTCACGAATCATCGTGAGACGGGCCTTTTAAAATTACCTCCTCACTTGTCTAGCCTAGGCACCATAAAGTCAAGTTTAGATAAACGACCGATTCCTCGTAACCTTCACTTCTCCTAATTGAGCGCGACAAGTCCTTAAAGGTTTGGTCTAGATATTTTTTATTAGCTCAAGGCGATACGTATGCAATTAGTGATTTGTGGGGTCTTAGGAAGGGTGATGAAATCCCCACCCAATCTTAATTGGTGTTCAAGCCCCTTAATGTCCGTATTATTGTTTGCAAAGAGTATAAACAAACAAAATCTAAAACAACAAAAAAAATTATTTGGCAGTGGCGCAATCTGTGCAAAGAAACCTGCAGAAAATACAGTTTAGTGGAGTTCAGAGAGGGGACTAGAGGAAAGAGAAGAGGTGCAGAAAAAATTGGGCTCTGAAGCCACAATAGGACCGCGGAACCGCCGTGAAATCCACACTTTGACCGCGGTTCCGCGGTCAAATTGCTGAGTTGGGGCAGTATCTTTTGGTCCTGCACTCCACCTATTCTGTAAACCCTAATAAAAACCCCTGTTTCTTGATTCAATTACTGTAATTGCTCCAGATCTCCTGCACACTTGCACACAAAAAAAAATCAAAAATAACAAAAAGGGTTTTTGTTATATTTATTTATTTATTTTAATTTTATTTTATATATATACAAAAAGAATATTAACCCGAATAACAAGAAAGAAATATGTTACCGTCTCCCCGGCAATGGCGCCATTTGATCAGCACGCTTTTAGCGTGTCGTGGTTCAAAATTCAAAAATTTAACCGTGTTCAGGACGGTGTCGCTTCGCAGCTAGCCGGTTGAGCATGGGTCGATCCACAGGGAGATGGTAGTATGTCCGTTCGTGTTTTAGACGAGTCAATAAAGAATGTATATGTGTTCCGTTCCGTTCTAATCTAAGTGTTCGGATTTTATGTTCAAATAAGGTTGTTAAGGTTAAGATCGGTTAGTAGAGTTAGGATTAGTCTTGGTCTTTTCTTTTGCCATTCTTAAGACGATGTTGGGATAATTGAAAGTAGTGGGGATTAGGATGACATAGGAATGGGATTTGCGAGTTTAAGCACTCTTTTCAACGCTAAATCCATTCCTAGTGCCCCTTGTCCGTCCGCTAAATACGCTTATTTCCAACCCTCGGCCAAACACCCGCAACCATATATCCAATTAAGTCACAACTATATGTTATGTTGTAGTGCGCTTAAAAGACTTTTCGACTTAGATCGCGGCTATATATCACGTATAGCGCGCCTAAGTGAGAGGGTTGCGTTTGTTTGGTCGGGGTTCGTTCAAGATATTTGGCGAAGAGAAGCACAAAGGATTTTTCCGTCCCTCATACCACCTTCTTTAGCCTTAACAAGTGAAGTTATTCACACATGGTAAATGAAAATAAAACAAAACAAGAAGGAAGAAAAGAGAGAAAAGGAAAAATACGGTTTTACAAATGATGCAAGCTAACTCTTGGGTTCTCACCTTAGTAAGGAACTCCGTCGAGTATCATCGCTTGAAAATAATACGGAAAAGAGAAGAGAAGGAAAATAAAACAAGCAAAGAAATATCAACAACTACTTAACAATAAGAATAAAAGTTACACTAGAAATTAAAATATAATGCAAGAAATAAAATTACAAGATAATAAAAATAACCCTCATCTTCATTTCATCATCCACTCAATACTCTCACTACATTTTAATGGAGGAAGACATAAAGAAGAAGAAGAAGCTAACTAAACTAAACTAATTCCTAACAAAAAGAAGCATCCTTGACTTGGCACAAAACTGGGCTATTTATAGGCTGAGTGCCGAAACCCTAGGGCAAGATTTTGAGCCCAAATGAAATGACCAAACTACCCCAAAAATACGAGTCGACACTGAGTCAATTTGGCCGCGGATCCGCCGCCGAGTTGCCATATTGGCCACGGATCCGCGGCTCTTTGGAGGAGTTGTCTTGTCGTTTTTTGTGGGGTTTCTTGTATTGCTCTCTTCTGTTGTTCTACATGTTCCAAATTGTAAATTGCATCCACAATTTCTTCAGATCTGCAACAGTCCAAATTAGCATAAAAAATAATTCTTTTGACCCGTCTCTCTCGAGCTCCGTGCACCCATTGATTCTTGTGTTGCCCCTCCCGTGCTCTGTGCTTGTCCGAGACACGAATGACCACTGTCATTTGTCTTGTCTCTGGAACTAGTAAGCGGCACTGGACGAATACGGATGACTGGAACCCGGCTTTTATCGGCTGGCAATAGATGTTCTGGATTTTGGCGTAACAGTGGAGATTTTGTATCATTTGCGTTATTTTGGACTAGGAACCTGTAGCCTGTAAATATGTAGCAAACACGGATTAAAAGCACCAGCCTATAAACAAACGAGCATAAGAATGGGCGGTATTAAATGCAATATTCTGGTATGAACAAATACCCCCAAACTTAACTTTTGCTCGTCTCGAGCAAAACCAATTATTCACAAAAAGTTCTAACCTCACTTTCGCAGGGAACGCGATTGCACTGAGCTCGTGCAACAAGCTGTTAAATTTCTAGGTGTCCCTAGTAGGAGGAGTGTTATCTTCTGAGGGTTTTCAGCGGATACTACCCATAAAATCCCGTCAAACTAGTTTCATAAGTTAACATCGATTCTACTCTTACAGTTTAATATCTAGGTTAGAAATTCTATCATCCTATGTTAGAAATATTCAACCCTTATGTTTCACACCTCTAATTTATTCAACCCCAGATCCTATACGTTTTACAGTTTAGAAAGATCTCGGTCTCTCCTGAGTTTTCCTTCTAAAGTGCGGTCTCCAATCAGGGATTTTTATCATCTTTAAAAAAACATAAGTCTTATTCTTTATTTCTATTTTTCCTCTAAATATCGATTGTAAACCCCTACGTGTGTGTATTATTTCACCCCTACACTTGAGAATTCAATTCAATCTATAGTACCCTTGCCCAAATACCTAATACTACTTCTTTTCATTAATGATGGACGGTGTTGCTTACACACTTTTCATGCGATTATTAATGCTTCTTGAGGCACTAACCAGCTGATTACTGAATGTGTAAGCTTAAAGCGTAAATAGCAGTTTCCAAGTCTTGACTTTATTTATTTATTTTTCTTTTCTTTATTTTTCTTTTTCAAGACCGGATATATTTTTCACTGATGCTCTTTTGGTGTTTAGCTTTAAATGCCATTTTTTTTCATATTAGGTTTTTAAGCAAGAGTATTTCTAGGTATCCTCTACTATCCCAAGTTTCAAGGTGCGTGTATGTGCAGTTTGTAGGGTATATACTTTCTAAATTTGAACTTAAGAATAGAAACTATTTTTCAGACCTATTCTTCAGTAAAGCTTTAATACTTTCCCTTCATCTTGACTTAACTCAAGAACTGAACTCAAGATTACCTACTTCTATAAAAAAATTGTAAGGACGTATAATTACCAAGTTTAAACAGAATGAGGGTTATTTTTAGGGTTTTCAATTCCTAAGCCTAGGATTTAGTTATTTCGAACGTATTATCTAAACTTTCGAAATAGAAATCTAAGTTACCCTATTAGCTAACTTGACGACAAAGTTTTTATATTTTTGTAAAAAAAATTTGATTTTTGTGGGTTTTAAAATAAGTATGCAAATGCAGAATATACAAATGAATTCGAAGGAAGAAAGCTTACCGAGCACACCACCAAACTTAAACTTGACAGTGCCCTCACTGTCAGGCTACACCAAGAGGGTCAATATTGTCGGCGCTCCCCAAAAACAAATTATATACAAAACAAAAAAGAAAACCAAAAATATATATACACCAAAAAGGGTCCCCCCCAAACTTAAGTAAAACAGTATTTCCACTGTTAAGAGTTGAAGTTCAGGATTAGTGGAAGAGAACAATATTATCTATACAAGGCCTTACACAGGCCAAAAGTTAACACCAACCATTCAAAAATTTTATCGTTATAATAGTGTGGTTGGTGAAAGAATGTGGAGAGGTAAGAAATGGAGAATACGCAAGACCGTATGGGGATAGAAGCGGAATACAGTCTCTGTGGAGGAGAAGAATAGCAGAAGGGAAAAAGAAATGGAGTACGAACTTGAGGGTGGAAATGGAGTGAATAGATTAGCACAATTTGTAATGACCGATGTGTAAAAAGCGATTATGCTAATCTATCAACCCGTCGAGAGATGTGGTCAAATCCCTCAAGATTCATGAGAAAACATGGGTACACCGAACTTGGTAAACCAGACATTGGAAATGAACGTGATACAGTGTCTTGCAAGGTCGGAACGATGGAAAAGATGGAAGGAAGTGGTTGAGGAAGCTTATCGGTTAAAGGTTCCGGAGGGTGTACACAGTCAATGAATGGGATAGGATGAATTGGAAAATCCGACTCATCAAGTAAAACTGGTTCATTCTCAAAGCTATCCTCAAAAGCCTCCTAAAAAATTATCTCATCCATGCATTTATCATCAATATCTAGACGCATATGGAGTTCGGGAAAAACAGTTAAAGACTCAGGATGATGAATTGGAGATAAAAACTCATCAAAAATTGCGGGTAATCATCCAAAATATCCCCAACGTTGATATCCTCAATCAAGTGAAGATCAATATTCTCAGACACCTCATCAAAAGTATGGAGTTCAATCAATTGTGGTTCTAAGATAGAGGCGTAGAGGTCAAAAGGATTGGTGATGGTTTCATTCGAAAGGGACCCTTCACAATCAGGTAAATCAAACACTACAAAGTCGCACAACTCATTAAACGTTCTATCTTCAACTGGTGAATCATTTGGAATACTTGATAGACATTCAAAACCGGAGTTGTAAGATTCAAGTTGAAACGAGTAGGTTTGATTTGGAAGGGTATACAGCTCACTCTCTCCACTTAAATTCTCAACATATCCAACCGCCTCATCATACATTGGAAAATTTGGAGCTAGCTGGAAACTAGCTACCGGGTCATTAGGTTGTATGAGGGTGGCCATAGACGTATTCAAATACATCATCTGTTGGTACGATGCTACCCGAAAGTCTTCCAACGACTGTTCTAGACTAGACATAGGTTGTGAAGGGATTTCAGTAAAAGATTCAAAGTTATCTGAATATATTAAACTCCCAAATGGCTGTGTAGAAGCAATGTCTAGGGAAGGGGAAACGGTTGGGTAGAATGGATAGGAATTGAATGGTTGGACAGGAGTAGGATCAATATTTGGATAAGAAGGTGAATGGAATTGTTGATCCCAAGAACTGGAAGTGTTGAAAGGAGTGAAAGATCGGCTACGAGATTGTTCATTATGTTCAGCAATAGATATAGGTTTCAGAGTTACAACCGGACTCTCAAAAGTGGTATCAATGTAAGAAGGGTGAATGTTTGAAACGGTTGATACGAAGTGGATTGCTAAGTCCAATTGTTTGTCCTAGACACGTCTATTCGATCTTTCAAAGAGATTTTAGGCATGGAGGGATCGTATGAAGTTCGACCAAAGCAAGAACCGTATAAAAAAATGTCTGGTTGTGGGTACCAAAGTTCGGCAAGTGTTTTGCGAGGTGGGGTACCCATGTTAGAAGAGTGAAAAGGTAGGGTGGGAGGGAAGATATATTTTTTTTATTTTTTATTTTTTTATAAAAAAAAATGTTTGTTTTTGGAGTTTTGAAATTGCTTGTTTTTGAAAGAATATGGAATTATGGGACTAACTTTTTACAAGCACGATCACAATCACAATATGCATAAACAATACCTAGAGCTAGGGTCTTCAAAGTCCAACTAGACCGCTCCTAGACTTCCAAGCGACAAGTTGCAAGTTAACCTTCGAATCGACTCTTCACTGCCAATTGTGGCCAGGTAAGTACAAGTGAGGTTAGGAGGGTTCCGCTCACGAATCACCGTGAGATGAGCCTTTTAAAATTATCTCCTCACTTGTCTAGCCTAGGCACCACAAAGTCAAGTTTAGATAAACGACCGATTCCCCGCAACCTTCACTTGTCCTAATTGAGCACGACAAGTCCTTAAAGGTTTGGTCTAGATATTTTTTATTAGCTCAAGGCGATGTGTATGCAATTAGTGATTTGTGGGGTCTTAGGAAGGGTGATTAAATTCCCCACCCAATCTTAATTGGTGTTCAAGCCCCTTAATATCCGTATTATTGTATGCAAAGCGTATAAACAAACAAAGTCTAAAACAACAAAAAAATTATTTGGCGGCGGCGCAATCTGTGCAAAGAAACCTGCAGAAAATACAGTTTAGTGGAGTTCAGAGAGGGGACTAGAGGAAAGAGAAGAGGTGTAGAAAAAACTGGGCTCTGAAGCCACAATAGGACCGTGGAACCGCCGTAAATCCACACTTTGACCACGGTTCCGCGGTCAAATTGCTGAGTTAGGGCAGTATCTTTTGGTCCTGCACTCCACCTGTTCTATAAACCCTAATAAAAACCTCTGTTTCTTGATTCAATTACTGTAATTGCTCCAGATCGCCTACACACTTGCACACAAAAAATATCAAAAATAACAAAAAGGGTTTTTGTTATATTTATTTATTTATTTAAATTTTATTTTATATATATACAAAAAGAATATTAACCCGAATAACAAGAAAGAATTACGTTACCGTCTCCCCGGCAACGACGCCATTTGATCAGCACGTTTTTGGCGTGTCGTAGTTCAAAATTCTAAAGTTAACCGCGATCAGGACGGTGTCGCGCATGGGTCGATCAGCAGGGAGATGGTAGGTGTTTTAGATGAATCAATAAAGAATGTATATGTGTTCTGTTCCATTCTAACCTAAGTGTTTGTATTTTATGTTCAAGTAAGCTTGTTAAGATTAAGGTCGGTTAGTAGAGTCAGGATTAGTCTTGTGCTTTTCTTTTGCCATTCTTAAGACGATGTTGGGATAATCGAAAGTAGTGGGGATTAGGAGGACATATGAATGGGATTTGCGAGTTTAAGTAAACTTTCCAACGCTAAATCCATTCCTAGTGCCCCTTGTCCGTCCGCTAAATACGCTTATTTCCAACCCTCGGCCAAACACCCGCAACCATATATCTAATTAAGTCACAACTACATGTCACGTTGTAGTGCACTTAAAAGACTTCTCGACTTAGGTCACGGCTATATGTCACGTATAGCGCGCCTAAGTGAGGGGGTTGCATTTGTTTGGTCGGGGTTCGTTCAAGATATTTAGCAAAGAGAAGCACAAGGGATTTTTCCGTCCCTCATACCACCTTCCTTAGTCTTAACAAGTGGAGTTATTCACACATGGTAAATGAAAATAAAACAAAACAAGAAGGAAGAAAAGAGAGAAAAGGAAAAATACGGTTTTACAAATGGTGCAAGCTAACTCTTGGGTCCTCACCTTAGCAAGAAACTCCGTCGAGTATCATCGCTTGAAAATAATACGGAAAAGAGAAGAGAAGGAAAATAAAACAAGCAAAGAAATATCAACAACTACTTAACAACAAGAATAAAAGTTACACTAGAAATAAAAATACAATGCAAGAAATTAAATTACTCATTTCATCATCCACTCAATGCTCTCACTACATTTTAATGGAGGAAGACATGAAGAAGAAGAAGAAGAAGCTAACTAAACTAAACTAATTCCTAACGAAAAGAAGCATCCTTGACTTGGTACAAAACTGGGCTATTTATAGGATGAGTGCTGAAACCCTAGGACAAGATCTTGAGCCCAAATGAAATGACCAAACTACCCCAAAAATACGAGCCGACACTGAGTCAACTTGGCCACGGATCCGTGGCTATTTGGAGGAGTTGTCTTGTCGTTTTTTGTGGGGTTTCTTGTGTTGCTCTCTTATGTTGTTCTACATATTCCAAATTGCAAATTGCATCCACAATTTCTTCAGATCTGCAACAGTCCAAATTGGCATCAAAAATAATTCTTTTGACCTCATCTTCCTCGAGCTCCGTGCACCCATTGATTCTTGTGATGCCCCTTTCATGCTCTGTGCTTGTCCGAGACACGAATGACCACTGTCATTTGTCTTGTCTCTGGAACTGGTAAGCGGCACTGGACGGATACGGATGACTGGAACCCGGCTTTTATCTGTTGGCAACAGATGTTCTGGATTTTGGCGTAACAGTGGAGATTTTGTATCATTTGCGTTATTTTGGACTAGAAACCTGTAGCCTGTAAATATGTAGCAAACACGGATTAAAAGCACCGCCCTATAAACAAACGAGCATAAGGGGCGGCATTAAATGATGAACAGTTATATACATGGTATTATGGGCTCCCTAGCCTTGCAAAATGTCTGGAGGCGTACAAAATTGATAACTAAAGCAGAGATAGCTTAGGTCGCCTGCTCGGTCGATCCTTCCCCTGGCTCGGCGCTTCCATCAGTGGCCATAATGGCGACCTCCGGCTCGGGGTCTCCAACCGCCGCCATGTGCCCCCCGGCCGGTTTGGCACCTTTACCCTATAGCGCTTCCTTGGCTAGGGGATACCTGGCATTAAGCTCCCGATCGTCGAACCCGGGCATGGCTTCCTTAACGGCGTCGAGGGCGTTGTTCCATCCAATGACCGCGGAATCGGCGAGGTCGAGGTAGAACTGGTCGGAAGTCTTATACTCTTCCATGGCCCTTTCCGCCCTGCCCTTCGCAAGCTTCGCCGCCTCGCAAGCTGCCCGAGCATCCCGCTTGAACGAGTCCCTCTGCCTCTTCATGGCATCGAAGAGCCCGTTGAACTCTCCTATCTGGGCCTAGATAGCCCGTTTGGATTCGATCAGCAGCCGATGGGACTCCTTCAATTTGGCGACCATCAAACCCTCCGCGACTAACCTAGAGTCGAGGAGGGCCGCCGTCTCTTCCGCCTATTGCAGCCGGGCAAAGAGCTCCTCCTCTCGCGAGGAAGATTCGCCCGCCTTTTTCATCGCTGGGGCCACCTCCTCGGACTCCATTGCAGCGAGGAGGATGCAGTGCTGGAGGACCCGAGGAAAACGGGAACCATGTTAAAAAGCTAAAAACTGAGTAAAAACACTTGAGAAACTATTGGAAAAAGTTACCGACCTGAACAGCCTCCTGAGCTATCGCGGCCATCTGGGCCTTCATCGTGCCTCGGGGAATCTTGGCCTCCGCCGTTTTCTCCATGTCCGCCAGTAAACTGTAGGCCACAGAGAGCCCCAAAGGTACCTCAATGTAGAACTCGCCCTCCTGCACCTGAATCCCGGTCGAAGGCGGCCAAGAAACCACCCTCTTCTGCCTCTTGAGGGAGGATTCGGTAGGGGGCGCCTCCGTCCTAGCTCGGGGCACCGAATCCTGCGCATGCTTTTGACCTCCCCTACGGCATTCCTCCAAAACTGGGGGTGCTGCGGAAGCCTTGGCCGGAGGAGCTTGCCAGGGAGCCGTACTTGGAGCTGGCCGGGCCGAGCTGGCGCCACCTCCCTTCCTCCCCTAGACCTTGGTGGCCATGGCGGCTATAATTTTCTGACAATCCATAGACTCTGCGAGATACACATAAGGAAAAGATCAGCAACGAAATTTTAACAAAGTCTAGATAGATCGACGAAGGCCCTGACTTACCCGCAAAGCATACGAGACTGAGTCTGGCCCAGCTCAGAGCCTGCTCGGAAAGCGGGACATCAGCCCGCTGGATCGGTTCCCATTGTGACACTATCCTTGCTTCTGGGGTGTTCGACTGCCTAACCCTAGGACAATCGGCCCTGTGCCACTGGATGGGCACCTGCCAATCCTCACCTTTCGGTGGCCCGACGAAGATGAACTTTTCCTTCCATTCGTGGATGGAAGAAGGGACAACCACTATCCCTGACCTGGCCGCCCTACCTTTATGTTTTTTAAATGAAAGATATACCCAGCTCGGTTCATTCTTACTGGTACCGGGGTGATTTTTATAACAAATGAAGGAAAGGAGTATGCTCAAATCAAAGGGGATCTAATCAATCTTCAGCCAGACCAGAAACCCGAGTATTCTCCACGAATTCGGTGCTAGCTGGCCCGGGGCAAGGTGGAAACAATGGAGCACAGGACAAACTTCAGACGGGAAAGGCAGACGCATCCCTGCTCGAAATGCTTCCAGGTACAGAGCAATCTCTTTGCCCTGTACCTGGTCTCCCCGCTCACCCTCCCTGGCTAAATGGAGTGAATAGCCGGAGGGGATATGAAATCGAACCCGGATGTCCGAAAGCTCATCCAGACAGTTCAAAACCGGGGGCGCATCATGGGTGTTCCCGATGCACGCCTTGGGGACCCTTGTTGCCCCCCGACGATGTGAGACAAGGGAGACACTCCCCCTAGAAGATGAAGAAGAAGAAGGGGAACTCTCTCAGCTATCGGAAGCTGAGGAGTAAGAAGACCCACTGGACTCGTCTTCAGAAACTAAAGCCTCATTGCCCGATTCGATTCCTACTACATCAACAGATACTTCGGAGAAGGGCATCTAACCTGATTCAAGAAAGGACTTGCCGAGGAAAATTTTAGCTGAAGTTCCGACCTAAGCAGAGGGGCGCCAGGAAATCTTCAGGCAATGAGAGTCGACTAGGGCAAAGTGTCGGCCATAGGAGAGCCCCTCCTATTTATACACTTTACGAGAAGGCATCCAACGGCCCAAATCGGTTCCCATCAAAATGAAGCGTCGCGCCTAGCAGACATCAGGGCTCCACATGGCGACCATTTATTGGATACATCCCCTCACGGTAGGATTCGGTGATAGCCCCTCATGCCTCCGCCACCCAACGGCGGGCACGTGGCGTGTAATCCAACTGGCGAGTGAACGAAACAACGCCCCCTCTTTAAAAGCGCAATCATTTCACTGATCCGCTGGCATCACCAAAGATACGCGTGGGAACTGAGACGCTTCGTAAGCTGCCATATGGATCCAGCGACCCGAGAAGAGCTGCCGCCAAATGCCGCGTCGTCGTCGGGCAGCCCATCACAGGGAAATCTTCGGCCGAATCATTAAAAGCCGAGCTTACCATTCTCGACCCTGACCCGTAAATAAATCAGGGTGAGAGTGGAGGCTAATGATGAGGCTCATGAATAGGAATACCCCAGATTGTGACATGTGGGAGATGACGTGTCGTCTACGCATACCCTCTGGACTCCTGGGGGCTATGACGAGGAATAGTGTGATACATTATGAATCTTCCTCGGGACCCCGTAATGAGATGGTAGCAGACCTTTTGGAAAAGCCTCCCCGGAGTACCCCCATATGCACTTAGGCAACCGGGCATCCTCGGCCTCCTCACTCGACTCCGAGCTATCTACCGAGCTGAGACTCCTCAGCTTCCCTATCCAACCAGGAGCACGGAGCCTGGCGCCCCCGTAACAGCTCTGCGTATCTTGCCAGAATGAGATTTCCGCCGCTCCACGTCCCACATCCCACGCTGGCATGTTTCTCAGTTAACGAGCGTATCTCGCTATTAATGGGCATATCCTGCCATTAACGCGAACGTGTCGTAAAGGCATAACGGACGGCGATAATCTCGCGCCGAATCACCCCCATGTGACCGCTATATAAACCCCCTCTTCCAGACGATTCGGGTAAGAAAATAGAATCCAATACACCGCTACCTTGCTTTTATATCTCGGTACTTACTTGATCGTTGGAGGGTCTTATGGTGGTCACCCACCCTGGGACTTCCCTTGCAGGTAGCTCGGCGTCAACAACAACCCATTGAGATCCACACATTCAGCTCTTAAATATTAATCTCAACCGTTCAAGACCGCTTGCAGCAGGATCGACGGTGGACATCTTAGGGAGATTTCAACCTCCATCAATGGGCCACTGCCAAAAAAATACAATTGCATCAACCATCTAAATTAAGAAAATAGTATTAAAATATTAATACATTCTTACACTAACTCAGTTTCCAAATATAAAAACACTCTTGCACCAACTCGGTTTCCAAATTAAGATAGGACATGTAGAGAGAGTGTGTGTGTGGATCTGTTAGGACGGGTTCACGTTTTTTTTAATTCACGAACTTTTTCATGTGATTTCCTTCCAATGATCTGCTCCATTCAAGTTTTTCTACATGTCTTAGATAGTATGGTGTATGGATGAAAAATCACGTTGATCGGAGATATTTTGCATGTGCAAAATTAAGTTTTAAAATCTTAAAAACTGCACAGCTGAAATAAATTCAATCATTTTGCAATGCAAAACAGATCCGATCAATGTGATTTTTGATCTTACACTATTTAAATGGTGTAGAACAACTTGAACATGACAGATCGTTGAAAGGACGTCATACGAAAATGTTCGTAAATTTGAAAGATCATGAACCCGCTTTGACGGATCCACGCTATATATATAGTAGGATTTGTCAACAAATCCTATCAATTTCTTAACCATTAGATTAGACTTGGGATGTGTGTTAACAATTAATGAAGAGAATATCTAATATTTCTCATTAATCACATCATTGATATCACACATCCAAAAATAAATCCAAAGGTTAAGAAATGGGAAAGATTTGGAAACAAATCCTCCCGATAGGATTATAGTCTCTCTCTCTCTCTCTCTCTCTCTCTCTATATATATATATATATATATATATATATATATATATATATAATGAAGAAAAAATGCCATATAAGGCTTTTCGTTAGGTGACGTCAATAATCTACATTCTTCATGATTTTTTTCGATGATCAGCGTCCATAATCATCTTTATCATGTAAGATGTGGATACACCAAGTTTCAAGTGATTCCACCACTTTTTCACCGTTGAGTTAGCAATATAAAAAGTTCTATTGTCGGTAAACCATTAATTTTGCACCCACTAATCAATGGTGAGAATCTGACGGAATCACATGAAATTTGGTTTGTCCATATCTTACATGGTAAAGTTGATGATGATGGGTGACGATCGTCGAAAAGCATTGTGGAAGGTATATTTTTTCGACCCCATAGGAGGAAATTCTTTCATATGACACCTTTTCTCCTTTATTCTTATATATATATATATATATATATATATATATATATATATGAGAAAAATATATCTATATACAGGTGTAGAAAATTTCTCTATGGCTCAATCCCAAATCACATGGAAAACCGTATAGGTCCAATGCACATGCGGTGTGGAAAGGGGCGTAGCCAGGAATCAAAATGAGTAGGGGCCAGCAATATACTTATGTGTTAAGTGATAGGTGCAATTTATTGAATATTTTTATATCACATTTATCGTTTATATTTCATATTTTATGCTATTTTGGGCGTTCTTGTGAATAAATGCAGATTACAGGGCTTAAATGCAAAAATACATAAAAGTGTCCAAAAATACAGATCACGTGCGTGCAATGGAGATCAATTGGAGCTAAATCAAAATCAGGGGATCAATTATCACAATTGACACAAATTTTGTAAATCTCGAGACCAAATAATAGAAAATGCAACAAACCAGAAATGCATATGGCTAAAAATTTCGGCCAAATTCATCTAAATATCAAAAACAGCCGAAATTTTGACGGCAATGAAGTTGAGATTTTTAGGGTTATTTTGTATTCTCTATTTATCTTGTAAAGTTTGTTCCAATTATCCTGAAGTTCTATAAAAAGCTCTGTATAGTTTAGGGTTTAGATTATCTCTCTCTTTACAATTGTTTAGGGTATTTAATTTGGGAGAGATAAACAATCTTGTAAGTTATTTTGATATGAATTTAATTTATCTTATGAAGTTTTCTTCATGAGTAGCTAAATCCTTCTAGGATTAGAATTGTTTTGCTTTTGTGGTTGGATGCTTTAACATATCTACTTTCTTTTCTTCGTGCTTTCATATGAATTTCACTTGATTCAAAGATCATCTTTTTGTTGTTACTTTTATAAACTAAATCTTATGATGAAAGTTTGACACACTTGAATAGGTTTAGGGTTAAGTGATAACAGCTAAAAACTAGTTAGATTAATAATAGCGTGACGAACTAGAAATTTAATTAAGAAAGGTAAGATGTGGTTTGTAATCAAGAGAATTCAACCTAGTAATTATTGTAATTTAGGATATGCTGAAAATATTTTAGGTTGTAGATTGATCACCTACAAGTTATTAATAAGGGTAAATCTAGGTTACTATTAATTAATTAGAATTATTAGTTTTAATTATTTTTCTAAATGATTTTATATAATTGACAGGTTATTTTTAATCGTACGAGTTATGCTTACATAGGTTGTTTGATAATTCATGGCCATATTAATTTATCCTATACTTTTATATAATCAATAAATAACTAATTAAAACTTAGAAAAAGAAAAGAAGTAGAATCTCTTAAACCAACCAAAAAAGCTAAAACAATTCGATGCCTTAGATCTCATTTCAACTAAAAACCCCCACTTTTATTTTTATTTGCACTTTAATTATTAGTTTAAATAACAACTATATTCTTTATTTAATTAGAATTAATTAAAATCACACCTCCATATGGATCGTTCCGTAAGGACTACTATGATAAAACTGTGCACTTACGGTTAAAGTTGATAGATTAATAAAATCTTTATCAAGTTTTTGGCGCCGTTGCCGGGGAGGCATAATATTTTAATTAATTTAGATTCAAGTTTTAGTTTTTAATTTAGTATGATTTAGATTTCTTTTAGTTTATTTGATTCTGCAAATTCTCTGTTTAATTTCAGAAATCGAGATAAACATTCAAGGAGATCGGATCATGATGAACAGAAGGCAAATCAACCGGGGACCCAATACAAAAAAAATTCGGTTGTTTCATACTATTATACAATGTCGGCCGAAATATTTTTGTATATCCAGATATTGTTTATTGCAAGTTGGAGAACTTCTCTAGTACTTCTCATAAGTTTGTTCTGATTTTGATGAAGTGTCAAAGCTTGCAACAGAATGAGACAAATCCCCAACGATTCCGCCTACTAGTTTGCAGTAATACGTGCTTCAACCTTATTTGGTCTAGAATCCTCGCTGTTGCTCGTCTATAAACGGATCTTAGGTCTAGGTTTTAAGTACGTTTTCGTTCTTCCCTAATTTTTCTTCTTCCAACTAACAGTTTTTACAGTTTTTTTTGCGCCGCTAAAAAAATTTAGTTTTGGATTTTTTTATTGTTTTAGATTTTGTTTGATTTTTATTTTATTTTGCATATTTAAAAATATTTATAGGGCAACAACCCAAATCAACATCAGGTGGGGATTTCAACATCCTTCTCAGGTCCCATAAATCACAACCGAGTATACACATTCATCTAAATTAATTAAAAAAATATCTAGACTCAGACCCTGAGGACATTCGCGCTCACATAGAACAAGATAAGGTTGCGGGTAATTTACTGTTTATTCCCATCTTTCTTGTGGCGTCTAAGGCAAGTGTGTCTAAAATAAGCGGTTTACTTAATTAAGCCCGCTGTTTTGGTGATTCGTATAGCGAATACCTCTCATTTATCTGGCACTTACCTGGCCGCAAGATTGGTAAAGAAATAGTAGAGAATATATCTTACAACTTGTCCCTTGGAAGTGTAGGAGCGGGTCTAGTGACTTGACCTAGGTGACCCTAGATTTAAGGTTGCCTGAGCATCTTTGTTTATGACTTGTTAGAGTTCTTAGATTATTTTCTGCATTTTTATTTTCATATAAAAAAACTAAAGAATATAACATATATTCTTGTTCTTTTAGTGTATGCACGTGTGGGGTCGAGACAAAACACATAGATTGACTCGTATTGATTTACTTGATCCTAGGGATGAGATTGTCCCTGCTACATCTACGCTACAGGATAGATGCTATCATGTGCATACATCACTACCATCTTGCATAGTCTTACCGCTTGCTGCCGGTGACTACGAAATTAAACCTGGTTTCATAAACTCACTTCCCAAATTCCATGGCCTTGAATCAGAAGACGTCTATGTTTTTCATAAAGGAATTTGAGAACTTATGTCATATGTTCAAATTAAAGCAGTTAAACTAAGATTCGGTTAAATTTAGACTCATACCATTTGCCCTCACTTATAACGCCAAGCATTAGCTTTACAGTGTGTTGGCTAACACTATTAGGACATGGAATGAGTTCACTAAAACTTTTCTTAAAAAATTCTACCCGCATTTCAAAACTACGAAATTCAGAAATGAAATTCGAACTTTTACACAAAAACCAGGAGAATTTTTTTGGAAATATTTTGAACGTTTAAAGACCTTCTCATTAAATGCCCATAACACAATATAGCTAAGTGGGAATTATGCCAGATAGTGTATGATGGTATGGAGTCTAAATGATTAGAGCAATTTATTGCATATTTTTATATCACATTTATCATTTTATTTACACATTTTATGCTGTTCCGAGTGTGTTTTATGATATAATACAAGCTATAGGACTTAATTGCAAAAGAATACAAAAGGAATAATTACTTGTGTGAAATGGAGATTTAATTGGAGTTAAATAAAAATAGAGAATTAAATAATCACATTTATTGCACATTTACTTACTATCATTTTCCCTATTTGTTAGTAATTAATAAATCCTATTATTATAATCTAACATATGTGGAGATTATGGTAGAAATATTTATAAGTAATATAATTATGAGTCAATTGGTTTCCTAAATGAAATAGATTCTACTAAAATATTTGTTTTGAGGTATTTTGCAGGTTTAAAAGTAGCCATATTAATTTAATTCAGCAAATCAATTGAAGAAACCTAGTCAGAGCAAGAGATGAAATCAAATCTGCTTAATTTGGTGACAATTCGAGAATCCACGCAACTGCAGAAAGACAGTGAGATATTCAAGATATTATATGCTCAAAATCCATCTAAACAGCAAAGAAAATACACAAAAAAACCAGAGACACGAAACCAAAAAGCAGCGGCGTATTAGCGACGGATCAAGTCAAGTGGCGGCGGATGCGCAGTCATTTTTAGGTCGTTCGATCTGATTTTTCAGAGGCATGATTGGCATTTCACATGCATCGATACGAGCTGTAGGGTTTCGTTTTTTGAACATTTTAATACACGGGAGCTCATCCAACAGAGGCATCTAGATTTCCATGTTTAGAGTTTGAGATTTTTTAGGAACTTTTATTACTTGTTCTCCAAACTTGCTTAGCCCTATATATTGAGATGTAATTCTAACTTTTGAAATATCTCTCTCTCTCTATACATTGTTTAGGGTTTTTAAAGCTGGGAGAGATCAAAATAATTTATAAGTTACTTTTATTATTAATGAAGTTTTTCTTTGATAACATGAGTAGCTAATTATTTTTCTAAGGTTAGAATTGTTTTGTTTTTATGGTTGGATGATTTAATATATTTTCTTCTTCTCTTTGTTTTTCATATAAATTTCTCTTGATGAAAAGTCTCTTTTTTTATTATTCCGATCAACTAAACTTTTTAATGAAAGTTGACGTCTTGAATGGGTTTAGATAAAGGTGATAACACCGAAAGACTAGTTAGATTAATGAAAGCATGATGAACTAGAAATCTAATTAGGGAAGATAAGAGACGGTCTTTAATCAAGTAAATTCAACCTAGTTAATTAGGGTAATATAGCTTACGACGATAATATGATAATTCGTAGATTGACAACCTATGGGTTATCTAATAAATGGGTAAACTAGTTGCTTTTGAATTAATTAGAATCATTTGATTTAATTATTTTCTAAATAATTTTTGATAGGTTATTTTTAATCGTATGAGTTATGCTTAACTATATGTTTGATAATTCATTGCCAAATTACTTTCGTCTATGCTTTTATATATTTTGATAGTTTTTAATTAAACCTAAAGAAGAAGAATCCTATAAACCAACCATATTAGTTAAAACAATTCGACGCCCTAAAATTTTCTTTCTTATAAAAAAACCACTTTTACTTTTATTTGCACTTTAATTTTTAGTTTAAATATCAACAACTTTTATGCTTGTTTTAGAATTAATTAAGATTCAACACCTCCCTGTGGATCGAGTATAAGTATTACAATTGTACGACTATATACTTGCAGTTAAAATTTAGAGACTAATAAAATCGCCATCAAATTTTTTGCGCTGTTGCCGGGAAGGCGTTCGAAATCTTAGTTACTTTTAATTCAAGTTAATTTAGTTTAGTTTTATTAGATTTGATTCTGCAAATTTATTTTTCCTTTCAGGAAACGAGACATGCATCTAGGGAGCTTTCAGGATTGTAGGTAAGTTTTCTTTCTTCTTTAACCCCCTCTTTCTTCAATAAACTACCATCTTCTGCAGATTTCTTTGCAATTGTGCTGCTTAAAAAATATATATTTTTTTATTGCTAAACATTGCTTATTTGTCTTATTGGTATTACATAATTAATATGGACTTTAAGGAGCAGGAAACCCAATACAAGATTACGTAGGGATTTCATCACCCTTCCTGGGCCCCAAAAATCATAAATCTAGCATAAGAATTCACCATTCATTAATTAAAAATATCTAAACTCGGCCCCCTAAGTACATTTGTGCTCAAATAGGACAAGTGAAGGTTGTAAGTAATCTATCGTTTATCCGCACTAATCACGTGGTGTCTAAGGCAAGTGTTAGAAACAAAGTTTCGTAGGATGGAAAGGTTATTTAATTAAGAAACTTGGCGAAAACCTTGGACAACCTCCCTTCTCCACCTACACTTGCCTGGCCATTCGGTTGGTAAAGAAACGGTAGAGAATTTATCTCGCAACTTGTCCCTTGGAAGTTTAGGAGCGGGTCCAGTGATCCGACTTAGGTGACCTTAGTTTTTGGGATTGATTGTGCAATTTTGTAGTTGTGATTTAGAGTCCGTAGTTAATTTCCTGCGTTTTAGTTTTTTTATAAAAATAGAAAAACGGTGGCCGATATTGTCCCCGCTACACCTACTCTACAGGATCGATGCTATCATGTCACGTCCCACTTCCCAGTGTACGGGAAGGGGACGTGGCGAAGCACGCTACGTATTTACTCAGAAGTAAACACGCGAAGCGTATCTAAGCAATATAAAGTAAAGTACACAAGAGATAAGAATGTAAATGAACATCAACTTTATTTATTAAACATTCTTTTACAGGTACAACTGGAAATGTAAATACAAGTCTGAAATGCAATGCCTAAACAATAGCATAACTGAAATGAAAAGTATATACAGATGACTATGGCTCGGGGTCTTCAGTGTACTGCTCCAAGTGCTCCTGGCTGGTTTCGATCTCTAGTGCGTCCGATCCACCTGACAACATTCCAAAGAAAAAGAGAAGTAGGAATGTCGTCAACGAACAATCGCTCGGTAAGTCCCAAAGAAGGGAAGAAGTAGAATAGACAGAAAATGGAGTATATCTAATAGTGTTTGATTATAATGTTAACGCAGTTGTTCGTAGCTTGGTACAGAATATACCAGTGTATACGAGAGGAGTCCAACTTACACCGTGGACTTTGGTAACCCATAGTACAAGGCTCCGTCGAAAATATCACAGAACAACGGCATAGATGTAATTACGTCTTAAGTGACCACCTCGTGCCTCCTTTAACATGTTCTATACCAGTCTACCCCTTTATAAATCCCGTGATGTATTTATTGATTGAATTGATTGTACTGATTATATTGCATAGTATCGTCTTGTAGTAAACGGAAGACTTGCCGAAACCATGATATCAGTAAATGGAATGGATATAAATGGATAGTCATGTAAATGGAGTATATCCATGGTTCGGTTCGGTCATGTTCATGTTGTTATAGATTGTATTCTGGCATTCATGGATTCAGGTTGTATTGCAATTATACTTGAATTGAATTCAAGTCAGATTATAATCAGATTTGACCATGACTCGAACCGAGTCAGACTTTTAAATAGAATTTGAAGTCCCTGATTATTTTGGAGTTATCGGTAACTGTTGCACATGGACGACATGATTTTTGTCTTTTTCCAAGATAATTACCATGTTGATAACACCGTTTATTAGATTTTCTACCTTAGATAGGCAAGCACCCACATTCTCCGGCTCTCTGAGGCTCAAGAGAATTGGTCCCGCTTAAACCTATGTTTACTAGGGTTCTTATTGTAATTTAGCATAACTTGAAGGCGTTTTATGTAAAAATAGTTTTGATATGTTTTCAAAATACACCTCAAGTATTTAATTATCATCTTTAGGGTTTTCATAGATGTATATTTTATAAAAGTGAACTTTCTAGTGAGTAAAAACCTAGTTTTCATTGTATGTGGTATTTTATTGAAATATCGGTACTGTTTTGTATTAGGATGGTATTTTCATGTAATGGTGATTCTTTTGATTTAGAAAACTTGGAATATTTATATAATATAATTAAAATAGATATTTTGATAATAGTTATATATATATATATTTAATAAAAATAATAATTTTTTTTGTAGAAATCTCATTTTCTAAAGAAAAATGCATTAAAATTCCATCGAGATCGAATGCTCCTTTCGGAGGTCTGCATCTCTCTCTACTAGGCCCGAAGATGTGCTATAATCCACACCATCCCGAACGGGGTCCCCAAAAGTGGGTTGTAGAGGCGCGATTGCAAGGAATTGTTTAATACACTTTTTAAAGAAATGGTTTTGTAAGTTAATGGTATTTATTTATAATGTCGTATTATCCCATGAATATATTCCCAAATTCTCATCGTGCTATGTCAAAGATGTGTGTTGTGATGAGGTAGGTCATTACCTCGTGAGTTATCTAAAGATAATACTAGTATTATGTTGATTTATGTCGAAACTAAAGTATGTGGTATTTTACCGTAAAAAATACGATAAAGGTTGCAATAAAGAGTATTTTGATATGAAACTTATTTTAATGTGTTTGATAATGTTTGTTAAACAATATATGAGAGTGTGATATTTTCTTGTTTAAGAAAAAAAAAGAGTTTTTAAAAAAAAACGAATCGGAAGTCGGATTAACTCCGCTTCCGTTGGGTTTTAGAAATGAAAGTTTTTAAAGTAGAAGAAGAGAGGGGGAGAGGGGACTTACTGGCTATTGAGAAAGAAGATAGGTAGGAGAATACTAGGGAAGCATCGTTTCGTCGCTGGAATCTCCTCGAAACTTCGCCGGAACTTCACCCTTTGCTAACTCTACTTGCACACTATAAGGACTTGAGAATTTTGGAGAGTTTTTATGAGGAAATTCTGAGTGATGATGGGTGAAATGGAGTGTGGTATTTATAGTGAAAACTAGGGTTTAGTGTATTGAATTGGAGAATTAAAAATTTGCATTTAAAAGGATTAAAGGGGTGATTTTAATCCCTCTGCCAATGTGCAGAAAAATCAAACAATATGGGGGAAATGGGGTAGGGAAAGGGTTGCAAGGGGCAAAAAATGGAGACCATCCCCTACGGGGGGCCCGGCGGTGCCGGTCTTGGAGGCTATCTCGCCGGCCATTTCCTGGTGGTTGGTGCTTGGATCGTCGCCACGTGTCCCTCTCGATTCATATACCCTCGTGCTCATGTTTGATTGTTATATAACTTATCATCCTATGCGTAGTGCACGTGCAAACCTTTGGGCTTCTAAAAGATTAAAAGAAAATACAATAAAAATAATATGTGGCTGATGGGATTTGAACTCAGGTGCTATGTCTCAGCAGTGTAAGGCTTTACCAATGAGCTATAAGAGTTTTCTTGCTGTTCAAAAGCAAATTTAATTTATAACTTGTGCTCAGGCTCATGTGTTCCTTCTGTATTTTTTGAAAAAATTATGTATAGAAAGTTTAGGGTTGTTACATATCCTGTGCGTACATCTTTATAATCTTGCATAGTCTTACCACTGCTGCCGGTGACTATGAAATTAAACTTTCTTTCATAAACCCACTTCCCAAATTCTACGGTCTTGAATCAGAAGACGTTTATGTCTTTATAAGGGAATTTGAGGATTTGTGATGATTGTTCAAATTGAAGCAGTTAAATCAAAATGCGGTAAAACTTAGACTAATACTATTTGCCCTGAGTGAAAAATCTAAGCATTGCCTTTATAGTGTACCGGCCAACACTATTCGCACATAGGAGGAGTTCACAAAAGCTTTCCTTAAAAAATTCTATCCGCATTTTAAAACCGCTAAATTCATAAATGAAATTAGGACATTTTCATAAAAACCGGAAGAATCATTTTGGAAATATTTTGAACGTTTTAAAGATCTTATAATTAAATGCCCACATCACAATATAGCTAAGTGGGAATTATGCCAGATAGTGTATGATGGTATGAATTCTAAACTTATGATAGAGTCGATGTGTCAAGACTACTTTATTATGAAAAAGGAAGATGACACATGAAACTTTCTAGAAGAATTATCTGATAAAACCATGCAATGGGAGAGTATTAGTGAGAGAGTTTCGACCACATCTAAGGAAGGGTTACACGCAGCTGAAGATATTATAGGGATGCAAGCCGAGCTATCAGTAATAAGAAAATCAATACAAAAGCTATAAACTACAACCGTTCCCATCCAAATAAGTTAGCAAACCATCTCCTTGCCTAAACTGTCAAGACTCTTTCTACCTTTCTGAAAAATGTCCTCTTCTAAACGGTCCTCAAGGGCAAGAGACCGCCAATACTGCATATCAAAATAATAGTAATAATCCGTACTCTCAAACCTACAATCAAGGATAGAGGAACCACCCTAATTTACAATGGAATCAAGAAAACACTAGCCAACAATTCCAAAACACAAGACAAGGTCCTCAACCTAACCCTACCAAACCGAACACACGGTACACATCTAATAGGGTTGGGAATAAGAATACATACTTTAATAATGATGAGCAGCTGGCCACATTTTTGCAAAATGAAATTACACCACTTAATAAGTCCATAGCTAATATTGAAAAGCAGATTGGTCAACTAGCTGCAGCATTAGGAAGACGAGAGATGGGCATCTTACATAACCAACCTATAACAATTCCAAAAGATACACGTACAAATACCGCTCAAATAAATGCTATAACCACTTTGAGGTCGGTAAAACATGTTGATAACTAGGTTAGGATACCCGATAATTCTGAAGAGAACCCGGCTGATTAGGAGCAGCAGACTCCCAATCCACTTGCACAGCAGCATCCACTTCTACCCTCGCTTCTACATCCCATCCTTCTTATAATAATAACACTCTTGAGCCTAAAACACCATATCCAAAGAGTTTAAAGGCCAAGAAGTATGATGCTAAAGTAGCGAAAATGATGGAGACATTTAAACAAGTCAAGGTCAATATCTCTCTAGCAGATGCAATTGACCAAATTCCATCTTATGCTAAATTTCTTAAAGACCTTATCACTAAAAAGAGAAAAACACATGTGCCTAAGAAGGTTTTTCTAGCCGGTAATGTTAGTGATGTCCTATGTAATGCATTACCCATAAAGTATAAGGACCCCGGTTATCCTACAATTTCATGCATTATCGGAGGTAAGGTCATTAATAAAGCTTTACTTGACCTAGGCGCCAATGTAAACCTTCTACCTTTTTCTGTCTATGAACAGTTAGGGGTAGGTGAGTTTGAACAAATAGAAATTACTTTACAGTTGGCAGATCGTTCCATTAAGAAGCCAAAGGGAGAGATTAAGGATATGTTAATCAAAATAGGCGAATTTATATTCCTTATAGATTTTATCGTTTTAGAAACACAACATGTTTCTAACCCTAAAAATCAAATTCCGATAATTTTAGGATGACTATTCCTAGTTACCTCTAACGCTTTGATTAATTGTCGCAATGGCTCAATAAAAATTTCATTTGAAAATATGACAGTTGATCTTAATATTTTCAATCTAGGAAGCCAAACTAGTGCTCTTTATGACTTACCTTGTGACATCGACGCTTTATTTGAATTGTCTAATGAGAAAACAAGTAACGATGATGAGTGTTTATTTGATTTTAAGGAATGTGATTCTTCATTTGATGGTACACATGATCAACTTATTGATGCTTCTCCTAACCTTCGTGATGAACTTAATATAGTAAGATCTTGAAATAATTTCCTTGAAAATCAAATTTTGTTGTTAGAAAAGGAGAAAAAGGAATTGACTTCTTTTAATGAATCTTTAAAATGCGTAAAAGAAAATTTGATTTTATCTTGCAATTCTTTGAGAGAAGAAAATAATAGTTTGATTAAAAATTTTACTGGTGAAATTGATATTTTAAAATCTTCTAGTAGTTCACAGGAAGTTTTGAGAAATGATATTTTGATTGATAAATTAGAAAAAGAGAAAAATGATTTTTTGGCACAAATTGATAAATTCGAGAAGGAGAAAATTGAGTTTCTTTCAAAAATTAATATTCAATCAAAAACTCTTGATATTTTAAAAAATGAAAATGAAAATTTGATTTTGACATGTGATGTTTTGAGGAATGATCATGAAAATTTGATTTTATCTTTTAAAAGCGAAATTGATTTTTTGAAATTATCCTATATTTCTCAAGGAACATTTATAGAAGAAATTGCTTTCCTAAACAAACAAAATAATGATTTAACTGTTTATTTTGCTATATTTTTAAAAATAAAGGAAAAGATTGATCCTTCACCAAGTAAAGGGAAGAACTTTTTAAGTAAAGGAAACGTTGATCTTAAAACTTCAAAAATTCAAAAATTCTCTTCATTTAAATTTGTCAACCACTATTCTAAACATAAATCTAGTCCTATGGATACATCTAACCACACTTGTCATTATTGTGGTGCACATGGTCACTTTGCATCTTCTTGTGAGTTGAAAAAAAATATATCTTTATATACCAATTTGAACTGGGTCCAAAAAACTAACCCTCATAAACCCAAGTTAGTTTGGGTACCAAAATGCACACCCATATCTTCTTTTGTAGGTATTGAGAATTTGAAACCAGGAAGATTTCAACAAAGGTAAGCACAACTATACAGGTGTAATAAGGTATGTACTTTAAAGCAATGAGGACATTGTTTGATTTAAGTCTAGGGGTGGTTTGGTTTTGTACAAAGTACAAAGTTTTTTTAAGGTTTTTTTTCATTTTTTCGTTTTTGAAAAAAGAGAGAATTATTAGAAATTTTTTTAAATGGAAATGAAAAGGTGAAAAATATATATAAAACAGAGAGAGATTTTATGAAAAATAAGATAAAGAGATATGTTGAATAGATCTAGTAATAAGCGGTCATGAGCTCGTTCCCAAAAGTCGAGTGATATGAAGGAATTGCTGGATTTGAGAAAAGAAATGAAAGTAGAGTCTATTCTTGAGTCCAACTTAGTGAATAGACACCTTACAAACTGTACATACACACATTCTCAAGCTTGGGATAGTAAAGAATATCATGACATAACATTATGTGAAAGCCTCCCTATGAAAGAAAAAACGGTATTTGAAGCTAACCGGGAAAAAAAGGACATCACGGGAAAAAAAATTATATATAAGTTTGGGTTGTAACTTACTTAGGGCTATATATAAAAAAAAGAGTATAAAAAAATATACAACGAGGGTGCTTTATCACCCAGTACCTTAGATCAACTGGTATGGGAGTCACTGCTGAACCCGATATAGTTACAAGACTAGACTTATATGTATAAAGCTATTTACACCTTATGTTCACACATTCGGTAATCATTTGATTAGTGCCTAAGCAAGCATCAGTGGTCGCATGAAAGTCGTATGAGCAAATCTGTCCATCCTTAATAAAAATAAGCAGTACTAAGGTAATTAGGGCAATGGTATGATTGCTTGAATTGAATTCTTGGAGTGTAGGGATGACATTTTTATATACACGTATGGGTATATAGGATCGATTCGTGGATGAGAGATAGGTAGGAAAGATTGGAATGATATGGAGGAAGTAATTTTTGGATTTGATCAAGGCTATTAAGATGTGTTGGGTTATGTCAGCGCCCTGGCCAACTACCATAACCATTCGCGGAACAAAAATTTTCAAAACTGGCGCCAGAACAACCCTATAACCCGGATCTACCATAAACCTAAAACTAGCAAACTAAAGTGGATTTTAGAATGGTTATACCGAATGATCTGAGTTCTTCGGTCTTCTACCATCTTCCTAAGCTCCTAGAGGCCACCATGATCAAGCTTGATCACCGGTCTCTCTCCATCGAAGATGATCCGCCTGAGGATTTTTAGTTCGAGCTCCAATCTCATAGTCGAGGTAACTAGGGTACCTAGTTCGCCAAACTAGATAGCCTATAGGATATAGAGTCTAATGATGTATTAATTTATCTCAAAACACCTTAGGTTTCTCAACACATGAGACTTTTAGGGTGGAGGTAGAAAAAGCAAGCATGAGGAGATGAGAGTGTTGTGAACTTTTTTCCAACCAAAGAAAAATGGCTAAGTGTTGTGAATGAATCAAGCATGAAGCATCACCAAAAATTCTCACAACACCAAAATAAATATTAAGCATGCCACAATAGTGAACCATGAGTCACCCCCATGAGTCACCACAAAGCCATGCTTCCATAAATACCAAATCTCACCTCATCCCTCCACCTCATTTAACCATTTAACAAAATGGTTATAAATAAAAATGAGGTGGTATCTTCTAGAAGCACCTTGTAATAAATTACAAGAATACCCATCATCTGTATATACATACACGTATCTGTATTTCGAAAAATACGAATACACTGAGACGAAAATAATCTAATAATATAATACTAGGATCCGGCTTAAACCAAAGCCCGCTAGTATTATCCGTCCGAATCATGATACATGCATAAGTGCACGTATATGATCGAACCCCACCGTAAAACCATACGGTCTCTATATCGTTTCGCCCGAAGCAGGGAAATCCTCAGTGTGGGACTCTAAAGACTCGTCAATACGCTGGCAGTGGGTTTAACTACAAGCACGTCAGCGGCACTAGCTGTACGTAACAACTACCCAGGTATTGAGCGAAAGGAAGGCCAACGAGCAAACTCATTCGAACCCCTACTGAGTGTGTCCATGACAATCTCCGTACAGTCCGGTTTGTTCATCTAAGAGTATCGCATATCGAGTCTAGGGGATGGATAAAGCCATACCCCTAATAACGCGACATTTCGTGTCGGTATGAAGCTCATCACAACTGAGAAACTATTGATCCAAATCAGTAATTCTCGTCTATCTTGGCCAAGGATTTCTGGTGATGGCTACTCGTGCACCTCACGACATCAACCCTCAATACCGGGAGCGACGAATCCCCGACGATCCGCTCACTGCCTCCATGTGGCTCGAGACTATACCCAACTAAAACATGTTTGCATGACTCCTTTAAGCCATGGTAGGGTAGTAATCAAAACACACAAGACAAATGATGACCTCAGGTCAACAGACTAAGCTGTACACACGTCATCTAGGAATTGTTATCTGACAATAGGTATAATACCAACTAGCATGTTCCCGGAGAGTCCGTCCAGTATACTCATAACCCGATGAGCACCTGTATACTATCTTAGGTGACTAACTGACACCAATGGATTGTGAGACCGGCCACCGCCCCTCGTTGGGGTCTCGATAAGTACACACTAGTCTACTCTGGAGTATCAATGCCCAGTCTCGATACTCCCGCGACTAGGGACATTTAAGGATGTGCTTATAGACCACTCAGCTCCCACGTATATGACCGCCATCATAATACTGGTAGTCAAGCAAGAATCTTATGGGCTCTATCAACATGTAATAGTGATATGTAATACCATATAATGCATGTACATGATGATAAAGACAAACCAGATAGCATACCATCATTTTGAGTAAGACTGTGCTATCCGTATAGGTCCTCCCTCAATCATCATAATCACCTGCCTATGATTACAATAACTGCCTTGAGAGCACTATAGCCAACAATCTCTCACTTGTACTTAAAGCTAATTATTGCGGTGTCGCATACTCACAGCCCGTGTGATACCAAACACCTAACTTCTCTACTAATCAGTCTCGCAAAGCTCGTTTGTGACATTATTGCATTCGAGAAATAGCCTCAGTGAGTGGATCCGATCTAATGTTTCTATCTTTATCTCTCTATATATCTCAACTTCGCGTAGAAAGACTATCTTCCAAAATGAGCAGTACCTGTCTTAGAATTTATCTGGATATCTGATGGGACCTAGTTCACATATGAACTCCAAATCCAACAAACTTCTTGGACTGTATCATGCACTAAATTTAGTCAGCATCCTGCACTATTCCTTCCACAGTATCCGCTTGGACCACCTATCCAACATATTGTCCCTCAAAAGAGGAAAAACTATAACTCTGATAGTCACTCTATCATCCAGGTCATCTTAGAAGCCTGAAATGATAACCGCCTTTTGAAGGAGGCTGCCGTTACCATATACCAAGAACATCCACTTATGTTCATAACTGCTTCCCAATGTTTCTCCAGGATTGGATTAGTATATACTTATTACAGCCTGTGCAAAATCAATATCTGGTGTTGTACTTGACATCTTATGATTGACTCAAATGCCTAAGCAAGTGATATGTCAATCATGCAAATCCCTTTCCTCATCAGTCTAGAAAACATCTATTTAGAGAGGGTGACTCCATCACCTGCGGCTATACCACCACGTCAGGAGTTGTCTATTCTAAAATACTTTAGAATAGTGTCAAAGTACCCGAGTTGGGACACTTCCCAAATTTAGATCTAAAATCATAGATCTAGTGACCAGAATCCCTGATATTTTATCCATATCCTATGTGGAGAAACCACCTTTTGACAATCACAGTATAACCGATCGTAGTATAGAAAGATCTCTTCTTATTAAGTGCATGTCATCCAAATACCAGGACATCACTGTCTACTACCTTCTTACTAGATCCATCTTTTATTCTGATGAAGTCAAACTCTATGATTGTCATATCAAAAATAAATGATCTATCTCTAATATACTTGCTTTAGTCTATAAATAGACATAAGCTACTTGCCCACTATGCTTCTGCTGCTCCCACTGACTACAACAACCCTCTGGCAGATTCATATACACATGCACTTCTAAAGCTAATTTAGAACGACGTTATACTCATCCTCCTGTCAGACCTCATAGTTTAGAACAGCAATAGTGGCAAGTTTGGGTAATCAAAAACCTCCCTGTCACCGTCTTTGAGGAAAACGAAGTACCTCTCAGGTGCTTGAGGTTACCCACTAAATCTGTGGAGTGGCTAATGGATCGTCGAATCCAATTGAATCTTTAGGTTCTACTAAATTTTCAGTAATCGTTTATGGTTCTGGAATCACTTCCTGTTCTACCATACCCCCACTAATGTTTTCTGAAAAGAATCCATTTTACTAAAACTGTAGCGAGTCAAGAACAATATAACTATTGATCTTTCAGATGGCAGAATGTTATCCCTCGTCAAAACCCGGGATAACCCACAAACTGCCATTACTGAAACGTGCCTAGAGTTTATCCGGATTCTTGTTTTAAGTATAAGCCAGACAACTCCATATACCTTAACATCGTTAATATATGAATCCATTCTATATATCCAATATAGAAACAAATGCACTAATTTAATTAGACCAGATTCAAAAATCATGCACATGTTTCCAGTGCATATCAACCAAATGGAAGAAGGCCAAGAAGCATTACTCATCAAGGAATGCATCCACGTATGAGTAACCTGAAAGAGAAGAAAGTTCTTAAAACTATTACTTACAACGGAATACAAAACACAAGTATCTACATCTTTGATCACCTTGAAGAATCCTGATACTTGCAACATATGGTTCTCTACCTTATTTTTATACCTATAACTTCTTAAAATTTGGATCTTGTATTTTAACGAAATACTTGTCTAAAACCAGAGAAGTCATGAGTAAATAGAATATAGTACGAGTACCAACCCTTTTGTCCTAACGGACATCGGACAGCATATAATACTTTGTATAAGTCCACTGAGTTTAATCACTCAAACCATGTGCGTCGTAGGTTGAAAACTGTACTATGGTTAAGAAAAATTACACCGTTGTTGAATGCACCTTACCTAACCATCAACTGATATAGGTAAATATCATAGACATAATTTCAAAAAGTTATATCTCACTTTATAAAATAAACGTACAGATATATCAGTTTGAAATTGGTGCATAACAACAGATATTCAAAACCAAATATTTGCCGTCAGGCAAAACCCCAGTGATTTCTTCAAATATCACCAATTACAAAGAATTCCGATATATAGAGGATCTAATCATCTAATTCCCAATATCTTACTCCCACTCACCATCTGTAACGCCATACAGATGTGAGAATCAAATCTGGTAAATACATACCCTGGAGTTAGAATCTAACTGGGAAAACAGTTTTCACTTAACACCGCACAGTAAAACTGAAACATGAAAATGTTTCGAAGGGGTAGCCAGGTATTCCTAGTAATGCCTCTTCCACTATCCAGATTTATGACAGTAACCGTATACTTCCTTGCCCTTACTTCAATCCTTTTATATGTCTTTACTTATTATCTTCTGTATACCACACTTAGGCTAATTTATTTTCTTCCTTCCCTACCCTTCGGCACCAGCCTAAGATTTGGAAGAAAACTATCCAATAAGCGCAATAGGTGTACTCTCCTTATACTAGGAGCTCTCGCAACCTGAGAGAAGGTAAAAGAAAAAGACAACTGAATAATCCTTATTCTATTTCTCCAGAACCAGAAACCATCCTCAAACTGGAAAAAGTTCCTTCGAGTTCGTATGTAACTATACGATGGAATATCCAAGAAATATGGATCTTCGTAGTGATACAGAGTGTTCTGGAGAAATACAAAGGTGATATAGAAGTGGCAGGGGTATACGCTGTTTCGTCGTGAATGACAGCAGTCGCAATTTCCTTTTCCCTTTATTTAATCCCTTTATATGTCTTTACTTATTACCTTCTATACACCACACTTAGGCTAATTGGTTTTCTTCCTTCTATACCTTTCGGCACCTGCCTATGGTTTAGAAGAAAACTATCCAATAAGCGCAATAGGTATACTCTCCTAATACCAGGAGCCCTCGCAATCTGAGAGAAGGTAAAGATAAAAGACAACCGAATAATCTTGTTCAATTTCTCCAGAACCAGAATCCATCCTCGAACTGGAACAAGTTCCTTCGAGTTCGTATATAACTATATGATGGAATATCCAAGAAATATGGATCTTCGTAGTGATATGGAGTGTTTTGGAGAAATGCAAAGGGGGTGCAGGAGCGGCAATGATACATGCGACTAAATGGCAATCCAAAAGCTAAAGTGTTTTAAGAAGGTTCGGTTAACTTGGTTCATGATTTTTAATCTAGGGTCAGGCCATGGTTGCTACCAAAGAGAGAGAGAAAATAAACACTAAGAGTGCACTCTAACCTAGATCAGATTGATTAATCACTTTATCTAATTAGGATGGCTCCCACCGTTTCCTCGAATTCTCCTTCAAACCCCAAAAAGAGAATTAGTCGGGATCATCTGAAAATCATCCGAGGAGTAACACCTACTCATCAATGGGAATTAGGATCTAACTATCATCGCATGATAACTTGATGGAATCCACTCAAGTCACCATACTCCAGAAGGTATGCGCATGCCTGGCAAGTTTCCTGTATGTTTAAAACTTCCGATGTGGTTTTTATCCCTAGGACCCAACTGACCTTGACGAATAATCAACAAATCAAAAGGTTCTAGTCAAGTTCAACCCGTCATTATCCAATATTGCATTAGACACACCCGCATGGCCCTTAATGAATAATCAACAAAGTTACACGACCGTCCTAACCAATCGCATTATCTATACAACAGAAAAGTATTACAGAGCTACCGCACACTATGTCTCGACGAATACCAATGACAAACATAGCACAAATAATAAGCAATACTAATCTAAAATGAAGAGGGCTACGACTGGTTTTTGGCGAAAAACCTTTAACGTAATAAACTTGATATAATTGAAGGAACCGAGTGGTTTTACAAATATATAGTGGCGCAAACTTTTGCTAAAGAGGTCACTCCCTGTGAAGGGATCTTGGCTCTTTCCTCATCGAATGAGGTGCAGGATATTCCAAACTGAATACCACGATGCAAAGCAAAAGAATCTACTATAATGAAGTTATTACACTGATGTAAACTTTAGCTCAAGAGGTCACTCCCTGTGAAGGGATCTCGGCTCTTGCCGGTTTGTTTTCCTTGCATTAATTAGAACTCTTGCCGGTTTGTTTTCCTTGCATTAATTAGAATTAATGTAGTCCCATCAATTAATCCATATCACACCAGAAAAGAACGAAAATACAATGTACGTATATGCCATTCGCATTCGGGGTCCCGTCATGCACAGTTTGGTTACTTAACTAACAGCAGAGCGGGGGCTGGACTAGCGCGGATGCCAAATATATACAACATCTACAAGCATATATATAAATATATATATCATTCATCCCAGGCATGATATAAGAAACATCACAGAATCTCAGCAAGCAACACAGAATGGTGGATAATTTTGGAGCATCGGGTTTCATTTGAGCCGCAAATAAGACCCGGCGTTCCCTGACTTGTTGATAGCCTGTGCAATGAAAACCTGGACCCCTACAAGCACAGCAAGTTACCCGCCAATCGCAGAAGTGAGGCAACCCCAATCAACAAAGTGAATGGGCCACCCAGCATGTAACGATTCTGCTTTTAATGTACAGAAATTTGTTTAAAGTTAAAATACTAAATGGAGTATTTACAACCCTGAGTACGCTATAAGTATTTAATTTGATTTTGAACAGCAAGAAAGCACTTGTAGCTTATTGGTAAAGCCTTGCAATGATGTGACATAGCCCCTGTGTTCGAATCCCACCGGCCACATATTATTTTTAATGATTTTTCTTTTAAACTCTTTGAAAGCCCAAAAGTTTACACGTGCAATACACGTAAAAATGAAAAGTCTCATAAATCAAACATATGGGAAATGTTATATGAGCAGACACCAACACATGACACCAATCCAAGTACCCAACCCCACCAAACGACCGGCGAAGATGGGATTTGGGCTGGCGCCACCGGTTTTCCCCGTCGGGAATGCTTCAAAATTTTTAACCCTGGTCTTTTGGCCTCCCCCCTTAACCCCAGTACTATTTGTTTTCTCTGCAATTATAGAGAGAATTAAAATGAGGCAATAATCCAAAATTTTAATGCATTTTAATTCTATTCTTCAATTCTAAAAACCCTAATTTCTCCTATAAATACCACATCACATCCTAGCCCTCTCCATTCTGAAATCCATTGTCAAAACACTTAACTTTTTCCAAGTCCAAGAAGTATACAAGTGGAGTTAGCCCAAGGTCACTTTCCGGCGACAATTCGGGAAGATTCCGGCGACACCACGACTCCACGAAGCTTCCATCTTGTTCACATACCTCCCCTCTCTCTTTTCAAACTGTAAGTCCCCTCTCCTCCTCTCTCTTCCTATTCTAAAAAGTTCTATTTTCAAACCTCGTCGGAAGTGGAGTTAATCCGACATCCGATTCTAAATTTATTTAAAAAACTCAACTTTTCTTAATAACAAATCAACCATTTCTTTATATATTGTTTAGCAACCATAAACCAATATTGAGAACAAGTTTTAATTTAAAATACCATGCTATGCGACTTGTATTACACTTTTACAGTTAAATATCATAATATTTACCTACGACATTCTTTTATCATAATCGCTCATATTACCTTTAGATAAACCTCACGAAGTAATGATCTACCTCTCACAACACTTATCATGACATAGCACGATTGCTTGAAAACCATATTTTTGTGGCTAATACAATTTTACATTTAAATACCATAAACTATTAAAAACCGTATTCTTTAAATTGTTTTAAATTAAATTCCTTACGATTATGTCTCTATAACCCACTTTTGGGGACCCCGATTTAGATGGTGCGGGTTATCGCACATCCTCGGGACTAGTATAGCGAGATGCAGACCTCCTCACGGAGCATCCGATCTCGATGGAATTTTTAATACAATTTTTAAGAATAATGTAATTTTCTATTTAATAAATAAATTATATTTTTAATAATTATATATATAAATATTATCAAAACATCTATTTTATATTTATAATAAATTCCTTGTTTTCTAAACCTAAGAATCACAAATTTCATGAATATACCATTAACAATCCATACAAGTCAATTTACACTAAAATACCATATACTAATCAATCTAGGTTTATAATCATTAGAATACTTCACTTTTAAAAATTACATCCATGAAAACCCTAAATACGGTAAATAAATGCTTGAGGTTTATTTTGAAAGTTTATAAAAACTTTTTTCATAAAACCCCCTCAAGTTTATTAATTTACAATAAGGACCCTAGTAAATATATGTTTAAACGGGACCAATTCTCTTGAGCCTCAGGGAGCCGAAGAAAGTGGGTGCTTTCCTATTTAAAGTAGGAAACTAAAACGGGGTTATCAATGGTAATTGGTTTGGAAAAAGTCACAAATCCTGCCGTCCAAGTGCATCAGTTACCGATAACTCCAAAACCTAATTCAGGAATCCAATTCTGTTTAAGTGTCTGACTCGGACAGAGTCTCAGTCTAATCTGAATACAATTCCAATCTACATACAATTCAAATATAACTCCAATACAACATGAATCCATATACTGGAACTTGAAACATGAATACCAGAATGCTATACAATATCAACATGACTGAACCATGGATATACATGGACTTGATTACATGACTATTCATTTACATCCTTATCCATTTACATGAACAATTGATATCATGGTTTCGGCAATTCTTTCAGCTATAAACAATACAATAAACATTACGGGGGTTTTAAAGGGGTAGATTGGTGCGGAATGTGTTAAAAATGGCACGATGATAGTCACTTTAATACACCTAACCTGAATATCCGTTGCCGTTGTCCCGTGGCTTGACGGATCCTAGTGCTTCGTATGCCATAGTCTATGGAATAGTTGGACTCCTTTCGTATACACTGGCATATTCTGTACCAAGCTACAAACAACAGCATTAACATAATAAACATATATTATATCATATATATTCTCTTTACCTGTTCAGTCTATTTCTATCTCTCTTTGGGACTTACCGAGCGATTGTTCGCTGACGATATTCCTTTTCTATTCTTTCTTTGGAATGTTGTCAGGAGGACCCGACTCTCTGAAGATCGAGAGCGGCTCAGAAGACTTGGAGCAGTCCATCGAGGACCCGGAGCTCTAGTCACTTGTATATACTTTTACTTTCAGTTCATGCTATTGTTTAGACATTGCTTTCTACATTGTATTTACTTTTCCGTTGTATTGTAAAGAATGTTTAATAAATAAAAAAGTTGTTGTTCATTTACATCTCATGTCTTTCTTATGTACATATATATTATATTGCTTATTTACGCTTAACGTGTTTACTTCTGAGCAAATACGTCGCGGGCCAAGTCACGTCTCCTTATTCGTACACCGGGAAGCGGGGCGTGACTGGTTTTATTGGTGGCCCATGCAGGTCCGTTCTGCATGGAAACCTAAGCAATATATCATAAGAATCAGCAACTAAAACATTCTTTATATTTCCTATTCCTTGAATCTATCCTAACCCTATTTTTCTTTCAAGGTTATGGATTCTTTGAACAATACTAGCACCAACGTGAACGGCAACACCACACCACCACCTCTTCCACTTATGACTACTGCTGTAGCTCCGATCAATGAGCATACGGTACTGCTCAAGGCAATAAAGAGCCTCCTAGAGGGATAATAGCAGCAGACCGCTATCCTACTGAACCATCCAGGATTGGAAGCACCTAGAGTGAAGCAATTCCGAGCACTGCATCCTAAGCAATTCTCTAGGAAAGAGAGCCTTTTGGAAGCTGAGGAGTGGGCTCAATCAATTGAAGATGTCTGGTAGCAGCACAAGTGCCAGACATTGCTTGGGTAAGGGTTGTGAAACTGCAACTTACCGATAACGCCCGAGTATGGTAGAAGGCAGAAGAAATCCGTATTACCCAGCCGATCGAATGGAAGACATTTCGCAACATGTTCGACATGAAGTATTTTCCTGAGACTGCCCAATTTGACATAGAGCAACAATTCATCCATCTACAACAAGACTCTATGTGGAGCAAATTCATGGATGAGTATGATACTGAGTTCACTATGTTAAGCAGGTAAAATATGTCTCAAATATTCGAATTTTCTGATATCGCATACTACACTGCTAACACGAGACCGTAACAGGTTTGCAGCCCATCTCATACCGACTGCTGAGATCAAGGCTAAACGATTCCAGCAAGGGTTGGACCCGGAGATCCAAACTGCATTATCTACATGGGATTTCCAAACCCATGATTGGCTTTGAAGGCTGCCCGAGATTATGAGGCAGTGGTGAAAAAGAAGGGCAGACCTCAATCTGCCGGTGTGAAGCGCCCTGCTACTCAGATAGCAAGAGTGTTTGCCCCAATAAAAGAGCAAAGCTCAGTTCAAAATTTGAGAGGCAACGCCTCATGTGCCTTCCACGAGGGCGCCAGCGCCAGAGTTAAAAACTCTTATATTGGCGCCGCACGTGCTCCTCACGTGGGCGCCAATGTGCAAAGCACACAAAAATCTTAAGTAGCGTGCACGACACGTGAATGCCGGCACCTAATAGAATTAAATTCTACTCTCTGTTAAACAAAGCCGTTGGATCAAAAATCCAACGGAGATGATAAATCATCAAGATGCAGAATTAAATTCTGTTTAGAGGACACATTGCTCAAATCTTTCTAAACAAGAAAGATTGCCCTCTGTAAAACAGAGTGCCGTTGGATTAAAAATCCAATGGTGATTAAAGAATCACCAATCTACAGAATAAATTCTGTATGGGAAAATATATCCCTAATATTGCTCTGTAAAATAGAAACCCTTGGATCAAAGATCCAATGGTGGGTAAAAATACTCAAATCAATTAAGATCTCTTAATGAGAGATTTCTTCAAGTAATCAACAGACTTGCCTCTACTATATAAAGGACCAAAGACTTCAAATCTAATAGGGAGGAAACCCCCCCCCCCATAAGCTTCTAAAAAAAGCAGAAAGCTTCAAAAAGGAAGAAAGAAGAAGATTTCCCTTCTCAGAAAAAACCCTAAGTAAATAAAAAAAAGATCAAACCATCTCATTTACCTATTAAAGGGTTTAACCTTTTTAAAAGAACTTGGTTCTTTCTCCGGATCTGAGATCCACAAGATAAGTCTCCCACAAGTTGAGAATTTAATTCTCATCGGGAAGAACTTGTTCTTGAGGATCAAAGATTCGGAAAAGAATTAGGAAATCGAATTCCTCAAAACAAAGCATATAAGGAAAAAGCTAGCGCCCAGCGCCTCACATGCCCCTCACGTGGGCGCAAAAAATAAAAAGAACTCGGGGAGTGGTGCTCAATGCCCTGCGCCCCACGTGCCTCTCACGTGGGTGCTACGAAAGAACTCAGGAGTGCTTAGCACTCAGTGGGTGATGCTCATCACCCAGCGCCTCACATGATCCTCACGTGGGCGCCACGGAATAAAAGTACTTGGCACTCACTAGGCAGCGCCTAGTACCTAGCTCCTCACGTGCTTCACACGTGAGCGCTATAAAGAGTGTTTAGCACTCCATATAACAACAAAAGGGTAAAGTGTTTAACACTTATTGGGCAATTCCCATGACTGAAAACCCCACATGATTACATGTGAGTGTCAGAACTTATATAAGTGCTCAGCACTTTTGCACAAAAAATGGACTTATCCCAAACAAGTGCTTAGCACTCTTTTTTAAATAAAAAGAAAATTTAGTGAATCTAGCCCAAGTTGGTTAGGTCCCGTGAGAGTAGAAACTCCCTAATTCAGATCAACCGAGCCCATGTGCTCACTACTTCCCAAACTGATCTTAGTCCCAAATACGACTATCGATCTTCCAACTGATGATATCCCAAAACGATATTAGTCCCACATTCCCCTGAGGAAATCTTAGTCTCAAAATACGACTAATGATTCATGGGTTTACCATTAATCCCTTTTTCCCTCAATTACGGGAATTGGTTCAAGGGTACATCACTCTGCACCTCTGATACATGTCGTTGTAATTCCTCAACGTCTTCAGAGAGGTGGCGGGTCTCGACAACCAACTGCTTTTTAGGTGCACTTTCCAAACTGACGTGCACATCCCAAATAAAACCACCTCCCAAACTGGATTCATCCCATATCATCGTTGTTCATCCCGTCACATAACAAATACACGTGCACAAAAGATGGACAATGGACCGAAACGTCCTTAAACTAACAAAGGACCGAAACATCCTTAAACTAAAATCTCACCTCCAAAATGGTGATCAATGGACCGAGACGTTCTTAAACTAAAATCTCACCTCCAAAATGGTGATCAACGGACCAAGACGTCCTTAAACTAAAATCTCACCTCCAAAATGGTGATCGACGGACCGAGATGTCCTCAAACTAGAACTTCACCTCCAAAATGGTGATAACGGACCTAAACGTCCTTAAACTGAAACAATAGAGCCCAAATATTCTCTTGTTGGATCTGAAACAAAAATGATCCTAAAACCTTGTTGAGTAGATCTTAGTCTCAAATTGGACTAACGTATCCTTAACAAAAGACTAACCAAGCCCCAACTGCTCACATACATTTAAGTCGATCTTAATCTCAAATTAGATTAATGATCCTTAAATAAAACAAACCCAAATCTAAGATATACGGATTTGGACTAATCCACACCCTACGGACGACAACATAAATTAGTCTCTGTATACAATCCACGGGCAACCAAAACAAACAAAAACACATACGACACAAAGTAAACTTCCGGAGCAGGAGAAAGTGGTTATAGCGATGAGGTAACGTAATTAACTGCAGGGGCTTTCGCCTGTAGAGAAGAGCGTCCCCACAATCAAAAACCTCTCACAAACGAGAAGGAATTTGATGAAGTCTGCTACAACGGCCGCATCCGTACAAACCTCCGAGATACAATGCCATAAATCAACTTGGCATTTTTGGAGAGGTGGACGGATAAATCCAAATAGCATCTGCCCCCAAATTCAGGCCAGACGTCCTAACATCCCGGTCGTGTCTTTCGGCGGTGAATAAGGAGGAGCCTCTTTCATGCCATCTTTTGTACCCAGGAGACTGGGAGTACCATTCAACCGGCCCAGACCAGACTTTTGCACCTACTGCAGGAGGAATGGACACCTGGCGAAGGACTGCAGGCATGCTAATTGCCTTTGCTTAGTCTGTAGCTCATCCACACATGATATTGGATCTTTTCCTTGTAGATTCAATCCAAATCCTGCATCCAGACCAACAATCACCTATCCACAACGACCAGCTATTCAAGCACCTGCTCCACGTCTTGCTCTCTCTGCTCCACCTCCTCATAGACCTATTGCACCTCCTCCTCATCGGTTCCATCATGCATAAAGGAACCTACCTCAAGGATAGTGGAACGAACAGAGGAATGCTCCTCCAGTAAGGAGGAATGTACCTAGGCGACAGGTTTTCACAATGACTGTGGAAGAAGCTGAAGCCACCGGCCAAGTCATCGTAACTCTTTTCTTTCAAGCTTTCTTTCAATCCTTATACATATCAAATATCTTTTCCTATACCTAAAACATATTCCACACAACTTAGTTACAATCTTAGTAGCGTCACTTCCTGCACTAGCACTCTTCGATACTGGAGCATCTCATTGTCTTAACGGTTCGTCCGAACTCATGCGATTCCAGTCAAACCGCTCATATCCAGTTGGAATGTCAGTTCAGGAAACGACGTTCTAAAGGCAACAATGGGATACGACCTGTGTCCAGTGGTTGTCTGCAGCAGAGAATTTTATGCTGACTTCAAGGTGCTGGACATATCGAACTTCGATGTAGTTTTGGGAATGGATTGGCTAGAAACTTTCTATGCTACCATCGACTGTCGTCAAAGGAGGGTAGTGTTCGAGATTCCAGAGCATCTGATCTTTTATTTCAAGAGTGGAGACCGTACACTGGATCCTAGCACATACAAAGCTAAGCTGAAGAAGGCAGTGATTGCAACTCTAAAGGCGGGAGAAGATAAGCCAAAGGTAGTTCTAGAGTTCGATGATGTATTTCCTAAAGACATATCAGGTTTGCCTCCTAATCGAGCTCTTGAGTTTGGAATTGATTTAGTACTTGGAGCACAACCAGTGATCAAATCACCATATCGCTTAAGTCCAAAAGGTTTGAAGGAGATCCGTACTCAGTTGGACGAACTTCTGCAGAAAGGATGGATTCGTCCCAGTACTTCAAATTGGGGATCTCCAGTGTTGCTTGTGAAGAAGAAGGAAGGTTTATACAGAATGTGCATTGACTACCGAGCTCTAAACGAAGTCACGATAAAGAACAAGTATCCACTACCGCGAATCGATGATATGTTCGATCAGCTAAGTGGGTCTTGCATTTTCTCAAAGTTAGATCTTCATTCGGGTTATCATCAGGTGAAGGTCAAAGAGTCTGATATTCCAAAGACAGCATTCAGGACTCGCTATGGACATTATGAGTTTCTCATGATGCCATTTGGAGTGACCAATGCACCAGCCATATTCATGAATCTAATGAACCAGGTTTCCCGAGAATACCGAGACAGGTTTGTTGTGATTTTCATCGACGACATCCTGGTATATTCAAAGATGGAAAGAGCACGCTGAACATTTGAGAATTGTCCAGGAGACCTTGCGACAGCATCAACTCTATGACAAGTACAGCAAATGCGAGTTTTGGCTAGAACAAGTCGGATTTCTCAGACATATCATTTCAGGCGAAGGAATCTCTGTGGATCCAGCTAACGTATCAGCAGTAAGCGAATGGCCGACACCAAAGACGGTGAAGGACATTCAAAGTTTCTTGGAATTAGCAGGATACTACCGAAAATTCATAAAAGGCTTTTCGAAGATTGCAACACCCCTGACCAAGCTCACATGTAAAGATGAAGCATTCGTGTGGTCAGAAGCATATGAACAAGCTTTTGTAGAACTCAAGTCAAGATTGACATCGGCACCTATTCTTGTCATACCGGACCAATCTGGAGGTTTCGTAGTGCATTGCGATGCATCCGGTAAGGGATTAGGATGTGTTCTACACCAGCATGGAAAAGTTGTAGCTTATGCATCAAGACAGTTGAAGATTAATGAGCGCAATTATCTAAAACATAACTTAGAGTTGGCAGCTGTTATATTTGCACTGAAGATTTGGCGTTATTATCTTCTTGGAGAATGGGTAGATATATACACAGACCATAAAAGTCTGAAATATGTGTTTACTCAGAAAGAGCTGAATATGTGGCAGAGAAGATGGTTAGAACTTATGGCAGACTTCGACATCAACTGACAATATCATCTAGGGAAGGTGAATGTAGCTCCTGGTGTACTTAGTCGCCAACCACTATCAATGAATCTCACTGTACAGTGGAAGCTACAGCAAGATTTGCATCAGATGGAGATAGAAGTGGTCATGCCAGGTAAAGCTTCAAGTTTGATGAACTTACAAGTTCAGTCTACAATTTTCAATCAGATCAAAGCAGTTCAAGCAAACGACGCCAAGTTACAAAAGATCAGAGAACAAGTAGAAAGTGGACTTAGAACAGATTTCGTCATCCATGAAGACGGATCTTTAAGATACAGAAGCAGATTGTGTGTACCACAAGGTCCTGTTCGGGAAGAGTTGATAAAACAATCTCACAGCTCTCCCTACTCAGTACATCTTGGTGGTACAAAGATGTACAAAGATTTACGTCAACATTATTGTGGCATGGAATGAAGCATGAAGTAGCCCGAAGTGTCGCCAAATGTTTGTTGTGTCAGCAAGTGAAAACTGAACATCATAGGACTGCTGGTTTATTTCAACCGTTACCTTTCCCAGAATGGAAGTGGCAACACATTACCATGGATTTTGTGACTGGTATTTTTGGCAGCACAAAAGGTAACGATGTAGTATGGGTTATCATGGATCGACTCACAAAGTTGGGTTATTTTATTCCCTTTCGAGTTGGCCAATCTACCGAGACACTAGCAAAGAAGTACATGGAGGTAAATTTGAATCTAAGTAAGATTTAATTCTTCATAGTGTACTATTTCTGATACCCATGAACTCGTGCAGGAGATCGTAAGATTACATGGAGTACCGGTTTGTATTGTCTCCAATCTGACACCAGATTCCGATCGCAGTTTTGGCAGAGTCTGCAAGCTAGCTTGAGAACGAGTCTGAAGTTCAGCACAGCTTATCATCCACAAACAGATGGTCAGTCTGAGCGAACGATTCGGATCCTTGAAGAATTGCTAAGAGCGTGTATGTTAGACTTCGGAGGATCGTGGGAAGATCACCTACATCTTGTGGAATTTTCATATAACAGCAGCTACCAAGCGAGTATTGGAATGGCACCGTTTGCAGCGTTCTATGGAAGGAAGTGTCATTCAACATTAAGTTGGGACGACATCGGAGATAGGGAACTCCTTAGACATGAGATGATAGTGGCGATTGTAGATATAGTTCGCACTATCAGGGAATGAATGCGCGTAGCCCAAGACCGACAGAAGCACTGGGCAGATGTAAAGCGCCGAAACTTGGAGTTCCAACCGGGCGATCATGTCTTTCCAAAGATCTCTCCAAACCGTGGAGTGATTCGTTTTGGAAAGAGGGGTAAGCTAAGTCTAAGGTACATTAGACTGTTCGACATACTCGAACGAGTCGGAGAAGTGGCATATCGCTTGGCACTTCCACCCTCATTGGAAGGAGTGCACAACGTGTTCCACATATCCCAACTTCGAAGATATGTGAGCGACCCCAGCTATATCCTTGATCACTCCGAGCTCACTGTACATACAGATCTATCTTGTGAGCAATAACCCATTAAAATCCTGGACAAAAAGGTAAAGTCACTTCGGAATAAGGAAGTAAACTTGGTTCGAGTGATGTGGAGGAAAGACTCACCATGAGAATCAACGTGGGAAAGAGAAGACGACATGCGTATAAGATACCCTCTCTTATTTGTAAATTAGTCCTTAAATAATTGTAAATTTCGAGGACTGAATTTTTGTAAGGAGGGTAGAATGTAACGACTCTGTTTTTAATGTACAGAAATTTGTTTAAAGTTAAAGTACTAAATGGAGTATTTGCAACCCTGAGTACGCTATAAGTATTTAATTTGATTCTTAACAGCAAGAAAACACTTGTAGCTCATTGGTAAAGCCTTGCAATGCTGTGACATATCCCCTGTGTTCGAATCCCACCAGCCACATATTATTTTTAATGATTTTTCTTTTAAACTTTTTGGAAGCCCAAAAGTTTACTCGTATAATACACGTAAAAATGAAAAGTCTCAGAAATCAAACATGTAGGAAATGTTATATGAGCAAACACTAACACGTAGCACCAATCCAAGCACCCAACCCCACCAAACGATCGGCGAAGATGGGATTTGGGCCGGCGGCGCCGGTTTTTTCCATCAGGAATGCTTCAAAAATTTTAACCCTAGTCTTTTAGCCTCCCAATACCGGGAGAGACGAATCCCCGACGATCTGCTCACTGCCTCCATGTGGCTCGGGACTATACCCAACTAAAACCTGTTTGCACGACTCTTTTGAGCCGTGGTAGGTAGTAATCAAAGCACAGTGGGAACTCACACGAGACAAATGACGATCTCAGGTCGACAGACTAACCTGTACACATGTCATCTGGGAACTGCTATCTGACAATAGGTATAATACCAACTAGCATGTTCCCGGCAAGTCCGTCCAGTGTACTCATAACTCAATGAGCACCTGTATACTATCTTAAGTGACTAACTGACACCAATGGCTTGTGAGACCGGCCACCGCCCCTCGTCGGGGTCTCGATAAGTAAACACTAGTCTACTCTGGAGTATCAATGCCCAGTCTCGATACTCCCGCGACTAGGGACATTTAAGGATGTGATTATAGGCCACCCAGCTCCCACGTATATGACCGTCATCATAATACTGGTAGTCAAGCAAGAATCCTATGGGCTCTATCAACATGTAATAATGATATGTAATACACATAATGCATGTACATGATGATAAAGACAAACCAGATAGCATACTATCATTTTGAGTAAGACTGTTCTATCCGTATAGGTCCTTCCTCCATCATCATAATCACCTGCCTGTGATTACAATAACTGCCTTGAGGGCACTATAGCCAACAAGATGTGGTTCATGACAGTGAAAAACTAGTGAAATTTAAAACTTTTCATTTTCATTTTTTTCTTGATCTGTTACTATCTTTGTGTGTAGTTTTCATGTTTTTGTTTTTGTTTCCCTTATTTTCTTTTCAATTTTGGGATTTTGTGGGTAGTATCCGCTGAAAACCCTTAGGAGACACAACTCATCCTATTAGGGACACCTAGAGGTTTAAAGCCTTGTTGCATACGCTCAATGCAATCGCTCGCCTGCGAGGAGTAGGATTTAGTTAGATGTTAGTTTAGTTTAGTTGATATTATGAAACCCTAGATTTGTTCGAGGACTAGTAAAACATAATTGTGGGTGTATTTGATTAGTGCAATTTATTGCATATTTTTATATCACATTTATCATTTTATTTGCACATTTTATACTGTTCCAAGTATGTTTTATGATATAATACAGGATATAGGACTTAATTGCAAAAGGATACAACAAGATTAATTACGTGTGTGAAATGGAGATTTAATTGGAGTTAAATAAAAAACGAGAATTGATTAGTCACATTTATTGCACATTTACTTACTATCTTTCCCTATTTGTTAGTAATTAATAAATCATATTATTATAATTTAACATATGCGGAGATTATGGTAGAGATATTTATAAGTGATATAATTATGAGTCAATTGGTTTCCTAAATGAAATAGATACTACTAAAAGATTTCTTTTGAGATATTTTGCAGGATTAAAGGTAGCCATATTAATTCAATTCAGCAAATCAATTGAAGAGACCCAATCAGAGTAAGAGATGAAATCAAATCTGCCTAATTTGGTGACAATCTGAGAATCCACGCAAGTACAGAAAGACACTGAGATATTCAAGTTGTTATATACTCAAAATCCCTCTAAATCGGCGAAGCAAACACAGAATAAAAAACTGGAGGCACGAAGATAGAAATCGGCAATGGATTAGCGACGGATCAAGTCAAGTGGCGATGGATGCGTGGTCGTTTTTGGGCTGTTCGATCTGATTTTTCAGAGGCATGATTGGCTTTTCACATTCATCGATACGAGCTGTAGGGTTTCTTCTTTCGAAGTTTCTAAAAACACCGGAGCAACACCCAACAGAGGCATATAGATTTCCATGTTTAGAATTTGAGATTTTTTAGGAAAAATTTAATTCTCTTGTATCTTTTATTACTTGTTCTCCAAACTTCCTTAATCCTATATATTGAGATGTAATTCCAGGGTTTGAGATATCTCTCTTTACATTGTTTAGGGTTTTTAAAGTTGTGAGAGATCAAAATAATTTGTAACTTACTTTTATTATTAATGAAGTTTTTCTTTGTTAATATGAGTAGCTAATTCTTTTTCTAGGGTAGAATTGTTTTGTTTTTGTGGTTGGATGATTTAATATATCTTCTTCTTCTCTTTGTTTTTCTTATAAATTTCTCTTGATGAAAAGTCTTTCTTTTTATTATTATTCCGATAAACTAAACTTTATAATGAAAGTTGACATCTTGAATAGGTTTAGGTAAAGGTGATAACACCGAAAGACTAGTTAAATTAATGAAAGCGTAACGAACTAGAAATCTAATTAAGGAAGGTAAGAGATGGTCTTTAATCAAGTAAATTTAACCTAGTTAATTAGGGTAATCTAGGTTACGCCGATAATATGATAACTCATAGATTGACAACCTACGAGTTATTTAATAAATGGGTAAACTAGTTGCTTTTGAATTAATTAGAATTATTTTTTTAAATTATTTTCTAAATGATTTTTGATAGGTTATTTTTAATCATATGAGTTATGCTTACCTATATTTTTGATAATTCATTGCCAAATTACTTTCACCTATGCTTTTATATATTTTAATAGTTCTTAATTAAAACTAAAGAAGAAGAAAAGAAGAAGAATCCTATAAACCAACCTTATTAGTTTAAACAATTCGACGCCCTAGAATCTCCTTTCTTATAAAAAAACCACTTTTACTTTTATTTGCACTTTAATTTTTAGTTTAAACATTAACAACTTTTATGCTTGTTTTAGAATTAGTTAAGATTCAATACCTCCCTGTGGATTGATCCTCAAGTATTACAATTGCATGACTGTATACTTGCAAATAATATTTAGAGACAAATATAATCTCCAACACTAAACTTATGATAGAGTCGATGTGTCAAGGCGATTTTATGATGAAAAAAGAAGATAGTGCATGGAACTTTCTAGAAAAATTATCTGATAAAACCATACAATGAGAGAGTACTGGTAAGAGAGGTTCGACCACATCTAGAAAAGGGTTACACACAGTTGAAGCTACCATATGGATGCAACCCAAGCTAGCAGCAATAAGAAAATCAATAGAAAAACCATCCATTACAACCGTCACCGATCAACAAGTTAGCAAACCCTTTCCTTGTCTAAATTGTCAAGTCTCTTTCCACCTTTCTTAAGAATGCCCCCTTCTAAGCGGACCTCAAGGGTAATAGACCGTCAACGCTGAATATCAAAATAAAAGTAATAATCCGTATTCTAAAACCTACAATCAAGGATAGAGGAGCCATCCTAATTTGCAATAGAATCAAAGCAACACAGGCCAACAATTCCAAAACCAAAGACAAGGTCCTCTACCTAACCCTACCCAACCTAACACACAATACATGTCTAATAGGGTTGAGAATGCGAATACATACTTTAATAATGATAAACAGCTGGCCACATTTTTACAAAATGAAATTACACCGCTTAAACAATCCATAGCTAATATTGAAAAGCAGATTGGTCAGCTAGCTGCAGTATTGGGAGGACGAGAGATGGGTACCTTACCTAACCAACCTGTAACAAATCCAAAAGATACACGTATAAATCCCACTCAAATAAATACTATAACCACTTTGAGATAGGGAAAATAGTTGATAACCAGGTTAGGATGCCTAATAATTCTGAAGAGATCTCGGCTGATGAAGAGTGGCGGACTCCCAATCCACTTGCACAGCCGACATCCACTTCCACACCCGGTTCTACATACCAACCATCTTCTCGCAATAACCCTCTTGAGCCTAGATCACCACATCCAAAGCGTTTAAAGGCCAAGAAGGATGATACTGAAGTAGCGAAGATGATGGAGATGTTTAAACAAGTCAAGGTCAACATCTCTTTACTAGATGCAATTGACCAAATTCCATCCTATGCTAAGTTCCTTTAAGACCTTTGCACTAAAAAGAGGCAAACACATGTGCCTAAGAAGGATTTTCTAGCCAGTAATGTTAGTGACGTCCTACGTAATGCATTACCCATAAAGTATAAAAATCCCGATTGTCCTACAATTTCATGCATTATCGGAGATAAGGTCATTAATAGAGTTTTACTTGACCTAGACGCTAGCATGAACCTTCTTCCTTTTTCGGTCTATGAACAACCAAGGATAGGTAAGTTTGAACCCACAAAGGTCACTTTACAGTTGGCAGATCGTTCCATTAAGAAACCAAATGGAGAGATTAAGGATGTGTTAATCAAAGTAGGCAAATTTATATTCCCTATAGATTTCATCGTTTTAAAAACACAACCTGTATCCAACCCTAAAACTCAAATTCCGGTAATCTTAGGACGACCATTCCTACCTAGCGCTAACGCTTTGATTAACTGTAACAATGGATCAATGAAATTTTCATTTGCGAACATGACAGATGATCTAAATATTTTCAATCTAGGAAGCCAAAATAGTGCTCCTTATGACTTACTTTGTGACATCAACGTTCTATTTGAATTATCTAATGAGGAAACACGTGTTGATGATGAGTGTTTATTTGATTTTAAGGAAAGCGATTCTTCATTTGATGGTACGCATGATCAACTTATTGATACTTCTCCTAATCTTCATGATGAACTTAATATGGTAAGATCTTGAAATGATTTTCTTGAAAATCAAATTTTGTTGTTAGAAAAGGAGAAAAAGGAATCGGCTGCTTTTAATGAATCTTTGAAAAGCGAAAAAGAGAATTTGATTTTATCTTGCAATTCTTTCAGAGAAGAAAATAATAAGTTGATTGAAATTTTTGGTAGTGTTGATATTTTAAAATCTTCTAGTAGTTCACAAAAAGTTTTGAGAAATGATGTTTTGATTTATAGATTAGAAAAAGAGAAAAATGTTTTTCTGGCACAAATTGATAAATTTGAGAAGGAGAAAATTGAGTTTCTTTCAAAAATTGATATTCAATAAAAAAACTATTGATACTTTAAAAACTGAAAATGAAAACTTAATTTTGTCATGTGATATTTTGAGGAATGATCATGACAATTTGGTTTCATCTTTTAAAAGCGAAATTGATTCTTTGAAATTATCCTATATTTCTCAAGGAACATTGATTGAGAAAATTGATTCCTTCAAGAAACAAAATAATGATTTAGCTGTTTTTTTGCTAAATTTTCAAAAAGAAAGGAAAAAATCAATCTTTTACCAAGTAAAAGGAAGAAATTTTTAAATAAAGGAGATGTTAATCTTAAAACTTCAAAAATTCAAAAACTTTTTTCATCTAAATTTGTCATCCACTATTCTAAACATAAATCTAGTCCCATGGGTACATCTAATCACACTTGTCACTAGTGTGATGTACATGGTCACTTTACATATTCTTATGGGTTGAAAAGAAATATATTTTTATATACCAATTTGAAATAGGTCCCCAAAACTAACCCTCATAAACCCAAGTTAGTTTGGGTACCAAAATGTACACCCACATCTTCTTCTATAGTTTTTGAGAATTTAAAATCAGGAAGATCTCAACAAAGATAAGCACAACTATGCAGGTGTAACAAGATATATACTCTAACAAAATGAGGACATATTTTTATTTAAGTGTTGGAGTGTTTTGGTTTTGTACAGAAAAAAATTCTTTTATTTTTAGGTTTTCTTTTGGAAAAAAGAAAAGAAAAGTTTCAAAATGGAAATTAGAGAGTGAAAAATGTATATAAAAAAGAGAGAGATTTAAGAAGAATAAGAAAATTGGATGTTTTAGAATAAACTAGTAATAGGTGGTCATGAATTGGATCCCCAAGGGTTGAGTGAGATGAAGGAGTTGCTAAATTCACGGATAAAAATAAGTCTGAAAAATAGTTCCTATTCTTGAGTCTAAATTTAGAGAGTATATACCTTACAAATTGCACATAAACACATCTTGAAACTTGGGATAGTAGATGATACCTAGTAATACTCTTACCTGAAAGCCTAAGTATGAAAGAAAAAACGGTAATTGAACTTAACCACGAAAAAAATATCACTGAAAAAAATGTTTATATATATAAGTGTGGGTTGTAACTTACTTAGGGCTGTAAAGAAAATATATATATATCTATATCTATATATATACAGCGAGGGTGCTTTAACACCCAGTGCTTTAGACCAACGGGTCTGGACGTCACTGCTGAGCCCGAGATGGTTACAAGACTAGGCATATATATAAAATTGCTAATTACGCCTTAAGCTCATACATTCGGTAATCAGTTGATTAGTGCCTAAGAAAGCATTGGTGGTCGTATGAAAAGTGTATGAGCAAATCCATCCATAAGAATTAGTCCTAAGGTAGTAAGGAAAGGGTACTATAGCTTAAAATGAATTCTTAAGTGTAGGGATGACTTTATACACACGTAGAGGTATATGATCGATATTTGGAGGAGAGATAGGGATGAAGAATAGAATGGTATTTTATTGAGGGACGATAAAATTTCTGGATTTGATCAAGACTATTAAGATGAGATTAATGAAAACTGAAAAGCTGGTAAAAGTCGAAACTCTTATTTTTCGAAACTTTTCTTTATTCGTTTCTATCTTTGTATGTAGTTTTCATCTTCCTATTTTTGTTTCCTATGTTTTCTTTTATCCATTTTGGGATTTTGTAGGTAGTATCCGCTGAAAACCTCAGGAGACACAACTCCTCCCACTAGGGACACCTAGGGGTTGAAAAACTTGTTGCATGTGCTCAATGCAATCGCACGCCCGCGAAAGGAGCATAGGAATAGAGTAGGAGTAGCATTTAGTTAGATTGTAGTTTAGTTTAGAATTTTAAATCTTAGAATAGCTCGATGACTAGCAAAAGATAAGTGTGGGGGATTTGATAGGTGCAATTTATTGCACATTTTATATCACATTTATCTTTCATATTTCATAATTTATGCTACTTTGGGTGTTCTTGTGAATAAATGCAGATTACATGGCTTAAACGCATAAAGACGGAAAAGTGTCCAAAAATACCGATCACGTGCGTGCAATGGAAATCAATTGGAGCTAAATCAAAATCGGGGAATCAATTATCACAATTGAAACAAATTTTAGAAATCTCAAGACCAAATAATTGAAAATGCAACAAACCTGAAATGCATATGGCTAAAAAATTTAGCCGAATTCATCTAAATATAAAAAACAACCGAAATTTTGAAGGCAATGAAGTTGAGATTTTTATGGTTATTTTGTATTCTCTATTTATCTTGTAAAGTTTGTTCCAATTATCCTGAAGTCCTATAAAAGGCTCTATATATTTTAAGGTATAGATTATATCTCTCTTTACAATTGTTAAGGGTTTTTAATTGGGGAGAGATCAGCAATCTTGTAAGTTATTTTGATATGAATTTAATTTATCTTATAAAGTTTTCTTTTCATATCATGAGTAGTTAATTCTTTTAGGGTTAGAATTGTTTCGCTTTTGTGGTTGGATGTTTTAATATATCTACTTTCTTTCCTTTGTGCTTCCACATGAATTTCTCTTGATTCAAAGATCATCTTTTTTTTATTACTCTTATAAACTAAATCTTATGATAAAAGTTTGACGCACTTGAGTAGGTTTAGGGGAAAATGATAACACCTAAAAACTAATTAGATTAATGATAGCGTGACGAACTAGAAATTTAATTAAGAAAGGTAAGATGTGGTTGTAATCAAGGGAATTCAACCTAGTAATTATTGTAATTTAGGATACGCCGAAAATATAATAAGTTGTAGATTGATCACTTATAAATTATTAATAAGTGTAAATCTAGGTTACTATTAGTTAATTAGAATTATTAGTTTTAATTAGTTTTCTAAAAGATTTAATATAATTTACAGGTTATTTTTAATCGTACGAGTTATTTACACAGGTTGTTTGATAATTCATGGTCACATTAATTTATCATATACTTTTATATAATTAATAGATAACTAATTAATACTTAGATAAAGAAAAGTAGTAGAATCTCTTAAACCAACCATAAAAGTTAAAACAATTCGACGCCCTAGTATCTCCTTTCTACTAAAAAAACCCACTTTTATTTTTATTTGCACTTTAATTATTAGTTTAAACAACTATATTCTTTGCTTAGTTAGAATTAATTAAAATCACATCTTCCTGTGGATCAATCCGCAAGTACTACTACAATAGAACCATGCACTTGCGGTTAAAATTGAAGAGTAATAAAATCTCCATCATTAAGGGGGAAAGAACGCTTCGATCATATATTACAAAAAATCAAAATATGTGTAGGTAAACGCTTCTGCTCGTGTCGCAAACTAGCGGCAATGCGGAATACAAAACGAAATTTTTTGAAACTTGAGCACGAACTATGACAACTTAGAATCGAATCCAAACACTAAATTAGAAACTAACTAGAATGAGTTAATTACTCGGTTTGTGATTACAACCTTTGTAGTCGTGTCTTTCGTCTTTTTTCTATTTCCTTAGCTCCTCAAGTCGTTGGAACGAGCTTGGGAGTCGGCCTTCCTTACTGAAGACGATCCACCTCGAAGGAATCCTAACTAAGGCTCTGGCTTCACAAGTGAAGCAATTAGTGATCAAAACTTGTGAGGAAATGATCACTAGAGATGTAGTGGCTAATTTCTAATTGTTCTCTCTTTTTATTTCTTCATTCTCAACTTAGAAAAAATACCAAGAGAGGAAGAAGAAGCTTGGGTGAGTGTTTAATCAAGCATGGCAACTCAAGAAATGAATCCTTTACCATCTCTTTTCTCTTTCTTTCTTTTCTTTTTAATGTGAGAGTGATTGGGGTTGTGACTCACCATGGTGAGTCACCAGCCGGCATCTTTCTCATATTTAAAAGAAGAGATGAGAAGAGAAAGGTGCCACCTCATATGCACACATATACATACGTATACACACACACACACACAAATATACTAATACAAGTATATACTATAAATACATACACCTGTATTATTATAAAAATACAAATACCCGTATTTGTACCAATGATACAAATACCCGTATTAATATCAAGACATAAATACACGTATTTATACAAATACTCGTATTCGTATAAATACCTATTTTGTAAAAATACGAATACCGTAAAGAGAGATACTAAAAGAGATATATAATACTGGCTCACATTTAATCCAAAATGTGATAACCCAGCTGTGTTTCAAACCGGCTAGTATTAACAAACTGCCCGATTAAAAGCACGTGTACAAAACACGTGTTTTAATCGAACCTAAGTACGTATCAAAATACGTACACTACATCATTTCGTCCGAGCTGAGAAACCCTCTGTGCGGGACTCTAAAAATGCGGCAATACGCTGGTAGTGGGTTTAATCACAAGCACGTCAGCGGCACTAGCTGTACGTAATGGCTACCCAGCTATTAAACGAAAGTAAGGCCGACAAGAAAACTTGTTTGTATCCCTAATGAGCCTGAAAGTGACAATCTCCGTATAGTCTGGCCTGTTCGCCTGAGAGTATCGCATATCGGGTCTAGAGAGTGGACAAAGTCAGACCCCTAATAACACGATAAGTCGTGTCGGTGTGAAGCCCATCACCCACTGAGAAACTACTGATCCAAATCAGTAATTATCATCCACCTTGGCCAAGGATTTCTGGTGATGGCCACTCGTACACAGCGCGACATCCACTCCCAATACCGAGAGAGACGAATTCCCGACGATCCGCTCACTGCCTCCATGTGGCTCAGGACTGTACCCAACTAAAACTTGTTTACATGACTTAGTAAAGGCGTGGTAGGATAATAATCAAAGCACAGTAGGAAGTCACACAAGACAAATGATGATCTCAGGCCGACAGACTAACCTGTACTCATATCACCAGAGAACTGCTACCTGACACTGGGTATAATACCATCTAGCATGTTCGATGAGTCCGTCCAGTTAACTCATAACCCAATGAGCACATGTATACTATCTTTGGTGACTAACTGACACCAATGGCTGTGAGACCGGCCTCACCCCTCGTCGGGGTCAAGAAACGTGTACACTAGTCTACTCTGGAATATCGATGCATAGTCTCGATATTCCCACGACCAGAGACATTTAAGGATTTGCTTATAGACTACCCAGTTCTCACAAGTGTAATCGCCACAATAACCCTGGTAGTCAAGCATGAATTATATAGGCTCTATCAACATGTAATAGTGATCCGTAATACCACATAATACATGTACATGATGATAGAGATGAACCAGATAACATACTATCATCTTGAGTAAGACTGTTCTACCCAGATAGGTTCTCCCTCAATCATCATAATCGTATGCCTGCGATTACAATAATTGCCTTGAGAGCACTATAGCCAACAATCTCCCACTTTCATTTAAGGCTAATTATTGTAGTGTCGCATACTCACAGCCCTTATGATACCGAACACCCAACTTCTCTACTAATCAGTTTCGCAAATCATGTTTGCGAGACATTCGTGTTCGAGAAATAGCCTCGGTGAGTTGATCCGCTCCAATATTTCTATCTTTATTTCTCTATAGCTCAACTTCACGAAGAACGACTGTCTCCCGAAATGAGCGATACCTATCTTAGAGCTTGTCTGGATATCTGATAGGACCAAGTTCATAAATGAACTCCAAATCCAACAAACTTCTTAGACTGTATCTTCCACTAAATTTAATCGGTATCATGTGTCATGCCCACCTTAGTATCTGCTTGGACCCCTGTCCAACATACTGCCCCTCAGAAGAGGGTAAACTTTAATTCTGACAGCCACTCTGTCATTCAGGTCATCTTGAAAGCCTGAATGATAACCGCCTCTACAAGGAGGTTGCCATTACCATATACCAAGAATATTCTCTCATGTTCATAACTGCTTCCCTATATTTCTCCAGGATTGGATTAATATCTACGTATTGCATCTAATACAAAAGCAATATCTGGTGTGGTACTTGACATCTCATGATTGACTCAATTGCCTAAGCAAATGATATGTCAATCATGCAAATCCCTCTCCTCATCAGTCCAGAGGACATCTCTTTAAAGAGGGTGATTCCATTACCTGCGGATACACCACCATGCCAGTAGTCGTCCATTCTAAAATACTAGAATAGTGTCTAAGTATCCAAATTGGGACACTTCCCAAATCTAGATCTAAAACCATTGATCTAGTCATCATAATATCTGATATTTTATCCAGTTTCTTTGTGAAGAAATATCTGTGACAACTACAGACATTTCCTATTAGGAGTATGTCATCCAAAAACCAGGACAATACTCCCTACTTAACCTTCGTACCAGGTCCATATGTTATTCTTGATGAAGTTAGACACTATGACTGTTACGTCAAGAATAGATGAACCATCTCCGCTATACTTGCTTTAGTACGCTTCCGCTGCTTCCATTGACTACAACAACCCTCTGACAGAGTCATATACACATGCACTTCTAAATTTAATTTAGAATTACGTTATAGTCATCCACCTGCCAGATCTCATAATCTAGGACAGCAGTAGTGATAAACTTGGGTCATCAAAACCTTTCTGTCACCGTCTTTGATTACCCACTAAATCTGCGGAGTGGCTAATGGACTGTCAAATCTAATTGAATCCTTAGGTTCTATTAAATAGTCAGTAACCATTTGTGGTTCTGGAATCACTTCCAGTTCTACCATACTCCACTAATGTTTTCTGAAAAGAATTCATTTTACTAAAACGTAGTGATTCAATAACAATATAACTATTGATCCCGCAGATGGTAGAAAGTTAACCCTCGTCTAAGCCCGGGAAAACCCAAAAACTGCCATTACTGAAAATGTGCCTTGAGTTTATCCAGATTCTGGTTTTAAGCATAAGCCGGACAACTCCATATACCTTAACATCGTTAAGATATTAATCCATTCTATATCCAATATAGAAACAAGGGCACTCATTTAACTGGAATTGGATTCAAAATATTATGCAGTTGTTTCCAGTGCACAATCAAAGAAGAAAAGGCCATACAACATTACTCATCAAGGAGTGGACCCATAGATGAGTAACCTGAGAGTGAAGCAAGTTCTCAAATGTATTACTTACGATGGAATACCTAGCATAAGTATCTAAATATTTGATCGCCTCGAAGAATCCTGATACTTCCAACGTATGGTTCTCTACTTTATTCTTATACCTATAACTTCTCAAAATTTGGATCTTGTATTTCAACGAAATGCGTGTCTAAAACCAGAGTAGTTATAAGTAAACAGAATATAATACGAGTACTAACCTCTTGTCCTAATGGACATCAGACAACATACAATAGTTTGTATAAGTCATCTAAGTCTAATGACTCAAACCATGTATGCCGTAGGTTGAAAACTGTATTATAGTTAAGAAGAATTACACCGTTATTGAATGCACTTTACCTAATCATCAACTGATAATGATAAATGTTATAAACATAATTTCAAAAAGTTATATCTCGCTTTATAAAATAAACGTACAGATATATCGGTTCGAAATTGGTGCATAACAACGGATATTCAAAACCAAATATTTGTTGTTAGGCAAAACCCAGACGATTTCCTCAAATATCACCAATTACAAAGAATTCTGATTTTTGAGGATCTAATCATCCAGTTCCCAATATTCTACTCCCACTTAGTATCTGTAACGCTATACAGATATGAGAATCAAGTCCGGTAAATACATACTCCGGAGTAACAATCTAATTGGGAAAGCAATTTTCAATTAATATCGCACAATATAGCTGAAACATGAAAATGTTTCGAGGGGGTGGCCGGGTATTCCTAATAATGCCTCTTCCAATATTAGGCTTATGACATTAGTAACAATTTCCATTGCCCTACCTCCAATCCCTTTATTTGTCTTTACTTCTTACCTTCTGTACACCATACTTAGGCTAATTGGTTTTCTTCTTTCCCTACCTTTCGACACATGTCTAAGGTTTGAAAGAAGACTGTCCAATAAGTATAATAGGTGTACTCTCCTAATACTAGGAGCTTCCACAACCTGGGAGAAGGTAAAAAGAAAAGACAACTGAATAATCCTATTCTTTTTCCTCATAACCGGAATTCATTCTCGAACTGAAATAAATTTCTACGTGTTCGTATGTATCTATACGTGATGGTTATATCCATTCTATATGGATCTTCATATTGATACAGAATGTTCTGTAGAAAGTAAAAGGTAAAGCATGAATGTCATGGATATATGTGACTTTGTCGTGAATCGAGACAAAACAAATCCAGGTTTGTAAAAGGTTCGGTCAACTTGGTTTATGAGTTTTATTTTAAGGCAGGTCATGGTCGCTGCCAAAGAGAGAGAGAGAAAAGAAACACTCAGTATGCACTCTAAACTAAATTAGATTGGTTAATTACTTTATCTAATCTGGATGGCTCCCACTATTTCCTCAAATTCTCCTTCAAACCCTAAAAGGAGAACTAGTCGGGATCATTAACACCTTATAAGTTCACTAACCGTTCAGCCAGGACAGTGCTGGTACTTCAAGAGATGCTCCCCATGATTTCACACGGACATAATTAAATAACCTCATTTCCGCAGAGGCGTAACTTCGTTAACACTTTCTAGACACCTAACAGGTTAGCTAATCATGAAGTGAAAATCTCCCGAAGAGTAATACCTGAGAATCGGGACCCAACTATCACCGTGTGATAATTTGATGGAACCCACTCAAGTCACCACACTACAGAACGTACGCGCATGCCAGGCAAGTTTCATGTATATTTTAAACTCCCGATGTGGTTTTTTCCCCTAACGACTTATGACCTTGACTAAGTCAATATATCATAAGTCGCAAGTCAAGTTCAACCCGTCATTATCCTGAATTAATTAGACCCGCCCGTACGAGCCTTTGAATAGGTCAAAATGACCATACAACTGTCATAATCAATCACAATACTATGCAGCAGAAAAGCATTACAGAACTACCGAACACTACGCCTTGACTAGGTCAACATACGCAGCACGAATACTAACCAATACTAATCTGAAATGACGGAGGGCTACGACTAGTTTTTGGCGAAAAACCTTTAACATAATGAACTCAATCGTTGAAGGAACCGAAGAGCTTTGAAAATGAGTGGTTTAGGCCCCGCCTTTAAAACAAGTGGTTTTATAGAAAACCGAATGGTTTTGAAAATTGTCCTGACAACATCAATTAGGTTTGTTTTCCTTGCATTACACCTATAATGTGATCCCATCAATTAATAATATCACATCAAAAGAAACGAAAATAGGCATGCACATATATGCCATCCGCATTCGCCTCAGGGTCTCGGGTCTTCACCGTAAAGTTACTTAACTTACTGCATGGCAGGGACAGGACTAGCGCGGATGCAAAATATATATAGTGTCTACTACACACACACAACACCATTCTTCTCAGGCATGATAATATATCGCAAACACAGAATCATAGCAGAAGCAAACATTATGAAATAGAGGGAATACTAGGAATTCCGTGTTTCGTTTAAGCCATGGATGAAACACGAATTCCATGGTCGTGTGAATAGCCAAACCCTAGTCCCTAGACCCCTACGAGTGCGGCAAGTAGTCCCGCCAATTCTAGAATGGGATGACTCGTTCTCAACTCCATGAAATGGTCATCCGTTACTTCCTAGAACCCGGCTACTTGAGCACTCATCTTAGGTCTTTCCTAGGTACAAGAGATGAATCAAATATAATATATAGGTGACACAACCCCAACCCAGAAGTGCCCCTCAAAAGAATATATATCAAGCAGTGTCGGCAGTCCACAAGTTGGATGCTCGCCCCGCATTATGAATATACAAATGTAAGTATAAAACTCTCATCTCGCAAAAAACCTCGTCTATTCACGACAACGACCGCAACTATTTCAATACAAAGAAGCATCCCAGAACTAAGTATTTGCAACCCCGTCTAATCGACCTAAAGCAATTAGACGACGTTCACAAACACAAATACGAAACATAAGATATAAAAGATGCAAAAGTTTTGATTTAAAACTTTCCGTGTTACCCGAATACAAAGATAACACCAAGTGAAATTTGGGCAAAATCAAACATAACCAAAAATCAAGTTTTCATAAGAGTAAGCCACTGGAAAAAACTGGGGACCAGATGCCATTAGAAACCGCCAGTGTCGGGAAAATGAGAATTTCTGGCGGTTTTTCTTAGGAATTGGGTCCTTGTTTTTCTGCCCAAGTTCTTATATCTCATGAGATGATCTCTGCACCTGTTTAAACAAATTTTAGAGATCAAAACAAAATCGACAGAAACTTGATTTTAAGTTATCGGAAAAATAGAAATTTTTAGTTTCAAAATGTAAACATCGTCTAAATCTAGTTCTAGTATTTGGGTGGCTCTGATACCAAGTAGGTGGACGCTCGTGCTCATGCCACAAACTAGCGGTAATGCGGAATACAAAATGAAATTTTTCGAAACTTAAGCACGAACTACTACAACCTAGAATCGAATCCAAACACTAAACTAGAAACTAACTAGAAGGAGTTAACTTTTGGTTTGTAATTACAACATTTGTAGTCGTGTCCTTTGTCTTCTTTCCACTTCCTTAACTCCTTAGGTCGTCAGGAACGAGCTTGGAAGTTGGTCTTCCTTACCGAAGATGATCCATCTCAAAAGAATACTAGCTAAGGCTCTAGCTTCACAAGTGAAGCAATTAGTGATCAAAACTTGGTAGGAAATGTTTACTAGAGATGTAGTGGTTAATCTCTAATTGTACTCTCTTTTTCTTTCTTCATTCTCAACTTAGAAAAAATACCAAGAGAGGAAGAAGAAGAAGTGTGGGTGAGTGTTTAATTAAGCATAGCAACTTAAGAAATGAATCCTTTATCATCTCTTTTCTCTTTCTCTCTTTTCTTTTGAATGTGAGAGTGATTGGGGTTGTGATTCACCATAGAGAGTCACAAGCCTACATCTTTCTCACATTTAAAAGAAGAGATGAGAAGGGAATGAAGCTACCTCATATGAACACATATACATATGTATATGTATACACACACACAAATACACTAATACAAGTATATACTACAAATACATATACCCGTATTCGTATAATAATACGAACACCCGTATTTGTACTAATGATACAAATACCCGTATTAATATCAAGACACAATACCACGTCCCGCTTCCCAGTAGACGGAAACGGTGACGTGGCAAGCCCGCAACGTATTTACTATGAAAATACGTTAAGCGTAATTAAGTAATATAACAATGAGCAAGAATGACAAGAGTAATAAAATGAAACAGCAACTTTATTTACATTCAACTTTATACACAACTGTCTGGAAATAAAAGATACAATGATAAAAACAAATGCCTAAATAATGGCATACTGAAAGTAAGGAGCTTGTAGTCTGGCTGAACAGCAAACTGGTCCATGTCCTCCGGGTCCGGCTCTATCTCCTCAGAATCCGGTCCTCCTGATGAACATTCCAAAGAAAGAAATAGAAAGGAATGTCGTCAGCGAACTAGCGCTCGGTAAGCCCCAAAATAAGCAAAAGAAGATAGTACATAATATGAAATGAACAGAGGACGTGTAAAGTTGTATATGATCATTCACAGGTATAAGATAGTTATTCTAACGTAGTTATTTATAGTTTGATAAAAAAAAAGTATTCATGTATACGAGAGGAGTCCATCTTACCCCGTGGACTATGGTAACATGTAGTACAAGGTCCCGTCATAACCCACGGGACAACGACATGTGAATTCATGCAAATGTCTTTTAAAGTGACCTCTCGTGCCACGATATATAGTCCATATCAATCTACCCCATTATTCCCGCGTATCGTATTGTATAGATTAAAATTATAGGTCTTGGTAGAATCCATGGATATAAAATGTACAGGTTCATGTTCAAGATATAATCATGTGTTCAGTTATTCATGTCAAGTTATAACCATAGTTCGGTCAAGTCGAGTCAAGTGTTCAAGTTTGAATTTGATATTTGAATTCGGGTGTTCAGGTTCATGATCAAGTATTCAAGTTCATGTTTGATTTTAGATTCTGGTTTGAATTTGGATTCAGGTTGAAGTCAAAATCTTATGAAAGGATTTAATTCTGGAAATTCTTAGATTCGGGAGTAATCGGCAACTGCTGCACATGGACGGCAGGATTTGTGTCTTTTTCCAAGACAATTACTATTGATAACTCCATTAAATTGTCTAACCTGAATAGACAAGCACTCACTTTCACCGGCTCCCCGAGGTTCAAAAGAAATGATATCGCTTAAGCCTATATTAATGTATAGTTCTTAAAATATTGTTTGCATACTCGATGGGGTTTTATGAAAAATACTTTAATATAATTTTAAAAATAAACTTCGAGGGTGATTTATAATATTTAGGGTTTTCATGAACATGTATTTTAATTGTTGGAGATGTTTTAATGATAAAAACCTAGCTTTTAAAAGTTTATGATATTTTTATGAAAACTATCTCTTTTGGAAACTTGATGGTATTTTATTAAAATTTTAATCTTTCATTTTAAAAAATATAGTTTCATAATATGTTTTTATTGAAAATACGAATTCATAGTTTTATATAATTTTCCAAAACTTAGTTTTTTGTTTAGAAAAATCATATTTCTTAAAAACCGTATTTTTATTTCTTTTCGAGACCGAATACTCCGTGAGGAGTTCTGCATCTCGCTCTACTATCTCAAGGATTTGCGATAATCCGCACCATCCATTAGCGGGTCCCCTAACAACTATTGTAGAGGCGTAATTGTCAAGAATTACAAAAATACCAATTAAAAGAAACCCGTTTTGAAAAGGTGTGGTATTTTAATGTAAAACTTATTTTTTAGATTTGCCATATGTTTAGAATACCGTGCTATGAAACCATAGTGTGCATGTGGGGTAAGTCGTTACCCCGTGAAAGTTTTCCTAAAGGTAGATAAACCAATTATCGAAAAAGATTATACTAAAGTTCATGGTATTTTAATGAAAAAGTTCGTTATATGATTGTTTCTCATGAAAACTTTATTAAACCAAAATCTAAATGATTGCAAATAAGATTATGAATGGTGTGAGAAAGTTAGTTTGACTTATTTTGCTTAATGAGGGGAGTACAAGAGGTTGAAATTACACATATCGGAGTTAACTCCACTTTACCGATATATTTTTAGAAGATTATTTGAGATGAAAGAAAATGAGAGAAGAGGGATTTACTCATTATGTAGCGTTGGGAAAAGGTTAAGGAAGAGAGAGGGGTTCCGTGGCGTCGTGGAAACTCCGGAAACGACTTCGATCTTCGACGGAAAGAGCTTGGTTGCTAACTCCACTTGACTCCACTTGCACTTAGGAACTTTTAGGATAATTTGCTAGAAATTTTCAGAATAGAGGGGAGCTAGGGCATGGGTTGGTATTTATAGTGAAGAATTTAGGGTTTGGGAATTAAAAAATTGGATTAAAAGAATTAAAATGGTGTTAAATGGTGAATTGAAGGGTTACTATTTAATTGCAGGGAAATCAAACAATGCAGGGGAGTCGAAGGGACTAGTGTGCAAAGCACGGAGTTGTTTGGAATCATCAGGTCCGTCGGCCGTGGTTATATTGGCAAAACGGGCAGTCGGATCTGGCCCAATTGCTTTGAGATTCGTGCCACCAGCTTTAATCACCGTTTACTCCTTTTTGCACATGTTTAATTTTTCTAAAACTTTTCGTTTCTCCGTGAATTGCACGTGCAATTCTTAGGCTTCCAAAAAATTAAAAAGAAAAATCTTAATAATTGGGCCTGATGGGATTCGAACACACAGGCTACGTTAAAGCAGTATAGAGGTTTTACCAGTGAGCTACAAGTTGTTTCTTGCTTTTATTAAATAAATTTAACTTATAACTCTTACACAGGCTGAAATACCATTTTCTATGCATAAACAAGTAATTTTTTTTGTACAGAGATTCCAGAGTCGTTACACATAAATACACGTATTTATACACATACTCGTATTCGTATAAATACCGTATTCTATCAAAATATGAATACCGTAAAGAGAGATACTAAAATAGATATATAATACTAGCTCACATTAAATCCAAAATGTGATAAGCTGGCTATATTTCAGACCGGCTAGTATTAACAAACTGTCCGATTAAAAGCACGTGTATAAAAACACGTGTTTTATTCGAACCTAAGTACGTATCAAAATACGTACACTACATCGTTTCGCCTGAACTGGAAAACCCTCTGTGTGGGACTCTAAAGACTCGAAAATACGCTGGCAGTGGGTTTAACCACAAGCACGTCAACGGCACTAGCTGTACGTAACGGCTACCCAGGTAGTGAACGAAAGTAAGGCCGATAAGCAAACTTGTTTGTATTCCTACTGAGCCTGAAAGTGACAATCTCCGTACAGTCGGGTCTATTTGCCTAAGAGTATCGCATATCGGTTCTAGGAAGTGGATAAAGTCAGACCCCTAATAATGCGATAAGTCGTGTCGGTGTGAAGCCCATCACCCACTGAGAAACTACTAATCCGAATCAGTAATTCTCATCCACCTTGGCCAAATATTTCAGAGGATAGACACCCATGCACAGCGCGACATCTACCCCCAATATCGGGAGAAACGAATCCTCGACGGTTCGCTCACTGCCTCCATGTGGCTCGGGACTGTACCCAACTAAAACCTATTTGCACGAATCAGTAGAGCCGTGGTAGGATAATAATCAAACCACAGTGGGAACTCACATGAGACAAATGATGATCTCAGGTCGACAGACTAACCTATACTCATGTCACCAGAAAATTGCTATCTGACACTAGGTATAATACCATCTAGTATATTCCCGGCGAGTCCGTCCAGTGTAACTAATAACCCAATGAGCACTTGTATACTATCTTTGGTAACTAACTGACACCAATGGCTGTGAGACCGGCCATCACCCCTCGTCGGGCTCAAGAAACGTATACACTAGTCTACTCTGGAATATCGACGCCCGGTCTCGATATTCCCATGACTAGGGACATTTAAGGATTTGCTTATAGACTACCCAGTTCTCACAAGTGTGATCGCCACAATAACCCTGGCAGTCAAGCATGAATCATGTTGGCTCTATGAACATGTCATAGTGATCCATAATACCACATAATACATGTACATGATGATGGAGATGAATTAGATAGCATACTATAATATTGAGTAAGACTGTTCTACCCGTATAGGTCATTCCTCAATCATCATAATCGCGTGCCTGTGATTACAATAATTGCCTTAAGGGCACTATAGCCAACAAAATGTGGTTAAATGTTTGATGTTGTCTATCCGTATATATAGTTATGGATTAACAATATTGAATGTGATAACTGTAAGTTCAGACCTTATCAGGTTAATGATGTTGCAATGACCAAAATGACTTAGAGATATAATACCACTTTAGGACGTGGCTGTCCTCCACAATCGTGTGAGAAGACATGAGAAATGTTAACTTGTGTTTAGAAATCTAGTTTTTTTTCCAACAAACAGTTCAAGAACATTATATGTTTGTCTTGGTAGACTTACATGTATGTGTCTTATAACAGTTTGACCTACATGATCACTCTATGATTTATATCTTAGTAGTCAACGGTCATATTCATAGCCTTGATCTTTTCTCTAATAATTCTTGCTTCATAGAGACAAATATTGTAGTTTCATTTTGCATGGTTGGTTGTATTGCTTGTTTAAGTAGATACTTGACACGACACGTCTTTTGTTGTTAGACTTAAGATCCTGTATACTTGTCTAGTTAGGATGAACTAAAGAGATCTTACGTGGGATAACCCACAAGACCGTGTGCTATAAAGGATCAAAATTCCGCTTGTCATAGTTCTTGAATGCCAAATGGATTGGCGATCGAGAAAGGCGAGCGTCTTCTAGGACATACTTTCTTACTTCATGACATGACCATTATGTTGAATAATGAAAGCAAGACTGTATAACCAATTTCTCCATGGAAGCAAAATTATATGGCTTCCTCATAAACGGTCAAGGAGACCGTTATAGCTGAGGAAATCCAATAGGAATGTGCACGTGATTTTGTACGCAAGAGAAAATGTTTCTCTCTAGTGCGGTAGTAGGTCGGCGATTGCATATTCAAACTATCCCATATATTATGGAAGGGTTATCGCATATGGAGATCTATATCATTTCATCGAGAAACATAGGAGACAAAAGATCAAGCTAGAGTATCTCTATAAGATTTAAGTGATCTAGGATCCACTGATTGAGGGAGTGGTCGAGTATCGCTCCGTTTAGAACGTGAGATCGTAAGAGCCGCGTCTATAGTGACGGTACACTTTATTTGCTTGAACTTAACACCTATCTTTTAGACTCTGGTTTATAGATTGCGGCTTACTTATATTGCACGACTGATTATTGATATTTATATATTGATAATTGATTATTTTCGTTTTGGACAGAGTGTTGTATTTTGTTGCTTGATTTTTAAAGATGGAGTAATAAGAGTAGCTATATGATGATATATTTACATGCAATCTTTTATTAAAGGATGCAACGACGAGTAGGACCGACTCTCTCGCACGAGCGAGCCCTTCGATACTTGGAGACATGCGAGGTACAAAAGTCTGCCTTTTCCGGTGCTGGTTAGGCTAGCGACTGCACACTAATTCAGTGCTAGATGTGCGCAACAGTGGGAGCATTCGAACGACCCTTATCTGGTGATAAGGATGAGCCGAAGACTCTACGAGTCTTTAGCGTAATGGAATTTGTCATGCCCACTTCCCAAAAGATGAGGAGCGAGAGCTGACATGCCCTTGACGTATTCACACCAAGAAGCACACATTCCTGACATGAATACGCTGAGCGTCTGTATAAACAGCAACAGGAAAAGTAATACAAGAATTTAAAACATAATAAAAATCTTAAATAAATAAATCCAACAATACTTATTACAAAGTTAGTCCAATCGGACACAAGTGTTTAAAAATAAGGAATAGACATGAAAGTTGTGAAGAGGCTCGAACGATGCATACAGAAAAGGGATTAAAGGCTGGCTTGTGAAGCTAGCTGATCGAGATCCTCCTGTAAGTGCACGGCGGCGCCCCGGCCGTCAATCCGACGCCAAAATGCGGAAGCGAAAAACTTTAATTTTGCAAACTAACAAACCGGCACCACCGCGCACTAAACACCCAGATCGAACCATTAACCAGTCCTAGCTAACTAGAAGATGGGGAATAGAGATATACCGACTGATCCGAGTCCTCCGGTCTTCTCGTCGTCGTCCCGATCTCCCGCGGAAACTCCGGTCGTCGCCTCCTTGCCGGAAGGGCACCACATCGTCTGCATCTTTTACGGGCTCCCACCTCTATGCCGAGGCAACTCGGGCACGAAGCTGGCTAGTCGACGTGCCCAAGGTTTGCTGTAGAATGTGTAGTGCTTATGTCTCATTTGGGGTTTATGTAGAGTTGCCATATGGTGGAGGAATTGATACAAGCTTTTGGAGAGGAGCTCATATGATTTTTGCCAAGCCAAATGAGTGTAAATCCCTACACCAAAAATTGGGACAGCCCACTAGAGGAAGTGGCCGGCCATGCCAATGGGGGAGGAGAGAATGAGAGTGAGTGAGGGAGTGTATCAATCAAAAGAATGAAAGTCTCTCATAATCCAAGAAAGAGAAAAAGCTATCATGCAAAGAAATGATCACTATGAAAGTCCAACACTCAAACAACAATCATCACACCCCTTCATCATAACCAACCATGATCATCAAGCATGATGACTTCAAAAAGGTCAAGCCATCATGAAAGAAGAAGTCAAAAGGTCAAGGGATGGTGCAACCATCATGATCCAACCAATATGCAAAAGACCCCCTTCCAAATTGCTTATTTTCACAAATGCAAATAAGCCCTCCTCCACCAATCTTCGGCCATTGAAAGATACAAATGGAAATGGCCGAAACGGAAAGCAAACTGGCAACTCCAGAAAACTGGTCCCGTAATAAATCACAGGAAAACCCCGATACTGTGCATACACACCAGCATCTGTATTCCGACCGAAATACAAATGTAATGAGACAAAATCCACACTGTACTATACTAGGATCCGGCTTAAACCAAAGCCGGCTAGTAATGTCCGTCCGATCCTGATCCGTGCAATACCGCACGTATCTGATCGAACTCTGCCATATATCCATACGGCCTCTAGTACTAACCGTCCGATCCTGATCCGTGCAATACCGCACGTATCTGATCGAACCCTGCCATATCTCCATACGGCCTCTACAGCGTTTCGCCCGAAAGCTGAGTAACTGAATGTGGGGGACTCTAAAGACTCGTCAACACCTTGGTTGTGGATTTAACCACTAGCACGTCAGAGGTATAAGCCAATACGTAACGGGCTACCAGGTATTGACCAAAAGGGACGTCGATGAGCGAACTCATCCTGACACCCTACTGAGCCTGTCAGTGACAATATCCGTACAGTCCGGTCTGTTCGTCTATGAGCATCGCATGGCGGGCCTAGGGGGTTGGTAAAAGTCAGACCCCCAAAAGCGGTACAAGTCGTGTCGGAGTGTAGCCCAGAACACCCTGAGATACTACTGGAATACCTACCAGTAAATCTCCTGCCTCGGCCGAGGGCTTCGTGTAATGGCTCTCCTAGACACAGCGCGACCTCACCCCCAATACCGGGAGAGACGAACTCCTGAAGATCCGCTCACTGCCCCTATGTGGCTCGGGACTGTACCCAACTAAAACCTATTTGCACGTCTCCTTTGAGCGTGGTAGGGTAGTAATCAAAGTACAGTGGGAACTCACACGAGACAAATGACGATCCCCAGGTTGATGAATTAACCTGTACACATGTCACCAGGGAACTGCTATCTGACGTCAGGTATAAGACCAACTAGCATGTTCCCGGCGAGTCCTGTCCGGTGTACTCATAACCCAATGAGCACCTGTATACATCTTAGGTGAACCAACTGACACCAGTGGCTTGTGAGACCGGCCACCGCCCCTCGTCGGGGTCTCGACTATATACACTAGTCTACTCTGGAGTTTCGATGCCCTGTCTCGAAACTCCCACGACTAGGGACCTTTTAAAGATGTGCTTATAGACCACAGCTCCCACTTATATGATCACCCTCATACTGCTGGTGGTCAAGCAAGAATCCTAGGGGCTCTATCAACGTGTAACAGCGACATGTCAGGTCACCTAAAGCAGCACACGATGATAAAGATAAACCAGATAGCATACTATCATCTCGAGTAAGACTGTCCTACCGGGATAAGTCCTCCCTCAATCATTGTAATTACGTACCTGTGATCCAATAATTGACTCTGAGGGCACTATCTCCAACAATCTCCCACTTGCACTCAAGGCTAATTATTGCGATGTCGCATACTCACAGCCCGTGTGATACCGAACACCCAACTCCTCTACTAGTCAGTCTCATAAATCCTGTTTGCGAAACTATTGCGTTCAAGGAATAGCCTTAGTGAGTGGATCCGCTTTGATGTTTCTTTCTATGTCTCTCTATATCTCAAGTTCGCGGAGAAAGCCATCTCCCGAAATGAGCATAGAATGTGTCTGGATGTCTGATGGGACCTAGCACATAAATGAACTCAAAATCCAAACTTCTTAGACTGTATCGACAACTGAACTTAATCAGCATCCTGCGCCATGCCTCCCTCAGTATTGCCTTGGACCACCTGTCCAAAATACTGCCCCTCATCAGAAGGAAAATCTATAACTCTGACAACCTCCTTTTCGTCCAGGTCACCTTGGAAGCTTGGAATGATAACTGTCTCCCGAATGAGGTTGTCGTGATCATATCCCTAGAACATCCACTTATGTTCTAAAGCTGCTTCCGACTGTTTCTCCAGGATTGGATCAATGTCAACTTATTGCATCTAGTGCAAGAACAACATCTAGTGCAAGAACAACATCTGGTGTGGTACTTGACATCTCATGATTGACTCAATTGCCTGAGCAAGTGATCTGCCAATCATGCACATCCCTCTCCTTTTTAGTCTGTAAGACACCTTTAGAGAAGGTGACTCCATTACCTGCAGGTACACTACCGTGCCAGGAGTCGTCCATTCTAAATACTCTCGGAATGCTGTCTAAGTACCCTTAATTGGGAAACCATCCAAATCTAGATCTAAAATCATAGATCCAATAACCAGTATGTCTGATATAATGTCCAAGTCCCATGTGGAGAAAACACTGTGTGACGACCAAAGTCTAACCGATTGTAGTATAGGAATTTCTTTTCCTACTCTGTGAATGTCATCCAAATACCAGGACATCACACCCTACTACCTTCTCAACAGATCCATCCCCTATTCTGATGAAGTCAAACCTATGACTGCCACATCAGAAATTGATGATCTATCTCCGCTATATCTGCTTTAGTCTATAAATAGACATAAGCCACATGTCCACCAATGCTTCCGCTGCTCCCACTGACTACGACAACCCTCTGGCAGAGTCATATAAACGTACACTTCTAAAGCAAGTTTAGAACGACGCTATACTCATCCTCCTGCCGGGTCTCACAGTCTGGAACAACAGCAATGGCAAGTGTGGGTAAACAAGAACCTCCCTGTCACCGTCCTTGAGGCTACCGGAGTACCTCTCGGGTGCTTGAGGTTACCCACCAAATCTGCGGAGTGGCCAATGGAATGTCAAACCAGATTGAATCTTTAGGTTCTTATCAAATCTTCAGTAATCGTTTGTGGTTCTGGAATCACTTCCAGTTCTACCATACTCCCACTACTGTTTTCTGAAAAAATCCATTTTTATTAAAACTGTGGCGAGTCTAGAACAATATCACTATTGATTTTCCCGATGGTAGAAAGTCAACCCTCGTCATAGCCTGGGTCAACCCACAAACAGCCATTACAGAAACGTGCCTTGAGTTATCCAGAGTCTGGTTTTAAGAATAAGCCGGACAACTTCCCGTACCTTAACATCGTTAAGATATGAACTGTTCTATATCCAATATAGAACCAGAGGCACTGATTTAATTGAACCAGATTCAAATCATGCAGCTGTCTCCAGTACATGTCAGCTAAATGGAAGGAGGCCGATCAGCATTACTCAACTTAGGAATGCTTCCAATTATGAGTAACCTGAAAGAGAAGCAAGTTCTCTTAATCACTACTATCAACTGAATACCAAACTCAAGTATCTACATTTCCGATCACTTTGAAGAATCCCGATACTTTCAATACTTGGTTCTCTACTTTATTCAAATACCTATAATTTCTCAAAATTCGGACCCTGTGTTTCCACGAAACACCTGTCTAAAAACTAGAGAAGTCATAAGTAAACCGAATATAGTACGAGGACCAACCCCTCTGTCCTGATGGACCCTGGACAACATACAATACTCTGTATAAGTCCCTTGAGTCTGATAACTCATTCACTGTGTGTCGTAGGTTGAAAACTGTACTTATGGTTAAGAAGAATTACACCGCCGTTTAATGCTCCTTACCTAACCATCTACTGATATAGGTGAATGTCACAGACATAATTTCAAAAAGATATATCTCACTGTATAAAAATAGACGTACAGATATATCAATTTGAAATTGGTGCATAACAGCGGATATTTAAAACCAAATATTTACTGTCCGGTAACCAACCCAGGTGACTTCCTCAAATATCACCGATTACAACCAATCCCGATATAATGAGGATGATCACCTAATTCCCAATAACTTACTCCCACTCATCATCTGTAAAACCATACAGATGTGAGAATCATACCTGGTAAATACATACCCTGGAGCGAGTGTCTAACTGGGAAATCAGTTTTCCTTTAACAGTACACAGTGAAACTGAAACATTGAAATGTTTGAATGGGGTATCCCGGTATTCCTAGTAATGCCTCTTCCATTATTCAGATTCACAACTGTAACCGTGTAATTCTTTGCCACCTCTCCAAATCCCTTTATATGTCTTTAGTCATTACCTTCTGCACACCCCTTAGGCCAAATGGTTTTCTTCCTTCCCTACCGTTCGGCACCAGCCTATGGTTTGGAAGAAGACTATCCAATAAGCATAATGGGTGTACTGTCCTAATCCTAGGAGCACTCGCAATGCGAGAGAAGGTGAAGATAAAAGACAACCGAATAAACCTTATTCCTATTTCTCCTGAACCAGAATCCATCCCCGAACTGGAACAAGTTCCTTTCGAGTTCGTATATAACCATACGATGGAGTATCCAATAAACTGTGGATCTTCGTAGTGATACGGAATGTTTTGGAGAAATACAAAGGTGATTTAGGATTGGTGAATAAATACTTGGTTTAGTCGTGAATATCAGTTGCAATTTACTTTGCCCTCTTACTAATCCCTTTTATGTCTTTACTTAATACCTTCTGTACACCATCGTTAGGCTAATTGGTTTTCTTCATTCCCCACCGGTCGGCACCAGCCTAAGGTTTGGAAGAAGACTATCCAATTTGCGTAATAGGTGTACTACTCCTAAACCAAGGAGTACTCATAACCTGAGAAAGGGTAAAAGGAAAAAACAACTGAATAGTCCTATCCGTTTTCTCCAGAACCGGAAACCATCCTCGAATAAATTCTTTCGAGTTCGTATCTAACCATACGATGGTTTTGTCCAATGGAAGTGGGCGTTCGTAGTAATACGGGGTGTCCTGGAGAAAAGGGTAAAAGTAGGAGTGGCAATGAGGTTTGCAACTTTGACAATCCAAAAGCCAGTGTTTAAGAAGGTTCGGTTAATTTGGTCACTGAGTCATAGTCTTAGGGTCGGGTCAATGGTCGCTGCCAGAGAGAGAGAAAAGAAACACTCAACGTGCACTCTAACCTAGATCAGAATGGTTACCAATTTATCTAATCTGAAAACCTCCCACTGTACCGTCAAATTCTCCTCCAAACCTGAAAGAAGAATTAGTCAGGGTCACCCGAGGAGTAAACTAACTCATCAGTGGGAATCGGGATCCAACTATCATCGCATGATAATGTGACGGAATCCGCTCACGCTATCATACTCCAGAAGGTATGCGCATATCTGGCAAGTTTCAGTTCTTTTGAAACTCCCGATGTGATTTTTGCCCCATGCTCTTATGACCTTGACGAAGGTCAACAAATCATAAGTCACATGTCAAGTTCTACCCGTCATTGTCCAGGTTAATTTGAACCCACCCGTACAAGCCCTTGACGAAGGTCAACAAGGCTATACGACTGTCCCAAACCAACGCATCTATCTATGCAGCAGAAAGGCAACAAGCAGCTACCATACACTATGCCTTGACGAAGGTCAACAAACATAGCATGAATACTATGTGCTACCCGTCTGAAACGACGGAGGGCTACGAATGGTTTCTGGCGAAAACCTTTAACGTAATGAACTTGATATCGTTGAAGGAACTGGATAGCTTTTATGAAAATATAGTGACGAAAACTATTGCTAAAGAGGTCACTCCCGGTGAAGGGATCTCGGCTCTTTCCTCGTAGAATGAGGTGCAGGATATTCCAACTGAATACAACGATGCAAAGCAAAAGTAATCGGCTATAGTGAAGTCATTGCCCTGACGCAAACTTTTTGTCCAAGGGGTCACTCCCGGTGAAGGGATCCCGGCCCTTGCCTCGTCGACTGAGGAGCAGGATATTCCAACTGAATACCACAATGCAAAACAAAAGTGAACATCCTTACAATAACAGCTTTTTGAAAAGTGTTCCAACAACATCAGATTAGGTTTGTTTTTAACTTGCATTGATCCGAATCAACGCAGTCTCATCAATTGATCACACCACAAAGAACGAAAATATACTGATGTACGTATATGCCATCCGCATTCGCCACTGGGTCCCGTCATTACCCGTTAGGTTAGCTAACTAACAACAGAGCGGGAACTGGACTAGCGCGGATGCAAAACATATACAACATCTACTAATATATATAGCAATATATTATATTTCGCTCAAGGCGCGATAAAAAATGCAACATCACAGAAATGTACAGCATCACAGAACAATACAGATATCTGGGATCCCCGAGTTTCACAGAGCCACTACTGAAACCCGACGTTCCCCTGGTCGTGTGGATAGCCTGTGCAATGAAATCCTAGACCCCTACGGGCACGTCAAGTTACCCGCCAAAACCTGAAGCGAGGCAGCCCCCTTCAGCAACGTGAATGGACCATCCAGCACTTCACGGAATCCGGTAACTTGGGCACCCTTCCTGGGTCAACCTGTACCCCCTACGAGTGCGGCGAATAGCCCGCCAATCCTAGAGTAAAGCCCCCTCCGTCTCAATGCCATGAGATGCGGGCCCGTTGCCCTCTAGAACCCGGCTATCCGTGCACTCCTCCGTGGGGTAATCCTAGTACAGAAAGTAAAATATACATACAACGGGTATATCGACCGCAACCTGGTCGTGCCCCAAAAGAATAATACAAACAGGCAGTGACGGCAGTCCACATGTCGGACGCTCGCCCCGCAATATCAAATGTACATAATACAACAAAACTGTATTAGCATTGCATCCAGGCTATCCCCCACGACCGATCCGCAACATCACAGCAATACACAGAACATAAACGTGAAAGTCACGTTCGCAAATCCGTCGAACCGGGCTATAGCAGTTAGACTGGATTTACCGATCAAGTGACATTCACGGTCGCAGATATAATGTAAATACTGTGAAATAATGTGTTTAAAATATCCGATCGATTAAAATTTTAACAAGTGGGCCCCAAGTACTACTGTAGCACATCAAGAAATTCTGGGCCCAAAATTAATATTCCAAAAACCCTATTTTCAACCCAGAAAGCAACTGTAGAAATTTGATACGGCAAGGACATCATTGTGCGGCGGAACCGCGGCCTAAAGGGGGTTTTGGCCGCGGTTCCGCGCTTCTATTGTCGAGTTACTGTATCGAATTTCTACAGAATGCTTAGAATTTCCAGTACATCAGTATTCAACAACCTGAAAAATTTTTGGACTCCAAAAAATTTCGACAGAAACTGATGCTAGGGAAAAATGCGGATTTTGGAATTTTTGATCGATCGGAAATATAAACACATTAAACAAAGCTAGACTATGTTAATGGCGAGGCTCTAATACCAGTGTAAGTGCACGGCGGTGCCCCGGCCGTCAATCCGATGCCAAAATGCGGAAGCGAAAAACTTTAATTTTGCAAACTAACAAACCGGCACCACCGCGCACTAAACACCCAGATCGAACCATTAACCAGTCCTAGCTAACTAGAAGATGGGGAATAGAGATATACCGACCGATCCGAGTCCTCCGGTCTTCTCGTCGTCGTCCCGATCTCCCGTGGAAACTCCGGTCGTCGCCTCCTTGCCGGAAGGGCACCACATCGTCTGCATCTTTTACGGGCTCCCACCTCTATGCCGAGGCAACTCGGGCACGAAGCTGGCTAGTCGACGTGCCCAAGGTTTGCTGTAGAATGTGTAGTGCTTATGTCTCATTTGGGGTTTATGTGGAGTTGCCATATGGTGGAGGAATTGATACAAGCTTTTGGAGAGGAGCTCATATGATTTTTGCCAAGCCAAATGAGTGTAAATCCCTACACCAAAAATTAGGACAGCCCACTAGAGGAAGTGGCCGGCCATGCCAATGGGGGAGGAGAGAATGAGAGTGAGTGAGGGAGTGTATCAATCAAAAGAATGAAAGTCTCTCATAATCCAAGAGAGAGAAAAAGCTATCATGCAAAGAAATGATCACTATGAAAGTCCAACACTCAAACAACAATCATCACACCCCTTCATCATAACCAACCATGATCATCAAGCATGATGACTTCAAAAAGGTCAAGCCATCATGAAAGAAGAAGTCAAAAGGTCAAGGGATGGTGCAACCATCATGATCCAACCAATATGCAAAAGACCCCCTTCCAAATTGTTTATTTGCACAAATGCAAATAAGCCCTCCTCCACCAATCTTCGGCCATTGAAAGATACAAATGGAAATGGCCGAAACGGAAAGCAAACTGGCAACTCCAGAAAACTGGTCCCGTAATAAATCACAGGAAAACCCCGATACTGTGCATACACACCAGCATCTGTATTCCGACCGAAATACAAATGTAATGAGACAAAATCCACACTGTACTATACTAGGATCCGGCTTAAACCAAAGCCGGCTAGTAATGTCCGTCCGATCCTGATCCGTGCAATACCGCACGTATCTGATCGAACTCTGCCATATATCCATACGGCCTCTAGTACTAACCGTCCGATCCTGATCCGTGCAATACCGCACGTATCTGATCGAACCCTGCCATATCTCCATACGGCCTCTACAGCGTTTCGCCCGAAAGCTGAGTAACTGAATGTGGGGGACTCTAAAGACTCGTCAACACCTTGGTTGTGGATTTAACCACTAGCACGTCAGAGGTATAAGCCAATACGTAACGGGCTACCAGGTATTGACCAAAAGGGACGTCGATGAGCGAACTCATCCTGACACCCTACTGAGCCTGTCAGTGACAATATCCGTACAGTCCGGTCCGTTCGTCTATGAGCATTGCATGGCGGGCCTAGGGGGTTGGTAAAAGTCAGACCCCCAAAAGCGGTACAAGTCGTGTCGGAGTGTAGCCCAGAACACCCTGAGATACTACTGGAATACCTACCAGTAAATCTCCTGCCTCGGCCGAGGGCTTCATGTAATGGCTCTCCTAGACACAGCGCGACCTCACCCCCAATACCGGGAGAGACGAACCCCTGAAGATCCGCTCACTGCCCCATGTGGCTCGGGACTGTACCCAACTAAAACCTGTTTGCACGTCTCCTTTGAGCGTGGTAGGGTAGTAATCAAAGTACAGTGGGAATTCACACGAGACAAATGACAATCCCCAGGTCGATGAACTAACCTGTACACATGTCACCAGGGAACTGCTATCTGACGTCAGGTATAAGACCAACTAGCATGTTCCCGGCGAGTCCTGTCCGGTGTTCTCATAACCCAATGAGCCCCTGTATACATCTTAGGTGAACCAACTGACACCAGTGGGTTGTGAGACCGACCACCGCCCCTCGTCGGGGTCTCGACTGTATACACTAGTCTACTCTGGAGTTTCAATGCCCTGTCTCGAAACTCCCACGACTAGGGACCTTTTAAGGATGTGCTTATAGACCACAGCTCCCACTTATATGATCGCCCTCATACTGCTGGTGGTCAAGCAAGAATCCTAGGGGCTCTATCAACGTGTAATAGCGACATGTCAGGTCACCTAAAGCAGTACACGATGATAAAGATAAACCAGATAGCATACTATCATCTCGAGTAAGACTGTCCTACCGGGATAAGTCCTTCCTCAATCATTGTAATTACGTACCTGTGATCCAATAATTGACTCTGAGGGCACTATCTCCAACACCTCCTACGTCGGCTCTGTCTCGTACTGAGCCTCGTCACCTGTCATAATGTTGTCTGACGTCATTCCTAAGAAAAATAAGAAACAAGAAATGTGGAATGCCGTCAGCGAACTAAAGTTCGATAAGTCCCTAGTTAAAAAAGATATAGCTTTTAAAATAAACAAAATACGGTATGGAACAATAACACAAACATGAAGATAAAAGCGAGAGATCAATGGAGTGTGGATCAATAAAGTCAGGCATATATCTATCAAGAAAAATATAACTAGAGTGTCATGATATTAGTTATTATAGTGTTTTAAGTTATAAGCTTGAATTGTGAGAGTTTTACATATAACTACGATATTCCTTTTTTCCCACGGAACAACAGCAACACTAGATTCACGAGATTCAATATTTATATGTAATGCAATGTACCATATTCTCTGGGACCACGAGAAACAAGTATGATCCCCTGTTACACATAAATGTCCATATTCTTCGAGCTACCCCATCCCCATGATATTCTTGATATTAAAGTACCGATATATATATATATATATATATATATATATATATAGTAAAACGAGTTTCAATTGAATACATAGGTCATGCTATGTTCACGAGATTCACGAGATTCAAGATTTGTAATTCACGAATTTCATGATCAACACGTGGTAATAAGAATACATCAACGAAAACATAGTTCAAGCTCAGGTCTGTATATATATCGCAAATTAATAAGGCATGAATGATACAAAGTGAAAGAAATAGTATCCTAAAGAAGTACTGGAAATTACTGATTACTCGACTGATATGAACCCAGGAATAAAACAAAAAATGTAGCACTGGATATTATGCAGACGTGGGTTTAAGTTTCAGTTAATTCCGGCTACTGGTTTGGTAGATAGACACGTTTTTGCATCGTTATGCAGAACAGATCAGAATATGTCCAGTACCGACATATGTTTTAAAAACACAGTTTGGGACATTTTCTGTCGCTTTTCAGGTCTTAAGTTGAACTAGAAACAGGGAGGTCCTTCAGTATAGTTATCTAAAAAACTTGAGTTTGCACGATTTGGATCTCTGAAACTATAATTATCTAAGGGTTTAAAACATTTTTTATTTTCCAGACAGCATGGAGGGGGTTACTTGCAGAGCATATATCGGGTCGATATACACATTTCTGAGTATCGGGTTATATAGAAAAGTTGTAGGGCTGTCAATTTGGCATCCATACATTTAAGGTTTGTCAGAAATCGAGTTATGTAGTTTGAATTGTGACATCTTGAAAAGCAGTGTGCAGATTGGAACGGATTCTGTTCAGATTCGACACATGATTTTAAAAGACAGAATTAGGTTAATTCCGTCGGTTTTCAGAGGCCGGGTTGAATTAAGAAAATCTAGATCTTTTGATCTAGTTGTCAAAACTATTTGATTTCACTCACTCTGAAAACAGAGTCATGAATTTTTGAAGAAGGCCTTTAAAAACAATTTTTGGCTTTGCAAAACAGTGACTAAAACTGCAACGTAAAGCCTAAACCATATTCTGATTCTATATGAAATTCTTTAATGCGTATACAAAACCTATCCCTCGCTATACCCAAGGATTGAGTAAAGAATATTCAGTATGTTTTAAAAAAAACTTAAACACAGTCAAACTAGTTATAGCAACCTATAGATAGCATAATTGCTGATCAACATAACAGTTACAACATAAACAAAAAATATGTGCAAAGTCAATGTGCTATAATCTAAGAGCTAAACAATAGAGTCATTTTTGTTCATATATTAGATGGACAGAGTAGATATTGTTTGTATAGTAATGAATGATAAAACATCATGGTTGAAGCATTAGTTACAATGTACAATTACAAATAGTGAAGAGCCATGCGAGTACAGACAATAGTAATATATCAAGATATCATAGAAAAATTATATAGTAATTTTATTAGCATAAAAGGTGCATACTATATATATCCAGCTATAATATATCTTACTTGACTAACTTTCCTATTACGACATTAACACCGAAATCAAACTAATGATGACTCCCTTAAATTTTCACATTAATTATGACAATAGTTTTATAAAAAAAACATGTTAAAATTGTCGGCAAACTAAATTTGCATACAAATAAAAAAACAATATAGATCAAATCAAAAACTAGCCTTTCACACAACTACGGAGATCAAATCAATCATAAAAAACCTTTTAGATTGAGGATAAAAATTGTGATTTGGCAGGATTTTCATGCGACAAGTGAAAGTGAAAGAAGAAGAGAAAGAATACTTACAATAAAGGAGGATCTAGGATCTTCTTAATGGGTAAAAGATTCCTCGATTCGATCGAAGCGATGGGTGCGTAGGATCTTCCATCTCCTTTGCTCAAGTTCTTGGGCTAGGAATTTCATATCGGAGGTGAAGAAGATGCAGGGGAGGAAGAGAAATTCGGAGTTGAGAAAAAGAATACGGAAGTAGAAAGGATTATGGTTTCTCTCTCTTTTTTTTGATGGAAAAGGATGGAGGAAGGAGGCTGGATTTTATTCCTTCCTTTTTTTTTCAGTGAAGGGTTACGGGGTTAAAACCTGTTAAAATCTTATCAATCCCACAAAATCAAAACAACAAACAAACAAATAAATTTTATTTTTAATTAAAAGAAAATCCTTTCTCCTTTTAAAATACTGATAAATATTTGGCTATTAAAAATATGGTATTAGTTTAAAACTTAGGGATGTAAAATAAAATTAAAATATTTCAGGCGGGGTTCAAACACGTGACCTTAAGATTGGAATTCTTGCATTGAAACCAACTCACAACACAGGGATTCTTGATACAAGAATACTCTTTTAAAGATATAAGTTTCAATGAGAGAGCGAAAATGACGATTTTCATAAAATACGAAAATAACCGTATAAGAATATTATTACAAAAATAGTGGTCATTACAGAATTGCCCCCACACTCCATTATATAGATACATAATGTGAAGCCAGATTACGGATCTCACAAAGTCGGGTTGAGACTCGATCTTGTTGATATGGATCCGGACACATTTGGAATGGGGTTATCTGGAACGTCGCGGGGCGACGGGATTTGGAATCTGTATGATACTAATTTGACGTAATGCTCTCATGAGAGAGAAGTAGACCATGGCATGTTTCCATATGACGCGCGCTAGCAACTAGAGAAGGCTCAGGAATTGATCCTGTCTCCCTGATTGTGTGAAAGCTCACTGATCAGCATCCTGTTGAGAATGACCTGATCAACAGCACCCTTAGTGACTTTGACTGTCAAGGAGGAAAAGCCGTGAGCATTCGCTACTTTGGCTGCTATTATAATAGTATGATGATTATCATACCGTACAGAGTGGGTAGTGTCAGGAAGTAGGTGAGTGGTGGATCCAACTCGACGAGTCGAGAGGATGATCAATCAAATATGTCTCCTTGATTGCACTGCATGTATAACTCTTACATGAGCCTATGAGGCGCCATTGGAGTGTAGTAAATTAAAGGGTTACCATGGTGTTTGAATACTGTAACACCCTAGAATGATCATACAATATTTGGTTTATTAGATGGAATTTATTAATATGTTGGCCATTTGAATATTTGACTAAAAGTTTTTGAGCTGGCTCAAGCTTGGGTTAAGTCGTCTCTTGCACCCAAAAAATAATTGATTATTCGATTGTATAATGGACTTGTGAGCCGGATCAAGCATGAATGAGCTGTCTCAAAGCTAGCTTGCAACCTGATATTGTTCTTGACATGATTTCTGACGTAGATTATACTGCCATGGGTTTATTTGGTTTACTTTTCGGTTATGGTAATTTATTGGTTTTGTTAATAGGAAAATACTTTAGTTAGACATTTAAATCTTACACTTGCCTATTCCTACTTGTTTAAGATATCTGGCCCATGTTATAGCCATCTTATTTAAACTTTTTTAATTCTCATGCAATCCATAACACAAACTCTAGCCTCCTCTTTAAAGAACCGATCTCCCCTCTTCCTCTTTAGAACCCTAACCGTGCCGATCACATCATCACCATCGTCGCGGCCGCTTATCATCATCGTAGATCTGCATCGTGGTTAGTATCTTTATCATCATCGCCTTCTGCATCGTTTTCCTCTTGGTTGCGACTACATCAAGATCGAGCACATCAAGCATAGTCGTTGCGTGGGTGTCATGATCGTGGTTTCATCGTCGTCTTTGTGAGATCGTATCGAGGCAAGTATTTAGAATACTTGTTACATGCTAACGCAAGATCAGATCTTGCTTATATATATATATACACACACACACACACTTTAATACATATGCACGTTATTGAAACCCAAGACACGATCTTTACCTTGATCTTATTGTTAGTATTTATTTATTATGACAAGATGGAAATACCATAATCGATGATATATCGAGATCTGAATCACGATGTGTCGATAATTCTAATCTATAGGAACATGTATCGAGTTTCAATATGATACGCATTGTTAACCCTAAAAGATGTCGTTATGTATATACTGCATGTAATGAATTTAGATAATCAAAGTTTCAAATATGTGATCGTATCAGAAAATAGGCCATGAGCCGGCTCAGCATTATCTAGAGTCGCCTTATGTAGACAAAGAAACAATACATGTTCCAGACTTAGAACGAGTCATCTCAATATTATATTGAGCCGTCTTAAGTTAAGGATGAGCCGGCTCAATATTACCTGAACCATCTCATATAAGAAGAGAACGAATATATTGTTCTAAACATAGCTTGAGCCGTCTCAAACATTTTGAGCCGTCTCAAAATAGGGGTGGGTCATCTCAAGCCCATCATGAGCCGTATCTCACAACCATAAAAGGAAACATAATAATAGAACACTTTTTAAGACGTCTCAACCTTACATGAGCCATCTCAACCTGACATTTTACTCTGATATGGACTTGACATGTTAAATTTCTTTACATGGATCGAGATATAATACTTGACATGTTACCTGACTTGTATGATGGATTATTATATGATTTGATTTGCATATACTATTCCTGATAATGATATTGCCTTGATTCTGTACATGATACAACTATGATAATCCTGACTTGCCAGTTCCCGATTAAACACATGTATCCATGATTGATAGTGTAATACCCAGCCCCTCTTATACCAAAATATGTATTTTGTTACTCTAGAATCCTATTTACTCTTATTTATAATTTTAATGATTTTATTTATGATTTTATCTATTCTTATATAATTAATTATTTATGTTAAAGTCCCCTTTTATTTTTATTTAGAAAATTTTCCCCTTCAACCATTTCCTTTATCTACTTAAAACTAAACCCTAAAACCAAATAAATTCCTTAAGCCCACTCCTTTTTATTATCATCTAAATTTTTCTTTAATTCCCATAACCCAAGCCCTGGTCCGTTTCTATTTATTTTCCCTAATTAATTTCTTTTCTTCCTTCCCAACCCAACAGTCCCTGGCCCGTTCCCTTTTCTCTAATTCTTTTAATTTCATTTTTCTTTGGCCCGGCCCACTTCCAACAGCCCAATCCCTTATATTCTCCATTTAAATTTTTCTCCTGGCCCGGCCCATCATTTTCCCCCTTCAGCCCGCTTCATCCTCACCCACGCACCCGACCCGCTCCCTACAGTTTCGTCTCCCCAACGGCTCCTTTCCTCCTTTCCCGCTCGCGACCCCTTTCCATCGCCGCAGCCCATGCCGCCTCCTCCGCCCTCGTTCGCGCGCCGTTACTCCCCACGACGCTCGACCCCGTCTCCATATCTCTCCTCTCGTACACACCCACTCACTCTTTTCCTCACCTCACTACCTCCATCTCCCTCGTTCTCCTTCTTCCTCCCCTCTCGACCCGCACCCGCAACCGCCACCACCGCCAGCATCACCCCTCTTCTCGCATCTCCCTCCTCTTCAGACTCTACTCCTCTCTCCCACCGACTGATAACCCCTGTACCCTCGTCGACCGTGCCATCATCATCGTCGTTGTCGTCATCGTCATCTCCCTCACTCTATCCCTCTCTCTCTCAATTATCTCTGCAACTCTCTCTCTCTCTCTCTCTTTCTCACTCTGCCTCTCATCTCTCTCTCTCTCTCAGTACACCCTCTCTCCTCCTCACTGTCTCTCTCTCCTCCTCACTGTCTCTCTCTCTCCCTGCATCTCATCTCTCTCTAACTCCTAGCCCTCTCTCCCCCTCTGTCCCTCTCTCTCTTAACTCTCAGCTCTCTCTCTCCCTCAGTCTACTCTCTCTCTCTCATTTCTCTCTCTCTCCCTCTCACTCCTCTCTCTCTCTCTCTAACACTCTCACCATCGTCATCATCACCCATCGTCGAACCCCTTGACGCACAAGGGCCAAGCTTCACAGCCGACCCCGACCACCAAACTGCGAGCCGCCGTTGCCGAGACTCGTGTTCGAGCCAAGTCAAGTGCCGAGCCGCACGTGTGTAGCGATCGTGCCGCTGCCACTGCCGTAACTTCGTCGACACGTGTCCAGGAAAGTTCCCTACTTGCTACATGCTACTTTTGTTAATTACGAATCGACATCGTATATAATTCATGTTTTACTTTCCGTTAGATTATTCGACACAAAACTGTTCGATGCTTGTTCTCTTAGAAAATCATTATCACATTTGACGGAACTGGATATATTACATTGGCCCTTGTAGGTATGGACAACGTGTGCAAATTTCGCTGGAAAATTTAATCGTTAACAACCAAAACGACTACCCCCAAGTTTAACCGTAAAACTGGAATTTTATTGTACCTGAAAACCGTTAAATTCACCATAAATCATATACACACTAGAATGGTGCGTTCGAGGGCTCAAATCGAAGCCGACTCGATGAACTTTAACCCTATACCAGTTTCCAGACATTTCTGTATTTAAACCGTGATTATATTCGTATCGGAGTGCGACTCTGGACTGCAGTCCAGAGCGACTCCAGTCGTTGCTTGCTGTTCCGTATTGGGTACCACAAGAATTACTTAACTCGTAGGTTGCGGAACTCCACTGTTTATTATAGATAAATCTGTTAGCTATACAACACAATTGGTTTCATTCTGTTTCGTTACCGTTTGATATTTAATCTGTAATTTAAAAGATCGAGACGCATAACAGTCCCAACAGATTCAGAACTGGCATATTAGAGTTAAATAGAGTATATCTCCTGACGTACAGACGCGATTGAAGATCCGTTTGTTGCGTTGAAAACCTTACTGAAAACCCTAGATTTCATCCAACTGTAGTGTCGCTAAAATATGATCCCAACAGGGATTAAAATGCATTGCGAAACGGATATCTGATTCTGAAACAGGATTTCCAGCCGCGAACGCTTAAAATGAAATGGTTATAGCTTCTGATCCTGGAATCCGATTGGCTTGAAAATAAATTCGATGGATAGATAACTGAACATACTAATTACTACCTGTTTATCGTTTCGCTAAATTATATACGTACGTTTCATGATAAATCGTGCAAGTAATAGAATGCTGTTTTTTATGACACTTAATTGTGATGGTATACTGTTCACGCATCATACCATACCCATGTCATTGTAGTGATAACCTAGTGATACCGTGTATTTACCCAGTGTTAGATTCTAGCGATGATTGTGGCAAGTATGTCAGTGTTCGTGTATCCGTGATTAAGTGAAAGTGATACGTACTTGTGCACAATCAGTGACCCGATTATTCTATTGCATTGTCGACGTCTGTGGGATGCGTGTACGTGTGACTATAAGTGGTATGGGACACTTATGGAAGCGCTTGCATGGGTGTCACAGATAAGACACCAGACACTGCCATTTATCTTAGGTATTAGTCGGGACGTGCTTGATGGAGGTCCTACCTCCAGTTCTCGCGCAGACTTGTCACGGATCGATTAGTATTTAGGGTTATGGTTAGCGTTTGATGTAGACCACGGGGTGTGGGGTAGTTTAAGTGTGAATTCAACAGAATCTCGGGAGTCCCATGCCGGCTTATATATTTAGGGAGTTATATGGAGATTTACAGGGTATGTGATATACACCGTGATATACATGTTACATGTTGGGCCCGTGGTCCCTTGCCCTTAGGTTCTACCCTTGGGTGGAGGACACTCGCGAGTGGTTGATTCTCACACTTGGACTGACGATAGGCTTAGTGACCTGTGCAGTGAGACTTAGAGACTGATAAGGATACTGGCATTTATATACCTTACTTACTGTATTGACATACGTGACTTATCGTTTTACTGCTTTTACTGTTCCGCTGCATTGATTACTGCACATTCATATTCATGATGTCTTTGATTTACTGTTATTCATATCTACTACCACCGTTAGCACTGTCACTTGATTTTATATATATTATATTGCTATTGTGTCGCTCTGACGACCTGAGTATGCATGCTCAGTGTGAGGAGAAGATTTAGCCTGGACCAGAACCAGACGTGCATCACAGACTTCTTGACTTACCTTTCCGAGTTACATCCGCTTGTTTCCCATCAGGTCAGTTTATATTATTGTTTCTTTCAGTTGCTGCATTTCTCATTACCTGCGCATCTTTCACTGTTTACCATGAAAAACTAGAAGCCGAAGTGTGACTACGGCAGGACTTTTCCTTGACCGTAGGAGCATAGCTGGCCTTGTCTACCCCTCGTATTCCGTATTTTGGGAAGCGGGGCGTGACAGATGGCATGCATCCTTGCTATCTTGTATTGTTATTGTTATCATGCCAACCTTGCTTGTAACATGATGTGTACCTAGATGCCAACAGTTACATGATATCTCTTGACCCGTCTTTATGTCTTGATAAACGTGACTTGTATATACTTGTTTCTGCGTTGGCATTAAATAAATAATATCTTGATACTTGACATGAGACATGAAACCTGGGGAAAAGGAGAAATCAATAATGGAATCCTAATTGTAATTCAAGAGATTATTACTTACTAGAGACTGGTCAATCGATACGGGCTCCGGGCTCCGGGATGATGAGCTGACATCATTCATCGATCTATTTACCTTGTTTTACTACCCAGTGGCACATCTCGGATTCAGCCCTGAGAATCATGATCGTGGTCGCGGGCATGTACGGGATACTATTGAGTTATGAGGAGGATTATATTAATTGGTTTCAAATACTTGTAGGATAGATAACTTATATACATGGACATCTAGGTTTTACATGACATGATTGCCTTATTATATCTTGCTTACTACATCACCTTGTATTGCCATTGCTATGGTTTACTCATATGACACTGGTTCCTGTATATGGCTTGATACATCACATTTCTGGTTATATTCTTTATTATATTACGTATGAAGCTTTGACGTCTGGGTTTTGCATGGCCCAGATATTTGACTTTAGAACAAGATGATAAGGAGTACTTCGAGAAAATTGCTGAGCACTGAGGAGTTCTCCGGTTATTAGTTATTTATGGTCTAGTTTTCTTCTCGTATTATGCTTTTATTGGATCAGTTGTGAGCCCATAAGGGACATGTATTTATTGTTTATTTATCCTTAGATCCTTTGAGATTGGATGATTTATTATTGCTTCTGCTATTATGGATTATTCTGGCATTGGACATGTGATAGTTGTATATATATTATTTTGTGCCTGGTTACTGCATGACAACTTTAATGTGACTATGGAAGGATAATTCCTTACCCTAGGTAGCGTGTATGGCCGAGTTACATTCCGAATTTTGTGTATTTTGGGATGCGGGGCTTGACAAATACGCTTCTCAAGGGACTGAAGGTATTTACGCAGACATGACTTGCTGATTGGATATGGGGTGCAGGATATCCGAGTTTTGGATGATATTGTTTGTTCAGAGGGAGATCCTTGTGTCAGTCTTAACAAATTTGGCTGCAAGACTACCCACTTGCAGGTATCGATGCTGGCACGGCGGCGCTAGCATTGTATGAAGAGGATTAACACAGAAAGAATTTATGGAACTAAGCAGACATGACGTCACCCACTCAATTGTACGAGTAGGAATATGTTGGCGTTGGGCCAAGTCGGTGTAACACCCAAGCCCAATAATACTATTTCTGGTACTAGTTGAGTGTTATACATTGCTCATTTCAATTATCCTGATTGTTTGGTGCTTTCTGCTAAATTTTAACCGGCTAAGTCATTTTGGCACATAACAAATTTTAACACCTAAAATGAAAAAAAAATATCCATGTTGGCCTACTCGTCGCCACTAGTCGCGTGGTAGCGTCCGCGCATCGAGATTTCGTCCCGTTTGGTGAAACGGGCAAGTTTGGACGACTACGCGCGCGTGCAAGTGTCCGACTTGGGGGCATGCATTTTAATCATAAAACACCTCATTTCAAAATTTGGAACTCGCTTAAACTCCTATTATTTGAATTTGAAACATTTGGGCGCAACCCGGGCGCGATTTGGAAATGTTTCATTTAGCACCAAAATCCCGATTTAATAATATATTTAAAACTATAATATATACGATCTTACTGTTAATTTAACTATTAAAATCTTTTAAATATTTTACTAACCCACGAATCTCTCTCTCCCCTGGCCAATCAAACTCTTCCTTTCTCGTGGGCCCGCTGCTCTCTCCCTCTCTCTCTCTAAATTCTATAACTCCCTCTCTCTCTACCTTTTAATTACTAGCACTGTTCCTCATCTCCCACGAGACTATACTCGTGAGAACCCTAACCCGAGCCTCTCGTCGCCGTCGCCGCCGCCGCCGCAGTCCCCGCGCCGACAACACCACCACCACCGTCTGCCTCACCTCCTCAACCTCTACCGCACCTCCTTCCTCCCTTCCTTCCGGCGCCTGCAAGTGGCCACCGCACGCCCTCGCACTCGCCGCGCCACCTTGTCGGCGTTCCTCCATCGCCGGCGATTCTAGCCTTACCCCACCACCTTCACCAGCTCATTTCCTCCCTCGCCCTTGTACCAACACCCTGCGCACGTCTACGCAGCCCCGACCACCAGCTCACCCCGCCTGCACATCCCCTGCACGCCGTTGGATCGCCGCCTGTCATCGCCGGCGACCCCGTTCCAGTGTCCCCGACCTCGCAATATCATCCCTCGGTGAGATCACCTTCTTCCCTTTCCCCTACTCACCGCACCCTCGATCCAGCCACCTCCAGCCATTGCCGCGCCCACTGTTCATCGCCGCCGGCGCCCCATCGCCGTCGAACCCGTCGTGGTTGCCCCTGGTTCTTCTCTGTAAGCATCTCTCTACCTTTCCCTTTCCTTTTCCCTTCGCTGGTCGTTCGTCGTGCGTGTATCGTGAAATTTTGCTAACGTGTTGCCGTTTTGACTTTTCGCCGGATTCCGGCCATGCCGTCGTTTGGACCCGACTTTCCAGCGGAGTACTCTAGTCCGTGTGGTCCCGCTGTTCGCTGTTTGGACTCGATCCGTGGCCCGTACATCCGTCTCGTGTTTTCCGCCGACGTTGCATTCGTGTTTTCCGGTTTGCGAAACCGTCGAGGCAAGATTCTTGGTACATGCTACGTTAAACTAATTAAATGTTTGACTCACAAACTTGCTATATTAACTAAGTATTGCTACTTGTCTCATTGGACGAAATATGATATACATTATAATACTGCCACCTAAATCGTATTTTGCCACCGTAACCTTAATAACAACTACCTGCTAATCATTTTACTATTTAGAGGATGATAGTCGCACACTTATATCTTTATTACCTGCTGTTATTAATATTGTGCTACACTGTGATTATTGCACCCCAAGGGTGCTCGAACCTGCTAGCATAATACAACTTCATCATATTCATGTACCATGACTATTAGTGTTGTTTACTTTAAATTCTTGCTGCTGTTACTTATTCGATTGTATACCTGTTGAGAGCACACACTCGATTACATTACATATTGACCCGACCCTGCTACACTTGACATATACATACATACCGATGCACCAGATATGGTACCCTATACATACCGACTCATTCTGTTGTACCATGACATGACTTGTTACCTGATCTCATGCCTAATGCCAACAAACCTGACTTGGGGTCCTCATGGACCATTCCTGCTGTCTATCCAGACAGACCTGCTTTTACCTGATTCTGTGTTGGCATTAGTCCTTGACTACCGAATACCTGACCTAACATACATAACTTGGGGGTATGGGGAAATCAAAGATGAACCTGACTTGTAACTCGACATTTCACTACCTGTTCGAGTGTACACATTCCTGTTTTGTGCCTAGCGGCATGTCTCGGTTTCGGCCGAGAATATTGTGGCCGTGATCCCGGGTATGTACGGGGTATTACCGAGTGTACACTTTCCTGTTTTGTGCCTAGCGGCATGTCTCGGCTGCAGCCGAGAATATTGTGGCCGTGGTCCCGGGTATGTACGGGATACTATTGAGTTACATCGACGATTCATCAATTGATTTCAAAGACTTTAGAGTAGGAACCTGATAGAACAGTTTAGTTACCCACTGCACATTACCCTGCACTGTTGTTTCATAATATTGCTTTATTCATGTTTATCCCTGCATTGCTTATTACCATGTTCATATTATACTTGGTTGACATGACGCGCTGACGTCTGGGTTTTGCATGGCCCAGATTCTTTACCACTGTCGCCGACCGAGCAGGAGTACTTCAGCCAGCAGGCTGATTTGTGAGTTCTATAGTGGTTAGTTCGTTTATTGCATTTTATTTCCAGGTGCGATCCCGCATTATGGGACGTACCTTTCTATTATTGTATTGGATCATTTGCTTCCGCACTTATTGTTTATTGACTCTCGTTATTATGGATTTGGACATGTGCTAGATTAGTTTATTTATCTTGTTCTTGATATCTCTACAACCGTAATGTGACTGTGGATGGATACTTCCTACCCACAGGTAGCATGGTTGGCTATGTCACGTGCCCAATCTTGCGTACTCTGGGAAGCGGGGCGTGACATGGTTCTTTTGGTATCAGAGACATAGGTTAATTGGGTTGATTCTTTGTAGTTGGGTATTGCACCCGATACACGAATCATAATACCCGTGATTAGGAAACATGTCCTGCCACCTTGACCGTTTTACCATCCTTGAATCATTCTTCCGGATCATGTCGAAATGCAAACTTACTTTGCATTGTCAACTCGAAAACCTAATTTCTTGTTATCTCTAGGACTTAGGCGACTTGGGTGGAGTTAAGTAATTGCGGCTATGATACCGCGGCATAGCTACAATGCAGTACTCTATTTAAGTATCTTGGAGTTCTAGCCTTGATCCACATTCAGAATCTATCATCATGCTAATGTTGGGTGTTTTGAGTTCAGGATTATGACAGGTAAGAAGTTGAAGACGTACCGGAGGCGTGTGAACGAAGCCGCCGTGCTTGGAGTGATAAGAGGAATGCTGGAAATCAAAGAGACAGACTGAGATGATTCAGCAACAGCAGATTCGTTTCAGGAAGGTTTGCAGATCGTTCAGCAGTCTGTAAACAACGATGGAACTAGACCAGTCAAACGAGTAAGGACCGTAGCAGATTTCAGACTTTGGGTCCGTCTACATTTACTGGTTTAAAGGAGCTGTTACCAGCTGAGCAGAGGCTAGTGACACGGAGAATTTGCTGATTGCGGCACAGATCCCAGAGGACAAGAGAGTTGTTGTGGTGCGCTTTCAGCTAGTGGTTTACGCCGAGAATGATGGCTTGTGGAGGAGACCCGCTTGCCCAAGCCAATCAGTTGAGCGGATTTCTCTAAGAGTTTCCTGGAGAAATTCTTCCCGCGGACTGCACGGGAGGAAATGGAAGAGAAGTTCATCGGACTAAGGCAGAATGGAGCAACCGTGGACGTGCATACAGCAGAATGGGCGAGACTCAGTAGTCTCGCTGGACCTTTCGCGACCAACGATGCAGACAGCAGTTGCGGTAAGGAAGCAGTTCTGTCGGGCCAGTCGAGTTTAGGGCTAGGACGACAAACAGTGTTCTTGCAGCTATAGAAGTTGATAGTAAAGAAGAGCAGGCAGTTGTTCGTGACTTTATGGATGTGTTTGAAGATATATCAGGCTTACTGCCGGAGCGAGATGTGGAGTTTGCGATTGACCTTAGTCCTGGTGCAGCGCCAGTGTCTAAAGCTTACTATCCAATGGCACCAATGGAATTGGAAGGAGTTAAGAAGCAAGTTGGTGAATTACTTGAGAAGGGTTGGATTCGAAGCAGCAACTCGCCTTGGGGAGCTCCAGTTCTTCTAGTAAAGAGGAAGGATGGCACGAGAAGGATGTGCATCAATTATCGAGAATTAAACCGGGTGGCTAGTAAGGACAAGTACCCGATCCCTTGCATTGGAGAACTTTTGAGCAGCTTAGTGGCGCGAGAGTATTCTCGAAACTGGATTTGCGATCCGGATATCATCAGGTCTGAGTGGGAGCAGAAGACATTTGCAAGACGGCGTTTCGAACTCGATATGGACATTTCGAGTATCTAATGATGCCCTTCGGAGTAACGAATGCGCCGGCAATATTCATGGATTTGATGAACAGGGTCTTTTCACCATTCTTGGACCAGTTTATTGTGGTATTCATTGACGATATTCTGGTATACTCGAAGAGTCCGGAGGAGCATGCTGAGCATTTAAAGATCGCACTGCAGACGCTGAGACGGGAGAAATTATTCGCGAAGATGAGTAAGTGCGAATTCTGGCTGGAAGAAGTGAAGTTTCTGGGGCATGTCGTGTCGGGTGATGGAACCGCCGTTGATCCCGAGAAGATTGCAGCAGTTCGAGATTGGCCAACTCCAAAGAATGTTGCGGAGATAAGAAGTTTCCTTGGACTCGCCGGATACTACAAGAGATTTGTGGAGAACTTCGCTCGTTTGGCAGAACCGTTGACCAAGCTTACGCACAAGGAAGTACCTTTTTATTTGGACGGATGGATGTGCATTGGCCTTCGAGACGTTGAAGCAGAAGTTGATAACCGCCCCTATCCTGACCGTACCAGACAATTCCGGAGGACTGGTGTTTTACAGCGACGCATCTGTAAAAGGATTGGGATGTGTTTTGATGCAGAATGGGAAGGTCGTAGCTTACGCATCAAGACAATTGAAGACCCATGAGAAGAATTACCCGACTCATGACTTGGAGCTTGCGGCCGTGATCTTCGCCTTGAAAATTTGGAGACACTACCTTTTGGGGCGAGAGAGTCGAAGTCTTTACAGATCACAAGAGTTTGAAATATGTGTTCACTCAGAAGGAGTTGAATATGAGGCAACGCAGATGGTTGGAGCTGATGGCCGACTACGACCTTGATCTTAAGTACCATCCGGGAAAAGTTAACGTTGTGCCGGATGCGCTTAGTCGGTTACCAGCAATTCAGGTATTGACCGCACAACGGGAGATCATTGCGGATTTTCAGAGATTTGACTTGGAGGTTGTGCTACCACATGCTATGGGACAGTTGATGCTGTTGCAAGTACAGTCGTCCTTAGTGGAGAAGATTAAAGCGTCACAATCGCAAGATCCTAGACTGCAAAAGTTTCGAGAGCAGGTTGAAGCCGGACTACGAACCGATTTACTGATCCACGAAGATGGTTCGTTGAGATATGGTAGCCGTGTGTGTGTGCCTAAGGGAGATGTGCGTGAAGAGCTTATGAAGGAGGCACACAGTTCAGCTTACTCTGTACATCCAGGAGGGACGAAGATGTACCGAGATATTCGACATCACTTCTGGTGGGAAGGTATAAAACGGGAGATTGCTCGCTTCGTGGCTAAGTGCTTGGTGTGTCAGCAAGTCAAGGCGGAACACCAAATGGTTGCTGGTTTGTTGCAACCACTTCCGATTCCTCAGTGGAAGTGGGAACATATAACCATGGATTTCGTGACGGCTTTACCGCGGAGTCCAAAGGGCAACAATGCAGTATGGGTGAATGTCGATCGGTTGACCAAGGCGGCTCACTTTATTACTTTTCGGGTTGGTCAATCGACAGAGACTTTGGCAGAGCGGTACATGCAGGAGATTGTAAGATTGCATGGAGTACCGGTGAGCATCGTGTCCGATCGGGGTACTCGGTTCTTGTCGCACTTTTGGGGAGTTTGCAAGAAAGTTTGGGGACTCGATTGAAGTTTAGCACAGCTTATCATCCTCAGACTGATGGGCAATCGGAGAGAACGATCCAGACCCTTGAAGATATGTTGAGGGCTTGCATGTTGGACTTCAAAGGTTCTTGGGAGGATCATCTACACCTGGTGGAGTTTTCGTACAACAATAGCTTCCAAGCGACTATTCAGATGGCTCCGTTTGAAGCGTTGTATGGTCGTAAATGCCGTTCACCGGTTTGTTGGGATGATGTTGGTGAACGAAGGTTACTAGGACCAGATTTGGTGGTACAGACAGTCGAGAAGGTGAATACAATCAGGAAGCATATGAAGGCAGCTCAAGACAGACAGAAAAGTTGGGCTGACACGTCAAGAAGACCTCTAGAGTTCGCCGTGGGTGATTTGGTATTCCTGAAGATATCACCGACTAGAGGGGTGATTCGCTTTGGAAGTCGAGGAAAGCTTAGTCCTCGATTCGTTGGACCCTTCGAAATATTGGAGCGTGTTGGAGAGGTAGCGTACCGTTTGGCGTTACCCCAGTCATTGGCAGGAGTACACGATGTGTTTCATGTGTCTCAACTACGGAGGTATGTCCGAGATGAGACTCACGTCTTGGATCATTCGGAGTTGACTGTACGAGAAGACCTAACTTTTGAGGAGCGACCGGTTGAAATCAAGGATCGAAGAGAAAAGGTTCTTAAGAACAAGGTTATCCCTTTTGTGCTAGTTTCTTGGGGTAATCGATCGCATGGAGGATCCACTTGGGAGCGAGAAGGCGAAATCCGGCAGAAGTTTCCTCACCTTTTCCTGAAGTTAGCTATCTTGTATTCTTGGAATTTCGAGGACGAAATTCTTTTTGTACTTGGGTATGATGTAACACCCGAGCCCAATAATACTATTTCTGGTACTAGTTGAGTGTTATACATTGCTCATTTCAATTATCCTGATTGTTTGGTGCTTTCTGCTAAATTTTAACCGGCTAAGTCATTTTGGCACATAACAAATTTTAACACCTAAAATGAAAAAAAATATCCATGTTGGCCTACTCGTCGCCACTAGTCGCGTGGTAGCGTCCGCGCGTCGAGATTTCGTCCCGTTCGGTGAAACGGGCAAGTTTGGACGACTACGCGCGCGTGCAAGTGTCCGACTTGGGGGCATGCATTTTAATCATAAAACACCTCATTTCAAAATTTGGAACTCGCTTAAACTCCTATTATTTGAATTTGAAACATTTGGGCGCAACCCGGGCGCGATTTGGAAATGTTTCATTTAGCGCCAAAATCCCGATTTAATAATATATTTAAAACTATAATATATACGATCTTACTGTTAATTTAACTATTAAAATCTTTTAAATATTTTACTAACCCACGAATCTCTCTCTCCCCTGGCCAATCAAACTCTTCCTTTCTCGTGGGCCCGCTGCTCTCTCCCTCTCTCTCTCTAAATTCTATAACTCCCTCTCTCTCTACCTTTTAATTACTAGCACTGTTCCTCATCTCCCACGAGACTATACTCGCGAGAACCCTAACCCGAGCCTCTCGTCGCCGTCGCCGCCGCCGCCGCAGTCCCCGCGCCGACAACACCACCACCACCGTCTGCCTCACCTCCTCAACCTCTACCGCACCTCCTTCCTCCCTTCCTTCCGGCGCCTGCAAGTGGCCACCGCACGCCCTCGCACTCGCCGCGCCACCTCGTCGGCGTTCCTCCATCGCCGGCCATTCTAGCCTCACCCCACCACCTTCACCAGCTCATTTCCTCCCTCGCCCTTGCACCAACACCCTGCGCACGTCTACGCAGCCCCGACCACCAGCTCACCCCGCTTGCACATCCTCTGCACGCCGTTGGATCGCCGCCTGTCACCGCCGGCGACCCCGTTCCAGTGTCCCCGACCTCGCAATATCATCCCTCGGTGAGATCACCTTCTTCCCTCTCCCCTACTCACCGCACCCTCGATCCAGCCACCTCCAGCCATTGCCGCGCCCACTGTTCATCGCCGCCGGCGCCCCATCGCCGTCGAACCCGTCGTGGTTGCCCCTGGTTCTTCTCTGTAAGCATCTTTCTACCTTTCCCTTTCCTTTTCCCTTCGCTGGTCGTTCGTCGTGCGTGTATCGTGAAATTTTGCTAACGTGTTGCCGTTTTGACTTTTCGCCGGATTCCGGCCGTGCCGTCGTTTGGACCCGACTTTCCAGCGGAGTACTCTGGTCCGTGTGGTCCCGCTGTTCGCTGTTTGGACTCGATCCGTGGCCCGTACATCCGTCTCGTGTTTTCCGCCGACGTTGCATTCGTGTTTTCCGGTTTGCGAAACCGTCGAGGCAAGATTTCTTGCTACATGCTACGTTAAACTAATTAAATGTTTGACTCACAAACTTGCTATATTAACTAAGTATTGCTACTTGTCTCATTGGACGAAATATGATATACATTATAATACTGCCACCTAAATCGTATTTTGCCACCGTAACCTTAATAACAACTACCTGCTAATCATTTTACTATTTAGAGGATGATAGTCGCACACTTATATCTTTATTACCTGCTGTTATTAATATTGCGCTACACTGTGATTATTGCACCCCAAGGGTGCTCGAACCTGCTAGTATAATACAACTGCATCATATTCATGTACCATGACTATTAGTGTTGTTTACTTTAAATTCTTGCTGCTGTTACTTATTCGATTGTATACCTGTTGAGAGCACACACTCGATTACATTACATATTGACCCGACCCTGCTACACTTGACATATACATACATACCGATGCACCAGATATGGTACCCTATACATACCGACTCATTCTGTTGTACCATGACATGACTTGTTACCTGATCTCATGCCTAATGCCAACAAACCTGACTTGGGGTCCTCATGGACCATTCCTGCTGTCTATCCAGACAGACCTGCTTTTACCTGATTCTGTGTTGGCATTAGTCCTTGACTACCGAATACCTGACCTAACATACATAACTTGGGGGTATGGGAAAATCAAAGATGAACCTGACTTGTAACTCGACAGTTCACTACCTGTTCGAGTGTACACATTCCTGTTTTGTGCCTAGCGGCATGTCTCGGTTTCGGCCGAGAATATTGTGGCCGTGATCCCGGGTATGTACGGGGTATTACCGAGTGTACACTTTCCTGTTTTGTGCCTAGCGGCATGTCTCGGCTGCAGCCGAGAATATTGTGGCCGTGGTCCCGGGTATGTACGGGATACTATTGAGTTACATCGACGATTCATCAATTGATTTCAAAGACTTTAGAGTAGGAACCTGATAGAACAGTTTAGTTACCCACTGCACATTACCCTGCACTGTTGTTTCATAATATTGCTTTATTCATGTTTATCCCTGCATTGCTTATTACCATGTTCATATTATACTTGGTTGACATGACGCGCTGACGTCTGGGTTTTGCATGGCCCAGATTCTTTACCACTGTCGCCGACCGAGCAGGAGTACTTCAGCCAGCAGGCTGATTTGTGAGTTCTATAGTGGTTAGTTCGTTTATTGCATTTTATTTCCAGGTGCGATCCCGCATTATGGGACGTACCTTTCTATTATTGTATTGGATCATTTGCTTCCGCACTTATTGTTTATTGACTCTCGTTATTATGGATTTGGACATGTGCTAGATTAGTTTATTTATCTTGTTCTTGATATCTCTACAACCGTAATGTGACTGTGGATGGATACTTTCTACCCACAGGTAGCATGGTTGGCTATGTCACGTGCCCAATCTTGCGTACTCTGGGAAGCGGGGCGTGACAGTCGGGCCCACCCAATGGCCCACACAATCAAGTGGGCGGATTTAGGTGGTCAACTGACCTAATCCGTTATGGGAAGCCGAGTCCAAGTCGGACTTGTGCTCCATGATAGGGTCAGCCTAGGAGATGGTCAAACCCTAATAAGGATTTGGGCCCGATGCAATCTTAACGGTCCGTTTTGCCCCTCTACCTATATATACAATAGGTAGAGGTTAGACTTTGCAACTAATGTTGATGATGAGAAATCTATGAGAGTATGCAACATATGGAAAACTGGGGTTCCGTTGGTTGTTGGTTGTGTTCCTCAAAGTCTCCAGCAGTTGCTGTGAATTAGGGGACTTTCCGCGTAACACCGTGATTGATCCTCACACGACCATTAGAAGAAGAAGCCAAGCATGGAGAACAGATCAACTACCCAACGATATTTCAGGTGGTCTAACTACCTTGCAAAGGTATGCAAATCTTAGTATTTGTAGGATACTAATTGATTCTTCTATTTATCTGAGATTCTCTTACGGATTCAGATATGCATGAGTTGATCGGCGATTTAGAGATCGTTTCATTATCATCCTTCAATTTTTTTGACCAAAACGAAGGCGAATACCCCTGCATTTCTTCCTAGCATCATGTAGACAATGCGATTGCACAAACATGTAGCAATGAATAGCCGTTGCAAAATAAACACGGCAGTAAAGAAGAAGATAGTAAGATACTGACAGAGAAATACATTAAGGTATTAAAAGGTCGAGGAAAAATCGATCAAGATATTATAATCCAAACATAGAGTGATTTTTGAAGGCTATGAGGAGCCGCTTTGATTTATATTTTTCTTTCTAATAAATTGTTTTTCTAACATTTTTTGTACCAAACGAGCAATAGCTCAATTGGTATGACACTTTACTCGTATTCTATACCCATGGGATTGGGGGGTGACCGCAATTTAAAGTTTGGGGGACGAATTGGTGGGTCCCTTGGCCTTACGGCCCGGTGCCAAGAAAATAATCAATTTTGGTCTCGTTTATTATTAATTTTGTGCAAAGGGGTTATTTTGCGCAATCTAACCGTTTTCCCTTATTGAGACAAGCTGTGGGTGGATAAATTTAACATTACAAAATTCCTCATTAGTTTATATGAAATCAAAGAACTGCGATTTTCAAATCGAGCACCAGTGATCGCTTCAGATCTTCATCGGCGGCGATGACCTCCACCGTCCGATCTCTGCCTCTCTTCTTCTTCTTCTTCGCCGCCGTATTCGCCTCGGAGTCCCATCACAAGGTGTGCTTTCCATCTCTAAACCCTAATTCGTTTGATCCGATGCTTCTCCTGATGGAATTCTTGTTTCTTGAGCTGTACATTTGGTTTCTTCATCAGATCTGGAGTTATTCCTGTTTCTTTACTCAATTTGGCTCTTTGTTTCTGTCAGATTAGCTTAACGATGATTGAATTGCTACTCGTTTACGGAAAGATTTTAACCTTTTTGTTGTTGTAAGCTTTTGTATTTACTTATGTCAGCTTGACTTTAGTTAAGAGAGGAGACTTCAAGGTGCAACCTTAGTAGAGTTTTTGAAAATCGCAGACTTTGCATAAACAAGAGAAAACCTAGAGAGAATTGTCATATAGGTTTAAGGGCAAATTTTACTAAACACCTTGCACCTTTTGGGTGTTTTTTTGAGATAATCCCATTGAACTTTAAAAATGCTGTAAAACCTCATTGAAGGGCGTTTTCGTCAAAAAATTTAAATATATTTTTGTCAAAAAATGTCATATTCCGTTCATTTTGAGTTCTATTCAATCTATGCACGATATTTTGGAGTTATTCGGTCCAATTGTAGCTTGCATGAGTTAATCAAACTAACGATTTCATACAACATTAGTAGTTCAGTGGGGTTTTATAGCATTTTTAAAGTTCAATGAGAGTTATTTAAAAAAAACCAAAAGGCGGATGGTGTTTAGTAAAATTTATCCTAGGTTTAATATATATCTTTTTGGCACCAAACATGCTTTTCCTATTCCTGAAAAGTCTTAATTGCAACATCTCTCGTCAAATTATGCTATTTTTTGCCTTTATTAGCATATAAGTCGATGAAGATGGTTGTAACATGTAATTGGTTTGGTTGACATCTTCTCATGAATAGAATGCTCACATTTTGATAATAGACAAGCATTTGGTAGGCATCAGACAAGAAACGATTTTTATGTGTATGATGTACATTCTTGTCTAGACATCTAATATGGTATCATCAGCAGTTGGTTTAGTATAGAGTATAAACTTTGTTGCCTCTTTCTTTTTAGTTCATGGGTTGAGTATGAATGCAACATCCTACTGAATATAGTAATTTAAACATTAATAATAATTTACATGCAAGTTCATGTTTTAGTTTTATTGTTCATCGAAGTATATGCAGTCTCATGTTCCTTACAAGTTACAACATAAAAGACATGAAAGGAAAATTGAAGATTTTATGGGAAAATTTGTTGGACGTAAAGGTGCTTGAGCCAGGAACATCTTATAAGATTGCCAAATCATACGAGTAGATATTTTCCATGAATATATCTTATGTTTAGAGAGGAAGGTTACCATAAATACACACATGCAGCGGATATGAAAGGGGTTGAGGGTGAATGGGTGAAATAAGCCCAATGCCATAAAAAAGAGGGGATTAGGATGAACTTTGTAACTTTAAACACATATGCTTAGGATCAAAATATAGTACTAGTGCGGTATGCACCCATATTGATATTGGGTAAGGTAACATATCAAGCTGTGGACACACAATTAAAGAAGAATAATAAAATGGTTTACGCTAAAGCGGGCAAATAAATGAAAAGATTTTTGGTCCAAGCGTAAACACGATTTATATTGGTCAGAAACCCCATGGCACTCCACTGCAACCGCCTCATTTTTAGGATTATTACCTCTTTCAACTTTTTTGATTCCATTCCAACTATCTTGGTTCTGTTAACGACTGCTTCACTTGCATAATTATGCGAGTAGTAATCAGCAGAGGTTTAGGAACTGTTTTTGGGGCATGCTGTATTAAAAATGTGCTTTCTTTCTTCACTCCACTTATGCTTTCTTCTGTTGACTGAACTATGGCCTGCAACTTTTTGTTCACAACATCACAATCATATATCACATCTTTGGCCTGAGTAAATGCTTCACTCATCGCTTTTGCTTGTTCAAGAGCACTGTATAACAAGGAGAAGAAGTTCAAGTATTACAACTTATTAAGAACCACTTTACCCAAAAGCTGAACCTGTTGGGTTGTGGAATTACAATGGATAACAAGTATACATAAATAGGGTTGCTCGTAAGAACCTATGGGCCATGTGGAAAGGCTTCCAGCAGGAAGTCTTGCTTGTAAGGGCAAAATAAATAAGGTAAATAAATATAATTTATTTTTACAATGATGAGGTTTGAATCTGGAACATCCTAACACCTGGTGCATTTTGATACCACGTTAAGAACCACTCCACCGAAAAGTACGCTGTTGGGTTGTGGGATAAGAATGAATATCCAGCATACATAAAACCTTAACACCACATTTCATTACAAAAGTAACAATGCGAGAGTAAAAAGGAAATTAAAAGATACCTTGAGTTTAGGTCTATATCTGAATTTGCTTCTTCAATTGCTAGCTGACTCTCTTTGACTCGTTTCATCAAGGAATCATAGAGATCAACTTTGTTAAGGGAGCGAGCCATGCTAGCATAGACTTTTGCCATAACAGTCTGGTCTTTCATGAGTTTTAATGTCGAATCCGACAATGCGGGCTTATATTCTTTCCTCCATATACTGTATTTTCCCTTCACTACGTGGTTGAACTTTTTTGCACGTTCAATGGTCGCTGCTTCCCTCTGCAGCTCAGTTTCTTTACTCGTATTAATCAGCTCAGAAATTTGCTGCTCCTTCCTTTTCTGTCTCATTCTCTACACAAAAGGGAAAGCAACATAAAAGAGGGGGAAATTACAACTTCAACAAATTAATATATAAGATATATGGATATATTCACCTGATGTTTAATCTTCAATGGATTAATAGGGCTTGATTGCTTGCTTTGATCAGTGGAAGGGGGACTAGTTTCTTGTATAAAAGAAAAAAGAAAAGAAGATGATAATATTTATTTTGTCCTTTTTTAATTTGCTTCTCTAGTTAGTTTAACCAAAGTCAAGTTCACTTAACCCAACAAATGGCTAACATGGGTTTTTTTTGGGATTACCGAATCAAATTGGGGGTGGAAATATATAAATATTAAGTTTTGGGGGTGAAAGATGGAAATAGCTAATTTTTGGTGGAGGAATATTAAGAAAACCCTAAACTTTTTTTATGGAACAGAACTGTGTCATGTCATTGGCACATGCTTCGATATTGCATTTTGACTTCTATAATAGCAATATAAAAGGCAATTGTGGAACTCCTCACCCTTGTGGCCTGACAGAACTATGCTTTTAAACACTTTATCACCACCAACTAAAAATATAGACATAAATGATAAACCTTGACATCTATATTATCTTCATGTTTCACTGGTGGGAAACCATGAATTAATATGAAACTTTGTGAATCTCAAATAAGCACTAATATTGGTCTTTCTTTCTTTCTCCCTAATGGTTTCCTTGTAGACAGTATATATTACCTTTGCTGGGGTATGGTGGGTTGTCGGTGTATAACTTTATATATTGGTTCCCTCGTAGGGTTCCCCTTTACTAGGATATGCACTCTTGATTACCTCTAGTACCCCCCAACTCCCTTTATGACTATTACACCTTTCCATAAAATGAGCACTTCTATCTAATATTCATGTGTTGCTAGTTTATCAGTGATTTATTCCCTCTTTTGTACTGTTTTCTACTTTAGCTAGGCGATTCTCATATTGTCAAGTGAAATTAGGAGTGTGTTTTTAGATTATTTCACTTTCTACACTGTAGAAAATAAACTGAAGTACTATGCTTATCAACTTTAAATACATTCACTTGGGTTGTTTTCTGGTTCATGTCTTATTTCATAAGATTTGTGTATTTCATAGTGATATGGTTCAGTATCTTTGAAGTAGCTTTCTTGCAATGGTGGTTAGATAGATTCACACAATTGGGTTCTCCTTGAAGGTTCAACTGGGACTTTGTTACTTCTTTTACTCTCATCATCTATATAACATCCTTCTGAATGTGAAAGATTATACAAAAAAAGGTGTTATGATGTTAACTAACCTCATGAAATACCCATCTCTCCATTCAAATTGATTGAAAGCCTACTTATATATTTATTTTAAAGTAATTTCTGATATTGATTTTCCACACAAATGCTGATCACACTTCATTGTGCATGAGGACTTACCATCGCTCTATATGTTCCAAGTTATATACTATAGTTTTGTCTGATTCTCTCCCCCCCCCCCTCTGTGTGTGTGTTCTCATAATCTCATGCGCCATGGATAGTTAAGTCATCCTGTTTTTATTAAAGAGCACTCAACACAACACCAATTTCCACAGTATGGGCTGAATACTATGACAAAACTGCTATTTTCTATGACTAGGTTACATTTTACAAACTACTCATTCCTTTATGTGCATCCTTCTTGAAAATAATCAAGACAAAATATTTATTTGCCTTAGAAAAATAGTAGCCCATACAACTCTCTATATAGAGAGTTTTATATCACCTCTCATAACAACAATATATCAAACTGATTAACTAAAAATAACAACTAAATAATATTCATAACAATATTCATAACACTCCCCGCAAGCTGGAGCGTAGATGTCAATCATGCCAAACTTGGACAGAAGACGAGCGAAAACTGGTCGAGAAAGAGCTTTGGCAAGAGTATCTGCTAGCTGAGTCACAGAAGAAATATGTTGAGTTCGACCACCTTATCTGTAACTTTATCATGAATGAAATGATAATCTATCTCGATATATTTGGTCCACTTATGAAAAACTGGATTCTCAGCAATGTGAATTGCGATCTTATTATCACAGAAGAGTGTAGTCGGAAGAGAAGAAGGAACCCTAAGACCTGTCAGAAGGGAGGTAAGTCATGCTAACTCAGCAACTATATGCGCCATAGATCTATATTCAGCTTCAGCAGACGAACGAGCACTATATTTTGCTTCTTACTCCTCCACATAACCAAGTTTCCTCCTAAGAATACACAGCAACCACTAATGGAACGTCGATCGTCAATAGATCTAGCAAAGTCAGCATCCGCAAAGGTTGTGAGCGACAATGTAGATGATGTTTTGTAGAGAAGGCCCTGTCCTGGAAAACCTTTGATGTATCTGAGAATATACTCAACTGCCTAAAGGTGAGGGTCAAAGGATTCTGCATATACTGACTCACTGTGCTAACGACAAAAGCGATGCCTGACCGAGTAACAGTGAGGTAAATAAGCTTCCCAACTAGACATCGATATCGTTCTGGGTTAGGTAGTGGAGGATCTGAGAGGGTTTAATCGAGATAGCTTGAATGAGGAATTCATAAGGGTGTTTGCTGATTTACATCCATAAGGGTGTTTGCTGATTTACATCCTAGAAATTCTGTCGCAGATAGAAAATCAAGTACATACTTGCGTTGCGAGAAATGCAAACCTACCAGAATTCCGTCATAATTCAATTTCAAGAAAATATCTAAGTGGCCCAAGGTTCTTGGTATGAAAGTGTGAAACCAAATGTTCTTTCACCTTGGAGATTCCAACAGAATCTTCTCCTGTAATGATAATGTCATCAACATATACCAACACAATTACCCTGCCCTGAAGACAATAGTGGGTAAAAAGAGACATGTCGGCGCGACACGTTTGAAGCCAATCTGTCGTAAAATCATGCTAAATTTTTCAAACCAGATACGTGGTGACTGTGTCAGTCCATATAACGATTTGTATAGAAGAAAAATTATAGACTCCTCTGGTCGTTCAAAACTAGAAGGCTGCTGCATATAAATAGTCTCTGATAGATCGCCATTAAGAAAGACATTTTTTACATCAAGATGATGAAGTGACTATGTCTTAGAAATAACCAAGAATATAAGAACACGAACTGATGGTAATTTGGCAACTGGGGAGGTCTCAACAAAGTCCAAACCATACCGCTGAGTAAATCTTTTGGCTATCAAACGAGGTTTGAGACGGTCAGTCGTCCTATTTGAATCTTGCTTGACAGTAAAGACCCATCGACAACCAACAATCTTATTATCTGAAGGTGGAGATATCAATTTCCAAGTCTGATTGGAGCGCAGTGCAACAATCTCTTCTAACATAGTTGCATGCCAACCTGGATGATCAAGTGCTTCCTGAACAGAGGAAGGAAGAGTGATGGCAGATAAGGAAGAAACAAACTAACGAGCAGATGGAGTCAGTTTATGATAGAAAACAAAATTAGAAATCGGATGAGCAGTAGTATAGGAACGCTTACCCTTGCATAAGGCAATATGAAAAGAGATCTTCGGAAGGCAGCGGTGGTGGAGAATCAGGAACAACAGACTGTATTGGAGTACCTGCATAAGTATCGTTAGAAGAATTATTGGTGGGAAATGGCTGGACAACCTTCTTACGATGGTGGTATACCTATGGATAAGAGACTACATGCTGATCATTAGGGAGCACATGTTGAATAGATGAATTAAGTTCTGAGAAAGGTATGCGTGGAACCAGAATAATAGAAGTGGGTTTCTTAATAGAGGGTGAAAAATAGGCTTGATCTTCTAAGAAGGTCACATCACATGAAGTACAAACTTTGGATGTGGTAGGATCAAAGCAAACATACATTTTTTGGGATCGACGGTAACCTACAAATACCATACACGTAGCTATAAGATCAAGTTTGTCAATATGAAGACCGAGAACATGAGAATAGCATAGGCAACCAAACACCTTAGGCGGAATAGGAAAAGGCTTGTCCTGCCGAAAAAAATAGAGAAAGGAGACCAGTTGTCTATGACCGAAGAAAGCATGCGATTGATATAAAAACAGGCAGCTAAAATTGCAAAATTCCACAATCGTTTAAGAACATGCATATGTAAGAGAAGAGAACGAGCTATCTCAAGTAAATGTCGGTTTTTTCGTACAGCAATCCCATTTTGCTAAGGAGTATAAGAACACGAAGTTTGGTGCAATATTCCTCGTGTTTTATAAAATGCAGTAAAGTTCATGTCGATATACTCCTTAGTATTATCTGAACAAAGAATCTTAACCGAAACACCAAATTGATTAGAGATCTCAGCAACAAAGGTTTTAAAAGTAAACAAAAGCTCAGACCTATTATGCAGAAAATACACCCAAGTCATGCGTAAATGATCATCAATAAATGTAACAAAATATTTATAATCAAACACACCAGGAAATTTAAAGGGTCTCCAAATATCAGAGTGAACTAAAACAAATGATAAGTCATGTTTCTTATTAACCGGAGAAAAAGATGAGCGATGATACTTTCCAAGAATACAAGACCCATAACTAAATTCTGATAAACTAATAGAAGGTAATATAGTACGTAAAGACAAAAGGGGAGGGTGACCAAGTCTATGGTGCCACTGGATAGTAGAAACAGCTGCAGACGTACTGAAAAGGTGATCAACGTAGTACAGTCCATTCTTCTCATGCCCCCACCAATCCGCTGTTTCGTCAAAAGATCATGTATCACAAAGTAAGATGGATAAAAAGTTACCGAGCAGTTGAAATCATTTATAAGCTGACGAATGAAAATCATGTTTTGTTTTAAAAATGACACAATTAAAGCATTTTTAAGGTGTAAAGATAAAGTGAGTGATAAATCAGTGAAACCGGAAACAGGTGTAGTATTACCATCAGCCATGGAACTAAGCTTGTAAGGAGTGAAAGCAAAATTAGATGGTCTATCGCAAGACATGTGAAGTGAGGTGGCGGAATCGGCTACCCATGAACCAGAATTAGAAAGTAAAGATATACTTGACAGAGTGGAAAGATTAGCAGAAGAGAGGAGATGACGTAACTGGTCCCACTTATCACTGGATAAAGGTACCTGTCCGGCAGAAGCAGATGGTTGATCAGTAGCTGCCGGTGTGGATGTCTGGCGAGCGGTAGGTGTATCATCAGGATAGCCATATTTTTTCCAATACCAGTCGTCTCGATAATTAGTGCCGCTGCAATGAGTACAATAAAGGCCGGATCGGCCACGACCATGTCCATGAGAACTGCAACCATGAGCAGTCAAAAGGGGACGATCTCGCGATGCCCCATGGTCACCAGAGATAGAATCAGAGGAACCACAGCCAGACGGAGTGTAGGTCCCACGTCCACGGTCTCGAGTAAGTGTGGTCGAGACATGCTCAGTAGATAGGGAAGAGACTGGGCAGACGATAAATGTTCGACAGAATGCTCGTTAATGATGGAGAACCACTCTGAGAGAATGAGGGAGCGGACGTTCTAAAAGCTGGGTGGTAATAGAGCCAAGAGTAACGCTCCAACAAGAGACTCACGTTATTTGCGAGTGACAGCAGGGTCGGTGGAGATAGGCTGATAGACGTTCTACCGATCAAGAAGTCCACTGAAGAGAGCATCAAAATCCTGAATATCTTCTAAATTGGTCGTAGTAAAGGTGTGAAAGATATCATAGAGCTTCTGCAATTTATCTTCAGATAAGTATAGAGAACGAAGTTGTGTCCACACCTTCTTTGCAGTTTTAGAGACATAATAGACGTATAGCAGTGAGAATCTATAGAATTAGACAACCAAACAATCATCTTGTTATCATTCTGGAACTAGGCATCAAGGTTGGGATCTTTGGAGTCAAGAGAAGCATCTGTCAAGTGGCAGTGAAGCCTTTTGCTGTTCAAAGCTCGTTCCACGGTACTGGACCATTGAAGGTAGTTCTTTATGCTGGTAAGAGAGATCGTGGTCAAACGAAGGTCTGTTTTAAAATCAAAGGACGGCATCGAGGCAAAGATAACTTTATCATCACTAGAATCCATGGCAAAAAGGCGCTGAAAAAGATCCCGAGAGAGAAGAAAGGCCGTCTAACTCAAAAAATATACCAAGCAGGTTGATGTAATAAATCTAATAGATCATGCAGAAGACGAGAGTTGCAAAATCAGAAGAGGCCTTCATGCGAGTATTGTAGGCTGGAGAGTGCTGTTGTAGGGTGAGAAGGAGCTAAATGGGGGCTTCAAAGGTGTTTCGAAGGCAGGGAAGGGTCCGGGAGCGAGTCGAAGGTGTTGAGGGTGGCTGGAGTCGTCGTGGGGGGCACGAAAGGGGGCTAGGTGAAAGATCGAAGGTAGGGAAGGGTCTGGGAAGTTGATCGAAGGCTTGAGGGGTGTCGAAGGTGTTGTTGAAGGTGTTGTGGGCGGCATGGAGGGCCGAAGAAGGCCGTTGAAGGAGGAGGAAAGGTCCGGAGAGGGCGACGAGGGAGGAAGGGAGGACGATGGTCTCAGAGGGTGAGGAGGAAGGCTCTAGAGAGGCCGATGAGGGCTGGAGAGGGAGATTGAGAGTCAGGGAGTTGGTGGCGGCGGCTAACGAAGGGATCAGGGTTAAGGATTAGGGTTAGGGTTAATTGGGAATTAGGGTAAATGGGATTGGAAAATTAGGGTTTCCTCTTGATTATTTTCAAAGCTATGATACCATGAAAATAATCAATAGAAAAAATTTATTGGCCTTGGAAAAATAGTAGTCCATACAACTCTATATATAGAGAGTTTTAGATCACCTTTCCTAACAAACATATATTAAACTGATTAACTAAAAATGACAACTAAATAATATTCATAACAATATTCATAACACTTCTTAAACTTGAACAAGATTAAAGTTTCGTTCATGAAACACTTGGTGTTAGTTTAGTCAGTTTACTTATTGTTTTGCAGGTTCTGATTCATATGCCCGATGCGAGATCAGATATATTTGATGCACTTCCCTTGACAAGGCCCAATATAACCATAATGTAAGTTAATTCTTAGAACTTTATTCTTTGAGAAGCGGGCTAACTTTCTCTCCCGTTTGCTACTTGTAGATGCTAGATGCTTGACATTTTTGTTTTTTTCCCCAACTTTATACCCGCTTTACCCTTATGCTTTCTTCTACTTCAAAGCAATTTTTTTTAATATTCTCAATTTATTTATGCCCCTGTAAAATAGGAGCTTTCTCTTACATTTCAATGGTAGAGCTTCAAAGGTTTTAATACGTTATTTATCCTGTCTACTTTGCTCTTAAATAAGACAACATTCTTGTGAACAAACAATTCCTGGAGATGCTAGATCATCATCTATAAAACTCGCTATATGAGCATTGGTACTATCTAGTTGTTTTTGTCTGTGTTTGAGGCCCGTAAAGAGTTGGTAAATTTCCTTATTCTATCCTAATTCATAAGCCCAATTTGAATCTTAGGACCGATTGACCATGCTTCTAAATTTATATAGAACCCCACATCCAAGTGCCCTGTCCCTTCCCCCTAAATAAAATAATAAATAAATAAATAATAATGACATTGGAAGAATCTTTTTTCGTCTTCCGATATCAATAGGTTGATTGTTTCGCTCCTGTATCTTCCAAAATGGAAAACAATTTCTGAGAGTTGTTTCATGGATCCGCAAGAGAGTACTTGGGTTCTCCCAATAAATAAAAAGTGTATCATGCCTGAATCGAACCGGGGTTCGCGGTGGTGGAGGAACCGGATCGGAAAAAAGAGGGATTCTAGTTGTAAGATAGCTAATAAAACCGTAGCTGGAATTGAGATCTCATTCAAAGAGAAAGATAGCAAATATCTGGAGACCCAGAAATGAGACATTGGAAGAATCTTTTTTGTCTTCCGATATCAATAGGTTGATTGTTTCGCTCCTGTATCTTCCAAAAGGGAAAAAGATTTCTGAGAGTTGTTTCATGGATCCGCAAGAGAGTACTTGGGTTCTCCCAATAAATAAAAAGCTCCTAAAAGAATCCCTCCCTCTATCCCAAGTTTTTAATATTAGGCAGAAAAGGGGAAATAAGGAGAGAATATAAAGAAAACAAGAAGTAAAAAAGACATAATAGAGGATAATGAGCAGGTTGAAGAAATAGAGGATAATGAGCAGGTTAAAGAAAAAGATGAAAATTGCGGTGAAGGTACCAGTTACACTAACACTAAGGGCTGTTTGGTTGCTTGTAGTTGGAGATGCTATACATTTCCAACTACATGTTGTTCCAACAACCGTAGTTGGATTTGCATTCTAGTGTTTGGTTGGATTATAACTTTAACTTCATGTTTTGGAAAATCAATGTTTGTTTTCTTGAACCAAGGAGTCTTTGGAATACTTAACAATTTTTCTCTCCCAAATCAATCAAAATATTAATTAAAATTTGTTCCATACCCATGATAAGATCAATATAAAAATATTTAAATAAACAAAATTTTCTATATGTTTTGGGCCATGGAGTGAAGATAAGATTTATAAAAGCTGTGCTCATCTACCACATAAATCAAAACTTGAAAAAGGATGCACCTCTTATATTGGAGAAAGGTGACTTAATCAAGGGTTAATTAATGGATTATGAAGCTTAAGTGGTAAACTTGGTGGCTCCAAGTTTTGCGCCATGTCATGGTTTTTGTTGTTGCAAATGCATTGTGGTGAAGCAACACCACAAACCAAACACCAACTTTTACTAATCCATTTGGCGAAAAAAAAACTTAGTAATCCATGTAGTTGAAACAACATGTTGTTCCAAATACACACAACCAAACACACCCTAAGGCTCCGACAAGGTCATCAAAGTTTTTTGTTTATTATTAAAAGTTTTAAGGGTTACAACTCTTCCTACTTTTAATACTTTTCAGTTTTACTGATGCATCCTTGCCCTTGCTTGTTGTGGATACTGGTGGTGGCAATGGCAACAACTGGGATTCTTTCTACTATTTCCTAGAGAAGCAACAATAATGGTTGAATCTTTTATTTTAATTTTTAAGTTTTCCTATATTACCATTTCTTGGATTATCTAGGATTTTTTCTTGTTCTTTCCTACCCTTCTTTGCATCTCTCTCTCTCTCTCGCTCTCTCTCGCTAATGTTGTTTTAAGAAACAGCCTTGTTTCTCTTAAGCCCGTGGACATATGCTATCGCGCTTATGTTGTTTTAAGAAACAGCCTTGTTTCTCTTAAGCCCGTGGACATATGCTATCCCTTGTCATCCTTTGCCACCTTCTTTGTTTTAAAGACAATGTTTTTTCTTTTCCATTAAGACCTATCCTCCTCTCAAGGCATAGGATGATATAAAGAGCAAAGAAAATGACTGTAATACGCTAATAGTAAAAATACTGCTATTTAAAACTAAATTAGAATGTCATCAGTGATTTACCGCTCCTTTTAATATTTAACACGTAAAAAGCCCATTTTAGTCGACATTACTCCAAACTGAGTTGACTGATGTCACATCACACATGCAATTGACAGAAGGACATTCCAGCTGTGAACTTTATGTGGGTTTCGTGATTGGTTAACAGAGCCAAGGGGATTGGTTGATCTATCATCAATATACGGGTAAATTAGGATATTTACCAAATATTATAGCAAGTTAAATGATATGAAATGCAACTTCCATTTGATCCATTGACTTGTATTGTGCTGCTTAATGTGATTTCTAACAGCAATTATTATCATATTAAATCTTCATCCAGACTCTTTAGTGATCCATAAATTCAAAGGACTTGCCTTTATTTCATGAATTAAACTGCATTATGAAGAGATGTCATTCTATATGTTAACGACATAGTAGTACTGAATTATTAATATTTTTGATTGGTTGACTCGACTTTGGGTTAATGATCATGTCATTTTGAGGTATGAAACTTGCGCAAATGATTTAGCAATTCATATCAGATTATTTTCTTACTATATAATATTTCCTATAAATTGAAGATTCATAAATACGATATTACATGATTTTTCCCTTTTCATAAAGTTCTTTCCTCCCCTCTTCCCAGGCAAAACAATGCTGGAGTAATTTGGAATCAACAGGACTGTAAGGGCTGTAACGATGTACAGGTTTTAAGCTTCTACTGTATTCTTCAAAGGCTCTCTTTGTGTTTGACTTACATATAGGCGTGAATTATCTATAATCCAGTGTTTTGTCAACTTGTATTTCCTTAAAGTGTACACCACCAAATATATTTAATTAGTTGTCATTTCAGAAGTACTGACTAACTCGTTTAGATAATGCTTTTGCCATGTCCACTTGATTGATATCATCTTACCCTACTTGTGTGTTTCTAATTCCTGAAAGTGTTTTTGATCCCAATTATGAATACGTTTCTGATGACTTCATTCATTTCGTGCATCATATATTAGATTTTGGCATATCTAGACTATTGTATTCTGGTATTGTTTGACTTTGCAGGCAAATTGCATCAACTCAGCGGCATATATTTTCACTTTAGTTATATATTAATTTAAATCATTATATATAATTATTTAGTGTTTGTATATGAATCAAGCTCAATGGAGCTGTGATTGCCTGCGGCTGACTCACAAAACAGTGTGATTTTTTGTTTTTTGTGGTTTGGTGTGTGGGGGGAGGCGTTTTTGTGAGGCACAACCCCCCAAACCCACCCACCCCAACAAATAAAAGTAAAAATTTTGGTTTTGTGAACCATAAGAATATAAACTACTTCCCTCTCAGGGTGTTAGAATGCATAAGATGTGTCCTATGTAACTGATTAGTTTATTGCTCAAGCTAAATAAGGGATACTGTCCTAAGTAGAAACATTATCTGAAGATTTAAATCTAGATAGTACAACTAGTATAACAACAACCGAATATTTATAAAGTTGCAGACTGTGAGAAAATTAGCTTATCTGATGGTTAATGGCCAAAAAGTACATACATGTGATCATTTTTGGTACTTAAATTATTTTTGATGATTATCAGGTCGAGAAGAATGCGATAATTAAAGACAGATAATTAAAGTCAAAGAGAATAAATTATTGTAGAGTATTCTTTGATTATAGAATATATGTGTAATTAAAAGAAAATTTATATAAATGCTTAATTAAAAAAAGTACCGAATATTTTGGACTAATACAAGAAACTACCAAATTCTTGCTAAATAAATACACATGAAACTACTACAAAACTTTCAAAAACTATACGAAACTACCATAAAATTTTAAAAAACTACGAAAAACTACTATAAATAAGGTGAAACATCAACAATAACCGCAAGAAACTACCACAAACTTTCAAAACGTGGTAATTTCTCGTAATTTTGAGTGAATTTGGTAGTTTCTTGTAACCGAGGCAAATAATTTGATAGGCCTTTAGAATTAAGCCTTGTATAACATTACTATTAGACTGACACTTTTTTTAAAATGATTTTTAGAGTAGTATGTTGGGTAATTAAGGTAAATGCCAAAAAATGGGTGAGACAAGAGGATGAGTGGCATATGCCAAAAAATACAATAAAAATCAGTGCATCGTAGCTAGATTTACAAGGATAGAATAAAGAAGGATCAACTTGACGGTTCGGGCAAGTGCAACTGATAGGGAAAGTGCGTCAATTAGAAGAATTGACATAATTGTAGGTAATGCATCCAGGAGGGATGTGTTGAGAAACACCCCACTTTTAACTTTAGAGCACGCATGTTAAAAAACTATAAGAAGATGAAAGGCCGGGAATTAATGTGGTTCAACCAAACTCAACCTAATCCACATGGCAAAAATATAGAATTCCTTTATCATGAAGAAGCATAATTTACACCACTCAATCTTCTCTAATCTTTCTCATATCCCATCTTTTTATCTCAGCTTAAGAGAGAGGACCCCTTGTAGCTTTAGAGACTACAGCTTTTTTACATGGCCTTTTTCTTTTGTCTTTTGCCAATTTTCCCATGATGACAACATCTTTATATTTATAACATAAAATAAGTCTTCTCTTAATTAGATAAAAATAGTATCTGAATTAGGTTTCCTTTGCCTTATATAAATAAAAATCTTTTCTTATTCTATCCATAATAGCTAACGATTAAATTTAGACATATTTCCACAATCTCCACCATAGTTTAAATTTCAATCGTTCCTTGAGATTGCCTTCATCTCCTCATCCGGTAATATCCTACACCAAAAGATTACTTCGACCCATCCAGCTGATCCAAGTCCGAATGGACTTCTCCAGGATCCACGAACCGTGCTTAGGTGCTCAACTGAGACACGACTCCAATAGTCTCCACCTTAACTCAAATCCTTTGAGACTAATCAAATATCCACTGTTCTCATTATACTCTTCGAAGACGAACTCGCACATGCATCATTTTCCGTATCCTAAGAACCCTTGTACCATTTTCGTTGCTCTATCTTCAACATCACCATGAAATCACTGCTCCCGAGTACTTATGACCACTACAACGTACACCATCCCTGAACACGCATGACTGCAAAGTACTCTATTTTGGCCCAAAACATTGGAATCCCCTTATCTTGAAACACCCAAAAACGCACTCATGCGTCTCACCTTGTCTGGATGTAGCCATACACCTATATGTGTCTGCTTATGCTTGCGTATGTGTGCATGTCCTTTAGAAATTGTCGCGCGTGCTTCTTTATCGATGCTATGCGATTTCTGTACATGCCTGCTTTAGCGTTGTCTATGAACGCTACCTTTGACGCTGCCAACGCGTACTGTAGTTGTCGGTGCACGCTTCTCAGCGCTCTTTTGCATGCTTTCTTTAACATTGTCTCTGTGCGACCTTTTTGGCATTGCATGTACGCGACATGTGTGCACTGACTGCGCGCGCTTTGCTCTATGATCCGCAAGCTACCATGCACAAATCTGATTAGATTCTAGTAGTCTTGGTCGAGCACAAGATCCGGTATCCAACATCTCCACTGGCTCCATCTTGATTGATCTACCTTCAACAATCGCCGATTCGACTATTTTCGGATTAACCCTTACTTATGATGCCTCCGTCTCTCCCTGACTTGAAACCATGTCTATCTTGCGAACGTGTAACTTGACCGAACACCATTGGATCCGATACCACTTGTTGAGAAAAATCCCACGTTTAACTTTCGAGCTTGCAAGACAACAAATCATAAGAAGATGAACATCGGGATGTAACATAATTTGACCAAACTCGGTCCAATCCACAGGGCAAGTATAGAATTCCTTTATCATGAAGCATAAATTGCACCACTAAATCTTCTCCAATCGCTCTCATACTCCTTCACTTGATGGGATTTACAACCCTCATAACTTTAGAGACTACATCTCTTTATATGGCTTTTGCCTTTTGCTAATTGTCCATGATGAAAGAATCTCTCTATTTATAGCATATAATAAGCCTTTGCCTGGCTAGATAAAAATTACATCCCCTAGCTAAAGTAGGATTCCTTTGGGTTATATACATCCCCTAACTAAAGTAGGATTCCTTTGCATTATATGCATGCTAATTTTCCATGATGAAAGTACCTCTCTATTTATAGCATATAATAAGCCTTCTCCTAGCTAGATAAAAATTACATCCCCTGTCTAAAGTAGGATTCCTATGTGTTATATACATCCCTTAACTAAAGTAGGATTCCTTTGCGCTATATACATCCCCTAACTAAAGTAGGATTTCTTATTCTATCCATAATAACTAACAATTAAATTTAAACTAATATTTCAACCGGAAGGAGGTAGGGCTAAACGAACAAGGATCGGATGGTATTAGCTAACAAGGTAATTTTAGGTGTTAATTATATATCAAGGAGATGATTTTGAATGGAAGAGAGAATTCATGAAAGCCAGCCACCAAAGTTTGTAATAAAGGTTTTGTTTCTTATGACAAGGATGCCCACATTTATTTTTGATAATATGAACACAATAACAATAAGAATAAAATGTTCCTATGCATGTGCACAGGAGCATTCCCACTCATGTGGGTAGGCCCCCCTATCCCTACCTCGCCTCTTGTGACACACATTCATAGAATATGTTCCTGTGCATATGCACAAGGACATATTCCAATAATAACAAACATTAAACTACTTGCTTGCTTGCTTTTACATTTTTTGTAACCACAATTTCGTAGTTCCAAGAGTAGTAACCTTTTCTCTTGGCATGGGTTGCAATGTTGCTGAAACAGGAAAATCATTATAGCACAAACAGTTTGATTGAAGAAAAGAACTCAGGTCAGCAAGATGAGGTAACCTCGCTACATTTTATTTACTAGAAAATTTTATATTATAGAGAGTTGAAGCTATTATCATTATTATTTTATAATTATATTGGGATTATATCACCATCTTCTTTACTGTGACATACGTAATTATCAACATGGTCATACTTTTGCAGACCGTTGACATTACTGTGACATACGTGGATACTTCTGGCAAATTCAAAACCCATAAGGTCAAGTCAAAGGATTTATCTTCATCCTGGGTCTGGGAGAATTCTGTTAGTGGAGGTCATGCACAAGCAAAGGTTGGATTAGTATTCTTTCATATTATTCACTCCTCTTGGTGGATAAATAATCAAGAATCCTCCATAACACACTTAAAGATTTTGCACATACATGATCTGCAGCAACTAAAGTGACATGCTTCCTCGTGTTTTTATTCTGAGGTTGTGTTTTTGTTAGCATGCATGTTGGATTTTTTAAGTTTTCCGATATTTTGGTTTTATGGTTATCTAGTTAAAATACATAGATTTTCTTGGATTTATTACGCGTCTTTATGTTTTATTTTCTATCAAAATGCCAGGAGAAACAATGGTCACGCCAGCCAACGGTGAACAAGATACAGGAAATTAGTCCCCCTACCACCGATCAAAACAAGCTATTAAGCTCTATTAATCCAGTGAAGCTTAAACGTCAGGTGAATATATCCATATATCTATTATATTGATTTGTTGAAGTTGTAATTTCCCCCTCTTTTATGTTGCTTTCCCTTTTGTGTAGAGAATGAGACAGAAAAGGAAGGAGCAGCGAATTTCTGAGCTGATTAATATGAGTAAGGAAACTGAGCTGCAGAGGGAAGCAGCGGCCATTGAACGTGCAAAAAAGTTCAACCACGTAGTGAAGGGAAAATACAGCATATGGAGAAAAGAATATAAGCCCACATTCTCGGATTCGACATTAAAACTCATGAAAGATCAGATCATTATGGCGAAAGTCTATGCTAGCATGGCCCGCTCCTTTAACAAAGTTGATCTCTATGATTCCTTGATGAAACGAATCAAAGAAAGTCAGCTAGCAATTGAAGAAGCAAACTCAGATACGGACCTAAACTCAAGGTATCTTCTTTTAATTTCCTTTTTACTCTCACATTGTTATTTTTGTAATTAAATGTTGTGTCAAGGTTTTATGTATGTTTGATATTCATTGTTATCCCACAACCCAACAGCTTAAGCATTTCATTGGAGTGATTCTTAACTTGGTATCAAAATGCACCAGGTGTTAAGATGTACCGGATTCAAACCTCATCATTGTACAAATAAATTATATTTATTTACCCTATTTATTTTGCCCTTACAAGCAAGAGTTCCTGCTGCAAGCCTTTCCACATGGCCTATAGGCCCACATGAGGGGGAGTGTGAACTGTTATGTATAGCTGATATCCATTGTTATTCCACACCCCAGCAGCTTCGGCTTTTGGGTAAAGTGGTTCTTAACAAGTTGTAATTGTTGAGAATGTGTTTAACATTTAGTCCCGTGTTGGAAATATTGTAGGATGCATGTGTATAAGATATAAGATGAGATAAACCTCCATAAGGCTTGAGTTTTTTAGATAGAGTCCCACCATATTAAAAGCACATGTGCATCTATGCGTGGGCTCATGCGTTGTGGGCTCAAACCGAGTTTTACATGGTATCAGGGCTCGGATGGGTTTGAGCCCTTGCACGCGAAGTCCTCTTTGTCCACATGTGTTGCACATGAAGAGGGGTGTTGAGAATGTAGTTAACATTTAGTTCCACATTGAAAATATTGTGGGATGCATATGGGTATAAGATATAAGATGGGATAAACCTCCACAAGACTTGAGTCTTTTGGATGGAGTTCTACTATATTAAAAGCCCACATGCATCCATATGTGGGCCCATGCGTTATGGGCCCCAACCGAGTTTCACAGTAATGCTTGAACTTCTCCTTGTTATACAGTGCTCTTGAACAAGCAAAAGCGATGAGTGATGCTTTAACTCAGGCCAAAGATGTGCTATATGATTGCGATGTTGTGACCAAAAAGTTGCAGGCCATGGTTCAGTCAACAGAAGAAAGCATTAGTGGAGAGAAGAAACAAAGCACATTTTTAATACAGCATGCCGCAAAAACAGTCCCTAAACCTCTGCATTGCCTTTCCTTACAGCTCTCTACCGATTACTTCTCGCATAGTTATGCAAGTGAAGAAGTTGTTAACAGTGATAGGCTTATAGATCCTTCCCTCTATCATTATGCTATATTCTCTGATAATGTGCTTGCAACATCGGTTGTAGTAAATTCTACTTTAGTTCATGCCAAGGAACCAGAGAAGCACGTGTTTCATATGGTCACAGATAGATTGAACTTTGCAGCTATGAAAATGTGGTTCATTGCCTATCCTCCTTCACCTGCAACAGTTCATGTAGAAAATATTGATGAATTTAAGTGGCTCAATTCTTCTTATTGCTCAGTTCTTCGTCAACTTGAGTCTGGACGGATTAAAGAATATTACTTTAAGACTAATCATCCATCATCACTATCAGCTGGAAATGAAAATCTCAAATATAGGAATCCCAAGTATTTGTCCATGCTTAATCATCTGAGATTCTATATGCCTGAAGTGTACCCGAAGCTGGAGAAAATACTGTTTCTTGATGATGATATCGTTGTACAAAAGGATTTGACTCCTCTGTGGTCTATCGACATGAAAGGGATGGTGAATGGTGCGGTAGAGACCTGCAAAGAGAGCTTCCATCGTTTCGATACATATCTCAACTTCACGAACCCTAAGATCTCTGAAAATTTTGATCCACAGGCATGCGGATGGGCTTTTGGGATGAACATCCTTGACTTGAAGCAGTGGAAAAAGCGAAATATTACTGGAATATACCATTATTGGCAAGATTCGGTAAGATAAGAAATAATTCTTATGTTGCATTCCCTTCCTTTAGATAAGTTAAATTTAGTTGTTTGTTATGGTTTAATTTGCATTTATATTGGTTCATTTTTCCTTCTTTTACTTTTTCGGGGTCAAGTTTAGGCGTTTTTAATTATTGCATCTCCATTTCTTTTTATTTTTCTTCGCCCAATACTTTTAAATTTATTTGATCATATATTCTACAAAGAAGAAGTCATTTGTGAACACAGTATCATAGTAAGTGATGTGATAATCCTTATGGTGTTATTTTTTAATAAATTATTAACTTTTAGATTCCGAACTTGTTAGGTAAATACCACGAAACCCTAATCTACCTGTACTATATGGGCATGACAATTTTGGCAAAATAATTATAGGAATATATTCAACTCAAGGGGCAAACTACACGTCTGAAGTACAGATGGTAATCTCAAATAGTAAGGTTAATGTGAAGCAAGACAATTATAAACAAATTAAGATCTCACATGCACTCGTTAGTTACTGAATATCGTGAAATATTATTCGGAAGGTTATCTATGTAATGTGCAATGAATTCCCTGCTTATTCCCAGCATTTTTACATGAAACATTATTGATTAAACCAGGATCCTCTGAAGGTAATTGTAATTTAAAGGCACACATAAATATTAATAACTAACCATATTGATACTAATAATAGTATCTCTTACAGCAATAGTTTATGTTTCTTATTTTTTTTTTATTTAGTTGTATGTGCCCAATAAAAGCCCCATCAGTAAAGACGACATGTTTTTTTGTACCGGAACCTTTTTAAATATATTTTTAGGATAACATTTAAGAGTGGAAAATCCCCCAAGAAGTTGACCTCAACAATATTCTCCTCAATCAATGGAGAAAGTGAAGATAGCTGTGAGGATTTTACTTCACTCTCTTACAAAAAATCACAAGATTACTAAAAAGAATCGAAGTTAATTGAATCCATCGAGTCTGATGTTCAAGTAATTCTATGGTCTTTCTATGAAGTCTTTTATATCAAAGGACTCTACTTCAGAATAAGTCGTACCATCTAGTATTGAAATGGAAGTGTTATGCAACTTGCTACTCTAACAACATTTCTGTGTCGACTTAAAGCGGTCATATGCAATTTAAATTGCTAATTCCATATATAGATTTGTTTTTATCATTCAAGCTAATTAATCTACTTCTGCCTTCTTCTTCTGAAGGCTTTTAATATGCGTAAACTTCAGTTATGGCTCTGGTTGCTAATTCATTTAGTGTTCAAGCAATAATGGAAATTGTAATCTTCGACAGTCAGATTCATTTCTTGTCCTCAACAGAAGATTGAGTTCCTTTACAGTTTACATTTCCCTTTTTATAATACCTTACCATCCGAGACTTGCGATTTTCAATTCAAAATTCTCTTTTAGTCCTTTTTGGCCATTATAAGACTACCAACTTGACCCGTTATCATATTGTTTCTGTTGCGTAATTTTGTTTTTGCAGAATGAGGACAGGAAACTGTGGAAGCTTGGAACTCTTCCTCCAGGCCTAATTACATTTTACAACCTGACATATCCTTTAGATAGAAGCTGGCATGTTCTAGGGCTCGGTTATGATCCAGCCGTAAGCTCAATGGATATCGAGAAGGCCGCAGTTGTTCACTATAACGGGAATTATAAGCCATGGCTGGATCTAGCAATTGCCAAGTACAAGCAATACTGGTCCAAGTTCGTCCCGTTTGATAATCCATACATTCGACAATGTTATGTTGAATGAGCAAATGATTTCCTCTTTTTGTTTAGCAGTGTTTTCTTCTTTTTATTTATTCCTCCTTGAGCATCCAAAAGTTGGAAATTTTGACATTCTCACTTTTTTTTGAAAGTCCATACGTCATGTACTTACACCAGATGCTAATTAACTTATATAATATACATCACTAGTTGCATAAAATCTTAGATGTTAGATAATTTTTGAAACTCATGGTAGATTTTCTTACGATTTTTTAAAAATCTGATTACATGGGTTTATTCCTGTGTGTGGAAGCTGTCAATGAATCTATTTTATTGTTAAAATTGTTTGTTGTTCTTGTTAACCTGCAAAATCTCAGCTTTTTTGGATAAATCATAGCTTAAGTTTTTGGATAAAATGGTTGAGTCGGGGCTTCATGTAGCTCGCTAATTAGTTTTTGCGGATATATATTGAGAGCAAAGATGGAAAAGTAATGGACTGATATGTGAAGTTACGACTTAAATTTGTTAGCGTAACTTCTTATTCCGAGAGTTGCAGCTCATACCAAAGAAGCATAGCTTGCGTGTCTAACTTTTTATTTTACTGAAGTGAGAGGTGGTCGGTTTTATTTCAAAGAGACGCGTCAATAAAAAGAAAAGCACTGTCTCGATTGCAACATATGCGTTTCTCACGTCATCTCGGTATTTTCCAATTTAACCAATCAGCACGGCACAATAATTGACTAGTTCTTGACCTATACCAGAGCCATCTTTTTGAAAAGTAAACGGAAATCTCACCTCCATTAATTTTTCACCAACCAACACTCGCCACATGAATTACAGAAAAACTTATAAATCTCCCTTCAATTTACATTTATATACCACATCAATACATATTCCTTCTTTCATGGCTAAATTTCTCTTCTTCCTCCTCTCTCTTCTCCTTGTTAATGGAGTTTTAGCCTCATCTCACCACAAGCACAAGCGCCACGGCCTCAATTCCCTCCATTTCTCGCTCTTCCAACACGAAACGATCAATAAGACCGGCTTCATCATAGTTGAAGGTATATTATTTTTTTCTTAAATTTTTTCTTTTGAGTCTACCGTCATGACAGCCACAAGTTGTGACTTGAAACAATGGACTTCCATTTTTAATAGTCAAGTTTTACCCTAAGAGCTGCCTTCTTCTACATTGTAAAGTTTGTTAGTTTTTATCATTATAACTGTAAAAGTAATTTTATCCAAAAATTAATTTGCAAGAGGTTTGGAATACCAGTTCATGTCTTGCCACGAAGAACTATTTGCCGATTATAATTGAACCGCATCTATATGTATTGGCACATCTATATGTATTGTTAAAGAAAGGGAAAGGAATGAAAAACTCTCTCCACTCTTCTCTTACTCAACCAATATATATATATATATATATATATATATATATATATATATAATGGAGGAAAGATGTATATATGAGAATAACGGAGGAAAGAAGCCATAAGAGGGAATTTCCTCCTATGGCGTCGAAAAAACACACCCTCCATCGTGTTTTCCGACGATCGAATGCATCATCTTCATCGTTATTATCTAAGATATAAGTACACCAAATTTCATGTGATTCTACAACTTTTTCACCGTTGAATTAGTGGGTTCAAAATTAACAGTTTACCGATAATAGAACATTTTACATTGCTAAATCAACGGTGAAAAAGTTGTAGAATCACATGAAATTTGGTGTACTCACATCTTAGATGATAACGATGAAGATGATGCTCCATCGTGTTTTCCGACGATTGGCACCCATCATCTTCATCATTATCATCTAAGATATGGGTACACCAAATTTTATGTGGTTCTACAATTTTTTCACCGTTGAATTAGTGGGTTCAAAATTAACGGTTTACCAACAATAGAACTTTTTACATTGCTAAATCAACGATGAAAAGATTGTAGAACCACATGAAATTTGGCGCACCCACTTCTTAGATGATAACAATGAAGATGATGGATTCCGATCGTCGGAAAACACGATGGTAGGTGTATTTTTTCGACGCCATGGGAGGGAATTCCCTCCTATGACCTCTTTCCTCCATTATATATATATAGAGAGAATAATGGAGGAAAGAGGTCATAGGAGGGAATTCCCTCCTATGGCGTCGAAAAAATACCCCCTTCTTAGTTTTTTCCGACGATCGGCATCTATCATCTTCATCATCATCTAAGATGTGGATACACCAAATTTCATGTGATTATACAACTTTTTCACCGTTGATTTAGTGGGTTCAAAATTAACGGTTTACCGACAATAGAACTTTTTACATTGCTAAATCAACGGTGAAAAAGTTGTAGAATCACATGAAATTTGGTGTATCCACATCTTAGATGAGACGATGAAGATTGTGGGTGCCGATCGTCGGAAAAAAATAAGGAAGGGGTATTTTCTCGACGCCATAGGAGGGAATTCCCTTCTATGGCTTCTTTCCTATATATATATATATATATATATATATATATAATAGAGGAAATATGACTATATATATAATGGAGGAAATATGCCATATGAGGAAATTCCCTTCCATGGCGTCGAAAAAATACAATCTCTATCGTGTTTTCCGACGATCAGCACCCTTCATCTTCATCGTTATCATCTAAAATATGAGCACACCAAATTTCATATGATTTTACAACTTTTCACCGTTGAATTAGTGGGTTCAAAATTAACGGTTTACCGACAATAGAACTTTTTACATTGCAGACACCCTCGGTGTTTTTCATCAAGTGGTGTCGGAAAAATACACTTGCCAACATTTTATTCGACGATCGGCACCCATCATCCCCATCATTTTCATCTAAGATGCAGAGACCGAATTTCATATGATTCTACCACTTTTTGACCGTTGGATTAGCAATGTAAAAAGTTTATTGTCGGTAAACCGTTAATTTTGCACCCACTAAATCAACGGTAAAGAAGTGGTGGAATCACATAAAATTTGGTGTGTCCGCATCCTAGATGACATAGATGAAGATGATGGGTGCCGATCGTCGGAAAAAATCGTGGAGCATATTTTTTCGACGACATGGGAGTAAATTCCTTCCTATGGACTCTTTTATACATTATTCTTATATGTGTGTGTGTGTGAGAGAGAGAGAGAGGGTTTAGTTTCTTCTCATTCATTCATGGACGTGTTTAGTTAAGCACCTCATGGTCTTTTTTCTTGATAATTATGTACATGAGAGGATACCTGTATTAAAAATGTGGCAATATGTCCTCTAAGTTAAGTAGCTAGTATGGTGCTTACCACGAGGCTTAACGACTTATCTAATCTTAACAGGTATACCTGGCAACGCTGGCGTGAGCCAAACCACCACCCCTTTCGGAACAATCTTCGTGTTCAACGACAAATTAACAACCACCGTAGATGCAACTTCTCTAGTCGCGGGCATCGCCGAGGGGACTTCTATAACTTCAAGCCTCAACGGGCTTCGAAGTTTATCAGCCGCTAAGATCACTCTCAAGGTCAAAGGCTATCAAGGATCCATCTCCGTTCTCGGAGGCACTCATAACACCAAACCTTCCGATGATCCTGTTGTCGGTGGGACCGGAGACTTCTTGTTTGTTCAAGGATATGTGACATCGTCGCCGGTGGATTTAGAAGGAATCACTGTTGTCTACAAGATCGAGTTTCATCTGTATTGGCCTCCCTATGCTAATGTCAGTCATTAGTGATTTTTGTGAGGCATGTATTAGTCATCATATTATGGTTTATTATTAGAAATAACACTTGGGTAAAGAGAATAACAAGTTTGAAGGGTAAACTTCACTAAAATGCCATTGGTTTTCAGTGTTTATAAGAAAATATTGTATATCTTACAAATTACAAATAAATACCATAAATATTTTTCATTATATAATTTAATATCATAAGTTCTTTTGTGATAAATCATTTTGTTGCAAAAGGCCACATGGTGCTAAACTGGGAAATGATGAAAGATTGTGGTAATTACTTGCAAAATACCAGAAGAACATTTTGTATGCAGTAATTAAACAACCAACTTCAGGCATAACTAAAAAAAATTACAAAAAACACAAATTACGCATTTTCAAGTGTTGAATACAGACACATGGATACATATAGCCGTATTCTAGATTAAGAGATTATGGATCAGATGCTATCGCTTCTAAGAGCATCGATGATCAAGTCAAGTTATTGTGTTTGAATCAGAATCCGATGGCCCTTCTAAACGAATGTAGTCATACATAATTCCCTGAAACGGGCTCGTGCTTCTCGCCTGTGTCAGGAAGATAATATTTCTACCTTCGATGAGCCAATTGCTTTGCACGTCGATATTATACAGCCAATACAAACCATGAATCCCGTGTCTTGCAATGGAGTTATCCCTACCAATTAGCCCCGTTGAGAAATGAGGAGGATTTGCGTCCAAGTCATTGATACGGACCTATGCCAAAGAAAAATGCACCTTATTGGACTTGACATGATATACACATATATATGAGATTGACAAGGATATAAGGTTTTTCAGTTTATTCACTCAGTCTAAATGCATGTGAAAAGGAGAGGGGGGACATGCCCCCAGTCAATTTTTTTTGTGGGGGTGGGGGAAGGAGATACAGTATGAGTTTTGGATTTTTTTGGTGTTTTTGTTTGTGTGTATACATACGTGTGTGTGTGCATATGAACGTACATGTGTGTAAGCGTGTATTATGCGTGTATTGTGCTTGCGGTTGCGCGTGTGTGTAAGTCAACCCATTGAGGCCATGCCTCATTTTCAAATATGAGGCCAACTCCTCAAACACAAAAAACACATGTGTTTTCACCAATCCATACCGGTCAATGACCATGATCTACAAGCTTTAGTAATCCTATGTATGAAAAATCATAAGATCTTAAGACCTCTTGACACATCAGTAAAGTGATCACATTCGTGCACCCAAGAGCCGTTAATTTTTAGTCTATGTGATTAATATGTTAGAGGTCTCCAAAACTCGTGAATTTTCATATGTAACATGTAACACCCTAATACATTTATACTATATATTTTTGATATTTCAAATCTTGCAGTAAAATTCCTTACCATTGTTGCTATTGGGTTGTGAATGATGCAATTAGTAACTATGGTTATTATCCGACCCGGGCCGCATGTTTGAAACCCAATATGGTACGAGATTATATCATATATTTGCTAGTACAGTGTATCCATGTGAATCGAGTGCTATATATATATATAATATTTTTTACTCTACATATCTTTTTATAATACAATATAAAAACAAATAAAATTCTTTTTCTATCTAGCCTTACATGGCAAATTACCCCATATCAGGTGGTTGCGTCTATATATCATGTTCATATCCTCAATTATACACAGCAAAATAATTTAGATATTTACGTAGATTTTATTAGGGGTATATGTATTTAATTAAAGGATATTGCATTATGATTAAAGTTCTTACGTATACTCTTTATATTTAAAAACTATATATTTTAAAGGGATACGAGTAATATTCGAAGCAATCTGGTATTATCTGTAAAATCCTACAATATATATATATATATATATATATATATATATATATATAATATTTATATAACAGTTTATATATATAAATATATATTATATTATTTTTTTAATAAAAAAAACTCTCTATCCCTGTCTCTCTCCGTCCCTGCCTCTCTCTCTCCCCCTACATATAATATATATATAATAATATATAATTTTTATAATAAACTCTCTTTTTTCTCTCCCCGCCTTCATCCCTCTCGTACCGAACCCTAAACCCACACCGTCGCCGTCCCTCCTCGCCGCCGTTCACCTCATTTCCTTGTCATCACCATCTTCATCTTCTCCTCTTCCTCGTCGACACCTCCTCTTTCCCGAGACCTTGTCGGAGCTCTGACACCCACAACCGAACCCAATACCTTCAACCTCCCTCTCTCGCCATCGCCGGGACCCGACCACCCCACCACCTCCATCACCTTCCTCGTCTCATAAGCAACACGAGAGCACCCACACCACACTGCACCTTCGTCTTCTTCTCCCTCTCGTTTCCGATCACCATCAACCCCCATCGGTCGCGACCCCTCGCCGTCGACTTCGTCTTCCAGTCATCTCGTCGCCGACCCTCTCTCTCTTCCTCCTTGTCTTCGCTGAACCCCAGAACACCAGCAACCCCGTCGTCTTCTTTCTTCTTCTTTCTTTTCTTGGTTTCCGATCGGTTCTCGCCGGAGTTGCTCACGTCGCCGACGATCCAGACGATCCAGTCACCGTTTTCGTCTAACCCAGTTACCACATCATGCAGTTGCTCAGTCAGGTCAAGTCCTACGTACGTGGGTTTTGTCTTGTGTCGTTATTCGGTGTTCGGAACGTGATATCCGTATATTCGTCGTGAGATTCCGATCAGGCAAATTCTGAACTTGCAACATGCTATTTTGATTGTTTATATGATTAAGTATATTATATGTGTTTAATATTCATCAAATATTATCGATTTACAGTTTTATATTATCAGTCTGTATCTGTACCGATAATGGTTTATCTAATTGCATGCCGGATCATCACAATATTATTATAATTTTATATCCGTTCAGTAATCTTTATCTAGATTGATATACACATGGTAACAGACGTAAAACGGTTATTACAGATAGATACATATGCATTATGGTATTAGTTATGTTTACAGTGTTTAAATATTGGTTACAGTTTTACATTTGGTGTCTATTTTGGTTAAAATATATTGCCAGACTTGTACACGAGACATTACTAGACCTGTTACTTGGATCATTCGCTAATGCCGACAATCCTGATTTATTGTCCTGATGGACGTGGCTTGTCGTCTACATAGACAAGACATGTACCAGCTTGATCCTGTGTTGGTATTAGATTTATATTATCAATACCCGACTTGAACACAAAACCTGGGGAAAAGGGAAAATCAATAATGAAACCTAACTTGTAACTCAACAGTTCGATACTTTCCAGAGACTGATCAGTCGACACGGGCTTCGGCCGGCCCCGGAATGATGCTGCTGACATCATTCGTTTGTACATGATACATGTTTTACTGCTTAGCGGCACATCTTCGATTCAGCCCTGAGAGTCTTGACCGTGGTCCTGGGCACGTACGGGATACTATTGAGTTATATCAACGATTCCATTTAATTGACTTTACAGACTTGTAGAATAGATAATCTAGAAGCACAGACTTTAGGATACACATCACATACATGTAGCTCACTGTTTTATACTTGTGTTTATTATTTATACTCATATTTAATCATAGTATCATATCCCGGTTATTACTATTATTTGATATTTATGACGAACCGACGTCTGGGTTTTGCATGACCCAGTTGCTTTGACCTTGTCGCAGGCAGATCAGAAGTATTTTAGCAAGCAAGCCAAGCGATGAGTTAGATGTTTAGTTTTAGAGATGATTAGTTTATTTATTTCCGTAGTTTTATTTTTATCGATGTGATCTCATAAGGGACGTGATTCAGAGATTATTTTATTGGATCTTGATTTGTTTCCGCTATATGCATTTCTTGATTTCTATTTACCGTGGCATATGGACATGTGTTAGCTAGATTTTATTTACTGTTCTTGATATCTGATTGATAGCTGTAATGTGACTATGGAGGGATTATTCCTAGCCATAGGTAGCATGGTTGGCTCTGTCACGTGTTGTATTTACGTATTTTGGGAAGGAGGCGTGACATGGTTTGTTTGGTATCAGAGCCATAGGATTTAAGGTTAGTCTGGTTTGGTTCTCATAGTTGGGTATTGAACCCAATACACTAATCAGGAAGCTCGGAATTAGGAACATGCCTACTACATTACTATTTTGCCAGTCATGAATCTATAACTATCAGTTTCTTGTTTATTGAATCATATTTACCGTTACTAATCCCCTTCAGTATCTTTGGTTTCAGAATCATAGCGGATAGGGATTTGCGGTCATACTAGATGCGTGTAAATAACGCCGCATTATTTGGAGTGGTACATGGTATGCTAGAAAACCAGAAGCGTCAAACTGAGCTAAATCAGAGGCAGGTCGAGCCTTTCCAAGAAGGTCTGCAGACGGTCCAGCAATCCGTGGTTACAGCAGCTGAGAGGGCAGCATCACCCAGGCCAACACAGCGTGAGGGCACCGTGGCAGACTTTAGGAAGCTCGGTCCGACCACATTTACTGGATTGGAGAAGCCATTGCCAGCGGAGCAATGACTAGTTGATACAGAGATCTGCTCGTTGCCGCGCAGATTCCAGATGAGAAAATGGTGGATGTAGTACGCATCCAATTGGTAGACTATGCTCGCGAGTGGTGGCTCGTAGAGGAGACCCGTTTGACCAAGCCGATCAGTTGGGCAACTTTTTCGTGAAGTTTCTTGGAGAAATTCTTTCCACAGTCTGCTCGGGAGAAAATGGAAGAGAAGTTCATTAGTCTGAAGCAGAATGGCGGATCCGTTGATACACATACGGTTGAGTGGACCCGGCTCAGTCGATTTGCAGGGTCCTTGGTTGCCAATGAGGCAAATAGGGCAAGGCGGTTTATGCGTAGCTTAGATGTAGAGATTCAGAGACACATCATATCTCTAGAATTGACCACCTTCTTCCAAGTTCTCAAGACGGCTAGGGAGCAGCAGAGTTTATCGATAAAAGTAAAGGGCAATCTACAGCAAGAGGTTGTAGTACGTAAGATGGCGTTTACGCCAAACAGAGCTCTTGTACGTAGAAGCATTTCGGTAAACAAACGAGGCACCGTACCTATGAAGAAGCCTTTTATATCACATCAGAAAAGGGGTGTGATTTGTGGCTTTTGCATCTATCCGGACACACGCAGAAGGACTGTCGAAGGAGGCCCGGACCTTGTTTAAGTTTGTGGATCAGCTGACCATACCATCAGTGCTTGCCTTTCGAAACTACGATCAAGAGACGATATTCAGAAACCACCGCAGAAGCAAACCTATGGGCAAAACCTGATCACTCAGAGGCCCAATCAAGCATGGGCCTTCACCTTGACGGCCAAGGAGTCGGACAATGTTGTTTAAGGTATCCTGCTTGTTTATAATTTTCCTGCATTGGCATTATTCGATTCAGATGCATCCCAATGCTTTATGTCGTCCAAATTTATTAGTGCACACTCTATTCCACACACGGCCCTGTCTAGTTGCTGGGACACACACTGGGAATGGGAGAATTGTATCCAACAGGGAGTGTAAGGGTTGCTCGATTGTTATTTGCGGACGGAAGTTATTCACGGATTTCTTGGTGATTGATACTGGCAGCTATGATGTTATCTTGGGAATGGATTTTCTTGGCATTTTCCACGCTCGCATTGATTGTAGGACGAAGAAAGTGATTTTTCAAATTCCCGGACATCCGGAGTTCATATTTTTGGGAGGTAGCAAATCTGTCAGGCCGGTCGAATTTAGGGCTAGGCCGATGATTAGTCTGAAATATTGCACATTTGAATGATTATTTCCTCCACTATTGTTAAGTTCTAAAAGGTGTTTATTGTAATTATAGAACATATTAGGGTTTATGTGTAAAAAGATTATTATCATATGTTTTTACATTATAATTAACATAACGAGAGAAAATACATGCATATAATATTTAAATGAAATATTGTAATTAAAATATGCATATCATATCAAATTTTCTAATCAATATTCTTAAAATTTAAATCATAAAAAATGGTTAGGATAATATCTCAAATATAACAAATACTACCAACACTATGAATTGCGATATTGTGCAGATATGAGCTCAGATTTGGAATCCTCGAGATCCGAGATGTCGGAATAAAATTTGTTGATAAATTGAAGCAAATCATAAACGGCAGAGACTCAGAGTAAGATTTTCAAAATCCAGACATCGAAGAAATCTACACATGTCAACAGAAGAGTCCACAAGAAATCCCATGACCTGATGCCATTATGGCTCCGCAATTGGACGGCCCAACACCCTTTTTAGCAGATCAATCAAATGGCGCCTTTGCCAGAAAAACGACTGTAATTTTTTTCTTGCTATTCAGGTTGAATTCCTATTAAATCTAGCAACCATAAAAAAAATCAAAATCGCATGCTGTGTATTTAACGATTATTGTGTGAGTTTTGCAAGGAAATCTGGAGTAACTGGAGCAAAGGAAAAGAGATTCAGATACTTTCATCGTAGCCCAGAGGATAATAGGAGGGCACCGAATAAATTTTAGCAAAAAAACCCCTCAAAAGTGCAGCGGAACCGCTGCGGGAACATGCTATTGGCGGCGGAACCACGGCTACGTGGGAAAATCGGAGCGCCAAAATCCTTTGGTAATTTTCTAATATATTTATCTCTCTTCTAAGATCCAATATTCTGATTTTTACTGCAGGATACTTTGAAAATATCGCCGCTCAAAAATCTTTTTGCGTGTTTTGATATCGGTTTGTTTGTGCATATATAAACTGGACATTAAGGAGAAACAATCCAAATCCAGATTAGGTGGGGATTTCATCACCCTTTCTAGGCCCCACAAATCACAAAACGAGCATACTTTCATCCTACATTAATTAAAAAATATTTAGACCAAGCCTTTAAGGACTGTCGCGCTCAATTAGGATAGAGGAAGGTCGTGGGTAATTTATCGCTTATCTGCATTTCTCTTGTAGTGTCTAGGCAAGTATGACTAAGGAAAGTGGTTACTTTAGGCCCGCTATTTTTGGTGATTCGTTTAGCGGATACCTCCGACTCACCTGGCATTTATCTGGCCACAAGAACGATAAAGAGGTGGTAGAGAATTGATCCTGCGGCTTGTCCTTTGGAAGTCTAGGAGCAGTCTAGTGACTTGACCTAGGTGACCCTAGTTCTAGGGATTGATTGTACATTTTTGTAATTTGTTGAGTCAAGTCTCACGTCAGACTTTTTTTAAAACAAATCTTTTTAAATCGTTCTCACACGCTGCAACGTGCACTAAACCCGCTTAGTGCATGATCGGCTAGACAAGGGATTCTAGTGCCTGTATTGTCCGCGTTTCTGCTATCGACTCCAAAGTCGGTACTTCTTCATCTTCTATTTCCCCTCCACCCACCACATCTTCCGAAATGAACGGTTCTCCATCGGGATTTCACGATACCATCCTGCCACCATCTGTAGGTGCGCAGAATCCATCGCGCATCTCTCTCCAAGAAAGATACTATCCTATGCGTGGACCCCTTCCTACTTGTCTGTCTATTCCACCGGCCAATGGGGATAATTTCAAAATTAAACCCCACTTCATCAACTTGTTGCCTAAATATCACGGGCTTGAATCCGAAGACGCATACGTTTTTATCACCAAATTCGAAAACGTATGCGCAATGATGGGGACAACCCAACTTTTAAGGGATGCTATGAGATTACGTCTTCTCCCTTTTACCTTCTGTGATCTAGCAGAAAAATGGTTTTATAGCACTACCGCACATTTTATCGCTTAATGGGACGAATTCGTTATAGTATTCCTTAAGAAATTTTATCCCAATTATAAAACTGCCCATGTTCGAAGCGAGATTAACCAGTTTACCCAACTTTCCAACGAACCATTCTGGAAATGCTTTGAACGATTTAAAGATCTTCTAAAACACCCCCATCACGGAATTGATAAATGACAACTTTGCCGAATTATATACGAGGGTGTTAATCTTGCTACGAAACAAATGCTTAAAACCATTTGTCAATGCTATTTCATATCTAAAGACAATGGCGAAGCTTGGCAATTCCTGGAAGATCTCGCCGAACAAACCTTACAGTGGAAAAACGTTAGACCAACTTCATCTTCATTCAGGGCAGATAATCATCAGCTTGATGTTTCCATCGCGGTAAAAACCGAAATGGCCGCGATGCAAAAGAAACTCGACGCTATCGAAAACAAATTCTCGTCTGCCTCCCTAAACCAAGTTACGCTCTCCAAAACCGTGTGGTTGCTGTTTTGGCCCATCACATTTAACGGAAGAATGTCCACTAAATCCTCCATTTCAAAGTCAAGAACAAACTAATACTACTTTTCAGCAACGATCTATAAACGATTCTGATTCTTCCACATACACTCAGGGATGGAAGAATCATCCTAATTTTGCTTAGAACCAAAACAAAACTCAAATTCAAAACAAGTTCCCAAGCAACTATCAAAGGCCTTCCCCACAACAATAGCAGCCGCCACAACAAAATCAGCACCCCTTTCAACCGCATTTTTTTCAAAATCCGGCCAACAACTTTGATCCTTATAATAATATTTCAACGGCCGGTACCGATAAAACCTCTACGCTCAAATGTAACTTAGAAACGTTCATTAAACAATCCACGCAAACGACAGCTAATATAACATCTTCTATCCAAATATTAGTGCAACACACTGCTTCCCACAGTGAAAGCATAAAATCGATAGAAACACAACTTGCACAGTTAAATGCCGCGATGAGCGAAAGAGAGAAAGGGAGACTTCCATCTCAACCTCTACCAAATTCCGGCCACTCACAAAGCGCGAATGTCATCCTTCAAAATCACAATGTGAGTGTCGTAACTACGTTGAGATCGGAAAGAGTGCTGAATAACAATGTTGGTAAACAAGTTGAAGTCGATGATATTGATGAAACTCCGGCTACTACTTCTACTCCTATTTCGTCTAATCCAACATCTTCTTCCGAGGCTATTGTCCGTTTTCCACTAGGCTCGAACCCTCAGCCTATTTCCTTGAAGAAATTACCATCTACGTCCATCTTAAATCCAATTTTTGGATCCATTCCATCCCCACAAACTTTTCCTCAAAAGTTGGACCAACCCTTATTGATAAAGCTCCTTTTCCACACAGGTTGAGGGCCAACAGACCAAGTCCCCAAATGGAGAAAATTGTGGACATTTTAAAGCAAGTTAATATAAATATTCCTCTCCTAGATGCTATCAAACAAGTTCCTTTCTATGCGAAAATTTTAAAGGACTTGTGCACTAGAAAGAGGAAAACTCAAGTACCTAAAAAGGTTTTCTGAGCGAGTAATATGAGAAATTCTCTTACCCAATTAGTGTCCACGAAACGTAAAGGCCCCGGTTGTCCTATAATATCTATAACTATTGCGGTAAAAGTATCAATCGTGCTCTACTCGACTTAGGTGCTAGTGTTAACTTACTTCCGTATTCTGTGTATGAGCAATTAGGCATATGAGAGTTGAAGCCTACGCATTGCACTCTCCAGATGGCCGATCGATCTATCACCCACCCTAGGGGTGAGCTATAGGACGTCTTAATCAAAGTCGGAGAATTTATATTCCCTGTGGACTTTATAGTTATAGATACACAACTTGTAGCGAACCCACGGAACCAAATTCCGGTGATTCTAGGTCAACCTTCCAAGCAACTTCAAACGCGATAATCAATTGTCGTAACGGTTCAATGAACCCATCCTTTGGAAATATGACAATTGAGCTTAACATCTACAAGTTAGGAAGTCAACCATCAGAACTCTATGCTTATGTTTGTTCTGTCGAAAAGATAGCTTCCGACACTTGCGAATTTGAGGAGCTTCACAATTCTGATCTCGAAGCCACTAGTGCGTTATGGTTTGATCCCACTGTTTATTATACAAGTGAAGACCCTTCTGTCGACAAGTCCACACCTAAATCCGAAGCCTTTGACTTGTCGAATGATTTAGTCGAGCTATCCGAGTCTCATAACTTCCTTTCCGATGAGATTATTATTCGAAATATAGATGAAAGTTTTGAAGACATTTTTGCTGAAGAACTCGCATTCCTAGAAGATATAGGAGTTGTGATAAATCAACCCCCACCCAAAAAAGTCGAACCGTCACCCATTCTTCTCATTAAGAACGAGAATGCGAGTAGTGCACCATCATCGTTTCGTCTCTACCAACCAAGACGTAAACCCGATCGATTCTGCCTCTTCTCTCCCTACTTCTTCACATCTATAATCATCCACTAACCATTGTGTTACATTGATAAAATATTCGAATGGTTGGTGTTGACTTTTGGTCTTTGTAAAGCTTTGCATAGACCAATAATTTTACCCCCTCTTATAATTTTAAATGCTTAATACTGTTTTACTCAAATTTAGAAGGGGGAAAAATATTTTGGCTCTTGAAAGAAAAAAAAAACTTCACAAAATTATGAGCCAAAAATAAGTTGGGGGAGGTTTTCATTGTCATTAATTCTTATCCCAGTTGCTAACTTTTCCTCCCAAATCTATAGCTTTTAAGCTTAACATCAGTGAGGATATTGCTGCAAATAGATTTGGAATCTTCGAGATCCGAGATGTCGGAATAAAATCTGCGATAAATTGAAGCAAATCATAAACGGCAGAGACCCAGAGTAAGATTTTCAAGATCTAGACATCGAAGAGATCTACACATGTCAACAGAAGAGTCCACAAGAAATCCCATGACCTGATGCCATTATGGCGCCGCGGTTGGGCGGCCAAACACCTAGATTTGCGACGGACCCGTGGCTCCTTTGTGGCCGTAGGATTTGAGATTTGGTGTGTGAGATCGTATCAGCATATCCTAGCATCTGGCAACTAGAGTTTCTAGCTTCTGTGACTATTTAAGGGATCAAGAGCTACACTTTGAAGATCAGCAATCCGAAGTGATCAAGAGGTCCAAAGCGATCCATGCATCCAGGTGATCATCAACTAATCATCTATCTCCAACAAGAGAGAGAACGAGAGCAAAAACTAGGGTTCTTTGTAATCTACTTTGTACGGAGAGTTGTATGCAATAGTTGATTAATAAAGGTAGTCTTTTTATTAGTCTTTTTGCATTTACTTTCTGCATCTTAATCATGTTTTCTTCTTCATCATTTCTTCTATCTCAAACCATGAGCGAGTAATTCCTACCTTGTTAGGGTTCGTAGGCTATGATAGATCAATAGATGATAAAATCATTTAACTTCTTTTATATATTTTAAAGTTTATAAACTTTAGCAAAATAAATGTTAACATCCTTATCAGACGCGCTACCAATTTATTGCTAGTCACGACCACGATTTGAGATCGGTTTAACACTTGTTTTGATAAAGGCTAGACATGAATATAGATCAATGTAAGGACAAAGGTTAAGAGTGGGGAAACCCTAGTTTCTTCCAAAAGAGAACCCCTAATCTACATTCATCACTATCGATCTAGTTTTAAACTATTAAAAGATAAAAGAAGTCATTTTTAATTAGTCATCCATTACTACTAAGTCATATGAACCCTACGAGCCTTTTCTTTATAAATCTTACATCCGTATTAAAATAGATCAACAAACAACCAATCAACCAATCTTTCATCAACTCGTCTAAATCAAGATAAAGGTTCACGTTACCCTGTGGACGATCCGTACTCATCGTAGCTAGCTACTAGCGGCACCGTCTTGATTGTGGTTACTTTACGAACACTCTTTTAAAACAGATCAATCAGCCGACTAGTGTCGTTCTTTCGTCGATGGAAGTAAACAAGGAAGAAACACCAACAGTAGTTCGGGATTTTATGGATGTGTTTGAGGACAACTCGGGTTTACCGCCAAAACGAGATGTGGATTTCGCGATTGATTTTATTTCTGGAGCAGCGCCGATTTCAAAGGCTTATTATCCAATGGCGCCGGAGGAACTGGAAGAGATAAAGAAATGAGTTTCTGAATTACTAGAGAAAGGTTGGATTCATAACAACGATTCACCATGAGGAGCCTCAGTTCTTCTAATCAAGAAGAAAGATGGCACGCGGCAGATTTGCATCGACTATCGAGAATTAAACAGGGTGACTATTAAGAATAAATACCCAATCCTTCGCATCGGCGAATTATTCGATCAACTCAGTGGCGTTAGGGTATTCTCGAAATTGGATTTGCGATCCGGGTATCAAGTTCGGGTGAAAGCAGAAGACGTTTGCAAGACGGCGTTCCGGACTCGATATGGGCATTACGAGTACTTAGTGATGCCATTTGGAGTTACTAACGCACCGGCAATATTTATGGACTTGATGAACCGAATCTTTTCACCATACCTGGACCAGTTCATAGTAGTGTTTATTGATGATATTCTGATCTATTTGAGGAGCAAAGAAAAGCATAAAGAACACTTAAGAATTGCACTGCAAACATTGAAACAAGAAAAATTATATGCTAAAATGAGCAAGTGCGAGTTTTGGCTCAAAGAAGTGAAGTTCTTGGGTCATGTTGTATCCGAAGATGGAATTGCCGTTGACCCTGAAAAGAGTGCAGCTGTTCGTGATTGGCCAATTCCAAAGAATGTGGGGGAGATCAGAAGTTTCTTTGGGCTTGCCAGGTATTATAGGGGGTTTGTGGAGAGCTTCGCTCGAATAGCAGAACCATTGACCAAGCTAACACGAAAAAAGGTACCGTTTGTATGGACTGAGAAGTGTGCATTAGCTTTTGAAGCGATGAAGCAAAGGTTGACCACCGCTCATATTCTGACAGTGCCAGATGGTTCTGGAGGACTAGTTATTCATAGCGACGCATCTGGGAAACATCTGGGAAAGTCTTGGGATGTATTCTAATGCAGCATGGGAAGGTCATAGCTTATGCGTCGAGACAATTGAAGACTCATGAGAAAAACTACCCAACTCATAATTTGGAGCTAGTAGCAGTGATTTTTGCTCTAAAGATTTGGAGACGCTACTTATTGGGCGAAAGGGTAGAAGTATTTACTGATCACAAAAATCTAAAGTATGTGTTCATACAGAAAGAGCTCAACATGAGGCAGTGTAGATGGTTAGAGCTGATGACTGACTGTGATTTTGATCTAAAATACCATCCGGGAAAAGTTAATGTAGTGCCGGATGCTCTAAGTCGGTTGCCAGCGATACGGATGTTGACTGCACAGAAAGAGATTATAGCCGATATTCAGAGATTCGAGTTGGAGATCGTACTACCTGATTCTTTGGGACAGTTTATGCAGTTGCAAGTACAATCATCCTTGATCGATAATATTAAAGCAACACAGTCGCACGATCCAAGATTGCAAAAGTTTCGAGAACAAGTAGAAGCGGAATTTCGAACAGATTTTTTAATTCATGAAGATGATTCGTTGCGATATGGGAGTCGTTTATGTGTGCCTAAAGGAGATGTTCGTGAAGAAGTCATGAAAGAGGCTCATAGTTCCGCGTATTCAGTACATCCGGAAGGCATGAAGATATACCGAAACTTACGACAACATTTCTGGTGGGAAGGCATGAAAAGGGAGATTGATCGTTACGTATCGAAGTGCTTGGTGTGTCAGCAAGTCAAGGCTGAACATCAAAAGGTAGCTGGTTTGTTGCAACCACTTCCGATTCCTCAATGGAAGTGGGAACATATAACCATGGATTTCGTAACAGCTTTACCATGAAGTCCAAAGGGCAATAACGCAGTTTGGATGATTGTCGATTGATTGACCAAGACAGCTCATTTTATACCGTTTCGAGTTGGTCAGTCGACGAAAGTTTTGGCAGAGCGGTACATGTAGGAGATTGTGAGATTGCATAGAGTACCCGTGAGTATCATTTCTAATCGTGATACTCGATTTCTATCACACTTTTAGAGGAGTCTACATGAAAATTTAGGAACCCGCTTAAAGTTTAGCACGGCATATCATCCTCAGACAGATGGCCAGTCTGAAAGAACGATCCAAACTCTTGAAGATATGTTGAGAGTATGTGTAACGACTCTAAATTTTCTGTACAAAATTTTTCTTCTTAAAGTACAGAAAGGAGTTTGCTAACCTGAGTACAAGTTTTAAATTAAATTTGCTTAAGAAAAGCAAGAAACAACTTGTAACTCATTGGTAAAGCTTTATACTGCTGTGACATAGCCCATGTGTTCGAATTCCATCAGCTACATATATTTTTACTGATTTTTTAAAAACTTTTTGGAAGCCCAAAAGTTTACACGTGCAATACACGTAAAAATGAAAAGTCGGATAAAACAAACATGTGCACAATGTTATATGTACAGACTAAGACACGTGGCTCAAATCCAAGCCCCCGCCCCTTTAGTTTGGCCAGCGAGATCAAGCATTAGGCCGGCACCGCCGGTCCCCTCCGTAGGGAATGGCCCTCATTCTCTGCACACCAGTCTTTTGGCCTACTCCCATTACCCCCATACTGTTTATTTTTCCTGTAATTATCCAGAGAATTTATTTTCATCATAAATCTCATTTTAATGCATTTTTAATTCACTCTTCAATTCTAAAACCCTAATTTTATCCTATAAATACAACCCCATACCCTAGCCCTCTTCATTCTGAAATCTCTTGTCAAAAATTCTCAAAATTTTCTAAGTCAAAGAAGAGTATAAGTGGAGTTAGCCCTCGTTCCATTTCTGGCGAGAATTCAAGACGTTTCCGACGACCCCACGACTCCACAAAGCTACCAACTTCTTCCTATATCTTCCCTCTTTATTTCTAGCTAGTAAGTCCCACTCTTATTCTATTCTTTCACCTTAAAAAGTTCTCTTTTCAAAACATGTCAGAAGTGGAGTTATCCCGACATTCAATTCTAAAATCGTTAAAATCACAATTTTTCTTAAAAATCACTCATCCATATCACTATATCTTGCTTAGTAATCATGAAACAAATATTGAGAACAATTTTATCTTAAAATATCATGTTATGTACCTTTAATTTGCGTTTTTCGTTTAAATACCACAAACTTTACATATGACATCTTTTAAGTATTTAGCTTAGCATACCTTTAGAATATCTCACGAGGTAATTACTTACCTCTCGCATACACACATCTTGATATAGCACGATTCTCTTGAAACCAATATCTTATGGCAAAATACGACTTTTCAATAAAATACCTCGAACTATAAAAACCCGTTTTCTTGTAAATAGTATTTTTAAATCCTTGTGATTATGCCTCTACAACCCATTTTGGGGAACCCGATCAGGATGGTGCGGATTATCGCACATCCTCGGGACTAGTAGAACGAGATGCAGACTTCCTCACGGAGCATACGATCTCAATGGAATTTTAGTACAATTTTTAAGGAAAAAACGAGAATTTCTATTTAATAATAAAAATTAATTTTTAATAATTATATAATATTATCAAACCATCTATTTTCAATATATAATAAAATTCCATGCTTTCTAGAATATAAAAGAATTACAAGTTTCATGAAAATACCATCAAGAATCAATACAAGTCTAATTTTACATTAAAATACCTTGAACTATTCAAACTAGGCATATATATTCACTAGAATACTCACCTTTTAAAAGTTACATCCATGAAAACCTTAATTACGATAAATAAATACTTGATGTTTATTTTGAAAGTATACTAAAAATATTTTTCATAAAACCCCTCAAGTTATATTAAATTACATTAAGGACCCTAGTAAATATAGGTTTAAGCGGGACTAATTCTCTTGAGCCTCAGGGAACCGGAGAAAATGGGTGCTTGCCTATTTAAGGTAGAAAACTAAAACGGGGTTATCAATGGTAATTGTCTAGGAAAAAAACACAAGTACTGCCGTCCATGTGCAGCAGTTACCGATAACACCAAAATCTAATTCAGGATCCAAATCTGTTTAAGTGTCTAACTCAATCTGAGTCTCAGTCTAATCTGAATACAATCCAAACATGAATTCAATCATAACTCCAATCCAACATGATCCGAAACATGAATACTAGAACAATATCAACATGACTTGACTTGACCGAACCATGGCTATATCTTGACTTGCTTACATGACTACCGTTTATCTCGTGAATCCGTTTACATGAACTTATACCATGGTCTCGGCAAGTCTGATAAGTACAAATCAATACAATCAATACAATATACATTACGGGGTTTTAACTGGATAGACTGGTACGGAATATATTAGAAATGGAACGATGATGGTCACTAAAAGACACTACATGAACATCCATGCCGTTGTCCCTTGGTTTTGTTGATGGGGCCTTGTATTACGGGTTACTATAGTCCACGGAAAAAGTTGGACTCCTCTTGTATACACTGATACCTTCTATACCAAATCACAAACAACTACATTAGCATAACAAACAGATAATTTACCAGTTATATTCTCTTTATTCTATTCTATTCTATCTTTGGAGGACTTATCGAGCGCTAGTTCGCTGACGACATTCATGTCTCTTCTTTCTTTGGAATGTTGTCAGGATGATCCAACTCTTAGAAGACCGAGCCCAGCCGAGACGATTTGGAGCAGATCACCAAGCAGTACGGCTTATAGGCTTTTACTTGTACTACTTTTCTTTTCAGTTCACATGTCATTATTTAGGCACCACTTTCTATCATTGTACTTTACTTTTCAGTTGTATATAAAGAATGATTATAAATAAAAAGTTGATGTTTATATTACATCTCTTGTCATTCTTGTGTTTTACATTTATATTGCTTATTTTACGCATAACGTGTTTACTTCTGAGTAAATACATCGCGTGCCTCGCCACGTCTCCTTCCCCGTACACTGGGAAGCGGGGCGTGACAACGTGCATGTTAGACTTCAGGGATTTATGGGAGGATCATTTGCACTTAGTGGAGTTTTCATACAATAACAGTTTTCAGGCGATTATACAGATGACTCCATTCGAAATATTATACGGTCGTGTCGCTCGCTTGTCTGTTGAGACGATGTTGGAGAAAAAAGATTATTGGGACCGGATATTATTATGCAAACGGTGGAGAAAGTTAACTTGATCCGTAATCATATGAAAGTGGCACAGGATCGACAGAAAATTTAGGCTGATACTGAACGAAAACCTTTGGAGTTCGCTGTTGGTAATCTTGTGTTCTTGAAGATATTACCGACTAGAGAAGTAATCCGATTTGGCAGTTGAGGCAAGCTTAATCCTCGATTCGTGGGGCCTTTCGATATCATCGAGCGTGTAGAAGAGGTAGCTTATCGATTGGCTTTACCACCATCCTTGGCGGGTGTTCATGACGTGTTTCATGTATCCCAACTCCACAAGTATGTTAGAGATGAGACGCACGTCTTAGATCACTCGGAACTGACAATAATAGAAGATTTAACGTATGAAGGACGACCAATGGCTATTGTGGATCGACGAGAAAAGGTCCTCAAGAATAAAGTTATCCCACTAGTAGTCGTTTCGTGGAGGAATCGTTCGCATGGAGAATCTACTTGGGAACATGAAGACGGGATTCGACAGAAGTTTCCACACCTCTTTCCTTAAATCCGTGTCTTCTTGTCTTTTCCCTGTTCCGTAAATTTCGAGTACAAAATTCTTTTGTAGTTGGGTATAATGTAACACGCTAGTACATTTATACTATATATTTTTGGTATTTCAAATCTTGCGGTAAAATTCTTTACTATTGTTGTTATTGGGTTGTGAATGATGCAATTAGTAGCTGTGATTATTATCCGGCCCGACCCGCATGTTTGAAACCCAATATGGTGCGGGGTTATATCAAATATTTGCTAGTACAGTGTATCCATGTGAATCGAGTGCTAAATATATATAATATATTTTAAGCTCTGCATATCTCTTTATAATACAATATAAAAACAAATAATATTATTTTTCTATCTAGCCTTGCATGGCAAATTACCCCATATCAGGTGGTTGCGCCTATATATCATGTTCATATCCTCAATTATAGACAACAAAATAATTTAAGATATTTACGTAGATTTTATTAGGGGTATATGTATTTAATTACAGGATATTGCATTATAGTTAAAGTTTTTACGTATGTTCTTTATATTTAAAAACTATATTTTTAAAGGTATACGGGTAATATTCGGAGCAATCTGGTATTATCTGTAAAATCCTACAATATATATATATATATATATATATTCTATAACTATAATATTTATATAACAGGTTATATATATATATAAATATATATTATATTAATTTTTTAATAAAAAAACTCTCTCCGTCCCTACCTCTTTCTCCCCTATATTATATATATATATATATATATATATATAATTTTTATAATAAACTCTCTCTTTTCTCTCCCCGCCTTCATCCCTCTCGCGCCGAACCCTAAACCCACGCCGACGTCGTCCCCCTCATCGCCGCTTACCCTATCTCCTCATCATCACCACCTTCATCTCCTCATCTTCCTTGTCGACACCTTCTCTTCCTTGAGATCTCACCGGAGCTCCGACCCTCACAACCGAACCCAATACCTTCAACCTCCCTCTCAGGCCGTCGTCGGGACCCAACCGCCGACACTATCTCCATCACCTTCCTCGTCTCATCAGCAGTACCAGAGCACCCACACCGCACCACACCTTCGTCTTCTTCTCCCTCTCGTTCTCGATCACCATCAACCCCTATCGGCCACGACCCCTCGCCGTCGACTTCTTCTCCCTGTCACCTCGTCGCCGACCATCTCTCTCTTCCTCCTTGTCTTCGCTGAACACCAGAACACCAGCAACCCCGTCGTCTTCTTTATTCTTCTCTCTTATCTTGGTTTCCGATCGGTTCTAGCCGGAGTTGCTCATGTCGCCGACGATCCAGACGACCCAGTCACCGTCGTCATCTAACCCAGTTACCGCGTCACGCAGTTACTTAGTCAAGTCAAGTCCTACGTACGTCGGTTTTGCCTCATGTCGTTATTCGGCATTCGGAACGTGATATCCGTATATTCGTCGTGAGATTTCGATCAGGCAAGTTCTAAACTTACAACATGCTATTTTGATTATGTTTATATGATTAAGTATAGTATATGTGTTTAATATTCATCAAATATTATCGATTTACAGTTTTATATTGTCAGTCTGTATCCGTACCAATAATGGTTTATCTAATTGCATGCCGGATCATCACATTATTATTATAATTTTATATCCGTTCAGTAATCTTTATCTAGATTGTCATACACCTGGTAACAGACGTAAACTTATTACAGATAGATACATATGCATCCTGACATTAGTTATGTTTACCGTGTTTAGATATTGATTACAGTTTTACATTTGGTGTCTATTTTGGTTAAAATATATTGCCTGATTTGTATACGAGATATTACTAGACCTGTTACTTGGATCATCCGCTAATGCCGACAATCTTGATTTATTGTCCTGATGGACGTGACTTGTCGTCTACATAGACAAGTCCTGTACCTGCTCGATCCTGTATTAGCATTAGATTTATATCATCAATACTCGACTTGAACACAAAACCCGGAAGAAAAGGGGAAATCAATAATGAAACTTGACTTATAACTCAACAGTTCGATACTTTCTAGAGATTGATCAGTCGATACGGGCTTCGGCCGGCCTTGGAATGATGCTGCTGAAATCATTCGTCTGTATATGATACATGTTTTACTGTTTAGCGACATGTCTTGGATTCAGCCCCGAGAGTCTTGACCGTGGTCCCGGACACGCACGGAATACTATTGAGTTACATCGACAATTCTATTTAATTGATTTCAAAAACTTATAGAATGGATAACCTAGAAGCACAGATTTTAGGATACATATCATACATGTAGCTCACTGTTATATACCTGTGTTTATTATTTATACTCATGTTTAATCATAGTATCCTATCCTGGTTATTACTATTATTTGATATTTATGACGTACTGACGTCTGGGTTTTGCATGACCCGGTTCCTTTGACCTTGTCACAGGCAGATCAGGAGTATTTTAGTAAGCAAGCCGAGCAATGATGAGCTAGATGTTTAGTTTTAAAGATACTTAGTTTATTTATTTACGTGGTTTTATTTTTATCGATATGATCCCATAAGGGATGTGATCCAGAGATTATTTTATTGGATCTTAATTCGTTTCCGTTATATGCATTTCTTGACTTCTATTTACTGTGGCAGATGGACATGTGTTAGCTAGATTTTATTTACTGTTCTTGATATCTGATTGATAGCCGTAATGTGACTATGGAAGGATTATTCCTAGTCATAGGCAGCATGGTTGGCTCTGTTACGTATCGTATTTACGTATTTTGGGAAGCGGGGCGTGACGCAACCTATGTAGATCACGATAAGCGGTACGGATTGGTGAAAAACATGACAGATTGTGAGTACTCATCTTTTATCTCATAAGCATGAATGCATGCATGCATTCATGCAGCAAGATTGTGATATCCACCAACTTATATGATTATTATATCTAGTTTAAATATACTTTTCGTCCCTGCTTTTAGCCACACGTGCATGTTTCCCAAGAGATAAACAACATGGATCCCATGCATGGCTAGAATATTTAGAGAATCTTTTATCTCATAAGTAGAAAGCATTTAAATTTAAAAAGTAGGTACGGAAAACATTTCTCTTTCAGAAACATGACAACTAGTTGTTTAAATTATTATACTTAACAAACATTTTCCCGGCTGTTAGGATTTGAGGATCAAATCATGTGGCATTATCCTAGTCAGTTCTATAATTATCGCAAAGAAATTGTAAATACAAGTAGATATAAAACGCAAGTTTATACTTGTAGTTCAGAGAGTGCAGATGATGCAATTGCCACACGTAGCTTGTAATTTCCCGATTGATTAACAGCGTCGAGTTGGAATCTAATCTGCCAGGTTGTTGGTAAATACGAGTTCTGACCATTCTTCCTGCAAGGAAAGAATAATTATGCACACATCTTGTTGTGGTTTACACATAAGCGAATTTAAAAACTACGACTTTATTCAGAAGAAATATTTATAGAATGAAATAAAAACTTAATATAGAAACACTAACTTAAACCCAACCAAAAACAAAAGAAATTTCAGTATAAGAAAAATTCCTGTATAAGAAAACTAAACCAGTGACCAAAACAAGGCAACTTTACCTGGTAACTTGGGCAAAGAACCAATCCCTTGTATAATCACTTTCATCGACAGTATAAATTAAATCTCCATCTGGGTATAGATCAGCGTACCTTTCCCATAGACCATATTGCCGAAAACTGAAATAAATATTTAATAAATTAGTCAATCGCTTCAAGAAAATACCAACAAGCATGTGGTAACAATTTACAAATTCTACATTACTAATTCTTTGCGACTAATGGGAAATGCCATAGACTATGACAAAGATGAATGGCAATTATCATGCTTTGCGATCCAAATTTTAACATTAAAATTAAATGAAAGGTGATTATTTCAGAAAAAACCTGTCTGGATGATTGATATAGAGGCTGTTGACAAAGTTGGGGTTGGGATCCGGAACAAAGAACTCAGCAGCTGAGCGGTCGGGGATTCCAATCTCCCACAGTGTAGGACCGTCTCTTGGTGGCTCGTACACAAGATCACCCAAATCAATTAAACATCCTGCTTTTAAAATTGTATTTTAAAAAAAATCATGAAATCTCCTATATTGTTTCTCCGTAAACAAATTTAAGATTATATACCTGAGGTTATGCTTATAGTTGCATCCAACTTATAGTCTCCAATAAACCCAGGAACAAATGCATAAAGATTATAATCTCCACTTCGTATGTTGCCAATGCAGAAATTTCCAAAACTGTCTGCTTGTGTCCAGAATTGATAACCCTGGCAGGATATCAAGATTGCAAGTCCTAAGATCATTTTTTGTGTCCCCACTCACAACAACTAAACTAATTTTCAAATCCATCCTGCTGTACCAAAACTCCAACGTTGTGGTAATAGTTGAGATTCTTGAGTTTAATATTTTATATCGCACCACGCCCCCACAGCCACAACCTGTGATTTTGCACAGTGGCATACTTTTTTAATTCTTTTTTTAAAAAATATACAGCAGTAGAATATGGATGTGGGTTTCTTTAATACCATCTTATAGTCCCTTCGAAGCACCAAAACGCCAAAGTTATGGTGAGGGTTGAGATTCTTAAGAGGATTCTTTATATTCTAATATGCCCCACAGGATGAGCGTCCTTTTTGTGGTCCAAAACCTGTGATTTTCATTATTGGTACCTTTTTAATTCATTTTTCAAACATATGTCTAGTAGGACGTCAAACTGGGTTGATTTGATACCATCATAATCCCTTCCACGTTCCACCCACCAAACTCCAAAGTTATCCAAACTCCAAAGTTGTGTGTGTGTGTGTGTGTTCTAGCAAGTAGCAACTAACAAAGAAGAAATCCAAGTCATCATAAAAGGTGAAGTATCATTCTCATAGTGACCTTGCATTCTCTTTGCCATGATCCGGCTTCTCCTGGTAAAGCCAAGCCAACATATGCGGAGTCTGCATATATGTAGTCATCATCTATGTACCTAAGAAGTAATACCAGGTTAAATCTGTGGAAGCTAGCTATAATTCTTATCACAAAACATATACCAACCAAAGAAAAGTATTATATATATGAACAGTGACGGAGGAAGGGCCAACAATACCTATCTTGGACGAATAGTCTACCAGTAACAGAACCTCTTTGCTCAGATTTTGGATAGTCCTCTGAGCAAGGAAAATTATATGGCCAACTATCTATTTCAATTTGTGCCTGAAATACCAAAATGAAACAGATGTTAGCTTCAAGTGATAAAGATGCAACTAATATAGATTGCACATCAAAATTTTGCTTGTATTTCCTTTGAAACTCATGATTCAGTCTTAATATGGAACATGTAAGTAGGGAAAAGCATGTCCCGTCAAATTCTTGAAATATATAAGCTCATGGAAGACTTGCTTTTTTATTTTTCCTTTTTGTCTTTTACAATTGTTGAAGGTTAGCAAGATGAACTTCAAAGTTTAGAAACTTGCTTGTGAAGAAGAATACAAAATATTTACATGTGAGCATGCCATTTTTATGCCCCCAATTGTCAACAGGTAATCATCGGAATTAAGATGGTGAATCATGACTTCAAGGTATAAAATTGGTATGGTCGTTAAAATGTTATGCCTCAACAACTAGCATGAGACTAAGATTGACTTCACAGTGAAATCACCATGCATACATTACAGAATGGAGAAGAAAGACTCCTGTTTTCTAGCTTTTTCGTTATTAAAAAAAATAACTCCACCATTTTCATGTTAAATAGTCCCCTCTAAACATTTAAAAAAATAAATCGAAGACAACTATTATTCCAAAAATAATTCTTTTACATCAAAGCTTTTGGTTTCCCAGGATGTCACTTTTTTTTTGATTAAGGAACTATTCAAAATAACTTTTGTGAATCCCCCTCCCCCCCCCCCCCAAAAAAAATATATATATATATATCATGAACATCAGGATAGTTAACAAAATTTCCCTCTAAATTAATACGATGCATGGGTTACATCTTAGAAAAACACCCCGCAGTACCACTACATTTCAGTATATAATAAAGGTTTGATAGAAACCTTAATTTTTGCATCCTCCCATAAAAGTTGTGGATCTGTGAAAAGCCACGAAGAATTAAAGTACATGAACACAGGGCCGAAAACTTTTTTCCAGTATTCTCCACCTCTAATTTTAGGCACAAGGTCAGGCCCAGCGTAATGAGCACTGCCAAACATCTGCATCCAGAAAGACAGAAGTCAAAAGACCAAGAACCAATAAGCTGATCCCATAAGCTCAACGTTTCTGACGAAATTATGCATCATAATGCCGCATAAAGATAGTGATCATTTTTATGGATACTTGAGGGACCAAACCTTTCACATTTAGGGCGAATGTTATAAATGCCAACGAACTTGAACTTGTATAGCATATAAGAAAACACGAAAATCATGAGAACAAAAATAAAGTAGGAACGATGCAAATTGTGCATCACATCATTAACATATGTAGTAAGAGCTAAGTTGTGTATTTTGCATGTATTTATATTCATTTGGTTACGTGTCAGCTGTTTCACTTTCTTAAAGTCCCACCCCTCCATCAAAACTCCGAAATCGTGTTGAAGGTTGAATATTTGAACACGCCCCACATCTTCAGCGTCTATCAAAGATTTTGCACAGCGGCATATTTTCCATCTGTTTTTAAGTACTGTACAGTGGGATTTGAATATGTATTGCAATGATACCATCTTAAAGCCCCAGACACTGCACCAAAACCCTAAAATTGTGGTGTACATCTTAGAAGCACAATTAGGATTGGATTAAGAAAACGGCACTTACAGCAAGTGTAGTAGGACCAACATGCGAAGTAAGATTTTGCTTAAGGGGCCCACCAGTTCTGAACTCATCGCTAGGTGTGATCTGCCAGAATCCAATCGGGGGGTCGAAAGAGATCCAACCATGGACCTTGTTGTCCTTGTTCTCGATCGAGTATTGGTATTTATCATCCACCTATGGAAACACTCTACAATCAGATTTACAGGAAAAGCTATTTAAAAAGGGGGGGGCTAAATTCACATAAATACCGCAACGATTCAGCATTTTCCAGATAAACACCTTAAACTTCTTTCACTATAAATACCCTAAATTTAGTAAATTGAGGGGGGGGGAACACCTTACACCTTTAGTATATGGTTTTGAAATTTTTTTTTACCAAAAACATTTCAATGAAGCAAAAGAAAAGTTCAATGTATGTTTAATTATTTACAGTTGACTAAGTTTAGTTATTTATTGTAGCAAAAATAAGTTTAGGGTATGTGTCCGGATTCCTGAAAAGGCTGATATCTTATAGTATTTTCTTGAATTTAACCACAAAAAACCCATGAATGCAGCTTCTATCAAATGGAAACTAGTTACTTTACCTCTCCTCTGAGGTCGGGATTGATTGGATTGATGAGAAGCACGGCTTCAGGATATGCTAATGGCTGACCCCTCGGCGGAATACGGTCATCGGGCATGGGCATGATCCTCTGTCTATCATCTGCCATTGCCATGTAATGAAACCTGTAATTCAACAGAGAATGTCATCGATGCTCATGTATGTATATTTTTTTATTCATACTAGCCAATTTAAGGCGGCAATGAGTTTGAAGGTATAATAAATATTGAATATGATGAGCAAATTTAATTAGAAAAATAGGTTAAACGATTTGCTCATGAAAAATCATAGTTTAGTTTAATAGAATCCACGACACAACCGAAAAGAATCAAACAAATCTTAGGCTCTTCTTGGCCTTTCAAAGACCGAAAAAATTAAGTAGGTCAGGCTTTACCTAGTATGATCATAGTGTGAAAATGTAAGATTCGGGTGAAAAAGATTGAACAGTTTACTTGTCTTTTCTAAGTTTGAAAGCTATCCGGGTCTCTGCCATATCAAAATCAGGCCATCCCTCCAAGTGTTCATAGATGCCATAAGTGTAAAATCCCGAAGTGCCTCGAAGCATTACAAACCTACAAAATTTCCTAAGCATCAGTTATCTCACAACTATTAAAACTTAAAGAAATTTCTATATAGAAAAGTAACCAAAAAGGAAAGGATTTTCGCACACCGCTTGTCAATGTTTAAGGGTACAGCAATGCCTTCACGGGAAGGATCCCACATTCTTGTGAAGGAAACCTCCACTTGATTATCATCTTCAGCTATTATCCTAAATTCTGTACCTTTTATCCTGTAAAAGACGATGAATGCTATATTAATTCAGTGTTGGACACGTTTCAACAATAAAACCCCCAAAAAATAGATAAAGGCATTTACGCACACATCAAATATTCCGTTGCTTCCAGGTTCATTCCAAACAAGATCCCAGTACCTACATGCCAAAAAAAAAGAACAATGATGGATTTTAATGAACAAGAAACTTCATGTTTCTATAAGGTAATTAAGCCATTAATGCTAATTAAGACACTAATAATTCACTGACAACGGTCTCTCTCACTATTTTATACTCGCTGCCCACACATAGTGTATAACTTGTGTGTGCATGTGGGTATACATGTATAGACTATAGTAAACTTTTGCCCACGCATCGTGTGGTTACGAAACGAACGTTTTATTATGACTACTAGATTCATATGGATTTTTTTTATGGATATATGTTATTGGCAAAGGAGATCATGATCAAATATGCAAATAATTGAAAATGAGATGAGGAGCTTGGAGTTTTTTTTTATCGTTTTATAAAGGAAAGCTTAGACTAGATAACCATTTTTCCCAACTCCACGATGATAACTTATGAGCCGATGATTAAAGTAAATAAAAAAATACTAAAAAATTTCCTCATGCGAATACACAGGAGAAGCCTTTCATAATCTTTTGTTCGTGTAAAGATAGGCAGAATAAATAGGGTGGTAAATTTACATAATTTGTGTCAGTAATTAGGTTTTGAATGTAGAATCCCCATAAGCCTAGTTCTCACAGATTAATTGTTTGTTAGTAAAAGCTACCATGTTAGACAATGCTCCAAAAAAGCAGTACCAAGCTTGACAAATAACTTGGCCCAAAAGCTCAAAACCAAAAGCAATACTTTATCAACAATGTTTGCAGAAATAGTAGGTATGAGTCTTTGAAAACATTATCACAAATAGTTTTGCATGCTAGTTTAGACATAAAAAAGGAAACAAAATCTAACAACAACAATTTTTTTAATTTATTTTTAACAATGACAAGTACTTCACAACTAATTCAATCAAAAGCCAATTAACAAATAGACACCTGACCAGAAAAAAAAAAAGAAAATTAATTTTGAAAAGGTTACCCTCTATTATCTTCTTTGTTAAGAACCTCCATCAAATTATCAACACCATTATACTGAATTCCGGTTACAATCCCATCCGGCCTCGACAAAGTGAGTTGCAAGATCCCATTATCAATCATTACCTACAAACCCCATAAAATTTTCATCACATTTTTATCAACTCAAACAAAATTCGCACATAGCAAATCAATCAAAAAAAAAAAAATCAATACACAGGAGCTGTTTGGGAATAGAGTCAAGTTTCCTAAACTTGAGTTTCATAAAATTAGAAAAACCTAACTCCAAAATGATAACTTTACCATGTTTGGCAATCGTTTTGGAGCTGAAATAACTGCAGTTATCTCAGCTCCTTGCAAACTACAGTTCGCATACCTCCACTTAAAAATAAACAACAGTTATCCTAACTTCATATCTAAACAGGGCCTCAAAAAAATCAGCCTACATATCGATCTTGCACATATAATCGAACACCGATAGGCGACATCGGATTCGGGCCACCTGAGCTGCAGCAATTTTCAACAACTTTCCTACCAAATTACAAAACAAAGATAAGTTTTCATGAACCTGAAAAAAATTTCAAGTAACATCAAGAAATGGGTAGTTTAAACAGTTGCAAAATGTACCTTAATTTACGAAGAGGACCCATATTGTTGCAGTTGGCTCAGGGTTTTTGTATAGGGCTTCAAATGGGTTTTGCCTTGGTTTAGAAACCAAGTATTGGATGAATGAATGAATCTCTTGGAAGCCAAGATGATGACGATGATGATGGTGATGAGATTGCTTTGATTCTAATGGATCATTGGTACTCAGTTATGTCACGGGCCATTTTGTTGTGGGGGTTGGGGTACACTTGTCAAAGAAAAAAAAATCTCTTGGGTAGATTTTGTTGTGTTTCTTGTACTGGGGAAAGGGCTAGATCTGTTAGGGTTTAGGTTCTGTTTCTTTTCTTTGTTTCACTTCTTTTCAGAATTAATGTTTTTGGGGTTTGTGTGAAATTGTGTTCACGGGCGTTTGAAGGAGGAAGACATAGAAAAAGTTGAAAACTCGTTAGGAATCTAAGGATCATGAATGGGTCAACTAGGCCAAAATATTGAAATAAAATGATTTGTTTAGTTTTATCAGGCACTAGGTTATGCAGCGTATGATGCACGTGTGACTATGTTTCAATAAGATTTTTAAAGAATTTTAGTTAGGATAACGAAGATTTTCTTTTTTTAATAAAAACTAGTAGTTATTTTCAAAGATTTGATAAAGTTCAAATAGTTACTTATCCAGCCGTTTTTATCTCAAAATTATGAATTGATAACATGGACCCTCGAGATTATTTAGTTCTTCTGTTAATTTATATATTTAGATTGATTTGGATTTGCTATATGCCCCTCCTAGTTTTCTAGTCATATTAGGTAGAGATGAAGAGGATTTGCTTAGTTAGACAATGATTAAGAAGATTTGTTTAGTCACAGAAAAACCGATTAGTTATTGTGATAATTTGGTTTTTTTACTGATAATCCTAATAATTGTTTTGCTCTCATTTTCTATAAGTATGTTTTCCGCCTTGTATATTCATATTGGGTTCGCGAAACGTTTAGCGTTCCAAGGTAACATTGAGGTAACATTGAGGTATGCACAAAAGAACATCAAAAGGTCATATATAGCAATATTTGACAAGAAAAGAAGCACATATGAAGACTTGAGCAGCATAAACCACAAAAAGCAGTCTCAATCACCTAATGTCCCAGTATCCACACAGCAAGCCTACTGAAAGCCTCTCATGGACCTACATGAGGCTAAACTTGCCTAATATTTACAAGGCTCCAAAGAGATTAGAGGCACACTCATGCACAAAAGTTCCCTAACCCTCTCCCCCCACCCCCAAAAAAAAATCTCGCAGAATTACCATACAAAAAATAACACACCTCCATTTAAGGTTGTAAAAATATGGACAGATAATAGCAGCTAAATAATATAAAAATTTAAGTGCAGCTAAATAACAAATCAATTGCATAACAGAATGCCTAAAGGCTAATAATAATATAAAATTTTAAGTGCAGCTAAATAACAAATCAATTGCATAACAGAATGCTGAAAGGCTAATAATATACAGATGAGTCTCAATGGCAGCTAAATATTATAATATGAGAAAGAGTAGCTTATCAGCAATTACAACATATAAAATAATGCTACAATAAAAATTTATCCTTTCTTCTGAACATTTGTCGGACAACTCTCCTCGGTTTAATGCCATTAACGTTACAACAGCACACCCAAATCAAATTCCAACTTTAACCAACAAGTTAGACAAGGAAAAATATGGCAGATAGATTAATAATTGTTTCTTAAAAATGGCGACTTTGGGCTAGGAAATGTTTCCGTTCTTTGCAGCTGAGGTTGTGCAGGAGAAGTTCGAGCCGAGGGTGGTGCAGATTGGTCTCCTATAACATTTAGAACTTGCATGCGATGCAACTCCCTGCCTGCTAATGAAACGGAAAATATCCGATGCTAACATCAATATAATTACAAAGCTAAACAGTGGCAGAGCCTGGATGTAATTTCTGATAGGGTGCACTTTTAAGAAATGATTATTAAAAAGGAGTTAGTACTGAACCCAAAATCTACTTCAATAAGAGACGTCTTAACCTTAATCTTCCGACAAATCTATCTAATATTTACTAAAGTCAATCAAAATCACCAAAGACAATCACAAGTGTTGTTTCAAATATTAGCCCATTTCCTTTATAAAGTTTCCGACTAACTATTTAATATTCACTAAACTTTTAACACTAATGGAACATAACACATGAAACTAAATTTTAACATTTCAAAGCTATTTGATAGACCTTTGCAATTTAAATAATATACATAATAAATTTCAATAAATACAAATCTAAGTCTCCATAGAAGAAATAGAAGATAAGGAATTTGCTTCATTTAAAATATTGAATTTTACATTGAGCCTACTTCAAGGTATGGATTTGGGCATACCGCTATTTACTAGATTAGTTCCATGCCTTGGCCAACTGAACTTCCCGCAATTTGTGTGTTTCACAAAAACTTACTGCTATTTAAAGTTAATATTGCATATATAAAATTTTAGAAGGCATGTGTTATAATTATATATAAAAAAAAGGTTTTGTATGGTTATCTATGTTTTCAAGAGGATAATTGTTCTTTTACAACTTGAGAGAGAGAGAGAGGGGGGGGGGGGGGGCATTAAAGTTCGTACAAGAGAGATTAGGAGAGAGGACTCTCCATTCCCCACGTGAAGCGACTCTTTTTTTAATAAAGAAAACACAGATTACATGGAACGCCTAAATGGATTTTTGTCTCTATCTCCCTCTTCTTCTTTTTTTTTTGGTGTGTGTGTGTGTGGGGGGGGGGGGGGGGGGGGGTGAAAAGAAAACAGAAAATGTCTAGGGTTATAATAGGAGAGATATCCTCACTTTACTGTTTACATGTGATCAGTCTAAATTGTGTGATGACTAAACTAATTACTTAGTTTAATTGCTTAAATAAGCAACTATTTTAAAACTTGAAACCTGCAGATGTTATACTGCTCTCCATTTTCTTCTGGTAAAGAAAGTTATAGATTAGTAAATTTTGACCATGCAAAGGAAAAAGTACTCACCATCTCATAAAATTTTAGGACAATTTTTTGTAGTGAACCAAATTTAAATAATAACTACATAAAAAACCACTTTAAAAAATAATTTTAAAAAAAGACCACTTTTTGCCTCGTAGACGCCACGTTAGCGCCAGCTCAATATTGGCGTGAAATAAAAATAAAATTTAGGAGCGCAGTTTGAAACTACGTCCATGACATTTGTATGGGGCACAGTTTGAAACTACATCCATGACATTTGTATGGGACGGAGTTTTAAACTGCGCCATTTACATTTGTATGGGGACGCTGTTTGAAAGTGCGTCCCATACAAATGCTATGGGCGTAGTTTCAAACTGCGTCCCTAAAATTTTTAGTCAAGAATAATGGAGCGCACTTTCAAAGAGCACCCATTCCCCTACTTAAAACATCCTACGCTATCTTTCCCGTTTCCTCATTTCACTCTCTCGGGCGCTCTCGATCTCTCTCTCGATCTTTCTCTCTCTATCTCTCTCCCCTCACAAGACCAATTTTTGCCCGACCGACCTCCCCTACACCTCCCCCTGAGCCTCTGCTGGATTCTCTCTCATCTCTCTCCATCTGTCTCTCTTTCATCTCCCTCGCTAGCTCAGATTTCTCGATCTCAGTGTCTCGCGCTTGTTTTCACGGACAAACAATCGTCTTCATCTTCGCCATCGTCATCACCACTGTGAGCATCTCGAAGTTTAGCTAAATCCTACCTTTTATTTAAAGATAATTCAAAAAAAATTGGTTAAAATTCCGTATTGGGTAAGCAATTCGAATAAATTGTGTATATATTAGGGGTTTTCCTCAATTTTACTTATGACGGATCAATGAATAGGAAACAAATTCTTACAACTTATTGCATGCTATAAATATGAATTTTATTGTAATTTTATATAATTAGTTGAGTATAACTGTGAAGATAAATAAGTAGGTTGTTTGATGAGGACTCTCAAAGTGTGTAAATATTTCTGGCAGGTGGAAAAATGACGGATAATTATATTCATCTAATTTGCTATTTCGGTGGCCAATTAACGATTGGAAAAATAATATTCCTGAATATGTCGGTAGAATAACTAAGATGACTAAAGTCAAGAAGTCTAACACATACAATGAGCTGTGATAAATAAGTAGTGTACAAAGCTACCAAAATCAATCCGTTAGAGTTCAATATCTCCTTAATATGCAAATGGCCGACGGAGCATGAATATACCGCCATTGAAGTATCTGATGATGAGGATACACAATTCATGTTTGCATCGGAATCGAAATCGATTGAGCTGTTTGTGAAAAAGAAGATATTGACATCCGCTCAATTGTCCGAACCTTATTCTGAAGTGCATGATCCTTCTTTTCGAGTATCCGAGCAATACCCGCAAGGAGAAATGACACGCATGCTCAATATGAATGCTGATTTTACCAGATTTATGTCTCTCACCAATGATGAACAATATATAGATCAAAATTACGTAGGTGAAGGCACATCAAGTGGGACGCCAAAGAATTGGCAGTTTACGAAGTATTAGCTTGCATATCCTTACCCCGCATATATATTTTGCGGATCACTATTTATTGATAGTGGAGGTATGTTATAGTTACTAAGTGATCATAAATTTTTGCGCAGTTCTTATGTACCACCGTCCGGTTATAATTGCATATCACCGCCAAGTTTCAGTTTTAATTGCATGCCAGCGCCAAGCTTCGGCTTCAATATTATGCCCCAAAATACCAAGCACATGCAGTCATACAATACGAAATACAATATTGGATGGACACCGTTTGCAGACGATGGGTCGGGATTTCGTCGGTATGAAACCGGAACATCAAGTACCATGCAAGTCCCCAATGTTAGTTCCGCACATCCAACCGATGTACCTTCTACGGATCCAGCGGTGTTGGAACATAATAGAGATGAAAGTGATGATGATGATGTTAATAATGAGGACGAGATTCAAGCACAAGATAGCATGCAAATTGCATATGTCCTTACTGATGAGAATGATAGGCGGTAGATTACCAATTCATGTGTTAATAATGACTTCGTTGAGTTTGAAGATCCATTCGCCGATAACATGACAGATGCTCACATGTTATCTACATCGGTAATGGAGAATGTCAACTTTCGTGCGGATAGGCTTTCGGCAGTCGATATTGAAAGTTGGTTGAAAGTCGGCGATTTGTTCGAGAATAAGGAGAAGTTAATTCAGGCAGTCAACGTTTGGTCAATTAAATACGGAGTTTCTTTTAATCCAATCAACACTAACACGGCCAAGTACATTGTCGTTTATAAAACAGACGCGAACTGCCTGTGGAGGCTTCATACATATATCTCAAAGAAATCACTGACACGATACTGGCAGATAAACAAGCATGTAGGTAATCATACTTGTGTGAATTCTGTAGTGAATTCAAATCATAAACATGCACTTCTACATTCATATGTAACAAGATGTTGCCTTTTGTGAAAGCGGATGTCGATTTGACCCCCAAAACAATTCAAGTGCTTATAAAAGATACATTATTCATTGAAATAAATTATATAAAGGCATGGAATGCGTTGAACAGGACATTGTCTAAAATATACGGAGATTGAGAAGATTCGTATGAACATTTGACACGATATCTTGTCGCCATCAAATTTACTAACCCCGGGACTGTCTTCAAGATAACAACCGACGTTTCAAATACAGAAAGAATGGGAATATTTACCGGTGTATTTTGGGCATTCGGACCGGCCATTGATGGTTTTATTGTCGGCCCCATTCTCAGTATTGATGGAACCCACTTATACGGCAGATACAAAAGGACTTTGCTCATTGCTACCAGTACCGATACAAATGATAGTCTTTATCCTTTGGTATATGTTGTAGTTGGAGGTGAAACCACTGAAAATTGGAAGTGGTTCATTGCTTGCATTCATCTTTACATTCCGTCTGTGCGGGAAAGGCACATTACCTTCATATCTGACCGGATGAAAGGAATTCCGACTGCACTACGAAGATCATGGCCAAAATCTCATAATCATCGTTATTGTATGCGACATATCAGAGCCAACTTCTCGACTGTTGGATTTAGTGGCAAAACCTTGCAGAGTTTGTTCTCTCAAATTGCATGTGCACCAGATGACCTGACCTATACAAAGCTGAGAGAGGAATTTAAACGTATATGTCCAAGAGCAAATGCTTGGATTGAAAGTAGTCTAAAAATGAAGAAAAAAGATGGGCTCTTTCGAAAGATGGTGGTAGGCAATTTTGCATGATGACTACGAATACTTCAGAAATCTTTAACGGGTCTTAAAAGGATCTCGATCTTTGCCTGTTCAGGCCTTAGTAGACGGACTTTTTACAAGGTGAACAAATACTTTTTTGCACGACGTCAAGAGGGACAAGAATGGACGACAAAATTATGTCCTAAATTCGAACAATTAATAACAAAAAAGGCCACTGTGCAGGCTGAGCTGCAATGGGCCGGCTTTCATCTTCTATCCAGATTAAAATATATATGTCTGGATAGAGACTTGATTACGGTTTTGGTAGATAGATGGAGACTAGAGATCTGCACATTTCATTTTAGAGTTGGTGAGATGACTATAACCTTTCAGGACGTCGCTGTGCTGCTTGATGTGCCTATAGATGGAGAGGTGGTTGTTGTGGAGTACGGCCACGATTGGTCAGACTTGAGTCCCAGTTTGTTGGATAGGATTCCGCCTGTTGGGCAGAGAAGAGGCAGTAACATCCACTTGAGTTGGCTGCGGAAGGCATTTAGTTCTGAGCCTAACATGGATGCTACCCCGCGGCGATCAAGCAGCTTGCACGAGCCTACATTTTACATCAGAATGGGGTTCACTTGTTCCCGGATAGGAGCAAGATCAGAGTTAGTCTTGCTTGGCTGTCTCTTTTAGCTGATCTCGACCAGTGTGCCATTTTATCGCCGGGGTGCAGTTCTGTCATTTCTCAACAGCGAGCTGAGGATGGCTGCATTGATGGAGCAGAAGAGTTTTGGGAGCTATTTGACGCTTTTTCAGTTATACAATACTTAAAACCGCATTCTACTAATTTTGCATAATTAAATTGATATTCAACGTAAAATGTAATTTTATCATATTGTATTTCAAATATGGTCATGGACATATTTCTCTATTGGTCGCCCGACCACTACGACACAGTTCGCTTTAGATGGCCAAAGGCCATATGGATACCAGTAAGTAATTGAAACTATCTGCATATTTCAAATTTCAAGTTTTTTTTTAGAATATTAACTTGTGTGTAATCTCTATGCAGATGAAATGTGCTCGGGTCATGGAATGTGACACCGGATCGCAGCCTCCGCTTCTACCGCAATGAGTTCCATGTTATGGAGGAGGCAACAGTTACGTGGACACTGTACACATATGAGCTGATGGGCACTCTACATCCATTATGCTTGGCAGGCGCCGGCTTCTAACGTGTGTGGATGCTGATGGTCTGCAACGATATTATTTAGATGCACGTGCTAGACCGTATGCTTCGTCAGTTCGGTTTGAAGGAACACATATCAGGCGCGGTATAGTAGACACCGCGACAGGGTGGAGCGCTAGTTAGGGATGCTTGGCTCGTAGAGTATCAGATTTGGATGGGTTGATGGTATGATCGGGTACACCACATAGCCGATGAGATACAGCCGGGTATACCGATACATCAATACCTTTTCTGGTATTAGATAATTACCCGCATATTCGTCATCACATCCGCTCCTCTGCCCACCTTACATACGTCTCGAGGACCGATAGAGAGATTTAGTAAGTTTATAACAAACCTTTTAAAACTAAAATCTTATTTTTATGAAATTCATTATCTTATTTACCATCAATATAGGTCCATACCATTTACGCGTTGGAGGATATAGCTGATGAAGGTATTAGTAGCACCAGGGTCTCAGCAGACTGCTTTATGAACATCAAGTCCCTGATCAGGAGTGTGATGACGAAGCACAGATTCAAACATCCACCGGCCTGCCAGCACCACCCATGCCTCCGCCACCTGTGTCTGCACCACCCGTGCCTCCGCCACCCGTCCCTATACCGCCCGTGCCTCCGCCGCCCGTCCCTGCACCACCTGTGCCTTCACCAGCTGTGTCCACACCTACCATTCCTATCACGTATGCACGACATAGACGGAGACAACCGGCGCCGTCTCAGCATCCCGATGAGTACGAGCATGGACCATCACAGCCAGAACCGTCTCAGCCACCTGCCGCCGATGAAGCCGGACCATCACAACCTCGACGTCCTGTAGCGAAGAGGATATCTGGGATGGTACGACGACTTCGTTAGATTGTCATGAGTGTTCGTGTTGTATTATGTTGCGATGAATTTGTTAATTATTTTACATTGTTTATTGTTTTCAGCTTATTGTTCTTCGCTGTTTGGACGTCGTATATTGTGCGTAGATTATGTCTCCACCGTTTGAGCGTTGAGTTAGTTCCGTCTGTGGATACTATTATTTTATTATGCTTGTACATGAAATTTATTCAAAATTTATAAAAGAGGTGTTGTCCGATTTCCCCCATTATTTCTTTAAATTTTAATTCATTTTAATTCAAACGCTGATTCTCTCTCACACAAACACGTATTCATTCACAATATATTACACATGGCACACACATCCACAACACAAACAAAATAGATAGAAAGAACAGTAACACCATAACTCATCACTAAAATTTCAAAAATAAATTCTCTACGTTACTTAGCCCCACAGCAACAGAATTAATTCGCTCTGTAATTGCATCAATGGCCTCATCACCTAGCGCAGAATCTCGAGTGGGTTCGAGGTGGTTCAAAGTCCAACGGTGTATAAAGATGCGGTAGAGGAAGCTTGGCGGAGTACTTGATATTGCGACCTGAAAGAAGATTCATAGAATGAAAGAAGTGGAGACGATTTGTTCCCTCATGGTGGTCATGGGTTATTTCTTCAAGGGGAGACGGAAGCGCATCCAATACGGTTAAGTGTAAGAGTGCAGGATTTCACTATCGATCTTCACCGGTCAGTTCATACCCTCTCGTAATCGACAGAGAATGCCTTCGTAAACAGAATAGTCTATCATTGTATATACATATTTCACCACGGTGTAAGGGATACACCTCTTAATTTCATCGATTGATACCAATCCTGCAGATGAAGATCCCGACATTGAGAGAGAGAGCGAGGATAAGAACCGAGAAGGAGAAAGACTGAGAATGTGATGGCGATGAGATCTGAGCGAGTGTGAGAGAGCTCGGCACAGATAGTGAGATTCGAGATAGAGAGGAAGAGATTGAACTCTTAATATAATAAACATAATCAATCATTCACGGGTATGTTTTTTTGGGGCGCAATTTGAAATTGCGCCCCAGAAAAACACATACCCATGAATAATTGTGTTTCCTTTTGGGACGCACCTTCAAACTGCGCCACCTTCAAACTCTGCCATAGAAAACCACAGTTTGATTCATAAGTAGGTTTTTTTGGGACGCAGTTTGCAACAGCGCCAAAAAAAAACAAAGTCCTTATAATGACAATGATTCATATTGTTTTGATTTTATTAATTGTATGGGGCGCAGTTTCAAACTGCGCCCTTTACATTTGTATGGGGCACACTGTGCCCCTAAAATTTTTTTAAGCTAACGTGACGCCTACGAGGCAAAAAGTGGTCTCTTTTTGTAATTATTATTAAAAGTGGTTTTTTTATATAATTATTATTTAAATTTGGTTTACTATAAAAAATTGTCCAAAATTTTAATGGCCATAATATAACTATCACTGAATATTCCAAAATATTTTGGTTTGCTGAACCGGACGAAGGCTTTTGAATGATTAATAGGTTTTTAGGGTAATATATGAATGGATTTATGCGGTGATCAAGAAATAACTAAGTTTTGAGGGTGACATATAGCGATTACATCAAGTAAGAGGAAACACATAAAAAAACTCTATATTACCCTAAATCAAGAACAAGTTTACTTCCTCTAGTAACAAGATGTTGGATTACCTTCCTCTAGCAACAGATTTAATGCTCTTTTCTCCAAATGAAGAGCATGTTTACTTCGACCAGCCGCCGTTAAAGATCGAAGCACTGTTAACAATATAATCAGAAAAAGAAACATAAATGTCTGTGGTCAGCATTGTTTCATAGATTCATCCTACTGTACCGGACCAGAATACCAACTTACTGCTTTTGTAATCCTCTTGACTTGACCGGTCGCTATTCTTCAAGTACATCTGCAGCTTAAGGTATCTCTCTTTCCACCCTTGATTGGTCGGTCTTAGAGTCTCAGGATCAACTGGAGCTTTTGATTCTTGATTGTTCGTTTTCTGAGAATCAACCGGAGCAGTTGTTTCTTGATTGCTCGGACCCTGAGGATAAACTGAAGGATTCATGCTTGGTCTCTGAGGGTTCGATTCTTGATTGCTCGGTCTCTGAGGATCAACTGGAGTGTCTGATTCTTCAATGTTCAGTCTTTGAGAATCAATTGGAACGTTCAGTTCTTGAGTGCGCGTTCTCTGAGGATCAACCGGAGCGTTCAGTTCTTGAATGTTCCTCTGATGATCAAATGGAGAGGTCAATTCTTGATTGCTGGGATGCTGAGAATCAACTGGAGCATCCAGTTTGTGACTGCTCGGTCTCTGAAGATCAATCAGAGGTTTGCATTCTTGATTGGTTGCTCTCTGAGAGTCAGTTGGAGAATACAAATTTTGAAATATCTGAGGATCAACTAAAGCAGTAGAGTCTCGATTGCTTGGTCTCTGAGGAGCAACTGGAACTTCAGAGTCTCGATCGCTTGGTCTCTGAGGAGCAACCGGAACTTCAGAGTCTTGATTGCTTGATGTTTGAGGATCAACTGGGCCATGAGTTGCAGCGTTAGCCCCCGAGTCTTTTGGTTCAGGCTCACTAACGGTTGAAATTTCACTACTCTCTTGGGTCTTATCCTGTTGCGCTTTGGCCTCCTCTTTTATTTCTTTTTCATTATCAAATTTCCTTGAAAACAAAGAGGTGCTAAGGGAGTCTGCCGTGTTAGAAATGTTCTTCTTGCCTCTCTCTGTATCAAGTTTTCTCCTTACATACACAAGGTGTCCATTTACTGCTTTATTGGCGAGGGGCTGATGGCTCGATCGGCTCGACGGGCAATCAGGTTGCTGCCTTTTTGTCCCAATTGCTTTTGTAGAATCTGGCCCGTGTCCGCTTTCTTTAGTAAGCAGAGAGTTCTCTGCTGGTTTTGATACAATACTATCAGAAGTATCTGGTAACTCCCATGAAGCCATTTTCTTTACTGAGACTGGATGAGGCTTAGAACTTCCACTGTGAATCAAGTTGTATTCATTACACTTTTCCATCACTTGCTGAACCATTGGAGGAATGCAGCTACTCACAGAGAAGAAACTGTCAGAGAAACAAAAATAGCAGCAGTTAATAAGATAGCATGTAATATAGATAGTTATTAGGCTTAATTCCCAAACGGTTGTGGCAAGTAACTATCAAATTCTTTGAAAATTACAGGAACTACACGTGTATGGAAAATTGTAATATTAATAAACAATAAACCACCAAACTTGTTTCGTAAATGTTCAATAAACTACCAACTTGTTCAGTAAATATTCAATAAACTATCAAACTTGTTTACTAAATTTTCCCTAAGCTATCAAGCTAGTATAAAAAAGTTTAAGGATGTCCGTATACTTTGGTAGTTTTATGTAATTTTCAAAGAATTTCGTAGTTACTTGTCACAACCCCTAAGTTTATGGTAGTTTTTGGGAATTAAGCCTAATAATTATAGAAAAGCAATCAGGGAATAAATTAGGAAAAGCTAAGGAAAGCAAGGGTATACAAATAGGGGGGAAACATTTACTGTAAATGGCATGCAGTATGTAGTGTGTGAAGAAAGGAAAGAGGTTTGGTTGCCAAGTTTGATGTTAATGTAGCAAGCACAATACTACTAGCGACCAAACTATTTAATTTGAAATTAACATTGTCAAGGTAGTATAAATAAGCAATGGTTGTCAACAAAGTTGACAAGCCCATAGCCATGTCCTGTGTTTGTGCAGGATTACATGTCCTTTATGAATTAATAACAGAGACAAGAACAAGTTTCTCTCAAATATATGTTTTAGTGTTTTCCATTCAATTGATATGGTATCTTAATAATGATGAGAGAATCAATGTATTTCTATCAAATAATCTTTAGCAATTCATTATACCATGTCACATTGCATACTATTTATCTACAATCCAAGTTCCCGAAGTCCCAATATATTATTAAGGAAGAGACCTTCGCAAATTACGAGGATAAAAGAAAGGGAACTAAACAAAATTCTCTCTTTTACTACACCTCCTATATGTAGCTGATATTTGCATGGTATCTCCTTCCCTATATGATTTCTCTAAACTACCATTATAGTCTCCCTCTTAATCTCTAACATATCTATTAACAAGGTGAGCTTCTCTCCTCTATCCCAACAAACCCCACACAGAAACCCTTTTACTATCTCAGTATCTGCTGACAAGTTCCCTTTCGAATTCTGTGCAATGTATTTCCATAATCTTCTGCATGCAACATTGCATATCAAGATTCTGACTTGTGATGAGGATCAGATCTGATCACGACCCTGAATCACATATCCAACCATTTCTCTTAAGGCTAAAGATAAATAAGGTGTAAAGAGTTGGAAAAGAATACAGGATTATGCATCATTTGCCATCAAAATGGGATCAAAATCCACCAAATGTTAATCCAGTAGCTTTAGTTAATATTTATGTCGGCCAGTAGCTTTAGCTAATATCTATGTCAGCCAAGGTAATGAAAGTGAAAGGAAAATATGCTTCATTTATTATCATGATGTAAAATAAATAGTAAAGAATCATCGAGCGCTAAGAAGTCAACCTACGCCATAGGTTTAAATATTCGTTGATTTTCTCTGTAAGTAAATTTGCTTTTATTAAATCACATTCAAAATTAACATCAACTTATTTCATGATAGTTATTTTAGAAAAATGAACTTGTAAGCATAATTTTAAGGAGCCAAACCTTTAATAACTAAAACCAGAGTCATGACCAAATAATAAATGCCAATGAATTCACCTTACGCCTTGAAGTTCCACCTAAAACTCAAGGGAACACCTTAAATTTCTTAGAGATGACTGCCTAATGAACTCCAATTTAAGTATTGCTTGTAATTTAGGTTTCTTGGTATAAAGGCTATCCTACGTTTTAACCTTCTATGAGTCGACAAAACTCATACCATTAGGATTCCACTTAAGCTTTCACGTTGCATCTCTTTCCTGCTTGATAGTTATTACCAATTTCTTCGAATGTAAATAGATTTTTTTTTAACCAACTCCTTGCATAGTATTTGATTTCCAGTCTGCGATCCGGGTTTGTGTGACTGGTTTTATTAACTTGTGTTTAGTCCATAAGTTTTTTTTTTGGCACTGCTTTGTCCATAAGTTAGGAATGCTTGATAATGACTTCTGTTTGGTTCTTGGCATGCTACTGAAATCCTAGCAAGAAGATGAAGTAGTTATCCTTAACATCAAGAACAATTAAAATAAAGTAACAAATGGAAACCCCTACAATGTTTCAAACTACCTATATATCATAAAGAGATCAATGAATATGTCAACCGCACAACAATTTGCTTCCTTACTGATGCCTATAGCATCCAATAACCAACTAGGCTTAGCTCAGTTGGTACCAAGTTCGATCCCCGAAGGGGATATATATATATATATATATATATATATATATATATATATATATATATATATATATATATCCTTTGCCTCTACAAGTGCTGCACGTCCTACAAAAACGACCAATGGACAGCCTAAAGAAGGCCTTGAAGGATGTAGGACGACTAGTTTGGGTGAAAATTACCACAGAGCAGGTATTTATATGCCATAAAGAACTAACTTCTGTAAAGGATATGCATATCACTATTAAGCTGATTTGAGAGGGGGGGGGGCAATTTGAAATGGATGCAGAAGTCACGAGAGAATACAATTACTATATACTTGAATTAGCTTGCTTAATTATAAAATATTTCCTCCAAATTATTATGAGCCAAAAGGGAAAGAATAAACTAACAATGGAGGACTGATGTCACTAAACAAAGCTAATATATTTGGTAACTTAAGAGTCTAAGTTCTTCTTTTAGTCTTTTAAGTTTGGAAACTCCATCAAGCATTGAGCAATACAAGGAAGTCAATATCTAAAGTCACATTCAATAAAGAACTAAAATCACCAAAAATTATCTTCAAAGAGAACCTTTTATTAGTAATTACGATCTTCAAAACAATAAACACAACAAAATATGATATCATGGTAATTTTGTGATTCCAAATGAGGCAAGCCACACTTCTCTCCAGGCGCTATAAATCTCAACACTTTTACCACTTCTATTTTTTCATCAACGAATAATCCTAATCTGCTTAATGTTCATAATTAATAATTCTTTCCACTTTAGTCCAAACCTGAAGACCTAAAATTTAGAACAATAATTACCTAACTTATCATGATGCCATAAGAGAAAGAATCCATCTGTTATCAAGCCAGAGATTCGAAACTGACAAACACGTCACACTCATGTTAACATTACATCAAACCAAATTGTCCACTCAATAGAGGTTTTGCTGATGAATTTTCCAATCCATGAACAAAAAATGCATATAATTACAATGGCTTTCAACATGGATCAGCCGGGAACAGTTCTTGGTTACCCTACAAAAGCTGAAACCGATAATTTAGCTTGTTCTGGCAAAGTTGTTGGCAGAACTATGATAGCTATCATATTTATTCTAAACAATATCAAAGCACCGGGCAAGAAGTAGTGCTGTTATACCATCCTAAAATTCCCTAACTACTTGTGCTCGTGTTGGTACTTGGTACTGCTATAACGGAAAGTACAAATTATATGGGAAAATCATCCTGAAGGACTTTAAAAGCGTCGAGCCATAGTTGTAAGAAATCGAATTCCATAACCATCATCCATCAAAATCACATAGGACACTCTATACCTTCTTTTCCAGATAAAGAAGTACCAACCACATCCATACGGAGGTATGGATTTTTAAAAATGCCATAATATACTATACATAAAAGAATTTATCTTTTAAAGTTTTACCTTCTACACAGACTCATTTTCAAGTTATATTGAGAAAGAAATTGTCCTATTCGTGGCTTGCTCTATACCATTATATGCAGCTATGTAAGAAATTTGGGAGAAATAGGTCCAACTCCCCAGCTTAGAAAAGCAATAGGTTTAGGTCCTTGGCCTAAAAAGCAATAGGTTTAGGTCCCTATTGCACATTACTATTCTTTAAGCCAACACTGCCCACTGTTAATTTTTTAGTAAAATTACTATATCTATTACATTTGATCTATTTCAATGTAATTGTAGCGCTTCAGAAGATAAATGTAGCACTTTAAAAGATATATGTAGCACTTTAAAAGGTAAATATAGTAATTTGTCTGAAAGGTCAGTGTTGGTATACAAAAATAGTAAATGTACTGTAAGGATCTAAATCTATTACTTTTTGGGTCAGGGACCTAAACCTATTGCTTTTCTAAACTAGGGAGTTGGACCCCATTTTTCCCAAGCAATTTTTATTTGGGAAAATTGACTGCCAGACTGATATCAAACCTCCTAATACACGTGGGAGTTTCCTACAATGATATAAATGAGTTTCATAATGTTCCACATTATCAAAGCCATGTAGGCATTGGAGGCGATATTTTCTGTCCGAGCAACCTTCCTCATGCCTTATCTTCTCATAAAGGTGCAGAGAATTTAACTCTCTTAAGCAAGCAGCATAAATATTGCATTTTCATCAAAAACAAGTAATGATATAGTGCTTAGTCAAATGGGTCATGTTTATACGAAATGTACTAAGAGGATGAGTTCCTTAACTTACACATTTCTTTGAGATATGTGTTTGATTTGTTACCTAGAATACAAAATATGAACTAATGAACATCTTTATGTTCATCAAAAGAAGGAATAATTTGAACCTTTGCCACAAAATATCAAAGAAAACCTAATGCAATCATAAGTTAGTGGACCAATGTAACCGAAAAATTAGTAAAATGAATTGGACTATGAGGGAATATCACGTGAGCTGGATTTTCCAATTCGCAGTTTTCAAAAAAAAATCTAGGATATGATTTGATGGGACATGCTATCATATAAATATTTAGTTATATAATTATCAGTTCAGCGAAATCTAGATAAGACAGACTCGAAGAATTTAGAGGATGCCAATCAGTCGTATTATTTACGTAATACACTAGTTATCCATGCAATCATTGTGCTTCATATTCTTATTAGCTGATTACAGTGCATCTACAAACTACCTTAAATTTTGAGCCCAATGGATGATTATTAGTTTCTCAGCAATTGTTATAAGTTTAATATGTTTACAATAAATACAAATTTTAGGATAGCATTCACTATACATCCCACAAGTATCTCAGTTATCTGATGGGTTGTGAGCCTATGCCGCACATCAAGCAGTTTGGATACCTAACCCCCCCCCCCCAACCCACCCACCTTTTCCCCTCTCACATCAGTCATCATTGTCATATGGAAAGGCCTATGCCAAATAGATGATTTTCTTAGAAAGGCAGAATAAATATAATAAACATCTCTCTACCAGATTACTGAAAACTTCTTAGATGCAGGGATAGCGAATCATGGTGTGTATGTTCATAATTCTTGTTTTAAGAAAGCGATAAAGGGGACCAAAATTTTTGCGCCCCATAACCAACTCCTATTGTGCTATGTCATAAGGAAAGAAAGAGAACTGAAGACACTAAGCAGCATAATCAACTTCAAACATTTAAATTCATAAAATGAGAGCCAAATTTAATATATAAGTTCTTTTTTTCTGGTAGAAAATATATCTTCTAAATTTCTCTATACTCTATAAGCAAAATCAACATAGTGTCTACAATAGGAAATCACCCTTCATCCTCATAATTTCTCTTACCAATGGTTTGATATTACTCTATGCTATTTACTCTCTAAATCAATAAAAATAAATCCTCTTTGGCTCCAAACCAAATTTCAAATACTGAAATAATAGCCATATAAAAAAAGAAGCAGCATTTACCTCTATAGTAGAAAAAAAAGCAGCAAGAGGGACAAAAAGGGAACTGCACAAGAGAATTGCACAAGCAGAAGTAGTAGAAGAGAATTGCACAAGGCGAAGAAGAACAAGAAGATAATTGCACAAAAGGGGAAAGAAGGACAAGAACAAAATTCCACAAAGATTTATTTTCTTGATATTTCTTTCTATAATTGTTATTTCTTCTGTGCAAAAATTCTCATATTTTTTTTTCTTAATATAAGAAAATACCCCCAATTATTCATAGATAGGGAGAGTTAAAGAGGACGTGCAAAGTGTAAAAATAAAATCCTCCTAAGGACTAACTATTCAACTTTTAAAAGGGAGGAAACCATAAGTTGAACGTAGACATATTGGCTTTTCATTTAAAGTTTGAATTTAATTCAATAAATATATAATAAGATCAGATGTTTTTCAGGAAAACTCAAAGAAACTTCCAAGTTTTAGAATTTAAGGGAAGTTCTAGAGAATGCATATATGGTATATAATAGAAATAAGTGTATAAGGACTAATTAAAAAGAAAGATGAAAAATTCTATATATGAATGAAATAAACGCAACTTATTTATTTAAGGAATGCTATTAATGAAAATGAATGAAACTTATTTATTCTACCGAATGCTATATATAGGCTGGCAAAATTTTCCTCAATTCTTCCTTGGTCATAGTTCTTCAATGCATATAGGTATCTTTTGATGATTTCATGATTTTTGAAACATTTTAAAATTAAAAATCTAAAAATACATGTTGCTTCCCAGACACTATGGAGTTAAGATTGATATACTACCCTATGATGATAAGATGAATGATGATAAAAGAAACTAATGATGGAAAATGTTTGAATTGTTTTTGAAGCAGGACCACAACATGCAAGTGCAAATCACCAATTGCTAATGTTGCCTAAGAAACTCCTAACCATTTAGTTTTTTTTAATCGAGAAATTTCACACAAGAGTTTGTGATCCTTATCTATCACAATATAGCATAAAATTAAGAAAAAGTAGTTCTTTTTAAAACTCGTGAGCATATCAAAATCATGATGAAAGATGCTTATTTGTCAATAGTTGTGAAAACTTTTCATATACAATATTACAAGATTTATTACACATGCAACACATGTGCATATTACTTGTATTAAATTGAAATGATGTGGCTTTGAACAAAGGACTTCTTACTATGGAGCTCTGGTACTATGTCAGAAAATCACTTTGTAGGGTGTTTTTCGTCACTCCATTGATATGAGAATACGCGCGCACTTATCAAGCGTACTACAGATTCCCCTGCCTAGGCTAGGCCGAGGTTTAATGATTGTGGGGATCCGAATCTCCGGCAGCCACGGACTAAGCTGCCATTAATTACCCATCATCTTTGAACGAGAGAACATCCGATTGACGGGTTAAACTGATCATGCGAACTCAATGTGCAATGTACGTATGTTGTGTTTTGGAGGGGTTTTAGATATATCGGGGGCCCCGCAGAGTTTTTACGGGGGTCCCGCTATCCGGATAGCGGGCTGGGGGTCAAGAGGTCTAGCAGCCCCCTTGTGGGGTGCGGGACAGCGTCCCGCTAGAAAAATTTTCCCAACGAGGGACGCGTTTTGATGTGGAGTGCATAAAAAAATAGGAGGAAGAGCGTCTTAAAGACGCGTACGTGGCAAGTGGGCGCATGGTGCCCACGGGTCATGTGCCTGGCACGTGAAAGCTTAGCGTCGGCTGGTCACGTGCGCTGCACGCGACCACTGGGCGGGTCTCGTGGGACGCACGTGGGTGCTATAATGCCCGTGGGTCACGTGCCTTGCACGCGACCGCAGGTCACATGCGCTGTACATGATCGTGGGGGTGCGCGCACGTGGGCTCTTTAGTGCCTGCGGGTCATGTGCGCGCATTAGCGCACGTGGGCGCATTAACGTCCTGGGTCACGTGCGCTGCACGCGACCATTGGGCGCTTTAGCGCCCGCGGGTCACGTGCCATGCACGCGACCGCTGGGCGCCCGCGGGTGACGTGCGCGGCACGCGACCACGGAAAATACCAGCAGGAAAGGGCTTAGCCCCTAGGTTGGGGAGTTGAACTCCCATGGGGTTTTAGAGTTAAACTCCTAACATAAATTTAATTTATGGAGTTAAACTCCAACAGATCTAGAAAGGGGTTAAACTCCTAGAAATCTTTGGCTCTTCTTTTGAGCCTTGGATCCTCCCAACGTGGGGTTTTTGGAGATGGGTCTCCTTCCTCCTATCGGTTGGCCGGATCTTGGAGGAAAAGGGGAGTGAGATTCAAAATCTCCCCTTTCAAAGATTTGATGGGAGATCCGAGCTCCCCTTTGTGGGTTGTGGTGAAAAACTACTTCTTTTTTAGAAAGGAAGAGTTAAACTCTTGATTTAATTCAAAAAGAGGAAGAGGGTTTAGACCCTTGAGAAAGGGAAAGGAGGCACATAAATCCTAGTTTTTGGGAGGAATGAATTGTTATCCTTTATTCATCATCATGTTGCCTTATATAGGCTTACACATTTACATATAGCCCATTGGGCTTTACAAAATGGCATTTTGCCCATCACATACCTCATGTGCTCATTTATTTTGGACATGGGTTATAGACTTTACAAAAATTTGGCTTTATGCCCATTCATGTATAAAAAATTACATCAAAATTATTTGTTACATGATTTTTACTTTGGCATGGGGGAGGTTGGCCGCGGGGCTCGACTTGGACATGGGCCTACTTGAGCCGGGCTTGGGCCTGCTTACTTGGGGTTGACTATAACTTTGACTTAGTCAACCGGGATGCAATTTTTGACCCCAACAAAATGCCCCCATCAATAAATGCACACCACATATGTGAGTCGTGTGCATGAAATTGATGGATCTTTCATGTGGAGGCGACTTGATTTGTTTCCGCTTTTGGGAAGCCAACACTGCCCTTTTTACGACATGGACGGTCGACGCTTGGTGCGTCTCCGAAGCGGAGTGTCCGTGGTAGATGTTTTCCCGGCACGGAGCAATTTGGTTCCCGCTTTGTCGGAAGCCTGCACTACCCTTTTTACAACATAGACGGTCGACGCTTGACGCGTCTCTGAGACGGAGTGCCCGTAGTAGACGTTTCCCTGGCCTGGAGTGATTTGGTTTCCACTTTGTGGGAAGCCCGCACTGCCATTTTTACGACATGGACGGTCGACGCTTGACGCGTCTCCGAGGCGGAGTGTCCGTGGTAGACGGTTCTCTGGCACGGAGTGATTTGGTTCCCGCTTTGTGGGAAACCTGCACTGCCCTTTTTACAACATGGACGGTCGACGGTTGACGCGTCTCCGAGACGGAGTGCCCGTGGTAGACGTTTCCCTGGCCCGGAGTGATTTGGTTCCCGCTTTCTGGGAAGCCCGCACTGCCCTTTTTACGACATGGACGGTCAACGTTTGACGCGTCTCCGAGACGGAGTGTCCGTGGTAGACGTTTCCCTGGCCCGAAGTGATTTGGTCGGCGTGCCCCCAGCACGGAGTGTCGCTGGTCGACGTTTCCCTGAGGCGAAGTGTCTGTAGTCGACGTGCCCCCGGCACGGAGTGTCTGCTTGACGTTTCCCCGTTACGGAGTGTCGGCTGTTTGACGCAGAGGTCGATGTTGGAATTGGTTGGTTTGATTTGTGTCGGCATCAGCATCGCTACACTGGAATATAGTACCAGGAGCGAATTATCATTTGCTTTTGAGAGGATTTGGGGATTGTTTTTTTGTTTAGCATCAACATCGCTAAACTGGAATATGGTACCAGGAGCGAATCATCATTTGCCTTTCCCTGTTGGGAAGCGATGGCTTAGGAGACAGGTTTAGATCCCTATCACCGAAGGCTTTTCAATTTTATGGGCCGTAAGGGTCCCATAAAAGTATTTTCTCCCTACGAGTCGTAAGGATCCCGTAGGTGCATCTTCTCTTTAGGAGTCATGAGGATCCCCAAGTGTGTTTTTCCTTTGTGAGTCGTAAGGATCCCACGAAGGCGTTTTCTTACGAGTCGTAAGGATCTCGCAAGTTTTGTTCTCCTCATGCATCGTGAGGACACACGAGTGGATTTCCCTCGTTCCCAGTTTAGTGACTTAGGGGTCATCTGTTTCCAGTTTAATGACTTAGAGGTCATCTGTTCTCAGTTTAAAGACTTAAGGGTCTATTGTGCCCAGTTTACCAACTTAGAGGTCATTTGTTTCCAGTTTAACGACTTAGAGCTCATTTGTTCCCAGTTTAACGACTTAGAGGTCATTTGTTCCCAGTTTAAAAACTTAGGGGTCTATTGAATCGGAAGTTTGGAATTTTGGAGTAGAGGTCGGCATCAGAGTTGCTAACACTGAAACACAGGTGCTAGGAACAATTCATCATTTGCCTTTGCCTGTTGGGGAGCAATGGCTTAGGAGACAGGTTTAGATCCCTATCACCCAAGGCTTTTCAATTTTATGAGCTGAAAGGGTCCCATAAAAGTATTCTCCCTACGAGTCGAAAGGATCTCGTAGGTGTATTTTCTCCTTAGGAGTCGTGGGGACTCCCAAGTGTGTTTTTCCTTTGTGAGTCATAAGGATCCCACGAAGGTGTTTTCTTACGATTCAAGAGGATCTCGTGAGTTTGTTCTCCTCATGTATCGTGAGGACACAAGAGTGGGTCTTTCCAAATGGAGCATAATTCCAAGGGCGGAGACCGGCCGCTGGACTGGTGGGTGCGGTAGGGCATGGGTGTGAGGAGAATTATTTGAGCCCGTGAATTGTATACGATAGTCAATTTAGGGACCACCCATAGGGCTGGGAGATTTTTGGGACTTTGTTGGCGTCTGCATCGCTGTACTGGAATATGGTACCAGGAGCGACTCATCATTCGCTGTTGGGATATGCGATTTGGAATTTGGTTGGCATCTGCATCGCTGCACTGAAATATGGTAGCAGGAGCGACTCATCATTTGGTTAGCGTCAACATCGCTGCACTGGAATATAGTACCAGGAACGACTCATCATTCGCCGTTGGAGTTTTTTTTACCGCGATTGCTCTATTATTTCAGCTTTTCTTATCGCGAAGGTCGCGATTGACCTATCATTTCGGCTATTTATTCGCGGTTGCCCTATCATTTCGGTTTATTTTCATTTTTATTTTTACTCGCTGATTTTTATTGCGAGCTGCCCCATCATTTTGGCTTTTTATTATTTTATTTTTTTAATCTTTTTTATATTTTATTCACATTTTTACAACCCGGTTTAACGACTTAGGGGTCGACTGTTCCCAGTTTAACAACGTGATGGTCATCTATTTCCAGTTTAACGACGTGGTGGTCAGCTCATCTGACGGGAAGCTTAGAGAAAAGACCTGATTGAGCAGTTGTCAGGGGCATCGCTGGAGTTTGCCTGAGATACCTTATTACTTTGTCGGTGTTTATGGCCTTGCCCCCAGCTGGGGCCAAGAGAAGTCGTTCAAATACCGACTTGCGTTTGAAGATAGCAATTGAAAATTGTTAGCCTGCAAATAGAAACATGATTTCAGTATAAGCAATCGATATGTATATTGATTGAGTTCGCATGAACGTTTAACCCGAAATATGGGAGGAGAAATCATGTCCCACCGGACGTGCCAGAATCTATTGGGTGTTTTTCATCACCCCATTGAGATGGGAATACGCGCGCACTTGTCAGGCGTACTACAGATTCCTCCTGCCTAGGCTAGACGGGGGTTTAATGATTGTGGGGATCCGAATCTCCGACAGACACGGACTAAGTTGTCGTTAATTACCCCTCGCCTTTGGAGCGAGGGAACCTTCGATTGACGGGTTAAACTGGTCATGCGGACTCAATGTGCAGTGTACGTATGTTGTGTTTTGGAGGGGTTTTGGATATATCGGGGGGCTCGCAGAGTTTTTACGGCGGTCCTGCCACCCGTATAGCGGACTGGGGTCAAGGGGGCTAGCAGCCCCTTGCGGGGTGTGGGGCAGCGCCCCGCTAGAAAAATTTTCCCAACGAGGGACATGTTTTGATGTGGAGTGCATAAAAAAATGGGGGGAGGAGCGTCTTAAAGACGCGTGCATGGCACGTAGACGCATGGTGCCCACGGGTCACGTGCCTGACACGCGACCGCGAGGCGACCGCGGGTCAGGTGCGCTGCACGCGACCACTGGGCGCTGAGCGGGTCTTATGGGGCACACGTGGGTGCTATAGTGCCCGTGGGTCACGTGCCTTGCACGCGACCGCGGGGCGTGGGCTCATGTGGGCACTTTAGTGCCCGCGGGTCATGTGCGCGCACGTAGGTGCATTAGCGCCCGGGGTCACGTGCGTTGCGCGCGACCATTAGGCGCTTTAGCGCCCGCGGGTCCGTGCCATGCCCGCGACCGCTGGGCGCCCGCGGGTCACGTGCGCGGCACGCTGCCAAGGGAAACACCACCGGGAAGGGGCTTAGCCCCTAAGTTGGGGAGTTGAACTCTTAAGGGGTTTTGGAGTTGAACTCCTAACAGAAATTTAATTTATGGAGTTAAACTCCAACAGATCTAGAAAGGAGTTAAACTCTTCAGAATCTTTGGCTCTTCTTTTGAGCCTTGGATCCTCCCAACGTGGGATTTTTAGAGATGGGTCTCCCTCTTCTTACTCTTGGTTGGCCGGATCTTAGAGGAAAGGGGAGTGAGATTCAAAATCTTCCCTTTCAGAGATTTGATGGGATATCCGAGCTCCCCTTTGTGGGTTTTGTGGTGAGAAACTATTTCTTTTTGAGAAAGGAAGAGTTAAACTCTTGATTTAATTCAAAAAGAAGAAAAGAGTTTTAGACTTTTGAGAAAGGGGAAGGAGGCACACAAATCCTATTTTTTGGGGGGAATGAATTGTTATCCTTTATTCATCATCATTTTGCCTTATAAAGGCTTACACATTTACATATAGCCTATTGGGCTTTACAAAATGGCATTTTGCCCATCACATGCCTCATATGCTCATTTATTTTGCACATGGGCCATGGACTTTACAAAAATGTGGCTTTATACCCATTCATGTATAAAAAATTACATCAACATTATTTGTTACTGATTTTTATTTTGATATGGGGGAGGCTGGCCGCGGGGCTCGACTTGGACATGGGCCCACTTGAGCTGGGCTTGGGCCCGCTTACTTGGAGTTGACTTTGATTTTGACTTAGTCAATCGGGTTGCAATTTTTGACCCCAACACACTTAGTCCATATGCTTCATATAAGTATCTATTCATATAATATTCCATCTACACACATATTTGTATGTATCAAATATTTTAAGTACTCATTAAATTAATATTCAAATTCGTTTTTGGTATGTATCAGATACATCCACACTTTCGCTCCGCGTTCACATTTGTTTTACCATTTATCTAATTTGTACCAATGTCTGGTTCGTATCCGTATTCACTTCCCTATTCTCTTCGTATCCGTATTCGATTCTGTCAAATGCGAATATGATTTTTATTTCCAAATTATATCCATATATGTATCCATATCTATATTGTAACTAAAAAAGCGAACATGGATATGGCAATGCTCATACCCGCTCCCTATCCAATCTGAATGCACCAGAAGAACAACAGTGCATATCAAGCTTAACACTTAATAATGACTAGTAACTAGTAAGATTAGTCCCTTTAATATAACCACTTCTTGTCGTCAACCCTTAATTAGCAAACTAAAAAGGTATCTTACAAAAAGCACATTGAACCAAAGTTTCCAAGCATACAATACCCTACACGTCATATAGCTATGGTTCAATGATCTACATTGTACACCAATCAACAATTTTAGATCATAATATCACTGTCACGCTGTGTGGTAAGATTTTCACCCAATTGAACCAAACAGGAAACCATCAAAAGATCCAACTTAGCCAAGAATGCAAGCTTTCTAAAGAGAGTATCCATGCACAAGGTGTGCTTTCTTTGACCTGAAGTGAGGAAATATCTAACCTTTATTGAATATATCAGTCCTCAACAAACCATCAAGATGAGAAAGATGACAAAATTGTATAGGATCAACATCCATTACCATCAAGAGACTGGCAAAGCATCAAATCGTAGTCAACCAGTGGCAGATACATATCGACCAATCATAGTTATGTAATGGTTTCTACTAAGTATTAGCCTTCTTATTGATTTAAGTGAACAAACTTATGATGAAGTATTAGGGTATACAATAGTGTGGCTAAGAGAAAGATGACAAATCTAAACAAGCTGAATTGAGGAACTTCAACCTCCTCTATTTTCAGACTGCTGCCTATACTGCAAAAAAAATTTATTACCAAATCTTCCTCTGAAGATAATTTATGCCTGGAATCAAATTTTGTCTGTTGAATGTTGGTTGCAGACCACCCAAATTTACAAAGAACAGAGAGATTTCAAAAGAGTAATTTGCATGAAGAATACGACAACTAACTCTCACATAAGCTATCTGGAGATGTTTTATACATCCCCAAAAAAGGGATCTTGCCAACAAACAGAATGTACATAACATTCATCATAAAAGGATGCCCATACAAGCAGTCAAAACCCCTGTACTTACCTTCGCAATAATCATTTGCAAAGTAAGTAAATCACTAGCATACAAGGCTGGGGATAAATCTAGAAGGTCACTAGAACTTGGAAGGCAAAAAAACACATTTATTAAAGATAAGGATCCATGCAACCAAGGAAGACTCCTTAAATTTTTCATAGATGTTAGCAAGAGCCGAGAAGGAGTGCCCATTACTAGTGATGCAAGATATGATGGCCACAGCAGCAGGTTGCATGTGCATTTTTTCTAAGAAAAAATAACTACCCATTGCTATTGATCTCGCAATTTTATAAATCTTTTAGGAAACCTTTTTTACCAGAAAAAATTCCAGAACTCCTAGGACGATAAGCGCCATGCCCACAACCAGCTTCCGGCAATCCTCTGGCATGATTTAAAGAAATTGGTCGGGATGCTGATTTTGTCTATATTTTAGCAAAATCACAGGTCAATATCAGGCTAGACTCCTACAGATTATGACTTTGAAGGAGAAATCACATGTCGATATTAGGCAAGACTCACTAAAGGATCAATCTGCAATTTTTTAATAAAAAAGGGTAAATTGTTGGGAAAAAAACCGGCCCAAGAAAAAGAGGTCAAAAAGCCCAAAACCCTTGGCCCATCACTTTTTCCCTAACATACTACCAGCAGTAGGTATTTTAGTATATCCCAAAAATGCCCTTACCTCTATTGATTCACAACCGTTCAAAATTTCTCCTCTCTCGCTCGATCAAAGAGAACCCAATTCACCTCTCGCCGTCGTCGTCGCCGTCGTCGCCGTCTTTGCCATCGTCGTCGTCATTCTCTCGCTCGATTTCAGAGAACCCAATTCGTCTCTCATCATCGTTGCCGCCTTCGCCATCTCGCCTCTCCAAGAAGCAGCGCAACATAACACCAGAGACTATTCTCATCCTCGTCAGTTGCTCTCTATCTTCTAAGTCCAATTTCTTGAGTGAATTTTGATGATCAAGTGTTTTCTATATTGCAAAGGTAATTTTTGTATTGTCTCTCAATTTTTGGGTTAATAACTTCGATCTAAGCCTAATTTTATGTTATGTATTTTTCTTAATTTTTTGTTACAGCGTTGTTTTTATTGTTGCATGTTAATTGTTTGATGAATTGCCCGATTGCGCATGTTGGTTAAAGCGACCAAGAAAAATGCAAATTTTGTGGAATTTTTGAATGATAATGCAATTTTAGTGTTGTTTTTGTTGTTACATTATTATTATTTTTATTATTATGAATTTTATTAAGTTGATTTTATAATAAACAAAGTGTTGTTAGAGGCTGAAATAAGATACTTTGAAGCCCAACTCCAAGTAGATTGCAGAAGGCTAGAAGCTTATGGGCATTAAAATTAGATTAAGTAATAAACTTAAGTGTGTATTTTGTGTGCTTGCAACTTGTAAGCACTTGCCTATGTTAGAGATAATATTCAATTGTTAGAGATAATATTAGATAAAGTAGTTAGGTTTTGATATTAGATTAATATCCATATCCGTAAACTCCGGTATAAATATATATGTATTTCTCCATTAATTAGCTAATAAAATTATTAGATTTTCCCTCATGTCTCTTGTCATGGTATCAGAGCAGGTTTCATCAAACCCTAGCCGACATCATCTTCCACCGTACATCTGATCTCAAAGAACTCAAACAAGATCTGAATCCATGCAGCTTCCAGTCGCGTCTCCCTGATCTCTGAATCCCTGCGCCTCCTGCCTCCCTGTCATGTCTTCCTTGTTCTGTCGCGTTTCCTGCAGCCTCCTTCTTGCAGATCTGATCTCAAGGAACTTGAACAAGATCTGATCTTGACCGGATCGCAGATCTAAATCACGTCGCCAGATCGCAGATCTGAATCGATCAGATCAAAGCTCGACCAGATCACGTCACCTCGTTGGATGTTGATCGTTGGATGTTTCGTTGGTTGTTGGTCGTTGAATATTGGATGTCGTTGATGCGGATGTTGGTTTGATTATCGTTGATTGTTGGTTGTTAATCGTTGGTTGTTCATCGTTGTTGGTTATTGTTGATCCTTGCTATCGGAATCATGTCGATGACATCGGGCAATGCGGATGTTCGAATCATGTCGATGACATCGGGTTATTGTTTACCTCAGCTTATTTATTCCTATGGTGTCGACAAAACTTAATGATGATAATTATGCCCAATGGTCTGTTGTTGCAGTTGAGACCTTCTTGATGGGTAAACGGAAGTTGCATTATTTACTAGAAAGTTCTCCTGCTAAGGACAAGGATGCGAAGAAATAAAATGATTGGCTTGCTGAAAATGCGCAGATTTGGATTTGGTTGTGGAATAACATAGAACCTAAGGTAAACAACGTTGTGTTTTTGCCTACGTCAAAGGAGATATGAAAGCAACTTAAAAATACATACTCGGGTTATAGTAATATTGCACGCATTTATCAGCTATATCAGAATTATTTCCGGATAGATAAAGGATCGAACTCTCTTAAAGATCATTACTCGTCTTTTAATAGATTATGCCAGAAGTTGGATTTGTATCAGCCTATTTCTTCCAATATTGCGGAGATGAAGAAATAACATGAGATGCTGAATGTTGTGCGATATTTATCGAGTCTTTCCTAGAAGTATGAGTCCGTTCAATCTGTTATTTTAGGGAGTTCAGAAATTCCGACCCTTTATAAGGTATTCTCTAGGTTACACTGTTCTTCCGTGTGAGATATCTCGTCTAATGTGCATAATGATAGTAGTGTGGATAAGTTTGCGTTGGTGACCACATCTGGAAGTACGCGTGGTCGTGGTTATTTTCGTGGTGGTCGTGGTGATAGTCATGATGGAGGACATGGTCGGGGTGGTGATTATGCACACCGTGGAAAATCAGGCCATTCTGTTGACTTTTGTTGGGATCTATACAGCAAACCTTCTGCTAATCATGAATCTTTTCAGGGTGATGTATTGGAGTCCTCACATCCCACTACTCTATCTGATGCGGCATCTTCGACCTCAAAGATGATATCTATTTCTAAGGATGAGTATCACAAGCTCCTCTCTACTCAGCGGTCTGCTTCAATTGCCACGGTAACCCATACTTCATGCACTTCTATAACTTGTAGTGCCACTAACAAGTCTTGGATCATTGATTCAGGTGCTAAAGATCATATGACAGGTAATTATGATTCTTTTATTTCCTTCACACCGTCTACATAAAAAATCTCATGTCATCTTGGCCGATGAATCTTCCTCCTCTATCACTAAAGGGGCGTCAATATATCTGTCTAAGGATCTTTCGCTTTCATCTGTTTATCATGTTCCATGATTCACTATTAGTTTATTATACGTTAGCAAACTTACGAGACCGTTGAATTGTTCTATGACATTTTATCCTTCACATTTTGTCTTTCAGGATTTGCAGACCAGAAGCTGATTGGTGGCGGGCATGAATCTCAAAGGCCTTTATTATCTTAACACGGATAAATTTTTTTTCAAGTTCCGCAGTTTTGTTGTCCTCATCAGTTTCTTCTCTTTAGCTTCACTGTCAAATGAGTCATCCCAACTTGAGGGTTTTTCAAGGTTTATCCCCGCATCTTAGCTCTATGAAATCACCTGATTGTGAGTCGTGTCGGTTTGAGAAACATCATCGTGTATCTTTTTTTATTTCTGAGGGTCGTATGTTGAACCCTTTTCATTTAGTGCATTCGGACATTTGGGGTCCCTTCAATGGGCAATTATATTTAGGTTTAAATATTTTGTTATATTTATGGATGATTTCTCTCGTATCTCTTATTTGTATATGATGAAAAACCGTTTTGAATTAAGTAATATATTTCGTGTTTTTCATCTGAAAGTTCAAAACCAATTTAGTGCGTCGTTGAAAATCCTGCGTACCGACAATGCAAAAGAATGTCTCTGATTGTTTCAATAAATATTTTTCTGATAATGGGATTGTACATCAGACGTCTTACTCATATACCCCTCAACAAAATGGAGTTGTTGAACGGAAAATATGTCATTTATTGAAGTTGCTTGTTTTTTGTTGTTTCATATGCATGTTCCCAAAACGTACTGGAGTGATGCGGTTTTAATCGTATGTTATCTTATTAATCGTCTACTCACTCCTACTTTGGAAGGAAATTCTACTCATGATGTTTTGCTCCCAAAAACATCACATTTTCCACTACCTGCTAAGATGTTCGATAGTGTATATTTTGTTCATAGACTTGCTTCTGGAGGAGATAAATTGGATCTTCATGCCATTAAGTGCGTCTTTTTAGGGTACTTTCGACTTCGGAAAGACTACAAATGTTTTGACCATATATCGAATAAATATTATGTTTCAGCACATGTCACTTTCTATGATAATGTACCATATTTTTCTCCATCAAGTGCTGAACAATCCATGTTGTCTCCTAATTGTTTACCTATTGTGTATGTTGATTTGAGTTCTGAAAAACCGTAAGTTATTCCTACCAAACCACCAGTCCATCGTTTTTATTCATGAAGGCCATGATTACAACCAACTACTCAATCAGCTCCATAATATGTAGATCTCATACAAGCTCCACAATCTGATCTCGATCTTCCTATTGCGTTACGAAAAGGTACACGCTCTTATACTCGTCATTCCATATCGAAGTTTGTTTGCTACTCACAATTGTCATCCAGGTGTCAATCATTTGTATCTTCCTTGTCATCAACTTCCTTGCCTGGTTCTTTACATGAAGTTTTGGGTCACCCTGGCTGGAACAAAGCTATGGAGGAAGAGATAGATGCTATATATCAGAATGGTGCGTGGGATTTGGTTTCTTTATCGTGTGGTAAATCATCAGCTAGATGTTGTTGGGTGTACACTATTAAATATCATCCTGACGGGACTATTGGGCGGCTGAAGGCTCATCTTGTTGCTAAAGGCTATACACAGACATATGGAAATGATTATGCAGAGACATTTTCTCCAGTATCGAAACTTCCGTCCAAACGCATTCTGATTTCTTTAGCAGCAAATTTGAATTGTCCTTTATATCGGTTAGATATCAAGAATGCATTTCTCCACGGTGAGCTTGAAGAAGTATATATGGACAAACCACCTAGTTTCGTGGTTGAGGAGGAGACAAGCAAAGTATGTAGACTGCAAAAAGTTATATGTGGATTCAAGCGGACTCCTCGGGCTTGGTTCGGTAGATTCAGTGCCGTTGTGCAGGAGTTTGGTTTATGTCAGTGCAAGAGTGATTATATTGTTTTTACATAAGTCCTTACAGGAAAGAGAATTATATTAGTGGTGATATTGTTATCAGTGAAGATAATGCTGACAGGATTGTTATTCTTAAGAAATTTCTCAAACATCGCTTTCATACAAAGGACTTGGGGTTACGTTCCCCAGAGGGTTTTTACTTGTCTCAAAGGAAGTATGTCCTAGATATTCTAGAAAAGACTGGACTTTTGGGTATCAAGCCTATAGATACACCGATGGATCCTAATATGAAACTCTATGATGATCGAGGAGAATTATTTGAAGATCCAGAAAGGTATCATCGATTAGTTAGGAAGCTTAACTATCTTACGATAACAAAACCAGATATATCTTTTGTTGTTAGCATGGCGAGCCAGTTTATGGATTCTCCAAGAGAGCCACATTGGAAGACGGTTATCCGTATTGTTCTCTATTTGAATAATTCACCTCGTTAAGGGTTGGTTAATTTACCGCAATCATGAAGATGTTCAATAGTTGATGAGATTTTGTTATGTTGATTGGACAGGATCTCCGACTCGTAGAAGGTCTACTACTGGCTATTGTACCTTTTTCGGTGGTGATCTTGTATTGTGGAAAAACAAGAAACAATCAATTGTGGCTAGATCAAGTGCGGAAGCCGAATACTGTGCTATGGCTCATACTACGTGCAGGTTGATTTGGATAACTAACCTATTAAGTGAGCTTAGATTTCAAATTCATTGGCATATTTCTCTCTTTTGTGACAATCAAGCAACAATTCTTATTTCGTCTAATCCTGTTTTTCATGAAAGAACCAAGCACATCGAAGTTGATTGCTATTTTATTCGGGAAAAGGATGATAGATTTCCTAACTCTCAATACATTGCAAGTAAGAATCAACAAGCAGATATTTTAACAAAGGCGTTGGGAAAAACAAGAATTGAATATTTATGTAACAAGTTGGGTCTACATAATATGTATGCACCAGCTTGAAGGGAGTGTTGGAAATAATATTTGATATGTTAGAGATAATATTCGATTGTTAGAGATAATATTAGATAAAGTAGTTGGGCTTTGATATTAGATTAATATCTGTATCCGTAAACTCTAGTATAAATATATATGTATTTCTCTATTAATTAGCTAATGAAATTATTAGATTTCCCCTTATATCTCTTGTCAGCCTGTAACTTCGCAGTCACTTGTAAACTCTAATGAATCGCCCGTAACTTCTAACAACTTTTAACTTTTCTGTAACTTCTAATTAATTAGCTAATGAAATTATTAGATTTTCCCTCATATCTCTTCGCAGCACTTGCCGGTAATCTCTAATAAGTTGCATGTAACTTCTAAAAACTTTTCTGTAACTTCTAATTAATTGCATGTAACTTCTAATAAGGTACATGTAACTTGTACGCACTTTGCCTATAATTTCTAACAACTTGCATGTAATTTCTAACACTTAAGCTTATTATTTAATCTAATTTTAACTTGATTATAACATATTGTTAGTACAGATTCTGGAGAAACTAATTATTGAGAAACCGGATGAGAACGACAGTATGAAGGGCATGTCCTGAGAAGCACAAACAACGTATTGGAAGAATGTGCAAAAAAAGAGATGCACAAATTTTATTGGCGAACGAAGAAATGGCTTTATATTGTTTTAGTTTTTGTTTAGCCGAAATTTGAGCTCTTAACTATTCGTAAATGTATTCTACTATTTGTATTTGGCCGATATTCGCCGACATTATTACTTTTTTTGAATGAGAATGACAAATTGCTTATATGTTACTGGTTTGTCTATTAAATATAAAAAATTGTTGACGTGTTTACTTTAATACCGCCGATATTGGATGATGTTATGATACAAATGATATTTTTGTTGATATTATCTATTTTATATATTCGATGTTGACCGATACTATGATATGAAGTTACATACAACTAATTAGAAGTTAAAGACAAGTAGTTGAAGTTACAAACAAGTAGTTGAAGTTACAGGTAAGTGCTTACAAATTATATGCAACTAATTAGAAGTTACATACAGGTGATTAGAAGTTAAAAGCAAGTGGATAGAAGTTACATGCAACAGCTTACAAGTTACATGCAACTGCCTAGAAGTTACAGACAACTTATCAGAAACTACAGGCAAGTGTATAGATGTTACATGCAATTAATTAGAAGTTACAGACAAATTGTTAGAAATTACAGGCAACTAAATACCAGACGCCTGGTTACAAGTACCAGACGTTTGGTTGTCAATTTCTAAAGATATATTTTAGACTGGAGACGCCTGGTTACAAGAATCGGATCTGTCTCTGAAGTTAATTTCCAGAAGCATATTTTGAACTGGAAAGGTCTACCAGACGTCTCCGACTCAAAATATGCCTTTGGAAATTGGCTTCAGAGACGTCTGTTACTTGTAACCAGACGTCTGTTACTAATTAGAAATTACAGACAAGTTGTTAGAATTTACAGACAATTAAGTACCACATATCTAGTTACAAGTACCAGACGTCTCTGAAGTCAATTTCCAGAGGCATATTTTGAACTGGAGACGTCTGGATATAAATACCAGACGTCTCCAGTTCAAAATATGCCTCTGGAAATTGACTTCAGAGACGCTGGATGTGTGGTACTTATAACCAGACGTCTCCAGTTCAAAATATACCTCTAGAAATTGACAACCAGACGTCTGGTACTTGTAACCAGATGTCTAATATTTAGTTGCATGTAATTTCTAACTTTCCTGTAACTTCTAATTGCATGTAACATCTAGACACTTGCATGTAACTTGTAAGCAGTCGTATGTAATTTCTATGCACTTGCCTTTAATTTCTAATCATCTGCCTGTAACTTCTGATTAGTTGTCTGTAACTTGTAAGCACTTGCATGTACTTCTAACAACTTGTCTGTAATTTCTAATTAGTTGCATGTAACTTCATATTATAGTATCGACCAACATCGGCTATATAAAACAGATAATATCAACAAAAATATCATTTGTATCATAATATCGGCCAATATTGGCGATATTAAAGTAAATACATTAACAATTTTTTTACATTTATTAAACAAACTAGTAATATATAAGCAATTTGCCATTTTCACTCAAAACAAATTATAATATTAGCAAATATCGACTAAATACAAATAGATGAATACGTGTACGAATAACAAAGAGTTCAAATTTCGGCTAAACAAAAACTGAAACAATATCAAGTCATTTTTTTCTCGTTCACCAATAGAATTTGTGCACCTCCTTTTTCGCACATTCTTCCAATACGTCGCTTATGCTTCAAAGGACATACCCTTCACATCGTCCTTCTCATTCGGCTTCTCAGTAAACCGTTTCTCTGGAGTCATACCATTATCCATGGCCTCACAGAGGCAAATGAGTTACTATTGTGTCAGGGGCCAAAAACTTCATTAAGTTATCAGCCATCTTGACAAAAGAGTCAACCACCTATAAAGAGTTTACATATTTATAAATTGCATGTAACATCTACTGAGTTGCCTGTAACATCTACTGAGTTGCCTGTAACATCTACTGAGTTGCATGTAACTTGTATTAAGTTGCATGTAACTTCCAGTAAGTTGCATGTAACTTCCAGTAAGTTGCATTTAATTTCTAACCACTTGCCTGTAACTTTTAGTAAGTTGCTTTTAACTTCTAATAAGTTGTCTGTAACTTTTAACTTACCTATAATATGCAGCATAATGCAAGCAAGTTCTTTCATGCAATGAATCAAACATCAAGATCTGCATCAAATTTAAAAAAAACAAATCTTTTATTCAAATCTCAAGATTAATCTATCAAAATACTAAAACTAAAACTCTGCTTACATTAGCACCAGCTTGAAAGAGCTTCTCCACACAAGCAATCTTTCAATGCATTGCAGCAAGCATCAATGGAGTCTTAACAAAAACCCAAAAACATCACCAAATTCAATCACAAACTTTTCAAAACTTACAAAATGTTGCTCAAGATCAAAATTTGAAACACAAACATTATATGTTTATGCCTATTTCAAAATTTTGGCTTCACACATCGATCTAAGATCGTCGAAAGAACCTAAAATCAGCCCCAAAAAAATTCAAAAAATCACAAAAATGGGCAAAAAAGTGGGAAGGGCTCAAAAATTTGAGCAGACCTCAGGCTTCCTATTGGCAGCGGCGATATGAATGGTGGAGGGGCGATCGAAGACAGTGGCCCGCTGGAGAATTTAGGGCTCGCCGGATGGAAAGAGGACTCAATGGTCGCCGAGTCGCCGGCTTGAATCCACTGAAGAACTCGTGCTCATTGCTGGAGCGGGAGAATGCCAGCGACTGGCCCATTGCTGGCGGCGGCGCTCTGCCTCTGTCGGCGACGCACGATAGGATGGCGCTATTGTGCGCCGAAGGATCGAAGAGGAGAAAGAAGGCTTGGGGATTTGAGGAGATGGGAGAGAGAAAAAGAGAAATTTTGAACGATTGTGAACAATGTTTTAAATTTCGGATGTCGGTGTCGTATCGGTTTGAAGATTTTGATATCGGATATCGTAAAATGTCGGATGGTTTTATCAAATATCGGGTTCTACATTTTTGTAATATAAACGTCATTTATATAACTTAATTTTTTTGAAAAAATATTAAACTATGCAGATTTTTAGCTTTATTAAATTTAGATCTTTCTCGGTAACTTTGTGGTAGAGCGGTCGTCTATTAATTACTTAATATAAAAATCCTAAAAACCAAAAACCGAAAGAAGATTACCTAAAAAAAAATTCTCCACATATCGGAATATGTCGGGTAAAACGGCGACATCACGAAATGACGGCCGACATTTACCAAATATCGGTAACTAAAATAATTTTGCAAATCTGTGTCGTTTTCTTCCCAAAATCGACATGTCGCCTTCTTCCCAAAACCGACATGTCGCCTTCTTCCCAAAACCGACATGTCGCCTTCTTCCCAAAACCGACATGTCGCCTTCTTCCCAAAACCGACATGTCGCCGACATTTCAGCGATGTCGGCCGACATTTAGAACACTGTCTGTGCATGAATCGGGGTATTTTGATCCACCCACCAAAATATAATACTCAGATCTTGGGCCAAGGGTGTTTAGACCAAATTTTTGAACAGTATGCCTTTTCTCCCTATTTCAAAAATACCGGAGACTTGTTGACCCCTTTTTCGTGGGCCGGGGGCTTTTCAACAATTTACCCAAAAAAATCATAAAGATGACCTGTTTCTCTAGAATTTCACATATATACTTTATCATTTATTCAATTTTCAAAGAAACGTCACTACGTATGGCAAAAAATACCTGTTCACAAGCACAGGTGCAACATTAAGTAGCAAAAGAACATAAAACATGGAGGTGGCAAGAAAAAAATGAAGGAATTTGTTTATTTGATTACACCGATAAAGGTTTGGGAGTTGTCATTTGTATCAGATACCACTCTTGCAAATTGTTGAGCTTCTATTTCTTTAAGAGAAGTTGGGATATTATGGGTAAATAAATTTAAGACTGCTTCTAAACCAACTCATTCATTTATAGAAAGCATCAAAGTAGCACTAAAGACAGTGATTCAAGAAAAGATCCTAAAGATTATTTATTTTAATCAATTAAACTTACTCCGGCTAATTCCAGCTAATCACTTAAGCAGGATATGTAACACTTGGTTGCCCTGGTATGGAATCAGGATATGGATACATGTTACAAGTAAATGGATATGTAAATCACTAGGATCCAGTATATGGATATGCCATAGATCTAGAAATAGTAAAATTGTGTTTGTGTGGTGTGTGAACTAAAAACCTGCAAGTTTCCTATAGCAATAGCATCGATTTGTGAGGCCAAAAAAGTAAGAAACGTAACAAGTCAGATAACATGAGATATTCCAAGATACATACATGATTAGTTAGATGAAAAATTACTATTCTTCATCAAGAAAGTTGAACATTTGTGTGAAACTATGAATGCATATACAAGTTATATGGGATCATAAACTTCATGCATTAATTTTTAACTTCTTGGTATTGGATGCATCTCTGACCTAAATACATAAAAGAGAGCATAAAGCCATACATAAGGGGAAAGGCTTTAATCATTAGAGGAAGTGTAATTTCACATCAGGTAAAAGATCCAAGAGTCGACATATCAAAATTCAGTACTATTACGATGATTATTATCAATGCAATCCTTGATAGTCCTCCAAACTCCAACTTGCCACAACTATCCCTAATTCCACGACCAAACAAAGTTTGTATGGGCTATCATGGCCTCGTATGGTCATCAACCAGAATCTTACATCGTTGGCAAAACTTATACAATTCCACATAAATCACAATCATTACACTACATGGTTAACAAAGAAAATAACTACCACACAACTACCATCTCATTATAGTTGAAATCTCATTGATTTATTGAAGACTTCATCATCACAGGATTATAAACAGCAATTTACAAATAAATTAAACCTCGATATCTAAAACACATACACATAGTTTACACAACGGACATAACCATTCCTAGATCAGCATCAAAGCACCAGACTCGGTTTAAAAAACTCTCTTCGGTTAGGGAACCAACAATATATTATATACCTTGTTGGGTATGCAAATTTGTTAATACTTCTTCTGTCTTCATTTAGATGACCTCCACACCCTATTTGAGTGGTTAAATGAACTTCAATTGACTGATGGTAAAAAGTCAGATCTTCCATAAATTAATTTAAATTGTGCGCAAAAACTCTCATATAAGCAGTCACCGCTACCATTTCAAGTTTTCAACATACTTGGGATTATACTTGCAAAGGCGAAAAATTCTCTATAAGCCTTCATGAAGGAATCCATGTTCAAAAATCAAAATCAACTGCTCTCAACTTCATTTTTTTTCTATAGTATCCTCCTAAAGACCCTAATTGAAGTAATACTATCATGCAATAAAGAAATTCATTGATGCAAAATTCATTGATCAAACACCCTAACTTGTTCCATCAGCCATCAAATCAGTGCCTTTTCAACTTCATCCCTAGAACCCACAATCAAGATTTCAAAACCCGTATCCCAATCAGTCAGCAACATCCAGATTGAATCAAAATCAAAGCTGTATGGGATCAATCACATCAAAATCACTACCATAAACTCACCCAATTCAATTCCCCAAATGTAACAATTGATCAATTCACATCCATAAGGCAAAAAGAAACCAAATTTAAACATACCCAAAACTTAATGTTCCATCCTTTCCACAATCACACCATCAAAAAACCCAATAGAACCAGTAAAAAGAGCAACCAAATCGAAGATGGCCCCAACAAAAGGGAGAGAAATTGCAAGGACAATTGATAATGTAGAGAGAGGAGAGAGAGAAATTACCTCTGAGCATTGTGGCGATCCCTGAGGAAATTACAAGGAGAGAAATTAGGGGGGCTTCAAGAAACAGAAGCGAGAGAGAGAGAGAGAATAAAATACGAGGGGCTTTGGCTCCAACGGATGAAAAGGAGCCCTTTTTCAGTTTCTCTCTCTTATTTTCTCGCTCTAAAACATAAACGGTTCATTATTTCTTCTCATCTTTTACTTCCATTTTATTTTCCGGTTCGAACCGGGTAAAACCGGGTTGATGAAAATTCAAGATTGAATGTTAAAAATAAAATAAATAAATAACTATATTTGATTTTTAGGTTTAATGAAAAAACTTTTATATTTTCTTTGTTTTTATTTCCCTATTTTTTAGAATACAGTGAAGTGTGGTCTCTACGTGACATGTTTAAATGGTTAGAAAAGTTGGTTTGGAATTACCGAGCTTATCTATACATGATGCATTATATATTAATGGTTAGGATTTTTTAGATAATTTTACAAATTTCAAATAAATACAATAGACTTAAATTGCGAAAAATATAGCAATATTTCAGCTTTGTTCAATATAATATTTGTTTCGATGAAGAATGTTCTAGATTGAGTGCAAAAAATAAAAAGTTTTGAAGAAGGGGAAGAAGATGGATTAGCATTAAATAAGTAATGGGTAAATTGTCAAAAACACCGGTTTTTCCACTAACAGAAAATTCTTAGTCCCGAAACAGTTGTCGAAAACCCCTTGCAAAAGTTTTATGTTGTCAAAAAACTCCATACCTACGGTATCTGTATAGTTGCATGTTATATCTAATTTTCATACGATATGTATGCAGCTGTTTCCGATATCCATGCATTTGTTTGAGATCTATATAAGCTAATTGGATATAGCTGACAACTATATAGATATCGAAGGAAAATTTTGCAAGGAGTTTTTGACAACGGTTAGGCCAGGGGTTTTTGTCAGCTGCCAAGTGGGTTTTGACAATTTATGCATAAGTAAACAAGTAAACTTAAAACTTGTGTGTGTGAGAGAGAGAGATCACAATTTAGAAAGAAATTTACAGGCGTATAATTATGTGGTGCCGGTTGAAGAAACAAAGGGGAAGTAAAATTAAAAGGCAGACCGCAACTTTATAATTCAAAATGAATCATCTATTACAAGGATAATTGTGACCTGTGAGAGACATTTATTTAGCATTGTTTTAATTTCCTTTATGTTGTTAACTTAGATACTTGGATCATATCTAATTATTTTCTAAAACAATCTTCACTATTTTATCTCAATAAGAAAGAGGTATCAAAATTGAAATTCCAATTTGATTCCGATAATAACTCAGGACAGAAGTTACAGTGAGAGAAAAGAAAGTAGTTAATATGACATCGAATTTTCTCTTTTTCTTTTAGTAAAATGAAAAAGAAAAAAGTATAGAGTAGCTAATAAGATAGGTTTTTTTTTCTTTGAAATTGAAATAGTGTATTTACATAATAATAGTAGGGATGTCCAAATCCCAGTAAACCTTTATAAAGTTATTTAACAATCTTAGTCATTTTAACTTGAAAAAACTCAAATTTTTGCTCATGATCTTTGACATATCGACATGTGCATCACCCCTACAAATTACTAATGAAAAGCTCTATAATACCAACGATTCGTTTCTGCAGCATGAAAAATGCCGATTTCCTTCTCGTAAGCACTCTTCTCGTACAACAGTCCTCACCAAAAGCAACCATCTGGCAATTCTAGTTTTCCAACTGAAAAACTTAAGCTTTGCAAGTACAGATGGATAATTCTTGAAAACAATCACAAAATAAGCAGCTGTTTAGAGCAAAAGGATTGCATAATGCTCTCTAAATCACCAGCATCATGCATCAAAAAGATTCAACACCACTGATGTGCTAAACGACCAAGCCCACTTTGCACCAGTTAGAAGTGAAAAACATCATTGCGGTTCCACAAAAAATGAGAATATCATAATCAAGTTTCCTAATAATTTTGCAACAGCATTAAAGTCGATATTCCCTCAGAGTTTCACCATATCCCCCAAGAGAGTAACCTCATGTAATCCTTACATCTTTACCATAAATACGGTTACAATAATTGCTAAACAGGACCAATAACAGCTGGGCCCTTTAGAACCACAATTCCTCGGCATCAATTAACATAACACGCTGATCATGGACAAGTACTTGAATACGTATTTACAAAGAGTAAGGGTCTTAATATAACATCTCAAAGAAACATTTAGTTTTAGAAAGCCAAAAAAAATTGCATTATAACTCCCATAAGAGTGCAGAGTTCAATCTTCTTTCACCGATACCACTAATAATTCCCCATATTAAAAAAATTAGGAGCTGAGGCTTTTGCTTGTTTGGGTATATCCCAGAAACAATTAATGATATAGATCGATTTGATTTTCACTGGCCAAAATTCCCCAATAACCTTTCGACTGCAGCGTGGACGTTTCCAGCAGTTGCACTCAAAGCACGAATGTTTTCTTGGGTGTCAAAGAAACCCATTTCCTGGAGCTGAGATAGCTGTGTTGCATATAATTCTTCTGGGGGCACTGGAAAAGAGAAACAGTGACAAAGAAAGATTACACTTGGCCACAAAATCACCATGCTGGCATTTTTTTTATTGATTGGAACTGAAATAATGGAAGTAGAGATGCAAGAATGCTTTACAATTCGAGGGATTGGGAACACCAAGACCACCAGCGCTGAGTCCACCAAACAAGTTCAATAAATCCAGGCCATTGTTTGTCATACCTAAAGTAGCAGAACAGCATAGCATATAAAATGCATAAGATAAGAAAATATTTGGTAAATGAGCTTCAGAAAATATTAGCTGTTCATGGCCGTCATTGGTTAATAATTAAGGCCCGATTAACCAACCAATGCCATCATTTAGGAGCCTGTTTACAAGGAAATCAGGTTTAAATCATGACATGTAATGTAGGTGGAGGTTTACCTGTGCCTGTCTGGGTTTCTCCCCTGCAACAAACATTCACACCAGTTTAGAAGTTCTTTTTCAAAGAAAGTTTAGAAGAAGTTCAACAAAAAAAAATGAAAACTGAAAGATGTAAACCGATCACCATAAATGATGAGATCTTTAAAACTTAAATCCGTTAGGTCTTTCTGTTTATTTTTTCTTTTTTAGACATAAGGGGAAAAGAGGCAGCTTAATGAATTTAGCATTAATATATTTATAGGTTACTAGCTGTAACTCGTATTATGCTCACAGGATGGCAGTTTTGTACTTTGTTGCCTTAAATGAACAGAAAAATCTGAAGATACTGATTGATAGAGAGGATATTCCCCATAACCCTATGATTTTGCCCCCTGTAGATTCAGCTAGGTGTTTTTAGCCTCTCAAGTAGAATGGGTTCTGTTTAAACAATACGGCATTAAAGTTAAAAAACAAAAAACAAAAAAATCAAGGAACACTTCAGCAAATTATACAGCATTACATGAACAATCAAACAGAGTAGAATCCGATTGCGCCCATTAGTAGTATGTTTCAGCATAAAACAATACTATCGCATACTGTTGAATAGAAATAATGACAAACACAGCATTCGAACTGAGCCAATAAAGATAGTAATGATCTTCATGAAGGAAGAAAGTTAAAACAAAAAACGGCAGACGGATATATTATTGTATCTAAAATTTAAGGAAGCAAATAAAGATAACATATAGAAGATACTTACTGGCCAGTCTGTCGATTAAACTGGGAAAAAAGTGATTGCAAAGACATAATTTGCTGCAGAGAAAGAGGGGGAAATCAGGTAATGAGATGCAAGCTAAGAATCTAAACTAAGTTTTTTGGGGGGAAACTACCTGTAGTCTTTCGGGGGAAGTCAATTGGCGAAGAAATTCTGGATTTTGAAACATCTCTCTTAACTGAGGATTTGAGTCCATTGCTGCTTGTAGTTGGGGATTCGAACTAAAAATCTATAGCAAATAAAAGTTCATAAAAATTATAAATGCGCCTAGGGTGGTTAATTACTAAATGTAAGGTGGTTTCCAATTACCTGATTCATATACTGAGGGTTTGAAAGAAGACTCTGCATCATTTGCGTCATGGCCGGGTTTTGCATAACCTGATTCAATATAGAAGGGTCAGGCATGCCACCAGATAACCCTTCCAACTCTGGCATTCCCAGCCCACCTAACATGGAATCAAGGCCAGGTAAACTCCCTACACTTGCGGTAGATCTTGCATTGTTGGCTGGTGTCCCTCCTGCTGTTGAACAGATTATTGTAAGTACCAATGTATTCAAGTGCATAACCTACTAAATATGGAAGATAAAATATAGCTATAATTGCACCAAACCCATTTACTTTACCCGGTATAACACTTGAACCCCCCCCAAAAAAAAGTAATTGTTAGCACAAACACACCCTCTGTTCATCAACCAAAAAACCCAAGACCACTCAGTCAATTCTAAACTATACAATGTAGAGTGTTTTGCGTCACCCTAGGAATACGCATCGCTTGTCTGGCGTATTATAGATTCCCTCTGTCTGGGATAGGCAAGAGTTTATTGATAGTGAGGATCCAAATCTCTGGCAGCCGCAGACTAAGCTATCGTTAATTACCCCTTACTTTTGGAGCGAGAGAACCTCTGATTAACAGGTCAAACAGATCATGCGAACTCAATGTGCAATATGTGTGTGTGTCTTGAGGATGTTTTGGGCATATCAGGGGCCTCGCAGAGTTTACGGGGTCCCGCTACCTGGATAGCGGGCTGGGGGCAGCGCCCCATTAGAAATTTGTTTAAGAGAAGGCTTTTGAGTGTGGGATGTGTATTTTATCATTTTTTTATTTTTGTAAAATATTTACAAAGACAGAAGTGAGGGATGCGCGTGCGCCAAGTGCGCACTTAGCAAAGTGAGCACGTGACGAGGTGCGCACCTGGAAAGGTGTGACCCTGAGTTAACGGCCAAAGATTCCCAAATGGGCCAAAAGGTCCAATGAGGCGTGCATACGCACCTATCAAGATGCGAGAGTTAAGTGCCAAAGGGTCACAAATGGCCAAAAGGTCCAGTAAGGCGTGCACTCAGGAAAGTGCGCACATAGCGAGGTACACACCTGGGTCTGTGCGCACCTGGCACGATGTGTACCCGATGCATCTAGTCAAATAGACACTAAGCGAGGTGCGCACCTAACACGGTGCAAGTAAGGGTCGAAACCCAATAGAGCTACAGCTCCAAACACAAAAATTTTGATTTTTAGAAGATCAAAGGGGGTTCTTTTCTACTTCCACAAGGTTTCAAGACGTGCGCAGATGGATTTTCTCTTCTTTCCTTTCTCCTCTGTTGAATCTTGAGGAGAGAGATTAAAAAGGTTGCTCCTTTGGTGATTTCAATGGGAGATTTATATTCTTCTCAATGGATCAATGGCCAAAATCAATTTTGTTTTGGAAAAGGGAGAAGATTTGCCTTGAATTTAATTGAAAAAGAGAGAAAGAAAGACCTTGTGAAGAGCGGCACAAAACCTAGAAATTTTTAGAAGAGAATCTTCTTCTTTATTTCATCATATGATTGGCTTCATATGGTATTTACATTTCATTTGGGCCTTTGGGTTTTTATCAATTGCCCTTTTGCCTATTACATTTATTTATAAAAAAAAAGAAACTACATTAAGTTTATTTGTCGCATAATTTTTCTTCTTGGTATGGGGCCGGCTTCACTTGAGCTCGAACTTGGCTCGGGTCTACTTGGGTGCCGACTCTGACCCTTTGACTTGTCGACTTTCTAACTTTGGCTTTTTAGGCAAGAGGTGTAAAATTTGACCCCAACACACATCACGGTTAAATTTGACAATCATCGAGTTGTTTAGCGTTGAATTTGAGGGTTTGGGGGTGTTTGCACTAATAAATCACTTGAGGGGGTACAAGTGCTGTATGGAGTAATATACAAGTGGGTTTTGTGCAATTAGCCATTAAACATCTCTCTCAACCCTCATAAAAACTTTGTGATGGCAGTGATCCGCTGGGTGCCAAAGCACCGTAGGTTAAAATCTCACCGAGCACACATTGTGCCAAAGCACCATAGGTTAAAATCTCACCGAGCACACATTTTAAAAGGAAATTTACAAAATACATGCTGGAAGAAAGCACAGGTTTCAGCTGGCAAAAGGGTAATCGATCCGAAAATGGGTGTATTAGCAAATAACATCATATCACTCAACCTGCAAAACTCTAAAGTTTTGGTGCAATGGCCGTGACTTAAGGAGAGAACATGAAATGTAAGTTACCTGCATTGCCCCATGGGTTGGGCAGTGGATTGGTATTCGGAGCAGGAGACCCAGCAGTGGCTTCAGAACCGGTAGTTGAAGAGTTTGGTGCCCGATCGGAAGTCTGTGTGGTGCCCTGGTTCCCTAAAAGGGCAGCAAATGGATTTGACCCTGCACTATTTCTAGTCTCCCCGGCCATTGTCGTGGCATTAAGTAACGGCTCCTGAACAGTTTCATACATGCGCCTGAGCATATTAAACCCTTCAGGAGAGGACTCAATGTTGCTCATAGCCCTATCGGTGTTCCGCATAACTTCTCTCATAATTTCGGGGTTCCTTGCAGCTTCCAGAGTCTGCCTAAGAGTGCTGGGATCGTTGAGCACGTGTCCAAGTTCGGGATTCCTGTCTATTACTTCCCTCATTTGAGGATTGCTCATGATCAAGTTTCGCATCAGGTCAGGGTTGTTCATCATGTTCTGGATCGCAGGCAAGTTCATTAAATCCCTCATCATATTAGGGTTCTGACTTAGCTGCTGCTGCATCTGATCAAGCCCTGGAAGTCTCGCTCCAAATAAATCAGAGGCACCAGTACTGCCAAGTCCAAGTAGTGAGTCACCCTCGAAACCCCCACCAACATCTCTTGCAACTCCTGGGTTATTGTTTGCAATCCCTGAAGCACTAAGGTTGGATGCTGCTGTGCTAGCTGGAGCAGGTTGTGGTGCAGCACCGCGAACCAAGTGAATAGTATGGTCCCTTTCCACACCTACCAAGATACAACAGATATCAATTTAATCAAAAGCATGAAAGAAAGAGTGGTATACAAACATGAGATCCACACTGCTTAATTTTTTTTGAAAGTAAAATTTCCTTGAACGCAACTTAAATCTGTTCGGTGATCAGGCCATATGTCACGTAGAAATAATACAGTCTGCACTCAGTACAGCTAACACAGAATGCTAGTCAACTTACATTTGGTTGACTTTGCTTCCTCATATCACCACATTACTACCTACAAAATCCACCTTGAAAGCTGATAATTCATAACTAGCACCATAATACATTTTTCACAGTTCAATCAATGCAGCATCAGTATATTAGACAAACTCAATTTGAAGCTCATGTCCATATAGAGCCTCTGACACATGAAAAGCCTACAATTGCTGACCCACTTGTCGCGCGCGCGCGTGCGTGTGTATAAAGAAAAATTACGTATGTGAAATTCCTCAGTTTTCCTTTCCGCAGAACCACTGAACCACATATTCCTAGAATCCCAGCACAGAGATGTGAGATAATTCTAATTTACTATCAGTTTGTTATGGGTTAAGTTGGAGTGTTGGGATTCTCATATCTCAGTAGACCAGTCCAATAATCTAAAGTTGCATAAGAGTCTAATGCGGAGCATATTTCTTGTTAAGATGTTATAGATATTTTACTTAGAAATATTTGTTTAGGGATATCTTTAGAGATATTTTTAATTTAGTCAGATTTTATTCGATTTGAGAATGATTGGTTTAATCCTAGATTGTTTCGATTTTCTAAAATTTAGTTAACATTTTAGACTGTCTATTATTTTAAGATTGTAATCGATCTCCTATATATGGAAATGAACTATGAATTATTGTTTGAAGAAGATTAATGAGAGTTTTATTTGTTTGCTAATAATAATCGCAATTTTGGCTCTTCTGGTACTATGTGATTTGGTCCAATTTACTATCCAACCTTCGACCGTGGTCGAAACCATATTGGCTACGGTCAATCAAATCACTCGAGGTCCTCGATTCTCCGCCATAGCCGACCAAAATCATGTATCACGCGGTTGTTATTGTTGCTTGTTGTCAATATCTGGTCCTATAGGATAGCTCATCCTTATGTCAAATTTGATATCACATCTTAGGTTTATATATCTCTAATTGCAATAAGAATCTTAGGACTCACACTTAAAGTGCGACTTACGATAGTCATAGATATTATTGTACTAGTGCTCAAAGTGAGGTTTGAACATCATTTTGATCATCCTTGTGGTAACAAAGGCATTTATTATGATTCTTATGATGATTGTTTTGGTTACGATTCCTTTATTCGAAGTGGTCATATAAGTATGGACAACTATAAGAGTGACAGATGTAGTTATAGAGTGGAGCCCGTCGGACCCTTGATTTTTACAATCGAGAGGATTCCCATGATATAATGGATTGGTTACTTGAAATGGATGCATATTTGACAATTATAACCTTCCAAATTATTGTAAAATTGATTTCATTGAACGGAAGTTAAAAGGAGAAGTCAAGACTTATGGAGAAAATTTAGAAAGTAAACTTAAATTTTGGACCATGCGTATAGAATATTCGGAAGACATATGCTCATAGTAAATTACTTAGAATACTCGGACAAGTCTAGGGTTGTCCCATATCATGAGAGATCAAGATTTGCATCTCCTGTTGCTCTTTGAAATGTCTCTAGTTATGAAAATAACAGTTGCAATACCGCAATTTTAACTCGTACGAGTATTTTGATGATTGCAAATGTTCTGCTTTAAGATCACAAAAAACCTACAGTCTTTACACATTCACCATCTAAACCGATATCTTTTCATAAGTCTATAAAGCCAATTTTAGAGAGTACTGAGAGTCCACAAATCATTTACTAGATGTTTATCATATTTCAGTCGGGTCTAACAATATGAAGTCTGTTGACACACATTTATTTCAATGGCAAGCTTCTTATAAAGACCCCACAATTTACTTCTAAGAATTGTCTGGTGGCATTGGATGTTATTAATGCTCCTTATGTTGAGTCACCTTGTGTTGAGCCACCCGTCGATATAACATCCCTTTTTTGTTTTGAAGTGATCCTTCGAAAATCCACGTCCTTTCACTTTAGAGAGGAAAGTTCTACAATATGAATTATGCCCAATTGGTTCATCCCTTATTGATAGTCCTTTCGAGAGTAGTACTACGATTGGATCATCCTTATTTATTATTTCGTATTTTCAAGAAGATCCTATAGATTTTGATGCTATTAGTCAACACATTGACATATTGATGCAGTTAAATGTTGCAAGATTTAGACTTCGATCCATTATGGGTGCACTAGTTCCAACATCTAAGGAAAGCTTCGATTTCATTTACACACACCTAGAGACGACACCATCATTGCACATAATATTGGGTCTAAAATGTTTGTTGAGTTTCATTGTTGTAGTGCATCTTCACCATTCTTCATGCATGCGGATAGAATGTTTGAGTGGTTGGTGCTAACATTTGGTTAATCCAAAGCATTTAGCACACAATATTTGAGTTTTGTCCTTAAGGTGAGATTTCGTGTGAATTCGCATTGTATTCACAACATTTGATTGTTTGCATTATCAGATTTGATGATAGATAGTTATGTTTATTAAGTTTCATAAAATATTGTTAATATTTATGAGCAAATTAAAATTTTAAAGTGTGATATGAATGTCTAAAGAGTTACGAAACTAACACCCGCATATAAATTCTTATTGCATTTTAAGAAAGATGAAATAACTAGTCTAAATATTCAATTAGTGTTCAATACGAGTATTGATATAATTTCATGAGTCAATTGATTTCTACATTTAGTCTAGAGGCAGTCCAACCTGCACCCTCAGCTTCTACCAGATCAATATATTAAGCTTCAATAATCCCATGAAGCAAAATCGGTGATAGGGCCGAATGCTTGCATATTGGTGAGAGCATCACTTTTATGCATTCATCAGGTGGTGAATGTTTCAAAACCAAGAAGATTGATGTGCATATTACTTGTTTGCATGCAAGTGCGATCATCACTTTTATGCATTCACTAGGTGGTGAATTTTTCGAAGCAGTATAATTGATGTGCGTATTTTTTATGAAAATTTTATAGATATTTTGATAGTTTAGTGAGATATTTTTGTTTAAAAATCTGTTTATTTAGCTGGGTGTTATTTAATTTGAGAATAACTGATATAATCAAGAATTGTTTAGATTTTTTTAGAATTTAGTCAATCTTTTATATTTTCAAGATTATACTCGTCTCTCACATATATGAAAATAAAATTTATATAATTATTTGAAAAAGATCAATAAGAGTCCGATCGCTAGAAATAATCACAATAGTAGCTCTTTTGGTACTATGTAATTGGTTCAATTTTCTATCCAACCTTCGGTTGTAGTCGAAACTGGATGGCTTGCAAGACAATCGTCAACCAGATTCACTATAGTTTCACCATCTTGCCCGTCACTTTTTGCCAACATCCCATCGTCGTCGCCTGTTCAATTTCCGTAAAGCCTCTTCTTCAGAAGCCATGCCATCTTATTGCCGCTTCTCGAAAAATATCAGCCGCCGCGACATCTTCATGTCCAAGTCACCAAAATTCTACAACTTTTTTATTTTTTCCTTCCTAAAATGTCAGCAGCAAGCCCCCGTCTATAACCATTGTTTGATGCCTCCAAATCAACGGACAAGCTACATAGTTGATCCTTGTGTGTCGTCTCAAATAAGCAGCAAATATTCAATGGCTGGCTACCTTCACCACCACCAAAAGTCGTCACCATCAACGAAGCCTCAGTCGTCATAAGAAGCTCTTCAACATTATCGGATTTTCATAGGATATAATCATGCGCATAGGATTTTAATATGAGAATTCATCATGCAACTAATCAATGAAAAGCCCTTCATCTCTAAGAGTTAAGACTAAAACCCGAGGTAAAACAAAAGCTTCATTGTTTTCTGATTTGATAGTGGCCATTAGTTGGCATTAGCATTGATTTGGGTTCTAGAAATCATATTTACTTACTGGATCACTGGATCTAGACTATTATGACTCAACATTTTAAATTCGTAATGTTTGAATTTTTACATGATTATTTAGTTGATTTCTACTCTTAGATTAATAATTGTCACACTTTTAAATCATCAAATCCTAGAGTTAAATTGTAATATATGATCTGTCATTTTATATATTTCATTAGACGCAAAAGGGTGAGGGTTGTGGTAGGCTTGTGACAGCCAACGTAAAACTTTATCACATTCTATGGCATGAACCATAATAAGAATATTGTTGAGATGTCCCCTACTCAGCGTCACGCTACATCGGATCCCGGATGTAATGTTAAATATGCAATGGCTTCGAGGTCGTCGTCCGGAAACGGCGCGCTACATCGAAGCCTGGGTATAGTGAAAAATAAGTAAGGGTTTCATAAGATCCGTCTAGTTTCTTGAAACATAGGTTCCCTTACGGTAGACTAACAGAATTAGTGAGGTGATCATTAGGAGGAGAGTTGGTATTATGTGTGCAAAAAACTAAATGGGTAGGTAAAAAGGGTAGAGTCATAAAACCTTGGGTTATAAGTTTTGGTATACAGTTAGAGATAAAAATCATAATGGGGCAGGCGTAATTATAGATAGACGGTTTCTTAAGAATGTAGTTGGGATTATGAGAAAAGATGATAGAATTTTATTGGTTAAGCTTATTCTAGATGGAGAGATCCTTAATGTTATTAATGCTTATGCACCACATATAGGTCTTAATGACGCCAGTAAGCGTCTATTCTGAGAGGATTTAGACAAGATGGTGCAAAGTATATCTAGTGGAGAGTATTTATTTATTGGTGGTGATCTCAATGGACATGTAGATACTGGTCGTAGTGGATTTGATACTGTCCATGAAGGTTTTGGTTTTGGACAAAGGAATGAAGCAGATAACTCGATTCTAAATTTTGCCTTATCTTATGACTTAATCTTAGCAAACACTTGATTTAGAAAAAGAGAATCTCACCTTATCACCTTTAGGAGCGGACCAAGTGCAAGTCAAATAGACTTTTTTCTGAAGAGAATGATAGATAGAGCTTGTTGTATCGACTGTAAGGTAGTGCCGGGTGAGAGTGTAACCACTTAACATAGACTTTTAGTTCTAAATTTTTGATTTAGAAGAGAACCTAGGAAAATTAGACATAAATTATGGCCTATAATTAAGTGGTGGCGACTGAAGGAAGGCAACCAAAAGGCTATTATAGATCGTGTAGTTCAAGAGGCAGATTGACAATCTGAAAATGATTCAGACAGAATATGGAACAAGATAACTAGTTGTATTAAGATGGTAGTTAGAGATCTACTTGGTGAGTCGAGAGGTGGTGCTCCACCATCTAAGGACACATCATGATGGAACGAAAAAGTAAAGGCTACTATTAAAATCAAGAGGAATTCTTATAAAGATTTGAAAAAAAGCAGAGATGCGGAGTGATTTGAGAAGTATAAAATGGCTAAAAAGAAAGTTAAGAAAGCTATTCGGAAAGCTAAAACTAAGGTCTACAGGAAGGTGTACAAGAAGTTGGACACTAAGAAAGCTGAAAATGATATATACTGGATTACTCAGATGCGGAAAAGAAAGACCAGAGACTTATGTACGGTGAAGTGTGTCAAAGATGAAAATCAAAATGTTTTAGTTCGAGATGAGGACATCAAGAAAAGGTGGAGAGATTATTTTGACAAATTGTTCAATGAGAGCTTTACTAAGAATTTAGATGAACTTGTCATTCAATCTCAAGATATACAGTGATTTCATGCGTAAAATAAGAATACATGAGGTTAAAGAGGCTTTGAAAATAATGAGATCAAGAAAAGAGGTTGGTCCAGACAGGATTCCTATCAGATTTGGAGATGCTTAAGAAAAATAGGCATTAAATGGCTGACAAATCTGTTTAATAAGATTTGGCAGACCAAAAAGATACCAAATAAATGGAGAAAAAGTATCCTTGTACCTATCTACAAGAACAAAAGTTACATTCAAAGTTGCTCAAACTCCCGTAGAATAAAATTTATGTCACCCCATGAGCTTTAGGAGAGTGATTGAACACAGGCTAAAGAAAGATGTTAAGATAATAGAGAACCGATTTGGGTTCATACCTGGACGATCGACGACAGAGGCTATTCATCTGTTTCGTCAACTTGTCGAGCGTTTTTGAAAGAGGAGAAGAGATTTACACATGATATTTATTGATTTAGAGAAAGCGTAAGACAAGATACCTAAAGAGTTATTATGGGGGACAATGATGAAGAAGGGAGTCCCCGTTAAGTACATTGACATAATCAAGGACATGTATGATGGCGTAGTGTCAAATGTCAGAACTTGCGGCGGCCTAACGTGTGATTTTTCGATTTCAGTTGGTTTACATCAAAGATATGCATTAAATCCATTCATGTTTACTATCGTGATGGATGAGCTTACTAGAACTATCCAAGATAAGATACCTTGGTGTATGCTATTTGCTGATGATATTGTTTTAGTAAATGAGACAAAAGCATGAGTTAATGCCAAATTGGAGTTATGGAAGTAAACGTTGAAATCTCAGGGGTTCAGATTGAGGTGGTCCAAGACAACATATACGCATTGCAAATTTAGCAAACAGAGAAGTCGAGACCATATTGGTATAACACTGGAAGGGCAAGAGATATCACTGAACGATCAGTTTAGATATCTAAGTTCCATCATCCAAAAGGATGGGGAGATCAATAGCGATGTTAATCGAAGGATCCAAGCTGGTTGGTTGAAATGGAGGAGTGCAACAGAGATTTTGTGCAATCGTAACTTTCCGTTAAAGTTGAAAGGCTATTCGGCCTGCCTTATTATATGATACAGAATGATGGGCTCCTAAGAAGCATCATACACAGAAGATGCACGTGGCGGAGATGCGCAAGCTTCATTGGATGTGTGGTAACACTAGAAAAAATAAGATGCGAAATGAGGATATTCGTGCAAAAGTTGGTGTAGCACATGTGGAGGAGAAGATGCGGGAAAACCGGCTAAGATGGTTTGATCATGTGCGACACAGACCTATGGAAGCACCGGTTCGACGAATGGATACTCTCGATACAGGCAATGTCAAAAAGGCGAAAGGGAGACCGAAGAAAACATGGATGGAGATGATACGAAAAGATATGGTTGCCAAAGGCTTCAATGAAAATATATTGTTCGATAGGAGTGAGTGGAGGCGGAGGATTCATGTGCTGGATCCGGCGTTATTCTCATGTTGGTTCATGTAGCTTACCCGATATGCTTGGGATAAAAGGCTCAGTTGTTATTGTTGTATTAGACGCAAATTACTTTTTGGATCTTTTGTGTGTGCTTGGTCCATATAAAGGTTAGCCCCTTTTAGTACCTATCAGAATCCATCTAAAGACTTACTTGTAAAGACTATATTTTTATATGTTTGTGTTTATTTAAATTTGTGGGATTATCTTTTCGTGCACTTGTATTTTATTTTATTAAATGTGAAGCCTCAAAAAAACATAAATTGGTTTCGAATCATTCAGAAGATTGCTTAGGTTTTGATTGTTAATAATGCCCATAGTTTCGTTGTTATGGAGTCCCGGCATCCCTAAAAAGAATAAAGGATTTCATACTAAGATTTACAAGCATATATAAAACTTAAGGAAAATCTATATTGACCTCTTTAAAATTCAAAAAAACTTGATTGAAGATAGATAAAAAAAATAACTTTGCATTCCAAAAAAGAATAATATATATACATGAGATCATCTGTATAAATAGTTCAAAAAACTTAGGATTGCTCTTCATTTTTAAACATCACTACAAGAGTTTAGCTATTTGTTTAGTTGATGAATTTTTACCAGAAAGATTATTATTTTGAAATATTTATTTCATAATTGCTTCTTCAATGGAAACTAACGTTCATGTAGTTGACAAATAGCTTAATACAGTGGCATGTTTTTGAAATGTTGTATCGATTGTTCCTCGCATGCAACTATTCATTTCTAACTAATAATTTAATAGAATAGAAATTTAAACTATTGGACCTACAGACATTGGCGACCACTGCTTTTGAATATACCGAGAATTCAAGAAGGGGCATATTAAGAGGTTCACATGCAATATAATATTTTGTCTTTGTTCAAGGGTTTTGGGAGAATTTCTAAATTTGTTGACGAATTTAGTATGAACAAGTTAGCTAAAGGTCACACATCAAATTTAAAGGTATATTTATAAATAATCATACATTTCAAATGTAATTGGTATGTAGTACAAGAGCAAATGTTTCATTTTCTGTCTTTTTTGGAAGGGTATGCCGGTATTACTATTTGGACTGAATATGTAATGGTAACTCTTTTGGCACCCATAATCGTTTATATTCTTTTCATTATTTGTCTCAAGCCATTCTGAATCAATTAAATGGAGAATATGTTAGGTAGACAACATCCATAAACCAAAATAAAAATAACCGGGCATATACGAAATGGATCCTAAGGAGCATGTATTGGATTTCCACGGGCCAAGGCATTGAGAATGGGTGATTTTCTAAGACAACCCTTGGAGCCACGCGTTGCCCTGATAATACCTCAGCGTAATGACAAACAAGGGTGAACTAGGATTTCCAACAATCCAAACTGATTCTCTTGGTGTGCTAAATAGAAATATGCTTAAATGGTTACAAGACAGCAACAATAAGAGGCTCATAGTCATACATTAGAGAAAGATTAGGTTGCTTTATTTGGAATATAGAACACTTAAGGAAATTCCCATAGATACAACAGAGGAAAGATTGGTGTAATTTGTCCATGTACTGGCTGATTGTCTTCATATGGTGACTCATTAGCTTCATAAGTGCTCATTAACCTTCAAGTTTCGATATAACATGTATAATCCTATTGCACCTGGCTCATTATTTGGACGCTTTTGCTACATGCATTTGGTTTCTAACTTATAAGGTGCAAGCAGAAGGTCTAATATACTTACTAACATGCTCCACAATGAATTAATAATCCATAAGATCTTGTTAGATGAACTCGATTGCACTCACGATCGTCAGTGTCGATCCTTGGTGTGTTTGGGGTCAATGCAGTGTCAGAAAATTTGCCCAATGCCCAAACACAGTCTCTCCACAACCCGGAAGCTTCCATTTAATGCTCCATAACTAGATAGTTTTCCTCAAGTGAGTTCCATATTAGCATCTCATTGTGGAGTTGGCCTCCAAATACCCTCCGACATGCATAGGGAAGACTTCATCCCACGGTGTATTAGTAATATATTTCTTCTCTGCTAAAGAAATGTCCCACTTTAGCCCAGTCTAAATTAACAGAAACAATTTGCCGAAGTCAAACCTATGAGATCTAAGAAATATAAATCAGTTTATTGTGTCCGAAAAAGTAGCAGTGCACTATGTCTTTAAAAAAAAGCATCAAACATTTTGGAAGCAGAGGCACGAATGGTGTCAGCACATTTTTACTGTTTAGAAGCTTTTACATCAAATTTGAGTGCTCCAGTGCACTCCAATATAATCTAGCATGTTCTAACCTTGGCTGGGATATTAGAAGAACTAGGAGAATAAATGCATTGCATAAGAAACTTCAGTAAACATGCATGTCAATAGCTGTAGATAAACTCTACTTAAAAGAGAAACAAACTTCACAGCATATCATTTTCTTGAAGTGCATACAAGGAGCAAATTATAATATGAAAGAAACACGACATAGTAGCCTCACAGACCCAAAAGTGGATTACAAAAGCTAGTTGTAGACTTGAATTATTTCAGGCTCTTTATATTACTATGTAATTTGTTTTCCATCGTTTTACATCTCTAGACAAATAGCATTGAACTATCCTGACAGGTACGAGCCCAAATACAAGGTTTGGGTCACAACACAAAAGTTCCATAGAAGCCCGCATTATTAAGTTTAAGAACAATAAAGAAAGAGAAAAACTAATGGATCCTTAAGAAGGCATGGGGGCAGGGCGGGGGCGTGCGGGGGGGGGGGCATATACAGTTGTGCCTAGAATATAAACTGGACTTCAAGTCCATAGCCTTACAAGGATTGGTCATCCATAAAATGAAATATTTCCACTCATTTTCCAAAACTAATGTAATGTACCTCAAAGTTAAATAATATTCTTAATATTTATTCCATAAAAAATAAATGAGAATATTAAAAACAACCTGCAAAATACCCTTGGGAAAAATAGAACTATCAATTTTCAAGTACTAAGCCACAAAAACTAAAATTTGAGGCAACATCAAACTTTCATATCAAAACAAAACTCATGTTTATTGGAAAATTGTTTAGGGCTTTTAAATAGGATCCCCAAAACTTGCAGATTTTGAAAAACAAGCCTTGAAACTTCATATATTAAAAACAACCTTCAAAAATTTGTCGTTAACTAAAAAGGACTGCTGTTGGAAAACTGATGTTAAAGGGGTTGGGTTAGCTTAACTAGGAATAATAAATTAATCATTTACCCTCCAAAACTTCGATTCTTCCTCTCATTCACTATGCTGAAAATACTCTCATCAAAATTAAAAAAGAAATGCTTAGAGAAATGAAAGAAATTGAGTGTTATGATAAGAGTGTTGACGATGATGAGTGAGGGACAAATGGAAGTGAAGGGATAGAAGGTTTGTCCATTGATGGACGAGGGAGTGAAGATGGGAACCATGAGTGGAATGGTTAGAGAGACAGGGTTAGAAGACATAAGCTTGGATTTTGACTGAATGATGGGAACTTCAAATAGGAGGAGATGGTTTGGTGTCCATGGTGAAGGAAAAAGGAAAGAAGAGCTCAAAAGAGTGTTTTACCAATTAGATTTAATTTGGTTTTAGATGGAACGAAATTGGTTTATTTATTTGGATATATTTGTTTTTGAAAAATATGAAATTTTGGCAGTTGTTTTCAAAATCTGCCAGTTTTGTGCACCCTATAATAAAAAACACAAGAATTTAATATTTACATGTAATTCTCAATCCTAAAAATAAGAACTTCAAAACTAAACCCATTCTACCCACATTAACCATCTCTTCCCTAATTTTCAAAATAAAATAACATCATGAATCGAACATTTATAACCACTAGGTTAGCGCAAAGGCATGTCCGATAATTATTTGCCATCTAACTTGATGGACTTATCGACAAGATAATCTCTCCACATTAAGAAAATACTAGCAGCTAAGGAATGGCTAATTGCAAATCTTGTCACTGAACACACCAAAACCCGTGTCTCTCAACTCACATAACTAAACTCTACAAAATCGAACACAACAAAACAGCCAAATCAGCCTAAATAAGTAATGCTGGCTTTTTACCTAATCTTAGTCAATTTTCCAAAATCAAGATCAAAACAGAAACAAATAATATTTTTATTAACGAAGGCAAAACAAGAGTTAAAATGGTACCGTAGCTCGCTAGCGTTTGATCATCCTTCAAGATGCGACCTTTATAGATCAGCCTCTGCTGCGCCGCCGGCACATCAGACCTCTCCGCGACCACTGCCTTAAACGCCTCCACCGTCACATCTAACGCCGTCTCCACCGAGAACTTCGACCCGTTCGAGCTCCGTATGTTAACGGTGGCGGCGGAATCGCCGGAGTCGCCGTCACCGCCCATTGATTCGCAGATAAGAAGGCCCGAAACCCTAACCCTAGATTGAGACGAGAGGGGAGTTTGGGGGAATTTTGATTGCTTGAGATCGAAGAATTGAAGAAAAGGGAAAGAGATCGGGGACGAGAACGGCAAGGGAGAAAAGTGAGAAAAGGGGAAAATGAAAAAGAATTTAATCCGTTTGAAATGGATCGGGTCGGATCTGATTAGGATTCGTATCGATGGAATATTCTAGACACGCTGTATCAGACAAGAATTATTTAATTTGCGAGCAAAGTATTTTTTTTTTTGCAACAGCCGGTAAACCATAATCCAAGCACACAGCTCACTCATGCATATCACACACACGCATCCAGGAGACCCACGAATTTGCTCACTTCCACTATGGGTTCGGACGCCACACTCTTTCCAAAAGAGTAAGTGCTCATACCTGCTAAGCTAATGTCCATCGGTAATTTGAGAGCAAGTTATGGACCTAACCAATATCCAAATTCATATCTATATCATTTCCGAAATCAAATTTATCTTTTTTCCACTTTAAATACACTCTTTTTAATTTATTACAATGATATATGACACCTAACTGTATATACCCAGTTATATAAATCTTCCCATTGTAAATTTGTTGAAACTAATTTCAAGTCAATTTAGATGTATAAAATTAATTGTTTTGGGAAACTTCAAGTTTTGATGATTTTTTGACAAAATACATATTCAAAAAAATTCATCGGTATTTTCTTTGTTGTCTATCAGAAATTAATAATCATTTGTAACTTATCTTATCAACCGTTACAATTTAAAATTCAAAATCAAACTGTTTTTATCGAATAGCTTATTGAAATAAAATTGAGTTGGTTGAGATTTTTGTTTATTACTTTTTTTTATCTTTACATCTGCTATCTCTATCTCTGGGCAGTGATAGGGTGGGATGAGATTCTAGATAGAAAAATTCGACCATCATCCATCAAACAAAATGACGACCTGCTTCATATATCTTGTTCTGCATGCCGATCAATATATTTATACAAAAATTTAGATGATTTAGACATTTCTAAGGCATGGATATCACGGTCGCAAAATGAATGGTTGTTGAGGCATCGTAAAAGTTGCATATACTGCATACCTTTGATGCATGACCTACAAGCCTTCAAATTGTCTAATTTTTTATACATATACATATTTTGATGTGTAGAACATGACGTAAAAATTTGATCGTCGATCCAACGGTCGGATTTTTCCGTCTCGCTGTCTTACCCTATCGTTGTCCCTCTACCTCTACCTCTATCTCTATCTCTTATCTGCTATCATAATGCAGAGTGTGGAAGAGACGTGCTCACGATTTAAAAAAGAAATGGAAAGTATGAGAAAAATATTTTACTTCATGGATGTCCACATCATCCTCTGAGTCGTCGAAAGAAAAATAATACTCCAAAAATTAGCTTCCAAAAAATACTACACATATAAAGCAGTTATACAAAACAAGGCACGACTATAAAGCAATTATAAATATTGCGACAAGAATATATTCTCACCTCATAATTCGCTTATTAGAGTTTCAAATAATTGTATGCAACCTAAAAATTAATTGTTGAAAAAATATAGGGAAAACTACAGATATAAAATAGCTACACAAAACAAACTATACCTATAAAATGAAAATAAATATTGCAAGAAAATTATATGTAATCTGAAAATTAGCTGTTGAAAAAAATCGCTCATCTCAAAACCAGTTTTGAGTATGCAGAAAAAACCACACATATAAAGCAGTCACCCAAAACAAAGTATACCTATAGGGTGATTATGAGCATCGCAACAAGGATATTTTCTCACCTCGTACTTCTTCATTTAAAGTTCCAAAAATCATGTGTATTCTGAAAATTAATTGTAAATGTCCAGAAACAATCTACACCAATAAAGTTGCCGCACATGTTGCAACAGTAATATTTGCCCGCCCCCCGCCCCAACCCAACAAAATCAGGCCTAGTTTGGCAAGCAACAAAGGTTTACCATGGTTTCCAATTAAGATAAAATAAAACCGCGGTTTGTAGGTGTGCAAGCCGTGGTTTCATAAAATATGGGTTTCGTATGGTTTAGGACCATTATAAATTTCATTTAGCTTGCCTTTATCAGACGAAAGAGAATTTTGAAATCCCGTAATAAAAAACCACCGTTAATCTATACTGTATGATGATGCTATATTGTACTAACTTATTTTAATCTATATTGTACGACATGACCCAAGAACTTTACTTCTTCGAGCCAAAACCCGCACTTGCTCATCTTAGCATATAATCTTTCTTGCCTCAACGTTTGCAGTGCGATTCTCAAGTGTTTTGCATGCTCTTCTTTGCTTCTCGAATAGACCAGAATATCATCAATAAACACCACTACGAACTGGTCCAGATACGTTGAAAAGATTCAGTTCATCATGTCCATAAATATTTCCGGTGCGTTAGTAACTCCAAATGGCATCACTAAGTACTCGTAATGCCCATACCGAGTCCGGAACGCTGTCTTGCAAATATCTTCTGATTTCACCCGAACTTGATGATATCCGGATTGCAAATCCAGCTTCAAGAATACCCTCGCGTCACTGAGTTGATCGAATAACTCGCCGATGCGAGAAATTGGGTACTTGTTCTTAATAGTCACCCGATTTGATTCTCAATAATCGATGCGCATTCTCTGCGTGATATCCTTCTTTTTGACTAGAACTGGAGCTTCCCATGGTGAACCATTGCTGTGAATCCAACCCTTCTTTAGTAATTTAGAAACTTGTCTCTTTATCTCGTCCAGTTCCACCGATGCTATTGGATAATAAGCCTTCGAAATTGGCGCTGTTACAGGAATAAGATCAATCGCAAACTCCACATCTTGTTTAGATGGTAAATTCGAGATGTCCTTGAACACATCCATGAGATCCTGAACTGCTATCAGCGCTTCACTTCACCCTTCAGTAAACGGTTCTCTTCATCATGAATTTGCAAGTTTGTTCTAAAACTTGTGCGTTATTAGCCTACCACTCTTCCGCTGCGCTACTCTGATAATTTGAGACGGGTATGTCAAAACTTCTTCAATCAAATATCTTACATCTGATCGTCCTTGAAGCGATCTATACCAGCTCCCGCTGGGGTTAATCTCGAACTACTGCAATCATCAAAACTTCTCATGCATTTCTCCTTCGAAACGCAAACGGATTGGTTCTTACGAGACGAGAGGAAAGATATAACGCGATTGTTGGACAAATATTCTTAGAGCATGTGACAAAAAATTTGCAATTTTGATCAATTAAAGAATGAATTAATTATCTAACAAAAATAAATTAATAAGTCATTGGTGGGTAGCAGAGAGAATGACGTTTTTTAAGTTATAAAAGAAGTATTTTAGTAAATTGAACCAGCATCATAATTAAAGGATGATTTGGTTAGGGTTATTTTGTGCATAAACAATTTTTGGTTTGGATTTATCAGATAAAGGTTCTACAATATTACCACCCAAACATTTTTTTTTTGTTTTTTTTCACGATCATTGAAAATTTGGAAATGTCCCATATTAAAATGGTATACCACATTCCATTACATTGTTAATAGAATGCCAAAAAGTTTACAAATGTTTTTTAGGACACATTTAAATAAACATTCTAAATAGTAAACATCATTAGACATGTGTCAGTTATATTAATTTTTGTTGTTCAATTTTTACTAGTTTTCAAAAGGTAGTTTACTTCGTACAATATAAAATCCGATTTATCCTTCCGAGATGACCGATATTTGATGCCAATATGGCTGATTCCGATCTCAGAAATAATCGTTTGATATTGATAGCATCAATATTCTAAATGTCGGCTGACATCTGATATATGTCACGAAAGTATCGATTTCGAAAAGTAAACGATACGATATTACCAGATTATTTCTTTTCCGATATTTAGAATATATCGGCCAATATCAAATATCGGCCGGTATACCATAAAATATTGTATCTGCCGAAATACCACGATTTTGTTTCGAGATATTTGGGAGTTTAGAGAGGGGAGAGTGAGGTTGCCCGTCAATAATAGAGAGGGGAGAGATGGTGTGAACAGCTGCCATCAGAAATTTTCAAATACTGTTTTCCTTTTGACAAGAGACAGAGGACATTAGACTTCTGTTATCTTTTGGCAAGAGACAGATAGATAAACACTACTACAATAAGGAGTTGCCCCTACGGCTTTATCCGTAGGGGTAAACCACTGCCCCTACGGATATATTTGTAGGGGCACGAAATTACACCGTAGGTGAAATGGCCGCAGGTGCAAGTCTTAGCCCTGAACATGCCCCTACGGATAAATAATTGCCCCTACGGCTTACTGAGTAGGTAAGTATGTATCTACGGAGTAAGCCGTAGGGACAAAATATTTATTCAATTAATCGGTTTATAAAATAAAATAGTTGCCCCTACGTATTACTCCATAGGGCTGAATACATGCCCCTACGTAGTAATTCGTAGGGCCAGATTTATATCTCCGTGGGTCCATCCTTATGCCCCTACGCATTAATTCGTAGGGGCACGTCTAACACCTGTTACTGAGTCCATAGGGGCAAAATATCAGGTATCCTGATATTTTGTCCCTACGGATAAATATGTAGGGGCAAAATTTGTCCCTACGGATAAATATGCAGGTGCAACTGTTGTTCCTACGGATTAATCCGTAAGGACAAATTATCAGTTTTTTTTTAAAACAGGGCCGTCTGTTTTTTTCTCGTCCTGTTCACGATAATATATATATATCATATAACCAAATACCGCAGTACGATAATCAACATGAACGCATAATATATAAAAGAAATCAACAAACAAAATACTCTCTAAATCTAAATCATCGTGAACACGCAAACACTACCAATATCGTCCAAAATTTATACAATATATATCATATAAGTATATACATGCTTAAAATATAAAAATCAAAAAGCTACTCTAGCTCGGTCCAGCTCCACCTCTGATAATCGCCGTAATCTGGCTCACCTGCTCCTTGGATAAATCCTGAGTCAACAAATCGACCAATGCGGACTGTGCGGGAGTCTGAGCGGGCCGTGGTGTTGTAGGAGTGGTCTGCGCAACCGCAGCCAAGGTAGTGGCTTGCGGAGCCACAGCCAAAGGAGATGCATGCGGAGCCGTAGCCGAAGGAGATGCATGTGGAGCCTCAGCCAAAATACCCTGTCGCGTCTGTTCAGTTTTGTGTGTAATAAACGAGTAAGAACGGTGTATTAGTTGAATTCGTATCATTATCAGGTTATTGCGAAACCCCAATCTATGAATACTTAGAGACTTAGGCATCGTTTGGATATCTAGTTTGGAAAACTGTAGTTTATTTTAATTAGACAATTCTATGTATGTATGATTAATCAAACCTAAGTCTACAACCAAATAAGCTCAGGCTACGTACTAATATTGGATATGTGTTATCTATAATATGATATAATATTTTACTATTAAATAGTATACATACCATCATCTCCTTCAACTCTTGAACGGTGGCCTTCTAGGTGGCAAGATCTTACTCCAGACTTCGCTCACGGGAGATAGAGAAAGTAACCGCCGGAGTGAAGTCCAACCTCATATGGGCCCTGCTAGGACCCAATCTCCGGCCTCTCTCCCAACTTCTGCGGCGCCCTTCGTGTGCGGCGTCTAGGACTGGGGTCAGCAGTATCGGATCGTTATGTCCAGTAAAATCGATCCCCGATACCTCCTCCTGCTCAACCACCCGCTCCTACACCCACATTAACCAGTAAAATATAAGTATATCATTTAAATTTGAAATTTTCAAAACAAAATTTTTAAATAGGGGTTGAATAAATATTAACACTTACGCAATATTCCTGGGTAGCGGTGTCGGGGTATCGAAGCTCGCCCGTGGCGGGATCTGTAGAGATGCCGTGGACGGCAAGATACACGGTCAGCACGCTCGGTGTACCACCCTGCGCCAGGGTCTGAGATCTCTGCAATTCGCAAAAAATTTACATATATTATAAAGTAACTCTTAATATTACATTATATCACAGTAGATCTATTGTAATTTACCGATGCCTCCATGGCACAAGTAATATTCCTCGAGCCACCTGTATAAGTGGGGCGACCCCTCTTCGCCGATTTCCTATTCTCTTTATTTTGATCCGCCTGTTTCTGTACAACACATTCAGATTTAGTTTTCTAATTAATCAACACAAAAAAAAAATTATATACTAAACAATGAATTACATTTAAAATACAAACCTGTTTGCGCTGAGAGTCGAAATATTGGCACAAGAGAGGCTATGTATCTACGTCGACTCTCGCAAAAGCCGGAGTATGTAGGAGAGCCGCTCTCTCTGCCTCGGGGGTCGCCATCCACAGGGAATAGCAGTCGATCTTCAGCTTGTTCATATTGTATCAGACCTTTGATTGCATGTTCTTCATCAGGCCATGGTACAGAGCGTGAAAATCAAGCACCCTCTCAGGGTGATCAGGGTCGGGTACAGGCTGAAAATGGTAATCCAACTGCAAATACAAAAAAAAACAATGTTATTAAATTGCAAGTGTTAATAATAAATATATTGGATAAATCAAATGAAAATATATATTAATACCCGAGCATGATCCTAGAAGAGAGCGAATGAGCGCCGGTGCTGGTCGCCCCACTTAACGTGAAGTGGATACTTCTTCACGAGGCGGCTCTCATCCCCCATATACCGGCCGAACCTCTCGGCATAATCGCCGGTATACCGATAATCAGGGGTAAAGAAGAAGGGGAATGCTGCCTCCCCCGAGCTCTGTCGGGCCTCAGCCTGTGGGACTGATTCGGGCCTCAAGTCCCCCGCTCGGGATGGGGATGCCCTGCGTCTATAAGAAATATCAAGACAATCAGTATTAAGACAAAGTGGTATTAAGAAATCAAGGTTTAACAAAAATTGAAGTGTGATATATACCTTCGGCGACAGAAGTGTAGGGTGTTTTTCGTCACCCCATTGAGATGGGAATACGTGCGTGCTTGTCAGGCATACTACAGATTCCCCCTGCCTAGGGTAGGCCGGGGTTTAATGATTGTGGGGATCCGAATCTCCGGTAGCCGCAAACTAAGCTGCCGTTAATTACTCCTTGCCTTTGGAGCGAGAGAACCTCCGATTGACGGTTTAAACTGGTCATGCGAACTCAATGTGCAGTGTACGTGCGATGTGTTTTGAAAGGGGGTTTTGGATATGTCGGGGGCCACGCAGAGTTTCTAACAGGGACAGTGTCGCGGAGTATGTGTGTGTGTAAATATGTATACATATGTATAGATATACATGTATATATATAAAAAGGGGAAAAGACATCCAAAGGATGCGTGGGGCAGCACCTTGGGCGCTGTGCGCCTAGGTGTTGGGCGCTCAGGCGCTAGAGTGCCATGTGTCGGCACGTGGACGCTCTGCGCTTGAGCGCTGGGCGCTTGAACGCAAGTGCGCCACGTGTCGGCACGGGGCGACTTGCGCTCGAGCGCTTGCGCTGGAGCGCAAGCGCGCCACGTGTCGGCACGCAGGCGCTCTGCGCTTGAGCGCCGGCGAGAAAAGGAGGCTTTTAGCCTAAGAAACAGAAGTTATGCTTCAGAAAGGAAATATTTATTATATATATATATATATGTAAATATATGGAGTTAAACTCCTAAAATGTTTTGGTTGATGAAAGGGATTCTTCCTCTTCCTCCTCTGTTGGCTGGATCTTGATGATCAAGAGATGTGAGATCTAAAAATCTCTCATTTCTGAGATCTAATGGTAGATCCAAGTTCCCCTTTGTGGGTTTTGTGGTGGAAGACTTCTTAGTTTTTGAAAAGAAAGAGTAAAACTCTTGATTTAATTCAAAAGAAATGAGAAGGTTTAGAACCTTGGAGAAAAAGCAGGAGGCACAAAAGATCTCAGATCTAAAATTTTTTGTGGAGAGAATGAAAAGTCCATTTTTTTATTCATCATGTTGCCTTTTATAGGCTTACATATTTACATATAGCCCCTTGGGCTTCCCAAAATGGCATTTTGTCTATCCCATGGCTCATGTGCCATTTCATTTTTGCACATAAGCCATGAGCTTACAAACTATTGGCTTTATGCCCATTTTGCATACATTCATGTATAAAAAAATTACATAAAAATTATTTATTACATGATTTTGTTGTTGGCATGGGGAGGTTGGCCGCGGGCTCGACTTGGGCATAGGCCCGCTTGACCTGGGCTTGGGCCCACCTGGTTTGGGGTTGACCTTGACTTTGACTCGGTCAACGGGGGTGTAAATTTTTACCCCAACAAAGTGCCCCCTATCAATAAATGCACACCGCACATTTGAGTTGTGTGCATGAAATTGATGGATCTTGAAGCTGAATTTAGAGGTGGAACATCATTCCGGAGGCGAAGTATCATCCCGGGGAGCATGATTCCCGGGGATCGGAGCATCATTCTGATTCGCGGAGCATAATTCTGGGGTCGGAGTATCCCTCGGGGAGCATGATTCCCGGGGATCGGAGCATCATTACGAAGAGCGGAGCATAATTCCAGGATTCGGAGCATCATTCCGAAGAGCGGAGCATGATTCCAGGGGATCGGAGCATCATTCCGATGAGCGGAGCATGATTCCAGGGTTCAGAGCATCATTCCGAAGAGCGGAGCATGATTCCAGGGTCGGAGCATCATTCCGATTTGCGGAGCATAATTCCAGGGGATCGGAGCATCATTCCGATGAGCGGAGCATAATTCCAAGGATCGGAGCATCATTCCGAAGCACGGAGCATAATTCCAGGGTCGGAGCATCATTCCTATTTGCGGAGCATAATTCCAGGGGATCGGAGCATCATTCCGATGAGCGGAGCATAATTTCAAGGATCGGAGCATCATTCCGAAGCGGGGAGCATAATTCCAGGGTTCGGAGCATCGTTCCGAAGGGCGGAGCATAATTCCAGAATTCGGAGCATCTTTCCGCAGAACGGAGCATAATTCCAGAGATCGGAGCATCGTTCCGATGGGCGGAGCATAATTCCAGAGATCGGAGCATCATTCCGATGATCGGAGCATAATTCCAGGGTTCGGAGCATCTTTCCGAAGAGCGGAGCATAATTCCAGGATTCGGAGCATCATTCCGAAGGGCGGAGCATAATTCCAGGGTTCGGAGCATCATTCCGAAGAGCGGAGCATGATTCCAGGGTCGGAGCATCATTCCTATTTGCGGAGCATAATTCCAGGGGATCGGAGCATCATTCCGATGAGCGGAGCATAATTCCAAGGATCGGAGCATCATTCCGAAGCGCGGAGCATAATTCCAGGGTCGGAGCATCATTCCGATTTGAGGAGCATAATTCCAGGGGATCGGAGCATCATTCCGATGAGCGGAGCATAATTCCAAGGATCGGAGCATCATTCCGAAGAGCGGAGCATAATTCCAGGATTCGGAGCATCATTCCGATGATCGGAGCATAATTCCAGGGTCGGAGCATCTTTCCGAAGAGCGGAGCATAATTCCAGGATTCGGAGCATCATTCCAAAGGGCGGAGCATAATTCCAGGGTTCGGAGCATCATTCCGAAGAGTGGAGCATGATTCCAGGGTCGGAGCATCATTCCGATTTGCGGAGCATAATTCCAGGGGATCGGAGCATCATTCCGATGAGCGGAGCATCTTTCCGAAGAGCGGAGCATGATTCCAGGATTCGGAGCATCGTTCCGAATGGTGGAGCATAATTCCAGAGATCGGAGCATCATTCCGAGGATCGGCGGACATTCTGACCGAAGCATGATTTCGATGCAGAGGTAGATTTCTAGGCGAAGTATAATTCCGACAAGGGAGGCAAATATTCCGAGGCGAAGCATGATTTAGACACGGGGTATATTCTGAGACGGAGCATGATTCCGACGCAGAGCTTGTTGGCTGACTTGATTCCGAGACGAAGCATAATTTCGACAGGGAAGGTAGGTACACCGAGGCGAAGCATCATTTCGACACGGGGTGTATTCTGAGACGAAGCATAATTCCGACGAGGAGGTCGTTATCCCGAGGCGAAGCATAATTTCGACACGGGGTAAATTCTGGGACGAAGCATGATACCGCTGCAGAGGTTATTGGTTTGATTTGATTTGGGTTGACATCAGCATCGCTACACTGAGATATGGTACTAGGAGCGAATCATCATTTGTCATGAGAGGATTTGGGAATTGGTTTTTTTTTGTTTGGCATCATTATCGCTACACTGGAATATGGTACCAGGAGCGAATCATCATTTGCGTTTGCTTATTAGGAAACGATGGCTTAGGAGACAGGTTTTAGGTCCCTATCGCCTAAGACTTTTCAACTTTGTAAGCCGTAAGGGTCTCACAAAGCATTTTCTCCCTACAGGTCGTAAGGATCCCGTAGGTGTATTTTCTATTTAGGAGTCGTGGGGCCCCCTAAGTGTGTTGCTCCTTTGTGAGTCGTAAGGATCTCACGCGGGAATTTTTTCCTCACAAAGTCGAGAGGACTTTGCGAGTGCATTTCATCTCTTTTTCACAAGTTTGCGCCCTTTCGGGTTTTCACAAACTCGCCGGCAGTCCTGTTGTTTTTACTCACGGAGCCCTTTCGGGTTTTCATCCGTGCCCATTTTGCTTGTGGACATACCATTTTATTTATTTTATTTTATTTTTCAATTTTTTTTGGACTTTGAATGCGGTCTCACCAGTAGGACTTGGGAGAGGTTGGGATCGTTTTACGCCCGTGGATTGTATACGGTTTTGCAGGATGTATGATCCAGACCGTAGGGCCGGAAAAAATTTTGGGACTTTGTTGGCGTCTGCATCGCTGCACTGGAATATGGTACCAGGAGCGACTCATCATTCGCCGTTGGGGTATGGGATTTGGAATTTGGTTGGCGTCTGCATCGCTACACTGGAATATGGTACCAGGAGCGACTCATCATTCGCCATTGGGGATTTAAGTTTGGAATTTGGTTGGCGTCTGCATCGCTGCACTGGAATATGGTACCAGGAGCGACTCATCATTAGTCACTTAGGGATTGGGGAGCGGTGGCTTAGGAGACAGGTTTAGGTCTCTGTCACCTAAGGCTTTTCAATTTTATGGGCCGTGAGGATCCCATAAAAGCATTTTCTCCCTACGAGTCGTAAGGATCCCGCGGGTGTATTTTCTACTTAGGTGTCGTGAGGACCCCTAAGTGTGTTGTTCCTTCGTGAGTCGTAAGGATCCCACAAAGGTTTATTCTTCTCATGTACCGTGAGGACACATGAGTGGGTCTTCTCAATGGAGCATAATTCCACAGGCGGAGACCAGCCGCGTAACTGGTGATTGCGGTGGGGCATGGGTATGCTGAGAATTATTTGAGCCCGTGGTTGTATACGGCAGTCAATTTGGGGACTAGCCGTAGGGCCGGAAAATTTTTAAGAAATTGGATTTTGGTTGGCGTCTGCATCGCTGCACTGGAATATGGTACTAGGAGGGACTCATTATTCGCCGTTTTTTTTCTTTTCTCTTTTTTTGTTGTTTTGTTTTTTTTTACCGCGATTGCTCTATCATTTCAGTTTTTCTTATCGCAAAGATCGCGATTGCCCCATCATTTCGGCTATTTATTCACGGTTGCCTTATCATTTCGGCTTTATTTTCATCTTTATTTTACTCGCTGATTTTTATTGCGAGTTGCCCCATCATTTTGGCTTTTCTTTTTTTTTTTCTTTTTATTTACACATTTTTTTATTTAAATTTTTTTACATTCCCAGTTTAACGACTTAGAGGTCGATTATTCCCAGTTTAATGACGTGGTGGTCGACTGTTTTCAGAGAGAGGCGGATATCTGAGAGAATCAGTTTCACGAAGAATTTCGGTCTCCGTTTGTATGAAACTGGCGGTCGCAGTTGGACTGTTTGTTAACACGCCTTTAGACAGTTCTATCTCTCCTGCCTTGTATTTTTTTTCGACCCAATCTTTGAAGACGAAGCAGTCCTCAATGGCATGACCTATCACTCTGTGATAAGGGCAGTATTTGGGATCGTCGATCCTATTCGCTTCTTGCGGTCTTTTTGACTCTGGCAGTTGTAGACCGTTCTTCAGGGCGTCTTTGAATATTTTACGGATTTTCTCCCTTCTGAAGGAATAGACCTTATCCAGCTTCTCTTTCAGTGGAGATTCTCCTCCCTCTCCGAACATTGGCTTCCGAGGCTGGTTGGCGCTAGGCCCGCTCATCCCTTGCTTATTTCGGTTAGCCGAAGTGTTGAAAGATTCAGAATCATCGGAGTTTCTGCCTTTGCGATTATCGTCCTTTCGGTTTCTCCAGGACCTATTGTTATTTTGGGAATCCGAGGAGGACTCCTGTTTTGAGCGCTCCAGCATCTGAACTTTCCTGGTCAGCTCTTGGAATGTTTTGAGACCCGCGGTGCATAGAAACGGGGCCATCCAATTGTTGAGATTTCCGACGAGGAGACCGACAGATTGGTCTTGCTCTATCGGCGGTTCGCATTTGACGGAGAGATTGCGCCATCGGGTTATAAAATCCGTGCTGCTTTCATTGTTCTTGGGCTTGGTCCTTACGAGCTCGGCAATGGTGATCTTATCGCTGACGCTCATGAATCTTTATCGAAATAAAGATTCCATTTGGACGAAAGTAGTAACGGAGCCATCCGGTATGCTCGCGTACCAGTCGAAAGCAATATCGGTCAAGCTATTAACGAACTGGCGGAGGAGAAGCGCATCATTGCCCCCAGTATTCCCGCATGAGGCTTTGAAGTGGGCGATGTGTTGATTCGCATTTCCCGTCCCATCGAATCTTCCGAATTTAGGGATGACATAGCCGCTAGGAAATTCCACCAGATCATACTGAGCAGGATATGGTCTCCCACTACTGCTGATATCTTTTTGCGCTTCGACTTCAGCTACCAATGTTTTGACTTTGCTGGCAACTAAATCCATGATTTGATCTTGAGTTAGCGGGCTACTGTCATCGGTAGCCAAAACATTTCCCGAGATAGGATGCGACCGATTTTCATGTAGTTCGCCCATTTTTGGATTTGAGGGAATAGGCGTCGGCTGCTTTGGGACACCATTTCTCGGTTCACGAGCAGAGCCCTCCGCTTGATTGGGCGGCTGAGAGGCAAGTCGGGCCGTGAGCTGCATCACGACATTCGTCAAGTCATCGATTTTGGAGTAGAGTTTGACCATCTCCTTGTCTTTGTCTCTGAGCTGCTTTCGGAGCTCTTGAAGCAGCTCTTGCTCCGCGGTCCTGGGGAGGAAAGTCGGCTCTTCTTCGCTTTCCGAGCCCGACTTCTCATGGACCGAAGGGTCTTTCTGCTTACCAGCCTCACCGGGAAGGTTTTAATCTGTAGGGTGTTTTTCGTCACCCCATTGAGATGGGAATACGTGCGCGCTTGTCAGGCGTACTACAGATTCCCCCTGCCTAGGGTAGGCCGGGGTTTAATGATTGTGGGGATCCGAATCTCCGGCAGCCGCGAACTAAGCTGCCGTTAATTACCCCTTGCCTTTGGAGCGAAGGAACCTCTGATTGATGGTTTAAACTGGTCATGCGAGCTCAATGTGCGGTGTACGTGCGATGTGTTTTGAAAGGGGTTTTTGGATATGTCGGGAGCCACGCAGAGTTTTTACGGGGGTCCCGCTATCCGGATAGCGGGCTGGGGGTCAAGGGGGCTAGCAGCCCCCTTGCGGGGTGCTGGGCAGCGCCCCGTTAGAAATTTTTTTCTAACAGGGACAGTGTCGCGGAGTATGTGTGTGTGTAAATATGTATACATATGTATAGATATACATGTATATATATAAAAAGGGGAAAAGACATCCAAAGGATGCGTGGGGCAGCACCTTGGGCGCTGTGCGCCTAGCTGTTGGGCGCTCAGGCGCTAGAGTGCCACGTGTCGGCACGTGGGCGCTCTGCGCTTGAGCGCAAGCGCGCCACGTGTCGGCACGGGGGCGACTTGCGCTCGAGCGCTTGCGCTGGAGTGCAAGCGCGCCACGTGTCGGCACGAGGGCGAATTGCGCTCGAGTGCTTGCGCTGGAGCGCAAGCGCGCCACGTGTCGGCACGCAGGCGCTCTGCGCTTGAGCGCCGGCGAGAAAAGGAGGCTTTTAGCCTAAGAAACAGAAGCTATGCTTCAGAAAGGAAATATTTATTATATATATATATATATCTATGTAAATATATGGAGTTAAACTCCAAAAATGTTTTGGTTGATGAAAGGGATTCTTCCTCTTCCTCCTCTGTTGGCTGCATCTTGATGATCAAGAGATGTGAGATCTAAAAATCTCTCCTTTCTGAGATCTAATGGTAGATCCAAGTTCCCCTTTGTGGGTTTTGTGGTGGAAGACTTCTTAGTTTTTGAAAAGAAAGAGTAAAACTCTTGATTTAATTCAAAAGAAATGAGAAGGTTTAGAACCTTGGAGAAGGAGCAGGAGGCACAAAAGATCTCAGATCTAAAATTTTTTGTGGAGAGAATGAAAAGTCCCTTTTTTATTCATCATGTTGCCTTTTATAGGCTTACATATTTACATATAGCCCCTTGGGCTTCCCAAAATGGCATTTTGCCTATCCCATGGCTCATGTGCCATTTCATTTTTGCACATAAGCCATGAGCTTACAAACTATTGGCTTTATGCCCATTTTGCATACATTCATGTATAAAAAAATTACATAAAAATTATTTATTACATGATTTTGTTGTTGGCATGGGGAGGTTGGCCGCGGGCTCGACTTGGGCATAGGCCCGCTTGACCTGGGCTTGGGCCCACCTGGCTTGGGGTTGACCTTGACTTTGACTCGGTCAACGGGGGTGTAAATTTTTACCCCAACAAGAAGCACGAGCCTGGGCCCAGGCAGCAGCACGAGCGGACGATGGTTCCTCCGGTGAGGAACAGCCGGTGGCCCGGACGTGGACGCATCTCCAACTAGGAAATAAATATCGCTAAAATTACATGAAGTTTATTTTTATTCTTAAAGGATATGTAAAATGAATAAATATTTTATATTTATTCATACAAATCTGCAGACTGAGCGGGGGGTATGGAACTGACGGGAATCGTCAAGAATATTTTATTCTTCTGGGCTCCGTACCAGCTGTCGGGCACGTTATTTTCCGGAGGCATAGAATCTTTCAAGAACGAAAAAAGCATTGTGAATAACTTGTTGCTCCATCCATTTAGACACTTAATCTGGAAAAGTTGGATGAACCATGAGAATGTGGAATACTTTGCATTCTCATAAATTGGTTTTTTAGTATCATTCATGAAATTTTCATACTTATCCGCACGCGGTCCTTCACCGGAAGGAATGTCATTTTCGGTACGAATAGATTCACCTAGGGCAGCCTCTACCATATCCTCCATTTCTTCTCCTGAGAAGAAATTACCGTCTTCTTCTTCTACCGCATTACCGTCTTCTCCTTCTTCTTCTACCGCATTACTGTGTTCTTCTCCTTTCCCGTGATATATCCAAATTGTATAAAGTCTAGTAAAACCATGTTTAACGATATGAAGCTCTGCAAATTCTACCTTCTGCCAGTACTTATTCCCACATCTATCGCACGGGCAGAGAATCTTCTCTATCACGATCTTATTATGTGCGCGTGCAAATTCAATAAAAGCAGCAACTCTTGAGACAAACTTAGGTTGCATACGTTATTGCTAATCCACATATATCCAGTCCTTAACTCTGATATACTCATAGGCCATGTTAGACTGTATAACATATAAATTGTAGGTTATGATGACTATATTGAGAAATCTAAGCACGAGATGGTTACTGACAAAGGAGAAAATCCATGTATATGCTTTGTGTGTACATTTGTCGTTGAAAAGAATAAATTATCGATAATCAAAATTAGATTTGAGGATACCCATGTATGAGTTGTATTCTATATATGTGTGTTTCAATTTATGATTTCGCTTAAGTGTAGGGTTGTTAGTGTGTATGTGTTGTGTGTGCGTTTGTTGTGTATTCGTGTTGTATGTGTGTGTTTCGGCTGTCGGGGGTAAGGCTTCTATCCCATTAAGAATGTATAGGGCAGACACCCATTCTCTGGTGTTTTCAACCGTTTCGAGTAAATTTTGGCAGCACCTTCCCGCTGTTCTCCGAGTACACTGTAATATAATAGATAATCATTTCAAAACTGTTAAACAACGTTGAAATGAACATCTAATCTATCTTTGTACACGGAGAAGCAGCAGAAAAGTACCGACGAAATAACTCGAAACGGATGAAAACACAAGTGAATGCAGGTGTTTGCTTTATACATTCCTAACTTATCCACACGGGACAAATCTATCGGTTATCATACGATTGAATCTTCTCGTCACATAGACTACACAACGGTTGTTAGTACTGAGCTATACCGTCCGATATTTAACAACCTTCGTATAGTTCTATGTCACGACGAACATCGAACGTATGTTAACCGATAGACGGAGACTAAGTGGCGCTTTGAGTTTTATATATGAGTATCGATGAGAATGCGAAAGTTTCATATTATCATCGAGTATCATATATTGGTTTTAACTTGAACATCTTGAATCACTCTCTAATGATGCGTTTGTTGTGTATTCGTGTTGTATGTGTGTGTTTCGGCTGTCGGGGGTAAGGTTTCTATCCCATTAAGAATGTATAGAGCAGACACCCACTCGCTTGTGCTTTCAACTGTTCGAGTAAATTTCGGCAGCACCTCCCCGCTGTTTTCCGAGTACACTGTATTAGAATAGATAATCATTTCAAAGCTGTGAAACAACGTTGAAATGAACATCTAATTTATCTTTATATACGGAGAACCAGCGGAAAAGTACCGACGAAATAACTCGAAACGAATGAAAACACAAGTGAATGCAGGTGTTTGCTTTATACATTCCTAACTTGTCCATACGGGACAAATCTATCGGTTATCATACGATTGAATCTTCTCGTTACATAGACTACACGACGGTTGTTAGTATCGAGCTATACCATCCGATATTTAACAACTTTCGTATAGTTCTATGTCACGACGAGCGTCGAATGTATGTTAACCGATAGACGGGAACTAAGTGACGCTTTGAGTTTCATATATGAGTTTTGATGTGAATATGAAAGTTTCATATTATCATCGAGTATCATATATTGGTTTTAACTTGAACATTTAACATGAATAGGTTTTACGTTTACGTTTCGTTATTAAGGGTTCGAAATTTCAAGTTTAAGGTAAATTTTTCTTGCGTTTACGGTAAAATTGTACGTTTACGTTATCATCGAGTATCCTACTGAATGAACTAGTACGCTCTAAACCCTAACCCTAAACAACCCAAATTAACCTAATTAACCACAATTAACCATAATCGTTATCCTAACACAAATTATACCTGATTAATCCAAACTTAACCCAATTTACCCAAATTAACCAAATTAATCCTAATCAACCAAAACTTAACCCAATTTACCCAAATTAACCTAATTAACCCTAATCAACACACTAATCATTTCAAATTATCACTAATTAACCCAAATTAAGCCTAACCTCTAACCCTAAAGCTGAACCAAACCCTAACCATAACCCTAAGTAATTAACCCTAACCCTAACCTTAACCCTAATTACCCTAACCCTAACCCCAACTAATTAACCCTAACCCTAATTACCCTAACCCTAACCCCAACTAATTAACCCCAACCCCAACTAATTTACCCTAACCCCAACCCTAACCTCAACTAATTAACCCTAACCTTAACTCTAACCCTAACCCTAACCCCAACTGAACCGAACCCTAACCCTACTCTAAACTGAACACTAGCTAACCCTAACCCTAACCCTCACCCTCACCGGCCCTCACCCTAACCGAACCCTGAACCCTAGTCCTAGCCCAAGTTGCAACCCATTAATCATCAAAATTATAAATAAAAGCATTATAAGAAGTAAAAATTTGAGATTTACTAACCTGTAGCGGACGGTGGCGACGATGGAGGAGACCGGTGGTCGACGACGCAATTGGCGACGAGTCGCGAGCGGTGGCGATGAGGAAGTTGACGAGGAAGTTTTGGGAACGATAAAAGGCGGTGGCGGGCCGCGGGCGGAGGGCGGTGGCGACGAGGCACAGGAGAAGTGGCGCGCGCGGGAGAGTGAGAGAGGAATTTTTGGGAACGATCGAGAGGACTTTTCTGTGCTTTTTTTTATATATTAATAACCCATTTATATGTCCCTACGGACTTAACCGTAGGGCCATCATTTGCTGTTCCGTAGGACCAAACAACAAATTACGTTTTAATATTTTTAAATTAAAACGTAGGGCACCGTAGGGATAACCATGGGGACCTATGGATTAATCCGTAGGGGCAATAAAAGGCTGCCCCTACGGATGTCTTTATCCGTAGGGGCAACCCCATATTGTAGTAGTGAAAGAAATAAAGAGAAGTTCGTTTACACTCATGATATACTTGGATGACCCTTTTTTAAATATAATGATATGTTTCGTGTTTCCTTTCTAAATTTGAATAGAACTTTGCGAATGTATATAAAGACAAGTTCTCTAGTGGAATTCTCGTTTGACACTGTCAATTCACATTTCTTAGTACAATAGCTTGCTGGAATTACAAGATTAATGACATTTATAAGTTAAACCAGGCCAAGACGCGACGATCGATATATTTGATGACACATTCCAAGATGGAATCTTCCCAGCAGCAGCATTGGCTCCAATCGATCGATATATATACCCCTCCATCGTGCTTTGTTTGTTTGTTCCGAATTTGTTGGTAAATTCTCAGCTAACTACAACACATCATCGGCTTTTGCAAATTTTGTTTATCAACATTTTTTTTGAAAAGAAAATCACTGTTAAGATAGAAAATAACTAGTTTAGACTATAGGATTCAAACTTGATAATTTGCATTTTTTGTGGTTTTAAGTACCCGTGTGATAAAATTTCTTGCAAGTCAATTTGATCGTGTTTAGCATAATACGAATAAGACGGTGGAAATCCTATAAAAACTTGTTGGATACATGCCACTCATATATGTATTGTACTAGAAGACCTTGATGTACATGTGGTGTTGAAATCCTCATGGCCCATGTTATTAACTAGCATTTTTACAAGTAGCATTGTCCGATTTCTTAATATTAATATCGTATAGTTAGACGGTTGCATCGTCTATCTCAATTCCTCTTTAGCGAAGTAATATATTATTATTATATTTTTGGCCAAAAAAAGACTAGAATCTATAAATATATATATATATAAAGAGGTGTGTGTGTGTGTTTGCCATTAATATCTTCCTTGTGTTCTTGGTCATGTTTTGACAATAATAATAACAAATCTCTATCTCTCTCTCTCTCTCTATATATATATATTATTTTGCCATCAATACATGTTTTATATTCTTGGCCATGTTTTAACAACAACAACAATAATATCTTTTAAATAAATAATAATAACAACAAATCTATAATAACAACAACAATAATAATATAACAATTTATAATAAAAATTAAAACCTGTACTACATTATTGGCCATGTTTTAACAACAACAACAACAAATCTATAATAATAATAATAATAATAATACTATTATGAAAATCTATACTACTGCTGCTACTACTAATAATAATAATAATACACACACATATGAGGAAAATGTATCTATATCCAGATGAAGAGAACTTCTCTCCATCTAAAGGTCAAATCACATGGGAAACCATGTGGGTCCAATGCACATGCGGTGGGGACCATATGTTTTCCCATATGATTTGTACTAGAGCCTTAGAAAATTCTCTATGGCTGGATGCAAATACATTTTCCTATACACACATTAGAGGGGCCAGGAATTTAGGTCAGATAGGGCAAAAATTTAAAACAGCCACAAAATATTATAAAGAAGTTCGGTACTCCAAACATATTCAATAATATAAATCAAAATTTGGACAATACTATCACACTTTCCCAACTATGTTCATTATTGTTACAATTTTGTAAAATTTATTTTTTTTACAAAGTAATCATTTTTGTAATTTTCTATAAATAATTTGAAGTAAAAGCCATGAAAGAGAAAAATTCCAAATAATTGTCATTCTTATACAGCTGCGGATCCTATCCTATGCTTTGATATGTACTAGATTACGAGTTTTACGACTTACATGTTGCACCTGCTTAAGCGTAAGATGTTTTTTGGGATCTGTAAGCATATAAAGGAATGTTAAAATGCTTTATATACAGTATATGAATGAACAGGCAGAGAAACATTACAAATTAATTTTTTTGATGGGAACAAATTTATAATTTTGTGATATATTTTAATATTTAAAAATATAAGATCACTTTCTTTTAACTTCTATCTTTTAAGTGGCATAAGGATATCTTCAAAAGAAATTTATATGTATAGAATCATCTTCAATTGTCCATTTATATATAATATTACTCCAGTAATTGAACGAACAAAAATTATATGGCATTCAGGCCTACCCATTTTTCTTTTGCCGTGGATTGTGCCAATTGTAAACCTTTATGCGGTAAGCTTGTCACCTGTAGAAAGACAAAAAATAATCAGTAAAAAATCAGGACACCAAGATTCGAACCCAATGAGTAAAAAAATTAGGATACCTAGATTCGAACCCAACTTCGTTACCGCCATCACCTTGAGCACCAGCCTATCCCGTATACAAAATTATTTAGTCATTATTATTATTTTAGTCTATCCATTATGCATATATTTATATGGAAACTCCTAGGGCTGCCCACTAGCCTGGGATTAGGTGTGTGTACGGATCGGGTTGGACGGATTTTCGATCATAAATGAACCCGAATCCGTTAGTACGGCCGGTTTTCTAGCCACTTTAAACCCGTCCGTTGGAATGGGTAGATAAACCTGAACCTAACTGTTTCGGGCCCGGGTTCGGGTTTCATTAGTTCGGACGGGTTAAATACGGTTTCGGGTAATCACGGGTCTCACATATTAAATTTGACTTTTAATTTATATGAAATAAAACAATAAACAATAAATTCTAGCTTGATCCTGATTAAACCACAATTTTCTACCATCTCTACTTAGAGGTTGAAATCTTAGTTTGGATCCTATGACCCAAAAATAAAAAGATTTCATATTTAATTTAAGAAGATAAAAAAATAAAATATGTAATGATCTTAAATTTCATGTACCATCCCTTTTATTTTAATTAATAAAAGACGTTTTCTGATCTTGAATCGAGTTATAAGTAATTCTTGTGAAATAAGTGCAATATATAACTTGCTGCTAACTGGTTAAGCCTCTACACCACTGTCCTATAACTCGTGTGTTTGAATCCTTGCATCTCAACTATTTTATATAATTTTCTTTTCATCATTTTTGGAATCATGAAACTTTCACGGACGATTCATGGAGTTGCGAAACGTTGCAGAAGAAAAGAGAGATAAATTTGGATTGGTTGCATCGACCCGAGACCATGGCACGAGACCCGAGCACCAAGACCCAGGATGGACCGACCCAAGTGGCCTGGACCCAGGTTTGGGCAGCCCAACCATCCCCATACGTGCTCCGCACATGCATGTGTGTCTCTTGAGTTCCCAACTGTTCATTTTCATACCCCCAAACTGCCCCATTCAAATCAAGAGCTCACAACTCTTTATTTTCTCCATTAAATTCTTTTTGTTACCCTTTAATTTAATTTTTTAGTACACCATCTCTCTGTACCTTTCTCCTATAAATAACTATAGCTACCCACTTACTGTTCCCCTATGTAATACTCAGAAAATTCTCTCAAAAATCATCTCAAAAGTCCTAGGGAAGTCAAGCCTCTGTAAGTCTTGGTGAAGCTCCTCTCTATGTTGCTCTACTAGTCGCCGAGAGGAAGTCGTTGGGTTAACTTGCCAATCAATTCGCGTAGTGGTCTCGGTTCCTTAAACCGAGACTTCTCCTTCTCTTCATCTACCGTTGTATTTGTACGAGCGGGAAAATCCGTAAGTCCTCTACTCATTCTGTAACGTTCTGAAAATTCGATTAGGTTAATTATGTATTAATAATTGATAATATGTGTTTTTCCGTAAAAACCAAGGTATAATTATTTTTCAACATAGACCTAAACATACCTATTTTAGCTATGTAATTGCTAGTATTTGGTATTTATTTAGTCACTTATAAATTGCTAGTTTACTTAAATATTTTTCTTAATTAATTATTTTAAATATTATTTAAGTTTTCACTTATACATTTAATTAGTGTTAATTACAAACTAGAATGGTTAAGTACACATTAGTGCACTACAACAACAAAATAGCTAGATGGTAACACATTCTTTCTTAAGTTCTCCATGGTTCTAGTAGATTCTAGGATAAAGTTTAATTAGAAAAAATAAAATATTTATGAAATAAGTTAATATATGATATGATGGGGGGATGTTTCTACACACACACACCTCACTCTCTCTTTCCTCTCCCTAAGTTCTGGCCGAGCCCAACCTGCTGCCCACCCAGTTCCATTATAAATATCTTCTTTAATTTAAATAAATACTTTTCCCAAAATTTCCATTTCAAACTTTTACAATTATTATTTTCCAAAATTTCCTATGTTTAATTTCAGATTTTAATTTCCTAACCTAAATCTTAAAACCCTAACCTTCAATTAATAAATTAATTTTCCAAAATTTTCTAACCCAATCCAAGCCCATTCCTTCCCTCTCTCTTTTAAATTCTTTTTCCAACTCAGCCTAGCCTACGAACTTTTCCCTCAGGCCCATCCCCCTCAACCCAACCCGAACCCTCATCCATTACCCGCTTCTTCCTCTTCTCCTCCTCGTTCTTGTCGCTCCCTTTCCCGCTCATTTCCTCTGCCTCGCCTCCGCGACTCGCGCCCACACCCACGCTCGCACCCACGCCCAAGCGAATCGCTTCATCCAGCGACCACGTCCTCGCCTCCCTCAACAACCCCAACGACTCTTCCCCCGCTTCTTTCACTCACCCCCACGACCCGTGCCCACGCCCTAACGGCCGCGCCCGCTTTCCATGACCTCCTCTCAACCCACCGACCCCTCTCTCATTCTCATTCTTTCACTTGCATCTCCTTGCCCTCCCAACACCACAACCACCACCATCATCATCCTCACTTACCTCTTCCCTGCACACCCGAGCCTCCATCGCCTCTTCGCCGGCGACTCCTCACCGTCACCCCAGTACCTTCGCCTGCATCCCCGACTCCGCCTCGACAACCTCACCTCCTCTTCCACCTCTCCCCGCTCATCTTCCTCACCCCCCCTGCATACCCACCACGACGACTCCAACCCATAGCCCCGACCTCACTAGTACGTCGCCGTCGCCACCTCGTCGCCGCCGACTTCTTCCCTTGTCTCCCTCACACCCTCGACCTCTTCCCCCTCTACTTCCTTTCTCCTCTCCTCTGCGGACCACCGCATGACGAGAACCCCAGCACCCAAGCCTCGCCTGCTCTCCTCCACCGCTCGTCCTCACCACCACCGCTTCACCCTCGTCTTCTTCCCCAACTACCACAACCCGACGCAAGCATCCCCAACCCTTCTGACCTCAGTGCTACCACCACCACTCCCCTGCAAACTCCCCGTCACAACAACCCATCACCAAAGCTTTAATTATGCGACCTCCAGAACGCCGACCACCTCCCACCACACCGACGAACTCCCAACCACTACAACCCTCCTCCGACGAGCACCCATCACTGCCTCGACGCCAGTTGCACCCTCCACCGCTGCACAAGCCCAAGCCGATCCCCAAGCTCACATACGAACCCCACTGCACGCCTCCGCCGCAAGCATTATCGAAGAACTTTAGCCACCACCGGCCAACGCCCTCTGCTCCTCCTCAACTCCTGCACCATAATACCGAACCCACTGCCGGAGCTCCCCATCGCCTTCCCTCGTTCGTCGACGCCGACCCATCATCGACGTCTCCCTCACCTCGCTTCCGACCCCGAGACCCCGTGCTGCCGCTGTGCCAGGTCCGTGCCCACTCCCAGTACCACCATGCCACCATCGGACCCACTCCCGCGTCGCACCGTGCCCACCTGTGTGCCACGACAGCATCGCACTCCGTACCCGGCACCGTGCCACATCATTCCCACTACTGTGCCCGGTCCAGTGCCCGCCTCCGTGTCACCGCGTACCCAGACGCGTCGCGTCCCGTACCCACTCCCCGTGCCACATCGTGCCAGCCCCTGTGCCACACCGTGCTCGATACAGTGCATGCACTGTGCCACTCCCGGACCACGCACCGAGTCCAGACCGTGCCCAGGGTCGTGTCGCGCCCGCGTAGCCGCCGCGTCCAGTATCGGATCTCCACGCATCGCGCCCGCGCCACGCGCCGTGTCCAGCATCGCATCATCTCGTGTGTCGAGACGAAGTCCGCAAGCGGCGTCGCTTCTATATCAAGCGATCGAAGGCAAGTGGAACCCTTTTCCCTTGCTTATTCATGCTAAAAACCGTAGTAGTTGATTAAATTAACAAGGTTACATACTCCGGTGTAAATGTTTATATGTATAGCAACATCGATGTCTAACCATCAATTTAGTTTTATAGCCAACCATGTCGTTCAATTATATTAAGAGGTGACATCCCTTATCATACCATTATAACATTCAAATCGAATAACTTTAGTTAGATCAGTTAATGAGAGCGAATATTTCATTTGATGCCTATACATAATGACGCGACACCCTGGATGAAAAACCCTACTTAAAATAGCGAAATTTACGAGCTTCGAAACCCTTTTAGGATAACAGATAGCTCATGATAATTTGAGGAAAAATAATTGTTTCCACCACTATGAATGATATGCCTCCCTCGCCCCCCCGCGCGCCTATCGGTTACGTCAAATCTGAAAATCACTGCAACCATCGCATTGTAAAATTAGCAGTTAATTAAATATAAATCTAATCATGGTTTTCCAGGGCTCGTATCGAACCTAACTAGATAACCTATAACCCCATGTAATTAGTTTTGGAATAATGCAATTTCATGACCCTGAAAAGTGAGGAGGAACGCAATTCTGGACTGCAGTCCGGGGTAGCATTCTACGGGGGAAACTGAATTCTAAGCACCTGTACATACCTTCTTAAAACTGAAAATGCGCGGAGCCCTATTTGGTCGCGTAGATAATTTAATTAGCTAACACTTGAATCTGGTCCCGTGTCATTTCACCTTCGTTTGACATTTAATTCGTATTTTAGAAAACCGTTGTGTCCTGCAGTTTTCTGCAGTAACAGTTTGTACACATTGACATTAAACTGAACATATCTTCCCGTATACAGTGGATATCATTGATACGTCTAATATATTAGAAACCTAACTGTTAAACCTAAATATTATCCAACTGTAGCGTCACCTAAATACGATCCCAACTGGGATTAAAACGTGTTACGAAACGGGCTTCCAATTCAGAAATTGGATTTCCAGCAGTGAACACTTAAAATGAAATGGCCATAACTAGCAAACCTGAAACTCGAGTGACGCGAAACCAATTGTGATGGATAGATAATTAAATATACTGCTTACCCCTTTTATATTGTTTTGCTTAATTATGCACGTATGATTTATAGTAAATTATACAAGTGGTATGACACTGGCTGCTCTGTTTTGTTTGCATTATAATTACTTGTATTCTCATCATATTATGTAGTAGTCGTATCCTCATTGAATAGTGGTCATGGAGCATTGTTAACCAAGTGATCGTGTACATTACCCAGTGATAGATATTAGTGATTTAATTGTGGTAAGCACGTTAGTGTTAAAGCATGAATGAATAAGTGAAGTGACACGTACTTGTACACAATCAGCGAACCCAGTTAATTTATTGCATTGTCGACGTCTATGAGACATATATAAGTGTAACTATAACTAAAATGGGACGGTTATGGAGCATTTATATTAGTGTCATAGGTAAGGCGTCAAACACTGTCCATTTGTCTTGGGTATCAGTCGAGACATGTTTGATGGAGATCCTGTCTCCAGTTCCCGCGTAGACTTGTCATGGACCGACTAGAAATTTGGGTTTATGGTCGGGGTTTGATGTAGACCATGGGGTATGGGGTAGTTTGAGTGTGAGTTCAACGAAATCTCGGGAGTCCCATTGTCGGCATATACCGTAATTTTGGGAGTTGTATGGATGGAGTTACTGATTATTATCGTGCGTGATTTGGGCCCGTGTTCCCTTTCCCCTGGGGCCCTACCCTTGGGTTGGGGATACTCCTGCGTGGTTGACTCTCACACTTGAACTGACGATAGGTTTAGCGACCTGGACAGTGAGACTTAGAGACTGATAGGGTTAGTGACATTGACATGCATTGCTTACCGAGTTGATATACCTACTTTACTGTTTACCTGTACCGATTATTTCATGTGCGTCATCATTCTATATTTACTGTTTCATGTTCATCATCATTGCACGCGTTTACTTTTGCATTTATATATATTTCTATTGTGTCGCTCTGACGACCTGGGTATGCTGCTTAGAGTGAGAAGTGGACTTAGCTCAGATCAGCACCTGTCGTACCTTGAGGATATTGCGGACATCTAGATCAGTGACGTCAGCGATATCTTTCCTTGATCTCTATCTGGTTAGTTTTTCTTTCTGTTTTGATTTAGTGACTGCATTTCTCATTACCTATGCATTGATTACTGATTACCACGTAAAGCTAGAAGCCGAAGTGTGACTACGGCAGGATGTTTGCTTGGCCGTTGGAGCATGGCTGGCCTTGTCAACCCCTCGTTTTTCGTATTTTAGGAAGCAGAGCGTGACATGATTTTGTTGGTATCAGAGCCTGGTTTGCTACGATTGGGAGTGCAGTTTCCGTGTAGGGCTTGACAATCTAATCCATGCTTCAGTCTAGATTGTAAACTTGTTATCCTTGATCTTGATTCACATAGTGTGTTCTGCTACATATTTTGATCCATCCGCTAGAGTTTTGGGTGACTTAGTAGACTTATGTGATTGTAATTATGAACTATAGCATAGTTATAATATTGTACTCTGTTTGAGTGACTTGGAGTTCTACACTTGATTCCCGCTCAGTTGAGTTTCACTCACCACCTATTCTTGCTTCGTTCTATATCTTATTCTGATTTCTTGCACCTTATGTCATTCTAAAATTTGTTGTTTCAGGACCATGTCTTCCAACGACTCCTCTTCTATCTCCACTTCCCAGAGATAGACCGTCGAGATTTTGAGTGTACTGCAAGGCTTGAAGGAAGCCCAGGAGCGAACGAACGATCTCTTAGCTGAAGGACTAAGAAGGCAAATGGTTCAAGCACCAGCGGGAGCCTCCAATCGTAAGGGAATCCCTGCTAAACAAAAAAGAGATGTGAAGATGAAGCGCCCATTTTTTCCTCAGCAACGGAAGCAGCGGAGAACTCAACGTTGTGGATACTGCAAGAGACCAGGACACCTTCAGAGAGATTGCCGCAGCGCTAAAGAGCAGTGCCTGATTTGTGGATCCAACGAGTATCTTATCAATGGTTGCCCTCGAAGGAAAGAGCTACAAGGAGGAGATTCGTCAACACCTTCCACATCTACTTGAGCGACTTGGTTATTTCGTAGTTCGAGTTCGAGGATGATATGGACCCAGCACCAGAATCAGACTTGTCTTACGAGATTGCAGAGATAGATATCAACGAAGAATTTTCACCTTTTCTGCTTTCAATAAAAATACTGTCACCCTTTAGTAAATGTTTCCTTTCGTTAAAAATCTTGTATCCGTTGAACTTCTTAGTTTGAATGCAATAAAATTATGAGTTGTGATTTATGTATCGTCCCCTTGCCACTCATTTTCCTTATACTGCTTACTGCATCATCATTCAGAATTTTGATTTTCAGTCCTTACCTACCGTATATTTTCCATATGCTCCACATCTTTGGTTATTTTCCTTGTGTGTTCCACTATCTGATCATGACTCCCTCTTTTCAGGCCATGGCCAATCCCGGGGCAGCGCCGCCTGTTGGGATTCCCTTTCACCTAATCTAGGGTATGGAAGCATCACACATGCCACTTTAAAATTTAGAAAGGTGCAAAGCAAACAAACCATGAATCATAACTAGAATATTTAGGGTAACATACAATTAGCATCACATGCAAATAAAAAAACTATCACTAAGTGAAGAAATTACAACCTTTGTAGACCTCCCTTGGTGACTCATTGGACCTTTGAGAGTATGGAACGGATCGCTAGAGGCCTTCCTCATCCACGATGATCCACCCGAAGTCCCTTCGCGCAAAGCTCCTTACTTTACTTGATTTGTGAAAGAAGTATAGAAAACACCCTACACAAATGGGCTGGATGTGTATAGAATGATGAGGTGGTTTGTATTCTCTATTCAAAACCCTTTCTTTTTTACTATCTCACTCAAATGAAAACTCAAGAGAGAGAGAGGAAGAAGAAGATAATGACAAAACTTGAGCTCAAAGTCTTTTTTGATGAATAATGAGATGAGAATGAATAATCAATATTAAATCATTCTCTCCTCAAACCATGGTTAGTTAATATCTAGATATTTATCATTGAGTTTAAAATCCAAAAGAGAATCAACTCATGGTTAAAAGTTAGGTCAAGTGAGGTCAAGTGAGGATAAATATCAACCATGAGTGAATTATCTTTTCTTTAACTCAAAATAAATAAACATATACATATTAACTACAATGTGAGTCTTGCATTGCCACCATTTGTGTATCATCAACCATGATACACATCCATGTATGTATGTATGTGTCCATGCACATCAACATGTGCACACATGCATGCATAATCAAATATAAAGAAAATGGTTTAATAAAGAATTAAACTAAAAGTCAAATATTAAATCAACACTTGATTTAACAAACCGGTCATATCACATACGACCCGACTAATAGAAAAACGCCTGATTAATATACGATATCACATATGCGCATTTAATCGGGTCCCCACGCATATCTCATATGCACACCACATCTTTTCGCCTGAGCTAGGAAACTCCTGTGTGGGACTCTAAGACTCGTCAATACGCTGGCAGTAGGTGATGATCACATCAAACACCCACAAGCCGCAAGCGGCCAGCTAAACGTAACGGCCACCCGGGTATTTATCGATCAGAAGAAAACCAGCGAAGCTGTCAAAACTCCTGTCGAGCCAACTACTAACACTTACCGTACAGGCCGGTCTTTTCATCAGATATGCTGCATATCCAGTCTAGGGGTGGTAAACGTCAGACCCCAGTAACCGATAAGTCATGTCGATGTGAGGCTCATAACTGGTCGAGAAACTACTGATAACACTTACCAGTAGATCTCCATAGCAGCCCTGGCCAAGGACTTCCAGTTATAGCCAATCGAACACAGCGCAACATCAACCCCCAATACCGGGAGAGACGAAACCCCTCCTATCGCTCATTGCCTCTATGTGATTCGGGACTGTACCCAAAAGCCACCGTTTTGCACGTTCTCATGAACGTGGTAAGGTGGAAATCAAAGCACAGTAAGAATCATACAAGACTCTATGACGATCTCGGGTCTACAGACTAATCTGTACCAGTGTCACCAGAGAAGTGCTATCTGACGATAGGTATAATACCATCTAGGAGTTCTCGGCGAGTCCGTTCAATGTACCCAGTCTCCACTGAGCACCCGTACACCATCTTTGATGTCAAACACCGATGGATATGGGATCATCCATCACCCATCATATGGGTCAAGATGCGTATACGCTAGTCTACACTGGAGTATCGATGCCCTGTCTCGATACTCTCTCGACTAGGAATAGTTATAGGATGTACTCTTGGACTACCCTGGCCCCACTAGTATGATCTACATCATAGACCTAGTAGTCGAGTACATATCCTAAGGGCTTTATCAATATGTGAGAGCAAAACAGTAAACCAATACAAGTCAACATGTTTAGATAAAGTGAAACCAGATATCATACTATCATATCGAGGAAGAAAGTCCCCTCTATATATATCCAAGCATCCACTATAATATACATCATATGTACAACAATGGCCTCTAGGGCATATATACAACTAACAATCTCCCACTTGCACTAAGGCCAGTTGTTGTAGTATCTCATACCCAACATCCCGAAGAGTCTCTCAAAGTGTATCTGGGGTATGGCCTTCGTGAGTGGATCCACAGTGTTGTCCTTCGTGTCAACTCTCCTGACCTCGATCTCGCGGTGATCAACTATCTCCCGGATCAGGTGATACCGCCTCAAAATATGTCTGGATTTCTGATGGGATCTGGGTTCCTTGGCCAAAGCCACTGCTCCATTGTTATCACAATACAAAGGTATTGGATGCACAATGGACGGAGCCACACCAAGTTCAGTATCCAGACAGCCTCTTTGGCAGCATCGTTGGCAGCGATGTATTCGGCCTCCATTGTCGAGTTTGCCACGGTTTCTTGCTTGGAACTTTTCCAACAAACCGCCCTTCCATTTAGGATAAAGACAAATCCCGAGTGCGACTTAGAGTCGTCCTTATCACTTTGGAAGCTCGAATCGGTAAAGGACTCCACCTGGAGTTCTCCGTTACCTTACACCAAGAACATCTCCTTAGTCCTTCTCAAGTACTTGAGAATGTTCTTTACAGCTGTCCAGTGACTCTCTCCTGGATCTGCTTGATACCTACTCACTACACTTAGTGAGTATGCTATATCGGGTCTGGTACATAGCATCGCGTACATGATAGAGCCTACTGCCAAAGCATAGGGTATCCCTTGCATGCGAGCTCTCTCCAAATCAGTCTTAAGAGACATCTCTTTGGAGAGAGTGAGTCCAGAGATAGTGGGTAAGTTCCTACGCTTGGATTCTTCCATACTAAACCTCTTTAGTATGGTGTCAATGTACTTGAATTGGGATAATCCCAGTATCCTCTTAGATCTATCTCTATAGATCCTAATACCTAAAATGCAGGAGGCATCACCTAGATCTTTCATTGAGAATCCATGTGATAAGAAGATCTTGACCGAGTGCTGCATAGGAACATCATTTCCTATCAAGAGTATGTCATCCACGTACAATACGAGGAAGACAACCTTGCTCTCTGCAACCTTCTTGTAAATACAAGGTTCATCTACGTTTTTGATGAAGTCAAACTCTTTGACTACAACATCAAAACAAATGTTCCAACTCCGTGATGCCTGCTTTAACCCGTAGATGGATTTAAGCATCTTGCACACCTTTCCGCTGCTCCCACTATCTACGAAGCCCTCTTGGCTGAGTCATGTACACGCACTCCTCTAAATCACCATTTAGAAAGGCGGTCTTAACATCCATCTGCCAGATTTCGTAGTCATGGTATGCAGCAATGGCAAGTAGGACCCGGATGGACTTAAGCATAGCCACTGGAGAAAAGGTTTCGTCATAATCCACACCTGGTCGTTGACGAAAACCCTTTGCAACAAGTCTAGCTTTGAAAGTCTCAACTTTTCCATCTACACCAAGTTTCTTCTTAAAAATCCATTTGCTCCCAATAGGTTTTACCCCTTCAGGAGCAACTTCCAAAGTCCATACTTTGTTGGTGTACATGGATTCTATCTCAGATCGCATTGCATCCAGCCATTTCACAGAGTCCCCACTCGTGATGGCCTGCTCGAAGCTAGTCGGGTTATCATCTTCCATGATGCAATCCTTACTCCCACCATCAATGAGAAAACTGTAGTATCTCTCAGGTAGATGAGGAACCCTACTAGATTGGCTGAGCGGCTGAAGTTCGTCGGGAACTACTGAATCCTCTGGTTCCACTGAATCTTCAGTTGCAGTTTGTGGGCGGGAACTTCTTCCAGCTCTACCTCTTCGCCACTAATTTCTTTTGTAAGAAATTCCTTTTCTAAAAAGGTGGCATGTTGAGCAACAAACACCTTTTGTTTCTCACCGTGGTAGAAAGTATATCCATATGAATTCTTTGGATATCCCACAAACTTGCAAAGAACTGATCGTGCCTCGAGTTTGTCCGGATTTTGCCTTTTGACATAGGCCGGACAACCCCATATCTTAACACGTTTAAGATATGCTCTCTTCCCACTCCATATCTCATATGGTGTGGTAGGTACAGATTTAGATGGAACTTGATTCAATAGGTATGCTGCTGTCTCCAGCGCATTACCCCAAAAAGAAATAGGCAACTCAGCGGTGCTCATCATTGAGCTCACCATATCTAATAGGGTGCGATTCCTCCGCTCCGATACACCGTTGTGCTGTGGTGTATATGGAGGAGTAAGCTGAGAGAGAATTCCGTTCTCTTTTAGATAGTCCAGGAACTCATTTCTCAAGTATTCTCCTCCTCGATCAGATCGAAGGATCTTAATACTTTTACCCATTTGGTTCTCGACTTAATGTTTATATTCTCTGAATTTCTCAAAAGCTTCAGACTTGTGTTTCAGCAGGAACACATGTCCGTATCTTAAGAGATCGTCAGTGAATATAATGAAGTAGGAAGAACCATTCCTGACACGTGTAGACATAGGACTGCATACATCACTATGTATCAGTTCCAAGAGTTCCGTAACTCTTTCTCCGTGTCCACTAAATGGAGTTTTGGTCATTTTGCCTTTGAGACATGACTGAAAAGTGTCATAAGATGAAAATTCGAACGGATTCAAATATCCATCCTTATGTAACTTAGCTAGTCGTGTCGCATTGCTATGACCTAGTTTACAACGCCACAAGAAGAATTCGTTCATTTCTGAACTCTTCCTCTTGTGTGTGTTCTGTACATTAAGGACCGTAGTTTGGTTTAGAACGTATATGCCATTATTTAACGAGCCCGATCCAATCAACTTTTGGTTCAGGAAGATGATCATAATATTATCATGTACTATAAAATTATATCCTTCTTTACTTAATAAAGAAACTGATATAAGATTGCATATCAGGGTCGGAATGTAATGGCATTCGTTCAGAATCAATGTATTACCATTTGGTAACACAAGGTGATATTCGCTAACAGCCTTGGCTGCAACATTTGCACCATTCCCTACTCTTATAGAATGATCACCTTCTCCCAGTTCTCTACCTTTACGTAGCCCATGTAACATATTACATATATGGGATCCCGATCCGGTATCTAATACCCAGGACGTAGAGTGAACTGAGAAACAATTCTCGATAACTAACACACCCGAAGAAGATGCATCATCATGCTTGTCCTTCGTTTGGGCGGCATGGGTATACGGATATTTCCCTATTTTCTGCTCAGTCTTATAACAATTATAAGAAAGAACTGGACCAACGTTCCCCTGCTCAGTATAATAAGCGGGTTCGGTCGATACATCCATATTATTATATTGATTAAGGCCTGATATGGTCGCTATCTGGAGAGATAGAGAGAAAAAAACACTTTAGCATATGCTCTTGCAAGATTATATTGGTTATTATCTTATCTAATCAGGATGGCTCCCACTGGTTTTTATCAAATCTTCCTTAAAACCCTAAAAGGTAAGACTAGACGGGATTAATTACACCTTACAAGTTCGTCAATCTTTCAGCCAGGTCAGTGTTGGTACTTTGAGAGAGGTTCCCCGTGCTTTCGCACGGACCTAATTAAAATAAATCTCATTTTCCCAGAGGCATAACCCCGTTAACACCTTTCTAGACACCTACTTGATCTGCTAATTGTCATGTGTAAAACTCTCCCAGGAGTAACTCTTACTCGTAGTGGGTATCAGGATCCAACTATCTCATAGAAGGTATGCAATCTCATTGCAAATTTCAACACTTGAAATTCCTGATAATGTTTTGCCCCTATGACCTTGACAAGGTCAACAAACCATAAATCGCAAGTCAAGTTCAACCCGTCATTTCCTGATTGAATTAAACCCACCCGTATGACCCTTGATAAGGTCAACAAGGCCGTACAACTACCCTAATCTAATCACATCTCATGCTTTAGTAGATAAACACTAATTAGCTACCGTACACCACGCCTTGACAAGGTCAACAAACGCAGCACGAATACCAAGTAGGACTTATCTGAAAAAACGGAGGGCTACGACAGGTTTTTCAGAAAACCTTTTGCGTAATGAACTTGATATCATTGTAGAAAAAAGTGATTTTGAAAAGGAGTGATTTTTAGGCTTTTTTTAGTTTTGCTAAAGAGGCCACTCTCGGTGAAGAGATCTTGGCTCTTTCCTTATCGAATAAGGTGCAGGATATTTCACAAATACCACTATGCAAAGCAAGAACTATAGAAGCAGTCAAAAACAAAACCGAATGAGTTGTGGCATCTTCTAGTTTCGCTAAAGAGGTCACTCCCGGTGAAGAGATCTCGGCTCTTTCCTTATCGAATAAAGTGCAGGATATTTCACAAATACTACTATGTAAAGAAAGAACTATAGAAGCATTCAAAAACAAAACCGAATAAGTTGTAGCATCTGCTAGTTTCTCTAAAGAGGTCACTCCAGGTGAAGGGATCTCGGCTCTTTCCTTATCGAATAAGATGCTGGATATTCTACAAGGAATACCTCTATGCAAAGCAAAAATTAGAGCTACCCTTTTTATAAAATTTGATTTTACAATATCTTTTAGGTTTTCTTTTCTTTCATTAATCTCATTAATGAATCCCATCATTTATGCTTCCTAAGCATCACAGAATAAACGAAAATACAACGTACGCTTATGCCATCCGCATTCGCCACAGTGTCCCGTTATGAACCGTTAGGTTACTTAACTAACGGCATACCGGGACGGGACTAGCGCGGGTGTAAAACATAAGCAACGTTTATTATATATCATATATATAAAATAATAAAGCATTCGTCTCAGGTGTATAAAATGATCACATCACAGTATATCAGCAGCAGAAGAAACATATGAAATATTGGATATACTAGGAAGTCCGTGTTTTATTTTGAGCCTTTATAAAACACGGATTCCACGGTCGTGATGAATAGCCAAGCCCACATACCTAGACCCCTACGAGAGCGGCAAGTGATCCTGCCAATTCTAGAGTTTAGGAGACCCGGTCTCGACTCCTCGAGATGGCTTCCCACTGAACCCTAGAACCCGGTCACTTATGCTCTCCTCCTTGGGTCTATCCTAATGCGGAAAAGTAAATAATATACAATGGTGATATCATCCTCAACCCGGAAGTGCCCCAATAAAAGAATATTACATACAATGAATTTTACATGAATGAAAATAAAAACTCTCATCTCACATAAACCCCCGGCTATTCAATCGCGAAAATCCTGCACATCATATCTCAGCAACACATAATATCATATATCATCAACGTAAGTAAGCATGCGTATCCTGATTGTCGTTGATGTATAGCAACGAAGCTGGTGATACACCACATACTACACTTACGGCCGCAGAAAAGAAAAGTGAAAAACTACAACATTTGGAATCCACAATCACCGTAGATATCGTAAACCCGAAATATCACATATTACGGATTTCATGCCTAATAATGTGAATTCCACATATTGTATCACATTCAGATATATCAAGACGATGTTTAACGTTTCGATCGATTCAACATACACCCACAAATTACCCCGAGAGCTCAACACTTGAGCAAAGTCAAAATACTCAAAAACCGTGCCACAGTGTTTATGGACCATCCGTAGAAGGGGTTAACCAATGCCTCACCTATGGCACCATGAAACTACGGCAAACCCTAGGGTTTGATCGCGGTTCCGTGGGCATAGAATCGAGTTAAGGTTATTATATTCTTCTAGAGGGGCCATAGGGATACTTGCACGATTTTACGAATACAATCAACTAGGGAAAATTACAACACTTGGAAATTTTAGCGGGGTACAAAATGCGGTGTTCGAAGTTCGTTCGAACGGCTAAACATTGTCATGGTTACCCGTACAGTGTTAAAATATACGACTACGAAATAGCTCCGAATTAGCCCCTAACCAAATTATCACCACATGAAAATATAGACTAAACAAACAATACCTGAAACCCCAAATCCTACAGAGCAGACCACAGTAGAAATACGAAGCAGTTTGGGGCTAGGATGGCCGAGCAGGCCGGCCATATGGCCAATGTGCTCGGTTTTCTTGAGGTGGAAATGCCCCGTATTTCACCAGTGTTCTCAGTACATCTCATACTAACTTCTGCAGTTGCTTAAAAATTTTTTTAACGACTTTTTACAAAATTTCCAGAGAGCAATATCAAGGGTTTCAAACATCGTATTTTCGGAGTCGATTTCATTTTCGCAATTGTTTTAACATCGTGTCTAAAATTCTAGCTTGGATTTGATACCATTGTTGGGTTTCCCTTGCACCTAATCTAGGGTATGGAAGTATCACACATGCCACTTTAAAATTTAGAAAGGTGCAAAGCAAACAAACCATGAATCATAACTAGAATATTTAGGGTAACATACAATTTGCATCACATGCAAATAAAAAAACTATCACTAAGTGAAGAAATTACAACCTTTGTAGACCACCTTTGGTGACTCCTTGGACCTTTGAGAGTATGGAACGGATTGCTAGAGGCCTTTCTCGTCCACGATGATCTACCCGAGGTCCTTTTGCCCAAAGCTCCTTGCTTTACTTGATTTGTGAAAGTAGTATAGCAAATACCCTACACAAATGGGATAGATGTGTGTAGAATGATGAGGTGGTTTGTATTCTCTATTCAAAACTCTTTCTTTTTTACTATCTCACTCAAATGAAAACTCAAGAGAGAGAGGAAGAAGAAGATAATGGTAAAACTTGAGCTCAAAGTCTTTTTTGATGAATAATGAGATGAGAATGAATAATCAATATTAAATCATTCTCTCCTCAAACCATGGTTAGTTAATATCTAGATATTTATCATTGAGTTTAAAAGCCAAAAGAGAATTAACTCATGGTTAAAAGTTAGGTCAAGTGAGGATAAATATCAACCATGTGTGAATTATCTTTTCTTTAACTCAAAATAAATAAACATATACATATTAACTACAATGTGAGTCTTGCATTGCCACCATTTGTGTATCATCAACCATGATACACATCCATGTATGTATGTATGTGTCCATGCACATCAACATGTGCACACATGCATGCATACATCAAATATAAAGAAAAGGGTTTAATAAAGAATTAAACTAAAAGTCAAATATTAAATCAACACTTGATTTAACAAACCGGTCATATCACATACGACCCGACCAATAGAAAAACGCCTGATTAATATACGATATCACATATGCGCATTTAATCGGGTCCCCACGCATATCTCATATGCACACCACATCTTTTCGCCTGAGCTAGGAAACTCCTGTGTGGGACTCTAAGACTCGTCAATACGCTGGCAGTAGGTGATGATCACATCAAACACCCACAAGCCGCAAGCGGCCAGCTAAACGTAACGGCCACCCGGGTATTTATCGATCAGAAGAAAACCAGCGAAGCTGTCAAAACTCCTGTCGAGCCAACTACTAACACTTACCGTATAGGCCGGTCTTTTCATCAGATATGCTGCATATCCAGTCTAGGGGTGGTAAACGTCAGACCCCAGTAACCGATAAGTCATGTCGATGTGAGGCTCATAACGGGTCGAGAAACTACTGATAACACTTACCAGTAGATCTCCATAGCAGCCCTGGCCAAGGACTTCCAGTTATAGCCAATCGAACACAGCGCAACATCAACCCCCAATACCGGGAGAGACGAAACCCCTCCTATCGCTCATTGCCTCTATGTGATTCGGGACTGTACCCAAAAGCCACCGTTTTGCACGTTCTCATGAACGTGGTAAGGTGGAAATCAAAGCACAGTAAGAATCATACAAGACTCTATGACGATCTCGGGTCTACAGACTAACCTGTACCAGTGTCACCAGAGAAGTGCTATCTGACGATAGGTATAATACCATCTAGGAGTTCTCGGCGAGTCCGTTCAATGTACCCAGTCTCCACTGAGCACCCGTACACCATCTTTGATGTCAAACACCGATGGATATGGGATCATCCATCACCCATCATATGGGTCAAGATGCGTATACGCTAGTCTACACTGGAGTATCGATGCCCTGTCTCGATACTCTCTCGACTAGGAATAGTTATAGGATGTACTCTTGGACTACCCTGGCCCCACTAGTATGATCTACATCATAGACCTAGTAGTCGAGTACATATCCTAAGGGCTTTATCAATATGTGAGAGCAAAACAGTAAACCAATACAAGTCAACATGTTTAGATAAAGTGAAACCAGATATCATACTATCATATCGAGGAAGAAAGTCCCCTCTATATATATCCAAGCATCCACTATAATATACATCATATGTACAACAATGGCCTCTAGGGCATATATACAACTAACAATCTCTCACTTGCACTAAGGCCAGTTGTTGTAGTATCTCATACCCAACATCCCGAAGAGTCTCTCAAAGTGTATCTGGGGTATGGCCTTCGTGAGTGGATCCGCAGTGTTGTCCTTCGTGTCAACTCTCCTGACCTCGATCTCGCGGTGATCAACTATCTCCCGGATCAGGTGATACCGCCTCAGAATATGTCTGGATTTCTGATGGGATCTGGGTTCCTTGGCCAAAGCCACTGCTCCATTGTTATCACAATACAAAGGTATTGGATGCACAATGGACGGAACCACACCAAGTTCAGTATCCAGACAGCCTCTTTGGCAGCATCGTTGGCAGCGATGTATTCGGCCTCCATTGTCGAGTTTGCCACGGTTTCTTGCTTGGAACTTTTCCAACAAACCGCCCTTCCATTTAGGATAAAGACAAATCCCGAGTGCGACTTAGAGTCGTCCTTATCACTTTGGAAGCTCGAATCGGTAAAGGACTCCACCTGGAGTTCTCCGTTACCTTACACCAAGAACATCTCCTTAGTCCTTCTCAAGTACTTGAGAATGTTCTTTACAGCTGTCCAGTGACTCTCTCCTGGATCTGCTTGATACCTACTCACTACACTTAGTGAGTATGCTATATCGGGTCTGGTACATAGCATCGCGTACATGATAGAGCCTACTGCCAAAGCATAGGGTATCCCTTGCATGCGAGCTCTCTCCAAATCAGTCTTAAGAGACATCTCTTTGGAGAGAGTGAGTCCAGAGATAGTGGGTAAGTTCCTACGCTTGGATTCTTCCATACTAAACCTCTTTAGTATGGTGTCAATGTACCTGAATTGGGATAATCCCAGTATCCTCTTAGATCTATCTCTATAGATCCTAATACCTAAAATGCAGGAGGCATCACCTAGATCTTTCATTGAGAATCCATGTGATAAGAAGAGCTTGACCGAGTGCTGCATAGGAACATCATTTCCTATCAAGAGTATGTCATCCACGTACAATACGAGGAAGACAACCTTGCTCTCTGCAACCTTCTTGTAAATACAAGGTTCATCTACGTTTTTGATGAAGTCAAACTCTTTGACTACAACATCAAAACAAATGTTCCAACTCCGTGATGCCTGCTTTAACCCGTAGATGGATTTAAGCATCTTACACACCTTTCCGCTGCTCCCACTATCTACGAAGCCCTCTTGGCTGAGTCATGTACACGCACTCCTCTAAATCACCATTTAGAAAGGCGGTCTTAACATCCATCTGCCAGATTTCGTAGTCATGGTATGCAGCAATGGCAAGTAGGACCCGGATGGACTTAAGCATAGCCACTGGAGAAAAGGTTTCGTCATAATCCACACCTGGTCGTTGACGAAAACCCTTTGCAACAAGTCTAGCTTTGAAAGTCTCAACTTTTCCATCTACACCAAGTTTCTTCTTAAAAATCCATTTGCTCCCAATAGGTTTTACCCCTTCAGGAGCAACTTCCAAAGTCCATACTTTGTTGGTGTACATGGATTCTATCTCAGATCGCATTGCATCCAGCCATTTCACAGAGTCCCCACTCGTGATGGCCTGCTCGAAGCTAGTCGGGTCATTATCTTCCATGATGCAATCCTTGCTCCCACCATCAATGAGAAAACTGTAGTATCTCTCAGGTAGATGAGGAACCCTACTAGATTGGCTGAGCGGCTGAAGTTCGTCGGGAACTACTGAATCCTCTGGTTCCACTGAATCTTCAGTTGCAGTTTGTGGGCGGGAACTTCTTCCAGCTCTACCTCTTCGCCACTAATTTCTTTTGTAAGAAATTCCTTTTCTAAAAAGGTGGCATGTTGAGCAACAAACACCTTTTGTTTCTCACCGTGGTAGAAAATATATCCATATGAATTCTTTGGATATCCCACAAACTTGCAAAGAACTGATCGTGCCTCGAGTTTGTCCGGATTTTGCCTTTTGACATAGGCCGGACAACCCCATATCTTAACACGTTTAAGATATGCTCTCTTCCCACTCCATATCTCATATGGTGTGGTAGGTACAGATTTAGATGGAACTTGATTCAATAGGTATGCTGCTGTCTCCAGCGCATTACCCCAAAAAGAAATAGGCAACTCAGCGGTGCTCATCATTGAGCTCACCATATCTAATAGGGTGCGATTCCTCCGCTCCGATACACCGTTGTGCTGTGGTGTATATGGAGGAGTAAGCTGAGAGAGAATTCCGTTCTCTTTTAGATAGTCCAGGAACTCATTTCTCAAGTATTCTCCTTCTCGATCAGATCGAAGGATCTTAATACTTTTACCCATTTGGTTCTCGACTTCGTGTTTATATTCTCTGAATTTCTCAAAAGCTTCAGACTTGTGTTTCAGCAGGAACACATGTCCGTATCTTAAGAGATCGTCAGTGAATATAATGAAGTAGGAAGAACCATTCCTGACACGTGTAGACATAGGGCTGCATACATCACTATGAATCAGTTCCAAGAGTTCCGTAACTCTTTCTCCGTGTCCACTAAATGGAGTTTTGGTCATTTTGCCTTTGAGACATGACTGAAAAGTGTCATAAGATGAAAATTCGAACGGATTCAAATATCCATCCTTATGTAACTTAGCTAGTCGTGTCGCATTGCTATGACCTAGTTTACAACGCCACAAGAAGAATTCGTTCATTTCTGAACTCTTCCTCTTGTGTGTGTTCTGTACATTAAGGACCGTAGTTTGGTTTAGAACGTATATGCCATTATTTAACGAGCCCGATCCAATCAACTTTTGGTTCAGGAAGATGATCATAATATTATCATGTACTATAAAATTATATCCTTCTTTACTTAATAAAGAAACTGATATAAGATTGCATATCAGGGTCGGAATGTAATGGCATTCGTTCAGAATCAATGTATTACCATTTGGTAACACAAGGTGATATTCGCTAACAGCCTTGGCTGCAACATTTGCACCATTCCCTACTCTTATAGAATGATCACCTTCTCCCAGTTCTCTATCTTTACGTAGCCCATGTAACATATTACATATATGGGATCCCGATCCGGTATCTAATACCCAGGACGTAGAGTGAACTGAGAAACAATTCTCGATAACTAACACACCCGAAGAAGATGCATCATCATGCTTGTCCTTCGTTTGGGCGGCATGGGTATACGGATATTTCCCTATTTCCTGCTCAGTCTTATAACAATTATAAGAAAGAACTGGACCAACGTTCCCCTGCTCAGTATAATAAGCGGGTTCGGTCGATACATCCATATTATTATATTGATTAAGGCCTGATATGGTCACTATCTGGAGAGATAGAGAGAAGAAAACACTTTAGCATATGCTCTTGCAAGATTATATTGGTTATTATCTTATCTAATCAGGATGGCTCCCACTGGTTTTTATCAAATCTTCCTTAAAACCCTAAAAGGTAAGACTAGACGGGATTAATTACACCTTACAAGTTCGTCAATCTTTCAGCCAGGTCAGTGTTGGTACTTTGAGAGAGGTTCCCCGTGCTTTCGCACGGACCTAATTAAAATAAATCTCATTTTCCCAGAGGCATAACCCCGTTAACACCTTTCTAGACACCTACTTGATCGGCTAATTGTCATGTGTAAAACTCTCCCAGGAGTAACTCTTACTCGCAGTGGGTATCAGGATCCAACTATCTCATAGAAGGTATGCAATCTCATTGCAAATTTCAACACTTGAAATTCCTGATAATGTTTTGCCCCTATGACCTTGACAAGGTCAACAAACCATAAATCGCAAGTCAAGTTCAACCCGTCATTTCCTGATTGAATTAAACCCACCCGTATGACCCTTGATAAGGTCAACAAGGCCGTACAACTACCCTAATCTAATCACATCTCATGCTTTAGTAGATAAACACTAATTAGCTACCGTGCACCACGCCTTGACAAGGTCAACAAACGCAGCACGAATACCAAGTAGGACTTATCTGAAAAAACGGAGGGCTACGACAGGTTTTTCAGAAAACCTTTTGCGTAATGAACTTGATATCATTGTAGAAAAAAGTGATTTTGAAAAGGAGTGATTTTTAGGCTTTTTTTAGTTTTGCTAAAGAGGCCACTCCCGGTGAAGAGATCTTGGCTCTTTCCTTATCGAATAAGGTGCAGGATATTTCACAAATACCACTATGCAAAGCAAGAACTATAGAAGCAGTCAAAAACAAAACCGAATGAGTTGTGGCATCTTCTAGTTTCGCTAAAGAGGTCACTCCCGGTGAAGAGATCTCGGCTCTTTCCTTATCGAATAAGGTGCAGGATATTTCACAAATACTACTATGTAAAGAAAGAACTATAGAAGCATTCAAAAACAAAACCGAATAAGTTGTAGCATCTGCTAGTTTCTCTAAAGAGGTCACTCCCGGTGAAGGGATCTCGGCTCTTTCCTTATCGAATAAGATGCTGGATATTCTACTAGGAATACCTCTATGCAAAGCAAAAATTAGAGCTACCCTTTTTATAAAATTTGATTTTACAATATCTTTTAGGTTTTCTTTTCTTTCATTAATCTCATTAATGAATCCTATCATTTATGCTTCCTAAGCATCACAGAATAAACGAAAATACAACGTACGCTTATGCCATCCGCATTCGCCACAGTGTCCCGTTATGAACCGTTAGGTTACTTAACTAACGGTATACCGGGACGGGACTAGCGCGGGTGTAAAACATAAGCAACGTTTATTATATATCATATATATAAAATAATAAAGCATTCGTCTCAGGTGTATAAAATGATCACATCACAGTATATCAGCAGCAGAAGAAACATATGAAATATTGGATATACTAGGAAGTCCGTGTTTTATTTTGAGCCTTTATAAAACACGGATTCCACGGTCGTGATGAATAGCCAAGCCCACACACCTAGACCCCTACGAGAGCGGCAAGTGATCCTGCCAATTCTAGAGTTTAGGAGACCCGGTCTCGACTCCTCAAGATGGCTTCCCACTGAACCCTAGAACCCGGTCACTTGTGCTCTCCTCCTTGGGTATATCCTAATGCGGAAAAGTAAATAATATACAATGGTGATATCATCCTCAACCCGGAAGTGCCCCAATAAAAGAATATTACATACAATGAATTTTACATGAATGAAAATAAAAACTCTCATCTCACATAAACCCCCGGCTATTCAATCGCGAAAATCCTGCACATCATATCTCAGCAACACATAATATCATATATCATCAACGTAAGTAAGCATGCGTATCCTGATTGTCGTTGATGTATAGCAACGAAGCTGGTGATACACCACATACTACACTTACGGCCGCAGAAAAGAAAAGTGAAAAACTACAACATTTGGAATCCACAATCACCTTAGACATCGTAAACCCGAAATATCACATATTACAGATTTCATGCCTAATAATGTGAATTCCACATATTGTATCACATTCAGATATATCAAGACGATGTTTAACGTTTCGATCGATTCAACATACACCCACAAATTACCCCGAGAGCTCAACACTTGAGCAAAGTCAAAATACTCAAAAACCGTGCCACAGTGTTTATGGACCATCCGTAGAAGGGGTTAACCAATGCCTCACCTATGGCACCATGAAACTACGGCAAACCCTAGGGTTTGATCGCGGTTCCGTGGGCATAGAATCGAGTTAAGGTTATTATATTGTTCTAGAGGGGCCATAGGGATACTTGCACGATTTTACGAATACAATCAACTAGGAAAAATTACAACACTTGGAAATTTTAGCGGGGTACAAAATGCGGTGTTCGAAGTTCGTTCGAACGGCTAAACATTGTCATGGTTACCCGTACAGTGTTAAAATATACGACTACGAAATAGCTCCGAATTAGCCCCTAACCAAATTATCACCACATGAAAATATAGACTAAACAAACAATACCTGAAACCCCAAATCCTACAGAGCAGACCACAGTAGAAATACGAAGCAGTTTGGGGCTAGGATGGCCGAGCAGGCCGGCCATATGGCCAATGTGCTCGGTTTTCTTGAGGTGGAAATGCCCCGTATTTCACCAGTGTTCTCAGTACATCTCATACTAACTTCTGCAGTTGCTTAAAAATTTTTTTAACGACTTTTTACAAAATTTCCAGAGAGCAATATCAAGGGTTTCAAACATCGTATTTTCGGAGTCGATTTCATTTTCGCAATTGTTTTAACATCGTGTCTAAAATTCTAGCTTGGATTTGATACCATTGTTGGGTTTCCCTTGCACCTAATCTAGGGTATGGAAGTATCACACATGCCACTTTAAAATTTAGAAAGGTGCAAAGCAAACAAACCATGAATCATAACTAGAATATTTAGGGTAACATACAATTTGCATCACATGCAAATAAAAAAACTATCACTAAGTGAAGAAATTACAACCTTTGTAGACCACCTTTGGTGACTTCTTGGACCTTTGAGAGTATGGAACGGATTGCTAGAGGCCTTTCTCGTCCACGATGATCTACCCGAGGTCCTTTTACCCAATGCTCCTTGCTTTACTTGATTTGTGAAAGTAGTATAGCAAATACCCTACACAAATGGGCTAGATGTGTGTAGAATGATGAGGTGGTTTGTATTCTCTATTCAAAACTCTTTCTTTTTTACTATCTCACTCAAATGAAAACTCAAGAGAGAGAGGAAGAAGAAGATAATGGTAAAACTTGAGCTCAAAGTCTTTTTTGATGAATAATGAGATGAGAATGAATAATCAATATTAAATCATTCTCTCCTCAAACCATGGTTAGTTAATATCTAGATATTTATCATTGAGTTTAAAAGCCAAAAGAGAATTAACTCATGGTTAAAAGTTAGGTCAAGTGAGGATAAATATCAACCATGTGTGAATTATCTTTTCTTTAACTCAAAATAAATAAACATATACATATTAACTACAATGTGAGTCTTGCATTGCCACCATTTGTGTATCATCAACCATGATACACATCCATGTATGTATGTATGTGTCCATGCACATCAACATGTGCACACATGCATGCATACATCAAATATAAAGAAAAGGGTTTAATAAAGAATTAAAATAAAAGTCAAATGTTAAATCAACACTTGATTTAACAAACCGGTCATATCACATACGACCCGACCAATAGGAAAACGCCCGATTAATATACGATATCACATATGCGCATTTAATCGGGTCCCCGCGCATATCTCATATGCACACCACATCTTTTCGCCTGAGCTAGAAAACACCTGTGTGGGACTCTAAGACTCGTCAATACGCCGGCATTAGGTGATGATCACATCAAACACCCACAAGCCGCAAGCGGTCAGCTAAACGTAACTGCCACCCGGGTATTGATCGATCAGAAGAAAACCAGCGAAGCTGTCAAAACTCCCGTCGATCCAACTAGTAACACTTACCGTACAGTCCGGTCTCTTCGTCAGATATGCTGCATATCCATTCTAGGGGTGGTAAACGTCAGACCCCAGTAACCGATAAGTCATGTCGATGTGAGGCTGATTACGGGTCGAGAAACTACTGATAACACTTACCAGTAGATCTCCATAGCAGCCCTGGCCAAGGACTTCCAGTTATAGCCAATCGAACACAGCGCAACATCAACCCCCAATACCGGGAGAGACGAAACCCCTCCTATCGCTCATTGCCTCCATGTGATTCGGGACTGTACCCAAAAGCCACCGTTTTGCATGTTCTCATGAATGTGGTAAGGTGGAAATCAAAGCACAGTGGGAATCATACAAGTCTCTATGACAATCTCGGGTCTACAAACTAACCTGTACTAGTGTCACCAGAGAACTGCTATCTGACGATAGGTATAATACCATCTAGGAGTTCTCGGCAAGTCTTTTCAGTGTACCCAGTCTCCACTGAGCACCCGTACACCATCTTTGATGTCAAACACCGATGGATATGGGATCGTCCATCGCCCATCATATGGGTCAAGATGCGTATACGCTAGTCTACACTGGAGTATCGATGCCTTGTCTCGATACTCCCTCGACTAGGAACAGTTATAGGATGTACTCTTGGACTACCCTGGTCCCACTAGTATGATCTGCATCATAGTCCTAGTAGTCGAGTACATATCCTAAGGGCTTTATCAACATGTGAGAGCAAGACAGTAAACCAATACTTGTCAACATGTTAAGACAAAGTGAAACCAGATAGTATACTATCATATCGAGCAAGAAAGTCTCCTCTATATATATCCAAGCTCCACTATAATATACATCATATGTACAACAATGGCCTCTAGGGCATATATACAACTAACTCCGCCTATCGATGAGAACACTCGGTCCTGCGTTTCCTTGGACTGCATGCTGGTGAGTTCAGATGATGAGGTCGATGGCTCACAGGTTATTTTCGGCAACAGCGATTCCGAGGACGAGTGAGTCGCAGCCCCAGAGGTCGACATGATCAGCGACTCTGCAGATGAAGAAGAGGACCCCGAAGAGGACCCGATGGAGGAACATCCTGAGGAAGACCCGGTTGAAGAAAATCCAGGAGAGGAAGACCCTGAGGAGAATCCAGAGGAAGAAAATCCTATGGAAGAAGATCCAGAAGAGGTGAATTACATGGAAATAGACTATGATGAAGAGGCTCCAGCCGAGGAAGAAGGACCAGGAGAAAAAGACCCCGTGGGAGAAGAACCCAAAAATGAGTCCCCAGCTGAGGAAGAGTCGGAGAATGAAATCTCGAGTGAGGAGGAATTCGAGGCAGAAGAACCTCCAGTGGCAATCCCTGCGAGGCGCTATGTAAATGGACGCCATTATCTTAGCGTGAGAGCTTACCGTAAGCTGCTGAACTTCTATAATCGCGGTTGACAGGACTTATCTTTGTTTCTTCTAGCCAAATAAAATCTGTGTATAGTTTAGGGCCACTTTTATCTTTCGAGTATGCCTTGTTTGAAAATTTTCTGGAAAAATAAATAATAATAAAGTTATGAGTGCGCAAATTTTTGAGTATTGATTCGCATGATGCATTGACTATTTCCCCCCCAATAAATTTCTTCCCTCCTGAGATTCATTCCTCTTCATCCTTGCACCTTGTAGTAACCTGACCTCAGCCTCTTCAACATTCAGATTAAAGTACCGCACCCCGACCTTTTTGAATGAGCCATACTCCACTGTAATCCATATCCTGGTTAGCCCCTTATACATTATTAATGTTGTTTCTCATTACTATAATTATATTCATTGACGTTTGCTATTCGAAATTTAGTTTCCCTTATCTTGTAGTTATAAAAGAAAAAAAAATTCACGTTATTAACTACTTCCGGTTTACTTATTTTAAATGCTTTACTATTCTTCACATTTTCAATAGCGCAATTATATGTCGCACATACTATTTTGTTTTATTTTCTCTTATTTCGCTATATGGGTTTTCTCAAGTTATTTTAAGTGGCTTGATCGGTATTTTTACTAAAATATTTTTGGCTTTTCGGCAAATCCTTCACTACCGTATATCGGTGTTATGATATCTTTCATTATAAATGTATATATTGTATGTATATAGTTTGTTACTACGAACAGTTATTCCTTGTACTTACTCATGACTTTTTATATCTTACTGTTTATTTTAAATTTCGAGGACGAAATTTTTTATAAGTGGGGTATGCTGTAATACCCAGTTCCATTATAAGTATCTTCTGTAATTTAAATAAATACTTTTCCCAAAATTTCCATTTTAAACTTTTACAATTATTATTTTCCAAAATTTCCTAAGTTTAATTTCAGATTTTAATTTCTTAACCTAAATCTTAAAACCCTAACCTTCAAGTAATAAATTTATTTTCCAAAATTTTCTAACCCAACCCAAGCCCATTCCTTCCCTCTCTCTTTTAAATTCTTTTTCCAACTCAGCCTAGCCCATGAACTTTTCCCTTAGGCCCATCCCCTGCAACCCGACCCGAACCCTCATCCCTCACCCGCTTCTTCCCCTTCTCCTCCTCGTTCTCGTTGCTCCCTTTCCCGCTCATTTCCACTGCCTCGCCTCCGCGTCTCGCGCCCACGTCCGTGCTCGCACCCGCGCCCAAGAGACCCACTCCACCCAGCGACCATGTCCCCGCCTCCCTCAACAACCCCAACGACTCTTCCCCTGCTTTTTTCGCTCACTCCCCCACGACCCCATGCCCACGCCCCAACGGCCGCGCCCGCTTCCCACGACCTCCTCTCAACCCACCGACCCCTCTCTCGTTCTCACTCTTTCACTTGCATCTTCTCGCCCTCCCAACACCACAACCACGACCATCATTATCATCACCTACCTCTTCCCTGCACACCCAAGCCTCCATCGCCTCTTCGTCGGCGAATCCTCACCGTCTCCCCAGTACCCTCGCCTGCATCCCCGACTCCGCCTCGACAACCTCACCTCCTCTTCCACCTCTCCCCGCTCATCTTCCTCACCTCCCCCTGCACACCCACCACGACGACTCCAACCCATAGCCCCGACCTCACCTGCACATCGCCGTCGCCACCTCGCCGCCGCCGACTTCTCCCCTCGTCTCCCTCACACCCTCGACCTCCTCCCCCTCTACTTCCTTTGTCCTCTCCTCTGTGGACCACCGCACGACGAGAACCCCAGCACCCTAGCCTCGCCTGCACCCATCTCGCCGGCTCTACTCCACCGCTCGTCCTCACCACCACCGCTTCACCCTCGTCTTCTTCCCCGACCACCACAACCCGACGCAAGAATCCCCAACCCTTCTGACTTCAGTTCCACCACCACCTCTCCCCTGTAAACTCCCTTGTTTACCCCAATCAGAGCAAAAATCTGTTCAAATTCCAAGGCGGGAGATGAAGCAACGCTTCCGATTTCCCCCAATCAGAGCAAAGCTCTACTTTGAAAATTTAAATTTTAATAAATGAAGCAATGCTTTAGATCCTCTGCGCTGTGCGCAGGACGCCACGTGTCAAAATCAGGCACTCCAGCGCAGAGAGTGCGGCGCTTGAGGCAGTGCGCCCAATCAGAGCAAGGCTCTATTTAAAACAAAATTAAAGGAAGCAACGCTTCAGTTGCGCAAGCACTGCGCTGCGCGACCCGTGTCAGCGCAGTGGCGCAAGCGCAGGCGCGCTGCGCTGTGTGCTGCGCGACACGTGTCAGCGCAGTTGCGCAAACGCAGTTGTGCAAATGCAGTTGCGCTGCGCGACACGTGGCAGCGCAGTTGCGGTTGGGCAGTTGCGCTGCGCTCTGCGCTGCGTGACATGTGTCAAGCGCTGGTGCGTTTGCGCCAAACAGAATTAAAATTCTAGTAAGATCCTTCTGTTCTTGTTAAAACAAGAAAATTGTCTTCTGTAAAACAGAAGCCCTTGGATCAAAGATCCAACGGTGGGGAAAATTCCCCAAATCACTCAGAGAATGATCTCTTTAACAAACTTAACAAATTTATGGGCACTACATAAAGACCCCTAGACCCTAATTCAAAAGACATCAAGATTGAGAACATCAAGAACTTCACAGAGAGAACTTTGAAGGATTATGAGAAGAACTCAAGAACAAAAAAGGTAAAAACCTTTATTCAAGAAGAACTTCTTCTGAATAGATCATTGATCTAAGAACAAGATCAATGATCTTCAATAAAAAAAATATAAATAAATAATAACAGTGCCTTGCACTTTTTTATGAACCATTGGTTCTGGAATCTTAAAGATTCTTTTCTTGAATCCAAAATTGGATCAAGATAATTAAAACAGTGCTTTGCACTTGAAAATCTGCACTGTTGCGCTCCTGGGTTGGCGCAAGCCACCCGAGAGCACCACGTGTCAGCACCAGAACCACTTGCGCTATGCGCTTTTAAGATAGAGCATTGCTCTCTGAAATTGGCGCAACTCACTAGAGCGCGCCACGTGTCAGCAGCGCAACAGCGCAGCGCACTGGCGCAGCGCACTGCACTTGCGTGACACGTGTCACCACCACAAGCGCTTGCGCTCAATAATTAGCGCAAAGCGTCTGACAAGCCACTGTCAGATAATTAATGCACTGCATTATTTACAGAAGGGCCAAGCCCAATTAAAAAATGTCTAACACGCCTAATTAAATGCAATGCATTATTTTAAAAAGGGCAGAGCCCAGACCAAAACAGATGCTCTGCATCACTTATAAAGGGACAGAGCCCAAATCAAAAAGGCCTAGCAAGCCAGAATAAAATGCAGTGTATTATTAAAAAGGGGCAAAGCCCTAGCATAGGCCTAATAGGCCAAAGATAAATAAAAAGGTTGAACATTTCTCAACTGGACTTAGCCCAATCATGGCCGTAAGTCCTCAAATTAAATTGACTGAGCAAGACTGCTCTCCTAAATCAATTTACATCCGGTTCAAGGGTACATTTCCGAACTCCTTTGACACCTTTCGTTGTAATCCTTCAACGACGTCAGAGAGGTGACGAGTCCCGACAACCACACATCGATACGGACTGCAGGGTCCCTAAACTCGTGGACCGAAACATCCTTAAACTAATATTCGTCCCAAAATGGGAATGGTGGACCGAAACGTCCTTAAACTAATATTCATCCCAAAATTGGAATGTTGGACCGAAACGTCCTTAAACTAATATTCGTCCCAAAATGGGAATGTTGGACCGAAATGTCCTTAAACTAATGCTCGTCCCCAAATGGGAATGATGGACCCCTACGTCCCTAAACTGGAACATGGACCACCATGTCCCTAAACTGGAAATCGACCGCAACGTCATTAAACTAAACAATAGAGCCAATTGCTCTCTTGTCGGATCCAAACGATCCCGTTAAGTTGATTTTAGTCTGGAGATTAGGCTAACATATCCTTAACAAAAGTTTAAGTTGATCTTTGCCTCAATATGGCTAACGTATCCTTAAACTAAAACACCAAACCCAAATCTAAGTAAACACGGATTTGGACTAATCCACGTCCTACGGGCGACGGCATCACTTAGTCTCCGTATACAATCTACGGGCAACCACAAACAAAACAAACACACATGACACGAAGTGAACATCTGGAGAAGGAGAAAGTAGCTACCGCGATGCGGCAGCGTAATTAACTGCAGGGGCTTGCGCCTGCAGGGAAGAGCGTCCCCACAATCAAAAACCCCTCAAGCGAGGGGGAATCTGACGAAGTCTGCTACATTGGCCGCATCCGTCTAAACCTCCGATACACGGTGCCATAAATCAACTTAGCATCTTCGGAGAGGTGGGTGGATAAAACCAAATAGCGTCTGCCCCGAATCTCAGGCAAGACGTCCACCGCATCTCCGCCGCGTCATTCGGAGGGGAACAAATTCTGGAACGCCCGGTGGGACCTTTTCCTCTTTCCACTCCACACTTCGTGTGTCGTCTTCGCGAACGAATCGCGGTTTGTTAATGGTTGCCTTTGGGTTGCAAGTTACTAAGATTTGGTCTTTTGCCTGGCGCAGAAATCAAGCATCAATGGCCTCCAACTACTCGAACTGCTCGAAGTGCCAATGCAACCGACGCTCCACCTCACCTGGAGGTGTAGCATATAGGCCTCAAGCAGCCTCCATCCTTACTATGCCTATGGAGCAAGTGACTCAGGCCACCACCGGCCTGTTTTTCGGGACCATGATCCCGTGCCAGTACCCGTACCGAAAGCTTCAAAGAAGTCGGTCTTCGATCGACTTGCTACTCCCACGGCCCCTCTCAACGGGTCGTCCAACTCCTCGGTCTTCACCAGACTCAGCCTGAACTCCAAAGGGTCCGCCAAAAAGCCCATGATACCTGAGAAGGCCATCCCAAAGAAGACGGCTGCTCCCGAAGTCGCTAAGACGGCTTCTCCTGTCAAAAAGTCAGTCTTTTCAAGGCTGACTATTCCGGCTCCTGCCCCTGCTCGAGGATCTGTCTTTAAGAGGCTGACACCGACAGCATCTCATTCAGACAGGGGGCAAGAAGAAGTTGTTTCTGTAGCCGAGCCAGCCCCAACGGCTCGTCATGCTCGACGTCGCCACTGGCGCTGAGTAAGGAAGGCCGGGGGAAACTCCCCCTCAGGGCTAACTCCACCTGCTCCAGTGGTGGAAATTAATGCTGCTGTTCCAACTGGGAACAACTTTGAACTACTAAGGAGGGTACGTAAGAACTCTCCAACTGCTGTGCTAAAAAGATCTCCTCCACCTGCGGAGAGGGTCCCAGAAACGAAGCTGGAGCAGCCCTCTCAGCGGCTATCCTCCAAAATTTATAAAGTCTGGTGGAGGGTTCAAGACTCCGTAATTGACCAAGGTTACTCTCGTCAGCAGAAAAGGGCGAAAGTGCAAGAAGAAAAGAACCGTCAGGACAAACAGCAAAGGACGACCACCACCAGGGTGCCTGCTGCAACGGCCCCCTCAACTTCAACGGCCCATAAGAGAAGGAGGCCGGAGAAAATTCCCACGCCCGCGGCAAATGTCAAAGGCGGCGAGCTTAAACGCCCTAAGTCTGGGGGCATTATAGTCCATACTGTATACATGGCGTCGGGGAAGGAGGACAGCCGTGCATCTATAGGTCATAGACCGCTTACACGGTCAGTGACCAAAGCTCAGGAGCAACAGCAAAAGCTCCAGGAGATGATGAACGCGATGGCCGCACTCACTGGGCCAAAAGAAATCCCTGAAGCGTCCTCGGATGAACGCCAGGAGCAAGAAACTGACACTGAATTCCTTCGTCGGATACTGGAGAAGAAGGATAAAGAGGCTGCTGAACAAGCAGCCAACATAAAGTGAATGGCCTTCCTGTTCCAGGACATGGTGGGAATGATGATCCAACAAGATCCTCCAGCTGAAGATCCACCGATCGTCCTTGAAGAAGATAGGGGAGAAACGTCAAATCCTCCACCAGCTCTGTTAACAGCCAAGGAGGAGACAATCTCCAAAGCTGACTTGGACGAATATATAGCCCAACAGATACGGGTTCATCATGCGACTGAGGCATCCGGTCAGGTCATAAAAACAGGACGACTATATCCGAGCTGGTACGATCAGATAAAGTACCCGCCAGGCTATACAATACCCAAATTCTATATCTATAAGGGGACGGGTAATCCCCACTAGCATGTTGCCCAGTTCAGGGCGCTTTGCGGCAACACCGGCGGTGATGATAAATTGTTGCTTCGCCAGTTCGTCGGCAGCTTGTCAGATACAGCATTCGAGTGGTATTTTGAGCTCCCAAACGACTCTATCAAGACATTTGCGGAGATGGAACTGCTGTTTACTCAGCGTTTCGCAAGCGCCAGCGAACGCACCCTGATGACGGTATTGATTAATGCCAGAGTGAAGCCAGGCGAGACATGGGTCCAATATGCTATACGGTGGCGGAACTTATGGTCAAAATGCGAGCAACGCATAGAAGAGGCTCCGACAGTGGGTATGTTTGTGGGAACCCTTGATCCATAAGCGACCATCTCGCAATTTATGATGTTCTTTAAGACGACTACCTTCCAGGCCCTGATCGACAAGCTAGCTCAGATGGATCAGATGGGCCATAGACCTCCCCTTCCAAAGCCGGACTCTCGAAATGAGAAGGGGAAGGGGAAAGCGATCGTTGTCGCTAATGCTCAACAACAGCCGAGCAACTCGAAGCCGGTTGTCCGTCAAAATAATATGCGTCCGCACGTACCCCTTGAGGAGAGGCTAGGACGTCCTTACTCATTTCCTCGAGATAAAACGAGAAGATTATTCGAGCTGGCGTTGCGCAACTGACTCATAAACCTGCCGGATCCAAGACGTCCGTCGCAGCCAAATGATGTCCATGATCCCAATTACTGTCCCTATCACCGAGTACTGGGTCATTCGATCGAAGATTGCCACGTCTTCAAAAATTGGATTGAAGACCAGTATCAACAAGACAAGTTCGCGTTGTCCGACAGATGGAAGGTGAATCCGCCGCAACCTCACACCTCTAAAAGGATGAATACGCCGGGGGCAACGTGCTCTCTTGTTGAAGAAGCTCCATGGGAGGTCGTGCTATTAGCCAAAACAAAGAGGATGCTGAACGATTTTCAAACATGCCCAGCAATCAGGTGGAAGAACCTGTTGGAACCTCAGATCATTGAAGGGATGTTGAAGCCGCGTCCAACTCCAAAGACCGATGGTGGTGGCCCAAGCACTCACAACCAGCCGTCAAAATCTTCGAAGAAGAAGAAGAAATCCAAGAAGCCTGTGAGGCCTGGCGACAAGTGTATGGACTTACAAAAACAAATTGACGTGCTGGAGGAATATAACCAGAAAACATGGACTCCCATCACACTCCAAGAGTTTCTCAACCACGTCTTTCAAGAGGAAGATGAGGGGGAGAGTTCGTCGGATGAATCTGAGGAATACGTGGCGAGCTGCCATATGATCTCCCATTCGTTTACAGACGATGAGAAAACTCCTTACACTGAAAAGCTGGGGGCAGATCCTAAACCGGAATTTCTGGGGCCATCGGATGAAACAATTGACGCATTCCTCAATGAAGCTCTGTTGAAAAGTAAAGCTGATCGGGAACGCGAGACGGCTATATTTGAAAGGGCCAAGCGCCAGCGACTTGATGAAAGAGTTGAGACACTCCCGCTGGAGCAAAATACATCCACTAAGGATAAAAGCAAATTCAAGACGAGAAAAAGGTTTGCTAAGGCCATATCAATGGGTATCAAGTTACCATCCTCTGAAGGAAGCATTACTGGTGAAGTGGAAATGCACCCCTCCTACTGCTTGTATCATTGGAAGATTTCGCACCCCATCGAAGCGTGCAAAGCTTTTAATAAATCGTGGTAGGGATATGTCGCTCACCGGCAACATTTTAAGCGGGAAAAGTGCAAAACTCGTTGGGAGCGGAAAGGTACAACCGAGGGGCTTAACAGAACTACCGGTGATTGTCGCATGGTTAATGCCGGGGGATCACAAGTTCTCACGTTCGGGAGCGACTCTGACGAGGAAATGGCTCTTAGCCTCCTCTTTAAAGAGTCCACCTCGGGAAAAGAAAAAGAGCCGAAAGTCTGCGAAAATATCCGGCTGCGTAATCGTACGCTACCTGAAAAGAATCTCGGACCCTCAAATAAAAAAGATAAAGGGAAAGAAAAGGTCTCTGAAGATATCGTCTTAGATGACCAAGTCATGGAAGAGCTAACTGCCAAAGACCCGCCACAGAAAAATTAGGTGGATTACAACGTCTTGGCGCATCTGAGAAAGCTACCTTCGCTGCTCAGCATTCTTGACGCCCTTCTACTATCGAAAGAAGCCAGAGTTTCGTTGATTAAAGCTCTACAGGAGCCGGAGCAATTCCAACCTTTTCTCGCCGAAGAAAAGATGAAGGATGAATTGGAAGAAGTGCACACAGCCGATGTCACTTTCGGTGATGAAGACCTTCTCCTAGGGACGTGCGAAAACAATCGCCCCCTCTATATCTCAGGATACTGCCATGATATAAAGATAGGCAAAATCCTGGTCGACAATGGATCCTCCGTTAATCTCCTCAACGTGCGGGTGTTAAAGGAAATCTGCATGAGCATCCAGTACATTGCTCGGGATAAGATCACCATCTCCGGGTTCGATTCTCAATCATCACGAACTCTTGGATCTGTGATACTGACGCTACGCTTTGGGCTGCTCGTCACAGATATTAAATTTCACATCATAGACGCCAAGACATGCTACAATGCTTTGCTCGGCCGACTATGGTTACACGAGTATAACATCATCCCTTCTACACAGCATCAGTGTATGAAATATTTTAAGGATGGTCTCGAGTATACTGTGACGGGAGAACTGAACCCGTTCTCCGTGAACGAGGTCCGCAAATATGAAGATGCCAAATACTTCTTACCAGATTTCGAAGACACGGAGAGGTGTCACAAGCCGGAGAACAAGGCTAACGCCCCCATCCCTGTCTTCGGGAGTGATACCGAGGAGGAAGAGGAGATGGTTTATTCGGGTCCACCCCAATACAATAAGCCGAGATCATCCGCTCCTACGTTGATCTTTGGTAGTGACTCAGAAGATGAGGTCCATACTGTATTCTCTGCTCGGCCTTCAATACAAACGTCCGCTGACGAAGCGCAAAGTCTACAAGTCGCCATGGTTCCACTTAAACATCATAAAGAACTGGATGCGCTCGATACCTACAGCGTAGAGGAGCTGCGGACGTTCTATGTCCCTCCGAGGCGAGAAGGAGAAAAGGCAATTCTATTCTACCGCTCTGAGGAAACCAAAGTGGAGAAAGAAATCTGGCACGGTATGGATCCTACGCTTGACAGACTTCAGCCCATCCGTCTCCCCAGATATTATACAGAAGGCTTGAAGAGGCTGCTAAAGTGCCATGGGATATCCTTTAAACAGACCGCTCGAAAAGCCAAATTCTATGACAAGGTCTGGAACGTTTCCGGGACTCAGCACAAGTTGCCTAATGGGAGAATGGAAACAATCGGTCTTGGATACATACGGTCCAAGAAACGAGAGCTACTCCACGGTTGCTACGTCGTGCATGACTTCGATGAAGAAGCGGATGCTCAATGGGAAGATGCTAATCCTGAACCAGTAAAAGTTTCTGATGCAAAAGTGCCCAGTCCGTCGTTCGAAGAGCAAATGGATAAGCTTATAAGGGAAGCTGGTCAAAGGGTCCGAAACGATCATAACCGCAAAATGGCCATCTACGAGAAAGCCAAAATGCAACGCCTCCTCCAACAGGCTGTGAAAAATGAAAATGCCACTCCTTGTCAACCTGTTATAAAAAAGGCTCGACACAGAGGCAGAAATAAGTCGAGAGGCGAAAAAGGCGCTCAACAACAACAAAGCGGGACTAAGAAGCCACGTAAGCGGGAATCGAGCGGTTCCGATCTATCCCTCATGAGGAAAATGGGTCGAGCGTACTCTTTCCCTCGGGACAAGACAAAGAAAATACTTGATCTCGCTCTAAAACATCAGATGCTTACACTGCCGGAGTCTAAACACCCCTAACAAGTAGGCGAAGTTTCTCACCCAAACTATTGCTCTTATCACCGAGTAATAAGGCATCCTCTCGAAGACTGCTTCACCTTCAAGAATTGGGTCGAAGATCAGTATCAGCTTGGCAAGTTCGCTCTGTCTGACAACTGGAAGGTAACGCCGCCACAAAAGCACGAACCCGAAGCCACGAGAGCAGAACCAGTTCCACATTGGGCTTGGAAGCGAATTCGTACTTGTCACATGATAACAATATCAAAAGAAGAGCCCGAGAACATGGATGACCTTCCCTGGTGCTTCGAAAACAACAACGATGAGGTGATCTCAGAATTTCCAACAGCACCGAAAGAGCTGGAGGATGGAATACATACCACTGCGGATAACCTCAAGAAAATTGAGTTGGGGACGGCGAATGACCCGCGACCGACATTCATTAGTGAACTGCTGTCTGAAGAGAGGGTGGTTTCATTAAAAGACCTGCTTATGCAGCACAGAGATTGCTTCGCATGGAATTATTCCGAAATGCTGGGACTAGATCCAGAAATTGCTGTGCACAAATTGGCAATATCTCCGGACGTCAAGCCGGTCAAACGGGTGCCAAGAAGAATGCGGCTCGAGCTTGAGATGAGTATCAATACTGAGGTCAAGAAGCTGATCGACTCTGGCTTCATCCAGGAGGTCCAGTATCCCCAGTGGATCGCCAACATCGTCCCCGTGATGAAGAAAAATGGGACAGTGCGCATATGCGTGGATTTCCGAGATCTCAATAAAGCTTACCCGAAGGACGATTTTCCAGTGCTAGTCACCGAACTGATGATAGACAATACGTCCACTCATGAGGTTTTCTCCTTCATGGACGGCTCATCAGGGTATAATCAGATAAAGATGCATCCCGAAGACCAGAAGCACACCGCCTTCAGGACTCCTTTAGGTATATTCTGCTACAAGGTGATACCCTTCGGTCTAAAGAACGCCGGTGCCACCTATCAGAGGGCCATGACGAAGATCTTCGATGACCTTATACATGAAATTGTCGAATGTTATATCGACGACCTCGTGGTTAAAAGCAAATCATATGAGGAGCATTTAGAACATCTGAAGACCGTATTTCAACGCCTTCGACAATACAACTTGAAGATGAACCCTCTCAAGTGTGCATTCGGAGTCTCCTCAAGCAAATTCCTAGGATTCATCGTCCGACACCGAGGTATCGAAATAGATCCATCAAAGATCAAGGCGATCATGGAAATGCCTCCGCCAAGGACTCTCAAACAGCTGCGGTCTCTCCAAGGGAAGCTCGCGTATATACAGCGATTTATAGCTAACTTTTCAGGCAAGTGCCGTCCTTACAGCCACCTGATGAAGAAGGGAACCCCGTTCGTCTGGGACCAAAAATGCCAAAGCGCGCTAGACGAGATCAAGCAATACCTGCAGAACCCGCCAGTATTGGCTGCTCCGGTCAAGAGAAAGCCCCTCATTCTTTATACAACCACCCTCGAAGGTTCCTGGGGCGCATTATGGGCGCAAGAGAACGATCAAGGGAAAGAAAGAGCACTCTATTATTTGAGTCAAGTTCTACTGGGGGCAGAAAGCAACTATTCCCCTATTGAAAAACACTGCCTGGCGTTGATCTTTGCGATAACGAAACTCAGGCACTATGCGTTGGCGCATGAAGTCCGTCTCATTTCGAAGGTGGACCCCCTTAAGTATTTAATGTCAAAGGCCATATTGACGGGACGACTCGCTAAATGGGCCCTGCTCTTGATGGAGTTCTCGATAACGTATCAATCTCTCAAGACAGTGAAAGGCCAGGCCATCGCCAACTTCCTCGCTGAGCATCCGATACCCACCGATTCTCCTCCGAATTGCGATCTTCCAGACGAACATGCGTTTGATGCGATCGACGGTGGTGATACCCGACGGGAGCTTTATTTCGATGGAGCATCTTCCATGAAGAAGCGCAAACAAAGTACCCCTATAATCAAATCGGGGGTAGGACTCATCTTTGTAACTCCACAAGGAGGGATAATGCGCTTTGCTTTCTCCCTAACAGAGCCGAGGACAAACAATGAAGCCGAATATGAAGCTTTGATAGCAGGCCTCGAGATCGCCATCGACATGGGAATTGAAAACCTCCTCATATATGGAGATTGTCAACTGGTCGTTAGCCAAGTAAATGGCGACTACCAAACGTGCAAACCAGAATTGGTGAAGTACGGTGAAAAGGTGCAACAATTGTTGACCTAAATTCCCTCCTACACTTTGGAAAACATACCGCGCGCGGAAAACAGCAAAGCGGACGCATTAGCCAAGCTCGCTAAAGAACTGGCTGACGAGAACCTCGATGACGTCAGAATTGTGGTACAAAGCCGTCGGGTGTTCGCCCTAGCGGAAATATCTCCGGAATCATCCGAAGAAAAGGGAGCGACTGAGCAAACGACCCTGCAAATAAAAGATCGGGAAAATACCGAGGATTGGAGAGAAGTCTTTATAGACTACTTCAAATACCGTCGAACGCCCGAAGATGCGTCCTCAAGACATCAGCTTATGAAACGAGCTCTGTCTTTTGCCTTCGTCAATGATACTTTGTACAAGAGGTCATTTGATTCTCTGTGGTTGAGATGTCTGGGACCTGACGAAGCGAAAAGAGTCGTTCAGGAAGTTCATGACGGACTCTGCGGTTCTCACCAAGCAGGCCCAAAGATGAAGTTGAAGATCAAACGGATGGGCTACTACTGGGCCATGATGATTCAAGACTGCCTTGAGTATGCGAAGCAGTGCCACTCATGCCAAATTCATGGGGACTTCATTCACCAGCATCCAAATCCACTCCATCCAACGGTGGCTAGCTGGCCATTCGAAATGTGGGGAACTGACATAGTCGGCCTCATCGAACCAGCATCGTCCAGGGGACATCGTTTCATCCTGGCGACGACTGACTACTTCTCCAAATGGGCAGAAGCAGTACCATTGAGAGAAGTGAAGACGGAGAATATCCTTCATTTCTTCAAGACGCACCTCATATATCGGTTTGGAACTCCACGACGGATCATCTCCGATAACGGGCCAGCTTACAGAAGCCATAAGATCAGTCGCTTCGCGCAGCAACACAATATAGACTGGAGATATTCCTCGGTTTATAATCCGTGAGCTAACGGTCTAGCTGAGGCCTTCAACAAAACCTTGACAAAGATCATGAAGAAAACGGTGTCCCGAAATAAGAAAGACTGGCATGAGAGGCTGCAAGAGGCTCTTTGGGCGTATCGAACTACGTTCAAGACAACCATGAACACAACTCCATACGCGTTGATATTCGGTACGGAAGCAGTACTCCCCCTCGAAATAGAGTTACCTTCTCTACGAGTGGCAGTCCAGTACGAGCCGACGGACGAAGAAAATGCTCACCTTCGGCTTGAGGAGCTTGATGCCCTTGATGAAAACCGGCTCATAGCGCAACAAAATCTAGAAGCTTATAAAGCAAAGATGACACGCTCATATGAAAGATTGACCCGGCAGAGGACATTCCGCAAAGGCGAACTCGTGCTAGTGGTCAAAAGGCCTATGATCCCCAATCGCGCCAAGCGGGGAAAATTCAAGCCAAAATATGAAGGCCCGTACATCATAGACAAGGTCTACCAGGGTGGAGCCTATCTACTCATGGATATGCACTGTGAAAGGCCTTTTAGGCCAATAAATAGTCGATTCCTAAAGAAATACTACGCTTAGCGAGTTACTGCCTAGGTCAATGATAGATGACGACGTCTATGTCTGCTCGCTATCTTCCTAAGCTCAAACTTTATAAGCAGTAGCCAGCCTTCTCCTGGACGGACCGAAACGTCCTAAAACTAATGGCGGACCGAAACGTCTTTAAACTAATGGCGGACCGAAACGTCCTCAAACTAACGAAGGACCGTGACGTCTCTAAACTCTACCGCAGCATCCTTAGGCTGACGAGATGAATAAAATATATATATAAAAAAAATGTATAAAAAAAATATATAATAAACGGTATGTCCATAAGCAAAATGGGCACGGATGAAAACCCGAAAGGGCTCCGTGAGTAAAAACAGCAGGACTACCGGCGAGTGTTTGTGAAAACCTGAAAGGGCGCAACCTCGTTAAAGGACACTTACAGGGTCCTCTCGACCTTGTAAGGGAAACCACCCGCGTGAGATCCTTACGACTCATAAGGGAGCAACACACTTAGGGATCCCCACGATTCTTAAGGAGAAAATACACTTGCGAGATCCTTACGACTTGTAAGGAGAACTCTCTTATGGGACCCTCACGGCTCATAAGATTTGAAAGTCTTAAGTTACAGAGACCTAAACCTGTGCTTAAGCAACCTCCACAACCTTCGATTTTGCCCTACAAGTGGTCCAATACTGACCCTTGTATACAATCCACGGGCGCGATTAAACATTTCCCTAACCAAGTCCCACCTGTGACTGGCGATATGTCCATATGGTGAACAACCCTTGTAAGTCATCTCGACTTATAAGGAGAAGACCCTCTTGTAGGATCCTTACGACTTATAGAGGAACACGCACTTAGGAATCCTCACGATTCCTAAGGAGAAGATACACCTACAAGATCTTCACGACTTGTAGGGAGAAATACCTTTGTGAGACCCTTACGGCTCATGAAGTCAAAAGCCTTAGTCGACAGGACCCTAACCCTGTTCGCTGAGCCACCTTTGTTCGACATCGACAGAGGCAAATGATGATTCGCTCCTGGCAATATCCCAGTTGTAGCGGGGCTGATGCCGAAATCGGTGTCTAATTTCAGGTTTACGGTGAAGAGCCAGCAAGCCGCGCATGCATACAAAATAACCGAAATGATGGGGCAGCTTGCAATAAAAAGCAGCAAGTATAAACGTATGCATACAAAATAGCCGAAATGATTGGGCAACTCGCAATAAAAAGCAGCGAGTAAAAATAAAATAAATAGCCGAAATGATTGGGCACCGCGAAAAATAGCCGAAATGATTGGGCAATCGCGACCTTCGCGATATAAAAGCTGAAATGATAGAGCATCGTGGAAATAAAACAATAAAAAAAATATGATGAAACTTTTGCCCTACAGGTGAGATCACATCGATCCCTGTTTACAATCCAAGGGCATAAACAAAGAGGGAACCACACCTTCCCAACAGGCTCCGCCAGAAAGCAAAGCCAAATCTCGACGGTTCACCAACAGCCTAGAGACAACCGCGACATTCGTCTCGATACAGCAGACGCAGTGCCAGCAAACGAAGCGAAGATCAAATTCCTAGCTTCACGGTTTTGACGGTAACTTATATAAAACCTGAAAGACCACCACAGATCAGTTCAACTTCCAGGGAAACCGGTGTCCCTGGCAAATACCTTAATTCAGGGAAACTAGCGTCCTTGATGAGAGCCTCCTGATTCGCGTCGGCCGACAGAGAAACTAGCGTCTCCGCAGGAATATTCCGATTCGTTTCAACCCCGAAGAAACCAGTGTCTTCGGCAAATCCTTCGACTCAGGGAAACCAGTGTCCTTGACGAGAAAATCCCGATTCACGTCGACCCGCAGAGAAACTAGCGTCTTTGCAGGAATACATCGATTCGTTTCAACCCCAGGGAAACCGGTGTCCTTGGCAAATACCTCAATTCAGGGAAACTAGCGTCCTTGATGAGAGCCTCCTGATTCGCGTCGGCCCGCAGAGAAACTAGCGTCTCCGCAGGAATACTCCGATTCGTTTCAACCCTGAAGAAACCAGTGTTTTCGACAAAATCCTTCGACTCAGGGAAACCAGTGTCCTTGACGAGAAAATCCTGATTCGCGTCGACCCGCAGAGAAACTAGCGTCTTTGCAGGAATACATCAATTCGTTTCAACCCCAGGGAAACCAGTGTCCTTGGCAAACACCTCAATTCAGGGAAACTAGCGTCCTTGATGAGAGCCTCCTGATTCGCGTCGGCCCACAGAGAAACTAGCGTCTCCGTAAGAATACTCCGATTCGTTTCAACCCCGAAGAAACCAGTGTCTTCGGCCAAATCCTTCGACTCAGGGAAACCAGTGTCCTTGACGAGAACATCCTGATTCGCGTCGACCCGCAGAGAAACTAGCGTCTTTGCAGGAACACCTCGACTCGTTTCAACCCCAGGGAAACCAGTGTCCTTGGCTAACTCCTCAACTTAGGGAAACTAGCATCCTTGATGAGAGCCTCTTGATTCGCGTCGGCCTGCAGAGAAACCAGTGTCTCCGCGAGAACTTCCCGATTCGTCTCAACTTGCAAGATGAAGCCTTAGGCAGCAGGGATTAAAAAACTTGTTTCCTGAGCACTGGGACCCTGCAAGTCGATCTAAAACGGTCTCTTGCATACTATTCACGGGTCTCACTCTCCAAAGTTGAATCTCGACAAGGAGGGAAACAACCGCTTACGGGTCCTCTCGACTCGTATGAGGAAAAATTCTCTTATAGGATCCTTACGACTTATAAGAGAAAACGCACTTAGGAATCCTCACGATTCCTAAGGAGAAAATACACCTACAAGATCCTCTCGATCCGTAGGGAGAAAAGTCTCTATGAGACCCTCACGACTTATAGAGTTGAAAAGTCTTAGGCGGTAGATCTGAACATGCGGCCTAAGCCATTGCTATTTCTTGGAAAAACTAAGATGCTTACTCTATTATCTGTCAACCATCTTTATTAAGACAGCATGCGCATAATAAAAAAAAGAAGAAAGTGACAGGAAGAACATCCAATTTACATTTGATCAAGCGTTCGAGACACACTCATTCATGTATAAGCAAAAGACTCAGAACGAGAAATAAGACAAGCTTGGATAAAATTTTCCATTTATATTGCCAAAAATTCTTACAATCATAAAAGCAATAAACGAGAAACATTATTACAATGGAATAACCTCAGATCCTGGGCACGGATTGAGGAATTCAAAAGTAAGGCCATCCAGAGTTCTTCTGGCCTTTCTGATTATTCTCGTGCGCAGCCTCTCGCGCTGCTGTGTGTCAAGATCTTCGGCGAAGCCCCCCAGCCTTCGATAAGCAGCGATTATCGTCGTCTGCTGGAAAATTTGATGCAGGATGTCGATGAGGCTATCCCGCCGTTTCTTCGAGATCAGCCCCGACAGGTACACTGAATGCACCTTGTCTTCGGCATCATCCAGCGCATTGAGCGGTAGGGCCTCGTGGAACCCCGGGAGTGCTCTCCAGATTGCTCCCAGCACGACTTTCAAGAGAGAAGAACGACGAGGGAGCAGCCAACCAACATGTGCGTTCAGACGACCCATGACCTCCGCACATTGGGCGTCTGTAAACTCTTGGTTTTGTTGACGGCCCTGTGCATGGATATCCCCGTAGGTAATGAATTCGTGCAGACTGTATAGATGCACCGCCATAATGCCTGAAGGAAACATCATTGGAAGATTAGCAATGGGGAAAAAGCATAGGGAGTTAAAACTCCTCGAGAGCAATGCTCTGCAGACAGGAGTGGCACCTGTCAAAATCAGTTATGAAGAGAATTTGAGGAAAATCCCCTAAGAATATTGAGAGCTTTGCTCTGAAAAGACGATATAATAATAATAATAGTACCAAATGCCATCTTTAACTTCCAAGATCCATGAAGAATTCTTAAGAGTTCTTCTATATGATTTGGAAGGAGCAAAGCTCCATTAATGAATTAAGAAAATCCAAGGAAAATCTTTTAGAGAGCAGAGCTCTATTAATGGAACCCTAATAGGGTTCTCCTTAGTCCTCTTTAGACCCCTTTAGAGCAAAGCTCTGCTAAGTGAAACCCTGAATGGGTCTTTTTAGATCAGGGATCTATTGAGAGCAAGGCTCTTAAAATTGGTTTAATTTAATCCAAATTAATTTTTTACCTAAAATTCTCTAAAGTTTGAACTTTTAAAAGTGTTTAAACAAAAGAGCAGGGCTCTGAGATTCTGAAAGTAAAATTTTTGGAGATGATGATCATCTGTGGAGGACCAAAGGTCCTATTTATAGGCATCAAATGCCCTTTCAACTTCCAAAAGTTGCCGCAACGATTGGAATTCTGCCACCGTTGCGCTCGCGTTTGGGGCCACGTAAGCGCAATGGTGGGGGGGCATTTGTTTACCCCAATCAGAGCAAAGCTCTGTTCAAATTCCAAGGCGGGAGATGAAGCAACGCTTCCGATTCCCCCCAATCAGAGCAAAGCTCTACTTTGAAAATTTAAATTTTAATAAATGAAGCAACGCTTCAAATCCTCTGCACTGCGCGCAGGAAGCCACGTGTCAAAATCAGGTATGCTAGCGCAGAGAGCGCGGCGCCCGAGGCAGCACGCCCAATCAGAGCAAGGCTCTAAGTAAAACAAAATTAAAGGAAACAACGCTTCAGTTGCGTAAGCACTGCGTTGCGTGACACGTGTCAGCGTAGTGGCGCAAGCTGTGCGCTGTGCGACACGTGGCAGCGCAGTTGCGCTTGCGCAATTATGCTGCGCTGTGCGCTGCGTGACACGTGTCAAGCGCTGGGGCGTTTGCGCCAAACAGAATTAAAATTCTAGTAGGATCCTTCTGTTCTTGTTAAAACAAGAAGATTGTCTTCTGTAAAACAGAAGTCCTTGGATTAAAGATCCAACGGTGGGGAAAATTCCCCAAATCACTCAGAGAATGATCTCTTTAACAAACTTAACAAATTTATGGGCACTATAAAAAGACCCCTAGACCCCAATTCAAAAGACATCAAGATTGAGAACATCAAGAACTTCACAGAGAGAACTTTGAAGGATTGTGAGAAGAACTCAAGAACAAAAAAGGTAAAAACCTTTATTCAAGAAGAACTTCTTCTGAATAGATCATTGATCTAAGAACAAGATCAATGATCTTCAATAAAAAAAATATAAATAAATAATAACAGTGCCTTGCATTTTTTTATGAACCATTGGTTCTGGAATCTTAAAGATTCTTTTCTTGAATCCAAAATTGGATCAAGATAATTAAAACAGTGCCTTGCACTTGAAAATCTGCACTGTTGCGCTCCTGGGTTGGCGCAAGCCACCAGAGAGCGTCACGTGTCAGCACCAGAACCACTTGCGCTATGCGCTTTTAAGATAGAGCATTGCTCTCTGAAATTGGCGCAACTCACCAGAGCGCGCCACGTGTCAGCAGCGCAACAGCGTAGCGCACTGGCGCAGCGCACCGTGCTTGCATGACACGTGTCACCACCACAAGCGCTTGCGCTCAATAATTGGCGCAAAGCGTCTGACAAGCCACTGTTAGATAATTAATGCACTGCATTATTTACAGAAGGGCCAAGCCCAATTAAAAAATGCCTAACACGCCTAATTAAATGCAATGCATTATTTTAAAAAGGGCAGAGCCCAGACCAAAACAGATGCTCTGCATCACTTATAAAGGGACAGAGCCCAAATCAAAAAGGCCTAGCATGCCAGAATAAAATGTAGTGCATTATTAAAAAGGGGCAAAGCCCTAGCACAGGCCTAATAGGCCAAAGATAAATAAAAAGGTTGAACATTTCTCAACTGGACTTAGCCCAATCATGGCCGTAAGTCCTCAAATTAAATTGACTGAGAAAGATTGCTCTCCTAAATCAATTTACATCCGGTTCAAGGGTACTTCTCCGAACTCCTTTGACACCTATCGTTGTAATCCTTCAACGACGTCAGAGAAGTGACGAGTCCCGACAACCACACATCGATACGGACTGCGGGGTCCCTAAATTCGTGGACCGAAACGTCCTTAAACTAATATTCGTCCCAAAATTGGAATGGTGGACCGAAACGTCCTTAAACTAATATTCGTCCCAAAATGTGAATGTTGGACCGAAATGTCCTTAAACTAATGCTCGTCCGCAAATGGGAATGATGGACCCCTACGTCCCTAAACTGGAATATGGACCACCATGTCCCTAAACTGGAAATCGACCGCAACGTCATTAAACTAAACAATAGAGCCAATTGCTCTCTTGTCGGATCCAAACGATCTCGTTAAGTTGATCTTAGTCTGGAGATTAGGCTAACGTATCCTTAACAAAAGTTTAAGTTGATCTTAGCCTCAATATGACTAACGTATCCTTAAACTAAAACACCAAACCCAAATCTAAGTAAACACGGATTTAGACTAATCCACGTCCTACGGGCGACGGCATCACTTAGTCTCTGTATACAATCCATGGGCAACCACAAACAAAACAAATACACACGACACGAAGTGAACATCTGGAGAAGGAGAAAGTGGCTACCGCGATGCGGCAGCGTAATTAACTGCAGGGGCTTGCGCCTGTAGGGAAGAGCGTCCCCACAATCAAAAACCTCTCAAGCGAGGGGGAATCTGACGAAGTCTGCTACATCGGCCGCATCCGTCTAAACCTCCGATACACGGTGCCATAAATCAACTTGGCATCTTCGGAGAGGTGGGCGGATAAAACCAAATAGCATCTGCCCCGAATCTCAGGCAAGACGTCCACCGCGTCTTTCGGAGGGGAACATCCCTATTACAACAACCCATCACCAGAGCTTTTTCCTGCGACCTCCAGAACGCTGACCACCTCCCACCACACCGTCGAACACCCAGCCATTGCAACCCTCCTCCGACGAGCACCCATCACTGCCTCGACGCCAGTTGCACCCTCCACCGCTGCATAAGGCTAAGCCGATCCCCAAGCTCACATACGAACCCCACTGCACGCCTCCGCTGCCAGCGTCGTCCAAGAACTTCAGCCACCGTCGGCCAACACCCTCTGCTCCTCCTTAACTCCTGCACTATAATACTGAACCTACTGCCAGAGCTACCCATCGCCTGCCCTCGTTCGTCGATGCCGACCCATCGTCGAAGTCTCCCTCACCTCGCTTCCGACCTCGAGACCCCGTGCTGCCGCTGTGCCAGGTCCGTGCCCACTCCCAGAACCACTGTGCCATCATCGGACCCACTCCCGCGTCACGCCGTGCCCACCTGTATGCCATGACAGCATCGCGCTCCGTACCCGGCACCGTGCCACATCGTGCCCACTACTGTGCCCGGTCTAGGGCCCGCCTCCATGTCACCGCGTACCCAGACGCGTCGCGCCCCGTACCCACTCCCCGTGCTACGTCGTGCCAGCCTCCTGTACCATACCATGCTCGATCCAGTGCACGCGCCGTGCCACTCCCGGACCACGCACCGAGTCCAGACCGTGCCCAGGGTCGTGTCGCACCCGCGTCGCCGCCATGTCCAGTACCGGATCTCCACGCATCGCGCCCGCGCCACGCGCCGTGTCCAGCATTGTATCGTCTCGTGTGTCGAGACGAAGTCCGCAAGCGGCGTCTCTTCTATATCAAGCGACCGATGGTAAGTGGAACCCTTTTCCCTTGCTTATTCATGCTAAAAACCGCAGTAGTTAATTAAATTAACAAGGTTACATACTCCGGTGTAAATGTTTATGTGTATAGCAACATCGATGTCTAACCGTCAATTTAGTTTTGTAGCCGACCATGTCATTCAATTATATTAAGAGGTGCCATCCCTTATCATACCATTATAACATTCAAATCAAATAACTTTAGTTAGATCAGTTAATGAGAGCGAATATTTCATTTGATGCCTATACATAATGACGCGACACCCTGGATGAAAAACCCTACTTAAAATAGAGAAATTTATGAGCTTCGAAACCCTTTTAGGATAACAGATAGATCATGAGAATTTGAGGAAAAATAAGTGTTTCCACCACTATGAATGATACCCCCTCCCCCGCGCGCCTATCGGTTACGTCAAATCTAAAAATCACCGCAACTATCACATTGTAAAATTAGTAGTTAATTAAATATAAATCTAATCATGGTGTTATAGGGCTCGTATCAAACCTAACTAGATAACCTATAACCCCATGTAATTAGTTTTGAAATAATACAATTTCATGACCCTGAAAAGTGAGGAGGAACACAATTCTGAACTGCAGTCCGGGGTAGCATTCTGCGGGGGAAACTGAATTCTAAGCACCTGTACATAGCTGCTCAAAACTGAAAATGCACGGAGTCCCATATGGTCGTGTAGATAATCTAGTTATCTAACATCTGAATCTGGTCCCGTGTCGTTTCACCTTCGTTTGACATTTAATTCGTATTTTAGAAAACCGTTGTGTCCTGCAGTTTTCTGCAGTGACAGTTTGTATACATTGACATTAAACTGAACATATCTTCCCGTATACAGCGGATATCATCGATCCGTCTGATACGTTGGAAACATAACTATTAAACCTAAATATTATCCACCTGTAGCATCGCCTTAATACGATCCCAACTGGGATTAAAATATGTTACGAAACGGGCTTCCAATTCAGAAATTGGATTTCCAGCAGTGAACACTTAAAATGAATTGGCCATAACTAGCAAACCTGAAACTCGAGTGACGCAAAACCAATTGTGATGGATAGATAATTAAACATACTGCTTACCCTTTTTATTTTGTTTTGCTTAATTCTGCACGTATGATTTCTAGTAAATTATACAAGTGGTATGACACTGGCTGCTCTGTTTTGTTCGCATTATAATTACTTGTATTCTCATCATATTATGTAGTAGTTATATCCTCATTGAATAGTGGTCATGGAGCATTGTTAACCTAGTGATCGTGTACATTACCTAGTGATAGATATTAGTGATTTGATTGTGGCAAGTACGTTAGTGTTAAAGTATGAATGAATAAGTGAAGTGACACGTACTTGTACACAATCAGCGAACCCAGTTAATTTATTGCATTGTCGACGTCTATGGGACATATATAAGTGTAACTATAACTAAAATAGGACGGTTATGGAGCATTTATATTAGTGTCATAGGTAAGGCGTCAAACACTGTCCATTTATCTTGGGTACCAGTCGATACATGCTTGATGGAGATCCTGTCTCCAGTTCTCGCGTAGATTTGTCATGGAACGACTAGTATTTGGGTGTATGGTCGGGATTTTATGTAGACCACGGGTTGTGGGGTAGTTTGAGTGTGAGTTCAACGGAATCTCGGGAGTCCCATTGCCGGCATACACCGTGATTTTGGGAGTTGTATGGTTGGAGTTACTGATTATTATCGTGCGTGATTCAGGCCCGTGTTCCCTTTCCCTTGGGGCCCTATCCTTGGGTTGGGGATACTCCTGCATGGTTGACTCTCACACTTGAACTGACGATAGATTTAGCGACCTGGACAGTGTGACTTAGAGACTGATAGGGTTAGTGAAATTGACATGCATTGCTTACTGAGTTGATATACCTACTTTACTGTTTACCTGTACCGATTATTTCATGTGCGTCATCATTCTATATTTACTGCTTCATGTTCATCATCATTGCACGTGTTTACTTTTGCATTTATATATATTGCTATTATGTCGCTCTGACGACCTGAGTATGCATGCTCAGAGTGAGAAGTGGACTTAGCTCGGATCAGCACCTGTCGTACCTTGAGGATATTGCGGACATCTAGATCAGTGATGTCAGCGCCATCTTTCCTTGATCTCTATCTGGTTAGTTTTTGAATCTGTTTTTATTTAGTGACTGCATTTCTCATTACCTGTGCATTGATTACTGATTACCACGTAAAACTAGAAGCCGAAGTGTGACTACGACAGGATATTTCCTTGGCCGTAGGAGCGTGGCTAGCCTTGTCAACCCCCCGTTTTCCGTATTTTGGGAAGCGGGACGTGACACCATCCCCATTTTCTCCACCTCCATTCCATCTCAAAAATCCTCAATTTTCCATCAAAAATCTACACAAATTCTTATAAACTCATAGTTAAATCTTTACCCAATATTCCTTGGCCTAAACTAGCTTGGATCTAGGAGCAAGAAAGCATTTTGGGACGCTAAGTTGCAAGTTAGATCTCATGATTGTTGAGGTATAATCTTAATCCAATGGTTACTTGTTGGTTAATTACTTCAATCAAATTTATTTAGGTGTCTAAATATGGTTTTAATTTCAAGATTTAGTTTTTAAAGAGAAGGGTTTGGGTTCAAGTTAGGGTTTTTACCATTTGATTATGGTTGCAATGTGTAGTTTAACATCTCAAGACTTGCAAAATCTAATCTAGTTGTTAATTTGTTAATTGTTACTTTTAAATTGTCCTAATTAAATATTCTTGCAAACTAATTTCATGATTAATGTAAATAGGTGAGATTAAAATTTAGTTAATAATTGTGTAGCCTAATTAAGATATTAATTGAATATTGTGGCCACTAGATTTGCTAAAACATCTAGATTTGCACTAAAATGGTAAATTGTTGCTTACTAGGTTTTTGGAATAAATGGATTTTAAATAAGTTTGAGGTTGGAATGATCTATAACCTATTCTCTAAAATATTTAGTGTGTTGCTAATGCGTGATTGGTACGATTGGGTTCTAGGTTAGGGGATTGCCACGTATAGGGACCCCTAGTTGTAGTTTGTGGCGTTGTCGCGAGCGCGTTTTGTGCACCAAGTGCGTGCGCATCCAGTTAGTGCGTGTTGGTTGTCTTGCACCGTTTGTGTCCGCAACTATTCATATATCCATCCTCTTATTTTCTTGTGTGCAATTCTAGGATCGGGTGCAGAGGCGTCGGACGTGGCGCGGAAAGGTAAGGCTGAGATCGGATTAGATTAGCCGAAGTGTCCCGGTGAGTAGATGTACATATCTATGGGGGGATCGTCTGGATGGCGCATGATGCCTGATAGTTAGGGTTATTAGTAGTTCTTGCATCTTTATGCGTAGCCCGATAGTTAGGATTATTAGTAGTTCTTGCATCTATATGCGTAGCTTCAAACCATTCATATCATGCATCGCATCTTTTTACATATGATGTCACTACCTAGGACACTTGCACCATTACCATTGGTTTATGCCGCATGTGCACTATTCATACGAATACACATGCCTTTGGTAATTTCTATGTCACAAACATTATAGAACTTGCTTAGAATCGGTATCTGTGCATTTTCATCATATATGATCTGTAGACTTGTATTTGTATACTCATTTGATTAAGATGGATACGTAGGATTGTTAGTCATATATATATATACACACCTCATTGCATCATGATTCATGCATAGCTTCTGGCCGTACTTCGCATGGTATATACTATCGTATAATAGACTTCTATCATCATCGACATGTTTACATATTGTGATTCCTCTTGAGGATTTCAGTACTTATGAGATTTCTATATTTTGGGGAAAACCGCAAGAATTTTATAAATCTATTATCATTTTAAAAATAGAAATTTACGGTTTTCTCGTGATATGATGTGTGTGGCGTCCACCATGAGTTTTCTCGGTTCTTGAGCTGTATCATATACCCGATTTGAGGAGGGGGATGCACCGTTTGCGGGTACATGGTGGACCCGATATGGTACCCCGGGGTGAGAATGTTTTCGTAGGGATGGTGATGAGCCCGGCAGGGGAGCACTACCGACCGGTTATTATTGACGCGGCGGATTTCAGGAGGATACCGACTGTAGTCGTGAGATTTGATGATATGGGCCGATCCAGACTGACGGAGCCCAAGATATTGAGATATTGATACATTGAGATATTGAGATATTGAGATATTGAGACATTGAGCTATTGAGATATTGAGACATTGAGATATTGAGATATACATATATATTGTGTCGATGCTTGACACGGATTTTCTGTTGATTTCGTTGATGATACTTCAGTTTATTTCACAGAAGTTTTACTAAGATAAGAATACAGATTTTCTCATACCGGATATATTCAGGTTTCGTGTTGGATTTGTATTCATGTTACATTCATACTAGAGCATCGCATCACATTGGTATATGTAGGTGGTGACACATTTGCGTGCATACTTACGATAGCCTTATTAGATGTTATTTACTACTCAAGAGTTGGCAATTCATCCCGTTGTGCCACAATATCTTGCAGGTTTGACCCGTAAACGCAGTAGCGGCGGGCGTACTTCCTCATTTTGTTTCATTTACTTTGATTTGCGGCTTGCTCATAGGTGGGTTGCGAGGATATTTTATTCCCACTTTGTGTATTATTATTGTATCTAGTACACTCCATCTACCTTACCCACGTTTTCCACTAGTTGTATATTGGACTTAGATGGTGAGCTTGTGAGCCTTGTATGTACTATATTTCTGGTGTCGATGCTCACTTGAGCCGACGTGGTGCTTTCTTATTTCTTGTTTTCCAATACTTATCTCATATTGTGATATATATATATATATATATATATATTGCGTGTGGTTGTGATTCCGCCTTTGGCGAAGAGCTAGCTCCCGCTTGGGAATGCCTATATACATCACTTGTATATATTCATGTGTTGTACCCGTTTGGGGCAAGTATTTACAAGGGAAACTCTGCCGAAATTTTCGGGAAAATTGATATTTTAAAGTGTTTACTGTGACTTATTTTGTTAAAATCACTTTCTTTAAATAAGTTTTCCTTCAAATGGTTTAGATTTCTGGGCTTTGGCTTACTTAGATTACGTTACGCCTTGAGACGTTTCGTAATTTAAGTGTCAGTCACGTTCCGTACCTTCGGGTCGTGACACATTCCCATCCTCTTCTCAACATTTCTTCGCCTCTTTCTCTCTCGCATATTGCCATGTTGATCAGTCGGAAATATTGCATTTTTAACACATCAATTTCCCTACTATTTGCAATCATCTAAAGCTGTTTGGTATAAATATAGCACATATTAGAAATTTGTCTGCAAAAATACCAAATAACATGTGTTATACATTATAACCAGCATTATGAGGGAAATTGTGTGTTTATTATTGCATACGTGATCTTTTGTGTATCAAACACTTGTCTCGAGATTGTGTGCAGGAAATTCTCCAGGTAAAAGAGCCGGAACTGCTAAAAGTGCTGATAAAATACGTCAAGTCCAAGACTTGAAATCTGGTAGTAAACAAGAAAGTATAAAAATATTCCAGACATCAGAAAAGTGCCATAAAGCCAACCCAAAAATTCCCTGAAGATTTCATGCAGCAACTCCATCAAACGGTCACGGATCTGCGGCCGAGTCAGGCCGATCCGCAGCCGCGTCGACTCGTCGGCGGCAGAAACTTTTTGCGGGCTTCTTCTTTCAACGGCCAAACTTCATCTAGACGCTTCAGTTCCTCGAATTATCCAGAAGCTTCCCTCCAACAGCAAGTCTTCTCTTGTAAGCTAGATAACTAACTTAATCTAGAAGCTTCTCTTCAACTACTAAGCTTACAAGGAAAGCTATACCTAGCTTCTAGGGGAAGCTAAAGGGAAACACTATAAAAAGGCACCTAAGGCTTCATGAAGAGGTTGTTCATCAATTAGGGTAAAATTCTAGTGAGATGCAAATCAATTCTAAACAAATTGAGTGACACAATTTGATCCAAATCAAGATTCATCGAGTACCGGTTCAAGCAAGCATTCAACGAGCCTTTTTGAAGCAACGCCGATCTTCATCTGAGTAAGTGATCCACGATGATTCGCGACTCAAGAAGACGATGCGAAGCTAGTTCGATGATTTAGTTCCTCCTCAATTCTTGTAGTCTTTGAGTATATTGTAACGAAACATCGAATAATAAAAGGTGAAAATTCTTTATCTTGTTTTTCTTTACATTTGAGTATTATGAAGAGTTATCGATTCTTGATTGTTATCTTTTTCATGATGTTTGAGTGAAAACTCCGCTTGTGGAGGAATCGAGAAAATAGGTAGATGATGATGACTAAAATCTTGAATGATTCTTAAGTCTTATGAGTTTTGTAAAATTTAGAAAATTAAATCGACGACGACCTAGTTTTGAGCGAGATACTTTCTTGAATGTTCACGCTCTAAATTAGAGATCGATGATCGATGATTGAATTTCCTAGAGGCTAGAATTTGAATGCTAATCAACGAAAGGACAAGGGATGATGATGAAGATGTAGGGTTCCTAGGCACACTAATGAGGTCTCACAAGTGATCAAACATGGCTAATTCAAAATTTTCCATGTGCCTACAAACCCTAATACGGATAGTTAACTAGATGTATAGGTGATGCGATGCAAGTAAACAACTTTAACTTAAAGGAAAGAAGCTACAACTTTTGTAGATCCGGTCCTCCACCTCCTAGGCTCCGTGATGACGTCCCTTCGCTATCCAAATCGAATCCAGGACTCTAGCATCGGCTTCATCGGAGAAATGGGCGGGCTAGGTCGTCGACTTCGATGCCGAAGATGATCTACGTCGAGGCAACTCAAGATCAAACTCCAACTTCACCAAGTCATGAAACTTGTGAAAAAAACACCCTATACTACTTGGAAAGTGGTAGAGGATGAAGAAATAGGTAGTGGGTTCACTTTAGAATTGGATTTCTCACTCTTTTTCTCAAGTTGCCATTGATGGAGGCAAGCTTTCTTCCTTTGTTTAAGAAGAAGAAGATGAAGAAAGAATATGATAAGTATATTCAAAAAAGAAAATAATATGAATACTTATCATATACCAACCATGGTTAGGTGTAGAGAATAGACTATGGTTAGTTTGAATGGTTAGGGTTAAGCATGAGACAAAAATGGTGGACTTGTTCAAAGCTTCATAAAGCTTCAACAAGCAAACAAAGAAAGCCACCATGTCTCATTTATCTTTTCCAAAATAAATAAATAAATAAATAAGTAAGTAAATAAACAAAACCCTAACCATGGTTTAATTCTTTACACAAACCCAAGTGAGCATGTATCATCAAACATGATACAAACAAGTGCACAAAAGTATATCACATATACAACTTGTGTACATCAAGTGAGAAAATCCTTTTAAAGTGAACCAATACTAGTTAATGCAAAGTAATATATCAAATATATAATTATACATTAAATCATTAAATCAACACTTGATTCAATGATCCGGTCATGTCGCATATAACCGACTAGTATCCAATGTATCGACTTATCGAATAAATCTTCGATTCGATAACTAGGTTATATCGCATACAACCAATCGATACATTCATCGCGAGAATGGAATACGGTATCACATACACGCATTATTCTCGGTCACGCACATATCTCATATGCGCTCCTATTTCGTTTCACTTGAGCCAGGAAACCTCTGTGTAGGACTCTAAAGACTCGTCAATACGCCGGCAGCAGATGATGATCATATCAAGCACCCACAAGCCGTAAGCGGTCTGCTAAACGTAACGGCCACCCGGGTATTGAGCGATCAGAAGATCGACGAGCAAGCCCGCTCACACTCCTGTGAATCCAACCAGTAACACTTACCATACAGTCCGGTCTGTTCGTCTGATATGCCGCATATCTTGCCTAGGGGTGGTAAACGTCAGAACCCAGTAGCTTGATAAGTCATGCCGACGTAAGGTCCATAACATTCGTGAAACTACTGATAACTCTTACCAGCATATCACTGCAACCCTGGCCAGGGATTTCCTGTTATGGACAGTCGAGCATAGCGCAACATCAACCCCCAATACCGGGAGAGACGAATCCCTTCCTATCGCTCATTGCCTCCATGTGAATCGGGACTGTACCCAAAAACCACCTGTTTGCATGACTCAGTAGAGCCGTGGTAGGGTGGAAATCAAAGCACAGTGGGAGACACACAAGACTCTATGACGATCTCGGGTCAACAGACTAAGCTGTACCAGTGTCACCAGAGAACTGCCATCTGACGTGAGGTACAATACCATCTGGGAGTTCTCGGCGAGTCCGTTTAGTGTACCCAGTCTCCACTGAGTACCCGTATACCATCTCTGATGTCAAACATCAATAGATATGGGATCATCCATCGCCCATCGCATGGGTCGAGAAGATATACGCTAGTCTACTCTGGAATATCGATGCCCCGTCTCGATATTCCCACGACTAGGAACATTGAAGGATGTACTCATGGACTATCCAGGCCCCACTAGTATGATCTACATCATAGTCCTGGAAGTCGAGTACACATCCTAAGGGCTTTATCAACATGTAACAGAGAGACAAGAAGTATACATGTTAAGATAAAGAGCAACCAGATAGCGTACTATCATGTCGAGCAAGAAAGTCCTACTTATATATGTCCCAGCATCCACTACAATATACATCCAATGTACAGTAATGGCCTCTAGGGCATACATATAACTAACAATCTCCCACTTGCACTAGGGCCATCTGTAGCAGTGGTTGTAGTATCTAATACTCAACCATCCCCTAAAAGTCTCTCTTTGGGAAAAGGCCTTCGTGAGTGGATCCGCCGTGTTGTCCTCTGAGTCTACCCTCCTAACCTCGATCACCCTGGAGATCGACTATCTCCATGATCAGGTGATGCTGCCTCAGAATATGTCTGGGTCACTGATGGGATCGGAGTTCCTTGGCCAAAGCCACACTTCCATTGTCATACAATGGTAGGAACCTAGTTCATCTTATGAACCAATATACACCCAAACTGCCTCTTTGGTAGTATCTTTAATAGCGATGTTACCAGCCTTTATCGTCTAGTTTGCCACGGTATCTAGCTTGGAACTCTTCCAACATACCGTCCCTTTACTGAGGGTAAAGACAATGCCTGTGACTGACATTCAGTCGTCCTTATCACCCTGGAACACTTCCAGTGATTCTCCCCAGGATCGATTGATACTATCTTACTATAGCTAGTGAGAATCCTAACATCCATTTAGATCTATCTTATAGACCCAAATCCCAGGATTTAGGAGGTATCATCTTTATCCTATATGGAGAATCCATGTGATAAGCGGAGTTTGACCGTACGTAGCATAGGAAAATCTTTTCTTATCAAGAGTATGTTGTCCACGTACAATACGAGGATGACCACCTTACTTTCTACTACCTTTTTGTATATACAAGGTTCATCTACCATTTTGATGAAGTCAAACTCTTTGACTACCACTTAAAAATAGATGTTCCAACTCCGCGATGACTGCTTCATCCTGTAAAGCAACTTGCACATATTTCCGCTGCTCCCACTGTTTACGAAGCCCTCTGGCTGTGTAGTTATAGACATTCTCTTCTAAATCATTATTTAGAAAAGTAGTCATGGCACCCAACCGCCAGATATCGTAGTCATGGTATGTAGCCGTGGCAAGTAGGATCCGGATGGACTTAAGCATAGCCACTGGAAAAGGTATCATTATTATCCACGCCTGGTCAATGACGAAAACCTTTAACAAGTCTAGCTTTGAAAGTCTCAACCTTTCCATCTGCACCAAGTAATCTTCTCAAGATATACTTGCTCCTTATGGGGATTTAACCCTTCAGATATCGCAACCAAAGTCCATACTTTGTTGGTGTATGTGGATTCCATCTCAGATCGCTAAGCATCCAGCCATCCTTACAGAGTCCCTACTCTTGATGACCTGCTTGAATCTAGTTGGGTCATCATCTCATGATGCATTCCTCGCTCCCACTGTCATTGAGAAACCAAAGTATCTCTCAGGTAGGTGAGGAACCCTACCAGATCGGCGGAGAGGCTGAGGTTCGTCGGGGACTATTGAATCCTTTGGTTCTGTCAAATCAACAGCAGTTTTGTATAGCTGGAACCTTTCCAGTTCTACAGAACTGACATTGTCTCGATCTTGTCCGGATTTTGCTTTTGACATAGGCCGGACAATCCCAAATCTTAACTTACTTAAGAAATGGGCTTTTCCCATACCATATCTCATATGGAGTGGTAGGCACTGATTTGATTCGAACCCTATTCAATAGGTATGCAGCTTCTCAAGTGCACAACCCCAAAAGGAAATAGGTAACTCAGTAATACTCATCATAGAGCACACCATATCTAATATTTTGCGATTGCTCCGCCCTGATACACCGTTGTGCTGTGGTGTATTCAGAGGAGTAATACGGAGAGAGAGAATCTCATTCTCCTTTAGAATAGTCCAGAAATGCCATGCGCAAGTATTCTCCTCCCTGATCTTATCATAGGACATAATACTTATCCCCGTATTGGTTCTCTACTTCTAGCTTATATTCTGTGAATATCTCAAAAGGTTCGGACTTGTGTTTCAACAGGAACATATGTCTGAATCTTGAGAGATTATCAGAGAACGTAATGAAGTATAAAGAACCAGTCCTGGCATGTGTAGACAGGAGACCTTACATACATCATCATGTATCAGTCCCAAGAGTTTATTAACTCTTTCTCTGTTTCCAATAAACAGAGCTATGGTCATCTTATCTCTGTGACATGACTGGCAAGTTTCACAAGATGTAAATTCAAACTGATTTAAATATGCATCTAAAATGTAACTTCAGCCAGTCGGGTCACATTGATATGACCTAGTCTACAATGCCTTAAGAATGATTCGTTCATTTCTGAACTCTTCCTCTTGTGTGTGTTCTGTATACGAGGAACTGTAGTTTGATTTAGAACGTCAATGCTTTTAGATAACGTGCCTGAACTGATCAACTTTTGATATAGGAAATGTTCAAAACATTATCCATCAATACAAAATTTTATCATTTCTTTACTAATAAAGAGATTGATATGATTTTGTATATCAGGTTCGGTATCTAATAGCATTTGTTCAGAATCAATGTATTGGTAATACAGGGTGACAGTGACCAACAGACTTGGCTGCAACACTTGCCCCGTTTTCTGTCTCATGAAACTTATCACCCGTTCTCAGTTTTCTACCATTTTGTAGCCCTATGTAACATGATTACATATCTGGGATCCTGATCCAGTATCAAATACCCAGGATGCAGAGGATACTGAGAAACAATTCTTTATAATGAACACACCTGAAGGAGATGCATCTCATGCACTTTCTTCGTTTGGGCGGCATGGGAATTCTGGTATTCCCCTATTTCCTGCTCTGCCTTATAACAATTATAAGTTGGAGCGGGACCAACGTTCCCCAGCTCAGTATAACAAGCAGGTTTGGTCAAAACATCCATATTATTATCTTGATTAAGGCGTGATATGGTCGCTACCTGGAGAGAGAGAGAAGAAAACACTCTGCGTGCGCTCTTGCAAGATTAGATTGGTTATATATTTTATCTAATCAGGATGGCTCCCACTGTTTTTATCAAATCTTCCTTCAAACATTAAAAGGAAAGACTAGCCGGGATTAATTACACTCTACAAGTTCGCCAATCTTTCAGCCAGGCCAGTGTCGGTACTTTGAGGGAGGTTCCCCGTGCTTTCGCACGGACCTAATTATAGTAAACCTAGTTTTCCCAGAGGCGTAACCCCATTGACACCTTTCTAGACACCTACTTGATCGGCTAATTGTAAAGTGCAAAACTCTCCCAGGAGTAACAATTACTCGCAGTGGGTTGTTTCCTGATTTAAAATCAGGAAAGCTTCTGGGAAAAGCTTCAGAAAGGGGTCACGTGTTGGCACGTGACACCTAAAAAAGCATCATCAAGTCAAGTTCAGTTTCCTGACTACGCTGAAGAAAATGGGCTTCAGAAAGAGTCACGTGTTCCCACGTGACCAGGGTCACGTGGCGACACGTGACATTTAAACGCAAGCGTCAAAGGCACACAAGTTCTCTGATCAAGTCAAGAAAAGGCTTCAGAAGAGGTCACGTGTTCCCACGTGACCAGGGTCACGTGTTGGCACGTGACGTTCAAGGCAGCAGACTCGTGCTCCAAAAGAACCGAAGAAAGAGAGTTCAAACAAGAGTCACGTGCTCACACGTGACCAGGGGTCACGTGGTAGCACGTGACGTTTTAGCAGCAATCAGAAGACAGAGCGCAAAAGAAAGGAAAAGGCTCATGCCAAAGGGGGTCACGTGCTCACACGTGACCATGGGTCACGTGGTCACACGTGACCGCTTTCAAAGCCCATTGTGTTAACAGAATTAAATTCTGAAGGAAATTCAAATCTTGCCAAAGGAAAGCAACTATCTGGAACCAATCGAATTAAAGATTCAGAGGTGATGAAATATCATCTATCTATCGGAAAATCTCGGGTTTGGAAAGATTTCCCCTTTAAATCTAACCAAAATAACAAGGGAGAATCTCTGGATTTAAAATCCAATGGTGAATGAAATTCACCTAATAATCCAACGGCCCAAAATGAATGATGAATGCAAATCAAATCTCAATGAAGATTCGTCAAAAACTGATTGATTCGGCTGCTTCTCCTATAAATAGGAGCCAAGAGACACAGAGATAGACATGCGCAGAGAAGAAAAAAAAAAGAGAAAAGGAGGAGAGCTTTGATACTTTGAAAAGACTCGGATCTTCTGCAAAAAACCCTAGGTAAGAAAGGGAAGGCCTTTTGAAAGAAAGAGAATTTAATTCTCAACAGAGTTTAACTCTGATAATGTGAAAACAGAAGAACATATTTCTTCTCTCTTTGATGGAGGATCTGCAAAGTGCACATCTCCCCTTAAGGTTGAGAATTTAATTCTCAATGGGTTGAGATCCTGCCATGCAGATCCAAAACATGGAGAAGGAATGCAAGCACGAGAATTTAATTCTCACAGAACTATAGGAATTTAATTCCTTTAAAATAAAAGTAGGGCTTGACCCTATATCATGGGAATTTAAAAAGAAACAGGGTTTAACCCTAATTAAGAACCTAGTTCTGTTGAAACAGCAGGAATTTAATTCCCTTAATCATAATTTAACAGAGGATGGAAGTTTAAACTCCTTAAAAACTTTTATTAGGGTTTAACCCTATTCAGCCCTTCACGTATACGAGGAATTTAATTCCCACAGAAAATTCGGAGTTAAACTCTATTCCAGAAAACAAAGTCTTCGAAAGGAAGTAGGAATTTAATTCCTCTGAAATTTACAGTTCGAGGAATTTAATTCCTGAAAGAAGATTAACAAAGCCTCTAAACAAAATACATGGAGGCAGGGTCACGTGTCATCACGTGACCCCCCAAGAGATCTACAGAAAGCCCCTTTGAGGCAGCACCCCACGTGACCCACGTGACCCTCGGCAGAAGCTCTAATACATAGGCATTTGAATGCCCATCACGTGATGGCACGTGATGTTCTGAAAGACACGATAATCTCAGAATAAATGAAGGGAGGGCGCTCTCACGTGCTGCCACGTGACCCCTCTTGCCTTAGTGTTTAACACTAAATTAAAACTCTCGAACCCAGTGTTAAAACACTGTTGGGCCTTAGTGTTCAACACTAAATAAAAAGCTTTATCTGCAGTGTTCAACACTGATTACCTTAGTGTTTAAACATTAATCTGAGATCTTCATTTGCAGTGCTCAACACTGATCTGTTTTAGTGTTTAACACTAATCTGAAAAGCCTTGTTGCTGGTGTTTAACACCAATTTTCTCTTAGTGTTAAACACTAACTTGTCAACCCCATGCCCAGTGTTCAACACTGACTGCTCTGTAGTGTTTAACACTATGCTTTGGCCCAATTGGCCTAAATGGATAGAGGCAAAGCCTCTCCTGATTGGACTTAGCCCAAGATGGCCATAAGTCCTCAATTGGGGATTAACTGGTCCAATGGACCCATAACATAATTAATCGGTCTTAATCCCAAATTGGGCCAAGACTATTTAATCCACTCCGGTTCTAGGGTACATCTCGTCACTCCTTTGATACTTGGCATTGTAATCCCTCAATGTCTTCAAAGAGGTGACGGGTCCCGACGACCACACATTGATATGGACTGTGGGGTCCCTAAACTCATGTCTAATGCAAATTCCTGGTTACGTGGAACGCGGATAATGTCACTCTTTGACCCCGTGGGAAACGTCCAGAGCGGAGCCTGGTCCTCGCCAAGCACGGCAGTGAACCCGTGTGAAGCATCCAGAGCACATACCAGACTGTGGGGTCCTTAAACCCATGGACTACGACGTCCTTAACCTTGACCGAGATGTCTTAAAACTAACAATGGACTATGGGGTCCTTAAACCCATGGACTACGACGTCCTTAACCTTGACCGAGATGTCTTAAAACTAACAATGGACCGCAATGTCATTAAACTACCCATGGACCGCAACGTCCTTAAACTACCAATGGACCACTATGTCCTTAAACTAGAACAATAGAGCCCCGCATGCTCTTTTGTCGGATCTAAACGGTCCCGTTTAAGTTGATCTTAGCCTCAAAGATGGCTAACGTATCCTTAAACCTTCAAACAGAGTGGACTATAAATCCCCCCAATTAACTCTGGCTCGAGGGTACATCCCTGAACTCCTCTGACATCCGTCGTTGTAATCCTTCAACGTCGTCAGAGAGGTGACGGGTCCCGACGACCATACATTCATGGACCACTATGTCCCTAAACTGGAACATTAGAGTCCAAACGCTCTTTTGTCGGATCTGAACGATCCCGTTAAGTTGATCTTAGTCACAAAGTTAGACTAACGTATCCTTAACAAACGTTTGAGTTGATCTTAGCCTCAAGTATGGCTGACGTATCCTCAAACCAAACCCCCCCAAACCTAAATCTAAGATAATACGGATTTGGCCTAGTCCACGCCCTACGGGCGACGACATAACTCAGTCTCCGTAAACAATCCACGGGCAACAAAATACAAAACAGACACCCACGACACGAAGTGACCATCTGGAGAAGGAGAAAGTTGTTACCGCAATGCGGTAGCGTAATTAACTGCAGGGGCTTGCGCCTGCAGGGAAGAGCGTCCCCACAATCAAAAACCCCTCAAACGAGGGGGAATCTGACGAAGTCTGCTACATCGGACGCATCCGTCTAAACCTTCGATACGTGGTGCCATAAATCAACTTGGCATCTTCGAAGAGGTGGACGGATAGCACCAATTAGCATCTGCCCCGAATCTCAGGCAAGACGCGGTGTCGCGCCGTCTTTCGGAGGGGAACAGATTCTGGCACACCCGGTGGGACCTTTTCCTCTTTCCACTCCACACTTCGTATGTCGTGACTTGCGAACCAATCGCGGTTTGCTAATGGTTGCCCTTGGGTTTCAAGATACTAAGAATTGGCGTCTCGCTTATTGCAGAAAGCAAAGGATCAATGGCTTCTACTTCCGTGAAATTCTCCAACCGCTCAGACTGCAATTGCAACCAACGCTCTGCCTTGCCAGGAGGTATAGCCTACGGACCCCAAGCTGCTTCGCTATTCACAATGCCCGTGGAACAGGTCACTCGCGCCACCACAGGATTGTTCTTTGGGACCATGCTCCCGCCGACAAACTTCACCGCTCCAGTGCTGACAACGGAAGCTCTCAAGAAGTCGGTCTTTGATCGACTTACCCCTGCCGCGGCTCCTCTCAACGAGTCGCCCAGCGTCAACGCCTCGGTCTTCTCTAGATTGGGCCAGAAATCCTTCGAACCCATCATGGGACCTACAATCTCAGAGAAGGTTGCTTCTAAGAAAGTGGCCGCTCCTGTCCCAGAAATCGCCAAGGCAGCCTATCCGGCCAAAAGGTCGGTCTTTACAAGATTAACGGCTTGAGCTCCCGCTCCTACTGCCCAAAGGACATCGGTCTTTGACAGGCTAATACCAACTGCGACCCCACACCCAGATAGAGGGCAAAACGAAACCATTCTTACCGCTGACCCTACACCGTCCGCTCGACACGCTCGACGTCGCCATTGGCACCGAGTGAAGAAGGCTGGGGGAAACTCCCCCTCCGGGTTGACTCCATCGGCCCCGGTGGCAGAGGTTAATGCTGCTGTTCCAACTGGGAACAGCTTTGAAATGCTAAATAAGGTGCGAAGGAATTCCCCTACGGCAGTACTGAAGAGGTCTCCTCCCCCGTTAAAAAAGGTCGTGGAAATGGAATCAGAACGGCCCCAATCTCCTCAACGGCTGTCTTCCAAAATCTATAAGGTTTGGCGGCAGGCACGGGACTCGATCATCGATCCGAACTTCTCCCGCCAACACAAGAAGCTGAAAATCCAACAGGAAGCTGGTCACCAGGCCAAACCCCAAAAGGCTGTGGATCAACTGACTCATAAAAGAAGGAGGCCGGAGAAGACCCCACAGCATGCAACGGCAGCTAAAAGCACTGAGCCCAGACGCCCTAAGTCTGGGGGCATGGTGGTGCACACTGTTTACATGGCCTCTGGAAAAGAGGAAAGCCGCACTTCTACGGGCCACCGACCGTTAACCCGATCCGTGACGAAAGCCCAGGAACAGCAACAAAAGCTGCAAGAAATGATGAATGCTATGGTCGCGCTCACCGGGCCAAAAGAAAACCCAGAAACGTCCTCAGACGCACGCCGGGAAGAAGAAACCGACGCTGAATTTCTTCGCCGGACACTGGAGAAAAGGGACAAAGAGGCTGCTGAACAAGCGGCCAACATACAACGGATGGGCCTTCTCTTCCAAGATGTGATAGGAATGATGATCCAGCAAGACTTACCCGCCGAGGATCCCCCAATCGTTCTTGAAGACGACCGAGGAGAAACGTCAAATCCACCACCAGCCCTCTCAACGGCCAAGGAGGAGGCAATCTCTAAGGCTGACTTGGCTGATTACATAGCCCAGCAAATCCGAGTTCATCACGCTACTGAGGCAGCTGGTCAAGTCGTGAAAACGGGGCGGCCGTATCCGAGCTGGTACGACCAAATCAAATACCCGCAAGGCTATACGATACCAAAATTCCACGTGTATAAGGGGACCGGCAATCCCCATCAACATGTCGCCCAGTTTCGGGCCCTTGCGGTAATACCGGCGGTGATGATAAATTGTTGCTCCGCCAGTTCGTGGGCAGCTTATCAGAAACAGCGTTCGAATGGTATTCGGAACTCCCGAACGATTCTATCAAAACGTTCGCTGAAATGGAGTTGTTGTTCACTCAGCGATTTGCAAGTGCCAGCGAACGCACTCCAATAACTGCACTTATTAACGCCAGGGTAAAACCGAGCGAAACCTGGGTCCAGTACGCTGGCGGAGCTTATGGTCGAGATGTGAGCAACGCATTGAGGAAGCACCTGCGGTGGGCATGTTCGTGGGAACTCTAGACCCTCACGCAACTATCTCCCAGTTTATGATGTTCTTTAAGCCAACCACATTCCAGGCTTTGATCGACAAGTTGGCTCAGATGGACCAGATGGGTCATAGACCACCTACCCCGAAGTCGGAACCCCGGAACGACAAGGGTAAAGGAAGAGCAACCTTTGTTGCGAATGCGCAACAGCAACCTAGCGCCCCGAAACCGGCAGATCAACTGGAGGAAAGGCGTCGGTATTATAATGAGAAGATGAAGCGTCCCTACTCGTTCCCACGGGACAAGACAAAACGGCTATTCGAGCTGGCAATACGCAACAGACTTATAAGCCTACCGAATCCAAGGCGACCGCCGCAACCCACCGAGGTGAATAACCCTAACTATTGCCCTTACCATCAAACGGTAAGCCATCCGATTGAAGATTGCTTCGTCTTCAAAGGATGGATTGAAGATCAGTACCTCTAGGGGAAGTTTGTACTGTCCGAAAAGTGGAAGGTGAACCCACCACAGCCGCACGCTTCTAGGAAAGCGGATACACCGGGGGCAACATGTTCTTTTATTGAAGAAGCTCCATGGGAGGTCGTGCTATCAACTAAAACCAAAAGAATGCTGAGAGACCTTCATGCGTGCCCTGCGATCGAATGGAAGGACCCTCTTGAACCTCAAATTATCGAAGGGATGCTAAGGCGCCGCCCGACTACAAAGACCCACGGTAAGAGCCCAGATACTCACGCCCAATCGTCAAAATCTTCGAAGAAAAAGAAGAAGAGATCCAAGAAGTCCGTGAAGCCTGGAAAAGAGCACACGAACTTGCAGAAGCAAATAGACGCACTGGAAGAGTACAATCAAAAGGCGCGAACTTCTGTCACACTGCAAGAGTTCCTCAACCACATCTTTCAAGAGGAAGATGATGGAGAAAGCTCGTCGGATGAATCCGAAGGATATGTGGCGAGTTGTAACGTAATCTCCCACTCGTTTACCGATGAGGGGAAAACTCCTGGCACTGAAAAGCTGGAGGCAGAGCCTGTACCAGAACGCGCATGGCCAACAGATGAAATGATCGACGCTTTTCTAGACGAGATTCGTCTAAAATGTAAAGCGGACCAGGAGCGTGAGATGACCACGTCGGAAAGAGCCAAATGCGGGCGACTGAACGGAAGAGTTGAACTACCTCCGCCAGAGCGAAAGGTATCCGAAGTAGACAAGAAGATATTCAAGACGAGAAAAAGGTTTGCCAAAGCCATGTCAATGGGGATGAAGCTACCGCCCTCGGAAGGAAACACACACGATGGGGTGGAAAGGCACCCTGACTATTGCGCATATCACCGGAAAGTCTCACACCCCACGGAGGAGTGCGACGCCTTTAAGATATGGTGGCAAGGATATGTCGCTCGTCGGCAACATGTTAAATGCATGAAACGCAAAAGCCGTCGGGAACGAAGAAGTACTGTCGATGGGCACAACAGAACGACTGGCAACTGTTGCATGGTTAACGCCAGGGGGTCGCAAGTTCTCACCTTTGGGAGCGACTCTGATGAAGAAATGGCTCTGGGCCCTCTCTTTAAAGAATCTGTTTTGGGGAAAGAGGAGGAATCGGAGGCCTGCGAGACATTCAGCTGCACAATCGCACACTCCCAGAAAAGAATCTAGGGCCCGGGAATAGAAAGGATAAGGGAAAGGAAAAGGTCACTGAAGATATCACTTTAGATGACCAAGTCATGAGAGAGCTGGCTGCTAAAGACCCTCCTAGGAAGAGTAAAGTGGACTATAACATCCTCGCGCACCTAAGGAAGCTACCTTCTCAGCTTAGCATTCTCGACGCCCTCCTGTTATCAAAAGAAGCGCGAGACTCACTAATTAAGGCGTTACAGGAACCTGAGCAATTCCAAGCCTTCCTTGCCACTGAAAAGATGAAGGATGAACTGGAGGAAATGCATACGGCCGACGTCACTTTCGGTGATGAAGACCTCCTTCTCGGGACGTGCGACCACAACCGTCCCCTATATGTCTCCGGATACTGCCATGATATCAAGATAGGCAAGATCCTGGTAGATAATGGATCCTCCGTCAACCTCCTTAATGTTCGGGGGTTAAAGGAAATCTGCATGGGCGTGCAACACCTCGCTCGTGACAAAATTACTATCTCTGGTTTTGATTCACAATCGTCACGGACTCTCGGATCTGTGATACTAACCTTACGCTTTGGACTTCTCGTCACAGACATCAAATTCCATGTCATTAATGCCAAGACCTGCTACAACGCCTTGCTCGGCCGTCCTTGGCTACACGAGTACAACATCATCCCCTCTACACAACATCAGTGTATGAAGTACTTCAAGGATGGTTTCGAGTATACCGTAACAGGTGAGTTAAACCCATTTTCCGTGAACGAAGTCCGTAAATACGAAGATGCGAAGTACTTTTTGCCAGATTTCAAGGATACAGAAAGGTGTCACAAGCCGGAGAACAAAGCCGCCGCCACCATCCCCGTTTTCGGGAGCGATACCGAAGAAGAGGAAGAGATAGTTTATGCAGGGCCATCTCAACGCAACAACCTGAGGACGCCCGCCCCCGTATTAGTCTTCGGAAGTGACTCAGAAGATGATGTCAATGCTGTGTTCTCTAATCGGCTGCCGACACAAGCACCCCTTGGCGATGACCATAGTTTGCAAATCACCATGGTACCGCGAGAACACTACAAGGATCTCGACACGCTTCAAGCTCACAGTGTGCAGGACCTGGAAACATTTTACATCCCTCCCAGGCGAAGGGGTGAGAAAGTGATCCTATTTTACCGATCCTCAAAGTCGAAAATAGAGAAGGAGATCTGGCATGGCGCAGATACTACATTCGACAGGCTCCAACCCATCCGTCTGCCAGATACTATACGGATGGATTAAAGAAGCTATTGAAGCTCCAAGGAGTACCCTTAGAACAGACCGTTCGGCAGGCTCGGTTCTACAACAGGATTTGGGATGTCCCCGGGACGCAACGTAAATTGCCCAACGGGAAGATGGAAACACTCGGGCTTGGATACACAAGAGCTGGAAAACGGGAACGGACTCACAGCAGCTACCCTATATATACCTTTGATGAAGAAGAGGACGCCCTGTCAGGAGATGCCAACCCTTCATTTAAAACATCGAGTCCGTCGTTTGAAGAACGAACGGACAAGCCTATCAGGAAAACGGGTCAGAGAGCTCAGGAAGACCACAACCGCGAGATGGCCATCTACAAGAAGGCCAGGACGCAACGTCTGTCTCAGCGTACCGAAAAAGACAAAGACGCATATCCTCGTCAATCCGTTGTACGAAAGGCCCGACGCAGAGTAAATCAAAAAGCGGCGCGGGTTTGTCCCTCGTGAAGAAGATGAGTCGAGCGTATTCCTTCCCCCGAGACAAGACGGAGAGATTACTCAACCTCGCTATAAAACATCAAATGATCATGCTTCCAGAGTCTAGACATCCTGAGCAAGCTAGCAAGGTCTCTCATCCGAGTTATTGCTCTTATCACCAAGCCATAGGACATCCTACCGAAGACTGCTTCACCTTCAAGAACTGGGTCGAGGACCAGTACCGATGGGGTAGATTCGCTTTATCCGACGGCTGGAAGGTAACGCCGCCGCGAAAGCATGAGCCCAAGGCCGCAAGAGCAGAACCGGGTCCACCTCAGTCCACGGAGCGGGTTCGCACTTGTTATACGATTACGATATTGGGAGAAGAGCCCGAGAACGTAGATGACCTTCCCCGGTGCTTTGAGAACAGCAATGAAGAGGTGATCTCAGAATTCCCGCCCGCTCCAAAAGAACTGGAAGACGGTATACATACTACTGCAGATAACCTCAAGAAGATTGAGTTGGGATCGGCAGACGACCCGCGACCGACATTTGTCAGCGAGCTGTTATCCGAAGAAAAGGTGGCTGCGTTAAAAAACGTGCTTCTACGGCATAAAGATTGCTTCGCATGGAACTACTCCGAGATGCCAGGATTGGATCCGGAGATTGCTGTGCACAGATTAGCAATATCCCCAGATATCAAGCCAGTCAAGCAGGCGCCAAGGAAGATGCGACTCGAGCTTGAGATGAGCATCAACGCCGAAGTCAAGAAGTTGATCGATTCTGGATTTATCCAAGAAGTCCAATATCCCGACTGGATTGCCAATATCGTCCCGGTAATGAAGAAGAATGGGACGGTACGCATATGCGTGGATTTCAGGGATCTCAATAAAGCCTGTCCAAAGGATGATTTCCCGGTGCCGGTAACCGAGCTAATGATAGATAACACGTCCACTCACGAGGTTTTCTCCTTTATGGACGGTTCATCAGGATACAATCAGATAAAGATGCATTCCGAAGACCAGAAGCATACCGCTTTCCGCACCCCTTTGGGTATATTTTGCTACAGGGTTATGCCCTTTGGCCTAAAGAACGCTGGCGCTACCTATCAAAGGGCCATGACAAAGATCTTCGACGATCTCATACATGACATCGTCGAGTGCTATATCGATGACCTCGTAGTAAAGAGCATGTCGTACGAGGAGCATTTAAAGCATCTGGAGACTGTATTTCAACGCCTTCGGCAATATAATTTGAAAATGAATCCCCTCAAATGCGCGTTTGGAGTCTCCTCGGGCAAATTTCTGGGATTCATCGTTCGACACCGAGGTATTGAAATAGATCCGTCAAAGATTAAGGCGATCATGGAAATGCCTCCATCAAGAACCCTCAAGCAGTTGCGGTCTCTCCAAGGGAAGCTCGCATACATCCGGCAGTTTATCGCTAATCTTTCGGGCAAATGCCGTCCTTACAGCCACCTGATGAAGAAGGGAACTCCATTCGCTTGGGATCACAAATGTCAAGGTGCACTAGACGAGATCAAGCAGTACCTGCAGAACCCTCCGGTGTTGGCCGCGCCGGTCAAGGGAAAACCCCTCATTCTTTATACGACCGCCCTCGAAGGTTCCTTGGGCGCATTATGGGCACAAGAGAACGACCAGGGGAAAGAAAGAGCACTTTACTACTTAAGTCGAGTGCTGCTGGGGGCAGAAAGCAATTACTCTCCCATTGAAAAACATTGCTTGGCATTAATCTTCGCGATAACAAAGCTTAGACATTACGCATTAGCACATGAAGTCCGTCTTATTTCGAAGGTGGACCCTCTCAAATATTTGATGTCGAAAGCCATATTGACGGGACGACTCGCTAAGTGGGCCCTGCTCTTGATGGAGTTCTCGATAACGTATCAACCTCTCAAGGCAGTGAAAGGCCAGGCCATTGCCGACTTCCTCGCCGAACACCCGATACCGGCCGATTCTCCTCTGAACTGCGAGTTGCCAGACGAGCATGCATTTGATGCGATTGGCGGCGGTAGTACCCGATGGGAACTCTATTTCGATGGAGCGTCCTCCATAAAGAAACAGAAACAAGGTGTCCCAATGATCAAATCAGGGATAGGCCTCATCTTTGCAACTCCACAAGGAGGGATAATGCGCTTCGCCTTCTCCTTAACAGAGCCGAGGACAAACAATGAAGCCGAATACGAAGCTCTGATAGCAGGCCTCGAGATCGCCATCGACATGGGAATTGAAGACCTCCTTATATACGGGGATTCTCAGCTGGTCGTTAGTCAAGTAAATGGTGACTACCAAACGTGCAAGCCGGAGTTGGTAAAGTACGGCGAAAGGGTGCAACAACTATTGACCCAAATTCCCTCCTATACTTTGGAGAACATACCGCGCGCGGAAAACAGCAAAGCAGACGCGTTGGCTAAACTTGCTAAAGAACTGGCTGACGAGAACCTTGATGACGTCAGAATCGTGGTACAAAGCCGTCGAGTGCTCACCCCGGCAGAAATATCTCCGGAATCATGCGGAAAAAAGGGAACGACTGAGCAGATGACCCTACAAATAAAAGACCATGAGAAGGCCGAAGACTGGAGGGAAGTCTTCATAAACTACTTCAAATCCCACCGAATGCCCGAAGAAGCGTCCTCAAGACATCAGCTCATGAAACGAGCTTTATCTTTCGCTTTCGTCAACGATACCCTGTACAAGAGATCGTTTGATTCTCTATGGCTGAGATGCTTGGGACCTGACGAGGCAGAAAGAGTCATTCAGGAAGTTCATGACGGACTTTGCGGTTCTCACCAAGCAGGCCCAAAGATGAAGTTAAAAATTAAACGGATGGGTTATTACTGGCCCACGATGATCCAGGACTGACTCGAGTATGCGAGGCAATGCCACTCATGCCAGATCCATGGAGACTTCATCCACTAACATCCGAATCCACTGCACCCGACGCTGGCTAGTTGGCCATTCGAAATGTGGGGGACTGACATAGTCGGCCCCATTGAGCCAGCATCATCCCGGGGACACCGTTTTATCCTGGTGACAACTGATTACTTCTCCAAATGGGCAGAAGCAGTACCACTGAGGGAAGTGAAGACGGAGAATATCCTCCATTTCTTCAAGACGCACGTCATCTACCGGTTTGGGACCCCACGACGGATTATCTCCGATAATGGGCTGGCCTACCGAACCCATAAGATTAGCCGCTTCGCACAGCAGCACAATATAGACTGGAGATATTCTTCGGTTTACAATCCACGAGCTAACGGTCTAGCCGAGGCCTTCAATAAGACCTTGACGAAGATCATAAAAAAGACCGTTTCCAGGAATAAGAGAGACTGGCACGAAAGGCTGCAAGAAGCCCTTTGGGCTTATCGAACTACGTTCAAGACGGCCACGAACACAACGCCGTACGCGTTGGTATTTGGGACGGAAGCAGTGCTCCCCCTCGAGATAGAGTTAACCTCTCTACGAGTAGCAGTCCACCACGAGCTGACGAACGAAGAAAATGCTCACCTTCGGCTTGAGGAGCTTGATGCCCTCGATGAAACCCGGCTCATAGCGCAACAACATCTAGAAGCCTACAAAGCAAAGATGACGCGCTCGTACGAAAGATTGACCAGGCCGAGGACATTCCGCCAAGGCGAACTCGTACTAGTGGTCAAAAGACCTATGATCCCCAATCGTGCCAAGCGGGGAAAATTTGAGCCAAATTATGAAGGCCCGTACATCATAGACAAGGTCTACCAGGGTGGAGCCTACCTACTCATGGACATGCACGGTGAAAGGCCTTTCAGGCCAATAAACGGCCGCTTCTTGAAGAAATACCACGCTTAATTAGCCGCAGCCTGGGTTAATGATAGATGACGACGACTATGTCCGCTCGCTATCTTCCTAGGCTCAGACTTTACAAGTAGCAGCCGGCCTTCCCGTATCGACGGACCGAAACGTCCTTAAACTAACAGCGGACCGAAACGTCCTTAAACTAACAGCGGACCGAAACGTCCTTAAACTAACAGCGGACCGAAACGTCCTTAAACTATCGACGGACCGAAACGTCCCTAAACTACTACCGCAACGTCCTTAGGTTGACGAGATGGATAAATAAAGAAAAAAGAAGATAAAAAAAAAAACGATAAAAAAAAAAACGGTATGTCCATAAGCAAAATGGGCACGGATGAAAACCCGAAAAGGGCTCCGTGAGTAAAAACAACAGGGCTGCCGGCAAGTGTTCGTGAAAACCCGAAAGGGCGCGACCTTGTAAAAAAAAAAGAGAAGAGTAAAAATGATATAAATAAAAAAAAAACGGTATGTCCATAAGCAAAATGGGCACGGATGAAAACCCGAAAGGGCTCCGTGAGTAAAAACAGCAGGACTACCGGCGAGTGTTTGTGAAAACCCGAAAGGGCGCAACCTCGTTAAAGGACACTTACAGAGTCCTCTCGACCCTGTAAGGAGAAACCACCTGCGTGAGATCCTTACGACTCACAAAGGAGCAGCACACTTAGGGATCCTCACGATTCCTAAGGAGAAAATACACTTACGAGATCCTCACGACTCGTAAGGAGAATTCTCTTATGAGACCCTCACGGCTCATGAGATTTGAAAGTCTTAAGTTACAGAAACCTGAACCTGTTCTTAAGCAAATCCTCCACAACCTCCGATATTGCCCTACAAGAGGCTCAATACTGACCCTTGTATACAATCCACGGGCGCGAATAAACATTTCCCCAGCAAAGTCCAACCCTTGTAGGTCCTCTCGACCCATAAGGTGAAAACCCTCTTGTAGGATCCTTACGACTTACAGAGGAACATACACTTAGGAATCCTCACGATCCCTAAGGAGAAAATACACCTGCAAGATCCTCACGACTTGTAGGGAGAAATACCTTTGTGAGACCCTTACGGCTCATGAAGTCAAAAGCCTTAGTCGACAGGACCTTAACCCTGTTTGCTAAGCCACCTTTGTTCAACATCGACAGAGGCAAATGATGATTCGCTCCTGGCAACATCCCAGTTGCAGCGATGCTGACGCCTAAACCGGTATCAAATTCCAAGTCCTGTTATGGCAAATGATGATTCGCTCCTGGCAATACTCCAGTTGTAGCGATGCTGATGCTGAGATTGGCACCAGATTCCAAATTCCACACTCGCAAAAAAAAAAATAATATATAGCGAGCCATACGTGCATACGAAATAGCCGAAATGATGGGGCAACTTGCAATAAAAAGCAGCAAGTAAAAATGTATGCATGAAAAATAGCCGAAATCATGGGGCAACTCGCAATAAAAAGCAGCGAGTAAAAATAAAACAAATAGCCGAAATGATTGGGCAATCGCGACCTTCGCGATATAAAAAGCTGAAATGATAGAGCATCGTGGAAAAAGAAATAAAATAAAAGTGAAATCCTCGCCCTACAGGTGATGTTACATTTATCCCTGTATACAATCCAGGGGCGCAAACAAAGAAGGGATCATACTCCACCCCAGGTTTCATCATAAGAAGAAGCCAAATCTCGACGGTTCACAGGTAGCCTAGAGATCATCTCGACGTTCATCTCATTGCAGCAGACACAACATCAAGCGAAATGGAACATCGGCAACCCCCAGTTCCATGGATCGGTGATATACGTATCACCAAAAGTCAAACCTCCATTCCGTGAAATGCGGATACAATCGATAAAATTCCTGGTTACGTGGAACGCGGATAATGTCACCCTTTGACCCCGTGGAAAACGTCCAGAGCGGATCCTGGTCCTCGCAGAGCATAGCAGTGAACCCGTGCGAAGCACCCAGAGCGGAGCCTAGTCCTCGCCTAACGCGGCAGTGAACCCGTGTGAAGCATCTAGTGCAAAATTCCTGGTTAAGTGGAACGCGGATAATGTCACCCTTTGACCCCGTGGACAACGTCCAGAGCGGATCCTGGTCCTCACAGAGCATGGCAGTGAACCCGTGCGAAGCATCCAGAGCAGAGCCTAGTCCTCGCCTAACGCGGCAGTGAACTCGTGTGAAGCATCTAGTGCAAAATTCCTGGTTACGTGGAACGCGGATAATGTCACCCTTTAACCCCGTGGAAAACGTCCAGAGCGGATCCTGGTCCTCGCAGAGCATGGTAGTGAACCCGTGCGGAGCATCCAGAGCGGAGCCTAGTCCTCGCCTAACACGGCAGTGAACCCGTGTGAAGCATCTAGTGCAAAATTCCTGGTTACGTGGAACGCGGATAATGTCACCCTTTGACCCCGTGGAAAACGTCCAGAGCGGATCCTGGTCCTCGCAGAGCATGGCAGTGAACCCGTGCGAAGTATCCAGAGCGGAGCCTAGTCCTCGCCTAACGCGGCAGTGAAACCGTGTGAAGCATCTAGTGCAAAATTCCTGGTTACGTGGAAAGCGGATAATGTCACTCTTTGACCCCGTGGAAAACGTCCAGAGCGGATCCTGGTCCTCGCAGAGCATGGCAGTGAACCCGTGCGAACCATCCAGAGCGGAGCCTAGTCCTCGCCTAACGCGGCATTGAACCCGTGTGAAGCATCTAGTGCAAAATTCCTGGCTACGTGGAACGCGGATAATGTCACCCTTTGACCCTGTGGAAAACGTCCAGAGCGGATCCTGGTCCTCGCAGAGCATGGCAGTGAACCCGTGCGAAGCATCCAGAGTGGAGCCTAGTCCTCGCCTAACGCGGCAGTGAACCCGTGTGAAGCATCTAGTGCAAAATTCCTGGTTACGTGGAACGCGGATAATGTCACTATTTGACCCCGTGCGAAGCATCCAGAGCGGAGCCTAGTCCTCGCCTAACGCGGCAGTGAACCCGTGTGAGGCATCTAGTGCAAAATTCCTGGTTACGTGGAACGCGGATAATGTCACCCTTTGACCCCGTGGGAAACGTCCAGAGCGGAGCCTGGTCCTCGCCAAGCGCGGCAGTGAACCCGTGTGAAGCATCCAGAGCAAATACCGGACTGTGGAGTCCTTAAAATCCACAGACTATGACGTCCTTAACCTTGACCGTGATGTCTTAAAACTAACAATCAACCACCCCGACTCCCTACGAATTTTGCCTTGGTTTAAGGGTACATCTCTTCACTCCTTTGATGCCCGGCGTTGTAATTCCTCAACGTCTTCAAAGAGGTGACGGGTCCCTGCAACCAAACGCCGGACTGTGGAGTCCCTAAATCCACGGACTATGAGGTCCTTAACCTTGACCGTGATGTCTTGAAACTAACACCGGACTGTGGAGTCCCTAAATCCACGGACTATGAGGTCCTTAACCTTGACCGCGATGTCTTAAAACTAACAGCGGACTGTGGAGTCCTTAAATCCACGGACTATGAGGTCCTTAACCTTGACCGTGACGTCTTTAAACTACGATACCTCGAGAGATCCCTGACTCCGTGAAACGCGGATAAGGATGATCACATCCAACACTTGCAGGCCCTCACGACCTGTAAGGAAGAAAAACTCTCTTGTGGGATCCTTACGACTCTCAAGGGAAAACCCTTTTAAGAATCCTCATGATTCTTAAGAAGAACTCACACCTATGGGATCCTCTCGACCTGTAGGGAGAAAAACTCTTTATGAGACCCTTGTGGCTCGTAAAAAGCAAAAGCCTTAGGAAGCAGATCTTAACCCTGAGTCCTGAGCCATTGCTGTCCTGCAAGGAGATCAAGATAGAATATCCGCAGAATACATTCAATGAAAAGGAGACACATCATTGACAAGAAAAATGTATCTTTTATTCATAAACCAAAACGGGTACAAAGTACAATTTATGGAAGGAACAGAAAGAAAATACTCTCATCCATGAGTATGTACAAAAAGGAAGAAAAAGATACAAATGTTTCAGGCCGGCGGGCGATTCAGCAACTTGGTCAGCTCATCCTGCTTTTGCTGAGCCACGGCTTCATGACGCAAGATCTCCAGAAGACGAGCCTCCGCTTGAGCTTGCTGAGCCTGATACGAAGCAAGCCGGGCTTCAAGCTCTTTCTCAGTGGCCTTATGAGCCTCAACCCTCTCACGAGTGAACATGGCAACTTTATCGAGAGCCACAACCTTATGTTCGCTACGTGTCACCCTATCAGACCATGAAAGCTCACCTTGCGACCACAACCTTAGAAATAGGACATACATGCTCGAGACCATATGAATGGGCTTCCGATCGATAGCAATAATCGATCCAGAACGCGCTCACACAACCCGGTATGAAAAGCAACGAAAAACTTTCCGATGATTACCCTATCAAGCATGTGCTCGCAATCATATGAACATCCAAAAAATAAATAAAATTCGAAGCTTTAATGCGCATGCGACATGACAACAATATTGATAATCGAAGAAAGTTTTCATAAAAAGGAGCACAAAATTTATTCATGCAAGCGGAAACATACATACGAGTACCAAGCCTACATGGAAGTTCAACATAAAGCATACAAAAAGGAGGGACTAATTTAAAAAGGTTCTACACTAACGGAAAAGGTCACCAAACACAGGATCAACGGCACAGGGGTTGATGAAGCAAAGGACAAAATTCTCCATCTCTCTCTCCGCTTTCTCCAGCACATCGAAGCGACGATTCTCGCGAGAAGTCGCTCCCCATCGGTTGGTGCCATGTTCGTCCGCGAACGCAAACATAACAGTTCGCCGAGCCTTTATCTCGCTCAGCAGATGAATTGAGCAGTCCCTTAGAGCCTGAGTAATCAGGCAGGCTTCATGAAAGCCCTCGAGCTTTTCTTCCGCCGCATCAAGCATCGCCAGGGTCATCTCTGCCGGGTGAGGAGGAATGTCGGCAAGCACGGCCATGAGGATCATCCGGAGCCAGAGGGAACCCATCGGGAGGGGAGACCCTCTACGAATCGAGAGCTCGTGCATGGCCGAGTCGCATTCGTTGTCGGTAAGGAGGGGGTCCACCAACCGAGCAGCAAAGCGGGGGATCATCTCCTCAAGGGGAACTTCCCACGGCTGTCGACGAGCATGATGGCGATTACAAGCCATGGCACTCGTTTCTCCCTCAAGGAAAAAAATATATATATGATATGAATCTCTCTGTGAAAAGAAAAGAAGGCTATATCCTCATATATAATGAAGTGCATTAAGTGCTGTGCACGGAAAATCCTGCATGGTGAAATTATTTCCAAGGCCTAAAAAAGGAAAGGCACCGAAAATCAAGGAGATGGAACCATTTCCAAGGCCCTTTTTCTGCACCTAACATTGTGCACTGAAAATATGGCATGAGAAAAATCTTGTGAACAGCCACATCAAAGGATCCCACGTGTAGAACACGTGAGGCCTAAACCTGACGTGCATTTAAAAGGAAAATATGGAGTGGCACCTTGCATGTTAAAAAGCACAAATAGCAATAGTAGCAAAATAATAAAATCTCAAAAAAAAAAAAAAAGCGTGCAAACATACAAGGACACAACAAAACTTATCATCCAGACTTCAAGAAGGCGATACAAAATAAAAAGAAAATTTTTTACAATGGTAAGGCTTCAGACGCGGGGTATGGGTTGAGAAACTCGAAATTAACTTTATTCAAGATCTTCCAAGCATTTCGAACCTCCCGAGTATGCTTTCTCTCACGGTCACAAGCATCGGGGTCCCCGCGGATGTCCTCTACCCTCCGGTAGGCGCCCAGTATGGCTGATTGCTGAAAAATCTGATGAAGGAGATCAATAAGATTATCCCGCCTTCTCTTTGAGATCAAGCCCATAAGGTACACCGAATGCACCTTATCCTCGGCAGTGTCCAAGGCCCCGAGCGGTATGCCGGCGCAAAAGAGAGGGAGAGCCTCCTTGATCGCAAGCACGATCAGCCTCAGAAGAGAAGAGCGACGGGGGAGTAGCCTATGGTTGTACTCGTCGAAGCGGCTCATGATCTCGGCACACTGAGCATCAGTGAACTCCTGGTTCTGACTGCGGCCCAGCGCACGAATATTCCCATAGGAAATGATCTCGTCAAGACGGTACAGATGGGCATCCATGGTACCTAAAATAAAAGTCATGAGATTCATTACAAAGCCCCCATTGCATTAATTGCAGGAAGAACAACCTCGGGCCAAGAGACCCCAGGAAGCCTCTGTGTGAAGAAATCGAGTTCTTCGTTGGAATTAAATTCCTTATTAAGAAAAGGGAATTAAATTCCCAAAAAACATTTTTGGATGGAATTAAATTCCATGGATCTGAAACATCATCTCCCCAAAGATCATCTAAACCCTAAGAGATCTACAGTTGAAAGATTAAACAGTTTCATGTTCTTATGGGAAATATGAAGAAAAAAGGGTAAAAACCCTTGTTTTGGATTTAAAATCCAGAGAAATGTGAAGGTCCATCGTTGTCCAAGAACATTACCTGAGGAAAAAGGATTCCTTTCGAACAGAGTTAAACTCTGAAGATTGTTTCAAAACAGAGAACTAAGCTCTGGAAGAAGAGAATTAAATTCTCAGAAAAAGTTCTCAGAAGAAGAAGATGAACAAAGTGAAGGCTCTTATGAAGAGACAGAGGTATTTATAGAAGACAATGAAAACGCTTCGTCTCCCCAGATCCCTAGAGGAATCCAACGGTCACAAGAGGTGACAGCGTTGCACTCACGTGCAGACACGTGAGAACAACGCTGTGGGGGCATTTGTTTCCTGATTTAAAATCAGGAAAGCTTCTGGGAAAAGCTTCAGAAAGGGGTCACGTGTTGGCACGTGACATCTAAAAAAGCATCATCAAGTCAAGTTCAGTTTCCTGACTACGCTGAAGAAAATGGGCTTCAGAAAGAGTCACGTGTTCCCACGTGACCAGGGTCACGTGGCGACACGTGACATTTAAACGCAAGCGTCAAAGGCACACAAGTTCTCTGATCAAGTCAAGAAAAGGCTTCAGAAGAGGTCACGTGTTCCCACGTGACCAGGGTCACGTGTTGGCACGTGACGTTCAAGGCAGCAGACTCGTGCTCCAAAAGAACCGAAGAAAGAGAGTTCAAACAAGGGTCACGTGCTCACACGTGACCAGGGGTCACGTGGTAGCACGTGACGTTTTAGCAGCGATCAGAAGACAGAGCGCAAAAGAAAGGAAAAGGCTCATGCCAAAGGGGGTCACGTGCTCACACGTGACCATGGGTCACGTGGTCACACGTGACCGGCTTTCAAAGCCCATTGTGTTAACAGAATTAAATTCTGAAGGAAATTCAAATCTTGCCAAAGGAAAGCAACTATCTGGAACCAATCGAATTAAAGATTCAGAGGTGATGAAATATCATCTATCTATGGGAAAATCTCGGGTTTGGAAAGATTTCCCCTTTAAATCTAACCAAAATAACAAGGGAGAATCTCTGGATTTAAAATCCAATGGTGAATAAAATTCACCTAATAATCCAACGGCCCAAAATGAATGATGAATGCAAATCAAATCTCAATGAAGATTCGTCAAAAACTGATTGATTCGGCTGCTTCTCTTATAAATAGGAGCCAAGAGACACAGAGATAGACATGCGCAGAGAAGAAAAAAAAAGAGAAAAGGAGGAGAGCTTTGATACTTTGAAAAGACTCGGATCTTCTGCAAAAAACCCTAGGTAAGAAAGGGAAGGCCTTTTGAAAGAAAGAGAATTTAATTCTCAACAGAGTTTAACTCTGATAATGTGAAAACAGAAGAACATATTTCTTCTCTCTTTGATGGAGGATCTGCAAAGTGCACATCTCCCCTTAAGGTTGAGAATTTAATTCTCAATGGGTTGAGATCCTGCCATGCAGATCCAAAACATGGAGAAGGAATGCAAGCACGAGAATTTAATTCTCATAGAACTATAGGAATTTAATTCCTTTAAAATAAAAGTAGGGCTTGACCCTATATCATGTGAATTTAAAAAGAAACAGGGTTTAACCCTAATTAAGAACCTAGTTCCGTTGAAACAGCAGGAATTTAATTCCCTTAATCATAATTTAACAGAGGATAGAAGTTTAAACTCCTTAAAAACTTTTATTAGGGTTTAACCCTATTCAGCCCTTCACGTATACGAGGAATTTAATTCCCACAGAAAATTCGGAGTTAAACTCTATTCCAGAAAACAAAGTCTTCGAAAGGAAGTAGGAATTTAATTCCTCTGAAATTTACAGTTCGAGGAATTTAATTCCTGAAAGAAGATTAACAAAGCCTCTAAACAAAATACATGGAGGCAGGGTCACGTGTCATCACGTGACCCCCCAAGAGATCTACAGAAAGCCCCTTTGAGGCAGCACCCCACGTGACCCACGTGACCCTCGGCAGAAGCTCTAATACATAGGCATTTGAATGCCCATCATGTGATGGCACGTGATGTTCTGAAAGACACGATAATCTCAGAATAAATGAAGGGAGGGCGCTCTCACGTGCTGCCACGTGACCCCTCTTGCCTTAGTGTTTAACACTAAATTAAAACTCTCGAACCCAGTGTTAAAACACTGTTGGGCCTTAGTGTTCAACACTAAATAAAAAGCTTTATCTGCAGTGTTCAACACTGATTACCTTAGTGTTTAAACATTAATCTGAGATCTTCATTTGCAGTGCTCAACAGTGATCTGTTTTAGTGTTTAACACTAATCTGAAAAGCCTTGTTGCTGGTGTTTAACACCAATTATCTCTTAGTGTTAAACACTAACTTGTCAACCCCATGCCCAGTGTTCAACACTGACTGCTCTGTAGTGTTTAACACTATGCTTTGGCCCAATTGGCCTAAATGGATAGAGGCAAAGCCTCTCCTGATTGGACTTAGCCCAAGATGGCCATAAGTCCTCAATTGGGGATTAACTGGTCCAATGGACCCATAACATAATTAATCGGTCTTAATCCCAAATTGGGCCAAGACTATTTAATCCACTCCGGTTCTAGGGTACATCTCGTCACTCCTTTGATACTTGGCATTGTAATCCCTTAATGTCTTCAAAGAGGTGACGGGTCCCGACGACCACACATTGATATGGACTGTAGGGTCCCTAAACTCATGTCTAATGCAAATTCCTGGTTACGTGGAACGCGGATAATGTCACTCTTTGACCCCGTGGGAAACGTCCAGGGCGGAGCCTGGTCCTCGCCAAGCACGGCAGTGAACCCGTGTGAAGCATCCAGAGCATATACCGGACTGTGGGGTCCTTAAACCTATGGACTACGACGTCCTTAACCTTGACCGAGATGTCTTAAAACTAACAATGGACTATGGGGTCCTTAAACCCATGGACTACGACGTCCTTAACCTTGACCGAGATGTCTTAAAACTAACAATGGACCGCAATGTCATTAAACTACCCATGGACCGCAACGTCCTTAAACTACCAATGGACCACTATGTCCTTAAACTAGAACAATAGAGCCCCGCATGCTCTTTTGTCGGATCTAAACGGTCCCGTTTAAGTTGATCTTAGCCTCAAAGATGGCTAACGTATCCTTAAACCTTCAAACAGAGTGGACTATAAATCCCCCCAATTAACTCTGGCTCGAGGGTACATCCCTGAACTCCTCTGACATCCGTCGTTGTAATCCTTCAACGTCGTCAGAGAGGTGACGGGTCCCGACGACCATACATTCATGGACCACTATGTCCCTAAACTGGAACATTAGAGTCCAAACGCTCTTTTGTCGGATCTGAACGATCCCGTTAAGTTGATCTTAGTCACAAAGTTAGACTAACGTATCCTTAACAAACGTTTGAGTTGATCTTAGCCTCAAGTATGGCTGACGTATCTTCAAACCAAACCCCCCCAAACCCAAATCTAAGATAATACGGATTTGGACTAGTCCACGCCCTACGGGCGACGACATAACTCAGTCTCCGTAAACAATCCACGAGCAACAAAATACAAAACAGACACCCACGACACGAAGTGACCATCTGGAGAAGGAGAAAGTTGTTACCGCAATGCGGTAGCGTAATTAACTGCAGGGGCTTGCGCCTGCAGGGAAGAGCGTCCCCACAATCAAAAACCCCTCAAACAAGGGGGAATCTGACGAAGTCTGCTACATCGGACGCATCCGTCTAAACCTTCGATACGTGGTGCCATAAATCAACTTGGCATCTTCGAAGAGGTGGACGGATAGCACCAATTAGCATCTGCCCCGAATCTCAGGCAAGACGCGGTGTCGCGCCGTCTTTCGGAGGGGAACATGGGTATCGGGATCCAACTATCATATAGAAGGTATGCAATCTCATTGCAAATTTCAACACTTGAAACTCCCGATAATGGTTTTTACCCCTAGCACCTATGACCTTGGCTAAGGTCAACAAATCATAGGTACTAGGCAAGTTCTACCCGTCATTTCGTGATTAATTAGACCCACCCACATGACCCTTGGCTAAGGTCAATAAAGCCACATGACTGTCCTAATTAATCATATCATATGCGGTATAGGAAGACATCACTTAGCTACCGCACACTACGCATCGGCTATGGTCGACAAACGTAGCACGAATACTAAGTACTCTACTTCCTAAAATGACGGAGGGTTGCGAATGGCTTTTAAGAAAACCTTTAACGCTTTGAACTTGATCTCGTTGCGGAATCAAATAGGTTTTTAAATGGAATGTTTTTGAGGCTTTTCTAGTTTTGCTAAAGGGGTCACTCCCGGTGAAGGGATTGTCGGCCTTTTCCTCGTCGAATGAGGTGCGGGATATATCATATATATCACTGTGCAAAGCAGAAACTATAGAAGCAATCAAAAGACAAACCGAGTGTGTAGCATCTGCCAGTTATTGCTAAAGGAGTCACTCCCGGTGAAGGGATCTCGGTCCTTTCCTTATCGAATAAGGTGCAGGATGTTCTACAAGGAACACCGCGATGCAAAGCAAGAACTGTAGCTACCTGTTTTGTTTTTGAAATTCGATTCCACAACATCAATTAGGTTTATTTTCTTTCATCAATCACATTAATGAATATCCCATCATTTAAGTCCACCTAAACATCACAGATAAATATAACGTACGCTTATGCCATCCGCATTCGCCTCGATGTCCCGTCTGCACCGTTAGGTTAGGTAACTAACGCCAGAACGAGGCAGGGCTAGCGCGGGTGTAAAATATAAGCAACGTCTATATAATATATCATATATACTATATATAATATCTATCTGAACAAATCACATGATCACATCACAGATAACGCAGCAGAAAATATCATATAAAATATTGGATATACTAGGACGTCCGTGTTTTCAATACGAGCCAGTATAAAACACGGATTCCACGGTCGTGGTGAACAGCCAATCCCACACCCTTAGACCCCTACGAGAGCGGCAAGCAACCCTACCAATTCTAGGGTTAGGAGACCCGGACTCGACTCCTCGACATGGTCTCCCACTGGACCCCAGAACCCGGTTACTTGTGCTCCCCTCCTTGGGTCTATCCTAATGCGGAAAAGTAAATAATATACAAATGGTGACATCATTCGCAACCTGGAAGTGCCCCAATAAAAGAATATTACATACAAGTTTTTACATGAATGAAAATGAAAAACACTCATCTCACATAAAAACCCCCCGGCTATTCGAACACGACGATCCAATATAACATATCCAGCAACACATAACATCACATGTCATCAACGTAAGTAAATATGCGTATCCCAATTGTCGTTGACATATAGCAACGAAACCGGCGATATCATATATTACACTTACGGTCACAGAAAAGAAAGTGTAAAACTACAACAGTTAGAATCCGCATCCTCTTTAGACATCGCATGCCTAATCAAATGAATTCCTTAGACATCGCATGCCTAACAATTATAAACCCCGCATTTTAGTCTCATTATCGAAAACTCTTTTCAATATCAAGTCGGGCAATTCAACAAGATTCCCGACATTCTGATCGAATGCTCGTCGCAAACTTCAGTAGGCGGCCGCACCCCCTACGCCGTTGACAAAGTGCACCAAGGCGGAACACCGCTGCCGCGAGCACCCGAACGGATGCTTTCGGCGACGGGGTTCTCCTACAGTCAGTTGGTCGGGGCTATGGAGTGAGGCTGTCTATTAAGTTTACCCGGCGAGTATCCGCGTACGCTACGTGATTGCGACGGACTTTTGATCACATCAAAATTCCGTGGCAACCGATCAAGTGAGACCAAATTGCTATGTTTATAACATTCATTCAGTTATCTCATAACTACTTGTGAATTCCAAATGTTGTATCACATTCCGGGTAAATAGAAAATGTTAAATTTTCCGATCGAACAATCGAACACCCAAGTTTTCCCGATACAGCTCAACACATGAAATAAGTCTAAAAATATTTAGTTCATGCCTCAGTACCAACGGTCCAGCCGTTGAAGGGTCAAGCCAACGCCTCACATGTGGCATGCCGTACTGCCCCAAATCCTAAGGTTCAAAGGGCAGTTCAAGACGGTCACATAATCGAGTTAAGGTTTGTTGTCTTCTAGAGGGACCATCGCATTACTTGCACTACTTAGAACGTCATTAAACTATGGAAAAGTCCAACAATTGGAAATTTCCCGGCAGGGGAAAAAGTGGGTATTTATATCCGGTCGAACTTTTTAACATATTCTAAAATTACCCGGAAACACACATAGACAAAGTTTGACGATCCGATCGAAACACCGAGTCCCCAATACAACCCAGAAAACTCAACTCATGAATTCAGATTAAAAATTCCCAGGAAAACCAGCACATCAAAATAGGAATTACTGTGTAAAATTAATCGACTGAAGAGACAAATTGGCCGCGGAACCGCCGCATTAGCCATGCTAATGCCGCGGTTCCGCCGCGCTATGATCGAATTAGGTGCTCGAACTTCATAGTAATTCTTAGAAATACCTGCTGATTTTTCTGCATATTTTTAATTCTCAAAAATCCCCGATTTCAAAAAATGTACAGAGAGCTATTTTGAACTAGGGTTTCGGTTCGATCGGACTTCTAACTCCGTCTACGCATCGCCTAAGGCTCTAGCTAGGCTCTGATACCACTGTAGGGTTCCTAAGCACACTAATGAGGTCTCACAAGTGATCAAACATGGCTAATTCAAAATTTTCCATGTGCCTACAAACCCTAATACGGATCGTTAACTAGATGTATAGGTGATGCGATGCAAGTAAACAACTTTAACTTAAAGGAAAGAAGCTACAACCTTTGTAGATCCGGTCCTCCACCTCCTAGGCTCCGTGATGACGTCCCTCCACTGTCCAAATCGAATCCAGGACTCTATCATCGGCTTCATCGGAGAAATGGGCGGGCTAGGTCGTCGACTTCGATGCCGAAGATGATCTACGTCGAGGCAACTCAAGATCAAACTCCAACTTGACCAAGTCATGAAACTTGTGAAGAAAACACCCTATACTACTTGGAAAGTGGTAGAGGATGAAGAAATAGGAAGTGGGTTCACTTTAGAATTGGATTTCTCACTCTTTTTCTCAAGTTGCCATTGATGGAGGCAAGCTTTCTTCCTTTGTTTAAGAAGAAGAAGATGAAGAAAGAATATGATAAGTATATTCAAAAAAGAAAATAATATGAATACTTATCATATACCAACCATGGTTAGGTGTAGAGAATAGACTATGGTTAGTTTGAATGGTTAGGGTTAAGCATGAGACAAAAATGGTGGACTTGTTCAAAGCTTCATGAAGCTTCAACAAGCAAACAAAGAAAGTCACCATGTCTCATTTATCTTTTCCAAAATAAATAAATAAATAAATAAGTAAGTAAATAAACAAAACCCTAACCATTCATATAACCATGGTTTAATTCTTTACACAAACCCAAGTGAGCATGTATCATCAAACATGATACAAACAAGTGCACAAAAGTATATCACATATACAACTTGTGTACATCAAGTGAGAAAATCCTTTTAAAGTGAACCAATACTAGTTAATGCAAAGTAATATATCAAATATATAATTATACATTAAATCATTAAATCAACACTTGATTCAATGATCCGGTCATGTCGCATATAACCGACTAGTATCCAATGTATCGACTTATCGAATCAATCTTCGATTCGATAACTAGGTTATATCGCATACAACCAATCGATACATTCATCGCGAGAATGGAATACGGTATCACATACACGCATTATTCTCGGTCCCGCACATATCTCATATGCGCTCCTATTTCATTTCGCTTGAGCCAGGAAACCTCTGTGTAGGACTCTAAAGACTCGTCAATATGCCGGCAGCAGATGATGATCATATCAAGCACCCACAAGCCGCAAGCGGTCTGCTAAACGTAACGGCCACCCGGGTATTGAGCAATCAGAAGATCGACGAGCAAGCCTGCTCACACTCCTGTGAATCCAACCTGTAACACTTACCGTACAGTCCGGTCTGTTTGTCTGATATGTCGCATATCTTGCCTAGGGGTGGTAAACGTCAGACCCCAGTAGCTTGATAAGTCATGCCGACGTAAGGTCCATAACATTCATGAAACTACTGATAACTCTTACCAGCATATCACTGCAACCCTGGCCAGGGATTTCCTGTTATGGGCAGTCGAGCATAGCGCAACATCAACCCCCAATACCGGGAGAGACGAATCCCCTCCTATCGCTCATTGCCTCCATGTGAATCGGGATGTACCCAAAAACCACCTGTTTGCACGCCTCAGTAGAGCCGTGGTAGGGTGGAAATCAAAGCACAGTGGGAGATACACAAGACTCTATGACGATCTCGGGTCAACAGACTAAGCTGTACCAGTGTCACCAGAGAACTGCCATCTGACGTGAGGTATAATACCATCTGGGAGTTCTCGGCGAGTCCGTTCAATGTACCCAGTCTCCACTGAGCACCCGTATACCATCTCTGATGTCAAACATCAATGGATATGGGATTATCCATCGCCCATTGCATGGGTCGAGAAGATATACGCTAGTCTACTCTGGAATATCGATGCCCCGTCTCGATATTCCCACGACTAGGAACATTGAAGGATGTACTCATGGACTATCCAGGCCCCACTAGTATGATCTACATCATAGTCCTGGAAGTCGAGTACACATTCTAAGGGCTTTATCAACATGTAACAGAGAGACAAGAAGTATACATGTTAAGATAAAGAGCAACCAGATAGCGTACTATCATGTCGAGCAAGAAAGTCCTATCTATATATGTCCCAGCATCCACTACAATATACATCCAATGTACAGTAATGGCCTCTAGGGCATACATATAACTAACAGAAGAAACCCTATTTTTTTCAATAGATCCCTAAACCTCGTTGATTGTCATCGATCTAGCAACAAATCTTCAATAGATAAGAATTTGTAATCATAAGTATTCATCATCACTATTTATTGGATCGATTCCTATGAGCCTCTTTACAAATCTTGATAATTCATTCGATTTAGACATCTTCGTGATTTTTAGTATTTCTTGATTTTAGATCTAGTTTTTTATGATTCTTGAAACTAAACTTCACAACTTTTGAATCATTTTCCTTTGTTCTTTTAATTTTCAACTCAACTAAAACAAGATCGATCAAATCACACTCTCTCAGTGGACGATCCGCATTCACCGACAAAACTACAATAGACACCGTCAATTGATTGCGGTATAAATTTCTTTGGTTGTGAAACATTTTATATACACACGAGATCAATCAAATAGCGCCGTTGCCGGGGATGTGTGCTATTTTGTTCGTTTTTGCAATTTGAGTTGGAAAATTTATTATTCCATCAGTTTTTAGATCAAAATTCTTAACAAGCGCTCAACGATTTGTTGTGATTTGTTGCAAGAAGATCTGGAATCTGTGGAGCGAGGAAAATTTTCCAGGACATCTCAAAAAAGTCCAGAGAGGCATTTGGAACATTTGCTGAAATTTTTTTGCAGGGAACTATCTGAACCGCGGCGGAACCACGGCATTAGAGCCTTATTGCGGCGGAAGCGCGGCAAAGTTAGGGCTTCAGTGTACCAAAATTCTTAGGTCCATCTCTGTCTTTCTTATCTCCTCCTTGCTCTGCTCCATTAACCAATTTCTGCAGGATTCTTTGCAAAAATTCGCAGCGCCGCAAAAGAAAAAAAATTGTTGCGTGTTTGATCTTGGTTGTTTGCATTTTTAATACGGAAATTAAGGGGCAAAGACCAAATTCAGATTAGGTGGGTCATTAACCTTCCTAAACCCCAAAAATCACAAACTTGCATCCGCATCACCCTTATTAACTAAAAAATATCTAGACATGACTCTAAGGATCGTCGCGCTCACTTAGGACAGAAGGAGGTCGTGGGTAATCTATTGCTTATCCGCGTTTCTTTTGTGGTGTCTAAGGCAAGTGTGTCTAAGACAAGTGGTTACTTAATTAGGCCCACTACTTACGTAGTGGAGAACCTCCTACTTACCTGGTCACAGGAGAGGCAAAGAGGCAGTGGAGCATTTATCTTGCGACTTGTCTTCTGGAAGTCTAGGAGCGGTCTAGAGCCTTGACCTAGGTGACCACTAGACTTAGGGTTGCTTGTGCCTTGTTTGTGTGAATTTTTCAAAAATCCGTACTTTTTCAAAACAAACACCAACTCATCTTTTCCTTAATTATCACACAACGCTGCCACTTATGCTAAACCATTTAATGCATGCTCGGCTGGACAGGGGATTCTAGTGCCCGTCTTGTTCGCGTTCATCCTATCGACTCCGAAGTCGGTATTTCTACGTCTACTTTTTCTTCACCCACTACCACACCCACTTCGATGGACGGTTCTCCATCGAACTTCTTTAACACTGCTCTGCCACCGTCCGCAGGTGCACAGAATCCACCCCGCATCTCTCTCCAAGAGAGATATTACCCTATAAGAGGTCCTCTTTCGACCTGTCTTATCATTCCACCAGCCAATGGGGACAATTTTGAAATCAAACCCCAATGCATCAATCTTCTACCCAAGTATCACGGTCTCGAGTCTGAAGACGCATACGTCTTTATTACCAATGAATGCGCTATGATAGGTACTTCACAGCTTTCTTTGGATGCTATGCGATTACGTTTTCTCCCATTCACTTTGTGCGATATAGCCGAGAAGTGGCTTTATAACACAACCGCACATTCTATTTCAAACTGGGATGAATTCGTCGCAGCTTTCCTAAAGAAATTCTACCCCAATCATAAAACAGCTCAAGTCCGTAGCGAAATAAATTAATTTACCCAGCTTCCAAATGAACCATTCTCGAAGTGTTTTGAACGCTTCAAGGATCTGTTAGTTCAATGTCCTCATCACGGAATTCCTAGATGGGATCTGTGCAGAATCATATATGAAGGCATTAATCCTACAACAAAACAGAACCTTGAATCCCTGTGTCAAGGCACCTTCATGACTAAAGATGATGGTGAAGCCTGGAGAATTTTAGAAGATTTCGCTGAAAAATCTTTACAGTGGGAGAGTGTAAACCAGTCATCGTCTAGGGGTGGAATTCACCAAATTGATGTTTCCATAGGAGTTAGAGCTGAAATGGCAGCAATGCAAAAGAAACTCGAAGCTATGGAACATAAATTTTTAGCAGCCTCCCTAAATCAGATGTCACTTTCCAAAACTGTCTGTGGATGCTGTTCTGATCTATCTCATCTTACGGAAGAATGTCCTTTAAATTCTCCGTTTCAAGGTCAAGAGCATACCGATGCTGCTTTCCAACAAAGACCTAGAAATGATCCGTATTCTTCCACTTATAATTAGGGTTGGAGAAATCACCCTAACTTTGCTTGGAACCAACAACAAAATCAAACACGGTTCCAAATCAAAATAATTTCCAAAGGGCTCCTCTACCACAACAGCAGCCATTTCAACTGACTCAGCACCCCTACCAATCACAAAACTTTCAAAACCCTGTCAACACACCTGCATCGTATAATCCTTTGCAGTTGACCGGTCCTGATAATTCCTCTTCACTCGAACGGACTTTTGAAATGTTTATAAAACAAATGTCGGCTGAATTTAAGTCTTCACTCGATAAATTCCAGAAAAACTCTGACCTCAATCGTGAGAGTATTAAATCGATGGAAGCTCAAATTGCACAATTAAAAGCCGAAATGAGTGCTAGAGAAAAAGAGAACCATCCGTCTCAACCCCTACCAAATCCTGGGCATTACAATGTGAATGTGTTGCGCCACGGCAGCGCCCCGGCCTCGTACTCGAGGCCAAAATGCGGAATCAAAAATTTTCCTAACTCGGAAACCGGTGCTACCGCGGACAATGAAAACCCGGATCGTTTACCATTAACCTAATGCTAGCAATCAAGAGATAGGGTGAGAAGTATACCGAGTGATCCGAGTCCTCCGGTCTTCTCGTCATCGTCCCGATCTCCCGCGGAAAGTCTTGCCTCCACATCATCGCCTCCTCGCCGGAAAGGGCACCACAACGCCTGCGTCTTTTACGGGCTCCCGCCTCAATACCGAGGCAACTCGGGCATGAAGCCGGCAACTCGACATGCTCAAGATATGCTGTAGAATGTGTAGTGTAGAAGCTATGTCTCATTTGGGGTTTGTTGCCATTTAAGATGATGGAGGAATCAAGACTAGAAAAATGGTGCTTGCATTTTTCTAGCATGAAAATGAGATCAAGAAGAATGAAACCCTCAAGAAGGAAAACTCTCATCTTTTCTTTTTCTCTCATATGTTTTTCAACCATCTTTTTCAAGTGAGAAGAATAAGGTGGAGGAATGAATATGAAGCAAAAAGGGAGGTGAGTGTAGGAGATCAAAGAGGTGACCACATCCTAGACAAGAAAACATCAACCATGCTTATTCTTCTATTCACTCCATAACCTTTCATAATCTCATTTAAAGCAAAAGCATGGAGCAAAAGATATGAAGCTATCATAATAAATACATATGCAAGAAAATCCTCCACAAAGTGTTATTTGCAAAACTGCAAATAACCCCCTCCATCGGAAAAGTCCGGCCGGGAAAGAACAAAGGAAAACCGGCCGGAACGGAATGCAAACTGGCAATTCCAGAAAACTGGTCCCGTAATAAATTACAGGAAAACCCCGATACTGTGCATACACACCCGCATCTGTATTCCGACCGGATACAAATGCAATGAGACAAAATCTACACTGTACTAAACTAGGACCGGCTTAAGCCAAAGCCGGCTAGTAATATCCGTCCGATCCTGATCCGTGCAATACCGCACGTATCAGATCGAACCCTGCCATAAAACTATACGGCCACTAGTACAAAACTGTCCGATCCTGATTCGTGCAATACCGCACGTATCTGATCGGACCCTGCCATATCTCCATACGGCCTCTACAGCGTTTCGCCCGAAAGCCGAGTAACTGAAAGTGTGGTGGACTCTAAAGACTCGTCAATACAATGGCTGTGGATTTAACCACTAGCACGTCAGAGGTATAAGCCAATACGTAACGGGCCACCAGCTATTGACCAAAAGGGACGTCGATGAGCGAACTCATCCTGACACCCTACTGAGCCTGTCAGTGACAATATCCGTACAGTCCGGTCCGTTCGTCTATGAGTATCGCATGACGGGCCTAGGGGGTTGGTAAAAGTCAGACCCCCAAAGGCGGTACAAGTCGTGTCGGAGTGTAGCCCAGAACGCCCTGAGATACTACTGGAATACCTACCAGTAAATCTCCTGCCTCGGCCGAGGGCTTTGCGTAATGGCTCTCCTAGACACAGCGCGACCTCACCCCCAATACCGGGAGAGACGAACCCCTGCAGATCCGCTCACTGCCTCCATGTGGCTCGGGACTGTACCCAACTAAAACCTGTTTGCACGACTCCTTTGAGCCGTGGTAGGGTAGTAATCAAAGCACAGTGGGAACTCACACGAGACAAATGACGATCTCAGGTCGATGAACTAACCTGTACACATGTCACCTAGGAACTGCTATCTGACGTCTGGTATAATCCCAACTAGCAGGTTCCCGGCGAGTCCTGTCTGGTGTACTCATAACCCAATGAGCACCTGTATACATCTTAGGTGAACCAACTGACACCAGTGGCTTGTGAGACCGGCCACCGCCCCTCGTCGGGGTCTCGACTGTATACACTAGTCTACTAATGGAGTATCGATGCCCAGTCTCGAAACTCCCACGACTAGGGACCTTTTAAGGATGTGCTTATAGACCCCAGCTCCCACGTATATGATCGCCATCATACTGCTGGTCGTCAAGCAAGAATCCTAGGGGCTCTATCAACGTGTAATAGCGACGTGTCAGGTCACCTAAAGCAGTACACGATGATAAAGATAAACCAGATAGCATACTATCATCTCGAGTAAGACTGTCCTACCGGGATAGGTCCTCCCTCAATCATTGCAATCACGTGCCTGTGATCCAATAATTGACTCTGAGGGCACTATCTCCAACAGAATGTCATCACAACGTTGAGATCTGGAAGAGTGCTGAACAATCACATTGGGGAAGAGATTGATGATAATGAAAAATCTATCAATAATACTCCGACTGAGACTTTTCCTTCCACATCCACTTCTACTTCTACACCCACTTTATCTACCCCTCCATTTTCTTACGAGCCCATTCTTCGTTTTACCCAAGGCTCGACACCTCAGCATACCTCTTCTAGTCCACTAGAGACGATCCCCACTCCTATTCTGGGATCAGTTCCACACACACCACCTTCTCCAATGTTGGACCCAGCTCTTATTGCTAAAGCTCCTTATCCTAATGGGTGAGGGGAAATAAATCGAGTCCACATATGGAGAAGATTATGGAAATGTTCAAATAGGTTAACATCAATATCCCTCTCCTAGATGCTATTCAACAAGTCTCCACTTATGCGAAAATTCTCAAAGACTTGTGCACTAGGAAGAGGAAGACTCAAGTGCCTAAGAAGGTCTTCATGACTAATAATGTTAGCACTGCTTTTACCCCACAGTTACCAAAGAAACGTAAGGACCGAGGATGTCCTACAATCTCGATTTCTATTGGGAGTAAAAACATCAACCGTGCTTTACTTGACCTGGGCGCAAGTGTTAACCTGCTTTCATATTCTGTTTACGAGCAGTTAGGGATTGGAGAGTTAAAACCAGCTCATTGCACTCTCCAAATGGCAGACTGTTCAATCACCAAACCTAGGGGTGAATTGAAAGATGTGTTGATAAAAGTCGGGGAATTCATATTCCCTGTGGACTTTATTGTTCTCGATATACAACTTGTTGCAAACCTACAGAACCAAATTACGGTGATTTTGGGTCGACCATTCCTTACCACTTCCAATGCTGTCATTAACTGTCGAAACGGTTCAATGAACCTATCTTTTGGAAAAATGACAATTGAACTGAACATATATAAAATTGGAAGTCAGCCGTCTGAACCCTCTGCTCACATACTTGATGTCTGTTCTGTCCACGAGATTGCTCCTGAAAATTGCAAAGTTGATGAACTTTGCTTTGAAGATCTCGACGACACTAGCACATCAATATTTGATCTTGCACATCTTAGTGAGGACACTCTTTCCACTCCTGAGTCTGACACTCTTGACTCATCACTTTCCGAGTCTGTATCCTATGCAGGCTACGAGCTTCTTTGTGACTCTGAATATCATTTGATGACCCCACCTTCTATAGTTTCTCCGCCAGCATTAGATCTCAAACTTTTACCTTCTGATCTTAAACATGCATATTTAGGTGAGAATGAGTCTTTACCTGTTATCATATTCGCCTCTCTAGCCCTAGAGCAAGAGAATGCACTTTTGACGGTATTGAGATCTAATAGGCAGGCATTTGCTTGGACTATGGCTGACATCAAAGGGATTAGTCCCTTGATTGTAGAACATCATATACATCTGATGGATGAAGCCAAGCCAACCCGAGAACCACAAAGACGGTTGAACCCCGTCATGAAGGATGCGGTTAAGAAAGAAATCGGCAAATGCCTTGACAATGGTATCATTTACCCAATCTCCGATAGCTAATGGGTGAGTCCAATTCATGTCGTCCCAAAGAAATCTGGCATTACGGTCATAACAAATGAGGCTAATGAGTTAATCCAGACACGCGCTCAAATTGGGTGGCGTGTATGTATTGATTATAGAAAACTCAATACCGCAATGAGGAAAGACCACTTTCCTCTACCTTTCATTGACCAGATGTTAGAATGCTTAGCTGGACGAGAATATTACTGCTTCATGGACGGATACTCTGGCTATAACCAGGTCCCTATTGTCAAAAAGGATCAAGATAAAACCACATTTACTTGTCCTTTTGGTACTTTTGCTTATAGACGTATGCCCTTTGGGTTATGTAATGCTCCCGCTACATTTCAGCGGTGTATGATGGGAATATTCTCGGACATGGTCGAGAATTTTTTGGAGATTTTCATGGACGATTTCTCGATATTCGGAGATTCTTTTGCTGACTGCCTATCTCATCTTGACGCAGTTCTTACTCGTTGTAAAGAGAAGAACTTAACCTTGACTTGGGAAAAATGCCATTTCATGGTCCAAGAGGGAATTGTGCTTGGACATGTGATTTCACGGAAAGGCATTGAGGTTGACAAAGCTAAAATAGATATCATTCAAAACCTTTCTCATCCTAAATGCGTCAAGGATATACGATCTTTTCTTGGCCATGCAGGCTTTTACAGGAGATTCATTAAAGATTTTAGCAAAATTGCTAGACCTTTAACTCTTCTCTTGGCCAAGGACACAACCTTTCACTTTGACTCGGATTGTGAGGCAGCATTTGACTCACTCAAACACTCTCTCACTACAGCCCTTGTTCTATCATCTCCAGATTGGAACCACCCCTTTGAGCTTATGTGTGATGCATCAGATTTTGCGGTTGGTGCGGTTTTAGGACAACACATTGAAAAGATGCCACACGTGATCTATTATGCAAGTAAGACTCTAAATGATTCTCAAATTAACTATACAACTACCGAAAAAGAACTTTTGGCAGTTGTATTTGCATTAGAAAAATTCAAGCCTTACTTGATTGGCTCACCTATTGTTGTGTACATTGATCACTCCGCCTTGAAACATCTTTTGGCGAAGAAAGATGCTAAAGGTAGGCTAATACGTTGGATCTTTCTATTACAAGAATTTGATCTTGTTATTAAAGATAAGAAAGGATGTGATAATGTTGTAGCCGACCATCTTTCGCGCATCTCTTCTTCACCCGTGACCCTACCGATCAATGATTCTTTTCCAGACGAACAACTCTTGAATGTATCCGACGAACCTTGGTTCAAGGATATCGTGAATTATCTTGCTACAGGACTTATTCCCCGCGAATGGTCGAAACAGGACAAACATTGATTTCTATCCCAAGTAAAACATTTTTACTGGGATGAACCCTATCTATTTAAGTATTGTCCTGACCAGATCATTCGCAGATGTGTCCCTAATGATGAATTCAAGAGTGTTCTATCTTTTTGTCATGATCAGCCATGTGGGGGTCATTTCGGTCCTCGAAAGACGGCGGAGAAGGTTTTGCAATGCGGTTTCTATTGGCCGACGTTGTTCAAAGATGCATTTGATCATTGCAAAACCTGTACACAGTGTCAACACACGAGTAGGATTTCCTGAAGAAATAAGATTCCACAACAACCCATCTTGGTGGTTGAAATTTTTGACGTTTGGGGTATTGACTTTATGGGTCCTTTTCCCAACTCCTTTGGGAATCTGTACATATTGCTTGCGGTTGATTATGTCTCGAAGTAGGTTGAAGCTATTCCTTGTCGCACTAATGACAAAAAGGTTGTCATTAAGTTCTTAAAAGAAAACATCTTTTCGCGATTTGGACACCCACGCGTTATCATTAGCGATAACGGGACACATTTCTGCAATCGGTCTTTCGAGACTTTGATGCAGAAATATGCAATCAACCACAAACTTTCCACACCCTACCATCCCCAAATGAACGAGCAAGCCGAGGTTTCAAACAGAAAAATCAAACAAATTTTGGAGAAAACTGTTTCTAAAAATCGAAAAGATTGGTCAACCAAATTGACGGATGCTCTTTGGGCATTCCAAACTGCATATAAAACCAATCTAGGTATGTCTCCTTACAGACTAGTGTTTGGAAAAGCTTATCACCTTCCGGTCGAGATTGAGCACAAAGCAATGTGGCCATTAGAGAGCTTAATTTTGACTTAAATCAAGCCTGCAACTTTCGGAAGCTGCAATTAAACGAGATAAGCGAACTCCGCGATGAAGCTTATAATAATACTATAATTGTAAAGAACCGGACTAAGGTATTTCATGATAAAAACATTTTGAGAAAAACTTTTACACCTGGTCAACAAGTCCTTCTTTATGATTCACGACTCCATCTTCATGCGAGTAAGCTACGATCTCGGTGAAAATGACCTTTTGTTGTGCGGTATGTATACCCGCACGGGGCAGTTGAGATTGAAAATGTTGAAAACGGTACAATTTTCAAAGTAAATGGACATAGATTAAAACCGTATTTTTCCACTGACCCCACGGAGGAGCTCCTGTTTTTACAGGAGCCACTTTATCTTAATTAAAATTCCTCCGTCTCACCTCCATGTCTTGTAAAATACTGAATCATCTTTAGAATGGAGGTGAGTGAAAAGAATAAGTTTGGGGGAGGATTTTCACGATCATATTTATTGCCCCCGTTAATAAATTTCCTCCCAAGTTTACAGGTTTTCTAGCTCTAGCAGAAGGCAACAGTGAGAACACTGTTGAAAACAAGTTTGGGGGAGATTTGTGCTTATTTTCACATCATTTTGTATTATACTTTGCATAAGCACAAAACTTTTAAAAACATATAAAAATTTAAAAATTTCAAAAGATAAAAATATTTAATATTTAATAAGATAATAAAAGATTAGATAGTGAAAAATTTCATACAAAAGATTGGAAAAATTTAAGAAAATCAAGAAAATTAGAAGTTTTCTTAAACGAACTAGTAATAAGTAGTTATGAGTCGTTGTCCCAAGGGTTAGTAAGATGAAAAAAGTCACTAATCTGCGGATAAAAATAAGTCTGAAAAATAGTTCCTATTCTGGAAGCCAAACATTTGAATGTTGATACCCTGCTATTCGCACTTACACACGTCTTGAAACTCGGGATAGTAGAGAATTCCTTGAAATGCTCTTGTCTAAAAGCCAAGGTATGAAGGAAATTATAAATGAAGAAAATATAAAATGTTGTAGAAAAATGAACACTGGTTTTGTTATCACCAAGGCAGCAATAAAAAAAATATAGCGAGGGTGCTTCATCACCTAGTGTCTTAGACCAACTGGTTTGGGAGTCACTGCTAAGCCTTAGGTGTTGCAAGACGAGGAAAATACTAATACGCCTAATCAGCAAGCACATGAGTAATCGGTCGGTTAGTACCTCAAGAAGTATTAACGGTCGGATGAAAAATTTGTGAGCAATCCCATCTAAATATTCACCGATTAAAAAGTACTAAGGTAGATAGACAAGAGTATGATAGCTTGAATTGAATTCTCTGAATGTAAGGATATATTTTACACACACGTAGGGGTATATGATCGATGTTTGGAAGAAAGATAGGAATGAAGAATAAAGATGATATTTTATTGAGGGATGATATGATTTCTAACATCTTTTCATGACTATTAAGAAAGGGCTCATGACAACCGAAAAGCTAGTGTAGTTGGAAACTCTAATTTTCAAAATCTTTCTTTTATAATTCTTATCTTTATATGTAACTTTCATGGTCTTTCTTTTATTATTGGATTTGTGGGTGCAATCCGCTGAAAACCCTCAGGAGACAACACTCCTCCTACTAGGGACACCTAGAGGTTTAAAGGTTTGTTGCACATGCTCAGTGCAATCGTGTTGCCTACGAAAGTGTGATAGTTAGTTTTTCTTTTTCTTAATAAAATTTTCTCCTTCTCTTAAAAATAAAACAAGTTTGCTCGAGACGACCAAAATTAAGTTTGGGGGAATTTGATCAGTCGAAAATATTGCATTTTTAACACATCAATTTCCCTACTATTTGCAATCATCTAAAGGTGTTTGGTATAAATATAACACATATTAGCAATTTGTCTGCAAAAATACCAATAACATGTGTTATACATTATAACCAGCATTATGAGGGAAATTGTGTGTTTATTATTGCATACGTGATCTTTTGTGTATCAAACACTTGTCTCGAGATTGTGTGCAGGAAATTCTCCAGGTAAAAGAGCCGGAACTGCTAAAAGTGCTAATAAAATACGTCAAGTCCAAGACTTGAAATCTGGCAGTAAATAAGAAAGTATAAAAATATTCCAGACATCAGAAAAGTGCCATAAAGCCAACCCAAAAATACCATGAAGATTTCATGCGGCAACTCCATCAAACGGCCGCGGATCTGCGGCCGAGTCAGGCCGATCCGCGGCGGATCCACGGCCGAGTCGACTCGTCGGCGGCAGAAACTTTTTGCGGGCTTCTTCTTTCAACGACCAAACTTCTTCTAGACGCTTCAGTTCCTCGAATTATCCAGAAGCTTCCCTCCAACAGTAAGTCTTCTCTTATAAGCTAAATAACTAACTTAATCTAGAAGCTTCTCTTCAACTACCAAGCTTACAAGGGAAGCTATACCTAGCTTCTAGGGGAAGCTAAAGGGAAACACTATAAAAAGGCACCTAAGGCTTCATGAAGAGGTTGTTCATCAATTAGGGTAAAATTCTAGTGAGATCCAAATCAATTCTAAACAAATTGAGTGACATAATTTGATCCAATTCAAGATTCATCGAGTACCGGTTCAAGCAAGCATTCAACGAGCCTTTTTGAAGCAACGCCGATCTTCATCCGAGCAAGTGATCCACGACGATCCGCGACTCAAGAAGACGATGCGAAGCTAGTTCGATGATTTAGTTCCTCCTCAATTCTTGTAGTCTTTGAGTGTATTGTAACGAAACATCGAATAATAAAAGGTGAAAATTCTTGATCTTGTTTTTCTTTACATTTGAGCATTATGAAGAGTTATCGATTCTTGATTGTTATCTTTTTCATGATGTTTGAATGAAAACTCCGCTTGTGGAGGAATCGAAAAAATAGGTAGATGATGACGACTAAATTCTTGAACGATTCTTAAGTCTTATGAGTTTTGTAAACTTTAGAAAATTAAATTAACGACAACCTAGTTTTGAGCGAGATGCTTTCTTGAATGTTCTAGCTCTAAATTAGAGATCAATGATCGATGATTGAATTTCCTAGAGGCTAGAATTTTAATGCTAATCAACGAAAGGATAAGGGATGATGATGAAGAAACCCTAGTTTATTCAATAGATCCCTAAATCTCGTTGATTGTCATCGATCTAGTAACAAATCTTCAATAGATAAGAATTTGTAATCATAAGTATTCTTCATCACTATTGATTGGATCGATTCCTATAAGCCTCTTTATAAATCTTGATAATTCATTCGATTTGGACATCTTCGTGATTTTTAGTATTTCTTGATTTTAGATCTAGTTTTTTATGATTCTTGAAACTAAACTTCACAACTTTTGAATCATTTTCCTTTGTTCTTTTAATTTTCAACTTAACTAAAGCAAGAGCGATCAAATCACACTTTCACAGTGGACGATCCGCATTCACCGACGAAACTATAATAGACACCGTCAATTGATTGCAGTATAAATTTCTTTGGTTGTGAAATATTTTATATACACACGAAGATAATGATCAATCACATGTCCCTCCTAAAAATCTTCGTATTTGTAGCGTTGTATTTTCTCCCCACTTTTATATATATAATGTTGATCAAGTTGCATATCGACGGTGGGTTAAATTGTTAACTTTGTCTCATCAATATATATATATATATATATAAGGGGGTCAATGCACATAAAATCTAGTTACTTACAGAACAATAATGTCTCTTTTTCATGTTAAATACCTCATTATCTTAAATATTAGTTGATATCAAAATCTTGTCACATTTAGTTGTAAAGATGACAACATCGCACGTAAATACCATGGAATATCGTTTTCATGTAATATTGTTTGTGATAGGTTATTTGTTAAACATCATTTTAGTTGTTAATGCATGGGGTAATGGCCTATCCCACACGCACACTTTTAAATCATAGCATGATCACATATTCGTAGTAATATTTTCTAAAGAATAACCTTGCGTGAAAATACCCTCAAGTTTTTAAAATAAATAATCTTTATCCTTTTCCTTTGCAATTTCGCATCTACAACCCTCGTAAGGGGAATCCTGTTAAAGATGGCGCGGATTATCGCACATCTTGGGTCTAGTAGGACAAGACATAAAAGCTCTTCATTGAGCATGGTCATAAAAAGAGAGAGAAGACGAATTTTTTAAATAATAAAATTTCTTTAAAATTAAAATAAAAGAAAGGACGATATATATATTAAGTTAAATTGGTTAGTACATATTATTATAACTTTTAAGTAGTTTACAAGATTTTAAAATTAGATTTTTTTTCTAGAAAATACCCTTAACTTTTAAAAGGTTAGGTTGTTACGAAAATACCCTAAGGTTATGTTTTTCATGAAAATACCCTAACCTTGCAAAAGTATACTTTATCAAAACACCTTCACCATAATATTCCTATCAAAATAATCTCAAGATTTTAAATTATAATATTTTATATAAACCCCCTCGAGAATATAATGGCTTATTTTACAAAAATACCAAGAGTTTCTAAATTCCATCTTTTCACATAAATACCTAAAGCTATAAAACTACTAGCTAGATAGCATATAGGTAGCTGTTGGGTTTAAGTGGCCAATTTTCTCTTGAGCCTCAGGGAGTAGGAGACAATAAGTAATTCATTTGCCTAGTGATTGTAAAGATTTTTGTGATGTGTAATTGGGAATTTTGTAAAGAAATCACAACCAAAAATTATTTGACCGCAATCAATAACGGTGTCGGATGTAGCGCGTTAGTAAGTGCGGATCGTCCACAGGGAAAGTGAGTGCCGTTCAATTTCCGAATTAGATGAGTTGAAAATTTAAGCAAAAGAAAAGAAAACAATTCATGATTTGCATTTAAAGATCAAAAAATAAGAAAAATCTAGATCTAGAAAAGACATTAAAAGCAAGAATTGAGATGTGTGATAATTTCCAACCAACAATCAAGATTATAAGGATAGCTCGTAGGAGTAGATCGGATCGATAGATGTGATGAGATCTAATGATTACTCATTCTTATCCATTAATGAATTGATACTAGATCGATGCAAATTCATCGAGGGTTAAGGATCGTGCGGAAAATTATTTCCGCAACTCATCCTTTATCCTTTCGATAGATCGCATTCAAATTCTAGCTTCTAGTTAATCAAATGATTAATTGTTGTTCCCTAGTTTCGAGTGAACATGATCTAGAAAGCATCATCTCGAAACTAGGTCATTAATCACTTGATTCACTAGAATTTCAAAGCATTATAGGATTTAAGAATTGTAAGAATATCTAAATCATCATCATCTAAAAATCGTCACAACTCCTACACGAGCGGAGATTACTCAAACATCATGATCACAAACACAATCACAAATTGAGATCTAATCATTTTGCTTGAATTAAAAGATAAGCAAGAATATAGAAAATTCACCTTTATTTATCGACAAATTTCGTTACAACTCTCTTGAATTTACAAAAGGAAGGAACTAGATCGTCGATTTCGGCTTCGCTCGGCTCCTTGAGTCGCGGATCGGCATGGATCTCTTGCTCCGTTGGAATCCGGCGTCGCTTCTAAAGGTTGAAGGCACTCTTGCTTGAATTGATCTCGGGAATTTGATCTTGATTTTGAATTGGAGATGGGAATTGAATTTGAGGCACAAGCTTTTGTCACTAAACTTGTGGGTTGAAGATGGTGATAATTCTTGAACAATTTCCCCTCTAGATTTAGGCTCCCTTTTATAGACTTTCCAAATCTTAGATCTAGAATTGAAATTTGAATTCCCCCCACAAGTTAGTTATCAAATAATTTAAATTTCCCTCCAAAAAGTTAGTTAAGCTTTAAATTTTGAATTTCCCTCCAAGAGTTTGTTGAGCCGAGCCTTCTAGATATGCCACGTGGAGCTTCTGGGGTCTTCTGGAAGCTTTGGCCGTTATAATTGAGCATGTGACAAAATTTGATGCATTGATCTCTTTAATTGGCCGCGGATCCGCCGCGCAAAGGGGGATTGGGCCGCGGATCCGCGGCCCTTTAGTGGGCTTGGAGCTTCCTTTTTACATAGTAATTCTTGATATGACTGGTAGGCCTCTTTCCAATGTGTGTATTTTTATTTGGCCTTCTGTATCACTACCAGATCATACATCATTTAGTTGGCGTATCTTTTATCAGTCTTTCCCCAATTTTGGGCTCTGCTTCCGGAATTTCCTGCATAGACTCCAAGACAAGAGTTGCGCAATACAGGGATGATGCGATGCCATGAAAAACAAACAATTTCCCTAAAAAGTGCCGGTTTTAGTCTACAGTACAAGTAATCCAGTATTTTACATATGTTTTGCAAATATTTGTGATATGAATACCGGATACCTCTACTTGACTGCAAAAAGGTAGGGAAATTGCTGTGTTAGAAATGCAGTATTTTCGACTGATCAAATTCCCCCAAACTTATTTTCGATCGTCTCGATCGAACTGTTTTATTAAAAGAGAAGGAGAAAAAGAGAAAAGCACACTTTCGTAGGCGACACGATTGCACTGAGCACGTGCAACAAGCCTTTAAACCTCTAGGTGTCCCTAGTAGGAGGAGTGTTGTCTCCTGAGGGTTTTCAGCGGATTGCACCCACAAAATCCAAAAAGAAAGATCATGAATATTACATTTAAAGAAAAGAATTGTAAAAGAAAAGCCTTGAAAATTAGGGTTTCCAACTAAGCTAGCTTTTCGGTTGTCATGAGCCCTATCTTAATGGTCATGAAAAGATGTTAGAAATCACGCCCTCCCTCAATAAAACATCGTCTTATTCTTCATTCCTATCTTTATTCCAAACATCGATCATATCACCCTGCGTGTGTGTAAAGGATATCCCTACACCCGGAGAATTCAATTCAAGCTATCATACTCTTGCCCATCAGCCTCAGTACTTTTTAATTAATGAATATCTAGATGTGCTCACACACTTTCATGTGACCGTTAATACTTCTTGAGGTACTAACCGACCGATTACTCATGTGCTTGCTTATTTGGTGTATTTTCCTCGTCTTGCACCACCTTAGGCATAGCAGTGACTCCCAGACCAGTTGGCCTTAGGGCACTAGGTGAAAAAGCACCCTCGCTATAAATTTTTTATTGCCCTCGGCGATAACAAAACCAGTGTCCATTTTTCTCACCACTTTCTTCATTTTTTTTTCTTCATACATCGGCTTTAAGACAAGAGCATTTCAAGGTATCCTCTACTATCCCGGGCTTTAAGACGTGTGTAAGTTCGAATAGCAGGGTATCAACGTTCAAAATGCTTGGCTTTCCAGAATAGAAACTATTTTTCAGACTTATTTTTATCCTCAGATTAGTGACTTCCTCCATCTTACTAACCCTTGGGACAACGGCTCATAACTACTTATTACTAGTTCGTATAAGAAAACTTCTAATTTTCTCAGTTTTCTTAAATTCTTCTAATCTCATGGATGTAATTGTTCACTATCTAATCTTTTATTATCATAAATATTAAATATTTTTATATTTTGAAATTTTTTAAGTTTTTATATTTTGAAAATTTTTGAATTTTTATGGATTTTGAAATTTTTTTTTAAAAAAATTTTTATAAGTTTTTAAGGGTTTTGAAAAATTATTTACAAAAATGATGAACCAAAAGAAAAATATTTACACAAAATTTTTATGGGTTTTGAAAATTTTTAAATTTTTATGGTTTTTAAAGAAATGTGTTGTGCTTATGCAAATGATATGCACATGATGCAAAACTAAGCACAAACCTCCCCCAAACTTGTTTTCAACAGTGTCCTCACTGTTGCCATCTGCTAAATTTCGAAAACCTGTAAGCCTGGGAGGAATTTATTAGCGGGGGCAAAATATATAAGTGAAGATCCTCCCCCAAACTTATTTTTAGCTCGCAATTTTTTGTAAAAATTTTCATTTCAAGAGCCAGAAAAATTGTTCCCCCCCCCCAAACTTGAGTTATGCAATGTTAAACTTTGAAAATCACATGAGGGGGTCAAGAATCATTGGTCGATGCCAAGCTTTGCAAAGACCAAAGATCAACACCAACCATTCGAAGATTTTATCAATACAGTGCTCGGGTTGGTGGAAGAAGAAGTGGGGAAAGGGTAAGGGGTGGAAGAGAGTGTGTGTGCGTCTCATTTTGGAGAGACGAAGCAGTGAATGTGATGGATTACTCGCATTCTTTTTACAGTTCAGAGGAAGGGGTGGAGGTTCAATTTCAGTGATTGGGACATGATTCATCTCAACACCCGTGTTATTCAGAAATGCGAGTTCATCAGCGAAGATCTCCTCAAAAGTTTCATCAATACCCCAAAGAATAGTGTCATCACAAAGTGCGGGGTGATCTTCAGACTCTAAAAACAGTTCATAATCAGTGTTAGTTGTTGACCCGGACATCTCGGTGGAAGAGTCCGTATGTGTATGATACATAGTTGGGTCAAACAACAACGTATGAAAAGAGTCAAGATCGGTATCAGGAGGATCATCAAATTCGCTGCTGTCGACATCCATTAAGTCGACAGAACAGACATGAGCAGTAGGTTCGGAGGGTACACTTCCAATCTTGTAAATGTTCAGCTCTATTGACCTATTCCCGAAGGATAGGGTCATAGAACCGTTACGACAGTTGATGATAGCGTTGGAAGTGGCCAAAAAGGGGCGACCTAAAATCACCGGAATTTGATTCCGGGGGTTCGCTACAGGTTGTCTATCAAGTACAATAAAACCCACAGGGAATACGAATTCCCCGATCTTTATTAACACATCCTCCAGTTCACCCCTAGGTTTGGTGATTGATCGGTCAGCCATCTGGAGAGTGCAATGGGCTGGTTTCAACTCTCCGATCCCTAGTTGCTCATAAACTGAGAAAGGAAGCAGGTTAACACTGGCGCCAAGGTCTAAAAGAGCACGATTGATGTGTTTATCCCCAATAGAAATCGATATCGTAGGACATCCTGGGTCCTTACGTTTCTTTGGTAGCGGAAGGATAAAAGCAGTGCTAATGCTATTGGACATGAAGACCTTCTTTGGCACTTGAGTCTTCCTCTTCCTAGTGCACAAGTCCTTAAGAATTTTCGCATAAGCGGGGACTTGTTGGATGGCATCTAGGAGAGGGATGTTGATGTTAACTTGCTTGAACATGTCCATAATCTTCTCCATAGGTGGACTTGATGTGTTAGCCCTTAACCGGTTCGGGTAAGGTGCTTTAGCAATAAGCCCTGGGTCCATCACAGGAGAAGGAAGTGTGTGTGGCCCCGATCCCAAAATAGAAGTGGGGATTGTCTGTGGAGGAGTAAAAGAGGTGGGCTGAGGTGTTGAGCCTAGAGCAAAATGGAGAATAGGCTCGTGAGAAGGCGGTGGGGTAGAAGAACAAGAATCAGAAGCAGAAGCATGTGTGTGAGGAAAGGTCTCAGCCGGGGTGTTGATAGGATCATCAATATCATCAACTTCTTCCCCAATATGGTTATCCAGCACTCTCTCAGATCTCAACGTGGTGATTGCATTCACATGATGTGAATAGCCAGGATTGGGTACAGGTTGAGCTGGGAGTTTCCCTTTCTCTCTTGCACTCATTTCGGCCTTAAGTCGTGCAATCTCAGCTTCCATCGTTTTGATACTCTCAGCTTGGGACGCTGAGTTTTTCTTTATCTCACCAACGGAAAACTTAACCTCGGCCGACACTCCCATGAAATTTGACATGAGTGATTTCATGGTTTGAGCGAATTGAGAGAACTCATCAGAACAGGTCGACTGCATAGGACTAGAAGGTGCAGGAGTGTTGACCTGGTTTTGGAAATTTGGGGACTGGTAGGGGTGCTGGGTGAGCTGAAATGGTTGCTGTTGTGGAGGAAGAGCCCGTTGGAATTGATTAGGGTTTGGAACCGTGTTTTGGGATTGGTTCCAAGCAAAATTTGGGTGATTCCTCCAATCCTGATTGTATGTGGAAGAAAAAGGGTCGTTTCCAGGTCTTTGAAATGCGGCATTGGTATGCTCGAGCCCTTGAAACTGAGAGTTTAATGGACATTCTTCCGTCAAGTGAGAAGGATCAGAACAGCACCCACAAATGGTTTTGGGGAGCGACATTGAGTTTAGGGAGGCTGCTAGGAATTTGTGTTCCATAGCGTCGAGCTTCTTTTGCATTGTTGCCATCTCAGCTCGAACACCTATGGACACGTCTATTTGGTGTACGCCACCCCTACTCGATGGCTGGGTTCCAGTCTCCCACTGAAGTGACTTTTCAGCGAACTCTTCTAAAAATTTCCATGCTTCCCCATCATCCTTGGTCATAAAGGTGCCTTGACACATGTTTTCAAGGTTTTGTTTAGTGGTAGGGTTACTGCCCTCATATATGATTCGGCAAAGTTCCCATCTCGGGATGCCGTGATGTGGGCATTGAACCAAAAGATCCTTGAATCGGTCAAAGTATTTTGAAAATGGTTCAGCCGGAAGCTGGGAGAATTGATAGAGTTCGCTACGGATTCGAGCCGTCTTTTGCATAGGGTAGAATTTCTTAAGGAATGCTGCAACGAATTCTTCCCAATTCGTGATGGAATGTGCGGTGGTGTTATACAGCCACTTCTCGGCTAAATCGCACAAGGTAAATGGAAGAAGTCGTAGACGCATGGCATCCACAGAAAGTTGTGATGTACCCATCATTGCGCATACGTTTCAAATTTGGTAATAAAAACGTACGCGTCTTCAGTCTCGAGACCGTGGAATTTGGGTAGAAGGTTGATGTACTGGGGCTTAATCTCAAAGTTATCCCCGTTGGCTGGTGGAATGGATAAGCAGGTCGAGAGAGGACCTCGCAAAGGGTAACACCTCTCTTGGAGAGAGATGCGGGGTGGAATCTGCGCACCAACAGACGGCGGCAGAGTAGCGGTAAAGAGGTTTGATGGAGACTGATCCATCGGTGTGGGAGTGGTGGGGGATAAAAGAAAGGTAAATGGAGAAATACCGACTTCGGAGTCGATCGAGGGGACGCGGACAAGACGGGCACTAGAATCCCGTGTCCAGCCTATCTTGCACTAAAAAGGGTTAGTACAAGTGGCAGCGTGATTTATAATTAGGGGAATGAAGTGAGTGTGGTGTTTGTTTTGAAAAATGATACGGATTTTGAAAATATGATGCAACAAGCAATACCCTAAAAATCTATGGTCACCTAGGTCCAATCTCTAGACCGCTCCTAACTGCCAAAAGACAAGACGCAGGATAGAATCCTCCACTGCCTCTTTGTCCCTCCTGTGGCCAGGTAAGTGCCAGGTAAGTGGGAGGTTCTCTACTACGTAAGTAGTGGGCCTAATTAAGTAACCACTAGCCTTCGACACACTTGCCTAGGCACCACAAGAGAAACGCGGATAAGCAATGAATTACCCACGGCCTTCTTCTGTCCTAAGTGAGCGCGACGGTCCTTAGAGTCATCTCTAGATATTTTTTTAATTAATGAGGGTAATGCGGATGCAGGTTTGTGATTTTTGGGGCCTAGGAAGGGTAATGAACTCCCCACCTAATCTGGATTTGGCCGTGCCCCTTAATGTCCGTATTAATTATGCAAACAACCAAAAAATCAAAAACAAGCACACTTTATTTTGCTTTTTGCGGCGCAGCGATTATTTGCAAAGAAACCTGCAACAAATTGTTAGTTGGAGCAGATTTTAGGAAGGAGATAAGAAAGTTAGAGATTACCTGCAAAAGATTTTACAGAGAGCTCCTTAATGGGCCGCGGAACCGCCGCGTAATGGGGGTATTGGCTGCGGAAACGCGGTGGGATGGTAGGGTCTCTGCACAAAAATTCTTCAGCAAGCTCCTGATCTCTTCCTCAATCTTTTGGAATTCACCAAATAATTTTCCAATTTTCCAGCAAGCTCCAGATCTCCTTGCAATTAACCACAACAACACGTATTAGTATTTTGTGCAAGTTTTGATCTAAAAAATATTGATGGAATAAACTTTTCAACTCAAATTTCAAAAACCGAACAAATAGCACACGATCCCCGGCAACGGCGCCATTTTGATTGTAAAGATTTTTGTGATGTGTAATTGGGAATTTTGTAAAGAAATCACAACCAAAAATTATTTGACCGCAATCAATAATGGTGTCGGATGTAGCGCGTTAGTAAGTGCGGATCGTCCACAGGGAAAGTGAGTTCCATTCAATTTCCGAATTAAATGAGTTGAAAATTTAAGCAAAAGAAAAGAAAACAATTCATGATTTGCATTTAAAGATCAAAAAATAAGAAAAATCTAGATCTAGAAAAGACATTAAAAGCAAGAATTGAGATGTGTGATAATTTCCAACCAACAATCAAGATTATAAGGATAGCTCGTAGGAGTAGATCGGATCGATAGATGTGATGAGATCTAATGATTACTCATTCTTATCCATTAATGAATTGATACTAGATCGATGCAAATTCATCGAGGGTTAAGGATCGTGCGGAAAATTAGAGATTCCGCAACTCATCCTTTGTCCTTTCGATAGATCGCATTCAAATTCTAGCTTCTAGTTAATTAAATGATTAATTGTTGTTCCCTAGTTTCGAGTGAACACGATCTAGAAAGCATCATCTCGAAACTAGGTCATTAATCACTTGATTCACTAGAATTTCAAAGTATTATAGGATTTAAGAATTGTAAGAATATCTAAATCATCATCATCTAAAAATCGTCACAACTCCTACACGAGCGGAGATTACTCAAACATCATGATCACAAACACAATCACAAATTGAGATCTAATCATTTTGCTTGAATTAAAAGATAAGCAAGAATATAGAAAATTCACCTTTATTTATCGACAAATTTCGTTACAACTCTCTTGAATTTACAAAAGGAAGGAACTAGATCGTCGATTTCGGCTTCGCTCGGCTCCTTGAGTCGCGGATCGGCATGGATCTCTTGCTCCGTTGGAATCCGGCGTCGCTTCTAAAGGTTGAAGGCACTCTTGCTTGAATTGATCTCGGGAATTTGATCTTGATTTTGAATTGGAGATGGGAATTGAATTTGAGGCACAAGCTTTTGTCACTAAACTTGTGGGTTGAAGATGGTGATAATTCTTGAACAATTTCCCCTCTAGATTTAGGCTCCCTTTATAGACTTTCCAAATCTTAGATCTAGAATTGAAATTTGAATTCCCCCCACAAGTTAGTTATCAAATAATTTAAATTTCCCTCCAAAAAGTTAGTTAAGCTTTAAATTTTGAATTTCCCTCCAAGAGTTTGTTGAGCCGAGCCTTCTAGATATGCCACGTGGAGCTTCTGGGGTCTTCTGGAAGCTTTGGCCGTTATAATTGAGCATGTGACAAAATTTGATGCATTGATCTCTTTAATTGGCCGCGGATCCGCCGCGCAAAGGGGGATTGGGCCGCGGATCCGCGGCCCTTTAGTGGGCTTGGAGCTTCCTTTTTACATAGTAATTCTTGATATGACTGGTAGGCCTCTTTCCAATGTGTGTATTTTTATTTGGCCTTCTGTATCACTACCAGATCATACATCATTTAGTTGGCGTATCTTTTATCAGTCTTTCCCCAATTTTGGGCTCTGCTTCCGGAATTTCCTGCATAGACTCCAAGACAAGAGTTGCGCAATACAGGGATGATGCGATACCATGAAAAACAAACAATTTCCCTAAAAAGTGCCGGTTTTAGTCTACAGTACAAGTAATCCAGTATTTTACATATGTTTTGAAAATATGTGTGATATGAATACCGGATACCTCTACTTGACTGCAAAAAGGTAGGGAAATTGCTGTGTTAGAAATGCAGTATTTTCGACTGATCAAATTCCCCCAAACTTATTTTCGATCGTCTTGATCGAACTGTTTTATTAAAAGAGAAGGAGAAAAAGAGAAAAGCACACTTTCGTAGGCGACACGATTGCACTGAGCACGTGCAACAAGCCTTTAAACCTCTAGATGTCCCTACTAGGAGGAGTGTTGTCTCCTGAGGGTTTTCAGCGGATTGCACCCACAAAATCCAAAAAGAAAGATCATGAATATTACATTTAAAGAAAAGAATTGTAAAAGAAAAGCCTTGAAAATTAGGGTTTCCAACTAAGCTAGCTTTTCGGTTGTCATGAGCCCTATCTTAATGGTCATGAAAAGATGTTAGAAATCACGCCCTCCCTCAATAAAACATCGTCTTATTCTTCATTCCTATCTTTATTCCAAACATCGATCATATCACCCTGCGTGTGTGTAAAGGACATCCCTACACCCGGAGAATTCAATTCAAGCTATCATACTCTTGCCCATCAGCCTCAGTACTTTTTAATTAATGAATATCTAGATGTGCTCACACACTTTCATGCGACCGTTAATACTTCTTGAGGTACTAACCGACCGATTACTCATGTGCTTGCTTATTTGGTTTATTTTCCTCGTCTTGCACCACCTTAGGCATAGCAGTGACTCCCAGACCAGTTGGCCTTAGGGCACTAGGTGAAAAAGCACTCGCTATAAATTTTTTATTGCCCTCGGCGATAACAAAACCAGTGTCCATTTTTCTCACCACTTTCTTCATTTTTTTTTCTTCATACATCGGCTTTAAGACAAGAGCATTTCAAGGTATCCTCTACTATCCCGGGCTTTAAGACGTGTGTAAGTGCGAATAGCAGGGTATCAACGTTCAAAATGCTTGGCTTTCCAGAATAGAAACTATTTTTCAGACTTATTTTTATCCTCAGATTAGTGACTTCCTCCATCTTACTAACCCTTGGGACAACGGCTCATAACTACTTATTACTAGTACGTATAAGAAAACTTCTAATTTTCTCAGCTTTCTTAAATTCTTCTAATCTCATGGATGTAATTGTTCACTATCTAATCTTTTATTATCATAAATATTAAATATTTTTATATTTTGAAAATTTTCGAATTTTTATGGATTTTGAAAATTTTTTTTAAAAAAATTTTTATAAGTTTTTAAGGGTTTTGAAAAATTATTTACAAAAATGACGAACCAAAAGAAAAATATTTACACAAAATTTTTATGGGTTTTGAAAATTTTTAAATTTTTATGGTTTTTAAAGAAATGTGTTGTGCTTATGCAAATGATATGCACATGATGCAAAACTAAGCACAAACCTCCCCCAAACTTGTTTTCAACAGTGTCCTCACTGTTGCCATCTGCTAAATTTCGAAAACCTGTAAGCCTAGGAGGAATTTATTAGCGGGGGCAAAATATATAAGTGAAGATCCTCCCCCAAACTTATTTTTAGCTCGCAATTTTTTGTAAAAATTTTCATTTCAAGAGCCAGAAAAATTGTTCCCCCCCCAACTTGAGTTATGCAATGTTAAACTTTGAAAATCACATGAGGGGGTCAAGAATCATTGGTCGAAGCCAAGCTTTGCAAAGACCAAACATCAACACCAACCATTCGAAGATTTTATCAATGCAGTGCTCGGGTTGGTGGAAGAAGAAGTGGGGAAAGGGTAAGGGGTGGAAGAGAGTGTGTGTGCGTCTCATTTTGGAGAGACGAAGCAGTGAATGTGATGGATTACTCGCATTCTTTTTACAGTTCAGAGGAAGGGGTGGAGGTTCAATTTCAGTGATTGGGACATGATTCATCTCAACACCCGTGTTATTCAGAAATGTGAGTTCATCAGCGAAGATCTCCTCAAAAGTTTCATCAATACCCCGAAGAATAATGTCATCACAAAGTGCGGGGTGATCTTCAGACTCTAAAAGCAGTTCATAATCAGTGTTAGTTGTTGACCCGGACATCTCGGTGGAAGAGTCCGTATGTGTATGATACATAGTTGGGTCAAACAACAACGTATGAAAAGAGTCAAGATCGGTATCAGGAGGATCATCAAATTCACTGCTGTCGACATACATTAAGTCGACAGAACAGACATGAGCAGTAGGTTCGGAGGGTACACTTCCAATCTTGTAAATGTTCAGCTCTATTGACCTATTCCCGAAGGATAGGGTCATAGAACCGTTACGACAGTTGATGATAGCGTTGGAAGTGGCCAAAAAGGGGCGACCTAAAATCACCGGAATTTGATTCCGGGGGTTCGCTACAGGTTGTGTATCAAGTACAATAAAATCCACAGGGAATACGAATTCCCCGATCTTTATTAACACATCCTCCAGTTCACCCCTAGGTTTGGTGATTGATCGGTCAGCCATCTGGAGAGTGCAATGGGCTGGTTTCAACTCTCCGATCCCTAGTTGCTCATAAACTGAGAAAGGAAGCAGGTTAACACTGGCGCCAAGGTCTAAAAGAGCACGATTGATGTGTTTATCCCCAATAGAAATCGATATCGTAGGACATCCTGGGTCCTTACGTTTCTTTGGTAGCGGAGGGATAAAAGCAGTGCTAATGCTATTGGACATGAAGACCTTCTTTGGCACTTGAGTCTTCCTCTTCCTAGTGCACAAGTCCTTAAGAATTTTCGCATAAGCGGGGACTTGTTAGATGGTATCTAGGAGAGGGATGTTGATGTTAACTTGCTTGAACATGTCCATAATTTTCTCCAGATGTGGACTTGATGTGTTAGCCCTTAACCGGTTCGGGTAAGGTGCTTTAGCAATAAGCCCTGGGTCCATCACAGGAGAAGGAAGTGTGTGTGGCCCCGATCCCAAAATAGAAGTGGGGATCGTCTGTGGAGGAGTAAAAGAGGTGGGCTGAGGTGTTGAGCCTAGAGGGAAATGGAGCATAGGCTCGTGAGAAGGCGGTAGGCTAGAAGAACAAGAATCAGAAGCAGAAGCGTGTGTGTGAGGAAAGGTCTCAGCCGGGGTGTTGACAGGATCATCAATATCATCAACTTCTTCCCCAATATGGTTATCCAGCACTCTCCCAGATCTCAACGTGGTGATTGCATTCATATGATGTGAATAGCCAGGATTGGGTACAGGTTGAGCTGGGAGTTTCCCTTTCTCTCTTGCACTCATTTCGGCCTTAAGTCGTGCAATCTCAGCTTCCATCGTTTTGATACTCTCAGCTTGGGACGCTGGGTTTTTCTTTATCTCACCAACGGAAGACTTAACCTCGGCCGACACTTCCATGAAATTTGACATGAGTGATTTCATGGTTTGAGCGAATTGAGAGAACTCATCAGAACAGGTCGACTGCATAGGATTAGAAGGTGCAGGAGTGTTGACCTGGTTTTGGAAATTTGGGGAATGGTAGGGGTGCTGGGTGAGCTGAAATGGTTGCTGTTGTGGAGGAAGAGCCCGTTGGAATTGATTAGGGTTTGGAACCGTGTTTTGGGATTGGTTCCAAGCAAAATTCGGGTGATTCCTCCAACCCTGATTGTATGTGGAAGAAAAAGGGTCGTTTCCAGGTCTTTGAAATGCGGCATTGGTATGCTCGAGACCTTGAAACTGAGAGTTTAATGGACATTCTTCCGTCAAGTGAGAAGGATCAGAACAGCACCCACAAACGGTTTTGGGGAGCGACATTGGGTTTAGGGAGGCTGCTAGGAATTTGTGTTCCATAGTGTCGAGCTTCTTTTGCATTGTTGCCATCTCAGCTCAAACACCTATGGACACGTCTATTTGGTGTACGCCACCCCTACTCGATGGCTGGGTTCCAGTCTCCCACTGAAGTGACTTTTCAGCGAACTCTTCTAAAAATTTCCATGCTTCCCCATCATCCTTGGTCATAAAGGTGCCTTGACACATGTTTTCAAGGTTTTGTTTAGTGGTAGGGTTACTGCCCTCATATATGATTCGGCAAAGTTCCCATCTCGGGATGCCGTGATGTGGGCATTGAACCAAAAGATCCTTGAATCGGTCAAAGTATTTTGAAAATGGTTCAGCCGGAAGCTGGGAGAATTGATAGAGTTCGCTACGGATTCGAGCCGTCTTTTGCATAGGGTAGAATTTCTTAAGGAATGCTGCAACGAATTCTTCCCAATTCGTGATGGAATGTGCGGTGGTGTTATACAGCCACTTCTCGGCTAAATCGCACAAGGTAAATGGAAGAAGTCGTAGACGCATGGCATCCACAGAAAGTTGTGATGTACCCATCATTGCGCATACGTTTTCAAATTTGGTAATAAAAACGTACGCGTCTTCAGTCTCGAGACCGTGGAATTTGGGTAGAAGGTTGATGTACTGGGGCTTAATCTCAAAGTTATCCCCGTTGGCTGGTGGAATGGATAAGCAGGTCGAGAGAGGACCTCGCAAAGGGTAACACCTCTCTTGGAGAGAGATGCGGGGTGGAATCTGCGCACCAACAGACGGCGGCAGAGTAGCGGTAAAGAGGTTTGATGGAGACTGATCCATCGGTGTGGGAGTGGTGGGGGGTAAAAGAAAGGTAAATGGAGAAATACCGACTTCGGAGTCGATCGAGGGGACGCGGACAAGACGGGCACTAGAATCCCGTGTCCAGCTTATCTTGCACTAAAAGGGGTTAGTACAAGTGGCAGCGTGATTTATAATTAGGGGAATGAAGTGAGTGTGGTGTTTGTTTTGAAAAATGATACGGATTTTGAAAATATGATGCAACAAGCAATACCCTAAAAATCTATGGTCACCTAGGTCCAATCTCTAGACCGCTCCTAACTGCCAGAAGATAAGACGCAGGATAGAATCCTCCACTGCTTCTTTGTCCCTCCTGTGGCCAGGTAAGTGGCAGGTAAGTGAGAGGTTCTCCACTACGTAAGTAGTGGGCCTAATTAAGTAACCACTAGCCTTCGACACACTTGCCTAGGCACCACAAGAGAAACGCGGATAAGCAATGAATTACCCACGGCCTTCTTCTGTCCTAAGTGAGCGCGACGGTCGTTAGAGTCATCTCTAGATATTTTTTTAATTAATGAAGGTAATGCGGATGCAGGTTTGTGATTTTTGGGGCCTAGGAAGGGTAATGAACTCCCCACCTAATCTGGATTTGGCCGTGCCCCTTAATGTCCGTATTAATTATGCAAACAACCACAAAATCAAAAACAAGCACACTTTATTTTGCTTTTTGCGGCGCAGCGATTATTTGCAAAGAAACCTGCAACAAATTGTTAGTTGGAGCAGATTTTAGGAAGGAGATAAGAAAGTTAGAGATTACCTGCAAAAGATTTTACCGAGAGCTCCTTAATGGGCCGCGGAACCGCCGCGTAATAAGGGTATTGGCTGCGGAAACGCGGTGGGATGGTGGGGTCTCTGCACAAAAATTCTTCAGCAAGCTCCTGATCTCTTCCTCAATCCTCTGGAATTCACTAAATAATTTTCCAATTTTCCAGCAAGCTCCAGATCTCCTTGCAATTAACCACAACAACACGTATTAGTATTTTGTGCAAGTTTTGATCTAAAAAATATTGATGGAATAAACTTTTCAACTCAAATTTCAAAAACCGAACAAATAGCACACGATCCCCGGCAACGGCGCCATTTTGATTGTAAAGATTTTTGTGATGTGTAATTGGGAATTTTGTAAAGAAATCACAACCAAAAATTATTTGACCGCAATGAATAATGGTGTCGGATGTAGCGCGTTAGTAAGTGCGGATCGTCCACAGGGAAAGTGAGTTCCGTTCAATTTCCGAATTAGATGAGTTGAAAATTTAAGCAAAAGAAAAGAAAACAATTCATGATTTGCATTTAAAGATCAAAAAATAAGAAAAATCTAGATCTAGAAAAGACATTAAAAGCAAGAATTGAGATGTGTGATAATTTCCAACCAACAATCAAGATTATAAGGATAGCTCGTAGGAGTAGATCGGATCGATAGATGTGATGAGATCTAATGATTACTCATTCTTATCCATTAATGAATTGATACTAGATCGATGCAAATTCATCGAGGGTTAAGGATCGTGCGGAAAATTAGAGATTCCGCAACTCATCCTTTGTCCTTTCGATAGATCGCATTCAAATTCTAGCTTCTAGTTAATCAAATGATTAATTGTTGTTCCCTAGTTTCGAGTGAACACGATCTAGAAAGCATCATCTCGAAACTAGGTCATTAATCACTTGATTCACTAGAATTTCAAAGCATTATAGGATTTAAGAATTGTACGAATATCTAAATCATCATCATCTAAAGATCGTCACAACTCCTACACGAGCGGAGATTACTCAAACATCATGATCACAAACACAATCACAAATTGAGATCTAATCATTTTGTTTGAATTAAAAGATAAGCAAGAATATAGAAAATTCACCTTTATTTATCGACAAATTTCGTTACAACTCTCTTGAATTTACAAAAGGAAGGAACTAGATCGTCGATTTCGGCTTCGCTCGGCTCCTTGAGTCGCGGATCGGCATGGATCTCTTGCTCCGTTGGAATCCGGTGTCGCTTCTAAATGTTGAAGGCACTCTTGCTTGAATTGATCTCGGGAATTTGATCTTGATTTTGAATTGGAGATGGGAATTGAATTTGAGGCACAAGCTTTTGTCACTAAACTTGTGGGTTGAAGATGGTGATAATTCTTGAACAATTTCCCCTCTAGATTTAGGCTCCCTTTTATAGACTTTCCAAATCTTAGATCTAGAATTGAAATTTGAATTCCCCCCACAAGTTAGTTATCAAATAATTTAAATTTCCCTCCAAAAAGTTAGTTAAGCTTTAAATTTTGAATTTCCCTCCAAGAGTTTGTTGAGCCGAGCCTTCTAGATATGCCACGTGGAGCTTCTGGGGTCTTCTGGAAGCTTTGGCCGTTATAATTGAGCATGTGACAAAATTTGATGCATTGATCTCTTTAATTGGCCGCGGATCCACCGCGCAAAGGGGGATTGGGCCGCGGATCCGCGGCCATTTAGTGGGCTTGGAGCTTCCTTTTTACATAGTAATTCTTGATATGACTGGTAGGCCTCTTTCCAATGTGTGTATTTTTATTTGGCCTTCTGTATCACTACCAGATCATACATCTTTTAGTTGGCGTATCTTTTATCAGTCTTTCCCCAATTTTGGGCTCTGCTTCCGGAATTTCCTGCATAGACTCCAAGACAAGAGTTGCGCAATACAGGGATGATGCGATGCCATGAAAAACAAACAATTTCCCTAAAAAGTGCCGGTTTTAGTCTACAGTACAAGTAATCTAGTATTTTACATATGTTTTGCAAATATGTGTGATATGAATACCGGATACCTCTACTTGACTGCAAAAAGGTAGGGAAATTGCTGTGTTAGAAATGCAGTATTTTCGACTGATCACCTAGTTATTTTAAACAAAGTCAATTTGCACCGTTTCAGAATGTAAGAATTTGGTCTTAAGACTTAACTTGTAACCTGAATCACAATTGTTATCATACTAGTCCTATGTCATGAACCACATGCTTGAATCACTTAATTTAACCTATTACATGCTAGACTTGACTTGACCCGAATCATGAATACAACTTGACTTAACGTGACTTGAATACTTAAACTCGACTTGACTCTTGAACTTATACTCTTCTTATGTATTCATGGATCTGGACATGACTTGTAACCTTAACTATAAATTTAGATACGCGGGGTGTAGAGGTAGTTTGAGTATGAATCCAACGGAACCTTAGGAGTCGCATTACTAAAATAATGTTGCTGTGGTTCCGGGCTGAAACGGTACAAATAACGTCATTGTGATACTGGGCTGAAACTATACAATTAACGTTGATGTGGTACCGAGCTAAATCGGTACATCACGAATTCATGAATGAGGGCCCGTGTTTCTAATCCATTGGGGCCATACTCTTAGGTTTAGAATACTTCAACGACGGTTGGAGTCATGTTAATTTTGGGCATGTGTTTCCTTGCTCTTCGGGTCCTATCCTTGAGTTTGAGAATACTCTTAAGATTAGTTTACATTCATACTTGAATACACGTTAGTTAACTTACCTTATTAGTGACCTTTTTATTGTAGAGTGTTTTTCGTCATCCTATTGAGATTGGCGTATACAAATTCCCCCTGCCTAGAGTAGGCCGGGGTTTATTGATTGTGGGGATCCAAATCACCAGCAATCGCGGATAAAACTGCCATTAATTATCTTTCTTTTAAGAGCGAGGGAACCTCCGATTTAACGGATCAAATAGATCATGCGAAACTCAATGTGCAATATGTGCATGTTGTGTTTGGGAACAAGTTTGAGGGTGCTTCGTGTATATCGGAAGCCTCGCAGAGTTTTTATGGGGGTCTTGCTATTCGGATAGCGGGCTGGGGGTCAAGAGGGCTAGAAATTTTTTCTAACGGGAGAGGTGTTTTGTGGGTGTTATGAGCTTTGAAAAAAGAATAGGAGAATAGCAGAAGTGGATCAAGTGCCCAAGGGGCATTGGCGCATGTGAAAAGGGGGGAAGGGCTTAGCCCATGTGGATGGATGCTACGAGTGGGCTGGTGCACGCAAGCGTCACGAGTGGGTTGGCGTGTGCAAGCGTCATGAGTGGTCTAGCGCGTGTAAGAAGGGAACCTTAAGCTTCGGAATAAGGAATTTAAGTTCCAGGTAGCTGGGGGTTGGCGCTTTGGCACTTGTGCCAGGAATTTAGAATTTAAGTTTCAAGGGGTTTTGGCACTGGCGTTTTAGCGTCTGCGTTAGGATTTCGGAACTAAAGTTCCAGAGGGTTTTGGCGCTGGCACTTTAACGCCTGCACCAGGATTTCGGAACTTAAGTTCCAGGGGGTTTTGGCGCTGGTGTTTTGGCGTCAGCGCCAAGATTTTGGAACTTAAGTTCCAGGAGGGTTTCCTAAGGGAAAGCACTGGGGCGGGGGCCCCCCTTGATGGGGTCACCCCCGTCCTTCTCCTTATATGGTCTAAAATCTCTCTTGATCTTCAAATCTTTGGATTTTTGAATCTTGATGATGAAAAAGGGTTCTTTTTCCTTTCCTCAAGTCTTGAATTTTGTCAAAAATGGGTTTTTGGAGATGGGTTCTCTTCCTTCTCTCTTTTCTCTATTTGGATCTTGAGGAAGAAAAAGGAGAGATGCAAAAATCTCTCTTTTTTGGAGATGACTAAAATCTATTTTATTTTTGAAAAAGGAAAGGTTAACCTTTAGATTTAATTGAAAAAAGAAGAAGATGAAGAATCTTGAAGAGAACGAGCCACAAAACTCTAATTTTTTAAAGAGGAGAATCGGTATTCTTTATTTCATCATGATGGTTGGTTTTTATATCCTTGGCACTTTACATTGAGCCCCTTGAGCTTTATAATTTTTGGCTATCTTGACCAATTTAATTCTAACAAATTACATATTCATTTATTTGCTACATATTTATTTTATTTCCTAGTTTAGCATGGGCTGGTCCAATGTTTGGAACTTGAACTTGGCTTGAGCCGGGTTTGGACCTACTTGACTTGGACTCAGACTTGGGCCCACTTATTCGGAAGTTGATTTTGACTTTCTTGGACAAAGGAGTGTAAATTTTGACCCCAACATTTAGGACACATTGATAGTACACTTCATGTTCACTACACCTACACTACATGGCCATACTATACTTGTTTGCCATGCTTATGTTATATTGCCATACTTACGTAGTTGCCATTAATATTGCTATGTTATACTTGTTCATGTTTCGTTTCCATTTATACTATATCACATGTCACCTTGCATTTCATTTATGTGCATTCACATCCCACCTTGCTCGGAGATTTACTGAGCGCAAGTTCGCTGACAGGCATTCCACCCATCCTTTGTTTCTTTGGAATGTTCGTCAGATGATCTAAAGACCGAGAAGATGGAACCTACCGCGGAGGATTACGACCAGTTCACTTCTTAAGTCGCTCCTTAGTTTTCTTTTTAGTTTTCAGTTTCAATATGCCTCTTGTTTAGGCATTTTCATTGTACCTTTGTTTTAAAGTTATCTTGTATTCAAAACTATGTGAAATGATGAATGTAAATAAAGTTGATGTTGAATTTTAAATTTCTCCTGTTAATTTTTGTATGTTGTTTATATTGCTTATAAATGCTTAGCGTATTTATTGCGAGAAATGACCTTCTCGAAATAAATACGTTGCGAGTCTCATCACGTGCTGTTACCGCTTTTTGGGAAGCAGGGCATGACAAAATAAAAGGGGAAAGACTAAAATGGAATGTGGCTCGATTAAACTTTAGATTTGAGAAGTAAGAAAAGAGTATAAATAACCTATATAGGTTTAGGGGATTGATCTTATCCATATAATTAAATTTATCAACAACTCGAATGTTCATTAAGCAGGCGGGTTTGGCTTCGTTGCGGGCTGGTACGGGTTACGGGTGGGTGCAGGTTCAGATTTGGACGGGCTATAACAAATCCAAAACCCGCTCTATTTAAACGCAGGCGGGTACGGGTTTTGAACCCGTCACTTTTAGGCGGATTTAAAGCGGTCATTTTACCCGTTTAAAGCTGGTGGGTTCGAATGGGTAACGGGTACAAACCGACTTAGTGAACAACCCTACCTAAGATATATATATATATATATATATATATATATAATGAGGATAAAGAAGGAAAATAGGAGGGAATTTCCTCCTACAACGTCGAAAAAATCATCCTCCATGATTTTTTTCGACGATCGACACTCATTATTATCATCTTTATCATCTAAGATATGGATACAACAAATTTCATGTGATTCCATCACATTTTCACCGTTGATTTAGCGGTGCAAAATTAACGGTTTATCGACAATAGAACTTTTTGCATTGCTAATTCAACGATGAAAAAGTGGTGGAATCATATGAAATTTAGTGTATCCACATCTTACATGATAAAGATGATGATAATAGATATTGATCGTCGAAAAAAATCGTGGAGGATATAGATATTTGATGCCACCTAACGAAAAAGCCTAATAGAGCCTCTTTTCTTCATTATTTTAATATATATATATATATATATATATATATATATATATATATATAGGTTTTTACCATTTATACCTGCCTTATATTCTTTCCCGTGTTAGTAATAGTAATAGTTTTATACCTGCCTTATATTCTTTCCCGTGTTAGTAATAGTAATAGTAAATAATATATATATATATATATATATATTTATATATATAAATTTAGATTTTTGCCATTAATACATGCCTTATCTTCTTGGTCGTGTTAGTATAGTAATAGTAATAGTAAATATTATATATATATATATATATATAGGTTTTTGCCATTAATACCTGCCTTATATTCTTGTCCTTGTTAGTATAGTAATAGAAAATAACAATAATAATAAATATAAATATAGGTTTTTGCCATTGATACATGTCTTATATTCTTGGCCGTGTTAGTAATAGTAATAGTAATAGTAAATAACAACAACAATAATAATGTTAATATCATGGCTTTCTTAATAAGTTTAGGTTTTTGCCACTAATAATAACAGTAATGGTATTGGTAATGTTTTAACAATAATATATATATATATATATATATATATATATATATATATATATATATATATATAGAGAGAGAGAGAGAGAGAGAGAGAGAGAGAGAGAGAGAGGTGTATGTGCCTGTGGCCCTTTTTTAAAAATGAGCTCTCGCCCCAAAACACACAAATCCCAATGTATTTCATCGATCCAAATTGGCCAGCTTGATCTACGTATTATGAACCCCTATATAAAAAAACTCCGGATTTAAAGACCTCTAACGCGTTTATCAAGCAAATAGAAAAATTAACGACTTATCGATATAGGAAAATTGCAGTCGCTTGATTATTATTATTTTGAAAAGGGAATCAAGGACCGACCTCCACGTCGTAAAAAAAAGAAGCAACCTGAAAGTATACCTTAGCACCACTACTAGGTTTTAAGAAGAATCAAGTATACAATTTTAAAAAATATAGTGTGCTAATGCATGCTATCCTAGAATCGAACTAGAGAACTAAGGTTAGTAAGGAAGTGAACAAATTTTACACTAAGTGAAAAAAGAATACATCCTTTGTAGACCGGTCCTTCACTTCTAAAGCTCCAAGTAGTAGTCCCTAGAACTCTTCGTAGGCTCCACTTGGCGAAACGAATAAGCTTACTTAAGGATCTTCGAGGCCGAAAATGATCCACCTTGAAGTATCATTAACTCAAGCTATCTCTTCACTAATTAAGAAATTAGTGAAGCAAACAACCTACACTAATGGGCTAGATGAGAGTAGATTGATGAAGTAGGAATTTTGCTCACTTAAGAATTTTATTTCTCTTTATCTTTTTATCTCTAGAATTTTAAAGAGGAGAAAGAAGATGAACTCATGAAGAATTATCAAGAATCATGGGTGAAGACATATCTCCAAGATATAATGTAGAGAGTTAACCATGGGCTAAGGATAATGGTTAGGTTATAAAATATCTCAAGTAAAACAAAATTAGTGGAATGAGTCATGACTTCTACATGCTTCTACAAGCATCCAAGCCATTCTCATTTTCCACTTAATTTTGGATTTACTTTAAATAATGAAACCCAACATTATCCTTGGCTTGGTGTAAGTCTCATACACCCATGTCCTATGTATCATCCACCATGACACAATAGTATGTGTAATATATATAAATAAATATATATATTTATATATATATATATATATATATCACATAATTATATATACCGATATATATCTAAATATAAGACAAGAAATTCTTTAGTGAGCTAATATTAGTTAATATATATTTATATATTAAATATCGCCTGATTAGAATACGATATCACATACACGTATTTAATTAAGGCCCCGCACATATCACATATGTGTCCTACTTCGTTTCGCTTGAGCTAGGAAATCTCTGCGTGGGATTCTAAAGACTCGTCAATACACCAGCAGTAGATAATGATCACACAGTTACCCACAAGCCGTCAGCGGTACTAGCTGGACGTACCGACTACCCAGGTATTGAGTGAATAGAAGATCAACAAGCAAAGTTGTCCAAACTCCCATGAAGCCTATAAGTAACACTTACCGTACAGTCCGGTCTCTTCGTCTGATATGTCGCATATAGTGTCTAGGGGCAGTAAACGTCAGATCCCAGAAACTTGATAAGTCATGCCGATGTGTGACTCATAACGGTTTGAGAAACTACTGACAACACTTACCAGTAAATCTCATCCTCAGCCCTTTCCAGGGACTTCCTGTTATAACCAATCGAGCATAGTGCAATATCAACTCCCAATACAGGGAGAGACGAAACCCCTCCTATCGCTCACTGCCTCCATGTGACTCGGGAATGCACCCAAAATCTACCTATTTGCATGACTCCTTTGAGCCATGGTAGGGAGGAAATCAAAGCACAGTGGGAACCACACAAGATACTATGACGATTTTGGGTCTACAGACTAACCTATACCAGTGTCACCATAGAACTTCTATCTGACGATAGGTATAGTACCATCTAGGAGTTCTCGCCGAGTCCTGTTCGGTGTACTCGTTCTCTAATGAGCACCTATGTACAATCTTTGATGGCAAACACCAATGGATGTGGGATCATCCATCACCCCATACAGGCTCAAGAAACGTACATGTTAGTCTACTCTGAAATATCGATGACCTGTCTTGATACTCTCTCGACTAGGAACAATTAAAAGATGTACTTATGGACCACCCTGGCCCCACTAGTATGATCTGTATCATAGTCCTGGTAGTCAAGTACATTCTAAGGGCTTTATCAACATATATCAGAGTCAGTATAATAATACCAGTGTACATGTTAAGATAAAGAGCAACCAGATATGACTAGCAAGAAAGTCCTCTATATATATATGTCCAGGCATCCACTATAATATACAATTATGTACACTAATGGCCTCTAGGGCATACATATGACTAACAATCTTCCACTTGTACTAAAGCCAATTGTTGTAGTTTCGCATACCTAACATCTCAAAAAGTCTCTCAAATTGCGTCTGGGGGAGGGCCTTTGTGAGTGGATCCGCCGTGTTATTCTTCGTGTCAACTCTTCTAATCTCGATCTCCTGGTGATCTACTATCTCCCGGATCAGGTGATACTGTCTAAGAATATGTCTGGATTGCCAATGGGACCGGGGTTGCTTGGCCAAAACCATAGCTCCATTGTTATCACAATACAAAGGTATTGGATGCTCAATGGATGGAACCACACCAAATTTAGCTATGAACTTTTTCATTCAGACAGCCTCTTTGGCAGCATCGTTGGCAGCGATATATTCAGCCTCCATCGTTGAGTCTGCCATGGTATCTTGCTTAGAACTCTTCCAACATACCGCCCCTCCATTGAGGGTAAAGACAAAACTCGAGACCGACTTACTGTCATCCTTATCACTCTGAAAGCTCGAATCGGTAAAGGACTCCACCTGGAGTTCACCGTTACCATATACCAAGAACATTTCTTTAGTCCTTCTCAAGTACTTAAGAATGTTCTTCACAGCTGTCCAGTGATTCTCCCCAGGATCCGATTGATACCTACTTACCACACTAAGCGCATAAGCTACATCCGATCTGGTACACAACATCGCATACATGATAGACCCGACCGCCGAAGCATAGGGTATCTCTTACATGTAAGCCCTCTCCAAATCAGTCTTGGGAGACATCTCTTTGGAGAGAGTGATTCCTGAGTAAGTGGGTAAATTACCATGCTTAGAATCTTTCATACTAAACCTTTTTTGTATGGTGTAAATGTACCTGGATTGGGACAATCCCAACATCCATTTAGATCTATCTCTATAGATTTTAATCCCCAGGATGTAGGAGGCATCACCTAGATCTTTCATGGAGAACTTTTGTGATAATAAGAGCTTGACCGAGTGTAGCATAGGAACATCATTTCCTATCAAGAGTGTGTCATCCACGTACAATACGAGGAAGACAACCTTACTCTCTACAATCTTCTTGTATATATAAGGTTCATTTACGTTTTTGATGAAGTCAAACGCTTTGACAGCCACATAAAAACAGATGTTCCAGCTCCGCGATGTCTGTTTTGATCCGTAGATTGATTTAAGCAGCTTGCACACCTTTCCACTGCTCCCACTATCCACGAAGCCCTCTAGCTGTGTCATGTACACGGTTTCTTCTAAATCATCATTTAGAAAAGCGGTCTTGACGTCCATCTTCCAGATTTCGTAGTCATGGTATGCAGCAATGGCAAGTAGGATCCTGATGGACTTAAGCATAGCTACTGGAGAAAATGTTTTATCATAATCGACACCAGGTCGTTGACGAAAACCTTTTGCTACAAGTCTTACTTTGAAAGTCTCATCTTTTCTATCTACACCAACTTTCTTCTTAAAAATCCACTTGCTCCCAATGGGTTTTACCCTTTCAGGAGTAACTTCCAAAGTCCATACTTTATTGGTGTACATGGATTCCATCTCAGATCGCATAGCATCCAGCCATTTCACAGAGTCCCCACTCGTGATGGCCTGCTCGAAACTAGTTGGGTCATCATCTTCCATGATGCAATCCTCAGTCCCACCGTCTATGAGAAAACCGTAGTATCTCTCAGGTGGATGATGAACCCTACTAGATCTGCGGAGTGGCTGAGTTTTGTTGGAGACTATTGAATCCTCCGGTTCGATCAAATCATCAGTCGTAGTTTGTGTAGCCAGAACTTCTTCCAGTTCTACCTCATTACCACTAATTTCTTTCACAAAATATTCCTTTTCTAAAAAGGTGGCATTCCGAGAAACAAACACTTTTTGTTTTTCGGTGTGGTAGAAGTTATACCCTCGCGAATATTTGGGATATCCAACAAACTTACACAGAACAGACATTGTCTCGAGTTTGTCCGGATTTTGGTTTTTAATATAGGCTGGACAATCCCATATCTTAATAAAATTAAGACATTTTCTCTTTCCTTTCCATATCTCATATGGAGTGGTAGGTACAGTTTTGGTGGGAACCATATTCAATAGGTGTGCGGCTGTCTCAAGCGCATAACCCCAAAAAGAAATAGGTAACTCAGAAGTACTCATCATAGAGCGCACCATATCTAACAGGGCGCGATTCCTCCGCTCCGATACACCATTGTGCTGTGGTGTATACGGAGGGAGTAAGCTGAGAGAGAATTCTATTCTCTTTTAAATAATTCAGGAACTCCGTGCTTAAGTATTCTCCTCCCTGATCAGATTGAAGGATTTTAATACTTTTATCCGTTTGGTTATCTACTTCCCACTTATATTTCTTGAATTTCTCAAAACCTTCAGACTTATATTTCAACAGGAACACATGTCCGTATCTTGAGAGATCATTGGTGAATGTAATAAATTACGAGGAACCATTCCTGACATATGTAGACATAGGACCGCATACATCACTATGTATCAGTCCCAAGAGTTCAGTAGCTCTTTCTCCGTGTCCAGTAAACTGAGTTTTGGTCATCTTACCTTTGAAACATGACTCGCAAGTTTCATAAGATATAAATTCGAACGGATTCAAATATCCATCTTTATGCAACTTAGCTAGCCTTGTCGCATTGATATGACCTAGTCTACAGTGCCACAAGAAGGATTCGTTCATTTCTGAAATTTTCCTCTTGTTCGTGTTCTGTATGTTAAGAACTATGGTTTGATTCAGAACGTATATACCATTACATAACGTACCAAATCCAATCAACACTTGATTTAGGAAAATGTTCATAACATTATCCTCTAATGCAAAGTTATATCCTTCTTTAGCTAATAAAGAGACTGATATAATATTGTATATCGGGTTCGGTATGTAATAACAGTCGTTCAGAATCATTGTATTACCACTTGGTAATACTAGTTGATATTCGCCAACTGCTTTGGCTGCAATAAGAGCACCATTCTCTACTCTTACAAACTTATCACCCTCTCCTAGTTCTCTACCTCTCTTAACCTTTGTAACATATTACAAATGTAGGATCATGATCCAATACCCAGGACGTAGAGCATACTAAGAAACAGTTCTCGGTTACGAACACACCCGAAGAAAATGCATCAGCATGCTCTTTCTTTGTTCGGGTGGCGTAGGAATCCTGACATTTCGCTATTTCCTGCTCGGACTTATGATAGTCATAAGGTAGAGCGGAACCAACGTTCCCCAGCTCAGTATAATAAGCGGGTTCGGTCAATACATCCATATTAGTATCTTGATTAAGGCATGTCATGGTTGTTTACCGCCGAAATCCGGGAAAGACAGATTTCTTGCCTGAATTTAGGGCCAGATGCTATTTGGGTTTATCCGTCCACCTCTCCGAAGATGCCAAGTTGATTTATGGCACCGTGTTTCAGAGGTTTGGACGGATGCGACCGTTGTAGCGGACTTTGTCAGATTCCCCCTCATTGTGAGATGTTTTTGATCGTGGGGATGCTCTTCCCTGCAGGCGCAAGCCCTTGCAGTTAATTATGTTGCCATGTAGCGATAACCACTTTCTCCTGCTCCAGATGTTCACTTCATGTCGTGTGTGTTTGTTTTATTTTTAGTTGCCCATGGATTGTATACGGAGACTAATTTATGTTGCCTCCCGTAGGGCGTGGATTAGTCCAAATCCGTATATTCTTAGATTTGTGTTTGGATTGATTTAAGGATCGTTAATCTCATTTGGGATTAAGATCAACTTAAATGTTTGTTTGGGATACGTTAGTCTAATTTTAGACTAAGATCTACTCAACATGATTTTGGGATCATTCAGACCCAGCAAAAGAGTATTTGGGCTCTATTGCTTTAGTTTAAGGACATTTTCGGTCCATAGCTAGTTTAAGGACGTTGCGGTCCGTTGTTAGTTTAAGGACGTTTCGGTCCATAGATCACCATTTTTGGTGTGAGGGTTTAGTTTAAGGACGTTGCAGTCCACAGCTAGTTTAAGGACATGCAGTCCATAGATCACCACTTGGCGGTGAGGTCGTAATTTAAGGACGTTGCGGTCCATAGCTAGTTTAAGGACGTTGCGGTCCATAGGGGATGTGCTCATGGGTTTTTTGGGTTGCACCAAAGAGCTGTTGGTTGTTGGGACCCTCTACCTCTCTGAAGACGTTGAAGAATTACAACGACATGTATCAGAGGTATGAAGAGATGTACCCTTGAACCAAATTCCAGATTTGAGGGGAAAGATCGTAGTAGCCCGTCTAAGAATCATTAGTCGTTTTTGAGAGACTAAGATTAACTTAGAAGATTGAGGAATTATCATCAGTTTGGGAAGTCATGAGCATAGTGGCTCGGTCTATTAGGAAATCCAAGATGTTTTAATCCTCAGGGAGACTTAGCCAATTTGGAGTTGGAGTTGGCTTCCTATAGTTTTAAACACTAATGTATACTCAGTGCTCATGTGCTTCCACGTGAGACTCTAAGGTAGTGTTAAACACCGAAATTTGGGGGAGGCTCACGTGTGGCACGTGAGGCTCCAAGGCAGTGTTAAACACTGAAATTTGGAGGAAGCTTACATGTGGCACGTGAGGCTCTTGAAAGTTGGCACTGCTCACTTGGGTTTATTCCCTTGTTCTTTTATAAGTGCTAAGCACTATTGGGGGTCATGTGGGATCACGTGAGGCGCCCCAAAAATGGGAACTGTTTTGATTTATTCCCCTTTCCTTTTACAAGTGCTAAGCACTATTAGGGGGTCACGTGAGATCACGTGAGGCGCCCCAAAATGGGAATTGTCTTTGATTTATTCCCCTTTTCCTTTTGAAAGTGCTAAGAACTATTAGGGGGCCACGTGGGATCACGTGAGGCGCCCCAAAATGGGAACTGTCTTTGATTTATTCCCCTGTTCCTTTTGAAAGTGTTAAGCATTATTAGGGGGTTACGTGGGATCACGTGAGGCGCCCCAAAATGGGAAATGTTTTTGATTTATTCCCCTTTTCCTTTTGAAAGTGCTAAGAACTATTAGGGGGTTACGTGAGATCACGTGACTCAATATCAGTTGTTTCTTTTTGTTCCTCAGAGGTGCTCACGTGGGAACACGTGATCTGTTACGTAGCGTTTGAATGCTAATGAATCATCAGTCTGTTCTTCTATGGTTTTTAGGAATCAAGTTCTCCTTTTGTTCTTTACGGGGATTAAATTCTTTTTAAAGGTTTAAACCCTAGTTTCAGAGGAATTAAATTCCCATACGTTTTGTAAGAGTTAAACTCTTTTGAACTCATTTCTTTCCCCTAGGTTTTGAATCTCCATGACAGAATCTTCCCGATGAGAATTAAATTCTCAATTTGTAGGGAGATCTGCTTCTGCGGATCTTAACCAGAGGAAAAACTAAGTTCTTTTGAGAAGAGTTAAACTCTTGGTTTGAGAATTAAATTCTCTTTTTGTTTTGTGGGAGCTTTTGGGAGGGGTTCCTCTTCTTTATAGAGAATTAAATTCTCTCTCTATATTTTCTTCCTCTCTCTCTGTGTGTATGTCTGCCTTCTTTCTTTTCCCCCTGCTCCATTTATATGAAAAGAAAAATAATCAATTTGTTAAGAAAATCCATCATTAAGAGATCATGATTGATTCCATGATCTTTTAGATCAATCGGTGAATTTTATTCTCCGTTGGATTTTTAATCCAAAGGCTTTCTTTTTAACAGAGAAGATTTCTTGTTTGTTTAGCAAGATTATGAATATCTTGTTAGTTTCAACAAGATCAGAATTTTATTCTATCATAACTTTTAGTTTAACAAGATCAGAAATATATTTTCTTAATATAGAATTTAATTCTATCATATGGATATCTTGTTAGATTAACAAGATTAGGAAAATATTTTCCTATGATAGAACTTTATTCTACCAGATGATCACCGTTGGATCTTTGATCTAAAGGTCCTCTGTTTAACAGAGAAGATCTTTCTACTTTGAGGAAGATCAGGAAAATATTTCCCAAATAGAATTTAATTCTAGAATTTGACAGGAGCATTTTAAATTGGGGCGCTCACATGCTTTGCACGTAAGTAGCAAGAGAACTCACGTGTTTAACACGTGACCCCCAGTGTGGGTTTTAGCCTGTTTATTTTTAGTGCTCATGTGCTTTACATATGAGCGCTCATGTGCTTTACACATGAGGCCTGTTTGGCCATTAATTGTTTTATTTAGTTTATTTTCAGCGCCCATATGCTTTACATATGAGCACTCACGTGTCTAGCACGTGAGGCCTGTTTGGCCATTAGTTGTTTATGTTCAGCGCTCATACGCTTTGCATATGAGCACTCATGTGTTTTACACGTGAGGACTAATTTTGAAAACTCTCCCCCTTTTTTGTAAGGGAACAAGTAGCTCTTGGCCGAAAATTTTGGCGGGAACAATGGTCGCTACCAGGAAAGAGAGAGAAGAAAACACTTTAGCGTGCGCTCTTGCAAGATTAGATTGGTTATTATTTTATCTAATCAGGATGGCTATCACTGTTTTTATCAAATCTTCCTTCAAACCTTAAAAGGTAAGACTAGCCGGGATTAATTACACCCTACAAATTCGTCAATCGGTCTGCCAGAAAGGTATTGGTACTCCGAGAGAGTCCCCCCATGTTTTCGCAAGGAACTAATTAAAATCCTCGTTTCCGCAGGGGCATAACCCCGTTAACACCTTTCTTTGACACCTACTGGATCGGCTAATTGTAAAGTGGAAAACTCTCCCAGTAGTAACTCTTACTCGCAGTGGGTATCGGGATCCAACTATCATATAGAAGGTATGCAATCTCATTGCAAATTTCAACACTTGAAATTCCCGATAATTGTTTTTACCCTTAACGTCCTATGACCTTGACGAAGGTCAACAAACCATAGGGCGCAGTTCAACCCGTTCATTTCTTGATTGAATTAAACCCACCAGCACGACCCTTGACGAAGGCCAACAAAGTCGTACGACTACCATAATCCAATCGCATCACATGCTGAAGATAAGCACTAATCAGCTACCACACACTACGCCTTGACGAAGGCCAACAAACGCAGCATGAATACTAAATAGCACTTATCTGAAATGACGGAGGGCTACGACAAGTTTTTAAGAAAACATTTTGCGTAATGAACTTGATATCGTTGTAGAATCGAGTGATTTAAAAAGGAGTGGTTTAAGCTCCACTTTTAAAATCGAGTGTTTTTCAAAATAAACCGAGTGAGTTGTAGCATTTGCTAGATTTTGCTAAAGAGGTCACTCTCGTTGAAGGGATCTAGCCTTTTTCTTCATCGAATAACGTGCTGGATATTCATAAAGAAATACCTCTATGCAAAGCAAGAACTAGAACTACCTTTTAGAAAATATTGATTCTACAACATCTTTAAGTTTTTTTCTTTTTCATTAATCTCATTAATGACATTCCATCATTTATGTTTCCTAAACATTACAGAAGAAACGAAAATATATTGCACGCTTATGCCATCTGCATTCGCCACGGGGCCCCGTAATCAGGTTACTTAACTAACGGCAGAGCGGAGGATGGACTAGCGCGAGTGGAAAACATAAGCAACGTTTATTATATATCATATATATAATATAAAGCATTCATCTCACGCAGTTATATGATCTCATCACAGAACATTGCAGCAGAAGCAAATATATTAAATATAGGATATACTAAGAGGTCCGTATTTTAAATTTAGCTAGTAATAAAAAACACGGATTCCACGGTCGTGATGAATAGCCAAAACCACATCCTTAGACCCCTACGAGAGCGGCAAGCAACTGTAATGACTCTGTTTTAAATGTACAGAAATTTGTTTAAAGTTAAAGTACTAAATAGAGTATTTGCAAACCTGAGTATGCTATAAGTATTTAATTTGTTTAAGAACAGCAAGAAAACACTTGTAGCTCATTGGTAAAGCCTTGTACTGCCGTAACGTAGCCTCTGTGTTCGAATCCCATCAACCACATATTATTTTTAATGATTTTTCTATTAAACTTTTTGGAAGCCCAAAAGTTTACACGTGCAATACACGTAAAAATGAAAAGTCTCAGAAATCAAACATGTGGGAATTGTTATTTAAATAGCCGACGACACGTGGCCCCAATCCAAGCACCCCACCCCCACCATCGACCGACGAGGATCTCTTTGGGGCCGGCGCCGCCGATCCCAACCGTCGGGAATGCCTCCAAGTTTTAACCCAACACCTTTTGGCTTCTCCCCACTATTCCTCTGCTGTTTGATTTCTCTGTAAATTTACAGAGAGATTAAATTCATCTCTTTAATCCATTTTAATACATTTTTAATTCTCATTTTAATTCCCTAAACCCTAATTCTATTCTATAAATACCACCCCATATCTAGCCCTCTCTATTATGAAATCTATCATCAAAACTCTCAAATGTTTCCAAGTTAAATTAGTTGTACAAGTGGAGTTAGCCTAAGGTCGTCTTCCGGCGACGACTTGGGACAAATCCGGCGACACCGTGACTCCACGAACCTCTCAAACCCTTCCTCTACCTCCCCTCTCTCATCTAATCCTGTAAGTCCCCTCTCCTCTCCTAACTTCCTATTCTAAAAAGATCACTTTTCAAAACTCGTCGGAAGTGGAGTTATTCCGAATTCTGATTTTAATTTCGTTAAAAACATAACGTTTCTTAATAATCAAATACCCATATTATTACATCTTGTTTAGTAATCATTAACAAACTTTTAGAACAAGTTTCAATTCAAAATACAATGTTATACAACTTTTATTTCAATTTTACGGTTAAATACCACAAACTTTCTATTCGACATCTTTCATCATATTTGCTCATGTTACCTTTAGAAAACTCACGAGATAATGACCTACTTCATCACAACACTCATCATGACATAGCACGATGGCTTTTGGGATAATATTTTATGGGATAAATACAATTTTACAATAAAATACCTTACACTAATAAAACCATATTCTTTAAGATTGTTTTAATTAAATTCCTTGCAAATAGGCCTCTACAACCCATTTTGGGGAACCCGATTTGGATGATACGGGTTATTGCACATCCTTGGGACTAGTAGAGCGAGATGCAGACCTCCTCACGGAGCATCCGATCTCGATGGAATTTTTAATACAATTTTTAAGAAAACGAGATTTTCTATTTAATAAATAAATTCTATTTTTAATAATTATATATATATATATATATATATATATATAATCAAAATATCTATTTTAAATATATGTAATTCCATGTTTTCTAAATAAAGGAATCACAAATTTCATGAATATACCATCACAAATCCATACAATTCTAATTTACACTAAAATACTCTATACTATTCAATCTAGGTTTATAATTATTAGAATACTTCACTTTTAAAAATTACATCCATGAAAACCCTAAATACGATAAATAAATACTTGAGGAATATTTTGATAGTATACTAAACTATTTTTCATTAATACCCTTAAGTTTATTAATTTACAATAAGGACCCTAGTAAATATAGGATTAAGCGGGACTAATTTTCTTGAGCCTCAGGGAGGTGGAGAAAGTGGGTGCTTGCATATTTAAGGTAGGAAACTAAAACGGGCTTATCAATGGTAATTGGCTTGGAAAAAGTCACAAATCCTGCTGTCCATGCTCAGTAGTTACCGATAACTCCAAAACCTAATTCAGGAATCAAATTCTGTTTAAGTGACTGACTCAGACAGAGTCTCAGTCAAATCTGAAAATAATCCATACTTGAAAACAATTCAAATATAACTCTAATACATTATGAATCTATATATACTGGAACTTGAACATGAATACTAGAACACCATTTATATCAACATGACTTGAACTGACCGAACCATGGATATACATTGACTTGATCACATGATAATCCGTTTACATCCTTATCCGTTTACATGAGCAATTGATATCATAGTTTCAGCAAGTCTTACAGCTATAAACAATATAATAAACATTACGGTGTTTTTAAGGGGTAGATTAGTACGGAATGTGTTAAAAGTGGTACGATGATGGTCTATTTAATACACCTAACCTGAATATCCGTTGTTGTTGTCCCGTAGTTTAACGGTTCCTTGTGCTCTGTATACCTTAGTCCACGGAATAGTTGGACTCCTCTCGTATACACTGGCATATTCTGTACCAAGCTACAAATAACAGTGTTAACTTAACAATCATACATTATACCAGTATATTCTCTTTACCTGTTCAGACTATTTCTATCTCTTTTTAGGACTTACCGAGCGATTGTTCTCTGACGACATTCCTTTTCTATTCTTTTTTTGGAATGTTGTCAGAAGGACCCGATTCTTTGGAGATCGAGCCCAGCTCAGAAGACTTGGATCAGTTCATCGAAGACCCGGAGCTCTAACCACTTGTTTATACTTTTACTTTCAGTTCATGCCATTGTTTAGGCATTGCTTTCCACATTGTATTTACTTTTCAGTTGTATTGTAAAGAATGTTTAAATAAATAAAAAGTTGTTGTTCATTTACATCTCATGTCTTTCTTGTATACATTTATATTATATTGCTTATTTACGCTTAGCATATTTACTTCTGAGTAAATACGTCGTGGGCCTAGTCACGTCTCCTGACCGTACACTGGGAAGCGGGGCATGACAGGTTTTGTTGGTGTCCCATGCAGGTCTGTTCTACATGAAAACCTATGCAATATAACACAAGAATTATAAGACTCAGCAACTAAACATTCTTTATATTTCATATTCCTTGAATCTATACTAACCATGTTTTTCTTTCAAGGTTATGGATTCTCCGTACAATACTAGCACTAACGTGAACGGCAACATCACACCACCACCTCTTCCACTTATGTCTACCGTTGTAGCTCCGATCAACGAGCAGACGGTACTGCTCAAGGCAATGAAGTGCCTCTTGGATGAACAGCAGCAACAGACTGCTATCCTAATGAACCGTTTAGAAGCTGACGCACCTGGAGCGAAACAATTCCGAGCACTGAATCCTAAGCAATTTTCTGGGAAAGAAAGCCCTCTAGAAGCTGAAGAATGGGCTTAATCCATTGAGGACGATCTGGCAGCAGCTCAAGTGCCAGACATTGCTTGGGTAAGGGTTGTAAAGCCGCAATTCAGGAATAACGCCCGAGTATGGTGGAAGGCGGAAGAAAGCCGTCTTACTCAGCTAATCGAATGGAAGACTTTTCGCGACATGTTCGACACGAAATATTTTCCCGAGACTGTCCGATTTGACATAGAGCAGCAATTCATCCATATATAACAAGGCTCTATGTTGAGTAAATCCGTGGATGAGTATGATGATGAGTTCACTATGATGAGCAGGTAAAATTGGTCTCAAATATTCGAATTTTCTGATATCACATACTACACAGCTAACACAAGACCGTAATAGGTTCATGTCACATTTCATACCGACTGTCGATATCAGGGCCAGAAGATTTTAGCAGGGGTTGGACCAGGAGATCCAAGCTGCATTAACTACAGGGGATTTCCCAACCCACGACTTAGCTTTTAAGGCTGCATGTTGATATGGGGCAGTAGTGAAGAAGAAGGACAGACCATAATCTGCCGGTATGAAGCATCCTGCTACTCAAATCGCAGGAGAAGCCTCTTCCAAGAAACCTTTTATACCCAGGAGACCGAGAGTACCTTTCAACCAGCCCAGTCCAGACTTTTGCACCTACTGCAGGAGGAATGGACACTTAGTAAAGGACTGCAGGCATGCTAATCGCCCTTACTTTGTCTGTGGCTCATCCACACATGATATTGGATCTTTTCCTCGTAGACTCAATCCAAATCCTGCAACCAGACCAGCAATTATTTATCCGCAGCGGCCAGCTATCCAGGCACCTGCTCCACGTCTTGCTCTCGCAGCTCCACCTCCTGGTGGACCTACTGCGCCTCCTCTCCATGGACCTACTGCGCCTCCTCCCCGTCAGTTCCATCAAGCCCAAATGAACTTACCTCAAGGACAGAGGAACGGACAGAGGAATGCTCCTCCAGTAAGGAGGAATATACCGAGGCGACAGGCTTTCACAATGACCGTGGAAGAAGCTGAAGCCGCTGGCCAAGTTATCACTGGTAACTCTTTTCTTTCAAGATTTCTTTCAATCCTTATACATATCAAATATCTTATCCTATACCTAAACATATTCAACACAACTTAGGTACAATCTTAGTAGCCTCACTTCCTGCACTAGCACTCTTCGATACTGGAGCATCTCATTGCTTTATGTCACAACGGTTCGTCCAAACTCATGCAATTCCAGTCAAATCGCTCATATCCAACTGGAATGTCAGTTAAGGGAACGGCGTTCTAATGGCAACAATGTGATACGACCTGTGTCCAGTGGTCATCTGCAGCAGAGAATTTTATGCTGATTTCAAGGTGCTGGACATACCGAACATCGATGTAGTTTTGGGTATGAATTGGCTAGGAACTTTTTACGCTACCATTGACTGTCGTCAAAGGAGGGTAGTGTTCGAGATTTCAGAGCATCCGATTTTTTATTTCAAAAGTGGAGACCGTACCCTGGAGCCTAGCACATACAAAGCAAAACTGAAGAAGGAAGTGATTGCAACTCTACAGGCGGAAGAAGATAAGCCAGATGTAGTTTGAGAGTTCGATGATGTATTTCCTGAAGACATATTATGTTTGCCTCCTCATCGAGATTTTGAATTTGGAATTGATTTAGTACCTGGGGCACAAACGGTGATCAAAGCACCGTATCACTTAAGTCCAGAAGGTTTGAAGGAGATCCGTACTCAGCTGGATGAACTTCTGCAGAAAGAATGGATTCGTCCTAGTACTTCAAGTTGGGGATTTCCAGTGTTGCTTGTGAAGAAGAAGGAAGTTTCATACAGAATGTGCATTGATTATAGAGCTTTAAACAAAGTCAAGATAAAAAATAAGTATCCACTACCGCAAATCGATGATCTGTTCGATCAGCTAAGTGGGTCTTGCGTTTTCTCAAAGTTAGATCTTCGTTCGGGTTAGCATCAGGTGAAGGTCAAAGAGTCTGATATTCCGAAGATGGTATTCAAGACTCGCTATAGACATTATGAGTTTCTCGTGATGCTATTTGGAGTGACCAATGCACCGTCCATATTCATGAATCTGATGAATCAAGTTTTCCAAGAGTACCTAGACAGGTTCGTTGTCATATTCATCGACGACATCTTGGTGTATTCTAAGAATCGGAAAGAGCACGCTGAACATTTACGGATTGTCCTGGAGATTTTGCGACAGCATCAACTCTATGCCAAGTACAGTAAGTGCGAGTTTTGGCTAAAACAAGTCGGATTTCTCGGACATATCGTTTTAGGTGAAGGAATCTCTGTGGATCCAGCTAAAATATCAGCAGTAAGCGAATGGCCGACACCAAAGACAGTGAAGAACATTCGAAGTTTCTTGGGTTTAGCAGGATACTACCGAAGATTTATAGAAGGCTTTTCGAAGATTGCAACACCCCTGACTAAGCTCACACGTAAAAATGAAGAATTTGTGTAGTCAGAAACATGCGAACAAGCTTTTGTAGAACTCAAATCAAGATTGACAACAACGCCTATTCTCGTCATACCAGACCAATCTGGAGGTTTCGTAGTGCATTGCGATCCATCCGGTAAGCGATTAGGATGTGTTCTACACCAGCACGGTAAAGTTGTAGCTTATGCATCAAGACAGTTGAAGATTCATGAGCACAATTATCCGACGCATGATTTAGAGTTGGCAGCTGTTATATTTGCACTGAAGATTTGGCGTCATTATATTCTTGAAGAACGGGTAGATATATACACAGACCATAAAAGTCTGAAGTATGTGTTTACTTAGAAAGAGCTGAATATGCGGCAGAGAAGATGGCTAGAATTTATGGCGGACTTCGACATCAACCTACAATATCATCAAGCGAAGGTGAATGTAGTTTCTGATGCACTTAGTCGCCAACCACTATCAATGAATCTCACCGCACAGTGGAAGCTACAACAAGATTTGCATTAGATGGAGATAGAAGTGGTCATGCCAGGTAACGCTTCAAGTTTGATGAACTTACAAGTTCAGTCTACAATTGTTAATTAGATCAAAGCAGCTCAAGTAAGTGATGTCAAGTTGCAAAAGATCAAAGAAAAAGTAGATAGTGGACTTCGAATAGACTTCATCATCCACAAAGACGGATCTTTGAGATACGGAAGCAGATTGTGTATACCACAAGGTCCTGCTCGGGAAGAGTTGATGAAAGAAGCTCACAGCTCCCCATACTCAGTACACCCTGATAATTCAAAGATGTACAAAGATTTACGTCAAGATTACTGGCGGCATGGAATGAAGCATGAAGTAGCCAAAAGCATAGCAAATGCTTGGTGTGTCAGCAAGTAAAAGCTGAACATCACAGGACTGCTGGTTTACTTCAACCGTTACCTATCCTAGAATGGAAGTGGCAACACATTACCATGGATTTTGTGACTGCTCTTCCTCGCAGCTCAAAAGGTAACGATGCATTATGGGTTATTGTGGATCGACTCATAAAGTCGGCTCATTTTATTCCCTTTCGAGTTGGCCAATCTACCGGGATACTAGCAAAGAAGTACATGGAGGTAAGTTTGAATCTAAGTAAGATTTAACTCTTCAATGTGTACTATCTCTGATACCCATGAACTCATGCAGGAGATCGTGAGATTACATGGAGTACCGATTTGCATTGTCTCCGATCGTGACACCAGATTCCGATCGCAGTTTTGGCAGAGTCTGCAAGCTAGCTTGGGAATGAGTCTGAACTTTAGCACAGCTTACCATCCACAAACAGATGGACAGTTTGAGTGAACGATTCAGATCCTTGAAGATATGCTAAGAGCTTGTATGTTAGATTTTGGAGGATCGTGGAAAGATCACCTACATCTTGTGGAGTTTTCATACAACCACAACCACCAAGCGAGTATTGGAATGACACCGTTTGCAGCGCTCTTTGGAAGGAAGTGCCATTCACCATTAAGTTGGTACGACATCGGAGATAGGGAACTCCTTGGACCTGAGATGATAGTGGCGACTGTAGATGTAGTTCGTACTATCAGGGAATGAATACGCATAGCCCAAGACCGACAGAAGCATTGGGCTGATGCAAAGCGCCGACACTTGGAGTTCCAATCAGGAGATCATGTCTTTTTGAAGATTTCTCCAAACCATGGAGTGATTCGTTTTGGAAAGAGGGAAGCTAAGTCCGAGATACATTGGACCGTTCGACATACTTGAACGAGTTGAAGAAGTGGCATATCATTTGGCACTTCGACCCTCATTAGAAGGATTGCACAACGTATTCCACATATCCCAACTCCGAAGGTATGTGAGTGACCCTTGCCATATTCTTGATCACTCCGGGCTCACTGTACAGACGGATCTATCTTGTGAGCAACAACCTGTTGAAATCCTGGACAGAAAGTTAAAGTCACTTAGGAACAAGGAAGTAAACTTGGTCCGAGTGACGTGGAGGAAAGGCTCACCAGGAGAATCAACGTAGGAAAGAGAAAATGACATGTGTAAAAGATACCCATCCTTATTTGTAAATAAGTTCTTAAATATTTGTAAATTTCGAGGACAAAATTTTTGTAATGAGGGTAGAATGTAACGACTCTATTTTTAATGTACAGAAATTGTTTAATGTTAAAGTACTAAATGGAGTATTTGCAAAGCTGAGTATGCTATAAGTATTTAATTTGTTTAAGAACAGCAAGAAAGCACTTATAGCTCATTGGTAAAGCCTTGCACTGCTGTGATGTAGCCCCTGTGTTCGAATCCCATCAACCACATATTATTTTTAATGATTTTTCTTTTAAACTTTTTGGAAGCCCAAAAGTTTACACGTGCAATACACGTAAAAATGAAAAGTCTCAGAAATCAAACATATTGGAATTGTTATTTGAATTGTCGATGACACGTGGCCCCAAACCAAGCACCCCACCCCCACTATCGACCGGCGAGGATCTCTTTGGGGCCGGCGCCGCCGGTCCCAACCGCCGGGAATGCTTCAAAGTTTTAACCCAACACCCTTTGGCCTCCCCCACTACTCCTTTGCTGTTTGATTTCTCTGTAAATTTACAGAGAGATTAAATTCACCTCTTTAATCCATTTTAATGCATTTTTATTGTCATTTTAATTCCCTAAACCCTAATTCTATCCTATAAATACCACCCCATACCTAGCCCTCTCTATTATGAAATCTATCATCAAAACTCAAATTTTTCCAAGTCAAATCAGTTGTACAAGTGGAGTTAGCCCAAGGTCATTTTCCGGCGACGACTCGGAACAAATCCGAGGACACCGCGACTCCATGAAGCTCTCAAACCCTTTCTCTACCTCCCCTCTCTCATCTAATCCTGTAAGTCCCCTCTCCTCTCCCATCTTCCTATTATAAAAAGATCACTTTTCAAAACTCGTCGGAAGTGGAGTTATTCCGACTTTCGATTTTAATTTCGTTGAAAATATAATGTTTCTTAATAAACAAACACCCATATTGTTACATCTTATTTAGTAATCATTAACAAACTTTTAGAACAAGTTTCAATTCAAAATACAATGTTATACAACTTTTATTTCTATTTTATGGTTAAATACCACAAACTTTCTATTTGACATCTTTCATCATATTTGCTCATATTACCTTTAGAAAACCCACGAGGTAATGACCTATCTCATCACAACACTCATCATGACATAGCACGATGGCTTTTGGGACAATATTTTGTGGAATAAATACAATTTTACAATAAAATACCTTAAACTAATAAAATCGTATTTTTTAAGATTGTTTTAATTAAATTCCTTGCAAATAAGTCTCTACAAACCATTTTGGGGAACCCGATTTGGATGGTGCAGGTTATTGCACATGCTTGGGACTATTAGAGCGAGATGCAGACCTCCTCACGGAGTATCCGATCTCGATGGAAATTTTAATACAATTTTTAAGAAAACATGATTTTCTATTTAATAAATAAATTCTATTTTTAATAATTATATATATATATATATTATCAAAATCTATTTTAAATATATATAATTCCATGTTTTTTAAACAAAGTAATCACAAATTTCATGAATATACCATCACAAATCCATACAATTCCAATTTACACTAAAATACCCTATACTATTCAATCTAGGTTTATAATCATTAGAATACTTCACTTTTAAAAAATACATCCATGAAAACCCTAAATAAAATAAATAAATACTTGAGGAATATTTTGAAAGTATACTAAAACTATTTTTCATAAAACACCCTCAAGTTTATTAATTTATAATAAGGACCCTAGTAAATATAGATTTAAGAGGGACCAATTCTCTTGAGCCTCAAGGAGCCTCCGGGAGCCAGAGAAAGTGGGTGCTTGCCTATTTAAGGTAGGAAATTTAAACGGGGTTATCAATGGTAATTGGCTTGGAAAAAGTCACAAATCCTGCCGTCCATGTGCAGCAGTTACCGATAATTCCAAAAATTAATTCAGGAATCAAATTCTGTTTAAGTGTCTGACTCAGACAGAGTCACAGTCAAATCTGAAAACAATTCATACTTGAAAACAATTCAAATATAACTCCAATACATCATGAATCCATATATACTGGAACTTGAACATGAATACCAGAATACCATCTATATCAACATGACTTGAACTGACCGAACCATGGATATACATTGACTTGATCACATGATTATCCATTTACATCCTTATCAGTTTACATGAGCAATTGATATCATGGTTTCGGCAAGTCTTACAGCTATAAACAATACAATAAATATTACGGGGTTTTTAAGGGGTAGATTGGTACGGAATGTGTTAAAAGTGACACGATGATGGTCAGTTTAATACACCTAACCTGAATATCCGTTGCCGTTGTCCCGTAGTTTAACGGTTCCTTGTGCTCCGTATACTTTAGTCCACAGAATAGTTGGACTCCTCTCATATACACTGGGATATTCTATACCAAGCTACAAATAACAGCGTTAACATAACAATCATACATTATACCAGTATATTCTCTTTACCTGTTCAGTCTATTTCTATCTCTCTTTGGGACTTACCGAGCGATTGTTCTCTGATGACATTCCTTTTCTATTCTTTCTTTTGAATGTTGTCAGGAGGACCCGACTCTATGGAGATCGAGCCCATCTCAGAAGGCTTGGATCGGTTCATTGAGGCCCCGGAGCTCTAGCCACTTGTATATACTTTTACTTTCAGTTCATGCCATTATTTAGGCATTACTTTCCATATTGTATTTACTTTTCAGTTGATGTAAAGAATGTTTAAATAAATAAAAATTTGTTGTTCATTTACATCTCATGTCTTTCTTGTGTATATTTATATTATATTGCCTATTTACGTTTAGTGTGTTTACTTCTAAGTAAATACGTCGCAGGCCTAGTCATGTCTCTTAACCGTACACTGGGAAGCGGGGCGTGATAGCAACCCTATCAATTCTAGAGTTAGGCGGCCCAGTCTCGACTCCTCGAGATGGCCTCCCACTGGACTCTAGAACCCGATAACTTGTGCTTCCCACCTTGGGTCTATTCTAATGCGGAAAAGTAAATAATATACATCAATGGTGACATCATCCTCAACCCAGAAGTTCCCAATAAAAGAATATTACATACAATTTTTACATGAATGAAAATGAAAAAACTTCCATCTCATGCAAAACCCCATGGCTATTCAAACATGACGATCTAATATAACATATCACAGTAACACTTAAACATCACATGTCATCAAAGTAAGTAAATATTTGTATCCTGATTTTCGTTGACGTATAGCAACGAAATCGACGATACACCACATATTACACTTACGGTCGCAGAAAAGAAATAAAAACTACAATAATTAGAATCTGCAACATCCTTAGATATCATACTTCGGATTTCATGCTTAACACTGTAAACCTTGCATTTTAGTCTCAAATTGAAAACACTTTTCAATAACCAGTCGGGTAATTCAACAAGATTCCCAATAAATAATCGAATGCTTGTCGGAAACAAGGTCCCCCGATGTCGTCGACGAAGTGCACTTAGGCGGAACACCACGGCCGCGAGCACCCGAATTGATACTTTTGGCAACGGGGTTCTCCTATAGTCACTTGGTCGGGGCTATGGGGCATGGCTATCTAGTAGAGTTACCCGGCGAGTGTTCGCATACTATACGAGATTGCGACGAAGTTTTGATCCGAATCGAAACTCCGTGGCAATCTATCAAAAGAGACTAAATTGCTAGATTTACAAAACACTAATTAGTTTTCACAAAACTAATTATTATGGATTCCAAATATTGTGTCACAGATCAATAAAATCTAGACGATATTAAACATTTCGATCGAATTATCAAATACCCACAAATCCAAGAGACCTCAACAACTTGAGCATCAATAAAATACCTAGAAAGTGCCAAATATTAGTATGGAGCATCACAAGAAGAAAAAGTGCTCTACTCACCAATACTGCCACACAACCGCGGTTAAACCCTAGGTTAAGCCGCAGTTCCGCGGCCAATTGGTTGAGTTGGGCCCTCAAAATTCTTGGGGCTCCATTATATACCCTGCACGATTTTCTGAATATTTTTAATATTAAAAATTCCAACTTTTGAATTTTTTTTTCCAGAAACTAAGATTTTGACGGGTTTCGAAGTTCGATCGAACACTTTAACGTTGTCCAGGCCATGCCTAATGCTCTAGCTTGGCTCTGATACCATGAAAGTATGTCTTATCACCACTACCAGGTTTTAAAAAGCATCAAGTATACAATTTTAAAAAATCCAGTGTGTTAATGCATGCTATTCTTGAATCGAACTAGAGAATTAGGGTTAGTAAACAAGTGAACAAACTTTACACTAAGTGAAAAAGAAATACAACCATTGTAGACCGGTCCTTCACTTCTAAACCTCCAAATAGTAGTCCTTAGAACTCTTCGTAGGCTCCACTTGGCGAAAGGAACGAGCTTGCTTAAGAATCTTCGAGGCCGAAGATGATCGACCTTGAAGTATCCTCAAGCTATCATTTCACTAATTAAGAAATTAGTGAAGCAAACAAGCTACATTAATGGGCTAGATGAGAGTAGATTGATGAAGTAAGAATTTTGCTCACTTAAGAATTTTAGTTCTCTTTATTCTTTTCTCTCTAGAATTTTCAAGAGGAGAAAGAAGATGAACTCATGAAGAATTATCAAGAACCATGGGTAAAGAAATATCTCCAAGATATAATGTAGAGAGTTAACCATAGGCTAAGGATAATGGTTAGGTTATAAAATATCTCAAGTAAAACAAAATTAGTGGAATGAGTCATGACTTCTACATGCTTCTACAAGCATCCAAGCCATGCTTATTTTCCACTTAATTTTGGATTTAATTTAAATAATGAAACCCAACATTATCCTTGGCTTGGTGTAAGTCTCATATACCCATATCCTATGTATCATCCACCATGACACAATAGTGTGTATAATAAATAAATAAATAAATATATATATATATATATATATATATATATATATATAGAGAGAGAGAGAGAGAGAGAGAGAGATACATATATATATATATATATCATATAATTATATATATCAACATATATATAAATATAAGACAAGAAATTCTTTAGTGAGTTAGTATTAGTTAATATATATTTATATATCAAATATCGCCTGATTAGAATACGGTATCACATACACGTATTTAATCAAGGTCCCGCACACATCACATATGTGCCCTATTTCGTTTTGCTTGAGCTAGGAAACCTCTGCGTGGGATTCTAAAGACTCGTCAATACGCCAGTAGTAGGTAATGATCACATCAGTTACCCACAAGCCGTCGGCGATACTAGCTGGACGTAACGGCTACCCAGGTATTGAACGAATAGAAGATCAACAAGCAAATTTGTCGAAACTCCCATGAAGCCTATAAGTAACACTTACCCTACAGTCCAGTCTTTTCGTCTGATATGTCGCATATCAAGTCTAGGAGTGGTAAACGTCAGACCTCAGTAACATGATAAGTCATGCCGATGTGTGGCTCATAATAGTTCGAGAAACCACTGATAACACTTACCAGTAAATCTCATCCTCAGCCCTGGCCAGGGACTTCCTGTTATAGCCAATCAAGCATAGTGCAACATCAATTCCCAATACCGGGAGAGTCGAAACCCCTCCTATCGATCACTGCCTCCATGTGACTCGGAATTGTATCCAAAATCCACATGTTTGCACGATTCCTTTGAGCCATGGTAGGGAGGAAATCAAAGCACAGTGAGAACCACACAAGACACTATGACGATCTCGGGTCTACAGACTAACCTGTACCAGTGTCATCAGAGAACTGCTATCTGACGATAGGTATAGTACCATCTAGGAGTTCTCGGCGAGTCCTTTTCGGTGTACCTATTCTCTAATGAGCACCTCTGTACAATCTTTGATGTCAAACATCAATGGATGTGGGATCATCCATCGCCCCATACAGGGTCAAGAAACGTACATACTGGTCTACTCTGGAATATCGATACCCTGTCTCGATACTCCCTCGACTAGGAACAATTAAAGTATGTACTTGTGGACCACCCTGGCCCTAGTAGTATGATCTGCATCATAGTCCTGATAGTCAAGTACATTCTAAGAGCTTTATCAACATGTATCAGAGAGACAGTATAATAATACTAGTGTACATGCTAAGATAAAGAGCAACTGTATAGCATACTATCATGTCGAGCAAGAAAGTCCTCTCTCTATATATGTCCAAGCATCCACTATAATATACAATCATGTACAATAATGGCCTCTAGGGTATACATATGACTAACACAACCAACAACCTTCACGCTGGCGAAAAGGGAAACACCGACTACCTCGACGCCACACATCACCAAAAGGGAAGCACTGACTTCCACATCGCCAAAAGGGAATCAAGTTAAAGTACCGACCTTCACATCGTCAAAAGAGAAGCAACCAACGACCTCCACGTCGCTAAAAGGAAAGCACCGACCTCCACATTGCCAAAAGGTAATCAAGCCAACCTCTCCACGAAAAAAGATCCATAAATTTCATGCACACGACACGTAAATATCGTGTACATTTATTGATGGGGAGCAATTTGTTGGGATCGAAATTTACACCCCACTGCCAAAATTAAAGATAAAAAATTAAAAGTCAAAGTCAATGTCCAAACATGTGGATCCAACTCCAACCAATCAGAGCCCAAGCCAAAGCGAGTGGGTCCATGCCCAAACCACCTCAAGCCCAAGCGAAGCCGACCGGCCATCGAAGAAGAAAGTAAATAAATTTATAATAAATAGATTTTGTATGCAAATAAGTGTGAAAATATAAAATAAATAGGCAAAAAGACAATTTTTTTGTAAAGCCAAGGCTAATGTGCAAAAAAGTGTGCACGTGGATATAGAGAAACCAAAAGCTAATTATATAAAGCCCAAGGGGCTAAGTGCAAATTATAATTGGTATTTAAACCTAACCATAATAAGAAATGATAAAAAAAAATCCCATTCTCACAAAATATTAGGGTTATGACTCCCTCTTTTCTCTCTTCAAGCTCTTTATCTTCTCCAATTAAACTTAAAGAAAACTTTCTCTTTTCCTAAAAATAAATAGATTTAGGCTACAAAACCATTGAAAATGAGTGTTTTTCGTCCACCAAATCTCAAAAAGGAAGGCTTTTAGGCCTCCTCAGGGTCCAAATAGGAAAGAGGAAGAAGAATGAGAACCTATCTCCCAAAACCCTCTTTTTACAAGATCCATTGCCTAAAAGAGTGAAAAGCGATCTCCTTTCCCTCGTTCAATATCAATAGCTCAAATTTTCAAGAATCAAGATAGCTATTTTGATAAAAATAGAGAGAAGGTTCAGGATGACCCCACCAAAGGGAGGACCTTTTGGCCTCTTCCTTGGGGAATACTCAGAGATATAGATTTCGATCTGTGCTCCTCTCTCTAAATGTGGATTTCATTCACACCTCACCCAAACGCGGGAAAACATAGATTTCGGTTTATATTTCTTCCAAATAAATGATAAAATGATAAAATCCAGCGGTTATGCCGTCGAATTTTTGTCAGAATCCACACACTTAGTTTTTTTAGAGAACTAAACAAAAAATGAATAAAACGAATAAATAAATTATGGACGAAGTCGTCGGGGGCTGCTCGACCCGGGCAACCCTCGCCCAAAACGTCGCCGGGCATCCGGACCCGGGCGTTCCCCCAAGGGGGAAGCCGGCCTGTCACACCTCACTTCCTAGAATACGGAGAATACGAGAGTGACTAGGCCAGCCATGCTCCTACGGTCAAGAAATAATCCTGCCGCAGTAACACTTCGACTTTTAGCAGTACATGGTAGTAGTAATCTAACTCAGATGATGAGATAATACAGCCACTAAAACTATCGGATATAAAGGAAATTGAACGCAACAGATACAAACAAAAGAGGCAATTAACCCGTGATATCAAAGGAATGATACAGTTGGTTCACTGGTCTGGATCTTCGCGATCTTCTTGAAATAAGACAGGTCCACTTCTTCCCCTGAGCATGCATATCATGTCGTCAAAGCAACATAATATTATAATATAATAATACTAAGCATGCGACAATAACAGTAAGGAATGAAATAGCGGGTATAAAGCACTAAAATGAGGGTGTAGAATAACGCAAGCAGGTACCATTAGTAAATACGAATCATAGTAGCAATCTAGGTCAAAATGCATGCCACTAATCTAACGGTCTTTATATCATTTGAAATTGAACGGTGGAATGTATCCTTATATTTAATAAGGGTCTCATGCATATCCGAAACTACGGTCAAAACTGTGCCCGGGACATAACCCTGTCAGCCGTACCGCTAGGCATAATTACCTAATCAGTATATATCGTTGTTCGAATGATCATCCTCTAAATAACTGGTCCTTGCTAATTAAGAGTTTAATTCCACTTTGACTTCCCCAGATTTCAATAACTAAATATATGGGGCTAGTTGTGTACAAGTACGCATCAATAACACCGTTTTACTCACTTTTCACTGCACCGTTCACTTTCATGAATCATTCACTTTTCACTGGCGCACTTGACACAACTAATCCGATACCACTCACGTTCGACAATGCAATAATCTCTAAGAATCAATAAGAGTGCTCGCTATCACTAAAGGTATCACGGTCGGGTAAGTATGTGAATTATGCCACTAATCAAATGATGTATAATATAAATCACTACGTGTCTTATAAGTTCAGAAAATCATATTAAACCGTAAGATCGTAACTAGGCAAAATGATACAAAAGGGGTAGAAGGTAAACTTAGACAAAAATCTATCAAAATTGGTTTTAGATCAATCGGGTTTCTGGTTTGCCAGTTATGGTCATTCCATTTTAAGTGTTCACTACTGGAATTCTAGTTCCTGAACTGAAAGTCCGTTTTGTAACACTTTTTACTTCCTGTTGGGTTATAATTAGGCAATGCTATAGTTCAATTATTTGTAGGGTTATGAGTTAACTTTACAGAGCAGAAGACTGATCAACAATAGTTATTTTAGTTTAGAAGTTATGATCAGTTTACTGATGAAGGGTGTAAACTGAAATTGCAAAAATCTGCCGTACATGCCATCCGTTTAAAATATGTTTAAAATAACAAATGATACTAGAATTCAGTGAAACTAGTACCAATGGAAATCTAAAATAATTTTCTACACAGTGGTAAATGTCTTCGCACACTATCTCAATTAAACAGTAAGGTTTTAGGTGTATAAAAGTATGTCAAGAGGTGAATTCCTGCTCCTGACCACCGTCCAAAGTCAGGTAAGTTCTCAATTTTCGATGTTCAAACGTTATATTCAACAGTAAAACTATACATAATGTTAAAGATTATGCAGTACTCTTCACGACAAACCCAAGCACGCTGCGATTGGATTTTTTTATGTTTTGTAACGATTTTTGTAACATGATAGGTACGGTGAAATCCAGTTTTAATATTGTATTGTGCCTATGACATTTCATGATCTAACGGCGATATTATAAGCTCAAATTCCACAAAATATTAGTTAACGTGCAAGTGAATTTATATTGAAAGATATGAGTATTTTCATTAGGGTTTTGATACACATATCAACTAGCAATTTTCATAACATTTTCCACACGAAGATGTCGGTTTTATTTAACCGATGAAACGAACTTTAAATCACTTATATATATTAAACCATATCGTTACACGATAGCAAACCCTAATCGGGTTCCAATCACAACCGTTACAAACCATAGTTCACAAGCTAATGATTCGAGTAAATATTCACGATGTAGATATAAATACACACATACACACATAATTATGTATATACGTTCAATTAATTGTATTAATTTTTATTAATTAGCATGAGTAGCAAGTGAAAAGTTTCCACTTGTCTGAAGATAATCGGGGACACAATCGTAACGACGACGACGAATGCCATGAGCACGGCACGTACGAGCAGCGACGGTGGCAACGATGAGCTCAGGCGTGCAAAGGAGGTGGGCGAAGGCTTGGGTGCTCGGGTTTGGCTCTGTGCGGTGGGGAGTGTGAGGGTAATGGCGATGACGGTGAGGTCGTCAGCGGTGCTCAGGCGGCGCTAGGGTGAGCCGATGGTGAGAGCTCGGGCGGCATGCAGGCTACGGTGGTGGTGATATGCAGTGAAAGGCTCGGTGGTGTTAGGGAAAGAGAGAAGGGAGGCGTTGGTGGTGACGTGGTAGTGTAAGGAAGCCTACCGGCGGCGAGGTCGAGGGCTCGGTGGTGGCTCAGTGTAGCAATGGGATGCGGAGATGAGAGCGGGGGAAGGAGCGAGGGCGTCGAGGAGGATGGGACGGTGCTGCTGCGGTGGGGAAGGTTGAAGGCTCCGGTCGTGGTTATGGTCGATGCCGGCGGTTGGTGGCAGTTGAACTCGTCGTGATGGTTTGAGCGGTTGGTGGTAGCAGGGTGATGCAGTGGTGATCTCCGTGTTGATAGGTTTGAGAGTGGAAGTGAGGGAGTGGTGAGACGAGGTGAGGGTAGGGAGGTCGGTGAAGGAGTTGGTCGACGATAGAGAACGGTGGTGTTGGCTGGCGGCAGCAGTGAGGGAGAGGGGAAAGAGGTGTTTGAGAGAGATTGTGAGAGATCGAGAGTGAGTTAGAGAGATAGAGATAGAGAGATATGGAGAGAGACGTTAAGAGATTGAGGGATACGGTGAGGGGATCTCGGGGTTGTTAGGGTCGTGGGCTTTGAGCGGTTTGTGGGCACGAGGGAGGGGGTTGCGGAGGAGGAAGGGAGGCGTGGGTTTTTTTCTTGAACGAGAAAGAAAAGAAGAAGGAGATAGGGGCCTCGGGCCAGGTTAGGGTTTGGGTTTGGGTTTGGGCATTGGGCTTGGGCTGGGTTAAATTCTTGTAGGCTAGGGTTTAGTTTAGGTTTAGGAAAATTGGGTCAGTGTTTTTGATGGGAAAAGAAATAGAGTTTTAGGAATTAGAAAAATTAGGAAAAAATAATTAAGAAAATATAGAAGAAAATAAAATAGAAAATAGGAAAAATATTTATTCAAATAGGGGTTCAAGTACAAGATGGGACCGGTTATTACATCATACCTTCCTAGGGGAGCCGACCCTCCCCAAAAGGGGGAGCCCTAAGGGGGCCGACCCTTGAGTGCCTCTTGGACCCATGTTTCCCCTCTCCGGGACACCCAGACCTTTCTCCTTTATTAAAAATAATAATAAAATGTAATAAATAATAATAAAATGTAATAAATAAACAAAAAATGATTGAACAAATCTGCATTTCTTTTCCAACAGGCATATTTTCAGATTGAGTTCTCATGATCCGTACGACCCGTTAATCAGATGTTCCATCGTCTCAAAGCGAGTGGTAATTAACGACAACTTTGTCTGTGGCTGCCGGAGATTAGAATCTCCACAATCAATAAACCCTCTCCTATCCTAGGTGGGAGTAATTTGCACAACGTCTGACAAGCGGGCGTATCAAACTCGATAGGATGACGAAAAACACTTACACAAATTAGAGTAAAGAAACCACTGCAGCCTTTAAATCCAAAGATATAATTAGTTCATAATTAAAAGATCCAGTAAAGAGAGAATGAATTGCATGCATCATGCATGATCTAGATATTTAATTGATCATATTAATATCCCCTTTGGCAAAAATATTAATACCCTTCTAAATTATTGCATAAATAAACCAATAACATCACACCCATATTAGTTAAATTCACGCCAAATTGTAAAGACAAAAAAGGAAGCAAAGGATGTGTGATTTTTAATAAAAGAGTATGATAATATAAAAAGGTACTACCAAACCTACCAAACTTGGATTGCTCTTTTTTGCTTTAAGGGGAACTTCAGATCAGATCAGATCATTATAGATAGATTGATGACATTTAAAATAAAAAAACCGCAAAGTCCGATATTTAGAAAATATCACTTGAAATATCATGATTTCCAATATATAAAAAATTTCTGGCCGATACGACACCAAAATCTCTGACATTTAAAATGTTGGGTAGCATGTTTTGAACTTTGGTTATTATATGTTATTTAGTTGGAGAATTTGATGATCTTGGAAACTTCTTTTATTTGGGTATCAGATGACCGAGATTCTTGGGTCTGATGCCCAACCTAAGAAAAACTACATTTCTTAGACAGATTCCCAAATAAGGCAATGCATCCACAATCAACTTTCAAACCAAATGGCCATATGGCTCAATTTATATATATTTTATTTTCAAATGAGAGTTCAACGGTCCGAAGCCCCGAAGGGGGTCGCATTCCAAACAAAGAAAGATCATTTTGATTCCATTAAGATAGCATTGATCCAAGCAACCTAGTAAAGCCTTTGCTTCAGTATGATGATGATGCATAATGATGATGATATCCTGAGCCATAAACACAAGCAAAGCAGGTACACGATATCGTGCATACAGAAAATGAAAATAAAGGCCTCGTTTGATTAAACGCCTGCGGAATACTCGGTGATCGTCCAGGGAGACAGCGGGATTCTAACACTTTGAATTTTTCCTCTTACGGGATATGGATTAGTGAGGAAACAAAACAACTGTAAAAGCAGAATTATCCTTATCATCCTTTAGCATCGCTCATTGAATTTTTTCCCTTTTGATGATGCTCGATACCGAGGTTTCCCCAGATCTTGACACGTGGCAAGTGACGTGTCCCAAAACCTACAAGAAAGGATCAAGAACGGTACATTGAAAGCATGCCCCGGGCCCTCGCCTGAGGATGTTCCCGACCTTCGGCGGCCTTCCAGACCACTCCTATGCTCGCCTTACAAACATCCCCCGGCTCGCCTCCGAGCCTTCCCACACGTTGAGTTCCTTCAGCCCTCTAGCTCGCCTCCGAGCTATCACCGAACCAAGCTCGCTCGGCCTCCCGCTCGTTCCCAAGCCTCCCGCCGAGCTTAGCTTCCTCGGTCTCACCGACCGGCCTACAGCACCGACCGCAGGCGTCTCCGCCACGGCTCCACGAATCGCGCCAGACGCGAGATACCCGCTGCACACGATCCCGCGTTCTACGCCATCGCGTTCCCCATTAACAAGCGTATCTCGTCATCAGCGGGGAATCCCGCCTTTCACGCGGGAGTAAAGCCAGGGGCGCAACGGCCGGCGTGAATCTCACGCCCGCCAGCCCATGGTTGCCACTATATAAACCCCTCTCTCAAACGACCCAGGTAAGGCGATTTTACCCCAATAGGCCGCTACTCTGCCCATTTAGCCCATCTAACTTGATCGTCGGAGGGTCCTCGGTGGCATAACCATCCCGGGACTTTCTTGTAGGTAGTTCGGCTTCAACCACATCAAGCCCATTGAGATCCACACGCTTCAGGAGGCAACCTCCCAATTCAATCTCAGCCGTTCGTCTCCACTCGCTGCAGATCAACGGAAGGTAACATCTGAAAGAGATCCAGAGATCCATCAGTTGGTACCGTATATGGGAAAAAGCTAGTTCCACTCAACGAAAGTTCACCTTCCGATCTCAACACCATAGCGAGTGATCACCGCGATGATCTTAGCACCAACTGTCACCACCCTCACAATGGAGACGCGGGAGGATCCCCTCCTCCCCCAAATTCTATTCACTCCCTATCTGCTCGGATAGACCGGCCCGCGTCCGTCGTGGATGCGCTCGTCCGTGTCCAAACGGCCAGGCAAACTCCCCAGGTCGCCGCTCCCCCACCTCGGGACCGGGACCCCTATAGAGGGAGAAAAGACACTGCCCACATCGGCACGACCAAGCACCGCCTCGCTGTCTCCGGCGGACGCAGGTCCCCCGTGGCGACCAATTCAATGACCCGCTGGGCGCCACACAGCTCAACACCGAGGTCTCTCGCCAGAGCACTCCGCCCTGAGGCCTATCGCGCTCCTGTCCCTCCCGAGGAGGTGTCGGTCATCTCGCCTGCTCCCAGGCATGACCGGCACCCCCTCCCTCGACGGGGTCGCGCGGACGGGACTCACCACGGTAGCTTGAAGACAATCTCACCAGGGGACCTAAGGAACCTCATCGAACGGAACCGGGGCCGAGGCCAGGCGCAGGTCGCTAGCAGCAAAGGCCATAAATCAGAGTATGCCGAATCGTCAGGATACCACGGCCGATTCGACGCCCTTGAAAAGAAGATCGAAGGCATGAATCGGGAAAATCGTTCTTCAAGCGACGGGGCTAAATATGCTGCCGACTCGCTCACGAAGCCCTTCACCAAAAAGCTTCTCGCCGTCCATGTCTCCTCCCAGAACAAAACCCCGAAGGTCTCCCCTTTCGACAGGAAGTCCGACTCGAAAGACCATTTGGACGCGTTCATAGCCGGGATGAGTTTCCAGGACAATTCCGACACCGCGCAATGCCGCGCTTTCCCTGCCACTCTCATCCGCTCTGGACGAGACTGGTTTCGAGGACTCGCGCCACGCTCAATTTCTACCTTCGATGAGCTGGCCACCTAGTTCCTCGGTCATTTCGTCGAGAACAGATGACAGAAGCGGACCGTTGATCATCTCTTCACCATAAAGAGCGGGGACAAAGAATCCTTCAAATGATACGTCACCCGCTTCTACAACGCCCTCCTTGAGTTCCCAGAGCACCGGGACGAGACGGTCGTTACGGCCCTTAGGTCGGGTCTTAGGCACAAGGAGTGGCTACGCTCCTTTGCATTAGCGCAGCCTTAGACCATGGCTGAGGTAATGGCCTAGAACGAACGTGAGATCCAGCTTGAGTCCGAGGTGAATGCCAACCTGCCCCGAACAAAGCAAGCCGATCAGAAGAAAAGGGCCAGGGAGGAGAAAAAGAAGATTGAGCGGCCAAAGCCCTACTCCCCGAAGTTTCAAGAGTACACCTCGCTTAACGTCTCCCAGACGGTACTGTTGGAGGAGGCTAAGGGCGAGAGGTTCTTCAAACTCCCCCCAGTCTCGAATAGACCGGCAAAGCGTACCCGGGGCCTCTACTGCGCTTTCCACAGGTCGCAGGGCCACCCCACCGAGAACTGCAAACAGCTCCGAGACTACATCGAGGAGTTGATTCGCTCGGGGCACCTAACGAGGTACTTGCGAGACAAGCGGCAAGCCAATCGTGAACAAGAGCACTATCCCCCTCCCGGCGAGTTGATAATTGGCCAAATCATGGTCGTGTCAGCGGGGGGTACGACGGGGACCGACGAAATGCGGCACCCCTTACCAATCGAGGGGACTGACAGCCACCTAAGGAAGAAGGCTAAAGCGGCCGAGCCGATCAACTTTTCCGACGAGGACCTCCAGGGATATCCCTGCCTCACAACAACCCACTGGTGATCACAGCCTGGGTCCATCGCTATGAAGTGCACATGATTGTTTCCCCCAATCAGAGCAAAGCTCTGTTTGAATTTCAAAAATTCAAAAATTGAAGCAACGCTTCAAATCCCGTGCGCTGCGCGCGACGTGCCACGTGTCAGAATTTGAAACTTCAGCGCAGCGCCCGAGGCAGCGCGCTCAATCAGAGCAAGGCTCTATTTAAAACAAAATTAAAGGAAGCAACGCTTCAGTTGTGCAAGCACTGCGCTGCGCGACACGTGTCAGCGCAGTGGCGCAAGCGCAGTTCCGTTGCGCTGTGCACTGCGCGCCGCGCGCCACGTGTCAGCGCAGTTGCGCTGCGCAGTGCGCTGCGCGCCACGTGTCAGCGCAGTTGCGCTGCGCTCTGTGCTGTGCGACACGTGGCAGCGCAGTTGTGCTTGCGCAGTTGCGCTGCGCTCTGCGCTGCGTGACACGTGTCAAGCGCTGGGGCGTTTGTGCCAAACAAAATTAAAATTCTAGTAAGATCCTTTTGTTCTTGTTAAAACAAGAAAATTGTCTTCTGTAAAACAGAAGCCCTTGGATCAAATATCCAACGGTGGGGAAAATCCCCAAATCACTCAGAGAATGATCTCTTTAACAAACTTAACAAATTTATGGGCACTATATAAAGACCCCTAGACCCCAATTCAAAGGGGATGAACATTGAGAACATCAAGAACTTCACAGAGAGAACTTTGAAGGATTGTGAGAAGAACTCAAGAACAAAAAAGATAAAAACCTTTATTCAAGAAGAACTTATTCTGAATAGATCATTGATCTAAGAACAAGATCAATGATCTTCAATAAAAAAAATATATAAATAAATAATAACAGTGCCTTGCACTTTTTTATGAACCATTGGTTCTGAAATCTTAAAGATTCTTCTCTTAAATCCAAAATTGGATTAAGTCATTAAAACAGTGCTTTGTAATTGCAAATCTGCACTGTTGTGCTCTTGGATTGGCGCAAGCCACCAGAGAGCGCCACGTGTCAGCTCCAAGACCACTTGCGCTGTGCGTTTTTAAAATAGAGCATTGCTCTTTAAAGTTGGCGCAACTTGCTAGAGCGCGCCACGTGTCAGCAGCGCAACAGCGCAGCGCACTGCGCTTACGTGACACGTGTCACCACCACATGCGCTTGCGCTCATTAATTGGCGCAAAGCGCCTGACAGGCCACATGGCCACTGCCAGTTTGATTAATGCACTGCATTATTTATAGAAGGGCCATGCCCAATTAAAAAAAAGGCCTAACAGGCCAAATAAAATGCAATGCATTATTTTAAAAAGGGCAGAGCCCAAACAAAAACAGATGCTGTGCATCATTTAAAAGGGACTGAGCCCAAATCAAAAAGTCCTAGCAGGCCAGAATAAAATGCAGTGCATTATTAAACAGGGGCAAAACTCTAGCACAGGCCTAATAGACCAAAGATAAATAAAAAGGTTGAATATTTCTCAACTGGACTTAGCCCAATCATGGCCGTAAGTCTTCAAATTAAATTGACTGAGCAAGACTGCTCTCCTAAATCAATTTACATCCGGTTCAAGGGTACATCTCCGAACTCCTCTGACACCTATCGTTGTAATCCTTCAACGACGTCAGAAAGGTGACGGGTCCCGACAACCACACATCGATACGGACCGCGGGGTCCCTAAACTCGTGGACCGAAATGTCCTTAAACTAATATTCGTCCCTAGATGGGAATGTTGGACCGAAATGTCCTTAAACTAATATTCGTCCCAAAATGGGAATGTTAGACCGAAATGTCCCTAAACTAATGCTCGTCCCCAAATGGGAATGATGGACCCCCACGTTCCTAAACTGGAACATGGACCACCAAGTCCCCAAACTGGAAATCGACCGCAATGTCATTAAACTAAACAATAGAGCCAATTTCTCTCTTGTCGGATCCAAATGATCCCGTTAAGTTGATCTTAGTCTGGAGATTAGGCTAACTTATCCTTAACAAAAGTTTAAGTTAATCTTAGCCTCAATATGGCTAACGTATCCTTAAACTAAAACACCAAACCCAAATCTAAGTAAACACGGATTTGGACTAATCCATGTCCTACGGGCGACGACATCACTTAGTCTCCGTATACAATCCACGGGCAACCACAAACAAAACAAACACACACGACACGAAGTGAACATCTGGAGAAGGAGAAAGTGGCTACCGCGATGTGGTAGCGTAATTAACTGCAGGGGCTTGCGCCTGCAGGGAAGAGCGTCCCCACAATCAAAAACCTCTCAAGCGAGGGGGAATCTGACGAAGTCTGCTACATCGGCCGCATCCGTCTAAGCCTCCGATACACGGTGCCATAAATCAACTTGGCATCTTCGGAGAGGTGGACGGATAAAACCATATAGCATCTGCCCTGAATTTTAGGCGAGACGTGTACCGTGTCTCCGCCGTGTTTTTCGGAGGGGAACAGATTCTGGCACGCCCGGTGGGACCTTTTCCTCTTTCCACTCCACACTTTGTGTGTCGTCTTCGCGAACGAATCGCGGTTTGTTAATGGTTGCCTTTGGATTTTAAGTTACCAAGATTTGGTTTTGCCTGGCGCAGAAAATAAGCATCAATGGCCTCCAACTGCTCAAGCTGTTCAAAGTGCCAATGCAACCGACGCTCCACCTCACCTGGAGGTGTAGCATATGGGCCTCAAGCGGCCTCCATCCTTACCCTGCCGGTAGAACAGGTGACCCAGGCCACCACCGGCCTGTTTTTCGGGACCATGATCCCGCCTGCAAGCTTCACCATGCTAGTACCCGCACTAGAAGCGAACAAGAAATCGGTTTTCGATCGGCTCACTGCTACAACGGCCCTTTTCAACGGGTCGTCCAATATCAAACCGGCAGCCTCTGTCTTTTCCAGGCTGAGCCAGAACCCTGATGGGCCCGCCAAGAAGCCCATGAACCCTGAGATGGCCGTCCCGAGGAAGACAGCCACCCCTACTCCGGAAGTCGTCAAGGCGGCTTCTCCTGTTAAAGAGTCAGTCTTTTCAAAATTGACTATTCTGGCTCCTGCTCCTACTCGAGGATCTGTCTTTGACAGATTGAATATCGCTACTCAAAGGACAACCTCAGTCTTTAAGAGGCTAACACCAGCAACACCTCATTCACACAGGGGGAAAAAAGAAGCTGTCTCTATCGCCAAGCCAATCCCAATGGCTCGTCATGCTCGACGTCGCCACGGCGCCGAGTAAGGAAGGCCGGGGGCAACTCCCCCTCAGGGCTAACTCCACCCGCTCCAGTGGTGGAAGTTAATGCTGCTGTTCCAACTGGGAACAGTTTTGAACCACTTAGGAGGGTACGCAAGAACTCTCCAACTGCTATGCTAAAGAGATCTCCTCCACCTGCGGAGAGGGTCCCAGAAACGAAGCTGGAGCAGCCCCCTCAGCGGCTATCCTCCAAAATTTATAAGGTCTGGCGGAGAGTTCAAGACTCGGTAATCGACCATGATCACTCTCGCTGGTAGAAAAGGGCGAAAGTGCAAGAAGAAAAGAACCGTCCGGACAAACAGCAAAGGACGACCACCACCAGGGTTCCTGCTGCAACGGCCCCCTCAACTTCAACGGCCCATAAGAGAAGGAGGCCGGAGAAAATTCCCACGCCCGGCAAATGTCAAAGGTGGCGAGCTCAAACGCCCTAAGTCTGGGGGCATTGTAGTCTATACTGTAATCATGGCGTCGGGAAAGGAGGACAGCCGTGCATCTACAGGTCACAGACCGCTTACACGGTTAGTGACCAAAGCTCAGGAGCAACAGCAAAAGCTCCAGGAGATGATGAACGTGATGGCCGCACTCACTGGGCCAAAAGAAAGCCCTGAAGCGTCCTCGGATGAACGCCAGGAGTAAGAAACTGACGTTGAATTCCTTCGTCGGATACTGGAGAAGAAGGATAAAGAGGCTGCTGAACAAGCAGCCAACATAAAGCGAATGGCCCTCCTGTTCCAGGACATGGTGGGAATGATGATCCAACAAGATCCTCCAGCTTAAGATCCCCCGATCGTCCTTGAAGACGATAGGGGAGAAACGTCAAATCCTCCACCGGCTCTGTCAACAGCCAAGGAGGAGATAATCTCCAAAGCTGACTTAGACGAATATATAACTCAACAGATACGGGTTCATCATGCGACTGAGGCAGCCGGTCAGGTCGTAAAAATAGGACGACCATATCCGAGCTGATACGATCAGATAAAGTACCCGCCAGGCTATACGATACCCAAATTCCATGTCTATAAAGGGACGAGCAATCCTCACCAGCATGTTGCCCAGTTCAGGGCGCTTTGCGGCAACACTGGCGGTGATGATAAATTGTTGCTTCGCCAGTTCGTAGGCAGCTTGTCAGATACAACGTTCGAGTGGTACTCTGAGCTCCCAAACGACTCTATCAAGATATTTGCGGAGATGGAACTACTGTTTACCCAGCATTTCGCAAGCGCCAACGAACGCACCCCGATGACGGCATTGATTAATGCCAGGATGAAGCCGGGCGAGACATGGGTCCAATATGCTATACGATGGCGGAACTTATAGTCAAAATGCGAGCAACGCATTGAAGAAGCGCCAGCAGTGGGTATGTTTGTGGGAACCCTCGATCCGCAGGCGACCACATCCCAATTTATGATGTTCTTCAAGCCAACTACCTTCCAAGCCCTGATCGACAAGCTAGCTCAAATGGATCAGATGGGCCATAGACCTCCCCCTTCAAAGCCGGACTCTCGAAATGAGAAGGGGAAGGGAAAAGCAATTGTTGTCGCTAATGCTCAACAACAGCTGAGCAACTTGAAACCGGCTGTCCGTCAAAATAATATGCGTCCGCACGTACCCCTTGAGGAGAGGCTAGGACGTCCTTACTCGTTTCCCCGAGATAAAACGAGAAGATTATTCGAGCTGGCGTTGCGCAACCGACTCATAAATCTGCCGGATCCAAGATGTCCGTCGCAGCCGAACGACGTTCATGATCCCAATTACTGTCCCTATCACCGAGTACTAGGTCATCCGATCGAAAATTGCTACGTCTTCAAAATTTGGATTGAAGACCAGTACCAACAAGGCAAGTTTGCGCTGTCCGATAGATGGAAGGTGAATCCGCCGCAACCTCACACCTCTAAAAGAATGAATATGCCGGGGGCAACGTGCTCCCTCATTGAAGAAGCTCCATGGGAGGTCGTACTATCAGCTAAAACAAAGAAGATGCTGAACGATCTTCAAACATGTCCAGCAATCAGGTGGAAGAACCCGTTGGAATCTCAGATCATTGAAGGGATGTTGAAGCCGCACCCAACTCCAAAGACCGATGGTGATGGCCCAAGCACTCACAACCAGCCGTCAAAATCTTTGAAGAAGAAGAAGAAGAAATCCAAGAAGTCCGTGAAGCCTGGCGACAAACGCACAGACTTACAGAAACAAATTGACGCGCTGGAGGAATACAACCAGAAACCGCGGACTCCGATTACACTCCAAGAGTTCCTCAACCACGTCTTTCAAGAGGAAGATGAGGGAGACAGTTCGTCGGATGAATCTGAGGAATACGTGGCGAGCTGTCATATGATCTCCTATTCGTTTATAGACGATGAGGAAACTCCTTGCACTGAAAAGTTGGGGGCAGATCCTAAACCGGAATTTCTGGGGCCATCGGATGAAACAATTGACGCATTCCTCAATGAAGCTCTGTTGAAAAGTAAAGCTGATCGGGTACACGAGACGGCCATATTTGAAAGGGCCAAGCACCAGCGACTTGACGAAAGAGTTGAGACACTCCCGCTGGAGCAAAATATATCCACCGCGGATAAAAGCAAATTCAAGACGAGGAAAAGGTTTGCTAAGGCCATATCAATGGGCATGAAGCTACCATCCTCTGAAGGAAACATTACCGGTGAAGCGAAAATGCACCCCTCCTACTGCTTGTATCATCGGAAGATTTCGCACCCCACCGAAGAGTGCAAAGCTTTCAATAGATGGTGTCAAGGATATGTTGCTCACCGACAACATTTTAAGCGGGAGAAGCGCAAAACTCGTCGGGAGCAGAAGGTACGACCGAGTTGCCTAACAGAACTACCAGCAATTGTCGCATGGTTAACGCCGGGGATCGCAAGTGCTCACATTCGGGAGCGATTCTGACGAAGAAATGGCTCTTAGCCCCCTCTTTAAAGAGTTCATCTCGGGAAAAGAGGAAGAGCCGAAGGTCTGCGAAAATATCCGGCTGCGTAATCGGACGCTACCGGAAAGGAATCTTGGACCCTCAAATAAAAAAGATAAGGGAAAAGAAAAGGTCTCTGAGGATATCGCCCTGGAGGACCAAGTTGTGGAAGAGCTAATTGCCAAGGACCCGCCAAAGAGAAATAAGGTGGATTACAACGTTCTAGCGCATCTGAGGAAGCTACCCTCGCAGCTCAGCATTCTTGACGCCCTTTTACTATCAAAAGAGGCGAAAGATTCGTTAATCAAGGCACTACAGGAGCCGGAACAATTCCAAGCTTTCCTGGCCGAAGAAAAGATGAAGGATGAATTGGAGGAAGTGCAAACGGCCGATGTCACTTTTGGTGGAAGACCTTCTCCTTGGGACGTGCAAACACAATCGCCCCCTCTATGTCTCAGGATACTGCCACGATATAAAGATAGGCAAAATCCTGGTCGACAATGGATCCACCGTTAATCTCCTCAATGTGCGAGTGTTAAAGGAAATCTGCATGAGCGTCCAGCACCTTGCTCAGGACAAGATCACCATCTCCGGGTTCGACTCCCAATCATCAAGAAATCTTGGGTCTGTGATACTGACTCTACGCTTTGGGCTACTCGTCACGGACATTAAGTTCCACGTCATAGACGCCAAGACATGCTACAATGCTCTGCTCGGCCGACCATGGTTACACGAGTATAATATCATCCCTTCTACACAGCATCAGTGTATGAAGTATTTTAAGGATGGTCTCGAGTATACCGTGACGGGAGAACTGAACCCATTCTCCGTGAACGAGGTCCGCAAATATGAAGATGCCAAATACTTCTTACCGGATTTCGAAGACACGGAGAGGTGTCACAAGCCGGAGAACAAGGCTAACGCCACCATTCCTGTCTTCGAGAGTGATACTGAAGAAGAGGAAGAGATGATTTATTCGGGTCCACCCCAACACAACAAGCCGGGACCGTCCGCTCCCATGTTGATCTTTGGCAGCGATTCGGAAGATGAAGTCCACGCTATATTTTCGGCTCGACCTTCAATACAAACATCCGCTGACGAAGAGCAAAGTCTACAAGCCGCCATGGTTCCACCTAAACACTATAAAGAACTGGATGCACTTGATATCTACAGTGGAGAGGAGCTGCGGACGTTCTATGTCCCTCCCAGGCGAGAAGGTGAAAATGCAATTCTATTCTACCGCTCTGAAGAAACCAAAGTGGAGAAAGAAATCTGGCACGGCGCGGATCCTACGCTTAACAGGCTTCGGCCCATCCGTCTCCCCAGATATTATACAGAAGGCTTGAAGAGGCTGCTAAAGCGCCATGGGATATCCTTTAAACAGACCGCTCAAAAAGCCAAATTCTATGACAGGGTCTGGAACGTTCCCGGGACTCAGCACAAGTTGCCTAATGGGAGAATGGAAGCAATCGGGCTTGGTTACATTCCGTCCAAGAAACGAGAGCTACTCCACGGTTGCTACGTCGTGCATGACTTCGATGAAGAAGCGGATGCTCAATGGGAGGACGCTAATCCTGAACCAGTAAAAGTTCCTGATGCAAAAGTGCCCAGTCCGTCGTTCGAAGAGCAAATGGACAAGCTTATAAGGGAAGCTGGTCAAAAAGTCCGAGACGATCATAACCGCGAAATGGCCATCTACGAGAAAGCCAAAACGCAATGCCTCCTCCAACAGGCTATGAAAGATGAAAATGCCGCTCCCTGTCAACCTGTTATAAAAAAGGCTCGACGCAGAGGCAGAAATAAGTCGAGAGGCGAAAAAGGCGCTCAACAGCAACAAAGCGGGACTAAGAAGCCACGCAAGCGGGAATCAAACGGTCCAGACCTGTCCCTTATGAAGAAGATGAGTGTTCCCCCAATCAGAGCAAGGCTCTGCTTAAATTTTGAAAATTCAAATTTTGAAGCAACGCTTCACTTCCCGTGCGCTGCGCGCAACGCGCCACGTGTCAGAAGTTGACACGGCAGCATAACGCCCAAGACAGTACGTCCAATCAGAGCAAGGCTCTTTAAAAAACATAAGCAACGTTAAATTGCGCAAGCGCAAGGCAGCGCGACACGTGTCTGCGCAGTTGCGCAAGCACAACTACGCAAGCGCACCGCTGCGCGACACTTGTCTCAACTGCGCGACACGTGTCTGCGCAGTTGCGCAAGCGCACCGCTGCGGGACACGTGTCTGCGCAGTTGTGCAGGTGCTGTTGCGCAAGTGCCTCGCTGCGCGACACGTGTCACACGCTGGTGAGTTGCACAACAACAGAGTGAAGATTTAAGGATATTTTTCTGTTCTTGTTTAAACAAGAAGATTTCTTCTGTAAAACAGGGGCCTTTGGATCAAAAATCCAACGGTGGGGAAAATTCCCCAAATCACTCAGAAAAGATTTTTTTTAACAAATTTAACTGATTTTTGAGCACTATAAAAAGGACCCCAGACCCCATTTCAAATATAGAGACAATTAGATTAAAAAAAAAGGGAGAAGAGAACTTCTTGAGAACACAAAGAAGAAGGTAAAAACCTTTGAAATAAGAGAAAATTCTCTTAGGAATAGATCATTGATCTAAATGACAAAATCAGTGATCTTCAATAAATAAATAAATAAATAAAAATAATAAAAAAATAGTGCCTTGCACTTGCTAGAGAACCTCTGGTTCTCTGAGATAGAAAGAAAGAAAAGATTTTTCTTCTTCTCTTTGATCTAAATTTAGATCAAGAAATTAAAAAGTGCTCTGCACTCCTTTCCTTGAATCTAAAAGATTCTTGGTGCTTTGCACAAATGCAATGCATTACTTGAAGGGCCAGGCTCAAATCAAAAAGACCTAGCAGGCCAAAATAAATTGCAAAGCAATAAAAGGGCTGAGCCCAAATAAAATTGATGCTCTGCATCATTCATAAAGAACAGAGCTCAAAACAAATTGATGCCCTGCATCTTTTCTGGGCAAAGCCCAAATAAAAATAAAAGGAAATGCAAAAGCAATGTTGGACATTTTTTTACTGGACTTAGCCCAATCGTGGCCATAAGTCCTTAAATTAAATTGGCTGAGCAAAATGGCTCTCCTAAATCAATCTACATCCGGTTCGAGGGTACATCTCCGAACTCCTTTGACATCCATCGTTGTAATTCCTCAACGATGTCAAAGAGGTGACGGGTCCCAACGGCCACACACCCAATACCGGACCGAAACGTCCATAAACTAATAATGGACCGAAACGTCCATAAACTAATATCGGACCGAAACGTCCCTAAACTAATAATGGACCGAAATGTCCATAAACTAATATTGGACCGAGACGTTCTTAAACTAATATCGGACCGAAACGTCCCTAAACTAATATCGGACCGCCACGTCCCTAAACTGGCACAATAGAGCCCAAATGCTCTTTTGTCGGATCTAAACGGTCCCGTTAAGTTGATCTTAGTCTCAAACTGGACTAACGTATCCTTAACAAACGTTTAAGTTGATCTTAGCCCCAAACACGGCTAACGTATCGTTAAATATTCAAATGGATTAGAAAACTCCCAATCAACTTTGGTTCGAGGGTACATCTCCGAGCTCCTTTGATACGTGTCGTTGTAATCCTTCAACGACGTCAGAGAGGTGACGAGTCCCGATGGCCATACATTAAATTAATCACTACGTTGAGTTGATCTTAGTCTAAAACAGGACTAACGTATCCTTGACGAATGTTTAAGTTGATCTTAGCCGCAACGCGACTAATGCATCCTTAAACTGAAAACACCAAACCCAAATCTAAGTAAATACAGATTTGGACTAATCCACGTCCTACGGGCGACGGCATTACTCAGTCTCCGTATACAATCCACGGGCAACCACAAACAAAATGAACACACACGACACGAAGTGAAATTCTGGAGAAGGAGAAAGTTGTTACCGCGATGCAGTAGCGTAATTAACTGCAGGGGCTTGCGCCTGCAGGGAAGAGCGTCCCCATAATCAAAAACCCCTCATCCTGAGGGGGAATCTGACGAAGTCTGCTACATCGGCCGCATCCGTCTAAACCTCCGATACACGGTGCCATAAATCAACTTGGCATCTTCGGAGAGATAAACGGATAAAACCAAATAGCATCTGCCCCGAACATCAGGCATGGACGCCAAGTCCAGGCCGCCATTCGGAGGGGAACAGATTCTGGCACGCCCGGTGGGACCTCTTCCTCTTTCCACTCCACACTTCGTGTGTCGTCTTCGCGAACCAATCGCGGTTCGTTAAATGGTTTTCTTCGGATTTCAAGTTACTAAGATTTGGTCTTTTACCTGGCGCAGAATTCAAGATTCAATGGCCTCTAGCTGTACCAACTGCTCGAAATGCCGCTGCAACGGACGCTCCACCTCACCGGGAGGCGTAGCATATGGGCCCCAAGCGGCTTCCTTCCTTACTCTGCCGGTAGACCAGGTGACCCAAGCCACCACCGGCTTGTTCTTCGGGACTATGATCCCACCTGCAAGCTTTTCTGCACCAATACCTGCGCCAGAAGTGGGTAAAAAGTCGGTCTTCAACCGGCTCACTGTTTCGACAGCCTCTGTCAACGGGTCGCCCGCTACTAAACCGACAGCCTCCGTTTTCACCAGGCTAGGTCAGAACTATAAAGTGGCCGTCCCAAAGAGGGCAACGGCCGCTGCTTCGGAAGTCGTTAAAGCAGCCTCTCCTATCAGAGAGTCGGTCTTCACAAGATTGACGGTTCCCACTCCTCCCCTAGCTGGTCAAAAGGCATCAGTCTTCGACAGGCTGACATCTGCAGTTACCCCACACTCAAACAGGGGGCAACAAGAAACCACCTCGATTTCCGAGCCAGTCCCAACGGCTCGTCGTGCGCGACGTCTCCATTGGCGACGAGTGAGGAAAGCAGGGGGCAACTCCCCCTCAGGGATAACTCCACCCGCTCCAATGGTGGAAGTCAACGCTGCTGTTCCAACTGGGAACAGCTTTGAACTACTGAGGAGAGTGCGTAAGAACTCTCCAACCGCTACCTTGAAAAGATCTCCTCCACCTGCGGAGAGAGTTCCAGAAACAAAACAAGAACAGCCCCCTCAACGGCTATCGTCAAAGATATACAAGGTTTGGCGGAGGGTTCAAGACTCTGTGATTGACCCAGATCACTTTCATCGCCAGAAAAAGACAAAGGTGGAAAAGGACAGAACCCGACCCGTTAAACAGCAGGGGGCAACAATTGCTAGCAGGCCCATTTTAACGGCTCCTTCAACCTTGATGGCCCACAAAAGAAGGAGGCCAGAGAAAGCTCCCGCGTCAGCGGCAAAGTTTAAAAGCGGTGAACCTAAACGCCCCAAGTCAGGGGGCATAACAGTTCATACGGTTTATGTGGCTTCTGGAAAAGAAGAAAGTCGTACTTCTACGGGTCACCGACCGCTTACCCGATCAGTGACCAAGGCCCAGGAGCAGCAACAAAAGCTCCAGGAGATGATGACTGCAATGGCTGCACTCACGGAGCCAAAAGAGAACCCTGAGACGTCCTTAGATGAACGCCAAGAGGAAGAGACCGACGCCGAGTTCCTCCGCCGAGTACTGGAAAAGAGAGACAAAGAGGCTGCTGAACAAGCAGCCAATATACAGTGTATGGGCCTCCTCTTCCAGGACATGATAGGGATGATGATACAACAAGATCTCCCGACTGAAGAACCCCCGATTGTCCTTGGGGATGATAGGGGAGAGACATCAAACCCTCAGCCCGTTCTATCAACGGCTAAAGAGGATACAATCTCTAAGACTGATCTGGACGAATATAAAGCCCAGCAAATAAAGGTTCATCACGCGGTCGAAGCAGCCGGCCACGTCGTAAAAACGGGGCGACCGTATCCAGGCTGGTATGACCAAATCAAATACCCGCCGGGTTACACAATTCCCAAGTTTCATGTCTACAAAGGGACCAGCAATCCCCATCAACATGTTGCCCAGTTCAGGGCGCTTTGCGGTAACACCGGCAGCGACGACAAGCTTTTGCTTCGCCAGTTTGTTGGAAGCCTATCAGATACGGCGTTCGAATGGTATTCTGAGCTCCCCAACGACTCTATTAAAACCTTTGCGGAGATGGAGCTGCTCTTCACCCAACGTTTTGCAAGTGCCAGTGAGCGTACCCCGATGACGGCACTGATTAATGCCAGGGTAAAACCCGGCGAAACATGGGTTCAGTACGCTATACGGTGGCGTAATCTATGGTCGAAGTGCGAACAACGCATAGAAGAAGCTCCGGCGGTGGGAATGTTTGTTGGAACCCTTGATCCACAAGCAACCATCTCGCAGTTCATGATGTTCTTCAAGCCGACTACTTTCCAGGATTTGATCGACAAACTAGGGCAGATGGACCAGATGGGCCATAAACCCCCTCTCCCAAAGCCAGATTCCCGAAATGACAAAGGAAAGGGAAAAGCGATCGTTGTCGCTAACGCTCAACAACAACCGAGCGACTCGAAGCCGGTTGCTCGTCCAAACAATACGCGCCCGTACGTACCCCTTGAGGATAGGATGGGACGTTCTTATTCCTTCCCCCGCGATAAAACGAGGAGGCTATTCGAGCTGGCGTTGTGCAATAGACTCATAAATCTGCCAGATCCAAAACGCCCGTTGCAACCAAGTGACGTCAACGAGCCTAATTACTGCCCTTATCATCGAGTGCTAGGACATCCGATCGAAGATTGTTACGTTTTCAAAAATTGGCTTGAAAACCAGTACCGAAAGGACAAGTTCGTGTTATCTGACAAATGGAAGGTGAATCCTCCGCAGCCCCACACCGCTAAAGGGACGAATACGCCGGGGGCAACATGCTCTGTCATTGAAGAAACTCCGTGGGAGGTTGTATTATCATCAAAAACGAAGAGGATGCTAAATGATCTTCGGACATGTCCGGCGATCAAGTGGAAAAGCCCATTGGAACCGCAGGTCGTTGAGGGGATGTTAAAGCCACGTCCAACTCCAAAGACCAATGATGGGGGTTCAAGCACTAGTAGCCAGTCGTCAAAGTCTTCGAAGAAAAAGAAGAAGGCCAAGAAACCGGTGAAGCCTAGCGATAAGCGCACGGACTTGCAAAAGCAAATTGACGCGCTGGAAGAGTACAACCAGAAGGCGCGGACTCCCGTCACATTGCAAGAGTTCCTCAACCACGTCTTCCAAGCAGAAGATGAGGGAGGTAGTTCGTCAAATGAATCTGAAGAACATGTAGCAAGTTGCCATGTGATTTCCCATTTGTCCACAAGCGATGAGGAGACTCCTCGCGCTGAAAAGCTGGGGGCAGAGCCTACACTAAAAATCCTGGAGCCGTCGGATGAAGCGATTGATGCATTCCTAAATCAGGCGTTTTTAAAGGGCAAAGCTGATCGGGATAACGAAGCGGTTATATTCGAAAAGGCCAAACGCCAGCGCCTTGGTGAAAGAATTGCGGTACTCCCGCTAGAACAAAATACACCCACCACAGATAAAATCAAGTTCAAGATAAAGAAGAGATTCGCTAAGGCTGTGTCAATGGGTATAAAGCTACCACTCTCCGAGAAAAACATTACGGGTGAAATGGAAAACCACCCCTCCTATTGCTTGTACCATCGGAAGGTGTCGCATCCCACCGAAGAGTGCAAAGCTTTCGGTAAGTGGTGGCAAGGATATGTTACTCATCGGCAACAGTTTAAGCGGGAAAAGCGCAAAGCCCGCCGAGAGCAGAACGGAATAAACCAAGTGCTTGATAAAACTAGCAGTGGTTGTTGCATGATTGACGCCGGGGAATCACAAGTACCTGTATTTGGGAGCGATTCTGATGAGGAGCTAGAGCTTGGCCCCCTCTTTAAAGAATCCACTTCGGGAAAAGAAGAAGGACCAAAGGCTTGCGAGAATATACAGCTACGCAACCGGACGTTACCCGAAAAGAATCTCGGACCCTTAAACAAGAAAGACAAAGGGAAAGAGAAGGCCTCTGAAGACATCGCCTTGGATGATCGAGTTGCGGAAGAGTTAACCGCCAAGAACCCGCCAAAGAGGAATAAAGTGGATTACAATGTCTTGGCACATCTGAGGAAGTTACCCTCACAACTCAGCATTCTCGATGCCCTGTTGCTATCAAAAGAGGCGAGGGATTCTTTGATTAAAGCCTTACAAGAGCCGGAACAATTCCAAGCATGCCTGGCCGAGAAAAAGATGAAGGATGAGTTGGAGGAAGTACACACGGCTGATGTTACTTTTGGCGATGAGGACCTTCTACTTGGGACTTGCGAACACAATCGCCCTCTCTACGTTTCAGGATACTGCCATGATATAAAGATAGGCAAAATTCTGATCGATAACGGGTCGTCTGTTAACCTACTCAACGTGTGGGTGTTGAAGGAAATCTGCATGAGCGTCCAGCACCTTGCTCGGGACAAGATCACCATATCCGGGTTCGACTCCCAATCGTCAAAGACTCTTGGATCTGTGATACTAACGCTACGCTTCGGATTACTCGTCACGGACATTAAGTTCCACGTCATAGATGCCAAGACATGCTACAACGCTTTGCTCGGCCGACCATGGTTACACGAGTACAGCATCATCCCTTCTACATAACATCAGTGTATGAAGTATTTTAAGGATGGTTTCGAGTATACCGTGACGGGAGAACTGAACCCGTTCTCTGTGAATGAGGTCCGCAAATACGAAGATGCCAAATACTTCTTGCCGGATTTCGAAGACACGGAGAAGTGTCACAAGCCGGAGAATAAAACTAATGCCACCATCCCTGTCTTCGGCAGTGACACCGAGGAAGAAGAGGAGATAGTGTATTCGGGTCCGCCCCAACATAACAAGCCAGGACCGTCCACTTCTACATTGGTCTTTGGTAGTGACTCGGAGGATGAGGTTCATGTCGTATTCTCTGCTCGACCTTCAATAAAAGCTTCCGCTGACGAAGAGCAAAGTCTGCAAGTCGCCATGGTGCCGCCTAAACATCATAAAGAACTGAACGCACTTAATATCTACAGTATAGAAGAGCTGCGGACATTCTATATCCCTCCCAGGCGAGAAAACGAGAAGGCAATCCTATTCTACCGTTCTGAAGAAAACAAGGTGGAAAAAGAAGTTTGGCATGGCGTGGATCCCACGCTCGACAGGCTTCAGCCTATCCGTCTTCCCAGATATTATACCGAAGGTTTGAAGAAACTGCTGAAACGCCAGGGGATATCCTTCAGACAGACCGTTAGAGAGGCCAAATTCTATGACAGGGTCTGGAATGTTCCCGGGACCCAACGCAAACTGCCTAACGGGAGAATGGAAACAAAAGGGCTTGGGTACATCCGGCTAAAGAAACGAGAGCTAGTAAATAGCTGTTATGTCATGTATGACTTCGATGAAGATGCGGACGCTCAATGGGAGGACGCTAATCCTAAGCCAGTAAAAGTTCCTGATGAAAAAGTGCCCGGTCCATCATTTGAAGAACAAATGGACAGGCTTATAAGGGAAGCTGGTCAAAAAGTCCGAGATGACCACAATCGCGAGACGACCATCTATGAAAAAGCCAAGACACAACGCCTTCTCCTACAGGCCGTGAAGGATGAAAAGGCCGCTCCCTGTCAACCTGCTACAAAAAAGGTTCGACGTGAAAGCAAAAACAAGTCAGAGGACAGAAAAGACGCTCAACAAACACAAGGCAGAGCTAAGAAACCACGTATCCGAAAGTCGAGCGTTACTGACTTAGCCCTCATGAAGAAAATGGGTCGAGCATACTCATTTCCTCGGAACAAAACAAGGAAGATATTTGATCTTGCTCTAAAACATCAAATGCTTACGCTGCCAGAGTCCAAGCACCCCGAGCACGCGGGCGAGGTATTCAACCCAAATTATTGCTTTTACCATCGAGTAGTAGGTCATCCTCTTGAAGATTGCTTCATCTTCAAGAATTGGGTCGAAGATCAATATCAGCTTGGTAAATTCGCTCTGTCCAACAACTGGAGGGTAGCACCACCACAAAAGCACGAGCCTAAGGCCATGAAAGAAGAACCAGTTCCACATTGGGATTGGCAGAAAATTCACACCTGTCGTATGATAACGATATTAAAAGAAGAGTCCGAGAATGTGGACAGCCTTCCCTGGTGCTTCGAAAACAGCAATGATGAGGTGATCTCATAATTTCCCCCAGCTCCGAAAGAACTGGAGGACGGCATACATACCACTGCGGATAACCTCAAGAAAATTGAGTTGGGGACGATAAACGATCCGCGACCGACATTCGTCAGCGAACTGCTGTCCGAGGAAAAGGTGGCTGCATTAAAGGACGTCCTTGTACAGCATAAAGATTGCTTCGCATGGAACTATGCTGAGATGCCGGGACTTGATCCAGAAGTTGCTGTACATAGACTGGCAATATCCCCGAGTGTCAAGCCGGTCAAACAAGCGCCGAGAAGAATGCGGCTTGAGCTCGAAATGAGCATCAACGCGGAAGTCAAAAAGCTGATAGACTCCGGCTTTATCCAAGAGGTTCAATACCCTGAATGGATTGCTAACATCGTCCCAGTGATGAAGAAAAATGGTACGGTGCGCATATGCGTGGACTTTCGGGATCTCAACAAAGCCTGCCCGAAGGATGATTTCCCAGTACCAGTCACCGAACTAATGATAGACAATACGTCCACGCATGAGATTTTCTCATTCATGGACGGCTCATCAGGATATAATCAAATAAAAATGCACCCTGAAGACCAGAAACATACGGCTTTCCGGACCCCTTTGGGAATATTCTGTTACAAGGTGATACCCTTCGGTTTAAAGAACGCCGGTGCAACCTACAAAAGGGCCATGACGAAGATTTTCGATAACCTTATACACGAAATTGTTGAATGCTATATCGACGACCTCGTTGTTAAAAGCAAATCATATGAGGAACATCTCGAGCATATGAAGACCGTATTTCAACGTCTTCGACAATACAACTTGAAGATGAACCCTCTGAAGTGTGCATTCGGGGTTTCCTCGGGCAAATTCCTGGGATTCGTCGTTCGACACCGAGGTATCGAGATAGATCCGTCCAAGATCAAGGCAATCATGGGAATGCCTCCGCCGAGAACTCTCAAACAGCTGCGGTCTCTCCAAGGGAAGCTCGCGTACATACGGCGATTTATAGCCAACCTCTCAGGAAAGTGCCGCCCTTACAGCCACCTGATGAAGAAGGGAACCCCGTTCGTCTGGGATCAAAAGTGCCAAAGCGCACTAGACGAGATCAAACTGTACCTGCAAAACCCTCCAGTGTTGGCTGCTCCAGTGAAGGGAAAGCCTCTCATTCTTTACACGGCCGCCCTTGAAGGTTCTTTGGGCGTATTATGGGCACAAGAGAATGACCAGGGGAAAGAAAGAGCACTTTACTATTTAAGTCGAGTGCTGCTGGGGGCAGAAAGCAATTATTCTCCCATTGAAAAACACTGCCTGGCGTTGATCTTCGCAATAACAAAGCTTAGACATTACGCATTAGCGTATGAAGTCTATCTCATTTCAAAGGTAGACCCTCTCAAATATCTAATGTCAAAGGCCATATTGACAGGACGACTCGCTAAATGGGCCCTGCTCTAAATGGAGTTTTCGATAGCATATCGACCACTCAAAGCAGTAAAAGGCCAGGCCATCGCCGACTTCCTTGCTGAGCACCCGATACCAGCTGACTCTCCTTTAAACTGCGATCTTCCAGACGAACATGCGTTTGATGCGATCGATGGTGATAATACCCGATGGGAGCTTTATTTTGACGGAGCATCTTCCGTGAAGAAACGCAAACAAAGTACCCCTATAATCAAATCGGGGGTAGGACTCATCTTTATAACTCCACAAGGAGGGATAATGCGCTACGCGTTCTCCCTGACGGAACCGAGGACAAACAACGAAGCCGAATACGAAGCTCTGATAGCGGGCCTCGAGATCGCCATTGACATGGGAATTGAAAACCTCCTCATATACGGAGATTCGCAACTGGTCGTTAGTCAAGTAAACGGCGATTACCAAACATGCAAACCGGAGTTAGTAAAATACGGTGAAAAGGTGCAACAACTGCTAACCCAAATTCCCTCCTATACTTTGGAGAGCATACCACGCGCGGATAACAGCAAAGCGGACGCGTTGGCCAAACTCGCTAAAGAAATGGCTGACGAGAACCTCGATGACGTTAGAATCATGGTACAAAGTCGTCAGGTGCTCGCCCCCGCAGAAATACCTTCGGAATCACCCGAAGAGAAGGGAGTGACTAGACAAGCGACCTTGCAAATAAAAGAACATGAGAAGGTTTAGGATTGGAGGGAAGTCTTTATAGACTACTTCAAGTCCCACCAAATGCCCGAAGATGCGTCCGCAAGACATCAACTCATAAAACGAGCTCTGTCCTTCGCCTTCGTCAATGATACTCTCTACAAGAGGTCATTCGATTCTCTGTGGCTGAGATGCTTAGGACCGGACGAATCGGAAAGAGTCGTTCAGGAAATTCATGACGGAATCTGCGGTTCTCACCAAGCAGGTCCAAAGATGAAGTTGAAGATCAAACGGATGGGCTACTACTGGCCCACGATGATGCAGGATTGCCTGGAATACGCGAAGCAATGTCATTCATGCCAAATTCATGGGGACTTCATCCATCAGCATCCCAATCCATTGCATCCAACAGTGGCTAGTTGGCCATTCGAAATGTGGGGAACTGACATAGTTGGTCCCATCGAACCAGCATCGTCCAAGGGACATCGTTTCATCTTGGCGACGACTGATTATTTCTCCAAGTGGGCAGAAGCAGTACCATTGAGAGAAGTGAAGACGGAGAATATCCTCCATTTCTTCAAAACGCACGTCATATATCGGTTCGGAACTCCGAGGCGGATCATCTCCGATAACGGGCCAGCTTACCGAAGTTATAAAATCAACCGCTTCGCACAGCAGCATAACATAGACTGGAGATATTCCTCAGTCTATAATCCATGAGCTAACGGTCTCGCCGAGGCCTTCAACAAGACCTTGACGAAAATTATAAAGAAAACAGTGTCCCGAAATAAGAAAGACTGGCATGAGAGACTGCAAGAAGCTCTTTGGGCGTATCGAACCACGTTTAAGACAGCCACAAACACAACGCCATACGCGTTGGTGTTCGGCACGGAAGCAGTACTCCCTCTCGAGATAGAGTTACCCTCTCTACGAGTGGCAGTCCATTACGAGCTGACGGACGAATAAAATGCTCATCTTCGGCTTGAGGAGCTTGACGCCCTTGAAGAAACACGGCTCATAGCGCAACAAAATCTGGAGGCCTATAAAGCAAACATGATGCGCTCATACGAAAGATTGACCCGACCGAGGACATTCCACCAAGGAGAACTCGTGCTAGTGGTCAAAAGGCCTATGATCCCCAATCGCGCCAAGCGGGGAAAATTCGAGCCGAACTATGAAGGCCCGTACATCATAGATAAAGTTTACCAGGGTGGGGCCTATCTACTTATGGACATGCATGGTAAAAGGCCTTTCAGGCCGATAAACGGTCGCTTCCTAAAGAAATACTAGGCTTAATGAGCCACAGCCTATGTCAATGGTAGATGACGACGACTGTGTCCGCTCGCTATCTTCCTAAGCTCAAACTCTATCAGCAGTAGCCCGCCTTCTCAAGTGATGGACCGAAATGTCCTTAAACTAATAGCAGACCGAAACGTCTTTAAACTAATACCGCAGCATCCTTAGGCTGACGAGATAAAAAAATAAAATAAAATATAAAAATAAAATAAAATAAACGGTATGTCCATAAGCAAAAAGGGCACGGATGAAAACCCGAAAGGGCTCCGTGAGTAAAAACAGCAGGGCTGCCGGCGAGTGTTCGTGAAAACCCGAAAGGGCGCGACCTCGTAAAAAAAAAAGGAAAAAGAAAATAAAAAAAACGGTATGTCCATAAGAAAAATGGGCACGGATGAAAACCCGAAAGGGCTCCGTGAGTAAAAACAGCAGGACTACCGGCGAATGTTTGTGAAAACCCGAAAGGGCGCAACTTCGTTAAGGAACCCTTATGGAGTCCTCTCGATCTTGTAAGGAGATACCACCTGCGTGAGATCCTTACGACTCACAAAGGAGCAACACACTTAGGGTCCCCACGATTCCTAAGGAGAAAATACACTTGCGAGATCCTCACGACTCGTAAGGAGAACTCTCCTATGGGACCCTCACGGCTCATAGGATTTGAAAGTCTTAAGTCACAGAGACCTAAACCTGTGCTTAAGCAAACCCCCACAAACTTCCAATATTGCCCTACAAGTGGTTCAATATTGACCCTTGTATACAATCCACGGGCGCGAATAAACATTTCCCTAGCCAAATTTCATCCGTAACTGGGAATACGTTCGCATGGTAAACAACCCTTATAAATCTCCTCGATTTATGAGGAGAAAACCCTCCTGTAGGATCCTCACGACTTACAGAAGAACAAAACACTTAGGAATCCTCACGGTTCCTAAGGAGAAAATACACCTACAAGATCCTCACGACTTGTAGGGAGAAATACCTTCACGAGACCCTTACGGCTCATGAAGTCAAAAGCCTTAGCTGACAGGATCCTAACCCTGGTCGCTAAGCCTCCTTTGTTCGACAACGACAGAGGCAAATGATGATTCGTTCCTGGTAATATCCCGGTTGTAACGGTGCTGATGCCGAAATCGGTGTCTAATTTCAGGTTTACGGCGAAAGCCAGTAGACCGTACATGCATACGAGATAGCCGAAATGATAGGGCAACTTGCAATAAAAAAAAAGCAGCAAGTAAAAATATATGCATGAAGAAATAGCCGAAATGATTGGGCAACTTGCAATAAAAAGCAGCGAGTGGAAGTAAAACAAATAGCCGAAATGATTGGGCACCGCGAAAAATAGCCGAAATGATTGGGCGATCGCGACCTTCGCGATATAAAAGCTGAAATGATAGAGCATCGCGGAAATAAAACAAAAAATAATAATGATAAAATTTTGGCCCTACAGTTAAGATCACATCGATCTCTGTATACAATCCAAGGGCGTAAACAAAGAGGGAGCCATACTCTCCTAACAAATCCCTCGACTCACGGATACAAACACTCCTTGACGAGAGCCTCCTGATCCGCGTCGACCTGCAGAGCCACCAGCGCCTCCGTGGGAATCCTCGACTCGCTTCAAACCCCAAGGAAACAAATAATCCTTGGCGCTCGGGAAAAAAATAATCCCTAGCAAATCCCTCGACTCACGGATACAAACACTCCTTGACGAGAGCCTCCTGATCCGCGTCGACCTGCAGAGCCACCAGCGCCTCCGTGGGAATCCTCGACTCTTTTCAAACCCCAAGGAAACAAATAATCCTTGGCGCTTGGGAAACAAATAATCCCTAGCAAATCCCTCGACTCACGGATACAAACACTCCTTGACGAGAGCCTCCTGATCCGCGTCGACCTGCAGAGCCACCAACGCCTCCGTGGGAATCCTCGACTAGCTTCAAACCCCAAGGAAACAAATAATCCTTGGCGCTCGGGAAAAAAAATAATCCCTAGCAAATCCCTCGACTCACGGATACAAACACTCCTTGACGAGAGCCTCCTGATCCGCGTCGACCTGCAGAGCCACCAGCGCCTCCGTGGGAATCCTCGACTCGGTTCAAACCCCAAGGAAACAAATAATCCTTGGCGCTCGGGAAACAAATAATCCCTAGCAAATCCCTCGACTCACGGATACAAACACTCCTTGACGAGAGACTCCTGATTCGCGTCGACCCGCCGAGCCACCAGCGCCTCCTTGGGAATCCTCGACTCGTTTCAAACCCCAAGGAAACAAATAATCCTTGGCGCTCGGGAAACAAATAATCCCTAGCAAATCCCTCGATTCACGGATACAAACACTCCTTGACGAGAGACTCCTGATTCGCGTCGACCTGCCGAGCCACCAGCGCCTCCGTGGGATTCCTCGACTCGTTTCAAACCCCAAGGAAACAAATAATCCTTGGTGCTCGGGAAAAAAATAATCCCTAGCAAACTCCTCGATTCACGGATACAAACACGCCGTGATGAAAGCCTTTTAACTCATGTCAACTCGCAGAGCCATCACCCTCTCCGCGAGCAAATTCCCGATTCGTCTCAATTTGTAAGAAGAAGTCTCGGACAGCAAGGATTGAAAAGCCTGCTTCTTGAGCAATGGGGCCCTGCAAGTCAATCCAAAATGGTCTCTTGCATACTATTCACGGGTCTCACTCTCCGAAGTCGAATTTCGACGAGGAGGGAAACAACCGCTTACGAATTCTCTCGACTCGTAAGAGGGAAAATTCTCTTATAAGATCCCTACGACTTATAAGAGAAAACCACACTTAAGAATCCCTACGATTCCTAAGGAGAAAGCCCGCCTACGAGATCCTCTCGATCCGTAGGAAGAAAAGTCTCTATGAGACCCTCACGGCTCATAGAGTTGAAAAGTCCTAGGCGGCAGATCTGAACCTGCAGTCTAGGCCATCGTTATCTCTGGGAGAAATGAAGTTATCTGTCAATAAGGTGTATTAAATATGTCATGCTGAAAAAAAAGGCGAAGAAATGACACAGGACGTTACAAAAATGTGTATCTTTTATTCATGAACATTGACTGGGTACAGGATACATTGTACTAAAGAATAAAAAAAATATATACATATATTTTACAAGTACAAATGATACAAGGAGAAATTACTGGGAAGGAAGCGTCTTGCATAGATTTAACAATTGCTCGCATACTTCCTTCCACGTCTTCTCTCGATCGGCTACTACCGCCAGCTCTGCCTCCACTTGGGCTCGCTGCTGCAAGACCGACACAAGCTGCTCCTTGACGACCTGATAGGCAGCTTCGCGACTTGGAGTATTGCGCTCAGCTACGTCAAGCTTCCGCTTCAAGTTTAGCCCATGGGAGATATGCTCCAAGAGACCCTCGAAGATAGTCTTCACTTGGGTAGCATTTGCCTCAACCTCAGCGCGCAGATAGGCCGTTCCGTTCGAGGTCTTTTGGCATTCCCTGAGTCTTGAAGCTGCTTCTTGCTCCAAGTGGCGGAGGTGCGAAGTGCTTTGCTCGAGCCAAGTTGTGCGTTGGGTGCTCAGAGCTAAAACTTCGGGAGAAGGGCGCGTCGACTCCAGCCGATATAGACAGGCCTCGATCCCCCTGCAGTGGTTAACCCAAGATTCGACGACGCCTTCGTTATGAAAATTTACGAGCGCCGCCAACATCGGGTTAACCTCCGCAGCAAAATCTACGGCAGAAGGGAGAGAGTCCATATCGAGCTCTTCAATATACCCGCTCAGCATGCCCAAACTCATCACAGCACCCTTGGAAGATGGACGTTTCAAGAAAGGGCCTGCCGGTGAAAGGACGCGAGCCTCAAAGGGGACCAGAGCCGGAACAATAGCTGCAAAACAAAACATGGTTAAACGATGGTTCAGAAGATGTTGAAGGGTTACCAAAAAAGGAAATTTACTATACCAGCTGCAACGGACGGTAAAGCCGGAAGGGCCGGTGGCGCAGCAGGTCTTGCATCCCCTCCTTCGATTTGTGGCACTGCAATAAAGAAAAGGAAAAGTCAGAAATTATCCCATTGTTAGAAAAAAAGGGGTAAGTAAAGATATTATAGTGAAGGTATACTCACCGGCGCCACCAGAAGGAGAAGCGAGCTCGGATGGGAAAGAGAAATATGGGAGCAAAACTTGATATAAATGATCGAAGAGCACTCCTGCAAAGGCACAATGGTATAACGTTAGTACAAAGCTACATTTTTGAAAGATTAATGCATGAGTCGTGAATCCATACCTTCCAACATCCGTGATGGTACAAGGGAAGGCGGGGAGGTGACCACCGCCAAAGCAGTAGTCGACGGTGCCCCCTCGAGCAAAGGAGCATCGGCACTGGCCGCACCTGCAAAGACAAGCTTGTTAGAAGAGATCGCAAGATATATAAAAAAAAGGGGGGAACGCTAGTGACAAAAAAATTTTACCTGACAAGCTACCAGCAGAAACTGAAGCAATCCCCTCATCCATCGACATGAGACCACCGCCCGTAGCCTCATCACCCGACTCGATGGGAACCGTTGTTGTGCTCGCGAGCCCGGGAGACGGCAAGGAACCATACACGGGGAGGGCTATGATCGGAGTATTACCAGATTCCTGAGAAAGAGCGGTTCGCTCCTCCTCAGGAATCGTGGCCGCCTCACCCGATACTCCCTCGGTTTCTGCGGTCACGATTGTCTCGTCCATCGGCACCGTGACGTCTCCAGCCTCAAGCGCCTCGACTTCTACTGCCTTCGGCTCGACAGTCATCTCATCTGCCGCCACTTCAGACGCGGCATCAATGACCTTCTCGACGGCGGATCCTTCAACTTCTGTTTCAGGCACCGTGGCCCCGACGACGGTGCCCACCGTCGGCTCAGGTTCGGCAGGCGCCGCTTCCGCCGTTTCCTGGGGTCCGACGGTCTCCGCCTCCCCCTCAGTCGGACTTGGTCCTGCAAGATGGAATGCATATGAGCCAATGGCTTTATAATAACAACAAGGTTCTGAAAGAGATGCTACCTGAAGGGGATTTGTTGTTTGCACTTCGGGTCGCGTGCGCCACTTGCCTATAAGCAGTAGACAGGGCGACAGAGGCCTCTCCAGAAGGAGTGTCAGCGTGAGGAATGGTACTGGGACCCGCTCCCGTGGCCAAAGCAGCTCTACGCGCCTTTGCTTCGCGTCTCAACCGCTTCCGATTCTCCCGAGCCGTTGAGACGGATGCCACTAAGGCTTCTCTAACTGAGGCGTCATCGTCCGTGAATAGGGATGCCTCCAAATTTTTCAGGGCATCCTTCATCGTTTTGTCAAGCCGAGGCTCTTGCGGCAACTTTGACGAAGCCGGGACCTCAGTCACAGACTCGGGAAGGACCCCTGCGTCAATTAATACAACCCCTGCAAAGAAACAAAAGAAAGTCAGGTTGAATATCATAGAGAGACAACAAACTTTCCTTATGAAAGAGAAAGGGGTGAAACATACCAACGCCTGCTAGGGCACGCTTCTCCTCCTCCTCCTGGAAGGTTTTCAAGGATGCAGCAATAGCCTCTTCAGTGGAGACACCTGTTGAAAATGGAGCAAATGTTAGTTAAATATAATAATACAAAGCGCGATAAAACGACAAATAAAGCGTCTGATGATTACCGGACTCAGCGAGTTTACTTAACATCGCTTCAAGCCTCGCCGATCGCTCCGAAGCTGCAATGGCGGCAGCTAAATTGGTGTCCTCAGGGTCTACCACGAAACCCTCATTGCTGCCGTACTCACATATAGCCTCGGCGGGAGGACCCGCAGGCTTTAAGTTAAGGATCGCGTCGAGGGATAGAGTGGACTTCTTCTTCTTTTGCCCACCAGCTTTAGGTCCACTCGGAGTAGCCTTACGCTTGGCAGCCACTTTGGGACGGCGAGTCCCGATATCCACTCCTGCGCCAGACCCTGGCGATACCATTTTAACCGGCTTTGGAGGAGCACGGGGTGCCGGGGGAGCATCCACCGTAGTAGGCAGTGGCAATCCACGCGGGGGGCTCAACACGCTTGGTCGGTCAGCTCCGGCATCTTTTATCGGGGGGATGACCTAGATCCTTGGCTGCAGGGGAGCCTTGCGATCACCACCAGGAGGCGCACCCCTACGGTCAACCAGCAAGCGTTTCTCCATTAAAATGATTGGGCCCATAGCATGCGCATACCAGGCTACATACGGATGGATTATTTTAGGGGCACAGCTAGGCTCACTGATGAAAAAATAAGAGCCTGTATTGAGCCGGGTGAAATGATGCATAGCATTCCTTATTCCCCCTTGGTTGGCCGTGGGTGTTTCCAGAAAGGCTTCCATCGGGATCCCTTGATTGTAACTCGATTGTCGGGCAAATCGATGTGGGTTATACCTCATAAAGAGAGCCGTCTCATTCTGCCTAAATACTAAGTAGCCCGGCCGAATGGAGTAAAGGTGAAGGATTTCCCGAGCCTTCAGTACAGAAACCCCGCCCTTAAAGTCATCACGCAGCGACACCACTGACTTAGTGGTCTCGGAGCCTATGGTGATGACCTTATCCACAAAAGAGGTCTTCGCTCGACTAGATGTGAACGCAGGAGCAGTCCCCTAGACTCCCGCGGAGGTGCAACCACGATTGAAGCCCCGACCAACCGCATGATTCTTGGGAGCCTGTATTTCTCAAAAAACGGAGGAGTCTTATGGGCACCAAACACCCCGCGCACATGCAGCTCCATCCAAGAAGTGAAGTAGTGCATCGGGAAGTTAGCAGGCTGTACCCCAGGCTCATTAGCATCCGCCGCTACGCTAAGTCCATTGTAGAGGTAAGCCAGCCCGGCGATCCCTACTGATAACTGTATACCAGCCGCCATTCGATGCGCCGGGTAAAAGACAGAGGACCGCATGAGGCGTGGGTGCATGGGAAGCGCGAAGCTGCATAGCCATAGACCCAAGAACCCTATCAAAAAAGTCTCCTCGTCCATGCCAGGAACGGCGATCTCTGAGAAAGGGACGCTGGCAGTGCCGGGGAAATAAAAATCCCGCTGGTCATTTTCCGATGAAGGTCGGTGGTCCAAGCCGAAACCAAAGGGGTCAGCAAGCTGAGCGAACTTCTCGCCCTGATCTGATAGGAACCCCGGGCGGATAAAACGAGCAATGAAATCCGTGAAACTGACGCCCCGGTCGCCCGATTCCAAGTGGAGTTCCTAATAAATCTCCAACACCTTCACCAAGCCCGGGTGCTGATGCTGAATGTCATTTTCCGGAGTTAAGTCAAATACAAGCTGCTTGGTGGCGAAGACATACTCGTCAGGAGGAAGCAGCTCCTCGTAGTGTTCTCCCCTCATTGGCAGACCTGAAATCTCAGCAAACTCCTCCAGAGAGATGGAGACTTCCCTATCCACTGTCAGGAAGGAATGGGTAGGGATATTCCATTGTTCGATGAAGGCCTTTATCCACCACGTCGGAGGAGAGGGATACTCGAAAAGCGAGACGTAGACAGCTGAGTATAAACCAATCGTCGTCAGGAGAGCCCTCTTCGTCGCCAAAATGTAACGGGCCCATTGCAAATATCCGGCAAGCGGCCGCGGGATCAATCCAATGTTATAAGCCTGTCCCCGAGGGCGTGCTTCACCCTGACAGATTCGCCTCCCCAAGATATCTATAGCCGGCGGCGGCTGCACCGGAATGGCACCGATTGCAGGTTGAAGGAGGTCGTCGGCATTCCAATTTTTAACCTCCACGGCATACTCCACCGGGGGCTTGTCCGCATAAGGGATCGTAACTATGGGCTCAGAAGGCGAAGCGGAGCTGAAGCTGCAACGGCCTTGGATGATTTGGCTGTACCACCTTCCCCACAAATGGAGTCTCTTGCACTCTGGATCATGATCTTTAATCAAGGCGAACACCACCCGGTCCACCGGCGTATGGGGGAACCCTCCTTCCGAGCGAACAAAGGGGAAAGATAAGTCGTCAGACATGTTTCCTGTAGAAAGATAAAAATAACCGTTAGTGTTCTGACACTTGGCATTTTGAAATCTTACTCAACACTATGAAGTAATGGGTAGGGGACAAAAAGAGGGACCCACAAAATCTGGATGACGGTACATCATTTAATAAGACAACCCCATCATTAGATGAGACTGTCAATTAATGAAAAGGTCCCCAAAAGAATATCCTCACTGATGGGAAATTCCTAGAGACAAGGAGAAATATTCTCTTTCAGAGCAAAGCTCTGTCACAGAGTGACATTTGTCAAACTCTGGTCTCAGGGGAACAAGATTCCTTAAAAGAGCATAGCTCTATAGTAATGGTGGAAAGATCCATCAATTTTATCTTTAGAGTTTTGGAATCTTGAAAAATCCATGAAAACTTATAAAACAAAATTTTTTCTCCGTTTATCAGATCTAAAAGATCTGCATTTGATCTAAGAGCAATGCTCTGTTCATGGGTTAGGACCCATGGATTAGATCTCTGTAAATCTGTAAAAAATTTTTTTGAGAGCAAGGCTCTGTTGAAGAAACCCTAAAGGGGTTTTCCTCTAGATCAAAGATCTATAAAAGCAAGGCTCTGTTAATTAAGTTTAATTTAAATTAATTTAATTTAATTTAATTTTACCTAGAGTGATTCTAAAACTAGAACTTTGAAGTTCTCACAAGAGCAAGGCTCTGGAAGTTCTTAAGCAAGAGCAAGGCTCTGAAATTCAAATTCTTGAAATTGGTAAAGAATTACCAAGGACCAAGGGTCCTATTTATAGACTCCTGCGTCTCTTCACCTGACCTCAATGATCCAACGGTCGGGGTCTTTCCACCGCTGCACTCACGTGCGCGCCACGTGAGCGCAACGGTGGGGGGGCATTTGTTCCCCCAATCAGAGCAAGGCTCTGCTTAAATTTTGAAAATTCAAATTTTGAAGCAACGCTTCAGTTCCCGTGCGCTGCGCGCAACGCGCCACGTGTCAGAAGTTGACACGGCAGCACAACGCCCAAGACAGTACGTCCAATCAGAGCAAGGCTCTTTAAAAAACATAAGCAACGTTAAATTGCGCAAGCGCACGGCAGCGCGACACGTGTCTGCGCAGTTGCGCAAGCACAACTGCGCAAGCGCACGGTTGCGCGACACGTGTCTGCGCAGTTGCGCAAGCACAACTGCGCTGCGCAAGCACAACTGCGTAAGCGCACCGCTGCGCAACACGTGTCTGCGCAGTTGCGCACGTGCCTCGCTGCGCGACACATGTCTGCGCACTTGCGCAGGCGCGACACGTGTCACACGCTGGTGAGTTGCGCAACAACAGAGTGAAGATTTAAGGATATTTTTCTGTTCTTGTTTAAACAAGAAGATTTCTTTTGTAAAACAGGGGCCTTTGGATCAAAGATCCAACGGTGGGGAAAATTCCCCAAATCACTCAGAAAAGATTTTATTTAACAAATTTAACTGATTTTTGAGCACTATAAAAAGGACTCCAGACCCCATTTCAAATATAGAGACAATTAGATTAAAAAAAAGGGAGAAGAGAACTTCTTGAGAACACAAAGAAGAAGGTAAAAACCTTTGAAATAAGAGAAAATTCTCTTAGGAATTGATCATTGATCTAAAAGACAAAATCAGTGATCTTCAATAAATAAATAAATAAATAAAAATAATAAAAAAATAGTGCCTTGCACTTGCTAGAGAACCTCTGGTTCTCTGAGATAGAAAGAAAGAAAAGATTTTTCTTCTTCTCTTTGATCTAAATTTAGATCAAGAAATTAAAAAGTGCTCTGCACTCCTTTCCTTGAATCTAAAAGATTCTTGGTGCTTTGCACAAATGCAATGCATTACTTGAAGGGCCAGGCTCAAATCAAAAAGACCTAGCAGGCCAAAATAAATTGCAAAGCAATAAAAGGGCTGAGCCCAAATAAAATTGATGCTCTGCATCATTCATAAAGAACAGAGCCCAAAACAAATTGATGCCCTGCATCTTTTCTGGGCAAAGCCCAAATAAAAATAAAAGGAAATGCAAAAGCAATGTTGGACATTTTTTTACTGGACTTAGCCCAATCGTGGCCATAAGTCCTTAAATTAAATTGGCTGAGCAAAATGGCTCTCCTAAATCAATCTACATCCGGTTCGAGGGTACATCTCCGAACTCCTTTGACATCCATCGTTGTAATTCCTCAACGACGTCAAAGAGGTGACGGGTCCCAACGGCCACACACCCAATACCGGACCGAAACGTCCATAAACTAATATCGGACCGAAACGTCCATAAACTAATAATGGACCGAAACGTCCCTAAACTAATAATGGACCGAAACGTCCATAAACTAATATCGGACCGAAACGTCCTTAAACTAATATCGGACCGAAACGTCCCTAAACTAATATCGGACCGCTACGTCCCTAAACTGGCACAATAGAGCCCAAATGCTCTTTTGTCGGATCTAAACGGTCCCGTTAAGTTGATCTTAGTCTCAAACTGGACTAACGTATTCTTAACAAACGTTTAAGTTGATCTTAGCCCCAAACACGGCTAACGTATCCTTAAATATTCAAATGGATTATAAAACTCCCAATCAACTCTGGTTCGAGGGTACATCTCCGAGCTCCTTTGATACATGTCGTTGTAATCCTTCAACGACGTCAGAGAGGTGATGAGTCCCGATGGCCATACATTAAATTAATCACTACGTTGAGTTGATCTTAGTCTAAAACAGGACTAACGTATCCTTGACGAACGTTTAAGTTGATCTTAGCCGCAACGCGACTAATGCATCCTTAAACTGAAAACACCAAACCCAAATCTAAGTTAATACGGATTTGGACTAATCAACGTCCTACGGGCGACGGCATTACTCAGTCTCCGTATACAATCCACGGGCAACCACAAACAAAATGAACACACTCGACACGAAGTGAAATTCTGGAGAAGGAGAAAGTTGTTACCGCGATGCGGTAGCGTAATTAACTGCAGGGGCTTGCGCCTGCAGGGAAGAGCGTCCCCATAATCAAAAACCCCTCATCCTGAGGGGGAATCTGACGAAGTCTGCTACATCGGCCGCATCCGTCTAAACCTCCGATACACGGTGCCATAAATCAACTTGGCATCTTCGGAGAGATAAACGGATAAAACCAAATAGCATCTGCCCCGAACATCAGGCATGGACGCCAAGTCCAGGCCGCCATCGGAGGGGAACAATGAGTCGAGCATACTCTTTTCCACGGGACAAGACGAAGAAGATACTTGACTGAGCTATAAAACATCAGATACTTACACTGCCGGAGTCCAAGCACCCCGAACAAGCAGGCGAAGTTTCTCACCCAAACTATTGCTCTTATCACCGAGTAATAGGGCATCATCTCGAAGACTGCTTCACCTTCAAGAATTGGGTCGAAGATCAGTATCAGCTCGGCAAGTTCGCTCTGTCTGACAACTGGAGGGTAACGCCGCCACAGAAGCATGAACCCAAAGCCATGAGAGCAGAACCAGTTCCACATTGGGCTTGGAAGCGAATTCGTACTTTTCATATGATAACGATATCAAAAGAAGAGCCCGAGAATATGGATGACCTTCCCTGGTGCTTCGAAAATAGCGACGATGAGGTGATCTCAGAATTTCCACCAGCACCGAAAGAGCTGGAGGATGGAATACATACCACTGCGGATAACCTCAAGAAAATTGAGTTAGGGACGGAGAATGACTCGCGACCGACATTCATTAGTGAACTGCTGTCTGAAGAGAGGGTGGCTTCATTAAAAGACCTGCTTATGCAGCATAGAGATTGCTTCGCATGGAACTATTCCGAAATGCCGGGACTAGATCCAGAAATTGCTGTGCACAAATTGGCAATATCTCCGGACGTCAAGCCGGTTAAACAGGCGCCAAGAAGAATGCGGCTCGAGCTTGAGATGAGTATCAATGCTGAGATCAAGAAGCTGATCGACTCTGGCTTCATCCAGGAGGTTCAGTATCCCGAGTGGATCGCCAACATCGTCCCGGTAATGAAGAAAAATGGGACGGTGCGCATATGCGTGGACTTCCGGGATCTCAATAAAGCTTGCCCGAAGGACGATTTCCCAGTGCCAGTCACCGAACTGATGATAGACAATAAGTCCACTCACGAGGTTTTCTCCTTCATGGACGGCTCATCAGGGTATAATCAGATAAAGATACATCCCGAAGATCAGAAGCACACCGCTTTCAGGACCCCTTTGGGTATATTCTGCTACAAAGTGATGCCCTTCGGTTTAAAGAATGCCGGTGCCACCTATCAGAGGGCCATGACGAAAATCTTCGATAACCTTATACATGAAATTGTCGAATGTTATATCGACGACCTCGTGGTTAAAAGCAAATCATACGAGGAACATCTCGAGCATCTGAAGACCGTATTTCAATGCCTTCGACAATACAACTTGAAGATGAACCCTCTCAAGTGCGCATTCGGAGTCTCCTCAGGCAAATTCCTATGATTCATCGTCCGACACCGAGATATCGAAATAGATCTGTCAAAGATCAAGGCGATCATGGAAATGCCTCCGCCAAGGAATCTCAAATAGCTGCGGTCTCTCCAAGGGAAGCTCGCGTATATACGGCGATTTATAGCCAACCTTTCAGGCAAGTGCCGTCCTTACAGCCACCTGATGAAGATGGGAACCCCGTTCATCTGGGACCAAAAATGCCAAAGCGCGCTAGACGAGATCAAGCAATACCTGCAGAACCCGCCAGTATTGGCTGCTCCGGTCAAGGGAAAGCCCCTCATTCTTTATACAACCGCCCTCGAAGGTTCCTTGGGTGCATTATGGGTGCAAAAGAACGATCAAGGAAAAGAAAGAGCACTCTATTATTTGAGTCAAGTTCTACTGGGGGCAGAAAGCAACTATTCCTCTATTGAAAAACACTGCCTGGCGTTGATCTTTGCGATAACGAAACTCAGGCAATATGCGTTGGCGCATGAAGTCCGTCTCATTTCGAAGGTGGACCCCCTTAAGTATTTAATGTCAAAGGCCACATTGACGGGACGGCTCGCTAAATGGGCCCTGCTCTTGATGGAGTTCTCGATAACATATCAACCTCTCAAGGCAGTGAAAGGCCAGGCCATCGCCGACTTCCTCGCTGAACATCCAATACCTGCCGATTCTCCTCTGAATTGTGATCTGCCAGACGAACATGAGTTTGACGCGATCGACGGTGGTGATATCCGATGGGAGCTTTATTTCGATGGAGCATCCTCCATGAAGAAGCGCAAACAAAGTACGCCCATAATCAAATCGGGGGTAGGACTCATCTTCGTAACTCCACAAGGAGGGATAATGCGCTTTGCTTTCTTCTTAACAGAGCCGAGGATGAACAATGAAGCCGAATACGAAGCTTTGGTAGCAAGCCTCGAAATCGCCATCGACATGGGAATTGAAAACCTTCTCATATATGGAGACTCCCAACTGGTCGTTAGTCAAGTAAATGGCGATTACCAAACGTGCAAACCAGAGCTGGTGAAGTACGGAGAAAAGGTGCAACAATTGTTGACTCAAATTCCCTCCTACACTTTGGAAAACTTACCGCGCGCGGAAAACAACACAGCGGACGCATTAGCCAAGCTCGCTAAAGAACTAGCTGACGAGAATCTCGATAACGTAAGAATCATGGTATAAAGCCGTCGGGTGCTTGCCCCAGCGGAAATATCTCCGGAATCATCCGAAGAAAAGGGAGCGACTGAGCAGACGACCCTGCAAATAAAAGACCGGGAAAAGGCTGAGGATTGGAGAGAAGTCTTTATAGACTACTTCAAATACCGTCGAACGCCCGAAGATGCGTCCTCAAGACATCAGCTTATGAAACGAGCTCTGTCTTTCGCCTTCGTCAATGATACTCTGTACAAGAGGTCGTTCGATTCTTTATGGTTGAGATGCCTGAGACCTGACGAAGCGAAAAGATTCGTTCAGGAAGTTCATGACGGACTCTGCGGTTCTCACCAAGCAGGCCCAAAGATGAAGTTGAAGATCAAACGGATGGGCTACTACTGGCCCACGATGATTCAGGACTGCCTCGAATATGCGAAGCAATGCCACTCATGCCAAATCCATGGGGAATTCATCCACCAGCATCCAAATCCACTCCATCCAACGGTGGCTAGCTGGCCAGTCGAAATGTGGGGAACTGACATAGTCGGCCCCATCGAACCAGCATCGTCCAGGAGACATCGTTTCATCCTGGCGACGACTGACTACTTCTCTAAATGGGCAGAAGCAGTACCGTTGAAAGAAGTGAAGACGGAGAATATCCTCCATTTCTTCAAGACGCACATCATATATCGGTTTGGAACTCCGCGACGGATCATCTCTGATAACGGGCCAGCTTACAGAAGCCACAAGATCAGTCGCTTCGCGCAACAACACAATATAGACTGGAGATATTCCTCGGTTTATAATCCGCGAGCTAACGGTCTAGCTGAGGCCTTCAACAAGACCTTGACAAAGATCATGAAGAAAACGGTGTCCTGAAATAAGAAGGACTGGCATGAAAGGCTGCAAGAGGCTCTTTGGACGTATCGAACTACGTTCAAGACGGCCACAAACGCAACGCCATATGCGTTGGTATTCGGTACAGAAGCAGTACTCCCCCTCGAGATAGAGTTACCCTCTCTACGAGTGGCAGTCCACTACGAGCTGACGGACGAAGAAAATGCTCACCTTCGGCTTGAGGAACTTGATGCCCTTGATGAAACCCGGCTCATAGCGCAACAAAATCTGGAGGCTTATAAAGCAAAGATGACGCGCTCATATGAAAGATTGACCCGGCCAAGAACATTCCGCCAAGGCGAACTCGTGCTAGTGGTCAAAAGACCTATGATCCCCAATCGCGCCAAGCAGGGAAAATTCGAGCCAAACTATGAAGGCCCGTACATCATAGATAAGGTCTACCAGGGTGGAGCCTATCTACTCATGGATATGCACGGTGAAAGGCCTTTCAGGCCAATAAATGGTCGCTTCCTAAACAAATACTACGCTTAGCGAGTTACCGCCTAGGTCAATGATAGATGGCGATGACTATGTCTGCTCGCTATCTTCCTAAGCTCAAACTTTATAAGCAGTAGCCAGCCTTCTCCTGGACGGACCGAAACGTCCTTAAACTAATGGCGGACCGAAACGTTCTTAAACTAATAGCAGACCGAAACATCCTTAAACTAATGGCGGACCGAAACGTCCTTAAACTAATGCCGGACCGAAACGTCCTTAAACTAACGAAGGACCGAAACGTCCTTAAACTACTACCGCAGAATCCTTAGGCTGACGAGATAAAAAAAATATTAAAAATATATATATATAAAAAACGGTATGTCCATAAGCAAAATGGGCACGGATGAAAACCCGAAAGGGCTCCGTGAGTAAAAACAGCAGGGCTACCGGCGAGTGTTTGTGAAAACCCGAAAGGGCACAACCTTGTTAAAGGACACTTACAGGGTCCTCTCGACCTTATAAGGAGGAACCACCCGCGTGAGATCCTTACGACTCACAAGGGAGCAACACACTTAGGGATCCCCATGATTCCTAAGGAGAAAATACACTTGCGAGATCCTCACGACTCGTAAGGAGAACTCTCTTATGAGACCCTCACGGCTCATAAGATTTGAAAGTCTTATGTTACAGAGACCTAAACCTGTGCTTAAGCAACCCCCACAACTTTCGATATTGCCCTACAAGTAGTTCAAAACCGACCCTTGTATACATTCCACGGGCGCGAATAAACATTTCCCTAACCAAGTCCCATCCGTGACTGGGGATATGTTCGCATGACCCTTGTAAGTTCTCTCGATCTACAAGGAGAAAAACCTCTTGTAGGATCCTTACGACTTACAGAGGAACATACACTTAGGAATCCTCACGATTCCTAAGGAGAAAATACACCTACAAGATCCTCACGACTTGTAGGGAGAAATACCTTTGTGAGACCCTTACGGCTCATGAAGTCAAAAGCCATAGTTGACAGGACCTTAATCCTGTTTGCTAAGCCACCTTTGTTCGACATCAACAGAGGCAAATGATGATTCTCTCCTGGCAATATCCCAGTTGTAGCTGTGCTGATGCCAAAACCGGTGTTTAATTCCAGGCTTACGGCGAAAAGCCAGCAAGCCGCACATGCATATAAAACAGCCGAAATGATTGGGCAACTCGCAATAAAAAGCAGCGAGTAAAAATAAAATAAATAGCCGAAATGATTGGGCACCGTGGAAAATAGCCGAAATGATTGGGCAGTCGCGACTTTCGCGATCAAAAGCTGAAATGATAGAGCATCGCGGAAATAAAACAATAAAAATGAATGAAACTTTTGCCCTACAGTTGAGATCACATCGATCCTTGTATACAATCCAAGGGCACAAACAAAGACGGAACCATACCTTCCCAACAGGCTCCGCCAGAAAGCAAAACCAAATCTTGACGGTTCACCAACGGCCTAGAGACAACCGCGACATTCGTCTTGATGCAACAGACGCAGTGCTAGCAAACGAAGCGAAGATCAAATTCCTAGCTTCACGGTTTTGACGGTAACTCATATGGAACCTGAAAGACCACCAGAGATCATCTCAACCTCCTTCGACTCAGGGAAACCAGTGTCCTTGATGAGAACATTCTGATTCGCGTCGACCCGCAGAGAAACTAGCGTCTTTGCAGGAATACATCGATTCGTTTCAACCCCAGGGAAACTAGTGTCCCTGGCAAATACCTCAATTCAGGGAAACTAGCGTCCTTTATGAGAGCCTCCTGATTCGCGTCGGCCCGCAGAGAAACTAGCATCTTTGCAGGAATACTCTGATTCGTTTCAACCCCGAAGAAACCAGTGTCTTCGGCAAAATCCTTCGACTCAGGGAAATCAGTGTCCTTGATGAGAAAATCCTGATTCGCGTCAACCCGCAGAGAAACTAGCGTCTTTGCAGGAATACATCGATTCGTTTCAACCCCAGGGAAACCAGTGTCCTTGGCAAATACCTCAATTCAGGGAAACTAGCATCCTTGATGAGAGCTTCCTGATTCGCGTCGGCCCGCAGAGAAACTAGCGTCTCCGCAGGAATACTCCGATTCGTTTCAACCTCGAAGAAACCAGTGTCTTCGACAAAATCCTTTGACTCAGGGAAACCAGTGTCCTTGACGAGAAAATCCTGATTCGCGTCGACCCGCAGAGAAACTAGCGTCTTTGTAGGAATACATCGATTCGTTTCAACCCCAGGGAAACCGGTGTCCTTGGCAAATACCTCAATTCAGGGAAACTAGCGTCCTTGATGAGAGCCTCCTGATTCGCGTCGGCCCGCAGAGAAACTAGCGTCTCCGCAGGATTACTCCGATTCGTTTCAACCCCGAAGAAACCAGTGTCTTCGGCCAAATCCTTTGACTCAAGGAAACCAGTGTCCTTGACGAGATCATCCTGATTCGCGTTGACCCGCAGAGAAACTAGCGTCTTTGCAGGAACACCTCGACTCGTTTCAACCCCAGGGAAACCAGTATCCTTGGCAAACTCCTCAACTCAGGGAAACTAGCATCCTTGATGAGAGCCTCCTGATTCGCGTCGGCCCGCAGAGAAACCAATGTCTCCGCGAGACCGATTCGTCTCAACTTGCAAGATAATGCCTTAGGCAGCAGGGATTAAAGAACTTGTTTCCTGAGCACTGGGACCCTGCAAGTCGGTCTAAAACGGTCTCTTGCATACTATTCACGGGTCTCACTCTCCAAATTCGAATCTCGACAAGGAAGGAAACAACCGCTTACGGGTCCTCTCGACTCGTAAGAGGGAAAATTCTCTTATAGGATCCTTACGACTTATAAGAGAAAACGCACTTAGGAATCCTCACGATTCCTAAGGAGAAAATCCACCTACGAGATCCTCTCGATCCGTAGGGAGAAAAATCTCTATGAGACCCTCACGGCTCATAGAGTTGAAAAGTCTTAGGCAGCAGATCTGAACCTGCGGCCTAAGCCATTGCTATCGCTTGAAGAAACTAAGATGCTTACTCTATTATCTGTCAACCATGTTTATTAAGACAGCATGCTGATAATAAGAAAAAGGGAGAAAGCAAAAGAGCATACAAGACATTGCAAAGAAAAAGTGTGTATCTTTATTTATTAATTCAATCAAGTACAAGGTGAATCATACAAAAGAATAAAAAATGGATACATCTTATTCGAAAAAGAAAAATTTTACAAGTATATTGATACAAAGGCAACTACTGGGAAGGAAGTGTCTTAAATAGCCCTATCAGTTGTTCGCGCACTTCCTTCCACGCCTTTTCTTGGTCGGCCGTTACCGCCAGTTCCGCTTCCACTTGAGCCCGCTGCTGCAAGAAGGATGCAAGCTGCTCCCCAACGGCCTGCTGAGCTGCTTCGCGGCCTTGGGCGTCACGCTCGGCGGCATCAAGCTTCCGCTTCAAGTTTAGCCCATTAGAGATACGCTCCTGAAGGCCCTCGAAGATAGCCTTCACCTGGGCAGCGTTCGCCTCAACCTCAACGCGCAGACGAGCCGTCTCGTTTGAGGTCTCTTGGCATTCCCTCAGCCTTAAAGCCGCTTCTTGTTCCAGGTGACGGAAGTAAGAAGCGCTTTGCTCGATCCATGCTGCTCTTTGATTGCTTACGGCTAAGGTCTCAGGAGCAGGGCGCATAAACTCCGACTGATGCAAGCGGACCTCGATTTCCCTGCAGTGATTGACCTAAAGCTCGACGACGCCTCCGTCATGAAAAGTCACAAGCGCCGCCAACATCGGGTTAACCTCCGCAGCGAAATCCACAGCAGATGGGAGAGCGTCTGCTTCAAGCTCCTCGACGTATCCGCTCAGCATGCCCAAGCTCATTACAGCACCCTTTGAAGACGGACGTCTCAGGAAGGGGCCTGCCGTCATTATAACGCGAGACTCAAAAGGCACCGGGATCGGAATGACAGCTGAAAGAATAAAATACGATTAGATGATGGTTCAAGAAATACAAAAAAAAAGTCACCGATGCGATAGTTTACTATACCAGCTGCAGCAGGTGGCAAGGCCGGGAGGGCCGGTGGCGCGACCGATCTTTCATCCCCTCCTTCGATTTGTAGTTCTACAATCAGGATGAGGGAAAGTCAGAAATAATTCCATTACAAAAAAAAGAAAGACATCAGTTGGAAACTATACTCACCAGCGCCACCGGAGGAAGAAGCGAGTCCAGATGGGAAGGAGAAGTGTGGGAGCAACACCTGATAGAGATGATAAAAAAGCATTCCTGAAAAGACGCAATAGTACGACATTAGTACATAAATTATGCGGATGAAAGATAAAATTAATGGGTTGCAAATCCATACCTTCTAACATCTTTGATGGTACAAGGGAAGGCTGAGAGGTGACCACCGCCAAGGCAGTAGTTGACGGCGCTCCCTCGAGCAATGGAGCATCGGCACTGGCCGCACCTGCGTTAAAAACAAAGATAAACTTTTCAGAAAGGATCGCAAGATATAAAAAAAGGGGGGACAATAACTCGAAATTTACCCGATGAGCCGCCAGCCGAAATGGAGGCGTCTCCCTCCTCCATTAATACGAGCCCACCTCCCGTGGCCTCATCACCAGACTCTACGGGGGACGTCGTCGTGCTCGCGAGGCCAGAAGACGGCGGAGGACCGTAAGCGGGGAGAGCAATGATTGGAGCATTTCCGGACTCTTGAGAAAGAGTGGCCGGATCATCCTCAGAAATCATGCCCGCCTCACCCGCTACTCCCTCGGGCTCGGCGGTCGCCATTGTCTCATCCGCCGTCACCATGGGGTCGTCGGCCTCAGGCGCCTCGTCCACCGCTGCCCCAGGCTCAGTTATAGCGGTCGTATCATTTGCCGCCACCTCAGGCTCGACATCAACGACCTTCTCTGGTGCAGCTCCCTCAGCCCCCAGCTCAGGCTCAGCAACCCCGGCAACGTTGCTTACCGTCAACTCGGGTTCGGCCGGTGCCTCTTCCTCTGTCCCCTTAGGTTCAACGGTCTCCACTTCCCCTTCGGTTGGACTTGGCCCTGCAGCACAAGATATATAAGAACCGACAGGTTTATAATTCTTACAACAAAATTTTGAAAGATACATTACCTGAGGTGGACTTATCGTTAGCCTCCCTATTTGCACGCACCGCCTGTCTGTGAGCTGTAGACAAAGCGACCGGGGGCTCTTCCGAGGGAGTATCAGCACGAGGGATGGTGCTTGGGCCCGCTCCCACGGCCAAAGCAGCCCTGCGTGCCTTCGCCTCGCACCTCAACCGCTTCCTCTCCTCCCGGGCCATCGCGACGGACCTTTTCGACGCTTCCTTCATCAAGGTGTCATCGTCCTCGTTTAGAGTTGTAACATTTTAAAAGTGATTAAATAAATAATTAAATGAATAAAAGTGTTTAAGTGAATTTTAGGATTTTCGGTAAAGTAAAATGTGTTTTTCATAAAACCAAACCGTGATTGTTTTTCATTATAATTTTAAAAATATCTATTTTAATTATGAAATTACTATTAAATAGTGTTTATTTAGCCACTTATAAATTTTTAGTTTAATAAAATATTTTTCCTAAATTAATTATTTTAAATATTAACATAAACTTTATTTTTATACTAAATTAGTGTAAATTACAAATTTAAATGGTTTTAATTTGTAAAAATGAACCATGGCATATTAGAAATTAGTGTGTATCATGCAAAATTTATTTGCAAATTTTTCCTAATTTTTAGAGCTTTCTTGAGTTGCTATAGTAAATAAATAAATAAATAAATACATGAAAAGACTTTTAATGATGTTTCTCTTCTTGAAACTTCCACACACTTTGCACACTCTCTTCTTTCTCTTACTCTCCTCACTTAGGCCGGCCACAACCCCACCATGGCAGCCCCCCCCCATTTTCCACCTCTTTTTTTATTCAAAAATGATCAAAAATACATCAAAAATTCCATTAAAATTTCACAAAATCCTATTTATTTCATACCCTTTATTCCTTACTCATTTTTACATGGATTTTGGAGATGGAAAGCATGCATTTTGGAGGCTCATTTCTAGTTTGGATTTCATATTTTGGGAGGTATAATTTCTTTCTTTTGATTTATTGTTTTAGATGTTCATTTAAGCTTAATTAGATTTAATGAATTAGTTCTATGTTCAATTTTAAAAATTCAAGTTAGGGTTTCTAAATTCAAGTTATGATTTTTGTTAATTATTTAGGGTTATAATAGTTAGTTTAACACTTTTGGATTTGGAAAATCTTGCATGATTGTTGAATTGTAAATTTTTCATTGAAAATGGTTTAAATTAGGAAATTTTGCTAACTAGGTTTCTATAAAACCTAATTATTGGTGAAATAAATCTCAATTAATATTGTTAATACTAGATTTTTGTCTTAATAGGAGTATTAACTTGTTGGTGGAAAGAAAAACTTAGTGTGATTGCTAATTTCTATGGATAATTGATAAATTGTGATAAAAATTGCTAATTTTGTAAACTAGATTTTAGAAATTTCTATATAAATGAGATTAAAAATATAATTATGGTTTTATTATATCACTATCATCATGAATTGTAGTTTAAGACATTAATTCATGCGAAATCATGTTTTGTGGTGGAATTGTGGTATTTTGCTTTAAAATGTTGAAAATTGTTAATGGTTGTAAACTAGAAAATTCAAATTTCTACAAATATATGTAATAAAAATATAGTAATAGTTTGTATAGTCTAGATATGCTATTTAATGAGTTTTATGACCTTTGGTTTCATTTAAATGTCAAGTTTTGATGAAAAACGGTAAATCGACATTTTTCGGGTTTTTCGAAAACGGACGATTTGATTGATTTTAGGGTTTCGATGGATTTAATCATGTTTTATAATATAAGTAATGTGTTTTAAAACTACGAGTTTTTTGTTGATGTTATCTCGATCCATCGGAGTTTGTACGCCGATATCGAGCGGTATTTGGTTCTTTTGCGTGGACGGGACATAGGTTTTAACCTATGCTTGTTCCTTGTATCGTTTGACTTTTGTATGTGATTCGGTTTACGATGCTATTTATATGTTTGCGTTTAGGTACCCTTCAAGTGGACTGTGGGCGATGAAGAGGAGGATGGCGACACCATCGTCGGCAGACATGGACCAGGTGAGTAGATGCATATCTACGGGGGGAAGTCGGGTGGATGGCGTTTAGCACCCCCGCAACGTAGGATAGGAATAGTATTTATTGTCAGTAGGAAACCAGATGTGACCCTAGATTCTTAACGCGTAGGACCCTAGTAATAACCCTAGGCTGAACTAGACTGATTTAGGGAAACCATATCAGGGGATGAGTACCTTGGGAAAGTTCCTAGGCTTCAGGTAGAAACACACACGCACACACTGAAACTCTACACGGAGTATACGTATATGTGTGTATATATATAAAACTAGGTATAGGTGTTTATATATATACAACACGTATATGGGATTCATTGATG